>OX422217.1:77396220-79796220 GCA_949130495.1 Sambucus nigra
TATATTGTAATACAATATAAAATAAATTAACATCTATAAGAGTGCAGTAAAATAACTTTAGTGTAATAACTTTAGCGAAGGAATTTAGTTAAATAAAATAAAGATGAAAAAGTTAGTTTTTTGACATGGAACACCTATATCGCCTATAAAGCTAAACCTTAACATAGAAGCGTGTGCCTAATTTTGGGAGACCAATAAAGTTGATTATTGGTGAAAAAACGTAAATAACGCTTAAACTCGGTTCCAAAAAGCTTTATTCATAAGTTAAATATCTAATACTTTGATTTAACAAACATTATGAAATAAGTATTTTAAATAGAATAAATAATGCATGTTAATATACATAGACGTATGACATTACTAATAAATAATAATTTATAATGTACGTTTTAAATTGTAACATTTAACACAAATGGAAAATAAAGATTTAATAATGACTTATCATTTAAATGTCTATCATTTATTGGTAGTTAGATAACGTAAGTTATTCAATTACAAAATAGAAGGTATATGTGACACCCCACCTATTTTAATCACGAGTGATCAGTCCTTCATCAAAATAAACAGGTTTTGCATTTGGTTCATTCTTAGCTTTACTGTCGAAAATTATTTAAATTACTAACCACCTATGTTAAATTAAGCCGGTGCCAAATTTTTTCTTTTCATTAACTCAATAATATGTGAAATAAAATTAAATCAACCAAACCATCCACACACAAATATAATGAACAATCAGACGACAAATATATAAATGAATGATACCGAATAAACCATCGGTTCTAAAATAATAAAATCAACTAATAAGTCCAACACAAAAACTGAATCCACCAAAAGAAATAAATAACTGAAATACTAAAATAGTCTGAAGGGCGACATGCCCAAATGAATATAGAACAAAAAATTCCTACACTAGGAATGAAATGACAGAAACGTATATAGCAAAGTCCTATAAGCTTTCACACATGTTGTAGCTACGCATCCATGAATAGAATCCTCATGCTGAGTATCCCTGTGGCTGGACACCTAAAATGGTTTTGAAAAATATTTTGACACGGGTCAGAGCCTAAGAAAATCTTTTAAAAATATTTAGCAAGCTATTAAAATGCAATAATTTAAATACGCATGAACACCTTCTATATTTAAATGTAACACGCCGCACATGCCTAGCATCAGCCACCACCAAGACTACGTCGGGCGTTGTTAAATTAAATATCATTCTTAGCATGTGACAGATATGAGACATACAAAAATTTCATCCATAAGAGAATAATCAGATTAAATCAATAAATAATCATCCAAGCAATAATAAAATCCACCACCATGCTAATGTCCAAAAATAATCTAATTCCAAAAGAAATAATCCAATAAAGTAACTTACTGAAATCAAAGACAACTTTGGAACCGAATGTCCCAAAAATCTATAATGAAGTCTCATAATGTAAAGTGACTGAATAAAAGTAAACCTATACTAGTAAAGCGAGTAAATAAAATAAACTCCAGTTGCTCCTCCAAAATGATCTCCAACAACTCCTATACAGCTACTTCGGCACAAAACCTAAAATATTAGTCAACGCAAAGGGTCAGAGCCCATGACATGGATGCCATCTACTCCTCTTAAATAGGGTCCTTGAACCCATACAATATCATTATACGTAATAAACACGATAGTAGAATATTTAAAATTAAACGGGATACAATAATCAATAAGTAAAAATAAATCATTATCTATCCACTTCTAAGTCACCCACGAGGTCCAAGTCCAATTATTTACATTTAACAATAGCTAATTATTTAATTTAAATTCATTAACCCGATGATTATTTTTATCCATTATTAATATCCGTCGCGGGACTCCCGCTTAAAGTCTTACATCATTTTAGCTACGGTACTCCCACTAACAGTTCTACACCACACCCATTCCCCTCATTACGTCCAATCAGCCCGATTCACTGTCAGCTCTACACACACTCATGAGGTTCCACGCATGACATGTCATTATAGCATGTCAGCCTGTTTAACTCTCAGCCCGCATATACTCATGACGCCACACACAGCCAGGTCGCTATAACTAATCAACCCATTTGACTGTGAGCCCTACACATATTCGCGCCGTCAATATATTTTAATAACTGTTTATTATCTTAGGCATTAATTCTCAATTTCTCTAGTTTTTCCCTTTATCTCAAACTAGCCACACCCTTTTTAATTGACGTAAAGTCCTCAAAACACCCTTAGTCCCATACCTAAATATCTCTGATCCACAAGTATTTTCTAGCCTATCATTAGGGGAAAAAACTAACTAACAAATACCACTTAGCCTCACTCCTAGGCTCACTAAACCACGTAATAATGTAAAAATCAGCCCCAACCCAAAATATCCATTCGTAAACCGTCACCACTATCTAGTACCATACCAAGAAAGAAATAACGACCCAAAGGTGTACTAACTAGTCCCATACCTAAAAAGAAAACCAAATAAAGGGGAGAGCCCTATCTGTACCATAACCCCGTCGTCCCCACGGTGTCGAATGTATTAAAATAAAAAAGTGGCATAAGGCTAAATTTCCATTTATCACAATAATTCTACCAATTTAATCCACACAAGGCTACTAAATCAATTAATGTTCATTTAATCATAATATTAATTAAATAGTACTTTCTCATCAAATTATTCAATTATTAATCGCATGCATGTTATCAAATTTATACAATAAGAATTTTCTACCACACAGCATCCACAAAATTTCCATGATTTAACATCGTACAATTTATTAAATGACATGCCAACGTAAAAATCTACACATGAACGTATTAAAGTCTCTGGAACCCAAATATATAACCTAATTTTAAGTCTTCATTCATATTTAAAATTTTTATAAAAACAGTCCCAATTTGTCTTCCACTTTCCCTGATTAATATCTCTAATCTGTTTTAAGAAAATACGTGTATTTAGTGTGTAGGCCATAATTACTACGCATACTACAAAGGAAAAGAAATAGAGGTAACCATGACTGATATTAATTTAAAGAAATCTAAATGAATGAACATTTTCCTTGTGAGGAGATGACAAAAATCCTCTCTTGAACTATCTTGAAAATATAGAGGTTTAGTGCTCTTAGGTTTGAGAATATTGAGTTTTAAAAGTCTTAACCCCGAAATATTAACATATAAATAGTTGGAGGAATTTAAGTTAAATAAAACTCTATTAAAAGAACAAAACAACGTCGGAACTGCCATTAGCCGAATCGATTCGGCTAATGGCACTCCTAATAGCATACAGAAAATACTTATCATTAAATTTGATCGGATTATCTCTAAAATTCAATCGATCACTATCCTCTGATGTGATGACACTCTCCTACTATTGTAAAGCATCTCCTGTCAGCTTAAATGTGGCCAATATCTATTTTTGCACATCATTGCAGTCCATCATCCTCAATTGCTGCTCCATGTCTCTCCGCCACTTGTGAGCAACCATTAGGTCATATCCCCCGACAAAAGTGGGAGGATTGCCCTTGTCAAAACTGTCTCATACCCTATCCCAACTGAAGCGGGTGTACCCTACTGCGCCTCTAAAGTCACCCACCTTTGTCTCCCACTTTTGACACCAGCTGTCGTGGCCTCACACACTATCGTCGCCAACTCCTCAGTATCCAACACAAACTTACTTTGCCTCTCTAAACACATGGAACCAGAAATGGAACCCTCTCCCTTATCTCCATATCTCCTAGTGTTAATCATCTGAAAAGACAAGAACAAAACAACATCAAACTCGGAATCATTAAGAGTACAAATCATCAAAAGGAATTAAAGACAAGTAATGTGAAAGATAATATGGAGTCACAACCTAAGAGACCTACGACCATGATCTGATACCATCTGTAACCCTTCGCGCATTACGAGCATCGGCTTCCACCAAGACTATGTCTAGCATTGTTAAATTAAATATCATTCTTAGCATGTGACAGATATGAGACATAAAAAAAAATTCAGTCATGAGAGAATAATCAGATTAAACCAATAAATAATCATCCAAGCAATAATAAAATTCATCACCATGCTGATCTCCAAAAATAATCCAACCCCAAATGAAATAATCCAATAAAGTAACTTACTGAAACCAAAGATAACTTCGGAACCGAATGGCAAAAAAATCCATAATGAAATCTCATAATGTAAAGCGACTGAATTAAAGTAAACCTATACTAGTAAAGTGAGTAAATAAAATAAAACTCTAGTTGCACCCCTAAAATGATCTCCAATAACTCCTATGCAGCTACTCTGGCATAAAACCAGAAATATTAGTGAATGCAACGGGTCAAAATCCACCGCATGGATCCCAGCTACTCCTCTCAAATAGTGTACTTGAACCCAGACAATAGCATTATACATAATAAACACGACAGCATAATATTTCAAATTAAACGGGATATAATAATAAGTGACCAAAATTAAATCACTATCTATCCAATTCTAAGTCACCCCCGAGGTCCAAGTCCAATTTTTTACATTTAACAACAGTTAATTATTTAATTTAATTCCATTAACTCGATAATTATTTTTATCCATTATGGGAGTCTCGCTTAAAGTCTTACATCATTTTAGTTATGGTACTCCCGTTAAAAGTTCTACACCACACCCATTCCCCTCACTATGTCCAGTCATCCCAGTTCACTGCCAGTTCTGAACACACTCCTGAGGTTCCATGCACGAGACATTACTATATCCCATCATCCCGTTTAACTGACAGCCCGCACATACTCGTGACGCCACACCCATTTATCTCAAATTAGCCACACCCATTTTACTCTACATAAAGTACTCAAAACACCCTTAGTTCCATACCTAAAGGTCTTCAATCCACAAGTATTTTCTAACCTATCGTTATGGAAGAAAACTAACAAACAAACACCACTTAGCCTCACTACTAGGCTCACTAAACCACGTAAAAATTATCCCCACCTCGAAATATCTATTCTTAACCCGTTATCGCTATCTAGTCCCATACCTAGAAAGCGACAACGACCCAAAGGCCGACTAACTAGTCCCATACCTAGAAAGCAAACCAAATAAAGGCGAGAGGTCGATCTATCCCATAACCTCATCATCCCCACGGTGTTGAATGTATTAAAATAAATAAGTGGCGTAAAGCTAAATTTCCATTTATCACAATAATTCTACCAATTTAATCCACACATCAATACTAAATTAATTAATGTTCGTTTAATCATAGTATTAATTAAATAGTACTTTCTCATCAAATTATTCAATTGTTAATCACATGCATGTTATCAAATTTATACAATAAGAATTTTCTACCACACAACATCCACAAAATTTCCATGATTTAACATCATACAATTTATTAAATGATATGCCTACGTAAAAATCTACATGCGAACATCTTAAAGTCTATGGAACCCAAATATCTAACCTAACATGCAAGGTTTTGAGTCTTCATTCATATTAAAAAAATTCATAAAAATAATCCCGATTTATCTTTCACTTTCCCTAATTAATATCTCTAATTTGTTTTAAGAAAACACATGTATTTAGTGTGTAGGCCATAATTACTACGCATAATACTAAGAGAAAGCAACAGAGGTAACCATGCCTGATATTAGTTTGAAGAAATCTGAACAAATGAACGTGTTCCTCGTAAAGAGATGACAAAAATCCTCTCTTTAACTATCTTGAAAAAATTTGGTTTAAGCCTTCAAATGGGGCTAGAGTTTGGAGGTAGAAGATGATGACAAATATAGACGTTTATTGCTCTTAGGGTTGAGAATATTGAGTTTGAAAAGTCATAACCCCGAAATATTAACATATACATAGTTGGAGGAATTTAAGTTAAACAAAACTCTATCAAAAGAACAAAGCAGCATCAGAACTACCATTAGCCGAATCTATTCGGCATCTAGACCGAATCGATTCGGTCCTGGGAAGATGCCAAGAACGCCTAACAATATATATATATATATATATATATTAAAAATCTAATTTTCACCTCGATTTTTATTTCGAATAAAATCCTACTTTCCATAAATAAAATCCAACATTTTCAATTACCAAAAATAATTAATCCAATTTTTTTTCGAATTTTGAATTAATTTTATTGAAGTTCGATTTAAAATTACAGGGTGTTACATTAAACTCGTGTCGCTCTCTTTTGAGATATAGCTCACACCTCAGCTAGTGTGCACACTTAGCGCTTGCCTGCTAATCCCCCTAGTTATGCTAACCCGCCTAACTATCCTTGCTACACCCTTTCCATCTCACTATTCCAACCGGAGTATTCCTTACTTTAATTTATAAGTTGTTCTACTCATTCACTTATTTAATCATTTCAAATTTAGTTATTTATATAAAATTCATACGAGTTATATATGAAATACTAATTAATCATATAACGTTTACACTAGTTATATCTGTAAGAATACTTAATTATATAACATTCACACTTGTTATATCTGAAGTACAATTTAATCATATAACTTTTACTCTTTTTGTATCTGAAATACAATCACACTTTATGTTTTTATCGCATATATAATTAATCAATCATATTATATACGTACTAGTATACTACAACATTCACACACATGCCGCGTATAATAACCATCATTCCCTAGTAATAAATCACTGGATGCTTTCTCTACAATGCTATTCTATCCCATGTATGCTCAGTCTAACCCGGTTACCACAAGTCGGACTAGCTCACACCTAACTTTGGTAAAAATATCGCAAACATAGGGGAGGCAGTCATATTTCCCCGAGAGTGAGATCGAATCATACCCAAAATATCTCACCTCGAAAATAAATCACACAATAAAATATCGGGGATATGACGTGGGGACTATACTCTCCCTGCATTCACTAGCCAGGGGATGCACCCATATCACGCAACCTCCTATGATAGCACTAGAGGGGTATGTATTCACATAAATGTCTAACACCGATATTTATAAATCACACAAGTATATATATATACCATCACCCATACTGTATGTGTGTGTGTGTGTGTGTGTATATATATATATATATATATATATATATATATAATTCAATTAAATTCGGCTAACTTGTGCCCAACTCTCGTAGCACTAGCGGATAATACCCGAGTCTATCTCTTGACTCTAAATTTATTTAATTTCACACCCCTTAAATAATTTACGTAGCTTCACTTGCTAAAATATTCGGACTCATCCAATCGGCCTGTACTTAAACATTTATGAATTTATTTCACTTAATTCTTCATTGAATTTCTCACCAATTATCATCTTTATAATCCATCATATAATTACCGTAGTCTCACCCTACACTACACCAAATACTGCGCAGTGTCACGACCCAAATCCCTGACCATTGGTGGTGGGTCGTGAATTTAGTCCGTGACCAAATCTGGCACGACCAATATTGGTGGTCACAACCCAAATACCTGACCACTAACATTGGTCACGGACTAGGATGGTCATGAACATGGTAACAACCCATTTCCATGACCCACTATTTTGTGTCCACAAAACATGGTCACCGCCCAAAGCCGTGACCACTTTAATTTCAAAAATAACATAGTCACGACTCTGGGCCGTGACTAAGTTATTTTTGAAATAAAGGTTGTCATGGCTTTGGGCCATGACCACTATATTTTTACATAAAACATGGTCATAGATTTGGGCCTGTGGGAGGTGTTTGTGCCTCTCACGGGGCCATCTAGTGGATATTTTACGTTCTCACCCTGTGACGACATGTTTTTAAGCCTAAGTCTAATATTTTATAAATTTTGGTCGTGCCCTAAAATTGGGGTTTCCGTGACTACGCGGTCGGTTCCTGTGGATTACATTGGTCCCGTGCAAGGTGTTCGTGCCTCTCACAGGGACGTCTAGTGGTTGTTTTACGTTCTCACCCTTTCACGACATGTTTTTAAGCCTAAGTCTAACCATTTGTAAATTTTGGTCATGCTCTTAAATCGGGGGTCCTATGCCTACGCGATCGGTTCCTGCGGGTTACATTGGTCCCGTGTGAGGTGTTCGAGCCTCTCACAGGTCCGTCTAGTGGTTGTTTTATGTTATCACCCTTTAACAGAATGTTTTTAAGCCTAAGTCTAACCGTTTGCAAATTTTGATTGTGCTCTCAAATCGAGGTCCCTGTAACTGCACGGTCGGTTTCTATGGGTTAAATTTGTCCTATGTGAGGTGTTCATGCCTCTCACTGGGTCATCTAGTGGATGTTTTATGTTCTCAGCCTCTGAGAGCATATTTTTAAGCCTAAGCCTAACAGTTTACAAATTTAGGTTGTTCTCTCAAACGGAGGGTCTCATGACTACGCAATCATTCATGTGGGTTACATTGATCACTTGCGAGTTATTCGTGCCTGTCATGGGGTCGTGTAGTGGATTTTTTATGTTCTCACCCTTTGATGAAATGTTTTTAAGCCTAATTCTAACATTTTGCAAATTTTGGTCGTGCTCTCAAATCGGGCATCCCATGACTACAAGATCAGTTCCTGTGAGTTACATTGGTCCCGTGCGAGGTGTTCGTGCCTCTCACGGGGCCATCTAATGCTTGTTTTACATTATCACCCTTTAACGACATGTTTTTAAGCCTAAGACTAATAGTTTGTAAATTCTGGTAACACTCTCAAATCGGGGGTCCAGTGACTATGCAGACGGTTTCTACGAGTTAAATTGGTTCCACGCGAGGTGTTTGTGCCTCTCACGTGGCCGTCTAGTGGCTATTTTACGTTCTCACCCTATGATGGCATGTTTATCAAGCCTAAGTCTAACACTTTACAAATTTTGGTCTTGCTATAAAATCAGGGGTCCTGTGATTACGTGGTCGCTTCCTGTAGGTTACATTGGTCCCGTACGAGGTGCTCGAGCCTCTCACGGGGCCGTCTAGTGGTTGTTTTATATTCTCACCCTCTGATGGCATATTTTTAGCCTAAGTCTAACAATTGGAAAATTTTGGTTGTGCTCTCAAATTAGGGGTCCCGTGACTATGCGATCGGTTCCTGCAGGTTATATTGGTCCCGTGTGAGGTGTTCATGCCTCTCATGAGGCCGTTTAGTGGCTATTTTACGTTCTCACCCTGTGATGACATTTTTTAAAGCCGAAGTCTAACAGTTTGCAAATTTTGGTCGTGCTCTCAAACCAGGGGCAGTGACTACGCGGTCGGTTTCTGTGAGTTACATTGGTCCCATGCGAGGTGTTCGTGCCTCTCACGGGGTCCTTTAGTGGATGTTTTACGTTCTCACCTTCTGATGGCATGTGTTTAACTCTAAGTCTAACAGTTTGATTAGAGTTTGATAGAGTATTTCAAATATGACTCCTCTCCTTTCTTTCTTTCAGTGTTCATTAGCCATGTTTTTTTCTCCAAATATGACTCCTTTCTTTTTCCAAAAAACATGGCTAATGAACACTGAAAGAAAGAAAGGGGAGGAACCGTATTTGGAATACTCTATCAAACTCCTCTCATTACGAGGAGTGTGGCCTTCATCAAGAACTACCAATCTAGGACACTCCAATAGTATTTTCCCCCATTTTTTATGTTTCTCATTTACAACACTCCTTTTCCCTTTCTTTAAGTGTTCCTTCATCGTAATTTTCTCTCCGATAAGATTCTCATACAAATTATAGCTTATTCCCAAGACACTTTCATCTTTCTTCCACGAATACACCTTTGTCACGCATACAACTTCTTTACTCGCACACTTTTTCTCTTGGATAAGCTTAAGATCTATATTTCTCAGGATTGTTGAGGTTATGAATAGGATATTTCTAGATTTCCATTTTTGACAAAAAAATGGAAACTCAAATTCCCATTTCATAACCTTAACAATCCTGACAAATCTGGAAATGAAAATATAGATCTTAAGCTTCTCTAAGAGAAGATTTGTGCAAGTAAAGAAGTTATACGCATGACAAAGGTGTATTCGTAGCAAAAAGACCAAAGTGTCCTGGGAGTAAGCTATAATTTGTATGAGAAGCTTGCCGGATAGAAAATCACGGGGAAGGAACACTCAAAGAAAGGAAAAGGAGTGTTGTAAATGAGAAACATCAACAATGGGGGATATTACTATTAGAGTGTCCTGGATTGGTGGTTCTTGATGAAAGCCACGCTTCCCGTAAAGAGAGGAGTCGTATTTGGAATACTCTATCAAACTCCAAATGAGAAAATGCATCATATTAAGCCTAAGTCTAGATATTTTGAAATTAACGTGGTGTTCTCAAATCGATGGTCCCGTGATTATCCAACAGCCAAAAACCAACAATAAGCCAAAAACTAATAATTATCCCATACTCCTTCTAACATACTATCCAGCAACAAGCCAACAACCAATAATTATCCAACATCCAAATCAAACTAAACCAATAATTATCCCGTACTCCTTTTATCATCTAAAAGATTTAAAAAATAATGCATATTAATTATATAATTTAACTGCATTTTATGAAGACTACATCAATGAAACTGATCAATAAATGTATATGTATAGGAACACGTGAAAATTGACTGAATATAGCATAAGCATTCGACTGAACGTAATATATTATTGAAAGTTAACTTACATAAATCATATTAAACATTCGTAAAAGTAACTAAACATTTATACATCAAAGTAAAGCGCTAATACAATGTCAATATCATAATAGGATACAAATAAGAATGACAAGGATAAAATAATATTTTGATACTCAATTTTCCTATAATTAAGCTGAAAGATCCTTTAAATTAGAGTTGTCATCAACAGCTGACTGAAACTATTTTTAGAGCCATTAATGAATCCACTTGAGTATTCATACCCTTTGGTGCATGCACAACAATAGAGCAATTTCCATCTTTATGCACTTCTAGTAGAATACCTTCTTTACATTCTAAAAGGCACAAATAAAAGGCTCGTCGACTATGCGATCTTTACTCTTCAGCTTTGATAAATCTACCATAAAAAGTTTGGAGTCAGGGTCAACTTTCCAAGCATTCATAGTATCCTCCACCTTTACCCAATCATAATAGAATACGGCTTATGTGAAATCTAAGTAATTAAGTTCTAGAATTTGTTGGATTGTCCCATAACAGGTTAGCACCATATTCTTTGGATTTTTATCATTTTTGCTAGCGATACAGGTGGTCAGGGACGAAATTGATATACCACTATTTTGCGTTAAAAACTTTTCCTCATATGGATATGAAATGAAATCAAAACCATTGGTGAGGAACTTTTTAAACTCTTTCACACGAAAACTAGGGCATTTTGCTAGGCGTGCGATCCTCGAAGAGACATCACCTCTTTTTAGGAGCTTAATTTATTAATTAATTTGTATTAGGGAATGTTTTTATCACACACGAAAAAATAACTGCACACATAAGATGTGAAATTAACCTCTTTTGATACCCATGCCCTAAAATCAGTTTCCGTGCAATTTCTCCTTTAATTTTGAGCAATTTCGTTCTCATACTTCCTATAAGTAAATTGTAGAGTTTAAATCATAAAATATAAAATAAATATAATCAAAGAAGAATAATTATGTAGGTACTCACTCTCTCCATTCTTCTACTTTATCTTGCGATTCGAAGACATAATGAGTTGCTTGCTCGTATTGTATATTTATGAGTTTCACCTCTTTAGGGTTCCCAAATGGTAATTCCTCCTCAAACTCATCAGGTTCTGATAAGCACCAAAAACTGTACAATTTATACCCCAAATAGTGTACATTAGTTGCTATTTCTCGGTAATATGGGTCTTATATGCTTAAATGTTTATTTTGTAAAATTGCAGAGTTCAAACGCTTAAATCATGGCAATTGTGCGCAATATGGAGTTAATTAACCCTTATCCCGCAACCCTAACCTACCCTAAACCTAACCTAAACCTACCCCGAACCCGTGTGTGTTTATTTGTCCCTTTTTATTAATTTTTAGATTTTTAGTTTGAATTATTTTATTTTTAGGATTTATTTTAGATTTATTAGGAATTTCTAGATTTTAATTTCTATTTTTATATCTTTATTATTATAATTTTATTTTATTTTGATTTTTATTAGCTTTTAGTTTAGTCTTATTTTATTAGGATTAGTTTTAGTAATTTATTTTTAGTTTTATTAGATTTTACTTTTTAAGTTTAACAGATTTACATTTTTATTTTTATTTTCATTTCTTTTTATTTTTATTAAGTTTTTATTTTATAGGAATTTAATTTTTAGATTTTTAGTTTTTATAAATTTTATTTTATTAGTTTAATTTTATATTTAAGGGTTCAAATTAATACACACACACACCCTACTTCTATACACATTCACATTCACCCAAACACATCCTCACCTACACCCTAACTTCCTACACCTCACCACACACAACACAACCCACTTCATCTTCTTCCACCAAACCCTCTCTCTCCTCTCTCCTCTCTCCTCTCAACTAACCTCCATTAACAACTCTTCTTTCCTTGGCCCCCTTACTCCCTTCTTCCAGCCACTTACCCACTACCAGCGCCGACCACTGCCGGCGACCCCCCTCTCTCTCCTCTCGGCATCAACCCCCTTGCCGACGCCGTCCAAAATCCGGCGTTTCCTCACCTCCGTCCGGCGTCCACCTCAACCCGATTGACCCATCTCCGGTCGCTGACCCGCGAGCCCACAAACCCAACTCGCCCCTAACCCCCTACTCCGCCGGTGCAAACCCACCATCGCCGGCGATGTTCCCTTCTCCATCCATGACGAACACCCATTCTCCAACCCGGATCCATTCAACTCTAGAACCCAAACCCATTTTCTTCCATTCTCAAACACGTGACCTGCCATTTTCCAAATACAAAACCAACCAGACCAAGACCAAGTCAACCCACTTAAACCTTTCTCCCAATTTTACCCATAATACCTCCCAACTACCTCTTCTAACCAAACACCCAAAATACCCTTTCACCAAATCAGTTTTTATTCACTCACCTCACACCCCCATGCACATGTGCTCTCACCTTATACACATTCACCTCTAGTCAATTCCCAATTTACCCCCATACTCCATGTGCCATACATCTACTATATAATGAAGACTCAAGGCCCAAATGAAGGAAGAGCTAACTAGAGAGAAAATTCTAGAGAGAGAGATAGTTTAGTTTAGAAAATAAATTAGGTAGAATATTTTTGTAAATAATTTTGTTTTTATTTTTTTTAGATATTTGTGAGAAATTAATTGTTGAGTGATTCAAATGAGTGTTTGTATGTAATTGAAAATTGTGGAAAGCTCATTTTGAATGGAAGTTGCTCAATTTCAATGGAGGATTAGAGTTCAATTTTGCAAATCAAGGAGACTTGTTTGAAGATTTGTCCTCTTACCCTTCTATTTTATTTGTTTATGCCTTGATTACTAATTTGTCATGTTTAATATCATGTTAGGCTAAATCCCCTTTCAAGGGGTGGGGTGAAACCCTTATTTGATATTATTTTAGTTTAATTAGTTTGCCTACTTGAAATTTCCCTTTGAATGTTAAATTTGATCCTTCACCCTTAGATTTACGCCTCGAGAGAGGGTAAATGATTTTCGAGAGAAAATCAAAATTCTAGTGATAATACCCATTTTAGATTCGAACTAGAGATAGGGGTCTCTTAAGTGGGGTATTATCATTTGAATTTCAACTCTAAATTTAATTTCTAAGATTGACATAAATTCTAATTGATGATCCTAGCGGGTGATTAATTAAAAGGAGTGTAGATCTAATTTTCTAGAGTTGTGGGGTGTTAATTTTAACTTTCTAAAAGATTACTATTCTAATTACACTTGCAACGAGAGTTGGTTTGTAATTTTAATATTAATTTGGGAGAATTCAAATAATTAAATTAATTAATTAGAATAACTAAAATTTGTGGTGTAATCCCACTCCTTGATTGTTCTCACAATTATTTTCCTCACTTTATCTCTTATTTTTAGTGTTAGACTTTATTTTTCATTTTAGTAAATTTCTAGTTAGTTATTTTCATTTAGTTTAGTTTAGTTTAGATCTCACCTCACCCTTTTGTTTTAATATTGAAAAAGCTAAAAAAAATAGAAAAGTGAAAAAGCACAAAAAGAAAATAAAAAGTGAATTACAATTGAATTTGTTCCATTTGCTTTACTCCCTAGAAAGTGGATTGATACCCTTACTTACCTCTACACTTGAGTTTATTATATTTTGTAGGTATGTGAGGTTTTGATTAGAAGGACTTTTCAAGCAACGACAAAAGAAGACAAAATACACGCAAAAGTCTTTTTATCAAATGGCGCCGTTGCCGTTCTTGGGATTGTGAAGCTCGGAGCGGATTCCATTTTGTGATTCACTTGTATTGTACTTTTTTTTTTTTCCTTGTAGTACCATTTTTATATTTTTAGAAAGCTTGTATTTAGGTTTATTTTTATTCTTGGCATGTATTGCGGTGCTTAGAGACACCATTTATTTTCCATTTAAATTTGTAATAATTGAAGCCAAGCGTGATAGGGAAACCGGACAAGGTAGAGAGAGGGCGTCCAAAGGCGAGGATTTAGAAGCCTCTCTACCTTGGGTCGGTAGGACTCCCGGGGACGACTGAGATAGGCGTGATCTCCCCCCAATCGACTCAAACTTTTCGGCACCCCACGGCCTAAAAATCGTGGGAGGTACATTTCTTACACCCTCGCGCCTCTCCTGTTAGCGAGTCAATTATTGTGTGTGCTTTGTGTGCTCTTATTTGATTTTATTCTCGCATTTATTTTCGAATGGTGTGATGAATTAATTAATTAAGGCCTACACCCGGTCACTCACGAGAAGGGATTTCATCACCCGACTCACTCGCTTACCAATTGTGTGCTACCCTAGCCATCACTAAATTTAAAATCAATCAACTAGGTAGCCCAATAGGAGAATAAATTTTGCAAAGGCGATCACTCATATAAATTCCGTGATTTTTTATCGCCTGCGGACTTAATTAAAATTTGACTACCCTTTCGCTAAATCTAAAGATAAAAATTGGCTATGTACTTGTTGATGTAAAAAACTAGATCGCTCTAATTATTCAATCACAGATAAATAAATAAGACAAAGATTTTTAAAGTGGTTCGGCTAGGAATAAAGCCTACGTCCACTGTTATGTTATTGCTGAGTGTTTGCAGAATTCTTGATTACAAGTTCTCTCAAGAAATTCCCGTCCCTTTGAATGAGGGAGATACAATGTATTTATAGCCATGAGGCTTACATATGAAAGGGTGGTACATTAAATGATATACATATGAAAGGGTAACTCATTTAATGCTCTTCAAGCGTGTGCGTCAAGATGATAAGCAGTCAATGAATAGTTTGAACTGTTGGTATTCTGGCAATCAATGTTGTGGTCGAGATGCAGCTCGGACCGCCTTATTTGCTTGTCGTTAAGGAGTTCCTCGGAACGCTAGAGTACCTCGGAGTGCTAAAGTTCCTCGGTGTATCCTCGTTGCTCGGAGAGAACATGAGTTGGTCGGGGAAATGAACTTCCTCGTCGCTATTGTGCCACGTAGATTGGCACGTGTCTTCCTATGATTGGTCCACGTCAGCAGATTAAATTTGGTATCAACAGAAGCCCCCAATGCTTCATGCTTGATGGTTTACTTGAAAGGATGGAGTATTTATTCTGCAGTGTTGCTCGGTGCTCGTGAAATTCTTGATCTACCTTCTTGATTTGTTCAACATAAAGTGCATTATCTTCTGGACGACATATCATGCCGCTTGTAGCTTATCATAATCTTCAAGTATGTTGATTGGTTTGCTAGCCGACCTACTGCCTCCTGTGAGCTAGTGGTGGACTTCGAAACATTTTCATATAACTTCTTCTTCAATATTGGTCGGGATAGTAGTAGTAAAGATCTCAGTACTGTAGATGTTGATTTTGATTTCTACCTCTGCTCGGGGACGATCAAGAGGTTCTCGGGGACGAGCAAGAGCTACTTGAGGACGAGCAAGAGTTGCTCGGACAGACCATCTGTGATGAACATCAGAATACTGAAATATCTTAACTTTATAAAACTCCCATTATGCTTTGGATGATCTTCCTGCTGGCGAGGAACCTGTTTCAAAAGCAGAGGGAAAGAAACTAATAGAGTAGGAATCTCAATATAATAGTTAGTACACAATGTAATAAATTTGTGTAATTCATTTTGAATTTTGTTCGCAAATTTGTATTTGCTATTTGTCTTGTAAATATCAAACACTTTCTTATTTGTGCTTGCATAACACTATTGAAAAATGTTGGAAATTTTTCCAACCAACCAAGGTTATTAAATTGTGCTTGTCGACCAACTACAGTTAGTGGGTTTTTATCCCCGACCAACTATACTTGGTAATTTTTTTTTTTTTCTTTAAAATGTGTCTGACCAACCAAGGTCGATAAATTCTCCTCGTTGACCAACTACAGTTAGTGGGTTTTTATCCCCGACCAACTATACTTGGTTCAGTTTGGAATATTTTGCTCTTCAAAGAACTTTTTGTAATAATCTTACCTCACGACCAACATAAGTTGTAATGTGAGAATATATTTTTATCTTACCAACGGTAATTGATCATGCTGGTGTACACCTCTTATCCAAAGGAGTAGTAGTGATTCTTTCGAAATATATGTCCACTAGATATCTTACCAACCGTAGTTGGTCACACTAGTGTCGCCTCCTAACCAAAGGAGTATATATGTCCACTAGATATCTTACCAACCGTAGTTGGTCACACTAGTGTCGCCTCCTAACCAAAGGAGTATATATGTCCACTAGATATCTTACCAACCGTAGTTGGTCACACTAGTGTCGCCTCCTAACCAAAGGAGTATATATGTCCACTAGATATCTTACCAACCGTAGTTGGTCACACTAGTGTCGCCTCCTAACCAAAGGAGTATATATGTCCACTAGATATCTTACCAACCGTAGTTGGTCACACTAGTGTCGCCTCCTAACCAAAGGAGTATTTTTTGTTGATCCTGTAACATCCACAGGTTGATCAGCGAGCAACTTTTGTTTCTCGGGAATATTAAGATCAGTAAACTCTGTTATAGCTTGTATTAATGGCATGTCGGTATGCATGGTATGAGCCTGGAAACATAGCCTCATTCTTCTACTTGCTTCAATTAATGCCAATGCCAATTTTTCTAGCTTTGGGAACCTGATTTCTGCACCTCGGAAAGCCTTACTTGTGTAATAGATTGGTTTCTGGACTCCATTCTCCAATCTGATCAATGCTGAACTGACTGCATTCTCTGATACTGCCAAATACAAATACAACTTCTCTCCTGTTATTGGCCTGGACAACAATGGAGGTGCTCCCAAGTATTTCTTCCAGTCTTGAAAGCCTTTTTCACATTCTTCATTCCACTCAAAGGTTTTTCGAAGTGTTTTGAAGAATGGTATGCAATTATCAGTTGCTCGGGATACAAATCTATTGAGCGCTGCAACTTGTCCTGTAAGACTCTGTACTTCTTTCTTCGTCGTCGGGGATCGCAGTCCTAGAAAAGCTTTGTTCTTATCTGGATTAGCCTCAATACCTCGCTGATTAACGATGTATCCGAGGAACATTCCTTCTCGTACTCCAAAGGTGCACTTCGTCGGGTTAAGCTTCATTTGGTATTTATCCTGCTGATCAAAAGTTTGACTCAAGTCAACCAAATGATCAGCAGCTTTCTTGCTTTTCGTCAGCATGTCGTCAACATAGACTTCCATTCTGCAACTGATTTGTTCGGCAAAAACCTTGTTCATCAGCTGCTGGTATGTCGCTCCCTGTCTTCAGGTTTCATTTTGATCTGGTTGTAGCCAGAGTAAGTATCCATGAGCAGCTCGTGTCCCGAAGTAGCATCCACTGCCTTATTGAGATCGGTGAAATCAACACACATTCTTCATTTATTGTTTTTCTTCTGCCCGACGAGGAGATCTAGATCTCTCTCTTTCTCGGTCTTCATTTCCTCTTGTATAGCTTGATTCTTCTCGGGGCTGGATACTCTTCTTCTTCGCTTTTATCATCTTCCCCTTTGGTTTCTTTGGTGTCCATATTCTGAGGATGACCTGGTGCTGAATGAACCTTCAAAATGTTTGACTGATGACAATAAGAGGCAAACTCCTCGTTATCAAATTATGTTCCATGGTCTGTGATGAAGGCATGAGGGAGACCATATCGGCAGATGATGTTCTTCCAAACAAACTGGTATACCTTCTCGTACGTCATATCAATAAGCGGCTCAGCTTCTACCCACTTAGTAAAATAATCTACTGCAACGACGAGGTATTTGAATCTTCCTCGGGTCGTCGGCAGTGGTCCAACCAAATCCATTCCCCACATGGCAAATGGCCAAGGAGAAGATATGGGTGTCAACAATGCTTGTGGAGTTCTTCGGATGGAGGAAAAGCATTGGCACTTGTCACATTTCTTGGCATAAGCTATACAATCAGCTCTCATCGTCAGCCAGTAGTATCCATGCGTCATCACCTTTTGCAAAAGTGTCCGACCTGCTACATGGGCTCCACAGGACCCTTCATGGATCTCTTTAATCAATTCTTTCACCTCGGAGGGATGTACACATCTTTGCAAACCTGCCTTAATTCCTCGTCTATACAAAATACCATTAATTAGTACATACCGAGCAGCTTTAAACTTCCATTTCTTGGCAGCGAGCTTATCCTCCGATAATTGTTCCTCCTCAATATATGCTCTGATGGGATCCATCCAAGATGTTCCTAAATCAAGGGTAATAATATTCATCGTCAGGTCTTCATCTATTCTCCGACTTTCTAATACTTCAATTGGTATCGTTCTTCACAGCTCGGTACGAGTAGCTGATGCTAATCGAGCCAAGGCGTATGCTCTTTTATTCTCCATTCTTGATATTCTTACCAGTTGAACAGCAACAAACTCTGATACTAACTCCATCACCTTTGCTTGATACTTGATCATCAATTCTCCTTTGGCTGCATATATTCCCAACATTTGGTTTACGATTAATTGAGAATCACTGAAGACAATAACCTGCTGTGCCTCCATAGTATTTGACAAATTAAGACCTGCAATCATGGCCTCATACTCAACCTCATTATTAGAAGCTTTGAATTAGAAACGTAGGGCGTATTCCATGTCGACCTCGTCTGGGCTGTTCAAAACGATCCCTGCCCCACAGCCTGTAGTGCAAGATGAGCCATCTACATATAGCCTCCATATAGGCAACTTGTCTTCTAATTTCTGGTCTGACAGAGTTCCTCGGTGGAATACTTGTCGCTTTCTTTCATCATGTCCTGATACTTCTGAATACACCTCTTGAATTTCAATATACCTCCTGAACTTCAATATTCCTCCTGAACTTCAATATACCTCCTGAACTTCAATATCAAAAGTAATTCCTGAGCAAGAAAAACAACTCCTAAATGATGATTAGTTGGGTCCCCGACCGTGTGAGTTTGTGGAGTTGAATTTGATGCTCAACTGCATGATGTTATAAGAATGTGCCACCAAATGAACAAATATATCTGTAATAGAAGCCCCCAACTGTGGAATGTGAACTTTGAATGAGATTTATCGACCAATACCAACCGGAGTTGGATTTTATCTACCAACCGGAGTTGGATTTTGTCTACCAACCGGAGTTGGATTTTATCTACCAATCGGAGTTGGTGGTAATTGATAATAAATGATGAAGACTTCCTCGGAGCTGACCAACGGATTGTTGGGAATAAGATAATATAAATGCTGGAGACCTCCTCGGCGCTGACCAACAGATTTGTTGGGAATAAGATAATATAAATGCTGGAGACCTCCTCGGCGCTGACCAACAGATTTGTTGGGAATAAGATAATATAAATGCTCGAAACCTCCTCGGCGATGACCAACAGATTGTTGGGAATAAGATATAATAAATGCTGGAGACATCCTTGGAGCTGAATAAGATATAATAAATGCTGGAGACATCCTTGGAGCTGAATAAGATATAATAAATGCTGGAGACCTCCTCAACAGATTGTTGGGAATAAGATAATATAAATGTTGGAGATATCCTTGGAGCTGAATATATGATTATAAATATTTGTCGAGCTTCATGCTGAAATGAGAATAGAATATGCATCCAAATAGATATAAAGAATAATTAAAAATAATAAAGTGCCTCGCCGATCAGTCGAGGTAGAATCATATAATGCCGAACAAGAATAAGATCTTTCAGAACATAAGAATATGGTCGAGAACGTTGTCAGGCCTGAATATAAATAAGAATTATCCGAACGAATGTTGTAATTCTCCTTAAAGCTGAATAAGTATCTTGTCGAGGCATAATTGCAGAATGCCAAATAAGAATAATATTTTCCAGAACATAAGAATATGGCCGAGAACTTTGCTGGGCCTGCATATAAATAAGAATTACCCCGACCAACTATCCGTTGGGGGTGAAATATAATAAATGTTATAGTTCTCCTCAGAGCGGAATATGATAATAAGTATCTCGCCGTGCTCCATGTTGAGATGAATATAGAATATGAATCCCAATGGATATATAGAATCATTTGTGCTGGAGCAGATATCATAGCAATAATAATAAAATCAATAGTTCCTCGCTGAGGTGAAATTTCATACTGCCGAGCTATGATAATATTTTTCAGAAGAGTAAGATTATTTCCGAGCATTCGTCGGAGTTGAATCTTGTACCTGTAAAAATTAATATCTTGCTCTACCATTTGTGTAGGCTGAATTGATTAGTCATGAGAATAATTTACTCATCCAATCAATATATGATATGTATCAGCATAAAAATTTCAAAATATGAAATAATATTTTTGTGCCACACGTGTGTGAGATGGACAAATTTTTATTAGATATGCGCCATAAATAAGACGTAGAGTTTTTTTTTGTAAAGTTATTTAATCTCCAACAACCAATCAGGCATAGTTTGCTGTTTGAAAATTATTTTTTATATTGATCCCTTCCTATTCCCAATTTGGAGAGATAAAAATATGCTGAATGATAGAAGTTATTACCAAATTTATATCAAAAATCAATCAATTTGACTTTATTGACATAGATGGAAGATGAACCAAATTAAGTATATAATTCATAAAAGTGAATGCAAAGAGCCTCAAACTTGAAGAGAGAGAGAATATATATGGGTCATGATTTCCATGAGAAGACTTTTCATTGTCTTTAACCTTTTCCCATTCTTTTATTAAAAATATGATGGGAATTTGAATAGACATCAAAGATGTTACAAAATTTATTTCAAAATCAACAATGAAAATGATTAAATCTTATCATCGTCGTATATATTGGTATATTTAATCATTTAAAATATTTATTCCATGATATAAAATTGAAACTTGAGAATCAAGCAAAAATTTATGATTTATGAAATCCACTATTTTTCAGATTTCTAAATAAGAATTAATCTAACAGTTATGATTTAAAAATCATGATATGCAACATTTTGCAGATAATAATTGGACAATTAATCAATCTGTTGATGTAAAAAACTAGATCGCTCTAATTATTCAATCACAGATAAATAAATAAGACAAAGATTTTTAAAGTGGTTCGGCTAGGAATAAAGCCTACGTCCACTGTTATGTTATTGCTGAGTGTTTGCAGAATTCTTGATTACAAGTTCTCTCAAGAAATTCCCGTCCCTTTGAATGAGGGAGATACAATGTATTTATAGCCATGAGGCTTACATATGAAAGGGTGGTACATTAAATGATATACATATGAAAGGGTAACTCATTTAATGCTCTTCAAGCGTGTGCGTCAAGATGATAAGCAGTCAATGAATAGTTTGAACTGTTGGTATTCTGGCAATCAATGCTGTGGTCGAGATGCAGCTCGGACCGCCTTATTTGCTTGTCGTTAAGGAGTTCCTCGGAACGCTAGAGTACCTCGGAGTGCTAAAGTTCCTCAGTGTATCCTCGTTGCTCGGAGAGAACATGAGTTGGTCGGGGAAATGAACTTCCTCGTCGCTATTGTGCCACGTAGATTGGCACGTGTCTTCCTATGATTGGTCCACGTCAGCAGATTAAATTTGGTATCAACAGTACTAGTTAGGAATTTTTCTTGACTTGTGTGTGTGTCCAATTCCATTTTTCGGTAGTCGATTTTAGTTAGTCTGTCCAATTCAAAGAGTCCATATTTTTTTCCCCACCTTTTCTTCCAAAAAAAAAAAAAAAAAAAAAAAAAAATCCAAAAATATTTTCTTTCTTTCATTTTAGAAAAATTCAAAAATATTTTCTTTCTTTCCTTTTTAGAAAAAAATCCAAAAATATTTTATTTCTTTCCTTTTTAGAAAAAATCAAAAAAATATTTCTCCCCTCATGGCCGAAGAACGTCCTTTATGGGACTACTTTGGTCATTTTTCATTGACACGTGACACGTGTGAGAGTAATCCCGAGCGGTCTCTTTATAATATTCTTCATGATTTCACCTCTCTCACGAGTACCATTGGTACTCTTGACCCATCAATGCACACACCACCTATTCCATCACCCTCGGTGTCAAGTGTCGACGTGCCTCATCCTTTATTGTGCACCCACTGTTCTTATGCCGATCACATGTCCCATGAGTGCCCATACTCTTCATATCCCTACGCACCCACCACGGACCATGTGTATCCATATGACACTGTTTCGGAACCCACCTCGGCCAATTCTCCCTATATGCCTAATCCCGAGTTGTGTAAGTCCCCGAGCTATTCGTGGAGGCCTGATCACCCTCCCCCGCAATACAAATCCCAACCCGATGTTGTGGATCCTCACACATTCCAACAGTCATCATGGCAAACTTGTGCACCTGTTCACGATCAGCTCCCTCACTACGCACCCCATGCGCATCAACCATTTGTCCATCACGAAAGCGGTCCTTTCGTGTATGATGTACTTGGCCCCACCCCACACACTTCGTATGAGTATTCTCAATACACTCCCGATTATAGCGTGTTGTGTCCACCTCACCCACCGCCACCAGCCATCACTCCACCACCACTATCATCCACCTCCACTCTCGAAACCCTCTTGCAAAAGTTCATACTTGAGCAAGAGCAAGCAATTCAAACTCAAGCTCTGCAAAGGCTTGAACAAAGGTTAAATGAATTGGTGTGTGTGCGAGAGTCGGATATTCCCATGGCCCCACCCATCATTGCCACCGAGTGTGATGATGATGTGTCCCCTTGTGACACCGATTTTGAGTGTGACCAACCCTATCACCCCGAGAATCTTGAAGTTGAGACCATTCCATGGTCCGGTCCCAAATCGACAATTGTGTTGACTTACCTTTCGATAGTGAGGCTGATCAAATCCCATCATGTCCATCATTTCACACAGTAAAAACCCACCTTACACCACCATATCCATATGAACCTACCATTGAGGTTCCCATTCCCATTCCCGTCGAATCCAAAACAATGCCCGAGTCTATACCTATTGAGCCCATCGTGTGCGTTCCCGAGGAACCACTTCATCTTAGGTTAGCTCCGGCTACGAGTGCTCACCATTTTCCCGAGATAGAATTCGTGATAGTTCCTAACTATCCGGATATGGATGATATCCCACCATGCATGGCTCCCATTGAGCCCGATATTTTTAATGACTCCTCTATCTCCGATCTTGGTGCCTCGTTTGATCCACCCACCCCATTTACCGATGCTACTATTATGGAGAAGTTGATCACTCCATCTTTAGAAACCACACTCCCTTATGAGTATTCCTTTACTCCTCCCAATGAGTGTGTGTCTCCCACGCTTGATTTGGATCATCTTCCTCCACCATTTATCCCACCCGATACACCATTTGTCCCACCCGACCCACCCATTGTTCCTTCCACCCCACCACCTGGTTTGGATCTTGATTTTACACATTTAATATTTCTATCTACATTTTTAGATCCTCACCTGAAGCCATCCCCCACCTATGAGAGTATTTTTAGTGCTACTCTCCACCGTGACACCGAGATTGTTCCTCCATGCCCGCCACTCTCTTGTGGTGTTGATTTTTCTCAACAGCTCCCTGGTGTGTCACGACGCGACCATTATCATCGCCCATTCATAGAACGGTCGTGTGATTTTTATGAGGCCCATCCCCTTACAATTTCCACACCATTTCGCCTCCCTCACCAATTAGAGCACTATGCTTATAGGGCCCTTGTTGTCCTCACATTTACGCTCAACAAGGCCCGAGACCGATACATATTCACCTTCACCCTTACCTTTTTTCCCACCCATCCTTGGTCCACCGATGCTTCGCATCGCGTGATGCACTTCGCCATACAGGTGCATTGACCACTTTAACCTGTTTCCAGCAAGACTGACGCTTCAGTCTTGTTTGGGGGTGATTTTCATCACCCATTCTTCTGCCGCCCTGCGCTTTCATAGATCCTATCTTTAGGGTGAGAATGGTTCGGTCTGGCTGAAGACGTTAAACTTAGCGCTACCGGGAGGCAGCCCGTTGTTCTTGTACTAGTCTAATCCTGTTTGGGGGTGGTGTTTCACATCACCCTTTATTTTGCCATGTGTTGTAGACTTGTACACCTTTTTTTTATCACTTCTTATTCAGGTTTATTCTTGGCTTCACATGTCCACTTCATTAGCGGTTCATTCTGGTAATCTCTTTCCTACCTTATGCTCTCATTTTAAAAATCATTTTACTTAACATCGAGGACGATGTTCCTTTTTGTTTGGGGGTGGGGAATTTTATCAAAATCGTACCTCTTTTGAAAATTTTTGAGTGTTAAACCTGATTTTTTTTAAATTTCGTGCAGTTTCTTTCATCTCACTCATTGATGTGAATTTTCAATCATCCATCTTTTAAAGTTTAGGAATCAAGCTAGAGAATATTTTTTCTAAAAAGCTTATGTAATACGGCATTTTGCACCATGAATTTCTAGACTCAACAAAATTTGCGCACTTATCACGTCACTACGGTTTAGAGTTGAAGAGTACTACAATTCTAAAGAGAACCTTAAGGATCACTAGTAGAGACTTTAGCTTGTGAGATTTGTGCCTTTCACCCTTTTTGAGTGTCTTACGCAATCTCTGAGTCACAAGTTGATTCAATTTCGTTTGGGTCCGCATTAAATTGTTGTATGATCTCATTATCCTTTATTAAAATTTGGCTTGATCACTGAGAATGACATCTTTTTCGAGTTGTAAGAAACGCGTGTCTTGAAATTTGTCCCGAATACTAGATTTTCATCCATACACCTACCACTTTTCCATATCACATTTCATTTACCCATCACCCATTACATTCCCATCCATTCACTTCAACCATGTTCTTCCATACTCCCATATAAACCCACACCATCCATTTATCATTCCACTCATATATCATCCATTGTTTTGAGAAAAAGAGTGTGATTTCAAATGTAAATGTCTTCATTGTTAGTTTGAAAAGTGAGAGAAAAAAGAAAAAAAAAAGGAAAAAAAAAAGAAAAAGAGAAAAAATAGAAGAGAAGAAAAGAAAAGAAAAGAAAAATAGCAAAAAAAAAAAAGAGAGAAAATAAAAGAAAGAGAGTTGTAGTTAGTTTTGAAATAAAGACATTTGTTCCTAAAGTGTATACACTCTTCTATCGCATCCATTTTTCATCCATTTCACATCGCATATCCACCATCCATCCATCATATCATCACCCCATACTATTTCACTATCACCATTCTACCTCATATCATCATATCCCATCTCATTTCCCTTCACCCATATACATACATGTTCCCCTAGGTGTTCGGACAAATGAAAGTCAACGTGGTGAATAACTCGACGTTCTCACTATAGTGATTAGCATTCTTTCATGAGATCAAATTTCTTTCTAATTGTTCGTTCTTTCTTATACGTGTGTGAGACGTTTGAACTTGCTTACATTTACTCACCTCCTCACACACAAGAGCGATACACTACCCAGACCTCGAGAGTTCGTTTGAGAGAGTTATATCTAGTGAGATTTGAAGTTGAAGCGTTGATTCTGACAAGGCAATCTAGGAATTACTCTTATGATACTCGACCCGTTTTGACTGATTCACACTACACACGTTGAGTTCTAGGAAGGATGTGCCTTGAGTATTTACCTAGCTAAACTTTTTATGCACTTCTAGCTTGTATTTCTGAAATCATTTATCTCATGATGGATTGTGCGATTATTCTATGTCTAATAAGAGATTGACTGCCTTTCAATAAATTTTTACAAATAAGAATTTTGTGGGTATATTCCCTGCAAACCCTCACGAGACACAATTCGTCCTGTAGGGCAACCTATAGGTTTAAAGGCTTGTTGCGCATGCTAAGTGCAATCGCAAGTGCCCGCGAAAGTGGTACACTTTTGGTTTCTTATCATTCTCTTTCTCTCTATCTTATTGCTCGAGGACTAGCAACGCTCTGTTTGGGGGTGGTGTGATAAGCACCAAAAACAGTACAATTTATACCCCAAATAGTGTACATTAGTTGCTATTTCTCGGTAATATGGGTCTTATATGCTTAAATGTTTATTTTGTAGGCCGAATGTGCATTGCAGAGTTCAAACGCTTAAATCATGGCAATTGTGCGCAATATGGAGTTAATTAACCCTTATCCCGCAACCCTAACCTACCCTAAACCTAACCTAAACCTACCCCGAACCCGTGTGTGTTTATTTGTCCCTTTTTATTAATTTTTAGATTTTTAGTTTGAATTATTTTATTTTTAGGATTTATTTTAGATTTATTAGGAATTTCTAGATTTTAATTTCTATTTTTATATCTTTATTATTATAATTTTATTTTATTTTGATTTTTATTAGCTTTTAGTTTAGTCTTATTTTATTAGGATTAGTTTTAGTAATTTATTTTTAGTTTTATTAGATTTTACTTTTTAGGATTAGTTTCTTTTCATTTCTTTTTATTTTTATTAAGTTTTTATTTTATAGGAATTTAATTTTTAGATTTTTAGTTTTTATAAATTTTATTTTATTAGTTTAATTTTATCTTTAAGGGTTCAAATTAATACACACACATACCCTACTTCTATACACATTCACATTCACCCAAACACATCCTCACCTACACCCTAACTTCCTACACCTCACCACACACAACACAACCCACTTCATCTTCTTCCACCAAACCCTCTCTCTCCTCTCTCCTCTCAACTAACCTCCATTAACAACTCTTCTTTCCTTGGCCCCCTTACTCCCTTCTTCCAGCCACTTACCCACTACCAGCGCCGACCACTGCCGGCGACCCCCCTCTCTCTCCTCTCGGCATCAACCCCCTTGCCGACGCCGTCCAAAATCCGGCGTTTCCTCACCTCAGTTCGGCGTCCACCTCAACCCGATTGACCCATCTCCGGTCGCTGACCCGCGAGCCCACAAACCCAACTCGCCCCTAACCCCCTACTCCGCCGGTGCAAACCCACCATCGTCGGCGATGTTCCCTTCTCCATCCATGACGAACACCCATTCTCCAACCCGGATCCATTCAACTCTAGAACCCAAACCCATTTTCTTCCATTCTCAAACACGTGACCTGCCATTTTCCAAATACAAAACCAACCAGACCAAGACCAAGTCAACCCACTTAAACCTTTCTCCCAATTTTACCCATAATCCCCCCCAACTACCTCTTCTAACCAAACACCCAAAATACCCTTTCACCAAATCAGTTTTTATTCACTCACCTCACACCCCCATGCACATGTGCTCTCACCTTATACACATTCACCTCTAGTAAATTCCCAATTTACCCCCATACTCCATGTGCCATACATCTACTATATAATGAAGACTCAAGGCCCAAATGAAGGAAGAGCTAACTAGAGAGAAAATTCTAGAGAGAGAGATAGTTTAGTTTAGAAAATAAATTAGGTAGAATATTTTTGTAAATAATTTTGTTTTTATTTTTTTTAGATATTTGTGAGAAATTAATTGTTGAGTGATTCAAATGAGTGTTTGTATGTAATTGAAAATTGTGGAAAGCTCATTTTGAATGGAAGTTGCTCAATTTCAATGGAGGATTAGAGTTCAATTTTGCAAATCAAGGAGACTTGTTTGAAGATTTGTCCTCTTACCCTTCTATTTTATTTGTTTATGCCTTGATTACTAATTTGTCATGTTTAATATCATGTTAGGCTAAATCCCCTTTCAAGGGGTGGGGTGAAACCCTTATTTGATATTATTTTAGTTTAATTAGTTTGCCTACTTGAAATTTCCCTTTGAATGTTAAATTTGATCCTTCACCCTTAGATTTACGCCTCGAGAGAGGGTAAATGATTTTCGAGAGAAAATCAAAATTCTAGTGATAATACCCATTTTAGATTCGAACTAGAGATAGGGGTCTCTTAAGTGGGGTATTATCATTTGAATTTCAACTCTAAATTTAATTTCTAAGATTGACATAAATTCTAATTGATCGATCCTAGCGGGTGATTAATTAAAAGGAGTGTAGATCTAATTTTCTAGAGTTGTGGGGTGTTAATTTTAACTTTCTAAAAGATTACTATTCTAATTACACTTGCAACGAGAGTTGGTTTGTAATTTTAATATTAATTTGGGAGAATTCAAATAATTAAATTAATTAATTAGAATAACTAAAATTTGTGGTGTAATCCCACTCCTTGATTGTTCTCACAATTATTTTCCTCACTTTATCTCTTATTTTTAGTGTTAGACTTTATTTTTCATTTTAGTAAATTTCTAGTTAGTTATTTTCATTTAGTTTAGTTTAGTTTAGATCTCACCTCACCCTTTTGTTTTAATATTGAAAAAGCTAAAAAAAATAGAAAAGTGAAAAAGCACAAAAAGAAAATAAAAAGTGAATTACAATTGAATTTGTTCCATTTGCTTTACTCCCTAGAAAGTGGATTGATACCCTTACTTACCTCTACACTTGAGTTTATTATTATTTGTAGGTATTTGAGGTTTTGACTAACTTGGCTTTCAACAACAACGATACATACAAAAAAGGCCTAGTTATCAGGTTCCTCGATCATTCCTGCTCCACAAGGATTGAACCTCCTCACCTCTAGTTGTAGAATATATTATAGATCCAACAATAAATAACGGGACCACATAATAAAGCTTTATTGCATAAATTCACAAGAAAGTGGATGCGGATATCAAAGAACACCAGAGGAAAATATTTCTCTAATACACAAGCTGCCTCGGCTAAAGTTGAGTTTGCATCTTTAATGTGCCTTTTATTTACCACTTTTGCACGGAGTAGGGTAAAACACAAACTGATTTATTTCCTGATAGAAATCTTTGTGTTCAGATAAGCAATGCCGAAATAACAAAGGTATTAATTGGATGATTACATGTCAGTCTGGAGACTTGCACTGTTTTAAGTCATTTGCTTGGTAGCTTACTACCCTACGTAAATTACCAAAATAATCAGTTGGAGTCTTCATGTTGAACAATATGTCTAAGAGGATCTTCTTCTCACTAGTAGTCAAAGTGAAAGCACTCAGAAGGGTATATATTTTTCCTATTATAGGATCAATTTTTAACCAGAGTTTCTTCTTTATCTTCATGTCCTGTAGATCTCGATGGGCCCGCTCTCCATCTTTAGAATGAGATCCACCGCTACATATTCCTATCAGATGTTCTGCAACATTATTCTTTGTGTACATCACATCAATTATATGCCTTAAACGATGATCTTTCTAATACGAAAAATCAAAAAATATTGATCGCATGGACTATGGTTTTGCTTTACTAAGGTTGTTAGGATCCCCCTTGATTTACGCTTCAACTTTTACAAACTTGGGGTGTTTGCTTACAAACATATTCCCTATAGTCGCAGTCGCAGTCACAGCCGTTGCCTTCTCCTCGATCTACTGACCAGATAGCCAAGTAGGTGGCATCCGGCACTCATGACAAATAGGATAAAAGTTATACTTGCCATTCTTGAAAGGGTGACTGGTAGGAAGAAATCTTCGATGACCCCCGTAACTCATCTTACTACTATGTTGTAGCCATCTGGCTTCAGTTTCCTCCCCATATATGAGACATCCATAATAACCATGAATATTACAAGTGGACAAGGTCCCATAAGCAGCAAGGTAGTGGATCGTCGACATCACTATTGCTTTAAGTGTGAACTCTTCACCCTTGTGAGATTCGAACGCAGTCACGCCTTTATCCCACAACTCTTTAAGTTCTTATATTAATGGGGCTAAGAATATATCTATATCATCGCTTGGAGCCTTCGACTCGGGTATCGACAACCATAAAAATGTGAACTCCTTTCTTATGTATTGTGTCGAAAGGAGACTTAAAGGCACCATGAGAACTAACCAATAACTCTGACTAGTACTTAAATTACCGTAAGGGTTAAACCCTTCCATTGAGATTGCAAGATGAACTTTGGGCGGTTCCTTTGCAAATTCATGGTGTTGCGCATTTGAAATTTGTCAGATGAGTGAATTAACCGGATGATGCATTAGATTCCCACCCACTTCGTATCGAGCGTGCCATATCATGGCCTCAGCTATCCATGGTACCGTATAAAATCATTTTAATCGTGGCCTAAGTGGAAAATACTTCAAAACCTTTTGTGTGACTTGAGAGCACTTTTGATATTTTGCAGGTTTTTCCTTTAACTTCTCACATATGACGTATCTAGGTTTACCGCATACTAGACATTCACCCTTATCTCCATGCTCTTTGCAGTACAATATGCAATCATACTTTCATGCATGAATAGATTTTTGTTTCAATCCCAAACCTTCAAACTCTTCTTCGTGGTAGGATAATTGTCTGGTAACGTGTTCTCTTTTGGGAGAATTTCTTTAACCCACTTAAGAATTTTGGTTACATTGTTCCCAGACAAACCAAAATAACTCTTCAAATTATGCAAACCAATCATTGCATATAATACCAAGTGATCTTCATCGCAATATTTATACAATGGTCTAGCCACATCGGCTTTCAACCATATATATTCTCGGTCTCCTGGTAGTTCAGTATCAAATTTCCCATTGTGCACATTATTTGTCTCCATAGGTTGGTATTTTGGTCACGGTGGACTTCGTAAGCATCATTAATTGGGTCGATCAATGGATGATGTATTGGAGAATCATTTACCACTTCCACTCGTTGGTGTTCTGTTACGCGGTAAGTTACACTTTAATTCTTCGGGAACATAAGGTACATATTTTTCACCATGGTATGTCCATTTGTTATAATCTTGACAAATTCCCCACTTTATTAAATGTAACTCAACATCTTCTAAATATTTATATTTTCCGTTCATATAATGGGTGCACGGACACGAAATCTTCTCACTTTAAAGGTTCTTAAAAGCGTAGCTAATAAATTCTTGAATGCCTTTAACATAACTATTGGCTATCTGGTCAGTCTCCCTCATTTAATCTTTGTATTATGGAAAATTCATTTAATAATCAAATTACAATCCCGTGTTAACATGATAAAATAAATATCATGTTGCATAAATAAATCCATTTCATTTATTAGTTATTATGTACGAGGGCGTGAATCCCGTGCATGTTAGATCTCACCGATACATAATACACTCACATACATAGTATACACACAGACATACACGATACACACATATATGTGTATACACACATACATACACACGTACACACACATATACATAGAAATACACACATAAACACAAATATACACACATACACAGAGATTTATGTACAAAAAATTAGGGTTTGGAAGATAATGTCATTACCTTTGAGATTGAGATTGAGATTGAGATTGATATTGAAATGGGAGATTGAGATTGGAAATCGCTGAAATCGCCGGAGAGAGGGAAAGTTTAAGGGTTTGAAATTTTCGAGGGAATTATGAAAACTGGTTTGGGGATTATAGTATAAATACCCTGGTCATGACCTGAGTCGTGACCACATGCCATGACCCCTTTAAAATTTAACACGTCAGCCTGGAAACAATCACATCGTCACGATCTTATGGAGTCACTTCGGGTCAAATACTCCCAAAATAGACCTCACTTTTTAACGCCTTATAGGGGAAATGATATAATTTCGCAACTGACAGAGATTGTAATTGAAGCAAAGAACGGTACGACCCATATCACAAAAATCTTTATTACCAAACCTTTGATTTTCTTCATAAAATGGTTACTTTCTCGATCATATTAAGTCTTCGCTTCACAATGGAAATTCCCACCAACAATATGGCATTTGAGAAGGAGAGCATGGAATCAGACAATAGTTGCATAACAAGCCTTACTTCCTCTCACTCTCCTCAACCAAATCGAACTCCGCCATCTAAAATTAGTAATGGGAACACTTGTTATAGTTGTAAAAAGCCAGGGTACTGACTGGTCCAAAGACTGTCCAGAAAAAATTCCAAAGAAACCAGTGGAGACACGTAGTCTCCCACTAGTGATAGTCATCGACGGTTGTAAATATCATGTTGCATAAATATCATTTTGCATAGTAAAGCACTACTATAGTTTCAACAACACACAAATCAAACAAATTATGAAATAATATAGTGTAATCAAAGTAAAGCACTAATATTGTGTAAACAACGTACCAATCAATCAAACTCAAATACAAGAACACACTAATCAATGATACTACATAACCACTAAAACCCAAATTAAATAAATTTATCTACTGTTATTATTACAACATAAGAAAAATATTACTACATCTTCATCAAAAGATAAATGGGCCAAGTGATAAAAGAGTTTAAATAAACTCAACCCATTCCCTTCTCCACTATTGACGTGCACTGGATCATCTTCGAAATCGAAAAATATTTTATCAACCATGATCTGACACTCACCCTCCTGCAAAGGTCAACTATGTACGAAAGTTCCTAGTTGAGTGGAGATGAGCGTGCATGCCCCAACTACAGTTTTACCCATCAAGTCCTTCATATAGTATTTCTCACCCAAAGTCACCGTGGGTTACTGACGATGATGCAAAATATATGACATACTGAGGCGCTAAGAAGGGGAATGTTAAAGGAGAAATCGACATATGTGAGGGGAATGGAGAAAGAGGAAAATTTTGAGGATGTAAAGGGAAATCAGGATGCATTGGGGGCTGTGGGGGCATACAATCGATTAAAAGGGACACAATTTGTGAAAGTTTTTCATTCACGCCTCCCAATTCATTTCAAATCCCCATTACACCCCCTTCAATCCTAGAATAATGCTTATCGTTGGACGATAAATGCTTATTAATAGAAGAAAGCTCGTCCACAAGAGGTACGATGTGTTTAAATCTTATTTTTGACACATGCGACCCTATACCTCTCATCCTCCCTCTACGATCCTTCCCCATTATCTGTACGAGGGAATCATTATCAAGGTCATTGAACGAGCTTAAGGTTGACTAACTACTCAAAGACTCTATTGATTCTAGAGTCTTTTCCAAGTGAGGAGGGAATTTATTATCTTTGTCTCGTCTTGCATGCACGTACGAATTGGACCGATTCAGTACCTTTCCTTCATATGGGCTGACTTTTGTCTTACTCGACCACTCGTTCTTTAAATCTTCATAAGATTTCAACCCAAGACGGTGGACGTCAGTTTTTTTTGGCCCTATTATGCTTGTTTTTCTCCCCTTGCCGCATTTTTTAGTCCTTCACCTCAGTTTTTAGAAAATCATTCTAACCGACTAGCATCTCAACGTTCGAAGGGACTTTATCTTTGAGTGACAAAATATCGGAGCTCGATGCTACTTTAGGGAAATTCTTATGCCCAAGGTTTCTTCGATATGTTCAAAGTTGTTCATCAACCCTAGAAAGAACCTTATTTTTTGAGTTTGTGAAAAATGAAAATCGTTTGTTGAGTTGCTCGTAGATGTCATCTTTAATAGCTTTATCTACGAGGTTCCAATTGTTAGATCCTCCAACTCTCACATTCATTTTTGCCAAGGACAAACACTGGGATTTAAATTATTGAACGTGATTCCTATCCCCTGTGGGGTTATTTTCCAATACAGATAACCCAATGGGCTTCTTCTCAACTGACCCAACAGTTTCAGGAGCGTTGGGAGTGTCTATTGGATTACTGGGAGTACCTTGCCTACTGTAACTCGGAGAGTGGAGTGAATCATAGGTGTAGTTATGTATTGCTCACCAATTGGTGATGAGAATTCTCCTTGTGGCACTGTCATCTCATCGGTTGGAGAGTTATCTCCATTACCGCTCTACATTATCTACAAAAATAATAAAAGTTCAATGTGTATCTATAATAGATGCATAATTTCAAAGTTCAATATGAAATTATAACTAACAAAATAAATTTTTTGACCATAAATTATAATCTACATTTCTATGGTAAGACTTTAATAAAAGTTCAATGTGTCTGATCTCCATCCAGTCAGATTTATTTTTAAAAATCTATGGATTTTTTCATGTGTCTAATTAGGAGGAAGCGTATATATAATGGATGCATAGATGTCAGCTACATGAACTTGAAATTTCATCCTCTTCAGCCTGTTGGAAAGATTGGGTTTGGCGTGTATATGTCGCGAGACATCACAGTCTTCGTCAATGCTCTTTGTACGTAATTCTATGCATAATGGGTGAATTTTTTTCCGCCTTCTCTAATAGCGTAAGTAAGGTCAAAGCTCTATCGGGATTATGTACACAAAATATATATTATACAGCTTCATCCCAACATTCTGGTAGGGAAAACATAATACGATTGAACAAGTGCTCTTGTTAGAGATGAACTCCACAGTTTACAAGGTAGTAAAATTGTTCGATCTTCCTATTCACATACCAATAAACCGGAGCACCCACTGAATGAAGCTCATAAATGAAATATGTATGAGTGTGGTATAATTGCAACCTTTCCCACTCTTGTTGCCATTTATTATCACCGTGACTCATTTTTTCTGAGAAAAATAATGAGGGCATGAATATGATTCCTATAAATAGTGGCTTTAATGAACGAGGGCGTGAATCCCATACATGAATGTGGATCTCACCGTTAATTTATTAGGTTTTGAATACCTACTTTTTCCGTTTAAACCAACAATCCCAAATCAATCCTGACACCAACCCTAAAATTAACGCTTACAAACATTAGTCATAAAATTAATCCCTTGCAAATATTACCCCTAAAATTAATCCGAAATTTATCATCAATATTAAAGGAGAGGTATTTTTTTAAATTTCATCCCTAAACTTAAACCAACAATATCCATAAAATTAAAATTTACCCGAGTTTGAAACTTAAACAAACAATATCCATAATCTTAAACCATCATTAGTCATATAAATGTATTTTTTTCTAGTATACACACACACACATACATGTACATACACAATATGTACACGCACATACACGTATACAATATACATATATAGTATACACACATACATACACAATATAGACATATACATTATACACACATACATACATACACAATGCACACACTAATAAAAATGTACATGCACACACGTATACACACATACGCATATATATAAACATAGAAACACACATACATATAGAAAGAAATACACACACACACACACATATAGAGAGAAATACACACACACGTATATACAAATGCACAAAATATTCCCTGAGAGGGTTTAGAAAAACTTGAGATTGAGATTGAGAGAGAGATGAAATCGCCGGAGATAGGGAAATTTGAGAGGGTTTAGAAATTTTTGAGGCAAAATGAAAAACTCGTCTGGGGAATTTTGTATAAAGACACTGGTTATGGCCCTCAGCCGTGTCGTGACACCTTTAAAATTTAACACGTCAGCGAAGAAATAAGACTATGGTCACGGCCCAAAGCCATGACTCCATTCACAGGATGGTCATGATCCCAAGACGTGACTAGGTCGGTATGTATTTTGGTTTATGGTAATGGACTTGGATCGTGACCCCATCCATGACCACACTTGGAGGGAAACTTGGCACCATCATAGTCACGCACGGGTCATGGCTATGGTCTGTAACACCCTGTAATTTTATGCATTTAATATTTAATTAATTCAAAAAAATCCTAAATTACTTGTGTGCCGTAATTTTGATTGAATTAATTATGGTAATATTTATTTAAATATTAATTAGAGAGTAAATGGTTAATATTTAAGGAAATTTAAATTATTAAGTGAATAGTAATAAATTATTTGCGTCATTACGGGTATTAGTGTCGGGGCATTTAGTTATCTCAGCCGGGAGTCGGTATAGACTAATTTGGGTGTGAGATAAGGATTTTTATAAACTAATTCGAATGCAAATTTTGAGTGTACGGTTGAGTCTGGATGGGCCGAAATAGTCGAAAAAGTATACCCGGGGGTAGTAAACGGGACGTTTTTAGACATAGTCGGGACCACACGGGGGTATTTGGATCATTTCGGCTTGGCCCATTAGGCAAAACACGGGATTAAGCCTATTTACTTAATTATCAGGAAAAGGGTAACGACTGATTAAAGTTTAGAAAACACATAGTGGGAGAGGAAACCTTAAAAAGCAGTTAAAGATAATTTGGGGGACAAAGGAAAGAGACAAAGGGGGATTTTATCTTCAACCTTGAGATTCACAACTTCAATTCAGACCCTACGAAACCGTAAGGCAAGTGTTTAACTTGTTGTAGAATTTAATTTTCATTATGATTCATATTTATGTGATGTGAGAAATCAAAATTCGCTTTTGGGATTAAGGGGGTACAAAAATGGGGTTTTTGTAAATCAATCTCCTGATTTCGAAATTATGTAGAAATTATGTATAATATGAGACTTGTATATATCTGGTAAGTTGTCTAGACCCAGACGAGTTAGAAACGAATTTGAGATAAATATTGATGTTGATATGGGTTAACGAATAATACGGGGTTTTCCCCCAATTTAGAAAAAAAAACAGTAGAGGACGGAAATTAAACTGTGTTTGGGGGTTACTTATGAAGTCCTTGGTATATTATATTGATGAGAGGACTTGGGTTAGATTGTAGAAGAAGTTGGGGATTTGAGTTTTTCGTCCATGGCTGAAACAGAGACCTGGGGAAGACGAAGACCTGTTTGATCAATCGATCGATGGTTGGGGATCGATCGATCGATGGTTGGGGATTTCTGGCAGTTCGGCCAGTTTATATATATAAGATGAATTTAATAAAAAAAAATCTCCCCATACATTATTTATTGAGAAATAAATATAGGACATACAATCTAATTAATTATCAGGAAAAAATAATTGGGATTGGAGGAAATTTATGTGTGACACACTACGGTTAAATTTGGGAAGAATATTTCAAAATAATTAAATACGGATAAAGTGGGCGAGTCCGGGTATATTGGTTGAGCGATACCAAGGCATTGAATTAATTTATAGTGAAAGATAAGTAATTTGGAGTTGGGGATTTAGACTCGGATATTTTTTTATTTCGGGCCACGAGAGCGAGTACGAATATATAGGTTGGAGCGACACCAAAAGTAATTTAATTAATTAATGTGCAATTAATTAATAATGAGAGTTGGGCCATAAACTCATGATAATTTTGTATAGGCTTGTGTTACGGACTTAGTACACGGTGTATCCGGGGTGTTTTTTATATATATACGATGTGCGATAGTATATATATATGGTGTGTGCATTAATATCAGTGGCTAGGTATTATTATTATATATACTCCAGTGCTATCAGGGGAGGTTGCGCGTTGAGGGTGAATCCCCTAGATTGAGGAGTAGGGAGAGTATATCCCCAGGTCATAGAGTCCATTATATGGGTGAGGGACATCTCACTTTCAGGGAAGGAATATGACCGCCTCCAATATTTGTGTTTTTACCAAGTTAGTGAGCGATTCTGACTTGGGGTAACTAGGTTGTGTGAATACACCTAGTGAGTTAGCACTTTGGAGAATATACATCCGATGAGTTATTACTCGGGGGGATGTTCCTTTTTAATTATTATTCCAACATATGTGTGAATGTTTCAATATGGCTATACGTATATAATGAGATAAATAATTATATACGGGTTAATTAATATAGGCCATGAATTGTGTTATATGTAAAACGGGTGTGAAAGTTATATGAATTTAAAAAGGGGGATGAATAATTAAGTTAATGCTGATAATAACTTAAAAATCATAGATATGCCATACTCGGTTAGAGTAGGGTGGTTGTAAGGGGTATTTCGATTATCTGGTTACGGGATATATAACTAAGGAAATTAATTAAGGCGTTAGTAGTGCACATTAGAGGGGGGTGAGGATATTCTCAAGGGAGTGCGACACTAATTAAAATATGAAGAGCATGCATACATATTTATTACTACAAGTTAATCAATTGCTAAATGTTTTCCAAATATTTTGGGTACTAACCCTTGCTATAAAAACCTTTTAGGTGTCCAGCCACAGGGACGCCATACTTGAGTCATTCCAGGGATCCGTTGCTGCAGCACATGTGGATGTTGCAGGAGTTTGATAGGCGCTTCGTTCTTTTCATTTCTAGTGTTGAAATTTCCTATCAGTCACTCGAGCATGTCGCTCACTGTTTTATTCAGTACTTTTGTCAGACTTGTTGATATTTATTACTTGTCTTTACTTTTGTTGGATTTGAACCGATGTTTTATTCAGCGAGTTATTTTGATGTGAATGGTGGATTTCAGTTAATTTTGATTGTTTAAATTATTTTGTTTTCGCATGAGTATTTCATCAAATTAATAAAAGATAAAACATGGCACCAATCTAATTTTCTCACTAAGGTGGGTTAGTAATTAAAAAGGCGACAGTGATGCTAAGAATGAACCAACTGAGAAACCTGTTCTAATTTAATTTAGGACTGATCACCCGAGGTTAATTAGGCGGGGTGTCACAGATGGTATCAGAGCATCAGGTTCTAGTGTCCTTAGGATCTATGTGGCTTACTACGTTTCAGTGTAGCGTTTGATTGATATAGAGCTCTATTATTAGAACTGTTGATTCATTTTCTTCTTTTGAGATATCATAATTTCTGCTATTATATTTTTGTATAAATTGTGTACTTATACGATTCGATCTATTTTCAGATGCCACCAAAGAGACAGAGAGCGGAGAGGGATGAGCTCAGGGAGGCTCATCAGGAGCCACAGATACCACCACCCCCACCCCCACCCCCACCCGAGTTGATCTCCACTACTCAGGTGGCAGTGATAGTGGCCCAGGCAGTTGAGACTGCAATGAGGGCTATGGCAGCCCATTTTCCTTAGCCCCAGGCACCACCTCCAGTGGCACTAGCAGTTCAGGCTCTAGTGGGACTTCCGTCTTGGCAGCGAGTTAGGGATACCTTTCAGTAGGGTCACCCACCAGAGTTTCGGTGTAGTACCGATGTGGTAGAGGCTTGTTACTGGAAAAAGAATATCCAGCATCATCTGCGCATGCTGGAGTGTACCGATGTGCAGAAACATATGCTTTCTACATTTTGTCTGTCGGGGGCAGCCTTACAGTGATGGGAGTCAGTTACCACCGCTGAGGAGAGGGATTTGATGATGATATCCGAGTTCTGGGTGCGGTTCGACCGCAAATACTTCCCACCAACAGTAGAGACCGAAATGAGGAAGAAGTTCAGCGAGTTAGTACAGGGTGACTGTTCGGTGGCAGATTATGAGGAGGACTTCACCCATTTGGCAAACTTTGTGCCAAATGAGGTGAGCGACGAGGGGTGAAAGAAGTCAAAGTTCATGGATGGCCTGGCCTGGAGGATCAGGAAACACTTGATTGGAAATTCGACGTTGGTGACATATACAGATGTCATTAATGTCGCTCTTGTACATTGTCAGGACCATCACTTACATGGGAAGGGGAGCAAAAGGGTAGGGGATCCGGGCCAGTAGGGCAAGGTAGTTGGTGGTGGCGACACAAGTGGTACTCAGCAGCAGACTAACAGTCGGTAATGGAATCAGGCTAAGAAATTTAGGCCTAGTGGGTTCCGACCGGGGGGACAGGGATTCAGGAAGGCCCAGCTGGGCCCAAATTAGCAGCAGCAGGTTCCTCAGGGCCGTCGGGGCCAAGGGAACAATGGGGGAGGCCAGCAGGGTCAGCCACGTTAGGGCCAACGATAGGGCGACGGTCAGAGATGCTGCTTTGTTTCTAGCCAGACAAGACGCTTCAAGAGGGAGGTCCTATAGAGGGGCAGAGGCCAATAGCAGGGTGCCCAACAGGGGTAGCAGGATCAGATACCGCCAACAATACCACCTCTACCAACCCCATAGTAACAGGGTAAATGCACTACATGCGTGTGAATAACGTCCGGAATGCTCCCAATCCTTCAGCACAACAGGCGTCGCCAGTGGTTGAGGGTATGTTTCTCATCCATGGTCATGAGGGTAGTATACTTTTTGATACGGGAGCATCTCATTCGTTCATTAAATCTAAATTTGCAAAACAAGTCGGGTTACTAGAGACCGCGGGTAGTCTTCGTATGTGTGTAGAGTTGCCAGTAGGCAGCGGGGCATTGATTCACTCAATTTGTCGGGGAGTAGATATTTTGATTGGGAGGCTTAGTTTAGCAGTGGACCTATTAGTGTTAGATATGGAGGGGTATGGTGTCATTCTAGGTATCGACTGGTTGGCAGGTTATCTAGCAACAACGGATTGTTACGAAAGGAAAATCGTGTTCTCCATTCCAGGACAGAAGATGTTCCTAATAGCGATGCCTTTACCTGAGGGAGGGTCGCACACACACTTATATTATATCGAGGAGAAGACCTCACAGGAGGTGGTAATTCCGTTGGATTCGATTTCGGTGGTGAGGGACTTCGAGGATGTGTTCCAGGAAATATCAGGGTTGCCACCCAGCAGGGAAATCGAGTTTGTAATTAATTTAGCACCGGGGATGAGGCCGATTGCTTAAGCACCTTACCGTATGGCCCCTTCAGAGATGCGTGAGTTGAGAGAGCAGATTCATCAACTCCTGGTTTAGGGTTTTATTTGGTGGAGTACATTGCCGTGGGGTGCACCAGTGTTGTTTGTAAAGAAGCGAGATGGTTCACTTCGGTTGTGCGTGGATTATAGGGAGCTGAACAAGGTGACGATACGAAATAAGTATTTGTTGCCTAGGATTGATGATTTATTTGACCAATTAAGAGGGGCATCTTACTTCTCCAAGATCGATTTGAGGTCAGGGCATCATCAACTGCGTATCCGAGAGGAGGATGTTCCTAAGACTGCTTTCTAGTCACGGTATGGATCTTACAAGTTCAGGGTGATGCCATTCGGGCTCACCAATGTGCCATCAGTGTTCATGGACCTCATAAACAGGGTTTTTAAGGAGTATCTTGACCAGTTTGTTATCGTGTTCATTGATGACATCCTGATCAACTCGCGCACTGAGGAGGATCATGCAGAGCATCTGCGTATGGTTCTACAGGCACTACGGGATCACCAGCTTTATGCTAAATTTGGGAAGTGTGGATTTTAGCTTCGAGAGGCACAGTTTCTTGGTCACGTGGTGTCAGAATGGGGTATTACGATGGATCCAAGTAAGGTGTCGGCGGTGAGGGAGTGGGGACAGCCCACGACACCGATCGAGGTGCACAGTTTTTTGGGATTGGCAGGCTATTACAAACGGTTCATTAAGGGGTTCTCAAAGATTACGGGCCCTTTAACGAATCTGACTTGGAAAGGGGTGCCTTTTAATTGGAGTGACCATTGTCAATTAGCTTTCGATGAGCTAAAGGACAAGTTGACATCTGCAACAGTACTTACTTTGCCGAGGGGAGGACTAGAGTATCGGGTTTACACTGATGCATCCTTTCAGGGACTTAGGGGTGTGCTCCCACAGGAGGAGAGGGCTATAGCTTATGCATCCATAAAGCTAAAGCCCCATGAGAGGAATTACCCCACTCATGACCTAGAGCTAGCAGTGGTCATTTTTGCCTTGAGGATATGGAGACACTATCTGCTGGGGGAACAGTTACCTTATTCACGGATCACAAGTCACTTCAGTATCTCTTCACACAAAAGGATCTAAATATGAGGTAGAGGCGGTGGCTAGAATTCGTGAAAGACTACCAGTTTGATATTCATTATCATCCTAGTAAGGCTAATGTAGTGGCTGATGCATTAAGTCGGAGATCAACTGGGGAAATATCAGAAGTCTGGAAAGCAAAGTGGAGAGAGCTTCGATATGAGGACGATGTAGCCAGGGCCTTCATGTCAGCTTTATCCATCACACCATAGATCATTATACGGGTGGTGAGGGCTCAGGAGGAGGACCAGATCTACCAGGATAGGGTATGCCAGCTGTTAGCTGAGGGAGCGAAAGGTTACTTGATCAGCTGGGAAGGAGGCCTAAGCCTAAATGGAAGGTTAATTGTGTCAGAGGATGAGGAGTTGAGGCACGCTGTTATGACAGAGTCTCATGGTTCGAGATTTGCGGTACATCTCGACAAGGATAAAATGTACCAGGATATGAGGAGGTAGTATTAGTGGGCAGGAATGAAATGGGACATAGAAGAGTTTGTCTCGAAATGTGCCACGTGACAGCTCATGAAAGTTAACCATCAGAGACCATTAGGGATGCTACAACCACTAGAGATTCCCGTGTGAAAGTGGGAGAGCATCTCCATGGACTTCATTACATGGTTACCTGCATTGCAGAGATGTCACAATTCCGTATGGGTCATTGTGGATCGGTTGATAAAGGTGGACCACTTCCTGTCAGTTCGCACGAACTTTGAGACGATGCGTTATGTGTAGCTATTCATAGTGGAGATTGTTAAGCTGCACGGGGTGCTGATAAATATTGTGTCTGACAGAGATAAAATTTTTGTAGCCCATTTTTGGCAGAGCTTTTAGGAGGCCATGGGCACAGAGTTACGTTTGAGTACAGCCTATCACCCACAGACCGATGGGCAGACTGAGAGAGTCAACCAGATGTTGGAAAACATGCTCAGGATGTGCATTTTAGACTTTAGGGGATGATGGGAGAAATATCTTCCTTTGGTAGAGTTAGGGTATAATAACTCTTACCAATTCACGATTGGCATGGCACCGTTCGAGGCACTGTACGGGAGACCTTGTCGTTCATCTGCTTATTAGTTAGAGGTGGGGGACAACAAACTATTGGGACCGGAGATTGTTCATGAGATGTATGCCAAGATAGAGTTGATCCGATGACGGATTTGGATAGCTCAGGATTGGAAGAAGAGTTATGCTGATGCTTCACGAAGGCATGTGGAGTTAAAGGTTGGGGATCAGGTATTAGTCCGGGTATCCCCTATGAAAGGGGTGATGAGGATCGGCAAGAAGGGTAGATTACCACCGAGGTACATGGGACCTTTCCCTATTATTAAGAGGGTGAAATCGATAGCATATAGATTGGGATTTCCATAGCATCTTCAGCGGATACACGACGTGTTCCATTTGGCACCGCTGAAGAAATATCGAAGGAGCGAGAGGGCCTTCTGGCACATTCCACTCGAGGAAATTGATTTACAGCCTGACATCTCGTATGAGGAGAGAGCGATGGCTATTCTGGACCGTAGTGAGCGCAAGTTACGATCCAAGGTTGTTCCACTAGTTAGAGTACTATGGGGTCATCACAATGTGGATGAGTCTACCTGGGAGCGGGAGGAGGATATGCGGAAACAATACCCAGAGCTATTCACCACAGGTATGACCTAATTTCAGGGATGAAATTTCTTTATAAGGGGGGAGTATGTAACACCCCGTAATTTTATGTATTTAATATTTAATTATCCGAAATTAATTGTGTGTCGTAATTTTGATTGAATTAATTATGGTAATATTTATTTAAATATTAATCAGAGAGTAAATGGTTAATAATTAGGGAAATTTAAATTACTAAGTGAATAGTAATAAATTCTTTGTGTCATTACGGGTATTAGTGAAGGATGTATTTAGTTATCTCAGCCGGGAGTCGGTATAAACTAATTTGGGTGTGAGATAATAATTTTTATAAATTAATTCGGATAAAAATTTTGAGTGTACGGTTGAGTCCGGATGGGCCTAGATAGTAAAAAAGTGTACCCGGGGGTAGTAAACGGGTCACGGGACGTTTTTAGACATAGCCATGCCAACACGGGGGTATTTGGGTCACTTGGGCTTGGCCCATTAGGCAAAAAACGGGATTAAGCTTAATTACTTAATTATAAGGAACGACTAATTAAAGTTTAGAAAACACTTAGTGGGAGAGGAAACCCAAAGAAGCAGTTAAAGGCAATTTGGGGGACAAAGGAAAGAGCCAAAGGGGGATTTCATCTTCAACCTTGAGATTCACAACTTCAAATCAGACCCTACGAAACCATAAGACAAGTGGTTAACTTGTTGTAGCATTTAATTTTCATTATGATTCATATTTATGTGATGTGAGAAATCAAAATTCGTTTTTGGGATTAAGGGGGTACAAAAATGGGTTTTTTATAAATCAATCTCCTGATTTCGAAATTGTGTAGAAATTATGTATAATCTGAGACTTTTATATATCTTGTAAGATGTGTAGACCTAGACGAGTTAGGAACGAATTTGAGATAAAGATTGATGTTGAGATGGGTTAACGAATAATACGGGTTTTTCCCCAATTTAGACAAAAAACAGTAAGGGACGGAAATTAAACTGTGTTTGGGGGACTTTATGGGGTTACTTATGAAGTCCTTCGTATATTATATTGATGAAAGGACTTGGGTTAGATTGTATAAGAAGTTGGGGATTTGATTTTTCGTCCATGGCTGAAACAGAGACCTGGGGAAGACGAAGACATGTTCGATCGATCGATCGATGGTTGGGGATCGACCGATTGATGGTTTGGGATTTCTGGCAGTTCGGCCAATTTATATATATAAGATGAATTTAATAAAAAAAAAACCTCCCCATACCTTATTTATTGATAAATAAATATACGACATACAATCTAATTAATTATGAGGGAAAAATAATTGGGATTTGAGGAAATTTATGTGTGACACACTACGGTTAAATTTGGGAAGAATATTTCGAAATAAATAAATACGGATAAAGTGGGTGAGTCCGGGTATCTTGGTTGAGCGATACCAAGGCGTTGAATTAATTTATAGTGAAAGCTAAATAATTTGGAGTTAGAGATTTAGACTCGGATATTGTTTTATTTCGGGCCACGAGAGCGAGTCCGAATAAATTGGTTGGAGCGACACCAAAAGTTATTTAATTAATTAATGTGCAATTAATTAATAATGAGAGTTGGGCCATAAACTCATGATAATTTTGTATAGGCTTGTGTTACGGACTTCGTACACGGTGTAGCCGGGGTGTTTTATTTTTATATAGATATACGGTGAGCGATTGTGTATATATATATATATATATATATATATATATATATATATATATATATATATATATATATATATATATATATGTATATGGTGTGTGCATTAATATCAGTGGCTAGGTATTATTATTATTATTATTATATACTCTAGCGCTATCAGGGGAGGTTGCGCGTTGAGGGTGAATCCCCTAGCTTGAGGAGTAGCGCAAGTATATCCCCAGGTCATAGCGTCCATTATATGGGTGAGGGACATCTCACTTTCAGGGAAGAAATATGACCGCCTCCAATATTTATACTTTTACCAAGTTAGTTAGCGATCCTGACTTGGGGTAACTAGGTTGTGTGAATACACCTAGTGGGTTAGCACTTTGGAGAATATACATCCGGTGAGTTATTACTCGGGGGGATGTTCCTTATTAATTATTATTCCAACATATGTGTGAATGTTGCAATATGACTATACGTATATAATGAGATAAATAATTATATACGAGTTAATTAATATAGGCCATGAATTGTGTTATATGTATAACAGGTGTGAAAGTTATATGAATTAAAAAGGGGAGTGATTAATTAAGTTAATGTTGATAATAACTTAGAAATCATCGTTATGGCATACTCGGTTAGAGTAGGGTGGTTGCAAGGGGTATTTCGATTATCTAGTTATGGGATATATAACTAAGGAAATTAATTAAGGCGTTAGTAGTGCACATTAGAGGAGGGGTGAGGATATTCCCAAGGTAGTGTGATACTAACTAAAATATGAAGAGCATGCACACATATTTATTACTGCAAGTTAATCAATTGCTAAATGTTTTCCAAATGTTTTGGGTACTAACCTTTTCTATAAAAACTTTTAAAAACCTTTTAGGTGTCCAGCCACAGGGACGCCAGACTTGACTCATTCCAGGGATTCGTTGCTGCAGCACATATGGATGTTGTGGGAGTTTGATAGGCGCTTTGTTCTTTTCATTTATAGTGTAGAAATTTCCTATCAGTTACTCGAGCATGTCGCTCACTATTTTATTCAATACTTATGTCAGACTTGTTGAGATTTATTACTTGTCTTTTTATTGGATTTGAACCGATGGTTTATTCGGTCAGTTATTTAGATGTGAATGGTGGATTTCAGTCAATTGTGATTGTTTAAATTATTTTGTTTTCGCATGAGTATTTCATCAAATTAATGAAAGATAAAACTTGGCACCAGTCTAATTTTATCACTTAGGTGGTTAGTAATTAAAAAGGCGACAGTGATGCTAAGAATGAACCAACTGAGAAACCTGTTCTAATTTAATTTAGGACTGATCACTCGGGGTTAATTAGGCGGAGTGTCACATGGTCCATGACCCATACTAGTCACGGACTTGATCCGTGACCTTATGCAAGACGATCCATGACCATACTGGGTCATGGACTTGGTCACGCTAACTTTGGAGATGGTCACGGCTCTGGGCCATGACCAGTTGGTCACGGCTATAGGTCGTGACCCCCATACCATGACCATTAGCAGGATTTGGTGTAGTGCTACTACAATACCCGAGACTCACTCAATCGGCCCGTATTTAAACCCCTATGAATTTATTTCACTCAATTGATTAATTATATGTCACACTTTTTCTCACCTATCAAAACCCAACAATATCCACCCAAAATCACTAGGAAGTAGGCCCCATGTTTATTTTTCACTAAATAAATAAGCCTAAAACATAATTTTGCTTATATAATTAAATTGGCAAAACTGCCCAAAATTAAGGATCATCGATCGATCGATCAGATACCAGTCTTCTTCCCCGATTTACTTTTCCACCATTTTTAAACCCCCAAGGTTTTAATATCGAAACCAGACCTCAATCAATTAATACCTCATGTTTATTACACCTATAAACATGTTCTAACACCATTATATAACATCAATTCTCACTGATTCTCATTAAAATTTCTACGGTTCACGAATTAGATTTTTCTCATATTCATTAAATCATATATAAATTCGATTCCAAAAATCCAAATTCAAAAATAATAACTACTAGATTTGGATTCTAAATCATATCCCAACATCATATGATAGTATTCTCCCTTAATTACATCAATTTCACACTTCAATGTTTAAACTCCCAGATCCTAGATTTAACATGTGTCCTCCCAAAAATGAATTTGTCAACACATACTATAATATCAACATGAAATTATGCTATTTAAATCAAAATCAAGTTAATTACTTGCCTTATTGGATTCTTAGGGTCAGATTTCATGTAAAAGATGACGAATCTGACAAGACACAATCGAATCCCCCTTGAATTTGGTCTCCCAGGCTCTTTTTTCTTCTTCATTCTCTCTTCTTTTTAATTTCTAGGGTTTTCACATTGAGTTATGGCTGCCTCTAATTCTATAACTTAGGTTTAATGCTCCTAATCCCGAAATTAGGCTAATGGACCAAGTCCAAATGACCCGAACACTCATTTGTGGGCTCATTTATGACTAAAAAGGTCCCGGGACCCAATTACTACCCTTGGGTACAATAATCCGACTATCTCGACCCATTCAGAATCAACCGTGATCTCAAAATTACCATCCGAGTCACTCTACAATAATTTCCCAACTCGACACTATATAGTCTACACCGACTCATGGTTGAGATAAAGTATTATTACGTTACTATCACTCACTATGACGTTGTAATACCCCGTATTTTTATGCTATATTAATTTGGGGATTTATTAAATTTAATGTGAGTTAATTATTTAATAAAAATCCGAAAATTCATTATGTTATAATTATTAACGTGACGAGAGTTAGTAATTATGGGAAATTTATTGAATATTACTAATGAGTAAAGTAATATGTAATATTGGTTATATTGAATGTCACGAGTGAATAAAATGACAATTTTGGTAATTTGAGTTGGGACGCGCCCGTGTCGCGTCAGGACTAAATATTCTTAAATAAAAGTAAATATTTTATAAGTTGTTCGTATGGTCGGTTTGAGAGTGCCAACGCGTCCGGAAGGGTCGAGATAGTCAGAAAAGTGTACCCGAGGGTTTAGTTTGGGTCTCGGGGCGTTTTTAGGCCAAATTAGTACCCCGGGAGGGCGTTTTGGACATTTCGCAATTATGGGTAATTAAACCCACGAAATTCTTAGGGTTATATCAGAGGCCTAAGGTTGTCTTCTAGGGTTAGAACAACCAAAGGCAAGTGACGGCCATAGGAGAGGGAAGAAGAGAGCTTCCAAGGCAATCCAAGGCCCAAAAGCCATCCGTTTGCACCGCCACCACCACCAACGCGTAGATCGCGCGACGGGCTACGCAACCACACCAAACCCATCTGCAAATCAGAACACCAAAAATCCCAGGCAAGTGTTTATCTTGCTTATTTCTTTGGTGCATCTTTCATATTAGTTTAGGAGTAATTAGAATGAGTTACATGGAAGAAAACCTAAATTGTGATAGGAATTTGCATGTAGTGATGACTTAAACCTTATTCTGGAAATTATTGGTGATGTAGAATAATAGTCCACGAAATTTTAATGTAGTATAAGAAGGAAATTTCTGGGAAAAATAGATTGGAACCATGACTTAGAGATTTCTAGGGTTCTTGAATTTTAAATGAATTTTGGCATGATTAATCCATGTTTAGTGACGTAAATTGACATGCTTTACGTAGGATATGTATAATATCATGTTAGGATGTTAGAAGTACAAATTTTGACACGTTTGGGATTGTAAAATATGGATTTGGTGTAAGTTAGAAGATGAAACCCGTAACTGCAATTCTGCAGATTTCGCAGACCTGCTTGATCGATCGATCGAGCCTAGAGTTTCGATCGATCGAAGGTTCGATCGATCGAGCCCCATACCTCGATTGATCGCCCCTCCTGGCAGACTCATGTTTTCCCTTATTAATTAGTTGAAATTCAATTTAATGCGAAATACTTCTTGGACATCCTTAAATAAGTGTTTTGGGAGATAAGGAAGACCAGTAGTTCATATGAATAATTTTGGAGACTTTTATGTGAGACGAGAATGGTATTTTGGGATAATTATTTAAGGGTCGATGAATTCATATATTAAAGGGAGAGGTGCGTAAGAGAGTTACGTTGGAACATAAAAAGGACACATACTGAATTTTATATTTGGGAAGATAGAGTCTACGAGTGTCACATAATAGGTGGGAAAATCCTTCGAGTTAAGGTTAGAGACGAACCCTTATACGTAATACGAATAATGTGAAAATTAAGGATAAATGTTGTAATTATGGGTGATGAGAGGAACCTATATTAATATGATAAAAGTGGTATATTTATATGATTGTGTATGCATATATTATATACATGTGAAAACCATGCCCGCGCTACTTGCTATCCCTAAGGTTACCGCGCTGGGACAGTCTTATCTCGATGGGACCTTTATGGGGGATATTGACTTGTACCCTAGAAGATAGATATCCTTGGTACAGGCTATCGAATCGATAGTTCAGACGGTCCTAAGAGGCGTGGGGTATGTACTGACCTCTTAGAGACTTGGAATCTATGCTTCGCCTCAATCTTGTTTGTGTTTATACGTTGATACAGTTCGAGAGTGATTCCGAACTTGTGTTTCCCTTAGTGTGAGCGATACGGGGATTGGATAGCAGAGTACGCCCGCACCATAGTTATTTGGGGTGCTATTATTATATATATATTATACGAGTAGTTAATATATATATATGAAATTCTGAAATCTGGAACTGCCTACTGTGATTTGATATGTAGGACATGGTTGATGACTCAAATTGAAATACTTGCATCGAGAAAGTATAATATGACAGTGGAAACTTTATAAATTAATAAAGTTAAATTGAGAATTTTAGATATTAGTTGAAATCTTCTTTTTAAACAACGGTATTGTTCAGTTTTAAATCTTGCGAATAACCTAAGATAAGTTAAATCATTGGGGAAAAATAGGGTGTTATATGACGAGATAATCCGTTGGGAAGGTTAGTATGATAGGCGTGCACATTAGAAGAGAGGTGAGAATTTCTCAAGAGAGTGTCGAACTAATATGTTGTTGCATTGGCCTGTATCAATTTAAATACTTGCTAAACGTATTATAAATCAAACACACTATCGGGCTCTGACCCGTTTCTTTTTCTCTCTCTCTCTTGTATATATATGTATATATTACAGGTGCCCAGCCATAGGGGCATCTTGCTTAGGATCTCTTGAAAGAAACGTGTTGCATCTTAGGAGGGAGTTGCAGGCCACTTGCATAGACGACTTCGTTTACTTGATTCCACATCTATCATTCTCATTTATTGGTTATGTGACTCCCCCTTCCTTTATTGATTTGTTTTATTTGGGACAGTTGTATTTCAGTTATTTCCAGTTCTGTTACTATGGGATTTATTCAGTATGGATGTGTTACTTTAAAGTTTTACTTGTTGGGATTCGATTGACGAATGACTTTTTAATTAATCGGATTATGTTCCAGGATTATTTGATGTGATTCTTACTTATTGAAATGTTGTTAATAAATAAATAAATAATTTTTCTTTAAAACTAAAATTTGGAAAGTAACGTTTAAATGTGGTTTTGACACTTAGCTTAATTAATTAGGGTGTTAAATTGGAAAATTTATTTTTACGACAGTGATGCTAAGAATGAACCAACTGTTCACCTTGATTTTAATTTAATAAAGGAGTGATCGGTCGGTATTTAATTAGGCGGGGTGTCACAGGTGGTATCAGAGCCAGGTTCTAGAGTCCTTTAGGATCTGTGCGGCTTATTATGCTTCAGCGTTGCTTTCTTTGATATAGAGCCCTAATACTAGGGATGTTGTGTTTATCTCTATACATTGGAAATTCGTACTTCTGCGATTTGTTTATTTGAATGATGAACTCATCCAAATTTACTTAAATTTTCAGATGGATCGTCAAGAAGAACTAGCTAAAACGGTTAGGGGAGTCAACGAGCAAGATCGACTCACACCTCAGGTATCCCCAGAGAGAATATCCACCGCCGAGTTAGCAGGTATCGTGGCACAAGCAGTTACCACTGCAGTTCTACAATACCAAGAGCGTAGCATACAACTTAAAGGAGGCAAAAGACCTAGAGAGGTTAACCAAATGCATGTGACTAACGTTGAAAATTGTGCGAAGGCACCAAATCTGCGACAACAAAATAATCAAGATCGAGTCAGTTCCAGAAGTAACGAGATTTATGTACACGGGCAAAAGTGTCAGGGACAACGAAGTCAGGTTCAGAATGAAACCACAAAGAGGTGTTTCGGTTGTGGAATGGACGATCACAAACCTAAATCTTGTCTGAATCAGACTGGGGATAAACTACAATCCGACCAGCAAAGAATTTTGCAACTCTGCTATAAATGTGTACAACCGGGTCACAAGTGGATGGATTGTCCTCACCCTGACAAAGTTTTTCCACAAATTTCCCATCAAGGCCAGCAAGACCAGGGAAAAAGCGAGATTAGTCAACAACGTAATGAAGTGAAGCAGTTTCGAGGGAGGTGCTTCCAATGTGGCAGAAATGGCCATAGGCGTCAGGATTGCCCAGAGAAGAATAGGGCCCCACGACAGGAATGTGCTAGAAATAAACCATAGAAGCCAGCTCCACCACCCTTTCCAACAGCCTCAGTTCAGCAGAGGAAGCTACAGTGCAGACGTGTCTATAACTTCCCACAGGCAGCAGCTCCGCAGGCACCACCCACGATTGGGGGTATGTTTTCTATCCATGATACTATGAGTCGAGTTTTGTTTGATACTGGGGCAATGCACTATTTTATATCTACCTATTTTGCGAAAGCCTTAGGGTTATTAGCCACAACAGAGAGCACTATGACGTGTGTAGACTCACCACTGGGAAGTGGGTCGCTTATTTTCTTTATATGCCGGGGATTGGGGGTAGAGATTGGTAGCTTGGTAATGCCTACAGACATGTTAGTCTTAGATATGCATGAGCATGATGTTATTATCGGTATGAACTGGCTCCCAGCTTATAGAGCCATGATTGATTGCTTCGATAGGAGCATTGTTTTTGCCATTCCGGGGTAGGAGATGTTTGTAGTGGTGATGCCTCGCCCAGAGGGAGGTTCGACCGCTCATTTGTATTATATAGAGGAGGATGCCTCTAAGGAGGTTGTGATTCCTTTAGACTCGATTCCAGTCGTTCGTGAGTATTCTGATATATTCCAAGAGATACCAGGCCTACCCCCCAGTCGAGAGATAGACTTTGTCATAGATTTATTGCCAGATACGAGACCTATAGCACGCGCTCCATACCGTATGGCTCCGACGGAGATGCGAGAGCTACGAGATCAGATAGAGCAGCTATTAGGTCAGGGCTTCATTCGTAGGAGTACCTCACCTTGGGGAGCTCCAGTCTTGTTTGTGAAGAAGAGAGATGGTTCACTGAGATTGTGTGTGGATTACCGGGAGCTGAACAAGGTCACGATACGAAATAAGTATCCGTTGCCTCGAATCGATGACCTGTTCGACCAGCTAAGGGGAGCAACTTTCTTTTCAAAGATAGATCTGAGGTCGGGGTATCATCAGTTGCGTATTAGAGAGAAGGATGTTTCAAAGACTGCCTTCTTGACGAGATATGGGTCCTATGAGTTCAGGGTGATGCCGTTTGGACTCACAAATGCTCCAGCCATTTTCATGGACTTGATGAACCGAGTATTCAGAGAGTTCTTGGATCAGTTTGTCATCGTTTTCATAGATGACATTTTGATATATTCACACTCTGAGGAGGAGCATGCCGAGCACTGGAGGCAAGTTCTTCAGACTCTACGAGAGCATCAATTGTATGCTAAGTACGAGAAGTGCGGATTCTGGTTACGAGAGGTACAGCTCTTGGGGCATGTTGTTTCTGAACAGGGGATGGCAGTTGACCCGAGTAAAGTGTCAGTGGTGAGGGAATGGGGACACCCACGACACCGACGGAAGTGCGTAGTTTCTTGGGGTTAGCCAGATACTACAGGAGATTCATTCGGGGATTCTCCAAAATAGCGGGTCCATTGACGAACCTGACTCGCAAAGGGGTACCATATGTTTGGGATGATGCTTGTCAACTGGATTTTGACGAGCTGAAAGACAAACTTACTTCAGCACCAGTCCTTTCTTTACCAAAGCCGGGTGCGGAGTACCTAGTTTACACCGATGCCTCTTTACGGGGACTTGGGGGAGTACTTCAGCAGGAAGAGAAGGCTATAGCTTTTGCCTCCCGCAAGCTTAAGCCGCATGAGAAGAATTACCCCACCCACGACCTGGAGTTAGCAGCGGTCGTCTTTACATTGAGGATATGGAGACACTATTTATTGGGGGAGAAGTTCCGTTTGTTCACAGACCACAAATCACTGCAATACATGTTCACTCAGCAAGAGCTGAATATGCATCAGCGCAGATGGTTAGAGTTTGTGAAGGATTATCAGTTCGACATACAATATCATCCGGGGAAGGCCAACGTAGTTACTGATGCGTTGAGTCATAGACCGGTGAATGAGGTAGCGGATGTCTGGAAAGCGAAGTGGAAGGAGTTGGATAACCAGGACGCAGTAGCCCGTTCCTTCATATCTGTTATGACAGTCACATCCGAGATTGTTACGAGGGTGATACAGGCACAGACCACAGACCCGTTTTGCCAGGAGCAGATTGTACGACTCTTAGCCGAGGGTGCTGAATCCTATTCTGTTAGTTCTGATGGGGGTTTGAGGTTTAATGTGAGGTTAGTGGTTCCAGAAGGGGCAGAATTGCATCATGCAGTGATGACCCAATCTCACGGGGTCCGATTTGCAGTGTATCCTGGAGGAAATAAGGAGTACCAGGATATGAGGAGACAATACTGGTGGAGTGGGATGAAGAAGGACATTGCGGAATTTATGTCCAAGTGTTCTACCTGCCAGCTGGTGAAGGTGGACCATCAGAAACCCTCAGGATTTCTTCAACCTTTGGAAGTACCAGCGTGGAAGTGGGAGAGTATTTCCATGGATTTTATTACAGGGTTGCCTACATTACAGCAGGGCCACGACTCCATCTGGGTGATTATAGACCGTTTGACCAAGGTGGATCATTTTCTACCGGTGCGGACATATTATACCACGGGTCAGTATGCTCAGTTGTTCATTTCTGAGATTGTCAGATTACATGGGTACCCCTGAATATTGTGTCAGATAGAGACAAGATTTTTGTGTCACGTTTTTGGGAAAACTTTGAGGAGGCTATGGGTACTGAGTTGAGGTTGAGTTCAGCTTATCACCCACAGACAGATGGACAGACCGAGCATACAAATCAGATGTTAGAGGATATGCTACGCATGTGTGTTCTAGATTTTGGAGGAGGTTGGGAGCCACACCTTCCACTGGTAGAGTTTGCTTATAATAATTCCTATCAGTTCACGATTGGCATGGCTCCATTTGAGGCTCTGTATGGCAGGCCTTGTCGTTCTTCAACTTGTTAGCTCGAGGTGGGGGATAACATTTGCTAGGACCAGAGGTGTTTCAGGAAACCTCCGCGAGGATTGAGATGATTAGGAGTCGCATTCGAGTAGCCCAGGACAGGCAGAAGAGCTACGCCGATGCGAAACGGTTCTTCTGAGAGTTTAATGTGGGGGACCAAGTGTTACTGCGTGTATCTCCTATGAAAGGAGTGATGAGGTTCAGGAAGAAAGGGAAATTGTCCCCGAGGTACGTGGGACCATTTCCCATTATCGAGAGGATTGGGCCGGTAGCATACAGATTGGGACTACCAGAGCATTTACATCGCATTCACGATGTATTCCACATCTCGTCGTTAAGACGGTATCTTCGGGATGATATGGCCTATACTCACAGTGCGATAGATGAGATAGACTTACAGCCTGACAGCTCTTACGAGGAGAGATCGGTGGCTATCCTAGACTATAGTGAGAGGAGATTGAGGTCAAAGATAGTTCCACTTGTACGGGTCCAGTGGGAGCACCACAATGTGGAGGAATCCACTTGGGAGCACGAGGCCGATATGCGCGAGAGATATCCAGATTTGTTCTTACCAGGTATGCCTTATTTTTCGAATTTCGGGACGAAACTCCGTTATTAGGGGGGGAGTATGTAATACCCCGTATTTTTATGCTATATTAATTTGGGGATTTATTAAACTTAATGTGAGTTAATTATTTAATAAAAATCCGGAAATTCATTATGTTATAATTATTAACGTGACGAGAGTTAGTAATTATGGGAAATTTGTTGAACATTACTAATGAGCAAAGTAATATGTAATATTGGTTATATTGAATGTCACGAGTGAATAAAATGACAATTTTGGAAATTTGAGTCGGGACGCGCCCGTGTCGCGTCAGGACTAAATATTCTTAAATAAAAGTGAATATTTTATAAGTTGTTCGTATGGTCGTTTTGAGTGCTCCAACGCGTCCGGAAGGATCGAGATATTCAGAAAAGTATACCCGGGGGTTTAGTTTGGGTCTCGGGGCGTTTTTAGGCCAAATTAGTACCCCGGGAGGGCGTTTTTGACATTTCGCAATTATGGGTAATTAAACCCACGAAATTCTTAGGGTTATATCAGATGCCTAAGGTTGTCTTCTAGGGTTAGAACAACCAAAGGCAAGTGACGACCATAGGAGAGGGAAGAAGAGAGCTTCCAAGGCAATCCAAGGCCCAAAAGCCATCTGTTTGCACCGCCACCACCACCAACGCGTAGATCGCGCGACGGGCTACGCAACCACACCTAAACCATCTGCAAATCAGAACACCAAAAATCCCAGGCAAGTGTTTATCTTGCTTATTTCGTTGGTGCATCTTTCATATTAGTTTAGGAGTAATTAGAATGAGTTACATGGAAGAAAACCTAAATTGTGATAGGAATTTGCATGTAATGATGACTTAAACCTTATTCTGATAATTATTGGTGATGTAGAAGAATAATCCACGAAATTTTAGTGTAGTATAAGAAGGAAATTTCAGGGAAAAACAGATTGGAACCATGACTTAGAGATTTCTAGGGTTCTTGAATTTTAAATGAATTTTGGCATGATTAATCCATGTTTAGTGGCGTAAATTGACATGCTTTATGTAGGAAATGTATAATATCATGTTAGGATGTTAGAAGTACAAATTTTGAGACGTTTGGGATTGTAAAATATGGATTTGGTGTAAGTTAGAAGATGAAACCCGTAACTGCAATTCTGCAGATTTCGCAGACCTGCTTGATCGATCGATCGAGCCTAGAGCTTCGATCGATCGAAGGTTCGATCGATCGAGCCCCATACCTCGATTGATCGCCCCTCCTGGGAGACTCATGTTTCCCCTTATTAATTAGTTGAAATTCAATTTAATGCGAAATACTTCTTGGACATCCTTAAATAAGTGTTTTGGGAGATAGGGAAGATCAGTAGTTCATATGAATAATTTTGGAGACTTTTATGTGAGACGAGAATGGTATTTTGGGATAATTATTTAAGGGTCGATGAATTCATATATTAAAGGGAGAGGTGCGTAAGAGAGTTACGTTGGAACATAAAAAGGACACATACTGAATTTTATATTTGGGAAGATAGAGTCTACGAGTGTCACATAATAGGTGGGAAAATCCTTCGAGTTAAGGTTAGAGACGAACCCTTATACGTAATACGAATAATGTGAAAATTAAGGATAAATGTTGTAATTATGGGTGATGAGAGGAACCTATATTAATATGATAAAAGTGGTATATTTATATGATTGTGTATGCATATATTATATACATGTGAAAACTATGACCGCGCTACTTGCTATCCCTGAGGTTACCGCGCTGGGACAGTCTTATCTCGATGGGTCCTTTATGGGGGATATTGACTTGTACCCTAGAAGATAGATATCCTCGGTACAGGCTATCGAATCGATAGTTCAGACGGTCCTAAGAGGCGTGGGGTATGTACTGACCTCTTAGAGACTTGGAATCTATGCTTCGCCTCAATCTTGTTTGTGTTTATATGTTGATACAGTTCGAGAGTGATTCCGAACTTGTGTTTCCCTTAGTGTGAGCGATACGGGGATTGGATAGCAGAGTACGCCCGCACCATAGTTATTTGGGGTGCTATTATAATATATATATTATACGAGTAGTTAATATATATATGAAATTCTGAAATCTGGAACTGCCTACTGTGATTTGATATGTAGGACATGGTTGATGACTCAAATTGAAATACTTGCGTCGAGAAAGTATAATATGACACTGGAAACTTTATAAATTAATAAAGTTAAATTGAGAATTTTGGATATTAGTTGAAATCTTCTTTTTAAACAACGGTATTGTTCAGTTTTAAATCTTGCGAATAACCTAAGATAAGTTAAATCATTGGGGAAAAATAGGGTGTTATATGACGAGATAATCCATTGGGAAGGTTAGTACGATAGGTGTGCACATTTGAAGAGAGGTGAGAATTTCTCAAGAGAGTGTCGAACTAATATGTTGTTGCATTGGCCTGTATCAATTTAAATACTTGCTAAACGTATTATAAATCAAACACACTATCGGGCTCTGACCCGTTTCTTTTTCTCTCTCTCTCTTGTATATATATGTATATATTACAGGTGCCCAGCCACAGGGGCGTCTTGCTTAGGATCTCTTGAAAGAAACGTGTTGCAGCTTAGGTGGGAGTTGCAGGCCACTTGCATAGACGACTTCGTTTACTTGATTCCACATCTATCATTCTCATTTATTGGGCATGTGTCGCCCCCTTCCTTTATTGATTTGTTTTATTTGGGACAGTTATATTTCAGTTATTTCCAGTTCTGTTACTATGGGATTTATTCAGTATGGATGTGTTACTTTAAAATTTTACTTGTTGGGATTCGATTGACAAATGACTTTTTAATTAATCGGATTATGTTCCAGAATTATTGTGATGTGATTCTTACTTATTGAAATGTTGTTAATAAATAAATAAATAATTTTTCTTTAAAACTAAAATTTGGAAAGTAACGTTTAAATGTGGTTTTGACACTTAGCTTAATTAATTAGGGTGTTAAATTGGAAAATTTATTTTTACGACAGTGATGCTAAGAATGAACCAACTGTTCACCTTGATTTTAATTTAATAAAGGAGTGATGACCCGGTATTTAATTAGGCGGGGTGTCACAGACGTAAAATTTACAATTCACTATTCACTTAGTAATTATATTCCATAAATATTAACCATTACCTCTCCCGATTAATATTTTAATAATCACATAATAATTAATTTAATTAAATTACGGGACATGTGTAATTTAAAAATACCTGAATTAATTTAATTATAAAAGCTTAGAAATTTGGAGTGTTACAGTATATTAATGTTTATTATATTTTTCTAGGAAAATACCTGGAGATGTAGCGAGTATGTTCTCCAAAATTTAGATCAATATTTGAAAGTTCTTATCACCATAAAAATGTTAAAATTCATCAATAATTGATGTAATGTCATCAATACAAAATAGACATCCATATGAAGAATTATTTGGAGATAAGTAATTGATGCCACATGATACATTTAAAAAATATAAGAGTTATAGTTTATTGAATTGCAACATTACAAAAGCCATGTATACATCATTAAAAATAAAGGTTATAAACTATTGATGTTCTTAACAAAAAAAAATAACAAATAAACGACCAAGGAATAAAATATAAAATAAGTTATTTAAAAATTAAAACACTTGCTATCGTAGAATAGTTTGTAAATTGATTGAATTAATGTGACAAAAATTTAGGCGTTGAAAATAAAGGACACAAAAAATAATGTAATGTTATGTTTATAGTTATTCCTAGCCATACTCAAGTGAAAATTATAATATAGTGATAATGTAACTTTCCTTGTACCTTTGTTTGAGGACACAAACTTCATTTTGATAAATAAAATAATTTAATTCAAGAAAAATAATTTAGTATCATTAATTAATGGAATTTCATGAAGGAATGAAGTAAAATCTACTTCATCAATAATAGTTGGATAACTGCAATTTGATGACATTTCTTTTTTAGAAAAACTGTAGAAATGATGTACGGCTTCGATACAATGATTTTATTGCAACAATTACAGTAACCACTCTTTAAGAAACACAAAAAATGAAGTGCTAGTAACCACTAGTTATTTTTCATTATTTCCTAAAGACAACGCTAAAATCATTTTGTAAATTATTACCCTCTTCAGAATAAGCGTAATATTCCTCAATAGATTGATCTTCATTGTCTTCCTCAGTTTCGCCTGTTCCTTGCTCTTCTGATAAAGTATCAATATCCATAAAGGCAATCTCAACTTCTTTTCATTCAACTGCAGTAGCTTCAATAGAACTTTCAAATTTTGAGAACAATAAAAAAAATATTCTTTCCTTTATCTCCTCACTGTTCTTTGATTTTACTATCTTCCCATCTCAATTAAAGGTCTCAATGAATGGAACTTTGGGTACTTCTTTCAAGACTTAATAAATTTTCTCGAGACATGTTTTCTTGCGTTTGTTCTTAGAGATGTCAATATATTGATTTACTTCATGAGTATGAAACCTTGACTAGAAGTGTGACATACAGGGGGTTTGATTGTCGACATCAATGACGTCTTTGGAAGCATACATTTTGTTTGACTTCATTAGAACTTCACAATATCTTTGCATTATTTTTTGCCCATCAACAAATGGTATAACCTGATATTATACAAATTATCTACACAAATTTGAATATACCTCGGTTTCTTATTTGTAAAACAAAGTTTAATCAACATCTTTTCGCAATAAATTCATATTGTAACATATATTTTTTCCTGGTTTGTTGTGGGGGGGGGGGGGCGGAAGAGAAAAATTAATCGGTCGAATTTTGAATTATGAAAATGTGGGAGACCATTTTTTACTTGTCCATGAGAGTACCCGACCAAGATAACTTAAGTTATTCCGCCCGGCCCAAATCATAACTTAATTTCTACACGGACAGTTTAGTTAGAGAAGGATACTCGTAGATACGGTCAAATCAGGTGCCAAGAATCTTGGTCGCGATATTCAAGCACCTTATGTCCAATCCACAAACTATGATGGAGTTCCTTAAACAAGTCAAACTCTGTAACAAACATATCTATAAATTGTAAACCCTGACCCGGGGCAAAGGGATGAAAAATTATAATCGTTGAGAGACACTTAATAAGATCAAGTAACCTCTTTGTGGATGTAGGCACGTTGCCAAACCACGTACATTGTTATTGTGTGTGATTCCATTTACTTTCTGCCTTTTGTGATTATTTTCGTAGATCCTTTATTGTGAATTTTTCTGTACTCACAATTAGCACCGTCCGTGGGAATCGACTTGTATTCCTACTAAAGCATTCATTACCAGAAAGACAGCAATGTCTCACCACAATAGCAACATTCCACAAGACAACGATGTTCAGGAAGACCACCCAGCCCCTCCTAGGGTTAGGTCTGAAATTCGCAAACATTGAAACCCAAGGTTTCCCCAGGAAAACCAACCCTCAGAAGAGAGCCATGTGCCACCAAGGTCCACTCAAATTTCTAGGACGGTCGATGCCTATAAATATATACTTTGAGAATAAGAAGAGGCAACGCATCGCCAAGAAGATGAGAATACTCGCCTTAAGAGGAAACTGGAAAGAATGGAGAGAGAGATCTCTAGGAACACAAGGCGGCATTGAGACATGACTCCTAGCCCTTAGGGGTGAAACTCCCCCAGTCGAGGAAGGAGCCCTAGGCATGACCAGGAGAAAACTGAACGTGATAGATTAGAGTGAGCATGACTAGAGTGTGGCTAGCAGGAGAGGCACCACCAGAACAATGATCGACCAAGTGAAGATTTAAGTATCCTGGTCCATAGGGAAATGGACCAACACCTGGCACACCTAGGAGCCAGATCAACTAGGGATCTCGCCAGAAGAGCCCTTAACTCTTAGATGAAGACCATTTTGCAAGGGAAATCAAATGATAGGAACCCCCAAGAAGTTCATTATCCCCACGTTCAAGATCTATGACGGGAAAACATACCCTATAGATCATGTCAGGCAGTATCGACAGGTAATGACTTTATGGAGCCACAATGATGCACTCATGTGCAGGATCTTCCCTTCTGTTCTATTTGATGTAGCACAAAAGTGGTTTGAAAGGCTTCCATATAGGTCAATCAGGAATTTTGCATCACTAGCAAAGGCTTTCACAGCACGATTCATAACAAGCATCTCCCATCCCAAGGAGATGGATGCACAGCTTACTATGGAGAAGAAGTCACAGGAGAACCTTAGGGATTATGTAAAGAGCAACTGGGAAGTTTTTAGCGAGATTGAGGACTGCTCGGAGGAGGTTGTCATAGCGTCCTTGACGCGACTCAAAAAGTGTCTCTAATGTGCATTCTCTTCTAGGCTCAAGTGCAAGCCTGTCACGTTAGTAATAAACCCGATAAGTCGGGATCGTATCCACAGGAAAATAGGACAACAAAGTTGTAACGACATTGTATATATAAGGAAATCCTAACTCTGACTCTAAAGGAAAAGGAAAAGGTGATTCGATTTGTGGAATAACTACACTAGATGCAATTGTGAAATTATGAAAAAATGCAACTATTCTAAATTACCTAAAATACTAATGAAGAATGATTTAAAACTTTAAACTAAATGATGAGAAAAAAACAGGACGGGAATACAATTCCTCAACCCTAGTGTATTGCAGGTATAATACTAATCGTAAATTTAAATGATTAATTACACCCGAAATTTAGTACTCCCAAGCATTACGTATATAAGGTTCAAGCCCGCACCATACTTAATCAGAGGACGAGTAAATCGGTATTGAATAGTTACACTCGAATTGTATTCTAAATCATCCCGGTTACCCGGAAGCAAACGAGATCCAAAGATCTATAATTTTCGCGTTTCTACGTAACACGGTCGTAATCAAATCATTAAATTTAGAGGATTAATTTTATACACATGCAACTACCACATCAGGTGGAGTTCATGTATCCCGACCTTAGAAAATCTAGCCTAACATGCTGAAACTAATGAAAATAATTTCTGAATTGCAGAAAACCATGATTAAACTAAGGAAGAATTATAGAATGATATAGAAAGGAGATTGGACAGAAGAAATTAACTACTAATCTTACCAAAGCACTAAAAGCAGCAATTAAAATTACTTGTAACCATATAAATCTGAACAATCTTCAATCTTGGAATTAAATTTGTGATCAATCTTCAAACTAGGGTTTTTACAGAAAGAATGGAAAATTAGCTAAATTCTCCGTCCTAAGAATGATAATAAAATGGGTTTAAATATCCTACAAAACTTCAAGATTTTTAGCTGAACTAGGACTCTCCATTAGAGGAAGATAGAAAAATTAAAATTCGACAGTCGGATCGGTCCGGTCCTCTTTCGGTTCGATTTGGCGGGGATCCGGATCGATTCATTTATTTCTTGGGCGGATCGATCCGGCACGGATCGGTTCATTTATTTTCTTTCAGCTTCGATCCGTCTTCAGTCCGGGGTTCTCTGGAAATTGGCATTGCAGATCGGTCCGATCCGGATTTGTCCGCGTTTCCTTCGACTTTTTCTTTAAACTTTGACTGATCATAACTTTGACATCGGGACTCCGATTGAGGTGGTGTTTCTTCCTATGTACTCATAATTGAAGGCTCTTCAACTTCTCTTTATATTCCTCATCCGAATTCTGAGTAAAAATTACAACTTTGCCCTTTTGACTTTTCCTTCTTTTCTTTCTCGGTTCTTCCGATTTCTTTATTTCTTTATTGACATTAAATACCTGCAAAATTAGTACGAAATACCAGAAACTCGGTGTACTTGTTAGAATAAGTAAGTAGCACTATTATGAGATAAAAATCAAATCGATTACATTGTTCGAGGTGCTAAAAGTAACTAAATTAAAGGGATAAATTTGGAAGAATTTATGCCTAATCAGTCCTTCAAAATTGGATTGTCGACCACCTCTCTGCTTCACCAATCCCTCACCAAGAAGGAGGTCATAAGCATCGATGATCTTATGGCTCGTATCGAGAAGTAAGCTATGGTTGAAGACGTGGTCCATCCTAGTGGGGGAGATAATGGTCGAGCAAAAGCGCGAACAAGTGTGACACCCTGCCTAATTAAATATCGAGTGATCAGTCCTATATCCAATTAAAACAGGTTTGTCATCTGATTCATTCTTAACATCACTGTCAAAAACTTTTTAAAACATTCTAACCACCTAGTATTCAAAAAGCCGATGTCAAAATTTTAATCTTTTTATTTAAAAATCAACAACATAAAATTATTACATAAATGCATCCCATGCAATAGTAATATAAACCCATCCATAATATAAAAGACTGAAATGAAATAATACCGAATAAACCATCGGTTACAAAATCCAATATAAAGTCCAACCTGAATAAAAGTTTGAATACAAGGTCTGAATGTCATAAATGAAATAACTGTGGGCAACATGCCCGAATAAAATACTACCATGCACCCTACACTAGGAGTGAAGTAACTGAATCGTCTAAGTCCAAATCCAGCAAGCATCCATAAGTGTTGCAGCTACGCATCCCTAGAATAGACCATCCTGTTTGGCGTCCGTGTGGCTGGACACCTAAAAGGTCTTGGAAATTTTTTTTTGCAAGTACGGGTTAGAGCCCAAGTAAAAATCATTTAAAAAACATTTACCAAGTACTTAAATAACAGTTTAAATGAACAGTTATTAGATACACATGTTAAGTTGCGAACACTCCCTTGAGTTCCTTATCTCTCATCTATAATGTGCACCTAACATTTGCTACTCAACCCCACCTAGTCAATTCTAGCTAATCTAACTAGGCAGTCAGTATCTAATAAACCCAAATCAATCTAGATCCTCCATACCGCCCATACAGTATGCTATCGAATACCCTTAATAATTAACATCTCTTTTATGTTATTATTAAAGCCCAGTTACCCTTTCTACGTAGGTTATTGTTCAAGATTTACCGTTTAAGTTTCTCTTCTTAAAATTTATTTTAGATAATCACTAACTATCTTCCTACTATTCACACATTAGTAGCTCCATCATTATATAGATATACACTATCTAAGCTCCCTACTAATTACTCTTTAGTAGATTAATCATTCTTTAGATACATACTATCGTCTCTCTATTATCACACATAAGTAGATTATTCTTGATGTATATATTTTACACACCATATATACTATAAGTACACACTCTGCTATTATATCCCTGTATCACACATTAAGGGCTATTGGTTCGTAATGTTACCCCGACCTCAATAGTTATTTGATATACATTGGTTCGAAATGTTACATCTACCCCAATATTCAGATTAATTTCAGTTTAGTTATGCACAACTAACTAGTTTGAAATCATAAGTCTGTTACCCATAGCTCATAGCGTCCACCCATATTTCCACGCAATACATTTATTAAATATATATCCATTTCTCTTTAAGATGGGCAAGGCTTTTCAAATTTTAGGATTAAGTGTTCACATACTTAAGTCAAATCAGATTAAACTATCTTTCTCGTCTACTAATTTCACACAGTAGATAATATCACAAGTATATATATATTCACACTTTATAATATATATATATATATATATAACACGGAACCTCCCAGACTCAGATGCGGTGCATACTGTAAAACATATCAAAGGTATATATATTCATCATCCATCATATATACAAGTACGGCACCCCTAGGCACAGCTTTCGTGCATGCATACTCTGCTGTCATTTCCGGGTACATCTCTCGTTGTACAAGGGACTATTGGTTCGGCTTCTCTTACGAACCATATATATCAAATCACACATATTGGAGGCGAACATAGTTCCAAGTCAATGAGATACGCACATACCTACGCACCCATATGACCGTCAACACTATTGTGTTCACGGATAGTCCGTACCTAGGTTCTATGTTCTAATGATGTGAATCAAAATCCCCCCGAAGGCTCCTCAAGATATGATCATCGATAATGCGCAACCTCCACTCGATAGCAAGCAGTGTAGGTATGCCATACACACAATAAATCAAATTATAGATATTTTCTCCACGTATATATCAATAGGGCATACGCACATCACACATCACAAGTCTCATACGTAGTATTTTATATCCCGAATATCCTACGTATTAATATATTATTACTTTAATCATATTATAGGTATTCACTCCACCTATATATATATAACAACAAGAGGTAATACACATATCCCATATCACAAGCCTCATACGTAGTATATTTATATCCCGAATCTTCTACGTATTCCATAATTTATAATATCGTTTATTACCGTACGTTACCGAGTATTTCTCACCACTCGAAGGGTATCCTTTATTCCACATATAATATCATAAGGTAAACTCTCTACCCCTTACTAGTCTAAGTCCTCGTTCCTCTCATATTCTCTTAACTCTAATTATCCTTCAATTTAGATTCTTCCTCTCTATTAATCTAAATTAATTTAGCCCTTGAACTTCCCTCGTAGGCCATGCCTAAAACCCAAGCTAGGCCTACTGGTGTTGCAATATAATTATCTTATATTAGAAATTAAATCCCACAAATGAATTATGAACGATTTCCAAAGGTCCTGCACAAAAAGGAAATTATTGGCCAAAACTCGACAACCGAATCGATTAGAAAATTTTCTCGCAGATTAAATACCCTGTAGTAAAATATCAATTACTCCCTATACAGAACTCCGATTAACTGGATTCAAAACTCATTTGAAATCAGTTGAAGTCTAGAGTTTCGTTGGTTTTCGAAACCCCTATTCGACGTTTCACATCTATTTGGGTTAGGAAATAACTTTTAAAGGAGATAGATGGTAAACTAATTGATTCTCACATGATTGCACATGATGCATCACTTGCTATTTCTTATAGATAGTTACTTGCAAAATTAATTTGCCATACGCTAGTTGTGCTTCATGATATTTTCTTGCTCGTGTTATTACTTATGTACTTTTTGGAAAAATTTTGAAAAAGCCAAAAAGATTTATTTTGATAAAAATTTTGAAAAAAAAAACAAAAAGATTTTTGTATTTTGTTTTGCACCGTTTATAAATGTACATTTAGGATGACCGAGTCACAATTTCATTACATATCCATGTGATTGTTTGATAGTTTTTTTATATGCATTATCATTTCATTTTTGTGCTTTACAATATTTGGAGTCATTGAGATGTGATTACTTGTTACTACCTACATGTTTGACTCATGAGTTACTTTAATGCACATTTTCATGAATTTGTTTGACTATTGTTCTCGTCTATCATATGTTGGTCGATGTGTTTTCATCTCAATTCTATCTTTAAAATGAATCAAATGCGATAAAACTTGACTATGAAATTAGTGCATGTAAGAACCGTTGATGTGAGTTTGTGTGATATATTTGAAAAAATGGGCAAGGGATACGAAAGGTACTCATTTATCCTTTGCGATTAAGATACCGTTTAAATCGGACATAGAAAATACAAGGCACAAAAACACAAGGCCAGGTCCAAAGAGATTGAAAAGATCCCAAAAAAATTTAAAGGCAATAAAAAGAAAAATATGCCAAAAGTGAGGCAATAGGTTTTAGTTTCATCACCTCAAAAGAAAAATAACAAGCATTATTATTTATGAGGGAGTTTGGATGGAATATAAAGCGGGTTTTCATGTCCTTGAAAAGTCATGAAAAAGCATTACATAGTTTTAGAAGTTATTGGTGTGAAAATCATGTTTGACTTTGATTGGTCGATTGGATTAGATGGTGTCATCTAAATTCAAATTTTTTTCGACACCTAAGGACGATTTTGAGATTCATTACTTAGGAGTACGCATATTCACCATGCACATATGTTATGCGTGATTGAATTGATTTTTCTATCGAATATGTTCACACCCATTCATTCCATTTCCATGATTTAGTTGTTTAGTGTAAATTTATGGTGTGTGATTTGTGTAAAATTATTTTTGCTTGAAAAAATTGAAAAATAAAAAATATTTTGTGGAAGCTTTTGGTTTACTCCTTTGCATGAGCGTAGTTTGATCCATGTTTGCTATGCATATTTGTCATGACAACTCCATGTTTATTTTTGTTTATTCGTTTTCTTATTTTTTTCGATCAAATAAAAAGGGGGAGAATGAATTACGGGGGAGTTTTGCATTACGGGGCAGATTTGATTATCGATGATTGATTTATTATTATATCATTTCAAACTCAATGTGTCACGAAGGTATTTCTTTTTTCATGTGTATAGGTACGAAATTGAAGATCATTATTTTGCACACCCTGATGAGAAAACCTTAAAGATTTGAAGATTTTTGAAGAAAAGTTTGATACTTGCATTTTTTATACCTTTTCAGTTTTGGGTTCATAGGAGGGTATTATATTTGTATGGGCATTTTGATTTAATAATTAGATGTTTTTATTTTGTGCCGACATAGACATAGGGGGAGACTTGTACGGACATATTTTGTAAGTCATGTTTACATTTGAGTATGTCATATACCGCTACAATTGTTGAAGAATTATTCAAGATCATTCAAGCATCAAGACGGATCGAAATATCAAAGTTATTCAACATTCAAGCCTCTGCGAGATTAATTTTGGTAAGGTTGTGTTTTACCTGGTAGTATCAGATCATGCTGTGAAATCTGTCCTAGTTTGTGAAAAGGAGGGAGAACAACACCCAGTTTACTACGCGAGCAAAACGCTCCTAGATGCTGAACAATGGTACTTACCTCTAGAAAAGTGTGTCTATGACCTAGGGATCGCTTTAAGGAAATTGAAGCACTAATTCTAAGCCCATTCCATAACAGTAATCACCTCTTACCCACTCAAGACCATTCTACGACCTCTCTGAGCATCTTTCAAAGTGGTCGGTTGAGCTCCGGAGATTCGACATCCACTTCCAGCCCAGAATAGTGATCAAGGGACAGATCCAAGTAGATTTTATTACTGAGTTCATAAGAGATCCACCAGTAGATCAGCTAAACGAAGAGCAATTGGTCTCATGTGAAGCAACGAACAAAGACTGGATACTCTATATTGATGGAGCCCCAAATCAAAAGGGGGAAGGTGTGGGGATTGTTCTCATAACCCCCGAAGACACTATAATTGACCAGGAAATTAGTTTGGGATTTGAATCCTCCAACAATGAAGATGAGTATGAAGCTCTGATCGCCAGTTTGCAAAAAGTCAAACTACTGGGGGAAAAATGCCTCGACGTATTTGGTGATTCCAAACTGGCCTCCAAGAAGGTAAGTGTATACTTCAATGCTAAAGACAATCGAATGGAAGCATACCTTAATATAATAAGATGACTCGTGGGAGACTTTGAGCAGGTGGAAATTTAACAGTTCCCGCGAGGATAGAACAGTCATGCTAATGCCTTAGCAATACTAAGCTCAACAATTGACTCTCACCTGAAAAGGACAATCGATATTGAGTCCCTCGCATAGCCCAGTATCGATCATATAGTCGTAGCCGAGTAAGTCCTCCTCACAAATAAACCCCAAGTTAGATGAATCCCATCATTAATTATCTACGGAACGACGTACTGCCGGACGATAAGAGGTCGAACCACCAAATCTGCTAGTTTCTACCTTAGACCTGAGGGGAAACTTTATAAGAAGTCATTCACAGTCCCCTACCTCTAATGCGATCACCCACAAGATGCCGAGCAAGTACTTAGTGAACTTCACGAGGGCATATTTGGGGGTCACGTAGGTGGAAGATTGCTAGCCCTTCGAGTGATCATGAAGGATATTGGTGGCCTCATATGCAGAAAGACGCTGGCACATATGTTCACAAATGTGAAAAGTGCCAAAATCACTCACCTGTGGTTCACCAACCCACTAGCAAACTAAATTCACCTACTAGTCCATGGACTTTTGCTCAATAATGATTAAACATCGTGGGACCACTACCTACTGCATATGAAAATTATAAGTATCTTTTGGTCGCCATTGACTACTTCACCAAATGGGTAGAGGCAGAACCATTGTCAAACATTCGAGACTCTGACATAACCAGCTTCATATAAAGGAACATCATAACTCCCTTTGGGATACCAAGGACTATCATCACCGATAACGGTACACAATTTAGAATGGTTTCTTCCAAGCCTTTTGCGATGAGCACGACATCAAGCACCACTTCAGTTCTATGGCGTATCACCAAAGTAATGGGCAAACGAAAGCTTCCAACAAAAACATGATCAATGGGATTAAAAAATGATTCAAAAGAGCTAAGGGCTCTTGGGTGGATGAACTCCCTCATATTCTATGGGCTTATCGTACAACGCCTAGGAGACCAACTGGGGAAACATCATTTGGACTCGCTTATGGTATGGAGGTTGTCATCCCCCTGGAAGCATGACTACCCACTATGAGAACCACTATGGTCAACCAAGGTCTCAATGATGAATTATTACGCACTAAACTTGACCTAGTAGATGAGTGGCGAGAGATAGCCTTGATCAAGTTAGCCTTCTACCAACAGAAACTAGCCAAGCAATAAACCAAATGAGTCAACACGTGGAAGTTTTCAATAGGTGACTATATCCTAGAAAAAGTTATCGCCAGTGCTGTAAAACCATCAGATGGCAAACTGGGACCAAATTGGGAAGGACCATTCAGAGTAATCAGAGATGATCTTCAAGGAGCATATCATTTGGAAACGTTGGAGGGCAAGGAGATGCCTAGAGCATGGAATGCAGCCAATCTCAAAATGTTCTACTTTTAGATATTCTTTTTTATCTTTTAAGTTAGCAGAATTTTTAGTTTTTATCATTAGATAAGACAATTTGTAATGAATAAAGGCCGGATTGACCCATCTATTCTCGAAGTTTACATTGGTTGCTCAACTCACCTTGATTACAATCCATTAATATGCACATTTTCCAATGATAACTACTTTGTGCATATCTAAAAAGTTTCATAAACATGATTAGTAAGTTAAATACAAACACTTCAAATCACCCTCAAGATCTTGTTGCTAACACAGGAGGCCTCACGAGTTGCCCCAGCAATAACAAAAGCCCTGCAGGGGATTTTTAGGCAATAAAGCTAACTCTGTTTGGTCTCCAACATCTGTTGGTAAAAAAAAACCTACTCTGGAGGATTTCCCAATATCCAGGTACATTCTCGCCATCATCTCACTTAGGCCTAAGGAAGGGTGACGACACGACCTAAAAGTATAAGTGAATGGAATGATACTGCTCAGACATATTGGACTGGGAGAATGTCCAAATATATGAAAGTCAAAATGACAACACTTAAACATCATTTAGTCGGTTACAAAAGCCCAATATGATTCAAACTAAGTATCAGTCTACCTAAAGCCTACAATCGGTCAATAAATGTCATTTTGGTCAATAAAAGTACTAAGCAACCTTCGACCAGGAAAAATCAAAACATGACTAGTCAGCATATGCTCAGAACATAACAAAATTCTTTATTAATAATACAAGATTACAATCATAGACCAAAAAGAAATTCATAAGGGCCTAAGAGGGTCTAGGGCGTCGAGCAAGATATTCTGCTACAACTGCCCTCTCACCATTATTTGGCTTTGGGGCGAATTCTTCGACATCTTCATCAAGATCTTAATCCAAGAGTTGGGGAGGAATATCATTGGCAGGAATCCATTCATCATCTTTTGAGAAGGGATTATGTCTATAGGCAAGGCATTCAATCTCGTACTTGTACCAAATATTGGATTCTTTTGGAGTTCTCGCCTCTTTAAGAGCACTAAGCCACCCTCGAGAAAAATCAATGCTTTCAACCTCCTTAAGTTTTGTCGGGGCATCTGCCCAACCAGCATTAAAACCTTCTCCCCAAACCTCTTTGGGTCCCATCTTAAATAAGCATCTCAGCTTCTTGACATTATCTTGTAGAACCCCTATAAAAGATTTCAAGCTCGCCACCTCTTTTCTCAGAGCATTATTATAAGACTACAGGACCTCACCCACTTGTTCGACCTCAGTCCTCTCTAACAGTTGGGCCCTCAAGGAATTAACTTCCTCCTGTACAAAGTCCCTTATTTCATCCATCTCATGGAGATTATCTTTTAGTTTGGCACTCACTTCAGTCTGGTTTTTATATTGCTCGTTCCTTGCTCATAGCAATATGTAGATTTTCACAAAAGCTTTACGAGCTTGTAGGCTGGTGCCAGGTCCAAGAATTCTCCCAAGTTGAGAATTGGGAGAAATATAGTGATCTAAATCAGCAGTCTACAAACGATACACACCAAACCAGAAGCAAGTATATAAAAGAAAGAAACACATGAGTAAGGGGGAGAATTTCATTACCACATAACATAAAAAGAAGGCTAATGGCCAATACATGAAGTTCTCAAAATAAGGACACGTACCAATATGACTAAAAACTGTACAATGGGAATAAAAACTCATATTCTACAAAGCCCTAGTCTTTCACATGGTCTCCCTTAACTATGGCTTTCCCCTTGTCGACCACCTACTGCTCCTAGTTTTCACCTGCACTCTCGCCAACCACAACAGGAACAATATCAGTGTTGCCAGCAGCATGGTCACCACCTTCCCCTTTTTCTTCTTGTTGTTGTTTAATATAAGGGTCGGGACAAGGAGAATAAAGGCTAAAAAGATAAAAATCTGCAGGAGCACTAGTAGCTTTCAAACCTTGGTCATATCCCTTCTTGAACGAAACCTTGCAAGCATAAACCATCTGACGCTCAGCATCCTCATAAGATTTGTAAAGGACCTCATGGTAGCTACCGTCCTTACCGTGGGGAAGATCACCCTCCAACTTGGCAACTTTGTGAGTTAAATTTTTATTGGCCTCCACTAGTTTAGATTTCTCAGCAATTAGTACCTTCTAAGTAGCCCCAAAAGCATCATAGGCCTTAGACATCTCATTCTTTTTACACTCCCACTCTTGGCGAGCATTGACAAAGGCCACCTTCTCAGCCTCAAGGGATTTTTTTCATACTCCTCCCTTATGAAGCTATCAGATTAATTATCCAGAAGGGTAGTGAAATCAGACAACATCTACGAACAGGAGAGAACAACAGAGAATCAGAGCACAAACATAAAGAGCATAGGAAAAAAAATAAGAAGGAAAGACTTAATAGATCCATCCCTTGTGTAGTCTTGAGGGCGAGTTGAGCCAGCCCCAGCCTAGAGGAACGCTCGCGATCTGCAGTGAGCACCGACCTCTTCAGGAGATCGGGGTCTAAAAAGGGGGAATCACCCACACTAGCCCCCTCAAGACTAGGGACAGTGGGCACTCCAGAGGACTGCATGGCTAATTTCTTCTTGGTCTCAGCTCTCTCCTTATATTTCCTCGTCCCCTCTCTCTCTCTCTCTCTCTCTCTCTCTCTCTCTCTATATATATATATATATATATATATATATATATATATATATATATATATATATATTCTCTTTTCTTTTTTTCTCTCCTTATCTTACTCTCTCCCCTTATCAGATGGGCCAGAAACACTGCCCTTGGGAGAGGCTGATGCAGAAACCTTCAGAGCTGTAATCCTGTCAGAAAAGATCGCTTGATCATCATCATCATCCAGAAGCCTTAACCTCCTCTTCTTAACTAAATGAGCCATGCCCTTTTCTTCTTCTTCTTCTTCTTCTTCTTCTTCTTCTTCCTCCTTCTATGTTTCCTCTTCTCCTCCTACTTTTATTCCTCATTTTCTCTCTTCTTCGCTCTCTTTCTCTTCTTTAGAATTGTCCTCCTTAATAAGAATTAGATCAGAAGGACCTACCTCTGGAGCTCTTAAAATTGGGACATAATCAACTAGTCAAGCAATGAAGCTGGTGCCTATATTCTTGTATTCCATGAGAGAGGCCGCCGACCTTGGATGCTCACCTTCTGCTAATCTCTCCTTTATGCTCCAGGCCTTCACGAACTCTTCAATATTAATTTCACTAATGTCGGACTCTTGGTTCTTAGCACAAAATATAATAATAAAGAAGAGGAATATCATCCACAAGAATGAGAAGAATTCACAAGAAGTTAGCAGAAAGAAAAAATAGGAAGCGACCTATTTCATCATCTCTATATTAAAAAATGGTAGTGCCACGTGGTCTCTCCCCTCCAATAGTGTAGTGTGCTGCCAGTTCATTGCGATGAACCCACTTTCCCAGTAATCTTTGTGGGAATTAGGAAGATTTACCACCATAACTCGCTCGGCTTTCCTAGTTTTCAGATACAACAAACACTCTTTGGTCCTCGAGAACACATAACAGTAACATATCTCAGTAAGACCCAACCTTATTCGATAAAGTGCATTTATCCTATGGACACCGTTTACTATCTTCCATACGTTGGGGGCATATTGAGAAGGAGCAATGTCAAAGTACCTAAAAAATCTAAAAAAACAACTCATTTTTGGGGAATGTCAACCTCCCTTAAGTTATCAATAGGGTGTGATTCCAGTGCCCCCCATCAACTTCACGAACATTACGAGAAAGGGGGCATAGTCGATAATTGCCCAGTTAGAGATGTTTTACTTGCACGTAAACTCTTCTACAGATCTACCATCTAACATCGCCATAACTGAACAAGTAAGAAGAAACCCTAGCTACAGTAACTAGTTAATATAAAGAAAAATAACTAAGAAGAGGCAGAGACTATAACTTACAAGTGGTAACGAGGCCTTGAGAAAGCATAAAAGAAAGGGAACTTAGACTTTTGTAGCAGAAGAGGAGCTTAGGAACGGAGTATGCACAAGAACAACAAGAGACAGTGAATAAAGATTTGAGTATACAAAAACTGATCACCACGGTATTCTAATGATGAGTTTCAACTTCCCAATAATATTTTTGCGCCCCAATTTCTTTTTTAAGACATGCGTGCCCTTTGTGTAAGCCTTATTATTACAACGATGCCATCACAGACTCTCACTATATTTTAAGGACTTGGACCTCCAACCCGGTTGAAATCTATTGGCCGATGGTCATTAGCCAAAGATTTTAGGGGCAATTGTGGGAGCCCATTTTTTACAAGTCCATGAGAGTAGCCGACCAAGATAACTTGAGTTATTTGGCTCGGCCCAACTCATAACTTAATTTCTACATGGGAAGTTTAGTTAGAGGAGGATACTTGCAGATATGATCAAATCAGGAGCCAAGAATATCGGTCAAGATATTTAAGCACCTCATGGACAACCCACGAACTATGATGGAGTTCCTCAAACAACTCAATCTCTATAACAAATATATCTATAAATTGTACACCTTGGCCCGGGGCAAAGGGATGAAAAATTGTAATCATTGAGAGACATTTAATAAGATCAAGTAACCTCTCTGTGGACATAGGCAAGTTGCCGAACCATGTACATCATTGTTGTGTTTGATTCCATTTACTTTTTGCCTTTTTTGATTGTTTTCGGAGATCCTTTATTGTGAATTTTTCTGCACTCACAGAAAATAATAGATTTTTGTAAAACAAAGAAATCAATCATCTTAAAGAATCATATACATCTATGTGAATTCAATAAAGGGATAAAATCAAGGAATTATTGTTTTTTTGGGCCATTTATGAGCGCAGATAGAGTCAAACGAATATATATATATATATATAATGTGTTCATTCAAAATCTATGTATATATAGGGATTGGCCTTTCTTGCTTAAAATATTATGTATTAATGGTAAAATATTTCAATTAAAATGGGAGAAAATATTAATACAATCCCCAAAAACTAGTTACAAGAATTTACAGGAAAAATATTAATATTTCGAACTTCAAATTATAGTAGCTTTTTATTTGTATCATTATGTAATTGGAACAGCAAGCTATGGGGGAATACATACACATATGAGCTCTAGTAGTTAACATATGATTAACCTTACGTATATAAATTATACTCATTTCATTTTTTCAATATTCTTCAACTTCTTCATTGTTAATATGCCACTAACATTAGCATCTCCACGTTTTAAAAGAAACAATATTGTCACAATATTACAAAATAATATAATAACAAAAAATGATCATATTCAAAAAACTATTATAAACATATTAGTTTCACACGTTTGTGCCAAAAAGACTGATCAAGAAAGCCATATCTTCGATTTATTGACTTTATAATATCAACTAATGAATAACATTTATACCCATATAAGTATTAGTTAGTGGAAGAATTAACATATGAGATATTCAAAATTTGTACAACATCTGCCAAATAATTTCTAGCATACCCATACCATGTTGGAGGACCAACTCACTAAATATGTAAATTAAGCCACTATTTTTTTACCCACAATAGCACACATGTAATGGCACAAATAGACATATGGTCACAGAGGACTACCAAATATATTTAATGAGAGTTAGAGGGTCTCCGACTGTGTAATGCCCCGACCTGGATTTAAGGGATAATAAAGGATCAACCCGATCCGGTTCATACGTTAATTATGAAGTGCAATGGAATAACCTAAATAATATTTCTAATCCAATTTTACTATCATTTAACGTTGGTGTTGTTGCCATGTGATTCCAATTTTTTCATCGACTGCGTGATAAGACCCAAGGGAAGTGCCCCCGAGGCCAAGTAAACAGAGATACTAATCATAAATGCAAATAACTACTTACCTGTACAACGCCCTCAAAATACGAAACATCATACAACCTGCCATGACAAAAGGAGATATGTGAGCCATATGCTCAGTGGAAACATGTACAATTGCAGTATAGAAACAAACGGAAGAAATAACACTCACACATTGCCACTATATATATATATATATATATCTTTGAAAATACATGTCCCAATGTATTAAGCCGTTTTATTTCAAAAATGCTATTTGATTCCCTTTATTCTCATTATCTTTACAAAATAATCATTTTGCAATTTATTCTTGAAGCGAGCATTCCTTCCAATTAACTTACCCAGTTCAACAAGTTGCAATTGTTGGGAAAACCTTTCATTTACCTTCAAAACGTTTATTAGTCAACGTTCATTAACTCACACTAGAATTGTTAATCATTATTTAAGACTTTCTTTCAACACACATGCACGTCATGTTAGAAAATATACATTAACTATGAAAGCCTTATATAACACGTACAGTTGTCTTATTATGGATTTACCCCACATTAGGTAGTTTAATTACCAATTAAGTCACCTTACTTAGCCATTTCACTTTTCTTATGGACATTAATCATTATTCTCAATTTACTTGTCCACATTATATTAATCGAAACCTTAAACATTTACTCAGGTTATGTTATTTCCATCTTATGACCTGTTTCTTATCATGTTCCCGATTACATCATTATTTTTTGTATTTAGACAACACCCGCGGACTTGGTGGCCTTTTACCACTTGTCTCTGTCGCCATATGCTACTGTAGTTACTTTGGGGTCTTTCACCGCAGGGATGTCATGCCCTACTTAATTATTTCTCCAGCATTATTCGAATATTCCATTATCTTTTCAACGTGATCACATTATTTCAATGTTCACATTATTCAACATTTAAGGGCCGAAGCCAAAATCCCGGATTTAACCATCCATTTTCCCATTAGCACTTGAAAAATTGTTACTTTCTCCTTTAAGTCCTATATTCACACACACGTTGATTTTATACCAAAAATCATTCATGTTTTAGGACTTAATTCATTTTCATCCATACTAGTGTAAAAACATCCATCAAATTCTTTAATCCATAAAAATATTCCACTTGAAAGTAAATTACCCATTTACCTTTTTTACTGCCAAACTTGCAATTTAGTCCTTATCAATTTCCTTTTTTCAAAAGTAGTTTAAGCTTCCAATTCAACACTTAACACATTTAACCGCTCAAAGACTTTTTCATTATCATACTTTGCTCAACTTTCACATTTTACACTTTATGTACCTTTAATACATAAGTTCATACATTTTATACACTAAAGCCTCGTTTTTCACATATTTGATAAGCACACTTTATTCTTAGGTTCTCATATTTTTAACATCTACTTTGTTACTAATTACACCTTAGAACCTTTAACTTCCATTTATTAACTTTTAACCCATAATTCCATGGAAGATCCTCACCTTTTGCATATTTATACATTAAACTCATACTACTTTCTATCACGAGTTTATACACTTTAAAACACTCAATTAAAGTGAAAACATTTCTTTGTATATAAAGCTTATTATTTAATGTAGGAAAACATATATTCATTTTACAAAATCACATAAACAAACTTAGAGCATTACCTTTCATAGAAATCACATTTCCTTCATTAAATTCCTACTCTCGACACATTTTATTTCATAAAATGTCCATGAATATTATTATGAAATTTCTAACACTTTTGAAACCCATTTAAATAAAATTTTATCTTCTTCTTCTATGTCATTATTTTAAGTAAGGAAAGCCCACTTTTATTTCATAAAAATGGTTTACTCAAGCCCAATGTATTTCCAAACATGAAGTCACATTATCTATCTTTGAAACATCATTTAAACACGTTTTATTTAATAAGATGTTCATGATATATATATTCTTAATTTTTCTACATCTTTAAGATCCATTTTAAGTCATTCTTTGAAACCCATTTCCATTCAAAATTGTAACAACCCGAGGTTTTGGAGACGATGATTTATTTATTTTGGGAGAAATAAATAATATTTTATTGGAGAAATAATAAAATTGGCAATTGAGGTCAGATTTGAAGTTGTTAGAAAGTGTGTCTAATGTCGTTTCTGAGGGTACCATGGTGTCCGAAAGGGTCGAGAAAGTCGAAATGACTGTACTTGGGGTCTATTTAGGTTCCGAAATAAATTAGGACCGTTTGGCTCGAATTAAAGTCACCGAGTCATTTAAAGTGTGTATTATCATTTAAAGATGTGTATTTTGGGATTTAGGCTTAAAAAGCCTACGGGAGATATTTCTCCCAAAAGAAAGAAAGAGAGAAGGAGAAGAAGAAGAAGAAGAAGAAGAAGAAGAAGAAGAAGAAGAAGAAGAAGAAGAAAAGGAGGGAGAAAGAGGATTTTCCGGTGGATTCAGACCCTACGAACCCGAGGCAAGTGATTAAACTTGCTAAATAATTGTTGTGTACCATTTATTGCATGATTTGTGGATTGATTTTTGGGTTTTAGGTTAAAATGTTAAAAACCTAACTTTTGGGCATAACCTTAGATTTAATAGGTAGATCTTTGATTTGAGGATAGAAACTAATTTATATGTATTCTAGGATGATTATTGATGTTATATTTGTGATTGGGTTGAAGAGAAATGGAGAGAAAACCATTAAAATGAAATTTGGGTATTTTGGTTTACTTAAAAAGTAGCCATTTTCGAGGATCAGCAGGGCCGAATCGATTCGGCCCCCTAGCCGAATCGATTCGGAAATATGCAGGTGCCCAGGTCTTAGTGACCGAATCGATTCGGACTCCAGCCGAATCGATTCGGCCTGAGGCAGAGTCCCAGGTCTGATGACCCGAATCGATTCGCCTTCCTGGCCGAATCGATTCGCTGGGCCGAATCGATTCGGAATAAGCCCGAATCGATTCGGAAACAGGGCTTTTGAGGGAAATTTTTTCTAGGGAGAATTTCTTTCCGTTTTGTCCGAGGTTATCGTTCGGGGATCTCTATAGGAGATATTTCGAGTATGTTTTGGAGACTTTTAGAGAGTTTCCCTTATAAGAAATTATTGGAGTCATATAGACTTAATTTGAGGAATATCGATTAGAGAAATTGGTACTTTTCTAAGTGGGGAAGCCCACTTTAATTGGAGACTCTATATGGAGATAATAATAACATTCGTATATAAGAATGATAACAAAATGTAGATAATGTATTTTGGAATCCAATCCCAAATGGGGTAACTTTAAAGGTTTTACAAATGCTATTTGATGTGCATACGGATATAGAAATGCCCTTATTAATGATTGATTTGGGAGATATCTCACATAATGAGAAATGCTAATTGAGGTGCATTAGGATATAGAATATCCTTAACTTATTAGAATTGAAAGACAATTCATATTAGAAGCGACATAAGAGCTTCAAGCGAGAATCAGTATAGCATACTAAGTGGGGTTGATATGTGAGGTTGAGCGTTAGTATATCTTGAGAGAAATATACTAAACTATGATGTAAATCAAATTGCGCCTAAGAGCGTATAATGAAAATGAATATATTGTTGCAGGTATACCTTATAATGGTATATCTTTATTATGTGGGATGTATGTATACCTTATATAATGGTGTATATACATGTTAGGCATACCCTCTCCTTGCTATCATTGGGAAGTTTCGTGCGTAAAGGGTGAGCATCCTGACAAATAACGCAGGGTGTGGATATTCCCCAGGTCATAGTCGTCCTTGTGGTCAGCAAATGACATATATATATATTTATTTATTTTGGGGGTGAGAGGTCGTGGGTATGTGTCGCTCTCACTCGCCGGTTAGGAACTATGACTGCTTCCCGGACGTTGTGTGCGTGAGTAGATCACGAGGTGGGTGTCGTTGAACCCCACCAGGTGGCCCCAGTTTGCTACGTATATGGGCTGCTGGAAGATGATAGCATGTGAGCCTGCATCCTTCGAGTTATAGCTCGGTTGGATGGTTATTATTGCTTGTGTTTGTTTTTGGGTGTCAAGGGCATAATGGACCTCAACGACCTACATTTCCAGGATTAGTGTATCGGGGGAGGTTCCTTGTTTGGATTTCGCCTCGGCGAGACGTCCCACGCACGAACCGCAGTGTAATGTTGGAACTTGGGGATAAGTTTAGTCCTTAATGCTCATAATTATATATATAAATCACCTATCCCGAAAATCGACAGTGCCAGGAGTAGTGTAACGGGGGGGGGTTCATTGTTTGGATTTCGCTTCGGCGAGACGTCCCACGCATGAAACGCCGTGTACTGTTGAGAATTGGGAATATTAATTAATTAAAATTGGATAATAATCATTTGGGTTACATGCATCTTGCATTGAGGGCATAATGAGCCCCGAGGATCGATACGGTCAGGAGTAGTGTAACGGGGGGGTTCCTTGTTTGGATTTCGCTTCGGCGAGACGTCCCACGCACGAAACGTAGTGCCGTGTTGAGAATCGGGAGGAGTTTAGTTCTTAACTCTTGATGCTAATAACTCATCTATAATAATTATATATATGGTTTCATGCCTTATAAGGGCATTACTAGAATAATATTCTAGTATATGATATTGTTGATGTAATGTGATGATGTGGACATGATTGGATCATGTAACTTTATATGTTCAACAAATGAACATTATAAAGATAACTATAACGATTTTATTAAAGTTAATAATTATAACTTTTAATTATGGAAATAAATGTAGAATTTGGGAGATAGGTTAGATGGTTTTACTTAAATACTTCATTTGGGTTTAAGTTAGAATCCTCTTACCTAATTAGAATCGGACATCCATTTGGAGACACGTGCATACGCTTAGTGCGCGCTTTAGATGAGAGGTGAGTTGAATTGTTATGGAGAGTTCGATTCCAACTAAATCATGTAATAATGCATTTATAATTATTATGCAATTTAATACACTTGCTATAAACTGCTTTTCAAACTCGGGTTCTGACCCGTTTATATTTTCCTCCTCCATGCATATATATTGTATTACTTCAGGTGTTCCTCCGCAAGGACGCCTTTGATATTCCTCCATTCAGGATTTGTAGAGCTGTGGCAGTAGCGGACTGTTGCGGCACTTTGCATTAGTCGATTCCTATCTATTGTACATCTAGATTAGGATTCAGTTGTATTGAGTTAGTATTCAAGTGTTATAGATTAACACTTTCATATTTTATTTATCAGATCATTGTATTGTCTGTTGCCCGACAGCATATTCGGGTATTTTATTGTTGTGAGTTTATTGTACATTGTATTGTACTCTTTCATCTATTGGTGTATGCACATTTCACATCATAGTTAGATGTATATTGTTGGTTGGGTGCATTATGGGTCTTGTTGTGGTTGTTAAAAATAAAAGTTTTAAATTTTTGGCAATTCGCACCTTATGATTTCGAGTAGTTAGCCTTATATATTAGTGTTTAGTTGTTGATGTTGAGACTGTACCATCTGAGATACCTGATTTATGTAGTATAGGGCTGGCCACCCGTTATTATTTGGAGCGGGTTGTCACAGGTGGTATCAGAGCATCAGGTTCTAGTGTCTTTAGGATCTGTGTGCGTTACTACGATCTTCCGTAAGCGTTCTTGATATAGAGCCTTATTATTAGGACGATTATATTCATTAGTCCATATCTTTCTGTGAATCGAAAATATTGGAAAGGCGTTCTGATACAATTGTTCTTGTTTCAGATGCCACCGAAGGGAGGTCGTTCAGCCAAGGCAAATAAAGGGCAACCCCAAATGCCTCAAAGGAACATGACTACGGATGATGTTGCCAATATTGTGGCACAAGCGGTCACTGCTGCCGTTTCTACGATGGCTCAGCAATCTGCCGCTCGAGCAGCCCCACCCCATTTAGGATTGACTTTATGGGAGAGAGTGAAAGAAGATTTTAGTAAGGGGCATCCTCCCGAGTTTGCAGGGGGAGTTGATGCAATGGCTGCAAGTCAATGGAAGAATAGTATGCAAAGGCATCTTCGTATGGTTGAGTGTAGTGAGGTGCAGAAACAATTTTTAGCCACCTTTAAGTTATCGGGTGCAGCTCTTCAATGGTGGGAGTCTGTCACCACATCTGAACAGAGAGATACTTTACCTATAAAAGAATTTTGGGAACTTTTTGATCGAAGGTATTTGCCTTCCCATACTCAGGATATGGGGATTTTTCAAGGAAATAGGACGGTGGCAGAGTATGAAGAAGACTTTTCTCTTTGGGCGAGATTAGTCCCTAATGAGGTAAATACGGAAGAAAAACGTATATCGAAGTTTGTTCGAGGTTTAGATTGGAGAATCCAACTACATTTGTTAGAAGGTCCTAAGTTAATGACTTTCGTCGAGGTTGTGAATGCGGCACTATTAAAGTGTCACGAATATCGTTTTCGTTCGCAAAAGAGTAAGAACTTTGGAGATTCGAGTTCATCAAGTAAGTTTGGCAAAGAGAGTGCCAGTAATGCGAGTGGGCAGAAAGGATTTATGGGTAAGTGTTTCTTTTGTAAAGAAATAGGTCATCAAAAGGTAAATTGTCCTAAAAGAGGTAAAGGACCGCAATTTGATGAAATTTTGGAAGTGCAATCCCTACAGCAGATTCGAGGTCGCTTTAGACCGGGGGACTATGTTTGGGAACCCATTGATAAGGATGGGAAATCGGACTAGAGATGGATGTTGTAAGTAATTTTCCTTTATTAATAGGATTAGTACCATATGTAAAGTTTTGGAATATCGTATAAGAGATATGTATAAATTGGGTAGTGCTTTAGCCCTTTTTGTTTATGTGTGGAATGTAATGACCCTAAAGGGGAAATTTGGAGCAAGATAGGCTCTTATTCTATTATCTTGAAAAAGGATTAGTGGATTTTGCAAGGTGCTCATAAAGAGCTTTAAACCTTGTAGTTAATGTAAGAATGGTTATGGTGTTAAGTAGTAATGATAAAAGCTACTTCTTTTTATATAGTCATGATAGACTATTACAATTGTTGTATTCCAGGTATGGATTTGCCTTATGTATGGCATTATATTGAAATGATGTAAGACGTTGTTTATGTTTGAAGTGATTGTGGTTTGATGGGACGCAGGTAAAATTTTAGCTCATGATTATAATAATATTTGTGAGCTATATGTTATGCATATGATGATCTAAAAAGACCTTGTGTTGGACATAAGGCATTTTATATTAGATTATATACAAACCTTTTTCAAATAAACTATTTTTTCAATATAAAACTTTTATCGGCCTTCGGGCCCTTTCAAAATAAATTTTCCACTAAAATATTTTCAAACTCTAGTCCGGATTTAACAAACTCTCAATCCCCGACGTCGTCACACAGTAGTGTATTGGGAGGGTTCCTTGTTTGGATTACGCTTTTGCGAGACGTCCCCCGCACGAAATTTGGCGATTGTCAGGAATTGAGAGGAGTTATTTCTTTGGACCATTTAAATTTTCTCTACTAAAATTTTAGTCTTATTGTTGGAAATGTGGAACTTTCGAGGCAAATAAAGCCTCATTATGATTGTTGTGAGCATAAAGCTCAATTATAAAGGGTGTATGGGCGCCCTTGTTGTGGAAATTGGTTTTATTTAAATTCATAAATAACATAATAAAATAAGTTAAAATTAATTCGTCGTGGGAGGTTAGATGTTTGGAGATAGGATTAGTGATGTTGGGTAGATTAGAAGAAGTTGAGCTTTGGAGAATTAGGCTTAGCTGAATTTCGAGGACGAAATTCTTGTAAGTGGTGAAGTTTGTAACAACCCGAGGTTTTGGAGACGATGATTTATTTATTTTGGGAGAAATAAATAATATTTTATTGGAGAAATAATAAAATTGGCAATTGAGGTCAGATTTGAAGTTGTTAGAAAGTGTGTCTAATGTCGTTTCTGAGGGTACCATGGTGTCCGGAAGGGTCGAGAAAGTCGAAATGACTGTACTTGGGGTCTATTTAGGTTCCGAAATAAATTAGGACCGTTTGGCTCGAATTAAAGTCACCGAGTCATTTAAAGTGTGTATTATCATTTAAAGATGTGTATTTTGGGATTTAGGCTTAAAAAGACTACGGGAGATATTTCTCCCAAAAGAAAGAAAGAGAAAAGAAGAAGAAGAAGAAGAAAAGGAAGGAGAAAGAGGGAGAAAGAGGATTTTCCGGTGGATTCAGACCCTACGAACCCGAGGCAAGTGATTAAACTTGCTAAATAATTATTGTGTACCATTTATTGCATGATTTGTGGATTGATTTTTGGGTTTTAGGTTAAAATGTTAAAAACCTAACTTTTGGGTATAACCTCAGATTTAATAGGTAGATCTTTGATTTGAGGATAGAAACTAATTTATATGTATTCTAGGATGATTATTGATGTTATATTTGTGATTGGGTTGAAGAGAAATGGAGAGAAAACCATTAAAATGAAATTTGGGTATTTTGGCTTACTTAAAAAGTAGCCATTTTCGAGGATCAGCAGGGCCGAATCGATTCGGCCCCCTAGCCGAATCGATTCGGTAATATGCAGGTGCCCAGGTCTTAGTGACCGAATCGATTCGGACTCCAGCCGAATCGATTCGGCCTGAGGCAGAGTCCCAGGTCTGATGACCCGAATCGATTCGCCTTCCTGGCCGAATCGATTCGCTGGGCCGAATCGATTCGGAATAAGCCCGAATCGATTCGGAAACAGGGCTTTTGAGGGAAAGTTTTTCTAGGGAGAATTTATTTCCGTTTTGTCCGAGGTTATCGTTTGGGGATCTCTATAGGAGATATTTGGAGTATGTTTTGGAGACTTTTAGAGAGTTTCCCTTATAAGAAATTATTGGAGTCATATAGACTTAATTTGAGGAATATCGATTAGAGAAATTGGTACTTTTCTAAGTGGGGAAGCCCACTTTAATTGGAGACTCTATATGGAGATAATAATAACATTCGTATATAAGAATGATAACAAAATGTAGATAATGTATTTTGGAATCCAATCCCAAATGGGATAACTTTAAAGGTTTTACAAATGCAATTTGATGTGCATACGGATATAGAAATGTCCTTATTAATGATTGATTTGGGAGATATCTCACATAATGAGAAATGCTAATTGAGGTGCATTAGGATATAGAATATCCTTAACTTATTAGAATTGAAAGACAATTCATATTAGAAGCGACATAAGAGCTTCAAGCGAGAATCAGTATAGCATACTAAGTGGGGTTGATATGTGAGGTTGAGCGTTAGTATATCTTGAGAGAAATATACTAAACTATGATGTAAATCAAATTGCGCCTAAGAGCGTATAATGAAAATGAATATATTGTTGCAGGTATACCTTATAATGGTATATCTTTATTATGTGGGATGTATGTATATCTTATATAATGGTGTATATACATGTTAGGCATACCCTCTCCTTGCTATCATTGGGAAGTTTCGTGCGTAGAGGGTGAGCATCCTGACAAATAACGCAGGGTGTGGATATTCCCCAGGTCATAGTCGTCCTTGTGGTCAGCAAATGACATATATATATATTTATTTATTTTGGGGGTGAGAGGTCGTGGGTATGTGTCGCTCTCACTCGCCGGTTAGGAACTATGACTGCTTCCCGGACGTTGTGTGCGTGAGTAGATCACGAGGTGGGTGTCGTTGAACCCCACCAGGTGGCCCCAGTTTGCTACGTATATGGGCTGCTGGAAGATGATAGCATGTGAGCCTGCGTCCTTCGAGTTATAGCTCGGTTGGATGGTTATTATTGCTTGTGTTTGTTTTTGGGTGTCAAGGGCATAATGGACCTCAACGACCTACAGTTCCAGGATTAGTGTATCGGGGGAGGTTCCTTGTTTGGATTTCGCCTCGGCGAGACGTCCCACGCACGAACCGCAGTGTAATGTTGGAACTTGGGGATAAGTTTAGTCCTTAATGCTCATAATTATATATATAAATCACCTATCCCGACAATCGACAGTGCCAGGAGTAGTGTAACGGGGGGGGTTCATTGTTTGGATTTCGCTTCGGCGAGACGTCCCACGCATGAAACGTCGTGTACTGTTGAGAATTGGGAATATTAATTAATTAAAATTGGATAATAATCATTTGGGTTACATGCATCTTGCATTGAGGGCATAATGAGCCCCGAGGATCGATACGGTCAGGAGTAGTGTAACGGGGGGGTTCCTTGTTTGGATTTCGCTTCGGCGAGACGTCCCACGCACGAAACGTAGTGCCGTGTTGAGAATCGGGAGGAGTTTAGTTCTTAACTCTTGATGCTAATAACTCATCTATAATAATTATATATATGGTTTCATGCCTTATAAGGGCATTACTAGAATAATATTCTAGTATATGATATTGTTGATGTAATGTGATGATGTGGACATGATTGGATCATGTAACTTTATATGTTCAACAAATGAACATTATAAAGATAACTATAACGATTTTATTAAAGTTAATAATTATAACTTTTAATTATGGAAATAAATGTAGAATTTGGGAGATAGGTTAGATGGTTTTACTTAAATACTTCATTTGGGTTTAAGTTAGAATCCTCTTACCTAATTAGAATCGGACATCCATTTGGAGACACGTGCATACGCTTAGTGCGCGCTTTAGATGAGAGGTGAGTTGAATTGTTATGGAGAGTTCGATTCCAACTAAATCATGTAATAATGCATTTATAATTATTATGCAATTTAATACACTTGCTATAAACTGCTTTTCAAACTCGGGTTCTGACCCGTTTATATTTTCCTCCTCCATGCATATATATTGTATTACTTCAGGTGTTCCTCCGCAAGGACGCCTTTGATATTCCTCCATTCAGGATTTGTAGAGCTGTGGCAGTAGCGGACTGTTGCGGCACTTTGCATTAGTCGATTCCTATCTATTGTACATCTAGATTAGGATTCAGTTGTATTGAGTTAGTATTCAAGTGTTATAGATTAACACTTTCATATTTTATTTATCAGATCATTGTATTGTCTGTTGCCCGACAGCATATTCGGGTATTTTATTGTTGTGAGTTTATTGTACATTGTATTGTACTCTTTCATCTATTGGTGTATGCACATTTCACATCATAGTTAGATGTATATTGTTGGTTGGGTGCATTATGGGTCTTGTTGTGGTTGTTAAAAATAAAAGTTTTAAATTTTTGGCAATTCGCACCTTATGATTTCGAGTAGTTAGCCTTATATATTAGTGTTTAGTTGTTGATGTTGAGACTGTACCATCTGAGATACCTGATTTATGTAGTATAGGGCTGGCCACCCGTTATTATTTGGAGCGGGTTGTCACAGGTGGTATCAGAGCATCAGGTTCTAGTGTCTTTAGGATCTGTGTGCGTTACTACGATCTTCCGTAAGCGTTCTTGATATAGAGCCTTATTATTAGGACGATTATATTCATTAGTCCATATCTTTCTGTGAATCGAAAATATTGGAAAGGCGTTCTGATACAATTGTTCTTGTTTCAGATGCCACCGAAGGGAGGTCGTTCAGCCAAGGCAAATAAAGGGCAACCCCAAATGCCTCAAAGGAACATGACTACGGATGATGTTGCCAATATTGTGGCACAAGCGGTCACTGCTGCCGTTTCTACGATGGCTCAGCAATCTGCCGCTCGAGCAGCCCCACCCCATTTAGGATTGACTTTATGGGAGAGAGTGAAAGAAGATTTTAGTAAGGGGCATCCTCCCGAGTTTGCAGGGGGAGTTGATGCAATGGCTGCAAGTCAATGGAAGAATAGTATGCAAAGGCATCTTCGTATGGTTGAGTGTAGTGAGGTGCAGAAACAATTTTTAGCCACCTTTAAGTTATCGGGTGCAGCTCTTCAATGGTGGGAGTCTGTCACCACATCTGAACAGAGAGATACTTTACCTATAAAAGAATTTTGGGAACTTTTTGATCGAAGGTATTTGCCTTCCCATACTCAGGATATGGGGATTTTTCAAGGAAATAGGACGGTGGCAGAGTATGAAGAAGACTTTTCTCTTTGGGCGAGATTAGTCCCTAATGAGGTAAATACGGAAGAAAAACGTATATCGAAGTTTGTTCGAGGTTTAGATTGGAGAATCCAACTACATTTGTTAGAAGGTCCTAAGTTAATGACTTTCGTCGAGGTTGTGAATGCGGCACTATTAAAGTGTCACGAATATCGTTTTCGTTCGCAAAAGAGTAAGAACTTTGGAGATTCGAGTTCATCAAGTAAGTTTGGCAAAGAGAGTGCCAGTAATGCGAGTGGGCAGAAAGGATTTATGGGTAAGTGTTTCTTTTGTAAAGAAATAGGTCATCAAAAGGTAAATTGTCCTAAAAGAGGTAAAGGACCGCAATTTGATGAAATTTTGGAAGTGCAATCCCTACAGCAGATTCGAGGTCGCTTTAGACCGGGGGACTATGTTTGGGAACCCATTGATAAGGATGGGAAATCGGACTAGAGATGGATGTTGTAAGTAATTTTCCTTTATTAATAGGATTAGTACCATATGTAAAGTTTTGGAATATCGTATAAGAGATATGTATAAATTGGGTAGTGCTTTAGCCCTTTTTGTTTATGTGTGGAATGTAATGACCCTAAAGGGGAAATTTGGAGCAAGATAGGCTCTTATTCTATTATCTTGAAAAAGGATTAGTGGATTTTGCAAGGTGCTCATAAAGAGCTTTAAACCTTGTAGTTAATGTAAGAATGGTTATGGTGTTAAGTAGTAATGATAAAAGCTACTTCTTTTTATATAGTCATGATAGACTATTACAATTGTTGTATTCCAGGTATGGATTTGCCTTATGTATGGCATTATATTGAAATGATGTAAGACGTTGTTTATGTTTGAAGTGATTGTGGTTTGATGGGACGCAGGTAAAATTTTAGCTCATGATTATAATAATATTTGTGAGCTATATGTTATGCATATGATGATCTAAAAAGACCTTGTGTTGGACATAAGGCATTTTATATTAGATTATATACAAACCTTTTTCAAATAAACTATTTTTTCAATATAAAACTTTTATCGGCCTTCGGGCCCTTTCAAAATAAATTTTCCACTAAAATATTTTCAAACTCTAGTCCGGATTTAACAAACTCTCAATCCCCGACGTCGTCACACAGTAGTGTATTGGGAGGGTTCCTTGTTTGGATTACGCTTTTGCGAGACGTCCCCCGCACGAAATTTGGCGATTGTCAGGAATTGAGAGGAGTTATTTCTTTGGACCATTTAAATTTTCTCTACTAAAATTTTAGTCTTATTGTTGGAAATGTGGAACTTTCGAGGCAAATAAAGCCTCATTATGATTGTTGTGAGCATAAAGCTCAATTATAAAGGGTGTATGGGCGCCCTTGTTGTGAAAATTGGTTTTATTTAAATTCATAAATAACATAATAAAATAAGTTAAAATTAATTCGTCGTGGGAGGTTAGATGTTTGGAGATAGGATTAGTGATGTTGGGTAGATTAGAAGAAGTTGAGCTTTGGAGAATTAGGCTTAGCTGAATTTCGAGGACGAAATTCTTGTAAGTGGGGAAGTTTGTAACAACCCGAGGTTTTGGAGACGATGATTTATTTATTTTGGGAGAAATAAATAATATTTTATTGGAGAAATAATAAAATTGGCAATTGAGGTCAGATTTGAAGTTGTTAGAAAGTGTGTCTAATGTCGTTTCTGAGGGTACCATGGTGTCCGGAAGGGTCGAGAAAGTCGAAATGACTGTACTTGGGGTCTATTTAGGTTCCGAAATAAATTAGGACCGTTTGGCTCGAATTAAAGTCACCGAGTCATTTAAAGTGTGTATTATCATTTAAAGATGTGTATTTTGGGATTTAGGCTTAAAAAGACTACGGGAGATATTTCTCCCAAAAGAAAGAAAGAGAAAAGAAGAAGAAGAAGAAGAAAAGGAAGGAGAAAGAGGGAGAAAGAGGATTTTCCGGTGGATTCAGACCCTACGAACCCGAGGCAAGTGATTAAACTTGCTAAATAATTATTGTGTACCATTTATTGCATGATTTGTGGATTGATTTTTGGGTTTTAGGTTAAAATGTTAAAAACCTAACTTTTGGGTATAACCTCAGATTTAATAGGTAGATCTTTGATTTGAGGATAGAAACTAATTTATATGTATTCTAGGATGATTATTGATGTTATATTTGTGATTGGGTTGAAGAGAAATGGAGAGAAAACCATTAAAATGAAATTTGGGTATTTTGGCTTACTTAAAAAGTAGCCATTTTCGAGGATCAGCAGGGCCGAATCGATTCGGCCCCCTAGCCGAATCGATTCGGTAATATGCAGGTGCCCAGGTCTTAGTGACCGAATCGATTCGGACTCCAGCCGAATCGATTCGGCCTGAGGCAGAGTCCCAGGTCTGATGACCCGAATCGATTCGCCTTCCTGGCCGAATCGATTCGCTGGGCCGAATCGATTCGGAATAAGCCCGAATCGATTCGGAAACAGGGCTTTTGAGGGAAAGTTTTTCTAGGGAGAATTTATTTCCGTTTTGTCCGAGGTTATCGTTTGGGGATCTCTATAGGAGATATTTGGAGTATGTTTTGGAGACTTTTAGAGAGTTTCCCTTATAAGAAATTATTGGAGTCATATAGACTTAATTTGAGGAATATCGATTAGAGAAATTGGTACTTTTCTAAGTGGGGAAGCCCACTTTAATTGGAGACTCTATATGGAGATAATAATAACATTCGTATATAAGAATGATAACAAAATGTAGATAATGTATTTTGGAATCCAATCCCAAATGGGATAACTTTAAAGGTTTTACAAATGCAATTTGATGTGCATACGGATATAGAAATGTCCTTATTAATGATTGATTTGGGAGATATCTCACATAATGAGAAATGCTAATTGAGGTGCATTAGGATATAGAATATCCTTAACTTATTAGAATTGAAAGACAATTCATATTAGAAGCGACATAAGAGCTTCAAGCGAGAATCAGTATAGCATACTAAGTGGGGTTGATATGTGAGGTTGAGCGTTAGTATATCTTGAGAGAAATATACTAAACTATGATGTAAATCAAATTGCGCCTAAGAGCGTATAATGAAAATGAATATATTGTTGCAGGTATACCTTATAATGGTATATCTTTATTATGTGGGATGTATGTATATCTTATATAATGGTGTATATACATGTTAGGCATACCCTCTCCTTGCTATCATTGGGAAGTTTCGTGCGTAGAGGGTGAGCATCCTGACAAATAACGCAGGGTGTGGATATTCCCCAGGTCATAGTCGTCCTTGTGGTCAGCAAATGACATATATATATATTTATTTATTTTGGGGGTGAGAGGTCGTGGGTATGTGTCGCTCTCACTCGCCGGTTAGGAACTATGACTGCTTCCCGGACGTTGTGTGCGTGAGTAGATCACGAGGTGGGTGTCGTTGAACCCCACCAGGTGGCCCCAGTTTGCTACGTATATGGGCTGCTGGAAGATGATAGCATGTGAGCCTGCGTCCTTCGAGTTATAGCTCGGTTGGATGGTTATTATTGCTTGTGTTTGTTTTTGGGTGTCAAGGGCATAATGGACCTCAACGACCTACAGTTCCAGGATTAGTGTATCGGGGGAGGTTCCTTGTTTGGATTTCGCCTCGGCGAGACGTCCCACGCACGAACCGCAGTGTAATGTTGGAACTTGGGGATAAGTTTAGTCCTTAATGCTCATAATTATATATATAAATCACCTATCCCGACAATCGACAGTGCCAGGAGTAGTGTAACGGGGGGGTTCATTGTTTGGATTTCGCTTCGGCGAGACGTCCCACGCATGAAACGCCGTGTACTGTTGAGAATTGGGAATATTAATTAATTAAAATTGGATAATAATCATTTGGGTTACATGCATCTTGCATTGAGGGCATAATGAGCCCCGAGGATCGATACGGTCAGGAGTAGTGTAACGGGGGGGTTCCTTGTTTGGATTTCGCTTCGGCGAGACGTCCCACGCACGAAACGTAGTGCCGTGTTGAGAATCGGGAGGAGTTTAGTTCTTAACTCTTGATGCTAATAACTCATCTATAATAATTATATATATGGTTTCATGCCTTATAAGGGCATTACTAGAATAATATTCTAGTATATGATATTGTTGATGTAATGTGATGATGTGGACATGATTGGATCATGTAACTTTATATGTTCAACAAATGAACATTATAAAGATAACTATAACGATTTTATTAAAGTTAATAATTATAACTTTTAATTATGGAAATAAATGTAGAATTTGGGAGATAGGTTAGATGGTTTTACTTAAATACTTCATTTGGGTTTAAGTTAGAATCCTCTTACCTAATTAGAATCGGACATCCATTTGGAGACACGTGCATACGCTTAGTGCGCGCTTTAGATGAGAGGTGAGTTGAATTGTTATGGAGAGTTCGATTCCAATTAAATCATGTAATAATGCATTTATAATTATTATGCAATTTAATACACTTGCTATAAACTGCTTTTCAAACTCGGGTTCTGACCCGTTTATATTTTCCTCCTCCATGCATATATATTGTATTACTTCAGGTGTTCCTCCGCAAGGACGCCTTTGATATTCCTCCATTCAGGATTTGTAGAGCTGTGGCAGTAGCGGACTGTTGCGGCACTTTGCATTAGTCGATTCCTATCTATTGTACATCTAGATTAGGATTCAGTTGTATTGAGTTAGTATTCAAGTGTTATAGATTAACACTTTCATATTTTATTTATCAGATCATTGTATTGTCTGTTGCCCGACAGCATATTCGGGTATTTTATTGTTGTGAGTTTATTGTACATTGTATTGTACTCTTTCATCTATTGGTGTATGCACATTTCACATCATAGTTAGATGTATATTGTTGGTTGGGTGCATTATGGGTCTTGTTGTGGTTGTTAAAAATAAAAGTTTTAAATTTTTGGCAATTCGCACCTTATGATTTCGAGTAGTTAGCCTTATATATTAGTGTTTAGTTGTTGATGTTGAGACTGTACCATCTGAGATACCTGATTTATGTAGTATAGGGCTGGCCACCCGTTATTATTTGGAGCGGGTTGTCACAGGTGGTATCAGAGCATCAGGTTCTAGTGTCTTTAGGATCTGTGTGCGTTACTACGATCTTCCGTAAGCGTTCTTGATATAGAGCCTTATTATTAGGACGATTATATTCATTAGTCCATATCTTTCTGTGAATCGAAAATATTGGAAAGGCGTTCTGATACAATTGTTCTTGTTTCAGATGCCACCGAAGGGAGGTCGTTCAGCCAAGGCAAATAAAGGGCAACCCCAAATGCCTCAAAGGAACATGACTACGGATGATGTTGCCAATATTGTGGCACAAGCGGTCACTGCTGCCGTTTCTACGATGGCTCAGCAATCTGCCGCTCGAGCAGCCCCACCCCATTTAGGATTGACTTTATGGGAGAGAGTGAAAGAAGATTTTAGTAAGGGGCATCCTCCCGAGTTTGCAGGGGGAGTTGATGCAATGGCTGCAAGTCAATGGAAGAATAGTATGCAAAGGCATCTTCGTATGGTTGAGTGTAGTGAGGTGCAGAAACAATTTTTAGCCACCTTTAAGTTATCGGGTGCAGCTCTTCAATGGTGGGAGTCTGTCACCACATCTGAACAGAGAGATACTTTACCTATAAAAGAATTTTGGGAACTTTTTGATCGAAGGTATTTGCCTTCCCATACTCAGGATATGGGGATTTTTCAAGGAAATAGGACGGTGGCAGAGTATGAAGAAGACTTTTCTCTTTGGGCGAGATTAGTCCCTAATGAGGTAAATACGGAAGAAAAACGTATATCGAAGTTTGTTCGAGGTTTAGATTGGAGAATCCAACTACATTTGTTAGAAGGTCCTAAGTTAATGACTTTCGTCGAGGTTGTGAATGCGGCACTATTAAAGTGTCACGAATATCGTTTTCGTTCGCAAAAGAGTAAGAACTTTGGAGATTCGAGTTCATCAAGTAAGTTTGGCAAAGAGAGTGCCAGTAATGCGAGTGGGCAGAAAGGATTTATGGGTAAGTGTTTCTTTTGTAAAGAAATAGGTCATCAAAAGGTAAATTGTCCTAAAAGAGGTAAAGGACAGCAATTTGATGAAATTTTGGAAGTGCAATCCCTACAGCAGATTCGAGGTCGCTTTAGACCGGGGGACTATGTTTGGGAACCCATTGATAAGGATGGGAAATCGGACTAGAGATGGATGTTGTAAGTAATTTTCCTTTATTAATAGGATTAGTACCATATGTAAAGTTTTGGAATATCGTATAAGAGATATGTATAAATTGGGTAGTGCTTTAGCCCTTTTTGTTTATGTGTGGAATGTAATGACCCTAAAGGGGAAATTTGGAGCAAGATAGGCTCTTATTCTATTATCTTGAAAAAGGATTAGTGGATTTTGCAAGGTGCTCATAAAGAGCTTTAAACCTTGTAGTTAATGTAAGAATGGTTATGGTGTTAAGTAGTAATGATAAAAGCTACTTCTTTTTATATAGTCATGATAGACTATTACAATTGTTGTATTCCAGGTATGGATTTGCCTTATGTATGGCATTATATTGAAATGATGTAAGACGTTGTTTATGTTTGAAGTGATTGTGGTTTGATGGGACGCAGGTAAAATTTTAGCTCATGATTATAATAATATTTGTGAGCTATATGTTATGCATATGATGATCTAAAAAGACCTTGTGTTGGACATAAGGCATTTTATATTAGATTATATACAAACCTTTTTCAAATAAACTATTTTTTCAATATAAAACTTTTATCGGCCTTCGGGCCCTTTCAAAATAAATTTTCCACTAAAATATTTTCAAACTCTAGTCCGGATTTAACAAACTCTCAATCCCCGACGTCGTCACACAGTAGTGTATTGGGAGGGTTCCTTGTTTGGATTACGCTTTTGCGAGACGTCCCCCGCACGAAATTTGGCGATTGTCAGGAATTGAGAGGAGTTATTTCTTTGGACCATTTAAATTTTCTCTACTAAAATTTTAGTCTTATTGTTGGAAATGTGGAACTTTCGAGGCAAATAAAGCCTCATTATGATTGTTGTGAGCATAAAGCTCAATTATAAAGGGTGTATGGGCGCCCTTGTTGTGAAAATTGGTTTTATTTAAATTCATAAATAACATAATAAAATAAGTTAAAATTAATTCGTCGTGGGAGGTTAGATGTTTGGAGATAGGATTAGTGATGTTGGGTAGATTAGAAGAAGTTGAGCTTTGGAGAATTAGGCTTAGCTGAATTTCGAGGACGAAATTCTTGTAAGTGGGGAAGTTTGTAACAACCCGAGGTTTTGGAGACGATGATTTATTTATTTTGGGAGAAATAAATAATATTTTATTGGAGAATTTGGGAGATAGGTTAGATGGTTTTACTTAAATACTTCATTTGGGTTTAAGTTAGAATCCTCTTACCTAATTAGAATCGGACATCCATTTGGAGACACGTGCATACGCTTAGTGCGTGTATTAGATGAGAGGTGAGTTGAATTGTTATGGAGAGTTCGATTCCAACTAAATCATGTAATAATGCATTTATAATTATTATGCAATTTAATACACTTGCTATAAACTGCTTTTCAAACTCGGGTTCTGACCCGTTTATATTTTCCTCCTCCATGCATATATATTGTATTACTTCAGGTGTTCCTCCGCAAGGACGCCTTTGATATTCCTCCATTCAGGATTTGTAGAGCTGTGGCAGTAGCGGACTGTTGCGGCACTTTGCATTAGTCGATTCATATCTATTGTACATCTAGATTAGGATTCAGTTGTATTGAGTTAGTATTCAAGTGTTATAGATTAACACTTTCATATTTTATTTATCAAATCATTGTATTGTCTGTTGCCCGACAGCATATTCGGGTATTTTATTGTTGTGAGTTTATTGTACATTGTATTGTACTCTTTCATCTATTGGTGTATGCACATTTCACATCATAGTTAGATGTATATTGTTGGTTGGGTGCATTATGGGTCTTGTTGTGGTTGTTAAAAATAAAAGTTTTAAATTTTTGGCAATTCGCACCTTATGATTTCGGGTAGTTAGCCTTATATATTAGTGTTTAGTTGTTGATGTTGAGACTGTACCATCTGAGATACCTGATTTATGTAGTATAGGGCTGGCCACCCGTTATTATTTGGAGCGGGTTGTCACAAAAATCATGAGAACTAAACCAATTAACCCACAGTTTCCATGTAACACAAATCCTACATATATTAAACCAAATACATCAAACTTTAAACCTCTAACAATGTAATATTTTCCCACCTAAATACCTCCAAAAGTGATGGTGGTTTTAGAGAATACGGGTGACTCTTCCACCTCTAAAGATGGCCTTAAAGGGAGTCTCAAAATCTCCTCCTTCTAAGGTCCAATGACCAGCAATACTTCAAGAAATTCTTCTTCTACCTCCAAGAGAACCCCCTGCAAATCCCCACCCAATACCAAGAACACTATTTTCTTTAACCCAATAATCTGCATAGGGTTTTATATGGACATGTAAGATATAATGAGGCTTTTAAATGGTGGTTTCATGGTGGAAATAGTGGTGTTAAAGGGAAGATACGAATTTCAGAGCTCTGTTAATCTTTGAGAGATCAAATGATATAAGGTAGGATAATGAGAATCAAATTGTTTAAGACAAGGGTCTCTCTCTTATAACCCATTTACATCCCTTAATTAATTCATAATCCATGTTGCAGCTCGTCCTTACATAAAAGGAGAAAAACATTCCTTAAAAGGTTTGGGTATAGGTGAAAGAGACCACACACCACCAGCCAAAGATTCCCATATATGACAGTAACAAAAAAAAAATGACATAGCTTTGGCAGACCTGAGAGGCGCACTCAACCGACCCTAGTGTAAAAACATAACTTTTTTCGTAGTTCCAGCCCTATGGTATTTTGATATATATTTTTAGGACCCCAAATAATTGGTCAAATTATTTTTATCATACTCGAGGGCTTCTTAAAAAATAGCGCAACATTATGCTCTATTGTGTCGCGTACCAGTAAAGTTCACATTATTTTAACCATGTCCATGTCACATCCGTTCCTCGGCTAATTCAAGGTGCACTTCACCAACATACTAGTTATGACCATTTGAAATCAAATGTCCATCCATGCGGTCCATGAAATGTAGAAATTTCTTTTTACTTACATCGCGCGACACGTCATTTTATGTACAATTCCAACTCAAACCTTATGCGATTATTTCTCCAATAATTTCTCCAAACAAAATATCCAAAATATTATTAAATACCTATTTTCTAGGGCGGGGTATTACAATCTTCCCTCCTTATGAAATTTCACCCTCCATATTATTGGTCATCAACTTAGAATCCAAATAACTTCAACCAGTTTTCAATCTTAGGGTATCCTTAATGCTATGGTCTAATACCCAAAGATTTCACTTTTCTTCAATCACTATTGTCAACCCAATCACGACGAACCCCAAGGTCTTATTGTTAATTCTGAAGCATGCCTAGCATGTCTATATAAATAAAATCTCGAGATGATCGATACTCACCAAACATTGTACTTAACTCACTATCGTGGATCATTCCTACGTTAGGATTCACAACCTACGTTTCCACAACAATCTTGGGTAAGGCCTAGCCAAGGCTGATACAACCCTAATATCACTATCCATCAATCATGAGATGGTCATCTAATTTTATTGGTCTACTTGATCGATATCTCCTATAAGATCTTTACACTGACCTAGAATCATACAAAGTGTCACAACATAAATATATATGAATGATCACATCCTCAATCCACATGCTTCCAAACAAATTAAAACACCAACATCCAATATTTTATCAAATTTTAATATTCACAATATTCTCAAGTCACAACCTCAAGACACACGACCAAGTCATAACTAGCTATATTAGTTGACTAACGAAACAAGTTAACCAAAGCAATCAAGTAACATGTTCAAACTATATGCCACAAATGTGAGATCATGTGTACACACAAACTAATGTAGATCAAAGGTACTTTCGAAGAAGAGCGCACTCGTTTACCATGACGCCTCAGCCACAATCGAATTAACCCGCATCACTACCGACCTTATGAAGCGCTACACCCTAATCATAACTGATCAATAACTTCCCATTATCGGGATTAAAGAAGACACAAAGGATACAATGAATCAGGCGACTGCTACATAGAAAGAAAATGATCAATTTCTGATAACGGATCGTGCCACACGAAGTACGAACCCACAACCTACCCTCGAAGTCTATGATCCTCACCGATATCTGCTAGAGTCTTAATCTTGCCATATATCCTGTCTTGACCCATTAACCTCAACGCATCCTAACCATGAGTCATTCATTATTGTAAAACGAACGAGATACAAAGCCAATTCCTTCATAAAGCTGAGACGCTAGGCTTCCCTCCTTAGGACCAATACTACATGTTCCATGATTGGTAAGCATAACTATCCCAACTCAAGGTGAAGTTACGACTCTCAGGACTTATCACTAATTACTGAACCATTGTGCCTAAAACACGATAATTTCAACACGTGATAGCTAACCTCGGTCTCTGAGATCAATCTCACCAAATGAAACACAATGCTCATATGATTTCAAACATTCAACTCACGAACTACTAATACGACTCGTAGTAACATCCTACATGATCCTAATTTATAATTATTCTAATGGCATCTCAAACTTTCAAGCATTATCCATGCCTAGTACCTAATGATTTCCTTCACTAGAGTCACACCAAATCACACACGTAGCACACACAAGTGCTATAATCAAGCCTAACGCCCCATTCTAAGTGTTATTCATAAACCATTATGAACATCACTGGTTTCTAAGTCTCATAGGTACATAACCTAGCACTTATCAGCCTATTCTTGACATTGTCCTCAAAGTCACACCATAACACCAGTTTATAAACAAAGAATGTGGTAATAACTTCAAAGTTCTTTTATAAATCAACGTGACCTAAACGTACTACAATCATCAATGATTTACCTTCGTCACATAAACCTTAAAGCAACACTGATTCCCAATGCTTATTAGGTGACGACATCAAACTCAGTCGTCTCTCTAAACAGCTTGCACAATCTATCACAAGAAATCACAAGTCTTATCGTGACCTATACTACACAACCTCGAATTTACTACTATGAAATGTTTATTACCCACATTAACATATCATTAGCCAAACCTTAGGACTTATCTCCAAAGAGTAATTTATGCAGGCTCACGAGCCTATCCAATATACCAACCCGTAATTAATACATCATTTAAACCTTAATATGAGTTCAACCATGACAACTGAATTACCTCGCTATGCAAACATCATACCACGTGCTAATCTCCAAGCTAATCACAACTATATATTTCGGTAGGAAATGGGATGTCGAGTATTACCAATAAACACCAAGGAACATACCACAGACGCTATAAGGGATCATATTCCTTAATACCACATTAATATCTCTAAGACTATAAATTAATACCACCGGAGTTTTGATAGGACACGGGACGTCGGGCATTGCCTAAGAGGAGGCCCACCCTAGTGACGCCGCAAGGGGTCCTATTCTAGAACATCACAATGCTAGTACTTAGCACTAAATCACTAAGGTTTTCTAGGTTCACTCCTATATTACTTCAAATCATCATGATTATCTAAACCCACATTATAGTTAAGATGTACTAAGGCAAAGTCCTCAACCAAGGGACCTAATACGTTCTCACCACAAAATCAATACTTATGAAAATCACCCAGTAACCTAATCTCTATACATGAAATATACAACCTTTACAGCTAGATTGCAATGAACACTACTCGACGTTGCTATTACTACTAAGGATACTCTCATCATCAAAGTTTTTACACAATATATCTCACGCAAAAGATCATGGTGTTGCCACCATTAGTCTACATTGACCCCCAAGACTCATCAACACATCTACACCAGAAACGCAGCAAAACATAAAAAGTTAATAACTTAGCCATTTTACCATCTTATCAAGAGTAGCACATCGTGCTAATGTCCTTAGCTTCACCGTCCAGAATATGAACCAAAACTTTCACTAGTCCAGCATGACGAGCCCAAACTAATATCGACATCGAGAAGATTCGATACCAACCTCACCACGTCACACCCAAAAGGAACATTGAACCTAAAGCTCAGATACCAAGTTGCAATGCCCCGACCTAAATTTAAGGGTTATTAAAGGATCAACACGATCTTGTTCGTACGTTGATTGTCAAGTGCAATGGAATAACCTAAATAATATTTCTAATCCAATTTACTATCATTTAACGTTACTCTTGTTAGCATGAGATTCCAATTTTTTCATCGATTACGTGATAGGACCCAAGGGAAGTGCCCCTGAGGCCAAGTAAATAAAATTACTAATCATAAATGCAAATAATCACTTACCTGTACAATGCCCTTAAAATACGAAATAACATACAACCTACCGTGACAAAAGGAGGGATGTGAGCCAAATGCTCGGTGGGAACTTATACAAATGTAATATAGGAACGAACGGCAGAAAGACCACTCACACTCTACCATTACATGATTGCGAAAATACGTATATATCTACATACATACCTTTGAAAATATATGTCCCAATCTATTAAGCCGTTTTATTTTAAAAATGTTTTTGACACCGTTTATTATCCTCGTCTTTATAAAATAATCATTTTACAATTTATACTTGAAGCGAGCATTCCTTGCCATTAACCCACCCAGTTAAACAAGTTACAATTGTTGAGAAAACCTTTCATTTACTTTCAAAATGTTCATTAACTCACACTAAAATTGTTAATCATTATTTATGACTTTCTTATAACACACATGCAGGTCATGTTAGAAAATATCCATCAACTTTGAAAGCCTTATACGTACACTTGTGTTAGTATGGGTTTACACCTCATTAGGTAGCTTAATTACCCATTAAGTCAACTTGCTTAGCCATATCGCTTTTCTAATGGATTTTAATCATTATTCTCAATTTACTTGTTCATATTATATTAATCGGAGTCTTAAACATTTACTTAGGTTAGGTTATTTCCATCTTATAACCCGTTTCTTATCATATTCCCGATTACGTCATTATTTTTGGGATATATCCAACGACGAACTTTGTGGCCTTTCACCACCGGTCTCCGCCTTCATATTCTATTGCATTTACTTTGGGATCTTTCACCACTAGGGATATCATGCCCCGCTCAATTATTTCTCTGGAATTATTCAAATATTCCATTATCTTTTCAATGTTCTCATATTATTCCAATGTTCACATTATTCAACATTTAAGGTCCGAAGCCAAAAGTCCGGACTTAACCATTCATTTTCCCATCAGCACTTGAAAAATTGTAACTTTCTTGTTTAAGTCCTTTATTCACACACACATTGATTTTATACCAAAAATCATTCATGTTTTAGGACTTAATTCATTTTCAACCATAGTAGTGTAAAAGCATCCATTAACATCATTAATCCAAAAAAATGTTCCACGTTAAGTAAATTATCAATTTACCTTTTCTATTGCCAAACTTGCAATTTAGTCCTTAACAAGTGCCATTTTTTAAAAAAGTAGTTTAAAGCTTTCAATTCAACACTTAAACACATTGAACCATTTAAACACTTGTTCATTAGCATGCTTTGCTCAAATTTTACATTTTACACTTTATGCACCTTTAATACAAAAGTTCATACGTTTTATAAACTAAAGCCTCATTTTCCACATATTTGATAAGCACACTTTATTCGTGGGTTCTCACATTTTTAACATACACTTTGTTACTAATTACACCTTAGGACCATCAATTTTCATTTATTAACTTTTAATCCAAAATTCCATGGAAGATTCTCACCTTTCGCATATTTATACATTAAACCTATACTACTTTCTATCATGAGTTTATACACTTTAAAATACCCAATTAAAGTGAAAGAATTTCTTTGTATATAAAGCTTCTTATTTAATGTAGGAAAACATATATATATTTTACAAAATGATATAAATAAGCTTAGAGCATTACCTTTCATAGAAATCACATTTCTTTCACTAAAACCCTACTTTTGACACATTTTATTTCATAAAATGTCCATGAATAGTATTTTGAAATTTCCAACAATTTTAAAACCCATTTAAGTAAAAGTTTATCTTCGTCTTCTACTTCATTATTTTAAGTAAGAAAACCCCACTTCTACTTAATAAAAATGGTCTCAACATGCCCAATGTATTTCCAAACATGAAGTCATATTATCTATCTTTGAAACATCATCTAAACACATTTTATTTCATAAGATGTTCTTGATATATATTTTGGATTTTTCTGCATCTTTAATACCCATTTTAAGTCTTTTTTTTTTAACTCATTTCCATAAAAAATCATGAGAATTAACGCATAGTTGCCATTTAACACACATCCTACATATATTAAACCAAATACATGTTCTAAAACTTGCTGAAAATTCATCAAGCTTTAAACCTCTAACAATGTATGATTTTTCTACCTAAATACCTCCCAAAGTGGTGGTGGTTATAGAGACGATGGGTGACACCCCCACCTCCAAAGGTGGACTTAAAAGTAGTCATAAAATCTCCTCCTTCCAAGCTCCAATGAAAGCTCCAGCAATACTTCGAGAAATGCGTTTTCTACCTCCAAGAGAACCCCCTTCAAACCTCAACCCAACAATAAGATTACTCTCTTCTATAACCTAATATTCTGCCTAGGGTTGTATATGAACATCTAAGGTGTTTTGAGGCTTTTTAATGGTGGTTTCATGGTGCAAATAGTGATGTTAAAGGGTTGCTACGAATTTCAGAGATCTTCTAATCTTTGAGAGGTCAAATGAGATAAGGGAAGATCATAAGAATCAGATTGTTTAAGCCAAGGGTCTCTCTATCTTATAACCCATTTACACCCCTTCATTAATTCCTAATCCATGTTGCAGTCGCTCCTTACATAAAAGGAGTAAAAATGTTCCTTACAAGGTTTGGGTATAGGTGAAAGAGACCACACACCACCAACCAAAGATTCCCCTGCATGACAGCAACAAAAAAATAACGCAACTTTTGTAGACCTAAAAGGCATGGTCGACCGACCGGGGAGTTGCGGTCGACCGGACCTAGTGTAAAAACTGAAAAGAACCTAACGGTACTTGAAAGGATTTAAGGGTCACGCTAACGTGAATTAGGTTATATAAAAACTCTTTTAACTCTTTGATATAAAATATATTAAAGTTTATAAATTAAAACACTCACACACACTAGTAAAAAAAGGCGGTGATGCTAGATATAAAAATAATACCCTTTAAGAATGAGATGAGGTCAAGTGGAAAGGACACAATACTTGTTCTCGAAAAAACCACCGAAATGAAAAACCCCGTGTCCTTTAGTCCCAAGACAACTCACACACCCAAGTCCACTATTACCAATGTTTAAGTATAGATTACAGTAATACCAGTGTAAATAAAATAGTTTGGCCAATACAAACCAGTATACCAAGGTACAAACTAAACAACTCCACAATAATCGGAATCTAACTAAACAACCCTGGTAGTGGTAACTTGAGAACATACACTCAGCACCAGACTCAACACCAGAGTCCCATTGAAGTTGTATACAACACAAATGAATAATAATAATAATAATAATAATAATAATAACAACAGCAGCAGCAACAACAATAATAAGAATAATGATGATAATAATAATAATAATAATAATAATAATAATAATAATAATAATAATAATAATAATAACAAAAGGAGATTTAATTAATCAGTACAAAAAGAATGATTAACTATTAAGTCATAAGACACATTTAAGGTATTCCTTAATAATTAATAGTCAAGTAACGATTAATCCTAAAAACAATTCAGTTGATGTAAATATCCACAAACAAATTAGGAAATAAAATTCCAGAAATTGTCTCACACTAACTGAAATAAAATAACCTAACACCAAATAGAATATGAATAAATAAAATAGGTGTTGTGTTGCAAATATCAAGTCCAAGAGAAATGGGCAAAAGATGAGAAGTGTAGCACTTAGCTCATATAATTTTGGACTCGATAAAGAAAATAAAAGAATAAAAAGAGATAATTTTAAAGCTTACACACTTTTATTAAATCCAAGTAAATATAAATGACCACATAAAGAAAATGTTCATTTAGAGAATGTAAACACCGTGTGAGTAAAAACAGATTAAACTTAATTCACAAAGGAATTAAATTAAAATATATTTAAATAAAAGATATTTTTAATAAAAATATGTGACTAAAAAACTTAAGTTTAATTTTTAAGTTGTAAAAAGTTAAGGCCAACTAACAAGTGCACACACACACACGCACAGTTGGGTGTAAATAAAGTCTCAATAACAAAGCAACCAAATTTCATACTTGGTTCAAGAAAAAATTTAGTCCAAAAATAAAACCAGAGATCAAAGACTAAATCCCAAGAAGTTATAAGTGACACTTGTCTAAGAAATCAACAACCCACAAGATTAATTAACAGATCTCAAATAGCAACAAACTGGTATAGTTTTGTTCAAAGAAAATAGTCCCAACTCATAAAGATTTATATATAGCAAATCGATTTATAAAACCCAAAGCAGTAGCAGTTATAGTTTAAAAAAAATGTTTTCTAATTTATGGATCTGAACTGTTATACACACACTCAAACTATTTAGATCTAAAAGCATTTCACAGTTGAGATATCGGACAAAAGAAGATTGTTAAATAGTCTTAACAAGACAAATCTAAACATACAATGGTCTATGGTTCTTAAACACAAAAAAAAAAATCACCAATATGATCAGATCTTCATAGTGCCAAGCGAAACAAAAAAACAATAACAGATCATAAAAAATTATATATAGAGAGAGAGTTATTATATATAAGCACGTCCGTATAAATATATGTATATAAAAGAGTAAGCATTATACGTATATATGTATAACTGGTATAGAATCGTTACCTAACAGGATGACTTTCTGAGAAAAAAAATGAGTTCCAAAGATGAAGATCTCAGTAGCAAGACACAAACCAACTTTCAAACCCCCAAATACTTGTGATTTCAAGAGCACGCAACAAATACCTAATCGAGAGCCAGAAACACAGTCCCAACCTTCAAACCAACAATCTTCTTTTGATGTTTGTTTGTAAATATATTTGGGATGAGAAACTCTTAGAAATATAAATCTATGGAAGTATAAAGAGAGAAAGAGGGTCAAGAAAATGTCGGCAGCTCTTTGATTTTTAAAGAGAAAGACACAAAAAAACCCTAGCCACAAAAAACCCTCCAACACACGATTATAAAGCCTCAATAAAGAGACCTTGGTCCGATCGTAATACCAAAGATGAATAAGGGTATAACCGTAAAAAGTCAAGGGGATATGAGGGCCCAAATGGAAATCAAGGGTACAAGAAATCTCTAAATAACAGAAGGGGCATAATCGTAAACTGGTAGGAGACCAAACGGTCAAATGGAAGGAAATAAGATAGCACACACAAGGTGTGACTGAAATGGACCACATAAGAGAACACGCAACCCCAATCTCGGAAACAACATGAGCTGGATTTTAATTTAGGGTTTGAAAAGTTTAATTAAAAAAAACTAACATTTAATTAAATGTTTTTAACCCATTAAATCCATAAAAAATAAAGATTTCGAAAATAAATTAGAGCATAAAAAATTGATTAACTCCAAAAAATACATACTGAACATAAAAAATATTTTATATATTAAGTCAAATAAGATTAAAGACTTAAGGTATAATATAAAATCAAATTTTCAAAATACAGAAAATATTAAAACTCCCATATTAGATAATAAAAAAATATTCAAAAAAATACAAAAGAAATTGTATTTTAACCAAAACAATTTGAATACTACATAAAAATTAATTTTATCAAAAATAATATATATAGTAAATCAATATAGGAAAATATGATTTAAGGTATATAAAAAATAGATTTTAATAATAATAAATGCAGGAGCAATGGAGGAGCATCTAAAAAATTATTTGTCTCAAAATTGGGCCAACACAAGAAGAATGAGATTTTCAATCTCTCCCTTTGGCCAATTTTGAGACAAACTAAATTGAGACTCAAATATAAGTAACGACACAAATTACATAACTTAACTATACACATGAGTCCTAAAAAATAAAATATTACACGACTCAACTAACAACAAGAGTCCTAACAAAGTAGAAGAGTACATAACTCAACTAACAACATGCAATCCTAAAAGAAATAGAAGACTACATAACTCAACTAAACACAATGATTCCTAAAAGACTCGAATAAAATGTAAATATAATATAATAAAAGAGTTTCAAATTATCCCCCTGTTTATCTCAAAGGGACAAAGGGTAGAGAAGAATCCTACTAAATAAAGTTAGTACAATAAAATATTCAAATAAAATGTACTAACAAACAAACTAGTTTGAAATTTTGGTACTCCTCTTTTCATAACCTAAGTCATCTTTCTTAATCCACTTAGATTTAACATTAGGAAAAGCAGTTTTAAAATGGGAAGAATTAAAGTTAGATTGGGAACAATTCTCAACAAAACCAGACTTTAAAGGGATCCTAGGCATATTATTAACACCACTTTGTTGTCTACTTAACCACTTAAAGCAGAATTGCCATAAATGACTCATTTTAAGACAAATTGCATTTGAAAACATGCCTTTTATTGGATTTAGCATTAATAGGAATGTTATGACGTTTAACATTTTCTCTTTTTCAAGTTAAATTCAAACGCTTAAAGCAAAACTGTTCCAAATGTCCAGATTTGGAAGAAATATTACAATGAAAAGTCCTTTTCTATAACACTTAGTGGGCTATATTCCATAATCAAAATTTTTGTTTAAATTTCATCTTTTATGACAAAACTACTCTAAATGGCCCTTTTTAGAACAAAAACCACACTGGAAAACAGGTTTAGCACCTTGTTTATTTCCAACAGTTTGCCTAACTTTGCCTAAAACAGATTTAATTTGCCCCAACTTCTTAAAACATTTTTTTTCTAAATGGTCTTTCTTAAAGAAAAACGTACACTGAAAAGCAGGTTTGACATTTTGAGTATTCCCAACAGTTTTAGGTTACCTAAATTTGCCTATATCCGATTTATTATGTCCTAATTTTTTTAAACATAATTTATCTAAATTTCTAGTTTTATAACAAAATTTATATTCAAAAGTAGGTTTACCACTAGTAGAACAACCCTAATTTTCAAAAAATATTTATAAGACAACCTAATTTCACTTGAATCATGAAATTGTTCCTTAGAATTGACAAAATTAGTAACATCAAATTCTTCTCCCACAAATCTAAGCCCTTTTGTAGGAACAAAATCAGAATAAGAGTTGGTTGGGTCATAACAAGTATTCTTATTAATAGACTTGACCGCATTACCAGAATTATAATATCCTTTTAACTACTTCAAAGCGCCCTCTAGTTCTTTTCGACACTCATCATATTTATTCAAAATAGCTTTAATCTCGATATGAGATTCATCAAATTTAAACAAAATTTCCTTATTTTTAGTTTCAAGAGAGTGATTAAGTTCAATTAACATGATAATTCTTTTCTCTAAAATGAAATATCATTTTCAAGTTCACCTACATGAAATTCAGATTCTTCAGTTATTGACTTGATTCGATTGTTTAAAACGTCATTTTTAGCCATTAACGTAGAATTAATTTGAACTAAATCAGTGCAGTCCTCAATTGTGTTATCAAAAAATTTATTACTCACACAATTTTCTAAATTTGGACTCACGGGCCCTTTTAAAATGACAAAATTGTCAACAATTTCATATTCATCAACATCATCAAATATACTATCAATATTAGATATGAAAACTGTGAAAGTATGGTGATTTTGAGCGGGTGAGGTACGAGATAAATTCACATAGTCTAATTCAGAATTATTAGAACTAGTAGATAAGCAGTCAAAAATATACTCAGACATAAAGATACAACGAGAAGTAAAAGCAACTAAATTATCACAATAATTTATGTTATCACAATCAGAAATATCATCCAACATTATAGATAAATGGGTAAAAGATTTAGAAATGTCACAAGCGTCTAAAGATGTGGTGCAAGCTGAATTAACTTTAAGTCAGTTGCACCCATCGCTTAGCAAAAGGCATTATCACTTTTAATGTCATCTTTTGAATAAAGTTTTGCCTCTTTAAAACATTCATAAAGGGATTTTCTAGTAGAAAAAACAACATCACCATTTACATTTCCCGTGCCTAAAAAAAGATTCTAAAATATAAGAAAAATCGATTTTAAAAAGAGTTTAGAATCTTAGCAGAATAAAAACTGAAAAAAGTGAATCCTAAAGCTCTGATACCACTTGAAACAACCTAACGGTACTTGAAAAGACCTAAGGGTCATGCTAACGTGAATTAGGTTATATAAAAACTCTTTTAGCTCTTTGATATAAAATCTATTAAAGTTTATCAATTAAAACACTCACGGACATTAGTAAGAAAAGGTGGTGATGCTAGATATAAAAATAATATACTTTAAGAATGAGATGAGGTCAAGTGGAAAGGGCACAATATTTTTTCTCGATCAAACTACCGATATGGAAAACCCCGTGTCCTTTAGTCCCAGGATAACTCACACACACAAGTCCACTATTACCAAGGTTTAAGTACAGATTACAGCAATACCAGTGTAAATGAAATAGTTTGGCCAATACAAACCAGTACACCAAGGCACAAACTAAACAACCCCACAACAATTTGAATCTAACTAAACAACCTAGGTAGTGGTAACTTGGGAACACACACAAAACTACACACTTAGCATTAGAGTCCCCGTGAAGTTGCACACAACACAAATGAATAATAATAATAATAATAATAATAATAATAATAATAATAATAATAATAATAATAATAATAATAATAATAATAATAATAATAATAATAATAATAATAATAATAATAATAGATTGAATTAATCGGTACAAAAAGAATGATTAATTGTTAAGTCACAAGACACATGAAAGGTCTTCCTTAATAATTAATATTCAAGTATAGAATAATCCTAAAAATAATTTAGTTGATGTAAATGTCCACAAACAAATTAGGAAATAAAATTCCCGAAATTGTGTCACACTAACTGCAATAAAATAACCTCACACCAAATAGAATATGAATAGATAAAACAGGAGTTATGTTACAAATATCAGGTCTAAGAAAACTGAGCAAAAGATAAGAAGTGTAGTGATGATGCTGAGAATCAGCACCACCAGGTAAGGTGTTTGCAAGCTCAATATATGTATGGCAATGGCAGCACAGTTGTATAAATAAGATAAGAATGAGGTGAGGATAAGAGGAATGACACCTGAATATAAGTGGTTCAGCCAATCCGGCCTACGTCCACTGTGAGTGTGTGTGAGTAATATCACTGAAAGAAGGCACTAATGGCCCGGGATACAATCTCTCGAGTTCTTTCTCTCTACAGTGTGTATTTAGACAGAATTTCAGCTAGGGTTTTAATATCTGGATCCCTTTGCAAGGTAGGGGTGATCCCTTTATATAATGACTAGGGGGTGTAATGTACCCCCCTATGCATGTAATGTGCATGGGTGTAGCTTCCTCACCAATGGGGGTGTGCCACCTGTCCTGGCCACATGTAAGTAATGATGATGAAATATTCCCCCCACATGTGGGGAATAATCTTGTTGTAACTGATCTATGCCCAGGTGTCCTTATCAAAACGTCAACAGATACTTGGTAGTCATGTTGGTGAATGGCCTCGGCCTAGGTGAGGCCGAGCTATAAAGGTTGGTCGTCCGCTCCATCCGTGAGGTGTCATGGGCTGTCTCGGCTTCGAGTCAGCCGGGGTATATGCCTGTGTCGGCCCGAGCCGAGTCATTGGCGTGCTGATGATAAGCGCTGCCTCTGGTAACCTCGGCCTACTCCGAGGTAAGGTTCATGTTGAAGGTGAACGTAGAGCTTCTTGTTATCTTGGCCTACTGTTGACCGGGGTTACTACTCCTTGGTACCTGGGGTTGATGTTGACATCTGTGATATGAGAAGTGTTCCCGGGGGGTGTATGTGGTAGTGTCGGCCTGGGCCGAGGTAGCCTTGGTCGAGGGATGATATCATGGGCTTCCATGCACTGGTGGGTCGGCCATCGTCTCGGCTCTCATCTCGGCCGAGGTAGACACCTCTAGGCCGAGGTCATACGTGGGTATATCAATCACCCCCCAGCCCTTAGTCATTTGTGAGAGTGGGTGGCTAGGGGGTTCTTTGCCTCCGAGGTCTATTCACCCCAAAGTCAATACCTGCATGACACTTGTCCGTTGCCAAAGCGTGCCCACTTGGTTGGCACAAGTTGTCAGTTGTCCCTTGGGCTTCCCAAGGCAATGATGAGCCTTGGGAATCGTGCCCAAGTATTTAAAGGTTAAAACCTTTCTTTTTCTTCTTCTTCCTCATTTGTCTCCTGTTCAAGCGATTGCTCCCCTGTTTTCTGCAAATTTTCTCTCTCCGAAGCTAGCCTCTGTTCCAGCGATTGTTCCGCCAAGGGATACCTCACTTCCTGCGCAATACTCTCCACCTTATTCTCCAATCTCACCTTCAGGTATCCTCCCTCTCCATCTCCTTCGTTTTTGATATTTTTCATTTTGAATTTTCCGGCTAGTTCTTGAGTTTTCCGGTGAGATCTTGGGTTTTCCGGTGAGATCTTGAGTTTTCCGGTGGGCCAGGCTTCCTGCATAGGTTTTTTAGTTTGATCTCTAATTCCCTTAACTTTTCAAGCCATATTTGTTTGTAGTTTTTAGGATTTTTCTTCAAGTTTAGGGTCTGCCAAAGCCTTGGGTCGTCCCCAGATGCTCAGACCCTTGTACCAACTTCTTGAAGACTTCCCATCTCTAAAAGAAAAGATCTTAGATAAAATTAGACAAATAGAGAGAGCTCAGGAAGAAGCTCGTAGGTCGCAAGAGTCCCCCATCAGACCCCTCTTTCCTCCACCTCTCAAGGTGGTATACCCTCGTCCTCCTGAAAATTTTTACCAAACAGACGTTTCTGCCAATAATTTGCCGATGTCCGAGTCTGAGTCTTCCACCTCTGATCCAATGTCAGTGGACTCTTTCCAAGAGGCCATGGACTTCACTACTCAGGCTGATCAGGACCCTGACCATGCCGAGGTCTCCAGTCGTGCCTCGTCCCAAAATGGCACTAGTACCTCTAGTTCTTCCTCAGAGGTTGAACTTGTAGAGCCAAGCATGGCTGTGCCTCCCATACTAAATGCTATTCCACTGTCGGCAGTCACCGAGGCCGAGTTTGCTCAGAGGTTCCCCGGTAACCCGTCCACGTCTGCTCCAGCCGACGTTGAGTCTGACGATGATGAGGATGCCGAAAGTGACGTAGACACATCTGAGGCGGCCGAGTATGAGAGCACAATTACTGAGGTGGATCTAGTGCACTTCAGGTACTTATACTCCATTAGCCCCTCTATCCACTTAAGGAGACCTCTGAGGGAAGAGAGGGCCTATCACAGCAGGGATGGAGAAATCTGCATGTATGAGCAGATGTTCAAGTTAGGTTTTCGCCTTCCCATCCACCCCGTCATTAGGACCATTCTATCATTCATCAAATTGGCCCCTTCGCAGCTCTCTCCCAATGCTTGGAGGGTTATTATAGGGGCCATCATCTTGTGGAGGGCGGTTCACCACTCTGACCTCCCAGTGCAGGTCTTTGCTGGTTGTTACGTCCCTACCTCGGCCAAAAATCATCCGAGCTATTATCACTTTGTGGCTCGGAGGCCTGAGAAAAAGATGCTCCTGATCACTCAGACCTCCAACCATAATTGGAAGCCCAGATACTTTTTCGTCTCAGGGCCGTGGGAATTTGGTTCTTCCATTCCCTCTTCCATCTTCGAGCCGAGAATACCCCGGAAATGGGGCAAGGTTACCATAGCTGCCCGGGCCGACCCTGGACTAAGTGTGCAACATGCAAAAAGGGTGAAGGCCCTGCAGGACCAAGGGGCCCATGGGATGTTTGTAAAGTTTGAGCATCTGCTGACCCCCCAGTATCTTTCGGGGACGAGCCTTGGCGGAAGTCCCCTAGCTGACTTTGGTAAGGATTTTTATTTTAACAAAGTGTAGCCTCTTATCATACGTACTTTATTTCTGACTCGTATCTCATTACTTTTGCAGAGAAACCCACAGACATTTCAGACGAGTTGTGGGAGATGGCAGCTCCAAGTCTGTCCAGACTGGTCAAGAAGACTGGCATAAATGCTCCTCCACCCGCTCCCTCAACATCAAAGTCTAAGAAGAGGGCGCCTGAGGTCCATCCTCCTGAGGATCAGAGGCCGAGCTCCAGGACCAAGAGGGCCTCTGACACGACGATCCCCCTCACGGCCGACACGTTATCAGCCCGTTTGGACCAGTTGAAACTATCTGATAGCGTGGTCGGCCACAGCCGACAGGCCATGGATGCTCTCAACAACATGATGACTGAGGCCGACAAGCGTTTCTTCAGGTCTATGGAGACCCCCATGATGGTTGAATTTGGCCTTCACCGAGTGGTCCAGGTATAACTTGTTTTCGTCTCAAGTGCAACGTCTGATTTTGCTCTCATCTAATTTCTTCATTTATTGTGCAGGGTGCGGCTGCCATGTATCAGCTATCCAACTGGGCCCTGAGGAAATTGCCTCTTATTCAGAAGGGGCAGGAGGCTGAGAAAGTTGAGGGTACTCTGAAGGCCGAGGTCTCTCGTCTGAGGCTAGAATTACAGGAGGCTGAGACAAAGTTCCAATCCTCTGAGAATAAGGCCCAAGCTCTGGAGAAGGACATCTCTGCACTCGTTCAGAGCCATACCAAGGCCCTTAAGGACAAGGACGATGCCTTACAGAGGAAGGTTGATGCCGCGGTGAAGGCTTCTCTTGCAGACGCCTCGGAGACAATAATTGCTGACTATAAGGTCTCCGAGGAGTTTGTAGGTTTTGGTCTGGAGTACCTTAAAAGGGGTATCAAGGCCACCTCCAAGTGGGCCGAGGTAAGGGAGGCCGAGGTTGGCACTATTAAGGCCTAAGATTTTGTGGGCCTCGGCCTTGCCGATGCCCAGTTTGCCCAGGCCCTGCAGGAGATAGAGGATGAAGCTGCTGCCCCTGGTCAAACTGTTACTCTGGAAGGGACTGACCTCGGAGAGACTGACCCTGCCAACGAGGTAGCTGAGGTGACTATTACCGAGCAGGCCAACCCAGACGAGACATCAAACGTTCCTCCTTCAGATGTTTGACTTATATTTTGCATTTTTTTGTTTTGACTTGTAATCTTGTATGTAATTTCTCAGACACGTAAATATTATGCAATTTCTTCCAGATGAACTTGTAATCTTCTCTTTTATTGAATGCAAATGTCTCCCTTCATCTTAATTTGTGAATGTACATGTATGCTATGCACTCTCTGAAGTCATTACTGAATGTGGTGCCATAACCATTACTTAAGAGTCTGAGGTCCTCACTTAAGAGGTTATCCCCATAATGAATTTCATCAAATGAATGATGTTAAGAATCTGAGGTCCTCTAGCCGAGGTGTCTGAGCTCAGACCTCGTCACCACCAAGTGGTGTTATGAGGGTCTGAGGTCATCACCTAGGCCGAGGTAAGCCTCATAATGTCCCCAAATTAATGATGTTTAGGGTCTGAGGTCCTCACTTAAGAGGTTATCCTCATAATAAATTTCACCAAATGAATGATGTTAAGAATCTGAGGTCCTCTAGCCGAGGTGTCTGAGCTCAGACCTCGTCACCACCAAGTGGTGTTATGAGGGTCTGAGGTCATCACCTAGGCCGAGGTAAGCCTCATAATATCACCAAATTAATGATGTTTAGGGTCTGAGGTCCTCACTTAAGAGGTTATCCTCATAATAAATTTCACCAAATGAATGATGTTAAGAATCTGAGGTCCTCTAGCCGAGGTGTCTGAGCTCAGACCTCGTCACCACCAAGTGGTGTTATGAGGGTCTGAGGTCATCACCTAGGCCGAGGTAAGCCTCATAATGTCCCCAAATTAATGATGTTTAGGGTCTGAGGTCCTCACTTAAGAGGTTATCCTCATAATAAATTTCACCAAATGAATGATGTTAAGAATCTGAGGTCCTCTAGCCGAGGTGTCTGAGCTCAGACCTCGTCACCACCAAGTGGTGTTATGAGGGTCTGAGGTCATCACCTAGGCCGAGGTAAGCCTCATAATGTCACCAAATTAATGATGTTTAGGGTCTGAGGTCCTCACTTAAGAGGTTATCCTCATAATAAATTTCACCAAATGAATGATGTTAAGAATCTGAGGTCCTCTAGCCGAGGTGTCTGAGCTCAGACCTCGTCACCACCAAGTGGTTATGAGGGTCTGAGGTCATCACCTAGGCCGAGGTAAGCCTCATAATGTCACCAAATTAATGATGTTTAGGGTCTGAGGTCCTCACTTAAGAGGTTATCCTCATAATAAATTTCACCAAATGAATGATGTTAAGAATCTGAGGTCCTCTAGCCGAGGTGTCTGAGCTCAGACCTCGTCACCACCAAGTGATGTTATGAGGGTCTGAGGTCATCACCTAGGCCGAGGTAAGCCTCATAATGTCACCAAATTAATGATGTTTAGGGTCTGAGGTCCTCACTTAAGAGGTTATCCTCATAATAAATTTCACCAAATGAATGATGTTAAGAATCTGAGGTCCTCTAGCCGAGGTGTCCGAGCTCAGACCTCGTCACCACCAAGTGATGTTATGAGGGTCTGAGGTCATCACCTAGGCCGAGGTAAGCCTCATAATGTCACCAAATTAATGATGTTTAAATGAAACAAGAATTTGTCATGGAAACTGATCTTTATTCACCACCTCTTCTCAACATTTTACAAAAGCTAAAATAGATGCAACATTATATGAAATATCTCTTTAGGTGATCGGCATTCCACGGGTTGGTGAAGGGTTCTCCCTCTAGGTTCTCTAGCCTATACGTGCCAGGCACAACCTCTTCCGTTACTCTGTAGGGGCCATGCCAGTTCGGGTGTAGCTTGTTTGCTTTCTGTAGGGTCTTCTTAAGCACTAGATCTCCCACCGCAATGGGTCTTGCCTTCACCCTTTGATTGTAGAATTTTGCTGCCCTCTGCTGGTAGGCCGCTTTCCTGACCTCTGCGTCTTCCCTCCTTTCTTCAATAAGGTCCAGGTCTAACCTTCTATTCTCTCCGTTGTTGTCATGGTCATAGGTCTGAATCCAATGAGTTGGTAGGCCTATCTCCGTTGGTATGACGGCTTCTGAACCATGTGCCAACATGAATGGGGTTTCTCCCGTGGGTGTCCTTGCTGTGGTCCGGTAAGCCCAAAGCACAGCGTAAACCTCTTCCGTCCATCTCCCCTTCGCGTCTTCTAACCTCTTCTTGATTCCATCCAAGATAGTCCTATTTGTAACCTCAGTCTGGCCATTAGCCTGAGGTCGACCCGAAGATGAGAAGAACTGTTTAATCCCCACTCTTTGGCAATACTTCTCCAAGGAGGCGTTCTTGAACTGGGTCCCATTATCTGAGATGAGCGTGTTTGGCAGGCCATACCTACATATGATGTTCTTCCAGATGAACTGAAAGGTCTTCTGCTCCGTGATTGTTATCATGGGTTCGGCTTCTACCCATTTTGAAAAGTAGTCAATGGCAACTATCAAGAATCTATAGTTGTTGACTGCTCTTGGCAAAGGTCCTACCAAGTCAATTCCCCATATCGCGAACGGCCATGGAGAAGAGATTGATGTCATAGGCTGATGGGGTTGATGAGGGATAGTGGCGAACCTCTGACATTTGTCGCACCTCTTCACATAATCAGCAGAGTCCTTAGACAAGGTGGGCCACCAGTATCCCTGAGTGATGATTCTCTTGGCTAAGGGTCTTCCTCCTATATGGCTAGAGCAAGAGCCTTCATGGACCTCCTGCAAGATCCGGGGTACCTCCAAGGGGTGAACACATCTGAGGAGGGGCAAGAGGAAACCTTTTTTGTACAAGATGTCTCCTACCAATGAGAACTTGGCAGCTCTGTATCTCAACTTTTTCCTTTCCATTCTCGACTCAGGTAACTCCCCCTCCCTTAGGTATCTGACAATCGGGTCAATCCACGAATTCCCCGGGTTTATATTGTGACAAGGGTTACATACCTCGTCCTCCTCTATGCTTGCTTTTCCCAGAACTTCAATCGGGATGGTTCTTCCCAAATCTGTCTTCATTGCCGAGGCCAGTCTTGCCAATGCATCAGCGTGGTTGTTGCTCAGTCTAGGCACTCTCTTCAATTTGGCTTCTTCAAAAAATTCTAACAGCCCTCTTACCTTTTTTAAGTACCTGGTCATCCTCTCATCCTTGGCCTCGTACGCCCCCAACACTTGGTTAACAACCAACCTTGAGTCACTATGGAGTAGAAGCCGCTTTACCCGCAGAGTTGTTGCCAATAGGAGGCCCGCTATCATGGCCTCATACTCAGACTCGTTGTTTGAAGCCGGGAAGTTGAATCTTAAGGTATACTCAATGTTGGCGCCATCTGGAGCTGAGAGTACTAGCCCCGCGCCGCTTCCACCATCACAGGAGGATCCATCCACGAAGAGGCTCCATACGTCTTTATCCGAAGAGAAGACCCCTTCTCTCATCACTCCTTTTTCGAAGAGGTATCGATCCTCTTCGTTTTCTTCTACCCTCCTACGTGCCTTGACTGGGACTACCTCTTCTCGGCCTTGGAAGATGTACGAGTCTGTGTCTTCCGGGTCTCGGGAGACATCCAAGCTCTTCTCTGACTCAGTTTCCTCCCAAGTGAATTCTGCCACAAAGTCTGCAAGGGCCTGCCCCTTAATGGCTGTCCTGGGCTGGTAGGCAAGATCATACTCTCCTAGTTCAATGGCCCAGGCCATCAATCTCCCGGACTTCTCAGGCTTGTGCAGAACCTGTCTTAGTGGGGAGTCTGTAAGGACTATCATAGAGTGAGCTTGAAAGTAGGGTTTCATTTTCCTTGAAGCGTGGATAAGAGCATAAGCCAATTTCTCCATTCTGGGATAGTTCTGCTCAGACCCTTGTAGGGCCTTACTGTTGAAGTACACAGGCCTCTGAACTCCACCTTCCTCTCGTATGATGGCCGCGCTAATAGCAGACTCAGAGACTGCCAAGTACACAAACAATTTTTCTCCCGTAATGGGCCGGGACAACAGCAAGGGAGATCCTAAGTAGGACTTGAGTTGATCAAAGGCTTTCTCACACTCTTCGTCCCACTGGAAGGCCTTCCTCAGAACCTTAAAGAATGGGAGACACTTATCGGTAGCCCTGGAAACAAACCTGTTTAGGGCTGCCACTCTTCCAGTGAGTCTTTGGACATCCTTGATACTCCTAGGAGTCCTCATGTCGAGCAATGCCTTGATCTTCTCTGGGTTTGCCTCAATCCCCCTTTGATTAACGATGAACCCCAGGAACTTGCCAGCTCCTACCCCGAAGACACATTTGGCCGGGTTGAGCTTCATTCTGTACGAGTCCATGACATCAAAGGTCTTCTCAAGGTCTGCCACGTGAGTACATGCCTTCAGGCTTTTCGTCAGCATATCGTCTACGTACACCTCCATAGTCTTACCTATCTGTTCTTCGAACATCCTATTGACGAGACGCTGATATGTTGCCCCCGCGTTTTTCAGACCAAAGGGAATCACCTTATAATAATATGTCCCCTTGTCAGTGATGAAGGCTGTCTTCTCAGAGTCTGCGGCGTCCATGAAGATTTGGTTATAGCCTGAATAAGCATCCATGAAGCTCATGAGCTCGTGCCCTGCTGTTGCGTCCACCATCTGGTCTATCCTAGGTAGGGGATAGCTGTCCTTCGGCCAAGACCTATTCAGGTCTGTGAAATCTACACACATCCGCCACTTTCCATTGGCCTTAGGCACAATTACTGCATTTGAGAGCCACTCTGGGTAGGTGACCTCTCGTATGAACTCGGCCTCTTCCAACTTCTTCACCTCTTCCCGAATGACCTCATACTTCTCTCTGGAGTAAATTCTTCTCCTCTGCTTGACTGGCCTGGCATCCCTATCCACGTTGAGTTTGTGGGTCATGACCTCAGGGTCTATACCAGGCATGTCGGTGTGGCTCCAGGCGAAGACACTCTGCCTCTTCCTGAGAAGGCTTACCAACTCTTCCTTAATCTTTGGTTCTAGGGCCTTGCCGACCTGGACGGTTTTTTCCGGCTCGTCCTCGTTGAGGACGATGGATTCTACCTCTTTCGCAGCCTCGCCCTTCTTTAACTTTGTTTCATCTCTCGGGTCAAGAGTGTCTATGCTGTAGGTGGTGGTTGCTCTCTTATGGGCCTCCCTCTCTTTCGCTGAGTTGAAATAACACTCCCGCGCCGTGGTCTGATCCCCTTGTACTTCCCCTACCCCATAAGGGGTCGGGAATTTTAGCATTTGATGGACCGTTGACGGCACGGCTTCAAACTCCTTGAGGGCTACTCTTCCGATGATGAGGTTGTAGGCCGAGTAGACGTTCTCGTCCATCACAAAAAAGTTTATCTTCTTAGTCAGCCTCTTGGGCCACTCATCCCCCATACGCACATCCATCTCATACATGCCTAACGGGTGCACTTTCTCACCGCTGAAGCCTATCAAGGGGTGGTGGTATGGCACTAGTCTCGATCTGCTAAGACCCAAGCTCTTGAAACAAGGCCAGAACATTACATCTGCTGAGCTTCCCCCATCTATGAGGATTCTCCCTACGTCGCACCCATGCACCCTTGTCGTTATGACCAAGGGGTCATCATGGGGGGCTAGAATGCCCTTGAAGTCGAGCCGGGAGAAACCCACCACTAGGGTGTCCATGTCCACCTTCGTTCTCTTCTGCTCAGTGTCAGAAGACGTCAGGTTCACAACCTCTGGCCTGGCTACTGACTTGGCCTCCGCTACATGAGCCTTTCTATCCGCTACCTCAGAGCCACCTCCTGCGAATCCCCCACTTATGGTGCCAACACCAAAGGAGATCATTCCTACCCTCTTCACTGGGGTATTGTCATCCCTCGGTGGGAGATCCGGGTCATCTCCATCATCACCCTCTGAATCATCATGCCCCCTGACTGGGGCATCGCCGCGACACCTGTCATCTCTTCTCTTCCTAGGGTCTTCTCTTCCAGCTTTCGGGGTTTTGCCATCCACATACTTTCTCAGCTTCCCAGACTTCAGCATTTTCTCAATCTCATCCTTTAAAGCGAAGCACTTGTCTGTGACATGGCCGTGATCCTGATGGAACTCACACCAGAGGTTTTTATTCCTCTTATGCGGTGGGGCCTTCAGTTTCTCTGGCCACCGCAGTGCCCTGTCATTCTTGATCTCATTAAGGATGTGCTCACAGCTCACAGTCAGAGGAGTGTAATGAGAGAACTTGTCCTCTGCTGACCGCTTCTTCCCTTCTTTCTTGCCCTGGGACCTCCCGGCACTACTATGGTTCTCCTCCTCGTATTTGGCGGCCATCGCCTCCTCCGCATTCATCACTTTTCCCGGAGTGGATAACAGCTCTGCCATAGACTTGGGGGGATCTTCCGCTAGCTTCCATAGTAGCTTTCCCTTCTGTAGGCCTCCTATAAGGGCGGTCATGGCTATGCTCTCCTCGTAATCCTCCACCTCCAACTTCTCCTTGTTGAATCTTGCTATATAGTCTCTTAGGCTTTCACCCTTAGCCTGTTTGACATATAGGAGGTGGGTGGTCTTCTTTTGGGGCCTTACCCCAAAGCAGAAGTTGTGGATAAACTGCTCGGCCAAGCCTTTGAAGTTTTCGATCGAGTTTTTTGGAAGAGAGGTGAACCAGCTATGCGCTGCCCCTGTCAAAGTGCCCGAGAAGGCCCTGCACTTCATCTCATCAGGTATCGAGTAAATGTCCGCGGCTGACTGATACATCTCGATGTGGTGCACTGGGTTAGTGCTGCCATCATACTTAGGGGTCACTACAGGAGGCTTGAATTTAGCTGGGGTTGGGAACCCCACTATCCTAGCCACAAATGGTGAGCCCTCCGTGTAGCCCCTTTGTAAGGGGTCCCTGCTCTTTATGAGGTCCCCTATCTTCTCTTCGAGGCGTTGGATCGAGTCATTCCATGGTCTTCTCTCGTCAACTTGGCCGAGGTTGTCCCCTGCCACCTCTCCGCGGTGGACAGAGGGTTCCCCAGCCACGACCCTCTGACTGTTGATAAAGAAAATAAAAGAAAAAAAAGAGATTATTTTAAAGCTTACACACTTTTATTAAATCCAACTAAATATAAATGAACACACAAAGAAAATGTTCAATTTAAAAGATGTAAACAATGTGGGAGTAAAAATCTATTAAACTTAATGCACAAAGAAATTAAATTAATGGTCATTTACTGTTTGGGGTACATTTGTTATCAGTATTTTGTTCATGGGGTACGTTTGTTTACGTATTAGTTCGATGGGGGTTGATTTGGATGAAATTTATTAACTTTCGTTAGAATGCTTTCTCTCATTTGTCAAATCTCTTATTTGCCCCTGATGATACATATTTGCCCTTGATGTCATTGATTGGGTCCAAAATGTTGTTTAATAAGAACTTTTTAATAAAAAAATGTTTAATATTTATAAAAAAAATGTTTAGTATTTGCAAGGTTCTAAAAAATGCGGGGGTGATTGAGGCGTGGAGGCCAAGCCTTAAGCCTTAGAAGCCTAGACGGGCCTAGGCGTAAAAAGGCCTTTAAGCCTTCTTAATATATTTTAATATTTTTTAACCATAACAAGGCTATTAAAATACAAAAATTGCACAGATCATAAAAATATGTCTGAATATATGCAAATTAAAATACTATTTGATTATTTTGGATGAGATAATGGTCTGATTTGTAAACAAATTCTTTAAAAGGCGACGTCGTTTCACTAAATCATTGTTGTTTTTAGAAAAAAGTGCGCCTTAAGGGTTTTACCAAGAATAAGGCGTAAAAAGCGTAAGGCGAGGCGTTTCTCCCAAGCCTTAAGCCTAGGCGGATTTTTTAGAACAGTGAGTATTTGTAAAAAAACTCTACAATATTTCTAAAACCTGTTTAATATTTCTAAAAAAAAGTTTGATAAAAATTGTTTAATATTTATAAAATATGTTCAATATTTATAATAACTGTTTAAAATTTATAAAAACTATTTAAAACAAATTGTTTCTAAAATTATATATACATATATATATATATATATATTATAAGGTTTAAATATTTAGGAAAACTATTGTTAAAAATTTTTAAAAGATAATTTTCGAAAATTGTTAAAAATATATAAATTTCGGCTGAAAAAAGTAAATAAATTCCTGCAAAAAAAATATATGAACTGATTTCAGTTAAAAGAATTATTTTTAGAAAAAAACGTTTTTCAGTTAAAAAAATATATTTAAAAAAAAAACTTTTTCAACAAAAAAAAAATGATCTTCAGCAAAAAAAAATTGTTTTACACCTAAAAAAAATGCTTTCCAACTTCAAAAAGAAATATCTCCAGCAAAAAAAATAAAAATAAAACTGATTTCAATTCAAAATATATATTTCAAGAAAAAAAACATTTACAACCAAAAAAATTGATTTTCAACAACATAAATTTGTTTTCTACCCAAAATAGATTTCTAACTAAAAAAAATTCCAATAAAACAATTAAAAAATAAAATTGATTCCTGTTAAAAAAATATATTTCAAGAAAACAAAAACGTTTACAACCAAAAAAATTATTTAAAAGCAAAAGAAGTTAAAAATATATGAAGTGTATACAAAAATAGTTTTAAAAAACTGTTTTGTTTGGGGTTTATGTATTAGACAATAGTTTTTTAGGCAAATTTTTTTACAAATCATTTTTATTTTGGTGAAAAATATTTTTTTTGGATGAAAACAGATTTACTTATTTTTTGCTGGAAATATATTTATCGTTGCTGGAAATTTGTTGAAAAATTGTTGGATTTAATCCGTTAAATTTTATATGCTTTTTTCGTTGGAAATTTGTAGCTTGGATTTCTGGAATTTATTTTTTGAAAACGTTTTTTTTTTTCTGAATTTTTTTAAAATGAAAACAGTTTTAAATCAGTTTTATTTTAATATTTTTTTTCTGGAATTTTTTTTTTTGCTAAAAATATTTCTATTTTTATCAAGCGAAGAACATTTTTTTCTGAAAATAAATTTTTATACCGAATTTAGTAGTTAAACAATTAACAAACAATTTTTAGAAAATACCTTTTATAAAACAGTTAACAAACAGTTCTTTTTGTATATATAAATAATTATTCTTGTATACATAGAAGATACATTTTTTTTTATATTCTTTTTATTTCGTAGAAAACTTTTTTTTTTCCTGAAAATCATATTTTTAAATGATTTTCTTCGGTTAAACATTTATAAACATTTTAAATAGAAAATCGTATTTTTTTTTCTGAAAATGATTTTCTTCGTGTAAACATTTTCAAATATCTTGAAAATCATATTTTTAATTGAAAATCCTTTTTAAACAATTTTTTAAAATCATTTTATAACTGTTTATTTTAACTAAAATTCAGTTTTAAACATGCTGGAAATTTTTAAACATATAAACTGGAATAGTTAATTTTATTTAAAATAGTTTTTGTTTCAAAAAGCATGTAAAAGAAATGTATGGTTTATATGTTTTTTTATAAAAGAAATGTATTTTATAGAGGGGCACATGCATCTTTTTGTATCATCAGGGGCAAATAAGAGATTTGACAAGTGAGAGAAAGATTTTAAACGGAAGTTAACGGATTACATCCAAATCAAACCCATCGAACTAATACGTAAACAAACGTACCCCAGGGACAAAATATTGATAACAAATGTACCGCAGACAGTAAATGACCCTTAAATTAAAACAGATTTTAAATAACAGATATTTTAATAAAAATATGTGGCAAAAAAAACTTAAGTTTAATATTTAAGTTTTAAGAAGTTAAGTCTAACTAGGGCTGTGTTTCGGCCGGATCGGATCGGAAAATGACCTTTCGGAAAAAATTCCAATTTTTTCGGAAATAAAATATTTGTTCCAATTTCCTATCCAATATTTTCGGAAAATCAAAAAAGTTTCCAAATTCGGAAATATCGGAAAATCGGAAAAAAATCGGAAAAATTCGGAAATTAGAAATATGGTATTTTTTTCTGTTCTGCCGCATGAAGACAGTATGAGAAATTAGAAATTAGTTTTTTTCTGTTCTGCCGCAGCCATCAATATAACAAATCGATGTAAACAAATCTGTAAACCTATAAACCGATCAATATAACAAACCTATTAAACCTATAAATCGATCCCAACAGATGTAAACAAGATCAAAATAAGTAGATGAAATAAAAAATATGTAAACAGATGTAAATAAGATGTAAACCGATCTTATAAACAGAAGTAAACAAGATGTAAACAGTTCCTATAAACCGATGTAAACAGATCTGTAAATAAGTAGAAATAAAAAAAATAAACAGATAAAAATAAACTAGAAAAGGCTTACCTATGTTCGAGACTATAAGGGTCGGACGATGTAAACAAATATGCGCCGCCGAAAGTAGAAGAAAGGGGTTGGACGATCGTATAGAGATTGGGTCGAGAGAGAGGTGAGAGATATGCACCGTCGAGGAGAAAGAGGCGAGACGAGAGAGAGAGAGAGAGATGTGAGAGAGATTTTAATAAGGATATCATACAATCCTAGTTGCTCTCTACTAACAGCATATATAAATATATGGGGTAAGGTAAAAAATAAAGGAAATCTAAATTGTACACATTCTTATTACATAAGGATATAACTAATAAGGTAAAAAAATATATATAGAAAATATTCGAAAAAAATATTCGGAATATTAATCGGAAGATATATTCGGAATATTAATCGGAAAAAATATTCGGAAATTATATCGGAAAAATCGGATCGGAAAAATCGGAAAATCGGAATTTAAAACATAGTTCCAATTTCCTATCCAATTTAATTCGGAAAAATCGGAAATCGGAAAATCGGAAATCGGAAACCTTATATATGTTCCAAAATCGGAAAATATCGGATCGGACATCGGAAAAATCGGAATGTTCGGAAAAAAAACACAGCCCTAAGTCTAACTAACTAGTGCACACACACAAAGAGAGAGTTGGGTGTAAATAAAGTCTCAACAACAAAGAAACCAAATTTCAGACTTGGTTCAAGAAAAATCTAAGTCAAAAAATAAAATCGGAGATCAAAGATTAAGTCCCAAACAATTATTAATGTCACCGGTCTAAGAAATCAACACCCCACAAGATTAATTAACAGATCTCAAACAACCACAAACTGGTGTAGTTTTGTTAAAAGAAAACAGTCCCAACTCATAAAGATTTATATATAGCAAATCAGTTTATAAAACCCAAAGTAGCAGCAGTTATAGTTTAAAAAAAATGTTTTCTAATTTATGGGTCTGAACTGTTTAACACACACCCAAACTATTTAGATCTAAAATAAATTTCACAGTTGAGATCTCGGACAAAAGAAAATTGTTAAAAAGTCTCAACAAGACAAATATAAACATACAATGGCCTATGGTCAAATCTACACGGTGCCAAACGAAACAAAAATAATAATAATAGATTAAAAAAAATTATATATATAGAGAGAGATATTATATATAAACAGGTCCGTATAAATATGTGTATATAAAAACGTAAATATTATACATATATATATACAACAAGTGTAAAATCATTACCTAAAAGGATGGCTTTCTGAGAAAAAAAATGAGTTCCAGAGATGAAAATCTCAGTAGCAACCCACGAACCAAGTTTCGAACCCCCAAACACTTATGATTTCAAGAGCACACAACAAATATCAAACCGAGAACCAGGAATACAGTCCTAACCTTCAAACCAACAATCTTCTTTTGATGTTTGTTTGTAAATAGAATTGGGATGAGAAACTCACAGAAATATAAATCTATGGAAGTATAGAGAGAAAAAGAGGGTCAAGAAAATGTCGACAACTCTTTGATTTTGAGAGAGAGAGAGAGAGAGAGAGAAAAAGCCACAAAAACCTTCGGACTTGGTCTAGTGGTAGCGCACTAGTACTAAGGGTCCAGGCTCGACTGGGTTTGCTCCCCAGTTCGAGTTTCGGCAGCTGCAAACAATCTGGAGGGCAGCGGCTGGCCACTGATCCGCGAGTGGGGATTAGTCGAGGTGCGCGTAAGCTGGCCCGGACACCTCATGGTACCTCTAAAAAATGGGGGAATTTACCAAAAAAAAAAAAAAAAAAAAAAGCCACAAAAAAATCTCCAACACACGATTATAAAGCCTCAATAAAGAGACCTTGGTCCGATCGTAATACCAAAGATGAATAAGACCATCTCCAATAGTTATTTCATACGGACCCATTTTTCATCTAAGAAAAAGGAAGTCTGAAAAATTCTCTCCAATAATAGTTTCTATGTAACTGTGAATCTGATATGGGTGATGAGTCATTTTGAAAATTTCTATCACCATTTTTACATGTAGAAATGGGTAGGCGGTTAGACAATATGACATGGAAGATAACCTATGGCTAAAAGTTCATCCACGTTTATCTTTTGCAGTTAAACATCTATCAAAACTGTTGGGTAGAAACAAACTGTTGGAAGTCTCTTGGAGTTCTATATGTTCCACAAATTAAGGTAATATGCCAAATAGATTAAGGACTCCTTTTAACCGTAGCATAGAATTGATTTTAGAAATGGGTCATTGGAGATGGTCTAAGGATATAACCGCAAAAAGCCAAGGGGGTCTGAGAGCCCAATTGGAAATCAAGGGTACAAGAAATCTCTAAATAACGGAAGGGGCATAATCGTAAACTGGTAGGAGAACAAACGGTCAAATGGCATAAAATAAGACTACACATGCAAGCAGTGACTGAAATGGACCGCATAAGAGAACACACAACCCTAATCTCGAAAACAACACGAACTGCCTTTTAATTTAGGGTTTGAAAAAATTTAATTAAACAAAACTAACGTTTAATTAAAATATTTTTAACCCATTAAATCCATAAAAAATAAAGATTTTGCAAATAAACTAGAGCATAAAAAGTTATTTAACTTCAAAAAATACATTATGAACATAAAAAATATTTTATATATTAAGCCAAATAAGATAAAAGACTTAAGGAATGATATAAAATAAAATTTTCAAAATACAAAAAAATATTAAAACTCCCATATTAGATAACAAAAAATATTTTAAAAAATAGAAAAGAAATTATATTTTAACCAAAATAATTTGTATACTACACAAAAATTATTTTTATAAAAAATCATTTATATATATAATCAATATAGAAAAATATGATTTAAGGTATATAAAAATATATTTTAATAATAATAAACGCAAGAGCAATGCAGGAGCATCTAAAAAATTATTTGTCTCAAAATTTAGCCAACTCAAGAAAAATGAGATTTTTAAAAACCTACCTTTTTTCGTAGTTCATGCCCCAAGGTATTTTGATATATATTTTTAGGACCCAAATAATTGGTCAAATTATTTTTATCATCCTCGAGGGCTTCTTCAAAAATCGCGCGATGTGCTTTACTATGTCGTGTATTGACAAAGTTTGTATTATTTTAGCCATGTCGGTATCACATCCGTTCCTCGGCTAATTTGAGTCGTACTTTACCTATAAAGTAGTTATGACCATTTGAAATCAAATGTCCATCTATGCGGTCCATGCAACGTAGAAATTTCTTTTTGCTAACATCACCCAATGCACCATTTTATGTACAATTCCAACTCAAACCCTTATGCAATTATTTCTCCAATAATTTCTTCGAATAAAATATCCAAAATATTTTTAATTACCTATTTTCTAGGGCAGGGTATTACAAACTGTGCTTGTTTAACGAAAATTTTAATTAGAAAAATTTTCAAGAATGGACCATTATATGCATTTGCTACAAGTATTGTGGGATTTTAATTAATAAAAATTGCAAGAATGGACCATTATATGCATTTAATAAAAGTATTGTGGGCTTTTTAATCTATTTAATTAATTTTTTATCACTATAAATCACTTAACAGAGTGTTTTCGTATTCGCCCAATCAAAGATTAATATCAGATCAAACTCATAGAGTCTAATTATGCAGATACACTTGTATAATATAAACCATGCTCATGTGAGTCTACATCTACAGTTTTTACTAAGCAATTACATTTCTGAATCAGGTGATATGTCCAAAATGACTTGTTTTAGTGATTACATTCATTTGTTGGGACACTCCTGCTCTCTTGCCTCTGGAGCTCCTCCTCTGGCTGCAGATGTTTGTGTTTTTACAGTAAGAGTTTTGAATCAAATACAAAATACTTTGCGAAAGACTGAAAATGGACATCACATAGACCAAAAGACAAATAGGTAGTATGCCAAAATCGTGTTACTATTTTACTTTTACTTCCATTCATGAAAGACCATTACAAATAACAACGCATGTTTGTTTTTGCAGATGATGACAATGGAATGGAACATGCCTTGGTTTCAGTGATGATATGCTCAAAACGAAAATGAATATGTGGTTGACAAATACAACTCTCATATATATACTGTAAGCATGGCAAACGAAGGGCACCAACATAACTGTACAGACGAAAGATGAAGGGGATGTAATAGGAGGGGATTGGGAATCGTAGGTAAATTAGGTAGGTGATTAGTTTAGATAGGGGAAAGAAGTTGAGGAGGGAATAGGCCACGAAATAAAAACTCTACCAAATCCAAACTAACTGTATAAAATTCAGATAGTAATAAAGGCTAAACCACTACTATAATATGTGGCATAGTTCCTAGAGTAGAGACCGTTTTTAATCTACAATTTATAAATTAATAAAAAATCTATTATTAAATATGGGGCCCCCAATTCAAGAGTTCGCCTCGGGCCCCTAAAATCTCGGGACCGGCCCTGGTTCCATGATGCTATACGATTCATGATCACATGACGAAATAAAAAATACTGTAGTGCATTACCAAATGTCCACAACATAATTATAAATTTGTTTGAATGTATATTTTATATGACATGACCATGTATGGTATTGATAATCAACAAGATCATTCCATAAATAATTTTATTCATCAAAATATTCGATTTCTACAGCACCATATCTAGAATTCAAGCTTCAATCCCGCCCAAAAACATTAAAACTCTCACATGTAAATAAGCACCTATTATCAAATTAACAAATGTGAAAATATGAGCATAGGAAATTTCACAGGGTGCTGAAAAAATATAAAAAGTGAGCAACCCATTAAAAAAGGAATAACTCAAATTTACATTTATACATAAATAACATCAATAATAAGTTATTCCAAATTTATTAACAAAATGAACTACTTTGGTAAGCAAAATTAACTCAGATTTAGTTTTGGGTAAATGGGTGTAACAACCCGCCTAAAATAATAACGGGTGGCCAGCCCTATACTATATTAAATCAGGAATTCCAGATGGTCCAGTCTCAACATCAACTGACGGTACTATATAATATAGGACTAACTACCCGAAATCATATAAACGAGATGTTATAAAAATTTAAAACTTGCAACATACAATAACCCAACGCTATAAAACTACTAAAGAATGAGAGAGAGATGCAAGAAGCACTATAAGAAATGAAAGGAATCACTATACATGAATGTGCCATAAATAAATAAACCCGAATAAGCTGTCGGGTCACAGCAAATACAATAACTGAAAAGGAATAAATATAAACATGAATATAAATATCCCTATGATACAACCCGATATACAACATGAATCCTACCTAGAGTTTTAAAGAAGTAGGAAGCGACTATGTGAAACATCCCGCAACAGTCCGCACCTGTCACGGCTCCCAAGACTCAGGATAGAAAGTCATCCGGCATCCATGCGGTAGGATACCTGTGATAATATATATATACAAGGAGGAGAGAAAAGGTAAACGGGTCAGAGCCCCGAATGTGTAAAATATTTAGCAAGTGTTTTAACCGTGCATAATAAATACCGGTGTACATAATTTCATAAATAAGCGAGACCGCACTCTCGTGGAACCCCAACTCACCTCTCATCTAAAGGCGCGCACCTATTCGCGTCCTCAATTTTAGTTAAATTACCCCCATTGATTTTAGGACAACCTAACTTATTAGGCCTAGCCTATAACCACGAGAGCTACCTTCCCGTCATACTCTAAGGATCCACCCGTTTCTAATCCTATTAGATTATGATTACAACAATTATGCCATAATAGGCCTTAATGAATTCCGATTAATAATCTCATGAATTATAATTATCATAATTCTTAAAACATTACCCCTATACATATACATATATACATATATCTATATAGGCTAAAAGCGTAAGAATTAATATACTTAATAACATGCACATGGAATATTGGCAAGACTTCTCTCTAATCCCAAGATTGTACTACGTTTCGTGCGTGGGGAGTCTCGCAAAGCGAAATCCAAACAAGGAACCGCCCCGTTACACTACTCCTGACAAGGTCAAGATCAGAGATCCGAGATGCCACCTATGGAATTACTTCTCTCAAATCTCGACATGGCACTGCGTTTCGTGCGTGGGGAGTCTCGCAAAGCGAAATCCAAACAAGGAACCGCCCCGTTACACTACTCCTGGGCAATGTCGATCCTAGAGATCCATAATCCTCAACATACAAGTATATACTATCATTACTACTAACTATAACTCCTAAAGAAAGAAAGAAGAAAAGAAAAGAAAGAAAACACATAAGATAAAATAAAAGAACCTCCAACAATATCCTTGGGATGATGTAACCGAATAATACCTTATGTGCGATACATCAACCCCCATCAATCTAGTACACCATGATCATCTAAGATGTACCTCATAAAAGTCCATATCCTTTCATCTATAGGATATATATAAATATATATATAGGTATTTATTTCTAACCGTATATATATATACCATCATCAATCCAATAGCCAAGTGTACATACTACATATGATGTACAAGGCCATGCACATAATATACTCGGCTATATATATCGCCGATAAACTGCATCAGTGCTATCATCTTCCCAGTGCCCGGCTCACGTAGCAATACTGGGGCCACCTTGTGGGACTAAACGACACCCATCTCGTGGTAAACACACGCACACGACGTCCCGGGAAGCGGTCATAGTTCCAACCGGCAATGAGACGAAACATACCCACCACGTCTCATCCCAAAATATATATCTATATGTATAATAATCACAAGGGACGACTATGACCTGGGGAATATCCACACCCTGCATCATAAGCCAGGATGCTCACCCACTACGCGCGCAACTTCCCAATGATAGCATGAGCGGGGTATGCTTAACCAATTAAGTGTATATATATCATTCACATGCATAATATATATAATCCATATGATCCGATCTTGTGATCAAATAATAAACCATCATATACGGTTTAAATATCCATACTATGTATGTCCACAACATAAAGATATCCATATATCTATATACATACATATATATATATATATATATATATATATATATATATATATATATATATCGACCCATATTTACATATCCTTATCTATATATATATAAACTAATTCTCGTTCATATGTATAAGATATATATATACCTGGCTATCAGTATACATAGTCCTCAATATACAAGCCGTCACCACAATTCCTATAATATACCTCGATACGTGAATATAATCCCATACTTACAACATATTCGATCATTTTCCTATGATGGATAGTCTCCCAAACCAATGTATATATCTATACCTATATATTCAACCTTAGGGCTATCACCCAAGAGTTTGCGTAGGAATCCTTCACTACACATATCATCTATATCTCCGAGTACATTAAAGAATCTAGAAATCATTTGACTATCGGTACACATATAACTAATAGTCTATAAGCCTCGAGCTCATTCTTTCAATCATCAAATAATCTCACTTCCCTCGATTTGACTATGGTTCGATCACTTTTGTGAATACCCTAGTCTAAGATCTCTCTAAGAGTTCTTAGCCTCACATCACATCTACACCTACTTTTAATCTACAATTAGGATTCTAAATCCCAAAGGGTTTCCCCAAAATCTCTATACATAACTCCAAATACTTACATGGATACATTTCTCCCAAATTACCCTAAGGAGTCCCCAAAATTCTAATGTGTGAGAAACTCCTTATGTGTCTCCAAGAACATATCCCTTTCATCATAAGAGAAGACCCCCAATTCAATAAACCCAAACAAAAAGGGTTTGAAATCACTATGGAGAAAATACCTCAAAATGCCCTGTTTCCGAATCGATTCGGCCCTGTTCCGAATCGGTTCGGACTAGCGAATCGATTCGGCCTTCAAGGCGAATCGATTCGGATCCAAAGACCTGGGCTTCTGCAATAGGCCGAATCGATTCGGCTTGGGGTCCGAATCGATTCGGTCAATGCAGACCTGCTACTTTAACCAAACCGAATCGATTCGCTGGAGGGGGCGAATCGATTTGGACCTGCAATTTTTGAAGGTTTCAACTGTTTCTTCAAAACCCACGAATTTAAAACCCTAATCTTCCATTTCTAACCCTTAAACCTTCATCAAAACATGATTCTAAGCCAATAAATCAACCCAAAGTTGATCCCAACCATTTCTATGCCATTAAATCTTAATTTAAACATTGATTCCAAGATTAAACCCAAAATCTAGGTTTTGACATTAATACCCAAAAATCCATTCTTTCACCCACAATTTATGAAATGAAATACACAAATAGCTATTTAGCAAGATTAAACACTTGCCTCAGGTTTGTAGAGGTTGGATCGTCCTCGTTGACGCGGTTGGGCCGGAAATCCCAAGCTTTTTCTTCCTCTCTCTCTTCTTTTCCTTCTTCTTTCTCTTCTTCCTTTTTTCTTTCTCTCTTTCTCTAAATGAGAAAGGCTTGATCCGTAAGCCTTAAATCCTTTAAAACAACAAACCCAGTTTTAAATGTTAATACACACTTTAAATGACTCGTTGACTCCAATTCAAGTCAAAACAACTTAAAAACATTCCGGAGCCGAAATAAGACCCAATGACAGTCATTTTGACTATCTCGACCCTTTCGGGATCGACGGTACCCTAAAAAATATCACCCGAAATACTTTGAAATATTCTCTATTTTTGGACTTAAATTCCCAAATTTTAAAATTCTCCAATTTAATTAAATTTAATTTTCCCAAAATTAAATTTCTCAGTCTCAAAAATCTTGGGGTGTTACAATGGGGTAAAAGTACTGTACTTTGGTAAGCAACTAATAAGCCATTGTTCGTGGCTCCGACATCCACGAACCCAACTGCTGTACTCGGAAGACCTATTCCAGCCCCATTTCTAACCCGTAAACATGACATTCATGCCAGACCCATAAAAGAAAACATTCCACATCATCATACCCGCACTCCTCCGGCCATTTACCTGACTGAAAACCTCCATACCCGCCAATCCATTTCCTGCCATTTCCACCCTCCTAAATCCGAGCTTCGGCCTAACCACCGTATACACACCCACCTCCGGCGCTGGTAAGAACAAAAAATACTCCGGCCTGAGCCATCCTCGTCGGCGAAACCCGCGAGCAACCTTCCTGCTTACTTCGTACCCATTTTCAGCCCACAACCAAGAACCATACCCGGTCATACCTCCTCAACTGGAATACTGCCATACCAGACCCACGCCGGCGACATATTCCATTACCAATCAATGAACCCAGATTTTTTTATACTAATTTAAAATATACCTATACTAATTTAAAATATACCTTGCATTTGTTGGAGGAATTCCTGTAGCCGATGCAGCAGTTCCAGCTCTCGTTTACATCAGATGTCTAACATCACCCTCCCCTCCCTTTTTTTATTTCACCCACATCTCTTTTCAAGACCCAAATTACAAAAAATATTCAACACAGAAGAAACCAACCATGAATAATCCATATACAAATAACATCACATGAATAATCCAAATAAGAAAGTCAACATGAACTTACGAAATCATCTTCCGATGTGAGGAAGAAACTCCGACCGCTTGGAAGGGATGAAAGTTAGGTGAGTTTTGGGAGTTTTGGGAGAGAAGGGTATGGGGGTTTGGGGAGCATATGAATTGTTTCGTTTTTGATAATGGAGTAGAGATAAAGAGTTTTGTTATAATTGATGAGAGATAAGGTAACTTGTGGACTGTTGATGTACCGTAAAGGCATGGGAAATATGAAAGGTTATGTGCGTTAATATTGAGTGCCTAGAAAATTAGTAGAAAGAGGAGAGAGGAAATTCTCATAAAATTAGAGTTCCACGTGGACACTCTGCATGAAGAGGAGTATTTAATTCTTGTTTAGCAATATTGAGTGCCTAGAAAATTCGTAGAGAGAGGAGAGAAGAGGAGTATTTAATTCTTGTTTAGCAATATTGAGTGCCTGGAAAATTAGTAGAGAGAGGAGAGAGAAAATTCTCATAAAATTAGAGTTCCACGTGGGCACTCTGTATGAAGAGGGGTATTTAATTCTTGTTTAGCATTTTAAAGAATATAAAGATTAGAGGTAGATAACATAAGTACCCAAATTCACCTCACTGACCATAAATAACAATTAAAAAATACATTTGGATCGGAACTCCCTTTTTCAAATCATTTGACTAAAATATAAAAGGGTTCCAATAAAGTGTGTTTTAACCACCATAAAAATTACAAGAATAATGTTCTTGGAAACATAAACTCATATAAAACACTTGTTATTGCTATTTAAATCTAAAAACATGTGATCACTAATAATTTTTCTCAACATGAAAACCAATTCGGAGTCCAGGACTTACTACATTATGCCTATTAAATTCTTTAACGGGATGAATACTAGTTGTCATTAGGGTTGGCTATTTTATAAACGATACGAAACAATAGGAAATTGATCCGAAATTGACACAATATGTCGTGTTCGTGTCGAATTTGTTTTACACGAAATCGTGTCGTGTTCGTGTCAAAATTATGAGTCGTGTTATCTTGTCTTGTAATGTTAATCGTGTTTTTATTCGGGCTATCGTATCTATTTATATTTAATTTAGTGTGAAATTTTAAGAAATCATGTTCTTCGTGCTATATCGTTTTTATTTGGGTTGTGTTACTGTTAACTAAAAAAAATACAAATTTGTGTCGTCTCATGTTCGTGTCCAAAAAATTCTCATCGCGTCGTGTTGTGTCGGTCCGAAACCCGATCCAAAAAACAAATTGCCACCCCTAATTGTCATGGCCTATATTAGGTATAAGAGTAATAAAGGCGATATTGATGACGACGGCAATAGCTTCAACAATAATAATAAAATATTGCAACAATCACACGTCTCCTTATTATAGCGAATAACACTTTAAATTATAGAAAAAATATTCATAACTTTATGAGTTGCTAAAAGTGTGATCAGAAGTATTTTTAACAACACATAGGAAAATAAAGACAGTGTAAATAGTTAATACTGTTTTGTGGACTATTAATATAGTGTGGGTATTTGCAATATATTATGAAATCGATAGAATTTTGTTAAATTGTCCTTCCTATATATTACAAGTCTTATCTTTTCCAGACAATTTGAAAACGAGTTTAGTCCCAAGTTAATTGAGTAATTGGTCACTCGTAATTAAGAAACTTATCACTCTAAGGTTATGATTAGGATTTTCCTTGTCTATTTTGCAAGTCTTAATCGAAATAAAGAGAATAATTTGTGTTGCGCACAAACTGACTGGAGATACCTATCAGAAAAAAGAAAAAAAAATCTGTCTATGCGCTTTGCTTTAGCCTACATTTTCGCTTGTTTAGTCACACCTCACAAGTGATATCTTGTCTATCCTTTTTTCTCCCCACTCCGTAGTCTTTGCTTTATCATCCTTAAATTTCGAATATAGTTTGATTTTTTCTCCCTTCCAAACTTCTTTCTTACACTTCTTTTGATTTGGCGTTTTTGTTCATTCTTTTACACCTCTCTCTCTCTCTCTCATATTCATATATACATTACATATATATTAAGCTACTCATCTACCCAACTACTTATCGTTCCAACCTTGCAACATGAGTACTGATCCCTACTCCACTTACCTGGATGGATATTTCAACCTCAACCCCCTCTCTCTCTCAACCACTCCTTCCAAACCCTCTCCCCATCCTCCTCGTAATTTTAACTTGTACCCTAATACTATCAACACCGCCTTCGTCTCACCTCCCTCTCCACCTCTTAAAGAAGCTCTTCCTCTCCTCAGTTCCTCCATCAACACTATGGAAGTTGACAAAGAAGAGAACTTTAAATTCAGCTGTGATTATAATGAAACTGTCACAGTATCCCTACATTTAGGCCTCCCAAACCCTACTTCGGCTGATCTCATCAACTCTAAAGAAGATAAGAAACAAGAAGAAGAAGAAGAAGAAGTTACTGTTTTTAATGGGTACCCCACAAGCTCAGTAAACAAGGGTCAGTATTGGATCCCTACCCCATTTCAGATTCTTATGGGTCCTACACAGTTCTCATGTCCCCTTTGCTTCAAAACCTTCAGCAGATACAATAACATGCAGGTACGTTAAATTAATTTATCTATTCAACGTAAAAAGCTACCCTTTTGTTTTTCCTTCCTCGATCTCCTTTTACTTTATGTTTTTCCTTTTGATTTTCAGAAAAGAAAAGGTAAAAACCACAAAAAAGAGCGAGAGAAAACCCATATTCATCTTTGCCTCGACACTTATTTTCTAGCGTAATTTCAACCTTTCACTTTTTATTCTTAGCTGGACTAATCGTGTGGGTCCTTGGGGTACTCTTTTCATTTTCGTTCTTTGATCGTTGTATAATATACATTTCTTCTCACCTTTTTCAAATAAAGAAATAGATAAATTTACCCCCTCGATTGCTTTTTGCATGATTTGGGGATTTGAAATAAGGATGCGTGGACAAATGGCTTTGGATGATATATTTATCATATGATTTTTCAAGTGAGGTGTTTGATAATATTTATTTTTCGAATAATGCTATGAGTAAAACAAACTTTCCCAAAATCTCCCCAAATCTCATGTGTATTCTACATATTCTCTCACCTATCTGTTAAACATAGTCTTGTGGTATGGAGTCCCGTTAAGACACAAAAAATTAAAACTTTTGGTGAAAACTTTGTGGAGTTGTTATCAAAATTTTAACAAAATAAAAATAGTTTATAATGGAAAAAATAGTTTATAACAAACAAAAATAATTTTTTAAGAAAAAACAGTATTTAACAAAAAGAAAATAATTTTTTTCTAAAAAATAATTTTTACTAAACAAAACGTTTTTTAATCAAATAGAAAAAATTTAAACCAGATTTAAAGAAAAACTTTTTAGCAAAATAACCGTTTTAACAAAATAAAATCAGTTTTTAACATTAAAAAAAAAGTTCATTAAAAACACAGTTTAAAAAGGCAGTTGCTAACAAAACAAAATAGTTTTTAAGAAAATAAAGAAAGTTTTTGAATAAAAAAAAAGTTTATAAAATCAGTTTTAAAATAAAAAGCAATTTATAATGAAAAAACAAAGTTAACCCAACTCACCGCAGGTTGGTTAAGCTTTAAAATAAAAAACGTAGTTTATAACAAAAAAAATTGTTTTTTAGAAAAAGCAATTTTAACAAAAAGAAAACAGTTTTAACGGAAAAAAAGTCTTTAAATTAAAAACAGTTTTTAACAAAATAAAAATAATATTAACTAAAAAACAGTTTAAACAAAAGAAAATTAACCCAAAAAAATCAGCTTTTAACAAAAAAAAAATGGTATTTTAAAATAACAGTTTTTAACAAAATAATAATAGTTTTAATAAACAAAAAGGTTTTTAACTAAAAAAGTGTTAAAATGGATGGCAAATTTTATGAAAAACATTTGCTTTATTATTTATCAAAATAAATTTTATCAACAAAAGTGATTTTTTTTTATAAATATGTATTTGAATATGAGTATTTATAAAAAAAATTATAATAATAAAATTAATTAATTATAAAAAATAATGGATTAAATATAAAAGTATAATAAATAAAATTAATTAAATATAGAAATTTATCACATTTGATATTAAATGCCAAATGAAAAATAAGTATATAAACACACTGAACAATAATAGATCTACACGGTCCAACCGGTTGGGCAATATATTCTTTTTATGATGATATCAGAGTGAACTAGACAAGCATTATGCTTTTTGTTCCTTGAAGTTTGTGCACACCTACACATTGGCATGTGTGTCAAATTTAACCTTTTCCGAGTTCTTCTAACGAAAGTTTCTCAACTTGAACACTCAACCTTAAGACCAAGACTCACTTTTCTAGATATACGAATAGAGACAGTGGGGCATATTTTGATTCACACCCGACTCGTAATGTTTGAATTATTTGGTGTCATCATAAACCAGGATTCTTTATGTCATACATATTGTGTCATAAATTTTGTACCAATATAAATTACTCAATAAGAACGGGATACTAGTTGCCGAAACTCTACAAGTTCAGATAGATGAGCTCCTATTGGACTTGTGAAAGCCTTATTTTTTACTAAATTAAAAAAAATGGGCTTTGTTGTGCTTGCACATGTACCAAGGCACCTGGCGACGGGCCAAAAGAGAGAACGTGCAAAGACCATCGTGCACACACGGTTATAAGTTTGGCCCGAATTTTTGTTGATGTAGGTGAGGAGGGATCTTAAATAAAAGGATATTAGATGGTGTTTACCTGGTTTAAAAAGAAATTATTGGCTAAGTTCATGAGTCGCTAATAGATGTCTCTATATTTAATGTGATAACTAGTAGATGATAACTTAATATCTTCATACATAATTATAATTAACCCTTTCAAATGGTGGGCGGCTTTCATGTAAAATAAAACAAAAATGATTTTCTTAGCATTATTAATATGAGCGTTTCTTACTCGGTGTTTTAAATGCTTGTATCTTTGACTAAAAAATCAAATTTATAAATATATCAACGCACCCCGATAAAAAAGTACATTAAACAATTTCAATAAGTGCATCTTTACGCAAAACAAAATATTTGTAATTGTAGTAAAGTTATTAACCCCTGTAATAATTTAATAGTTTCTAAGTTCTGAATATGTTATTACTCTAGGTGATTTAATGCTCATGTAAATAAAATCCCAGTCAATGTAGTGGTTTAGAACCAAACAACTATCCATTTGAAAAGGTTGACCTGCCCATTAAACCTTGTCCTTATCCAGGAATTGTTAATGCAGTTGAACAAGTTTTTGGGTTTTAATCATATTTTTTAAAATTCATTAGGCTCTCATTCCATATATTTTTAAAATTATAATAAATCATTTAATCATTCAAAATCATCTATAACCACTCTTGCACTGCTCCTCTTTCTTTTCGTAGTGAATGAGAGTTGTGTTACAATAGAATCAATAATAAAAAATAAAAAATATAAGAATAGATACAAATTTATCTTTAAAGATAAAATTAAATACTTGAGTGAAGGTTCATGTGTATTTCAAATGGCTATGTTCATTTAGAAAGATCATGTCCAGTCCAAAGAGTCGCGATGCCTATCATTCTAAAAATAACATTTGTCATTGGGTGTTTCTAAGCGCACCACAATATTTACTTCAAAATATCACAAGGGAAAAAAAAAGAGTTTTTGCTAAGGGCCACCCCATCATATATATATTTTTTACACACTATTTTGAACACAAAATACCACACATTTTCTCTCTACACTATACTCCAAACTCTCCCTTTACCTTCTTCAAGAAATCATCTTCAACCAACAGTCCTCAACTTTATTAAATAATTAGGGTTAAACTCTCTTTTTATCTTCTTCAACAAATCATCTTCAACCAACCATCTTGAACATTATTAAATAACTAGGGTTTATTATTTAAATATTCAAAAATCAACCGCAAAAGACAATGACAATACCTCAAAAGCAAATGAAAACTCTCAAAATCACATTTTTCTTCTAAACTTTAGGTCCATTATATATATATTTGTTTATTCATAGGGATTGAAAATATAAAACATCTCAAAAATCGTCCAGTGGTTCGGGGTCGGGCCCCCGAAAAAGATGATGATTTTCGGGATGATTATCCCGAATCAAACTTAAATTTTTTTTTTGAAGAAAAATTTTCATTCGGGATGATTATGCCGAATGGAATGCATATATTCGGGTGATTATGTCGAAATAAATGCATATATTAGGGATGATTACGCCGAATGGAATGTATATATATATTTTTTCAAGAAATATTTTCATTTGGGATGATTATGCCGAATGAAATGCATATATTCAGGGTGATTATACCGAATTAAATGCATATATTCGGGATGATTATGCCGAATGAAGCTTCAATCCAATTTTTCATACCTTATTTGATTCGGGGCAAACATGATACCGAACCACTAGGTTATCAGATAGGGTTTTGCACGTTAGGGTTTATTGATTATGTGGTGTTTTCTCAACATATGAGGAGTATTAAACGTTCTTTGTACCAAAAATTAACACATTATTATTGTTCAACATATTTTTAATAGGTTTAACATGTTTTTCAAGGGTTTAACATATTTTTCGTAATGAATAATATATCAAACATTGTCTATTATATATGTTTTGATGACTATAATCTTATTTGTATGGTATTGAGTGATGATTTGATGAAGATCTTTGAAGCTTTGGAGGTTTAGACAATGAAATTAATTTGTAGTTGAAGTTGAGAGGTTTGAATGTGTAGAGAGAAGGAGAGAAAGTGGGTAAATGATTTTTTACAATTTTAAATATATGGTAGCACTTTGATGGTATTTGAAAGTAACTATTAAAATCAATTGGTATTTTATAATAAAAAATAAGTTATGATATTTTAAAATATTATTTGAAGTGCCCTTAGAAACACCCTTATCATTATATTGAAAATGAACTTTTTTAAAGAGCCCAACCTCTGTCAAACTCTTCCCGTCCCTTGGTGTGTGTTAATTCATCTTTAAGAGATTCCACTGTTGTAGAAACTTTAGAGATAGAAGTGTCACTTTTCTAGAGGTAAATATCATTATATATTTTGAGAGACGAACATTAATAAAATCTTCGACTCCGATGATAACAATTATTTTTTCTGTAAAAAAAACACTCCTTCCTTTGGTATATAACTTTTCAGGGGTTGTTAATTCTTATTGAATTTTCATGCATATAATTTGTTTATATTTAATGTCATAAAAACACAAATCACACATATAATAACAATTATAATTGGCTATACACTTAGTGAGTTCCACTATCTTTTCATATATATTGAACTAACCATAATTATCCGAGTACAATATTTTCAACACATTTTTGCGTTTTTGTCATTATGGTAAAAATTAAGGACATTCACGTGTGTATTGCCTTAATCACAAAACACGAATAGTTTAATACATCCGGTGCCATACAAGCTTTTAAGGTACCCTTAGCAACCAGGATAAGAACCCCAACCCTTTCGCAAGTCTTGTTTGGGATGGAGGGATTAGTCCGAAGTGTGCATAAATTGACTCGGGATTACCCTTCATACAAAAAAAAGTAATTCTAGACTGTTATTAATGGAGGCCCGGTGTAAGTATTTTTATTAGTTAAAATAGGCATATATAAAACTCATTAGCCGTAAGTACTATTTGTTCTAAAAGTACATTTAAAAAGTGCATCTAAAAGGTAAAACATGGTTATGTTTTTTTTTTTTAATTTTAAAGATAAATTATCACATATCAACAATTTTACTTTCAATAAAGATAGAGCGACACTCTTTTTTGACACAGAAAGTTGACACAGTGACGTGGCTAATGGAAATGTATCCGTTTGTAAATAGGTTTGGGTTCATTTGTGATTAAAAAAAAACTTTTTTATAAAAAGAATAATTATACAGGTTTTTCAAAAGGACATAACTATTTTTTTAATTGTACATTTCTTTTATAAAACAATTTTTTGATCATTAAAGTTAAAAAACAGTTTTTATTATAAATGTACTGATATGTACTTGTAATATTGGGTAAACAAATGGATTCTTGAATCGCTTTAGGTACATTTATGATTAAAAAAACTGTTTTTTTAACAAATTAATAAATAAATTACAGTTTTTTTAAAAGTAGAACAAACTTTTTGATATAAAAAAAATATTGTCTCATAATGTAGACTTTTTTGTAATAAATACAATTTTTTATTATATAAAAGTAGTTTTCAAAGAAAAACATCTTTTTATATGCCGTGGACTCACATTCATTAAATCTTGTGGATTTGCGTCAGCGGCACTAACCAATCGCGATGATGCGAGTCCGCGTCAGCTTTTAAGAATTTGTTTTGCAAGTCCTTATTTTTTAATGGATAAATTTAATTTATCAATTATATTACACAAATGGGAAGAAAATTTGATGTCTATAAGACATTAAAATTTTGATGTCTTAAATTCGCGGTTGGTTAGTTTGCGTGGATTTAAATTCATTAAATGATATGGGTCATCGCCAGCAGTACTAAACAATTGTGATAAAAATTGGCACTAAAAAAGTACTTTTGTATTTAAACCTTGCATTTTTCGTAATTATTCTTATTTTTTTTATCATCAACTAGTTTTGAATCTTTAACTGTTTCAGATGGAATAGTTATCTCTATTTAGAGTTTTGGTCCATTTGTGATTTAAAAAAAATATTTTTATAAAACAAAAACGGACAAAACTATTTTTAAAAGACATTATTTTTTTTAATGAAAACTATTTTTTAACTTTGATGATAAAAAAAACTGTTTTATAAAAGAAATTTAAAAAAAAACAGTTATCTGTTGGAAACGTATGCCCCCAAATTTTTACAACAAAATTCTTTTTACTTCACAAAAAAATAATTTCCTTTTTAGATATGCGGAAGCGAAGATGATGGTTCAATTAACAAAATTAACAAATTTCAATTTCTTTCCAAATTAAAATTAAACAAAGTGAAATAGGATAAAACACACACACAGTTTGATTTCACTTAACCACAATTAATTAACCCAAGTCCTAGAAATTTGCCTAAGTCATATTTATGAATTTTAACAACTTAGGTCAAACCAATTTTAACAAATTAAATTGATGACTTGAATTAACTACACATTACCCAATATTTAATTTAGCACCAAATTAAGTAAGTAGTGATTAAACCAAATTTTATCTTGTTACCTAAGCATGTGTTCTAGGTAAGTATAGCAAGATAAAATAAATAATAAATCACTACGCCGCGATGTACGAGAAAAAACCCACAACAGAAAAAAGCTTCGGACGGCCCTAGCCTCAAATCCACTAAGTATGGTTTTACAAATACAAGAGAGTAAGACTTACAACACTCGACTCGATCCCTCTCAAGCCCCGACGCTTCTTCTTGTATACACCTCCGCCTAGCGAATAACCACGGAGCTCCACCGCGGTCTCGGCATCCACCGATCGGACTTTATATGGTCACCGTCACCCAAACTAGGAGCCTTTCTCCAAGTGGGTAAATCAATGCAAACTTCTTCTTCTTTGTGGGATGTAGAAGCAAACCCAAACTTCTCTTCAAACGGTAGAGATGAGAAACCGGTGCCAAACTCCAAGCAATGTATATATATATAAAGTAGACTTGGAATAAACAATATGGGTGAAACAACTTGTTTAAAGGATTTTTCTTTGAAAAATGAACATTTAAACTTCAACTTTTTCTTAGGAAAGATGAACTCTCAAAACTCTCTCTAGGAGATGTAGGATAGTGAAAAAGTTAAGTTCAAAAAGGTTGTTTCCGCACTTCATGAATTTTGTCCAAAGTTAGTGGGGAAAGTAAGTGGGAAAGTGGAAAAAACTGCTCAAAACTGCCAAAAAACTGTTCCCGCCAAAACTCGTTCGAACGACATTTTCATTCGAACGAAGTCTCGTTCGACGAGGCTTCTAACGAAGTTACAGTGTGAACTCGTTAGAAATCTCGTTGGAAATCTCGTTCGAACAACATGTTCATTCGAACGACACTTCGAACGACATTCCAGTGGCCTATATGGGAACTCGTTGGCAAACTCGTTCGAACGACATTGTGGTTCGAACGACAAACTCGTTCGAACGACATTTCAAACGAACTTCTAGAAAGTTGAAAATTTTCTATTTTTTGCCCAGAAACTTTATATACTTTATTTTAATGTTTTAATAAAATCTTTCTGAAAATAAATAAAGTTTAAACTAAAAGTTCACCCAATAAAAATGTTCCAAGCTCTTATATATATATATATATATATATATATATATATATATATATATATATATATATATATATATATATATATATATATATATATATATATATATATATATATATATATATATATATATATATATATATATATATATTAAAAATGCATTCATACCTTAGGAGCAATTGAACCATATTATTGACGTAGACACGAGGCACATTAAACTCGGTAATTTGATGAAGCTTTATACTCTTGGCCGCTACGTCTTCAACAAACACGTCATAGGCTTGAATTGATACAATTGAACTCTATCATATGACTCAAATATTTTTGTCCGGAATTGAGCCAAAACAATAAAGGTCTCAATTGGAAATTTTTGTCCTTACAAATCTCCCCCTTTGGCTATTCCGGGAAAAAACTAAACAAAAATCCTAAAGGGTCGTCAAGCTCTACTAGATCGACACAAAATGTCCCACCCAAAATAAAATTACAATGCTTGACTCAAACAACCCAAGGATCAAAATCTTTGCCGGTGAAAGTTGTCATTTAGAATATAATAATTCCTGCACACTTAAGCAAACACATTAAACGCATAGGAAATATCAAAATATTAAATGCAATTAAATAATTATTCCCCTGAAATTAATTCTCCCCTTTATAAACTATGATCAACCTAAGAAGATAGCGACCCCCCCTAAGTTAAATCTCCCCCAAACTAAGATACGATTATAATATGATTAGATACCATTTCCCCCTATCATTCTCCTCCTTTTTGTTCAGGAATAGACAAAGGCTAAAGAATTAAAAATTAAGTTATCTTCCCCATTTAAAGCATATACACCCTCTAAACTAAGCAAGGGATAAATAGAATGGAATAGCAAGCTAAAAACATGCAATTGTGCATAAAGTGATGAGAACATTAAAGCACATGGGCAACTAAAATCATAACTAATCCAACAAATAATAATGGATACCAACTAAGATGCAAGAAACATATACCAATATGATACATAAGTATTAAGCATGTGATATCAAAAAAGAATGCAACAAGATGGATTCCAATTATGAATTAAAGCATATATGGACTAGAAAGCAAGGCAAAGACTAAACAAAAATATTAAATATATGTATACATAATATATACCTAATAGACTCAAGTACACATATATAGATATAAACACACAAATGACACAAAATAGAGTAATCTTTTCACGCTTGTATGGCGAAAATGTGTCATATGGAAACGGAAGTGTTGGGGTGTGAACTAGTAACAATTAAATTTAGACCCAATCACTCAAAACATTTTCATGGAGTTCTCAATTGATTGCAAACTTCATCACATTTGAATATAACCTCATGTGAAAATATAAATTGAACTCAATGAACAAACATACACAATGCATACAAGCCTAGCATGTTGATGATTCTACAAACCAATAGAGTCATTACATTGAAAGTACAACTAGGATAAACGGACATTGTGCAAACCGTTGATATACCATCCAATTCTCCCTCAATAAGCATATATTATTTTTGAATGAATATATCAATCAAACATATAAGGCCTTGGCAAATTATTTTTCTTTTAATGCCATATTTTCTTTTAGGCCTTTGGACCACGTATTTCTTTTAGGTCCAAGCAAACAGTGGCTTACTATTCGCAAAGGATAATAAATCCTTTCGGAGCCCTTCCCCATGTACATTTATATACATCATTTTATATATTTCACACAAATTTCATGTGCAACGAATTTTGACATGTACTAGTCCTCTTAGGTCATAAGTATGTAGATGACTAGATTGATATGAGAACACCTCACAGAGCTCAAATATACATATGGAGTTAAATTTCAAAAGAGCTCGTGCATGTGTGAATAGAGGCATATAAAAATAGAATCCATTTAATCAACACAAAATTCAACTACTCCATGTAAGCATGGTAAAGAACATTTTAAGGATTGAAAATCTAAATAAAAAATTCTAGCCACATGAAAGCGTAAAACAAGGGATTCTAACACAAGTATATGCCACATAAAGTGTGTCAAACTAAAATACACAAAAAAATCCAAAGGACCGTTTGGATAGAACTCAAGAAGGTAACTACCATTATGGACGCTTTTTAGATTGACCTCGCCAAAACATTCACTGGTAAATGTCGATGACCAGATGACGTTGACTACACCAATTATATTGTGTTTACCGAAGAAGACTTGATCGGCGTAAGAACCCTGCATCATGATGCACTTATGATCAGACTCAAGATAACCAATTAGGATGTTGATAAGCTTCTTGTGAATCAGAAGAGTTCATCAGAAGTGATGTACCTAGAATTATTCTATAAGCTAAAGTTGAACATCACCGACCTCAAAGAGGCCATGGTATCGCTGGTCGACTTTGTAGAAAGGATCACGATGCCATTAGGGAAGATCATTTTCCTAGTTAGAGCAGGAAACATATAAAAAATCATCGAGTTTTTAGTAGTGGGTATTGAGTCCCCGTATTATGCAATTTTGGGCAGAGTTTGGCTCCATGCCATGAGGGTCATACCTTCCACGTACCACTAAAAGTTGAAGTGTGTTATCGAACGAGGCGTGATCGAAACCCGTGGTGATCAGGCCATAACTTAGAAGTACTTTATCGCAGCTATTCATCTAAAGAAAGAAAAAAAAGAAGAAGAAGATATATCTTACTCAGGAGGGAGCTCGGGAGGGGGCTGTACCCTCCAAATAGAAACTACATCACGACCGACCAAGGGTGGAGGAGGATAGGGTCCATCCTGCCGAGAGGGTCATAGAATACCTGGAAGAAGTTGTAGCCGATGATAACTTGATTGAAAGAAAGTTTGTAATCAGAGCTGCTCTCGTTGATCAAGAGAAAAAAGAGTTAGTTGTATTTCTCAAGAGCAATCTGGACATTTTTACTTAGTAACTTTATAAATGACCAGGGTTCAATACTGGTGTAGCTTTCCATCGCCTGCAAATTTGTCCAACCTTAAAACCAGTCTCTCAAAAGGCTCTCCTAATAGCCCGCGATAAGGCTAAGGCAGTGGAGAATGAAGTAGAGAAGCTACCGAATGTAGGATCCATCAAGGAGGTTTAATTCCCTAAATGTTGGTCCAATCTAGTGGTAGTACTCAAGAGCAATGGCAAGTTGATGTTCAGTATCAATTTTGCTGACCTCAATAGGGCATGCCCCAAGGATAATTTTCCTCTCCCAAAAATAGACCAGTTGGTTGACGCTACAAAGACACACGAAAAGATGACCTTCCTAGAAGATTACTCTGGCTACCATCAAATTCATTTATTCGGGCCCGACCGAGATAAGAGCTCTTTTATAACCCCTATCGGGTTATACTATTACAACGTTCATCCATTTGGCCTCAAGAATGCAGGGATAACATATCAAAGGTTGGTCACCAGGATGATCAATAAATAGATGGGAGAAATAGTGGAGGTATACATTGACGATATGCTAGTTAAAAGGAAGAATAAGTTCAACCACCTTACAGACTTAGCAACAACCTTTGAGATCTCAAGAAATATCAAATGAAGGTTAATACAAGTAAGTGTTCATTTGGTGTCCAGTTAGGAAATTCTTAGGCTATTTAAACAGTAATAGGGGAATTGAGGCCAATTCGGATTAGATCAACACTATCACTAAATTCTAGCCTCCTCAGACGTTGAGAGATGTTCAAAATCTTTCTAGAATGCTGGCGGCGCTCAATCGCTTCATCTCCAAGTCTTCAGAACGCTGCCGACCATTCTTTTAGCTTTTAAAAAAAGACACAAGCCTCATATAGGACGATGATTATTCGCGATCTCTAGAAGAGATCAAATCATACGTTAGCAGGCCACCCCATCTGGTAATCCCAAATGATGGAGACCCACTGTACCTTTACCTGAAAGTATTAGACCATGTTGTAAGCTCCGCCCTAGTTTGTTAAAAAGGAGGAGGACAACACCCGATTTACTACGCCAACAAGACACTCCTGGACGCTGAACAACAGTACCTGCCTCTGGAAAAGCTCGACTATGCTTTGGTGGTTGCTTCAAGGAAGTTAAAGCATTACTTTGAAGCCCACTCCATAATCGTAATCACTTCTTACCCCCTTAAAGCCGTTCTGCAGAAAGCTGACCTCTCTGGACGACTCTCAAAGTGGTCAGTTAAACTCGAGAGATTCGACATCCACTTCCAGTCTAGAACGAAGATCAAGGAACAAGTCTTAGACATTTTTATTGCTGAGTTTACAGGAGATCAACATATAATCCAATCGGATAATGAACAATCAACAACACAAGAAGGGCAGTCCAAGGACTGGACCCTGTATGTTAATTGAGCCTCTAATTCTAAAGGGGATGGAGTAGGGATCATTCTCATCACCCATGAAGGCACCATGATTGAGTAAGGAATCATATTGGGATTTGAGGCCTCCAACACTGAAGCTAAGTACAGAGCATTGATCGTCGGTTTGTGAAAAGCCAAACTGGTGGGGGTAAGACGCCTCCACATATTTGGTGATTCCAAACTGGTTTTCAAGAAAATAAGGGGTGACTTCAACGTCAAAGATGATCGAATGGAAGATTACCTCGCGATCATACGAGGTCTCATGACATACTTTGAAAAATTAAAATTCAGCAATTCTCCAGGGGGTAGAATAGTCACGTCGATGCCTTAACATCCCTTAATTAAGCAATTTACTCTGACCTAAGGACAAATATCCAAATAGAGTTTCTCACATAACCAAGCATTAACCAGAAGATCATATCCGAGTAAGTCCTCATCACAGAAAAATACCCTAGTTGGATGGATCCTATAATTAATTACTAGCGGAGTGACATACTGCTAGATAACAAAAGGTCGGCCCATCAAATTAGGGTCAAAGCTGCTAGCTTTTACCTTGCCCCTGGAGGAAAGCTTTATAAGAAGTCATTTAAAGTCCCTCACCTCTAGTGCGTTCACTCACAAGATGCCGAGCAAGTTCTCAAGGAGCTCCATGAAGGCGTTTGTGGGAGTCACGCAGGTGGGAGATTGTTGGCCTTTCGAGAAATCAAGGAAGGATATTGGTGGCCTCATATGTAAAGGGGACGCAGGTGCCTACATTTGCATGTGCAAAAAGTGTTAGAAGCACTCCCCCATGGTCCACCAGCCTGCTAGCAACCTAAAATCCCTAACAAGCCCGTGGCACTTCGCTAAATAAGGATTAGATATAGTGGGACCACTACATACCGCATTTGAGAATCGTAAGTACTTGATTATCGGCACAAACTACTTCACCAAATGGGTAGAGGAAGAACCAATGACACATATTCGAAACTTTGACATGACTAGGTTCATCTGGCGGAACATTATAACACGCTTTGGGGTACCAAGTACTGTTATCATCGACAATGGTACGCAATTTGAAAGTATCTTATTTCAAATATTTTGCGATGAGCATGGTATCAAGCACCACTTTAGTTCTGTGGCATATCCCCAAAGCAATGAGAAGGTAGAAGCTTTCATAAAATCATGATTGACAAGCAGAGAAAATGACAAGATGGGGCCAAGGGTGCCTAGGTCGATAAACTCCCTCACGTTCTGTGGGCATACCGTACCACCCCCAGGAACAACTAGGGAAACATCTTATGCACTCACTTATGGAATGAAGGCAATTATCCCTCTGGAAGCAGGTCTCCCTACTATCAGAACCATTTTAGTCGACTAAAGCCTCAATGATGATGCACTACACACTCAGCTTGACCTAGCAGACGAGCGACAAGAGTTGGCCTTGATCAAGTAGGCCCAATAGCAACTGACCAAGTAATAAAATAAAAGGGTCAACTTGAGGAAGTTTTTGATACGGGATTAATCCTAAGAAAAGTCCTCTGCAGTGCTGTAAAACCATCGAACGTCAAATTAGGACCAAATTTGGAAGGACCCTTCAGGGTAATCAGAGATGACCTTCGAGGAGCATGTCACTTGGAAATGCAAGAGGGTAGGGAGATACTAAGATCATGGAACGCAGTCAACCTCAAGAAGTTTTACTTTTAATTTTTTTTTATCTTCACTAGGACATTTAGTTTAAGTAAATTTTTATTTTCAAACTTATGATCAGTAAGACAATATTCAATGAATAAAGTCCAGATTGACCCCTTTACTTTCATATTTTTTCATTGGCTGCTTAACTCTTACTAATAACATCTTATTAATGCGCACCATTTTAAAGCGATATCCCCTTCGTGCATGGCTAAACTCTTGAGATTACGATAATTTTTTCAACTTGTTTTCAAATCAGAGAACTTAACATGGCGAGTAGGGTTCGTAGCAATTACAGCAAGTTAGGAAACTCGTTTCAATTACTACATCCCTCAGGTTCTTGTTATAAACACATGGACCTTATGGGTTGCCCCGGCGACCACAAAAGCCCTACATGGGATCCTTAGGCAATAAATCCAACTCGGGTTGGCCACCAACATCAGTTGGTCAAAAAAATTCTTTTCGGGCGGATTGCCCATTAATCAGGTACATTCTTATCATCATCTTATTTAAGCCTAAGGGAGTGTGACGACACGACCTAAAAGGTAAAGTGGATGGAATGATATTGCTAAGGCATATTAGACTGGAAGAATGTTTCAACACATAAAAGAGGAGGGTTAACACTTAAATATCATTTAGTCGGCTGAGAAACCCAAAATGATTAAAATAGTATAAAGCCTAAGTTGGTCAATCAGTATTCTTTGGTCGGCAAAGATATCATGTAACTAACAGGCAAATGCTCTTTCAATAACACAAGCAACGATTATTAACACGTGTTTAGTCATCATATGCTCAAAACATGGAACAAGGTTAATAAAGTTATTTATTAAAATATATGTTTATAATTAGGTCAAAAAACCAAAAAATACTAAAGACATAAGGTGGCCCAGGGCGACGAGCGATATCTCTACATCGAGCGCCCTTCGATTATCATCTGGTTTTGGGGCAAGTTGTTCTACATCTTCATCAAGATCTTGCTCCAACAGTTGGATAGGAATGGTGTCATCTGGGATCCACTCATCATCTTTGGAGAAGGGGTTATGGCAATAAGCCGCACATTAAGTTTTATATTTATACCACAACATGGATTCCTTTGGAGTCTTCACCTCTTTGAGGGCACTTAGCCATCCTCGAGTAAAGGCGACCTTTTCAGCCTCCTTAAGCCTTGCTGGGGCATCTTCCTAACCATCATTATAAACTTTTCCCCAGACCTCTCGAGGTCCCATCTTAAAAGAGTATCTCAGCCTTTTAACATCCTCTTTCAGTACAGCCACGAATGTTTTCAGACTAGCGACCTATTTTCTCAGAGCATCATTCTCAAACTTAATGACTTCGCCCACCTGCTTGACCTTAACGTTCTCTAGGAGTTTTGCCTTTAAGGAATTTATGTCCTCCTGTACTGAGGCACCAATCTCCTCCATCTCTTGGATATCATCTTTTAGCTTCATGATCACTTCGGTCTGCTTCTTGTACTGCTTATTTCTTGCCCTTATGGACATGTAAATCTTTATAAAGGCTTTGCGAGACTTCAAGATAATATTTGGTCCAAGGATCTTCCCCAACTGATAGTTAGGAAGAATATACAATTTAAATCGATGCACTACAAATAATACACACCAGACCAGAAGCAAAGTATCATCACATGGAAAGTCAAGGGAAAACATGCAGAAAGGAAGAAAATTACATTCTCATTCATCAAGAAAGGGTGTCCAGGGGCCCATACATTAAGTTCTCAAAAATAAGTTACAAATTGTTAAAAAGAGGATCGTATAAGGAAAAAAGAAAAAATAAGTCCTAGTCTACGGGCCTTAATCATTCAACTGATTGCTATCAGCAATAGGCTTTCCCTTGCCAATCGTCTGTTGCTCATTGTCGGCACCATCACCTTCGCCGACCTCGACAGGAACAATCTTGGTATGACCGACATCTTAATCACTACTATCTTGTTCATCCTCTATAAAATATCAGGACTAGGAGAATGAAGGTTGACCATATCAGATTCAGCAGGAGTCCCTCCAACCTTCAAACCCTGATCCTATCCTTTCTTTAAGGATACCTTACGCCCGTAGGACAACTATTGCTCAATATCATTATAGGCTTTATAAAAGCCCTCGCGGTAGTTCGCATCTTTTTCCTGAGGAAGCTCACTCTCCATCTTGATAACCTTGTTGGATAAGGCTTCATTGGACTCTACTAGGTTGGCCTTCTCAGCACTAACCACCTTCCGAGTCACCCCAAGAGCATCATAAGCCTTGGTCATTTTTGCCTTCTCATGCTCCCACGATTGGCGAGCTTCAGCAAAAGCTTGCTTCCTAGCCTGGAAGGCATCTTTTAGCTCTTGCTCTCTCTTGGAGCTACCAGCATGGACATCCAGAAGAGTGGTAAAATCAGATAGAAACTGCACCCAGAGGAAAAGAATAGAAAATCAGTACAGTAATCGGGAAAGAAAAGAAAAATCAATGGTGGGAAAGACTTACCAGGGCCATCCCCTGCACAGTTTTGAGGACAAGCTGGGACGATCCCAACCTAGAAGAATGCTCGCGATCAGCTACGAGTACTTCCTTCTTTAAAAGGTCAGGGGCAAGGGAAGGTGCGTCACCCACGCTAGCCCCCTCAAGACTGGGGAAGGACTAGACTCCCGAGGACTGTTGAACTAACTTCCTCTTAGCCTCCACTATATTTTGCTCTTTCTTCATTTCCTCCTCTTTTCTCTTCTCCATCTCTCTCATCTTCTCTTCTTTTACTCTTTTCTTGTCATTCTCTTTGTCTTTCCCTTTGTCTGATGGGATAGAACCACTGCCCCTAAGGGAAACTAGTTGCTGATGTCTTTAGAGACTGGATCTGATCAAATAAGAGAGTCTATCATCATCGTCAGGAATCTTCAATTTCCTCCTATTTATTAGAGGTGTCATGTCTTCTTCGTCTTCTTCTTCTTCTTCTTCTTCTTCTTCTTCTTCTTCTTCTTCTTCTTCTTCTCCCCTTTCTGAACTTTCCTCTTCTAGAATAATTGGCTCAAAAGGGCCAGCCTCATGAGCTCTCAAATCAGGAACCTCATCTACAGGACGAGCAATAAATCTAGTTGTAGTATTTTTGTACTCTAACAGATAAGCTGCTGATCTGGGATGCATGCCATCAGGTAGCCTCTTTTTAATGTTCCAAACCTTCACATGCTCATCAACATTGATCTTACTAATCTTGGGCTCAAGATTCTTTGCCCAAGCTGGAAAATAGAGGAAGAAAGGATAATTATCAGAAAACAAGAAGAAGAAAATGAAGAGCAAATGATACAGCAAAAAGATAATAAGCAGCGACTTATGTGCTCGTCTCCATAGTAAAAAATTACAGGACCCTTTTGCCTCTCGCCTGCGCGAGCAAGAAGACATTGTCAATTTCTGACAATAAAACCTTGGCCTAGTAATCCTTGTGTGAGTTTGAAAGATTTACCACTAGGACTTGATTAGCCTTCCCGATCTTCAAGTAAATAAGGCCATCACTTGTCCAAGCTGAACTTACAAAGACTAAAGAAGCTCTGAGGAAAAATAAGACACTGAGGAAGATGAATATTCAAAGCTTAGAGAGCAAAGAAGAAGGTGCATTGAACTAAACTGACGCAAGGAACTGTATCTCCGATTTGAAACCCGATAATAATGATCACACATGATCTCCCAAATGATTTTTGGCGATTTATATGCCCGACCGCACAACAGCACCCCCGCTCAGTCAAATAAATTACAAATGTACCACAGTGTTTGGCTCATGAGCGTACCCCTACAAAGTTCACCAGATTTATAAAAATTCCATTAATGTTGCAAGCACAAAGAGTTTCAAAATTCAAGGCCTCTAGTTTAGTTAAAAATTATTTGCCTACACCTCACAAAAGCCCAAACACAATTTAGGGGCAATTGTGGGGACCTATTTATTATGGTCAACGAGAGTAGCCGAACAAGTGCAATCCACTTAAGGGGTTGCCCGACCCAAATCAAATGTTTGACCAACAAATAAGTATATAATATATAGTAAAAGACTCACGGATATACTCAAATCGACCACCAAAAATCTCGGTAGAGACATTCAGGTTATTTACGATATATCCAACATGAATATTCAGTTTCTTATGCGACTCAACCTCTATGAAACGAGATCTATAAATTGTACACCCTGACCCAGGACAAATGGATTGGATAATTTGGAAATTTTGAGAGACAGTAAGAACAAGTAACATTTTTGTGGACGCAGGCAAGTTACCGAACCACGTACATCGTTGTTGTGTGTGCGATTTCTTTTACTTTCTGCTCTTTATGATTATTTTTGTGGATTCCTTTATTGTGATATTTTTTGCATTCACAATAATTATCACATGTTATTTACTGCATACTTAGTAAATTTATGACATAAACATTAACCTTAATCTCATCCAATTAATATTTATAAAATACATAATGTTTCATTTTAATTAAATTACTGCACATGTATAATTTAAAATACCAAAAATAATTAAATTCATAATTATCCAAAAATACGGGGTGTTACACATGTCTTAATTGCTTTTAATCTTTATAAAAATAATTTTTAAATGTTATAATATTTATAAAACTGTCAATATGTTTGTAAAAAAATATATACATAAACCACTCCCTAACAGTTTTTAAGGGCCCGTTTGGTTCTATATTACGAAAACTCGATTTAAACGCTGTTTTTAAATACAGTTTTAAAATTTAATTTTTTGTGTTTATAATTATTCGTGTGCATTTGAAAACTTGTTTGTTAATACAGTTTTTTTTAAATTTAACAAAATTGGCAAACATGTATATTTATATTATACATATATATATGTGTGTGTGTGTGTGTGTGTGTGTGTGTGTGTCTATGTGTATAAACATATATATATAACTGTCATACATACATGAATGCATACATATATACAAACATACATGCGTACATACATACATCATAAATTATAAACATGTACATTTGATATCATATATTTTTATGTATATTTAATGAGGTATGCTGGGGAGTTTAACTATATATATATATATATATATATATATATATATATATATATATATATATATATAGAGAGAGAGAGAGAGAGAGAGAGAGAGAGAGAGAGAGAGAGAGAGAGAGAGAGGCTCATGTACGTACCAAACGGTACATACCGTTGGCGCGGAACCATTTTATAAATGATTTTGAGTTGAGTTTTTTTATATGATGTTTAAACATTTCAATAGACCCATATAAAAAAACTAAACTCAAAATAACGTTTTTTGCTATTTTAAAAAAATCGGGCAACTTTTTGCAGCTTTTAAAGTGCTTTAAAGCTGTGAAAGTTTGACAGATTTTTTTAAAATAATAAAAAACGTTATTTTGAGTTGATTTTTTTATATGGACCTATTGAAATGTTTAAACATCATACAAAAAAAATTGGCCTAAATTTTTTTTTCTACTATTTTAAAAAATTGGTATGTACCGTTTGTATGTAAATGAGACTCTCACTATATATATATATATATATATATATATATATATATATATATATATATGTGTGTGTGTGTGTGTGTGTGTGTGTGTGTGTATATGTGTGTGTGTATATATACACACACACATATGTATATATGCACACACACATATATACATATACATATACATATACATATACATATACATATACATATCTATTTTTTTTAAGAAAAGAAAGTATTTTATTATTTGGGGAAAAAGACTCTCCAAGGGCACTTACAAGTGCTAAAGCAAGACTCTTACCAAATAGAAACAACAATCTAAAGCCAATTTAAAAATCATTTAGGTCCGACGATTTCTAGATCGCGTTCGCTTGCGGACGACGCTCCCATTGTCATTTTTCGCAGTAGAATTTACTTCATTCGACATAAGATCGGAATCCACCGCAGATGCTGAATCAAGTTTGGGGAGATCCACAAATAAATCAATGCTGCGGTCGTCGTGAATTTGTACACTAATAGGATTAACTTGGGACAACTCTTCAGTTGTATTAATCTCTAATACTTAAAAAGAGGCTAATCTTTTTACAATAATCAAATGACTAAATTAGCCCCATTTAACATAAAATTCCGACTATAACCTCATGACCATAATTTGTTCTCTACATCCCACTCTGTGTCTCTTGATTCTAACGCTCACACTCTCTCTTGCTTCACACCCTAATTATTTTATTTGTTTCTCATCATTGGAATATGTTCTATAATATAATCCTTAAGAATCTAAACCGACATTAGTTATAATTGACTGCAAACCCAATTTTTGATGCCGAGTATCCCCAAATCCTACATAATTCCACACAAAGATGTCTTGATCTCATAATTTCTCCTTTGCATGTCACCGGGCTTTGAAATTTCAAAACAATCCTATGTTTTGAGGACTTGAAGGATAATGAGGAAGGTCTTGGTGAAAACGAGGTTCGAGGGCCCTGATTCATGAAACCCGCTTTTAATTTGGCTAATGGGCTACTTCGATTGGTGAGTGAAAGTAGTCACTTTCTTTTGGATTTTTTATTTTGATTTTAAGTATTTGTGGAGAGGCATAACCATCCATTTCATTATTCATTCCATTTCATATTTTGGGTCATAGATCTCCGTCCTTTTCATCCATTATGTGCTATTTTCACAACATCCAAACTAACCCAAAAAGGTTGATTAAGTCTTTGATTGAAACTCAAAGATAAAAATGAGAATTTCTTAGAGTGATCATTTTGCTTTGCTTGAAATTACATTTTCACTTAAATTTTAAGGCAACATTTTGAATTATGTTCATTTATTCGCTACAACATAATTTCAGATTTCGGATCTCTATTTTTGTAGAGATACATACATGCAAAAATTATGTCACGTATATTTTTGTGATCATGTGTGTGCGTGATTCTGTTGACGAGTTAGTAATCTGGACAAGAAAGCTTGAGACGGTAGGTTACATATTAACCTTTGATTTTTTTCTTCTAAGGAGGCATTTGATAGCCAAATTTGTTATGGTAAATGGCAAATATAGTATTTGCCCACTTTTTAGTCTGTTTGAGAGCAAAGTTTGTCTACAAGCTATTTGTTCATGTACAACATATCTAATGCATAAAAAATTAGCAAATTTTGCTTTGCTATTTGGGCGAGAAGTATTTGCCAAACAAATTTGCCACTTCTTACAAGTTTTTATTTTTTTATGCTAAAATATTTTAAAAACTTTTAAAAAATTGTTTTAAATAAAAAATTGTTTTATAAACTGTTTAGGAAATTATTTTAAATAAAAAAATATTTTATAAAAAATATTTTAAAAAATGTTTTTAAATTAAAAACTGTTAAAAAACTCTTCTAAAACTGTTTAAAAAATGTTTTAAAACTTTAAAAAAAATGTTTTATAACAACTATTTAAAAAAAATATTTTATCAAAAACCTGTTTTAAAATGTTAAAAAATGTTTTAAAATTTTTAAAGCTGTTTTAGTAATGTTTTCTAAAAACTGTTTTTGAAATATTTTAAAAACTGTTAAAAAAATTGTTTTAAATAAAAAACTGTTTTATAAAGTGTTATAAATAAAAAAAACTATTTTATAAAAAATGTTTTTAAATTGTTTTAAAAACTGTTAAAAAACTGTTCTAAAACTGTTTAAAAATGTTTTAAAAATAATTTCAAAATTATTTAAAAAAATGTTTTATAAAACTGTTTTATTAAAAACCTGTTTTACGATTTTCTAAATTGTTTTGGTAAAAGGTTTAAAAATTATTTTGAATAATTAAAAAATTGTTTCGAATATTGTAAAAATTGTTTTATCAAAATTGTTTAAAAAAACTGCTTTAAAAATTATTTTAAAAACTATTTTAATACTGTTTTATGAAAACTGTTTTAAAGCTGTTTTAATAACTGTATTAAAAACTTTTTTACAAAATGTTTAAAAGATATTTAAATAAACTAATTGGGTTGACTTTAATTTCGCTTAATTGTTGTTTGATAGCCTCGTGTGAAAAAATTAGGTAAAATTTACCATGACAAATTTTACTCATGAATTTTTTTTCCATATCCACTTTTGAATCAAACGGACTCTAATAGCTTTTATGACAATGGATACATTTTTTGTTGCCAAAAAAAATCGTAAGCAACATATCAAATTGGGTTGGGTGAATTGCACGCGAAATGCGTAATAATCGACTTAGCACTTTGCATATGCGAAATGGGAGGGCCACAAACTCAGGTGAAAAACAACGTGGTTTATGTGAGTACCGTGAAATAGCATGTAATTTTAAGAAAATGGTTACGATGGGCTCTTTTAAATTCCGAGCTTTCAAAATTTTCATTACCCCTAGGTTAAGAACACATATTTCTTATATGAAGGCTTTGTGGACAATTTTTAAGCTTAAGTTCCCATTTTATTTTATTCCAGAAGACACACTAGCAGTTATGCACAAACACAAGAAGATGGATATTATTGAATATAATATTATTAAGTAAGTCAAGAAAATAGATATTACTAATATAATTAAACATAGCATATTATGTATATATTTATAAACTTATTTTGAACTCTGTAGCATCTGCAACGACAAAAAATTAACAATCGTTTCACTATGATACATCAAAACACTACTCGAAAAAGAAGGAGAAGTGCAAAAACTCTGAACTTAAAGTTATTGTAAATAACCTCCTAAACTATGTATTTTATTGAAAAGATTCGTTTGCGAACTTTTTAAGTGTATATTTTGTTTTTCAAGTTCTTGCAATAGTAAATTGTTCAGGGGTTCCTTCGAAATCTCTTGCAACTTACCCCCCAAAAATGTCGAAGGCCTAAAATAACTTAAGCTATAATATACAGACAAAATAGATGCGCTCGCGCGCGCGCGCGCACACACACACACTCTCTGTCTCTCACATACGCACATATAAATTAAAAAGGTAATAAATATATACAAAAAATGTTTCCTACCATAATGATTTCAAAATTTTACATGAATTCAAAGAGATATACCCTGCAGTTAAGATTTAAGCTTATAAAATTTGTGAACCTGATGCCTTGTTCTGTAAAGACTTTTGCCATCACCTTAACAACTGAACCTGTATTTGTAAAACTAAAAGTATTCTGCCATTTCCCTATACATTAGTTATTACCTTTTATTTGGTTGTTGAGAAAGTTTTTATAAAGGGAGTAATAGAGATCAAACTAATGGAAGAAAATAGATTAAAACTGGTTGTTTTAAGGATACCCTAAATGTAATATTTTGTTCACTATGCAGAATTTGCTTGGTGTATTTTATCGTTGTTAATATTCTTAGTAAGATTCTTCGTTTGATTAATTAATTTTTAGTTTCTTCAATTTTGTTTTGTTGATAATTACATGTTAAATTTGTTGTCCGATTTTTACTTGATGAATGAAGATTGTACTGAGTGAGCAGAGTGCTTCCTAAATATTCTCAATGTATTCAACTCAATCCTAATTTTTCGATTAATTCAACTCCTTCATGATCCGTTTTTAGGGTTAATTGGCTAAATACGCACACATGGCAAACCTATAGTAGGCCTGAACCTCTGCAAAATTATAGGTATGTATTGGAAATTACAAGTCTATTTTTGTGAAGTGGTAATTTAAAGGGTAAAAATTGTTTTATACAAACTTATCCCTTTGAAAGTTTTTAACTTAAAACAACCCCTCACACATAATATTACTCCATTTGTGACGTTAAACTTATTTTTGAACTTGGAATCCTCCATCCATTTGAACTTCAGTTGTCAGATTATATTATGTTTTCCACGTGTGAATTTATGGGATTAAATATAGAAATCTTGAAAACAAATTGCCTTAATTTTTTATTTGCTATTATTTCTTTTCTTGATATTACTATGGGGAATTATTGGATTTTTGTTAATTGTATTAATTGAATGTATTTTGCACTTTGTGCCAAAAGTACCGTCATTTAACAACTCAAAATTTATTTTATTAGATATTTTTTCCTATGTCAATTTTTCTTTTGATTTTGGCGTTGGCTAAAAAGTGCGGTGGATGGGAGTATGGGTTGTGAGTGGTATGGTGTGGTGTGGTGGTTTGACAATGGTATGTGCTCTTATATTATGTTTTTTTTAGTTTGGGTGGGTGGGTTAGGTGGTGGTGGAGGTGGAGTTTGTGGTGCTAGAGGTGAAAGTGGTGGTGGTTGCATTTTTTTACTGGTGATGGAGTTTGTGAGTGGTGGACTTAATGGTTTGGTGGGTGTTGTTATTTGTTTTTAATTTTTTATGTATTTATTTTGGTTTTTGGTCTTTGGGTGTGGGTGTGGAGTCTATGTCAATTTATTAATGTCAAAATTTATTTAATTGTAATAATTTCTTATCCATTCAAATAACCTAACAACATTCCCCAACATATAAAGCAAATTTATCAATGCCTAAAAATATTAACAAATAACAACATAGGTTATAGCAAACCATACCCCAACAAAACTCAAATTTAAAATAAAAATAAAGTGAAATAACAGAAGTTACTAATAAACCGAGTCAACAATATCGAACAGTGTTGTGTAACCACGAAAATGACCTTAAGCATTAGATTGAGGCAAGTAACCTATTGTCATGAACTAATGAACTGAAATATAAAAAACTATTCACAACACTCATACCAGACTAAAGGATTTTGATTATAAGTTGAGATGGGTTGCACCTTCTATGGCAATCATGAATGACTTTCTTTCTCTTAAAATTATCTCAACGCCTTTACTAATAAAATATTACATTGGAATGGATTTTGCGCTAATATTGCATCTCTTTACTTATAATGCCATGGTGTCTCCTTTTAAAGCATCAATTGAATTTAGGGATTCAATCGCACGTGCAACGCACGTGGACACACATAGTATAATCTAAATGAGTCATATCTTCATCACTTTTAGAGTCTTCATCAGAGGATGAAGTCTCAAATAGATCATTCCGCAAAACAAGTTTATCTCCTATTAATACGATGGAATCGCGTTGGATTAAGTAATGAATATAGCTTTATTTTTTATTTTCCAATTTTGTTTCTAGAATATTTGGAGTAGACCTGTCAAAATACACGATAACCCGTTAACACGACACGACCCGACAGGAAATTATAAGTTAATGGGTTTACCCTTATTGGGTTTGGGTCATTAACGGGTTGACACGGTAGACCCGTTAACACTAACGGTTCGGGTTTGGAAATTTACCTGTACCCGTTTTAACCCGTTTCTACCCGTTAACACCCGTTAACACTAACGGGTACTATAGGGTCACCCAACCCTTACCCAATAACAATAACCATTAAAACCCATTATTTTTAAATCTTTAAAGACTAACGGGTGTTATAGGGTCACCCAATCTATACCCAATAAAAATTACAATTAAAACCCATTATTTTTAAAGTATTGAAGACTAACGGGTATTATAAGGTCACCCAACCCGTTACCCATTTCGATCCAAAATGATTCGTTAATATTAACGGGTGTTAACGGTTTGGGTCGTGTACCCGTTAATATTAACGGGTCGTGTTTGGGTATTGTTATTAGACCCGTTAGGCTTAATAGGTCGTGTATGGGTTATGGTGTTTTGACCCGTAACGCGTAACCCGTAATCCGTACACGACCCAAACCGATCCGTTGACAGGTCTAATTTGGAGTATCAGAATTAAAAGTGACCATAGCTGACTTTTTCAAAATTTTAAACTTATCCTCGTGACCTAAGTCTGCTGATGAATTTTCCAAAGATGAAGCACCTGCTTTTAACGAGGCTTGAGGAGAATCATATCCCACCATTTGTGAAAATATTTTGTTACCCAGTATTAGGAATGTCCTGATTTTGTGGGATACGACATTTATTTTGAAAATTTCTGTTTGCGTTTCCACCTCCCTGATCACCGGAAATTTTTTCGATCATTTTCAAATCGTCACCGGATTCTTCTCCAAGTTTTTTGGCAGGATTTTGGGACTGTTTGGGAATTTTTTTCATCGGAGCTCCTGCCACGGTTTGTGTGACCCACCTGGTTACGTTGATGAGCAATGGTCACTTGATCTCCGGGACAAACTTTTATCCCATTTTTTTTTCCAAGAAACAAACCCGATTTGGAGCAGATCCTACAACATTTATTTCCTGCTCATCTGCAGTATCTGAGTTAACCGTTCCTGCCAGTGTAATGTCTTTCAAAACTGCTAACACAGAAGGCTCTTTCATATCTGCAACATCAGTTGTATTATCCTCGTAAAATTCAATATTAAGGCTTGTATTAGAATTAGACGCGCCTGTCCTAGTTGGTTCAGAGTTTGAACCATGAAGAGTAGGGGTGTTCACGGTCCGGTTAGGTCCGGTTTTAAGGTATTTTTTGGATCGGATCGCATTAATCGGTCCTAGAAAATTATGGACCGAGACCGGACCGAAATAATCGATCTCGGTCCTATTCGGTTTTCAAGCGCTCCGTGTTCGATCTCGGTCCTATTCGGTCCATTCCCATAAAAAAACATCACATTTTTTTTGTTAAAAATATCAATTTTTTTTTTTTATTAAAAACAACACCATTTTTATATAACAAAAAAAAAAAAACAGATTAGCCTTAAAAAAAAGATAGACAAAAAATAGCCCTTTGGTATTTCTGATTTCATACTACCACACCAAGCAGTGCACCAATACACACAAAGAAATGAGCCTCATATTACCCAATATTTCAATATTTCCAGAGGCTTGTTACATTTTTCCCTCGTTACAGAAGAAGAATATTCACTTAAATAAAATGTCAACATGTAAATTTAATAAATACTCCAAGAGTTCAACTAGAATTGATGACATCACTTCAACCATTTACTCAAGTCAACAGGCAAACGAGTGACCAATTTGCAGTAACAAAAAACTCAATTTGAACATGTAATATGACGTTATTAGTTTATTTTATAGGCTGGGTCTTATGGTTTTCTACCATTGTCTCTCTCTCGTTATCTTAGCCAAATGTGTATACAGTTAAAAAAAAGCACATATGTATAAACAGTTATCCTAGCCACACACATCACAGGGTAAAACCTTAAATGTTGGTAACTCACAAAAAACCTTGTCATACACAACATCACAAATAACAGATCCAACTTGGTCTTGAACTAACAAATCGTATGGATGAGTTATGAAATCAAAATAACAGATTGTATGTAACAAACAAATAATAGATTGTAAAAACAAACCTCATAAAAGTTGGTCTTGAACTTGATGAGCCTCATTCATCGATAGATTCAGATCCAAACAAAAATCAAATCAGCGAAAGTGGGAGGGTGGGTTTGCTGCCTGAGCGGAGATGAAGGAGGGGAAGAGTGAGCCGGAGGAGAGTTAGGGAAGGGAGAAGAGTGAGCGGCCGGCGAGAGAGCTTGTACGGAGAGAGAGAAAAGAGAAGATAAGAATGTTAGGGTTGTGTTGTGTTGGGTTTTAAAATCTAGCGTGCATATAGGTACTACTAGCTTGTGTGAGTTATGAAATTAAAAAAAAAATTATATATATATATATAATGAAAGAGGTCCGGTCCGGTCCAAAACCGTTTTTTACGATCCAAGACCGAGACTGAACCGAATTATGCAGTCCTATACATTTTTAGACCGAATTAAAAAAACTCGTAAAAGTGTGTTCGGTTCGGTTCGATTTTTTCGATCCGTTTGATCTATTCGGGTTCGTGCACACCCGTAATGAAGAGGGTTTGTGAGAAGTGTATTTTTCTCCTGAACAATTTGTTTTTGATGGGAAACAACATCAACTCCCATCCGTGTATGCGTGTAATACATATTGACTTTTTTTGAGGCACGAATAGGAAGTTTGGAGACTTCTTTTTGGAGGTTTCGACAATCATTAAAAGAGTGTCCAACGTTCTTGCAAAAACTACAGAAAATAGGGAGAGATTCATAACAAATTTTAACATAAAAACTACCCTCTACTTTTTCTACCAAAATCCGTTCTAGAGGTTTTTGAAACAGGTTAACTTCCACAAGAACTCTTGCAAGGTTTCCATATGTTCTTTCGAAGGTATTTTTATGAATGCGAAGAGGCAGACCCGCTCCCCTAGCTATCTAGAGAAGAAGACGTGGGTCCCAGTACTCTTGGCAAAGACCCATAAAGCGAACCCACACAATAGCAGTAGATTGAACATGTAAATCTGGTTGGAAGTCAGGCACCTTGAAAAAGCCATTTGAGAGTTTAGTACTCCTTAATGACCAAACCTTGCTCATCTCAACAGAACAAGAAAAAATCATATTAAAAAATCCCTTACCAATGCCTGTAAGAATCCAGTCGTTTTTAAGTTGCCAATTATAAGTGAGAGTAGATTTCAGCTCTTTAACTTTCCATGGTTTAGCACCCTTAGCAAGAACTATTCTACCTATGAGATTAGAAGAGTTGCAAGCTTTAACCACCTCTTCATATGCATCATCATTCAACCTTACAATAAGTGTGTCCCTACGTAAATATGGGTCAGTAAGAGAAGGGAGGCACGTTGTTGGATTCACAACCTTTTCAACCTTTTTTATTACAAAGGACAACAACAAAAGATGGTTTTAGAGATGTGACATCATGAGAAGGAGTGTTAAGATGGGATGAAGATTTTCTTTAGGAGCATAAAAAGGTTTAGGATCAAAATCCAAACAATAGGATGGACTTAAATCCACAGGAAGAATCGATATCATAGAAGAAAGAGTGGAGTTGTAGAGAGAAGGTGGAAGTTCTCTCTCTAGAAATCATCATGTGTTATATGTATATGTGTACGTATATATGTATGTATATTTTAGATTATTCGATACATTAATAATACATGTATAAAACTATATATAAATATCATGTATCTATTGATAATATTATTTAACTTTAAATTATTCCATACTTAATTTTTTGTGTATATATATATATATAAGAATTATACACATATTAATATATTATGTATGTATATTATATATTAAGGTATAAATGCATTAAAATATTAAGAATGAATAATATGGAGTTGAAAAATAAAAAAACAGAAGTTATAAAACGCCATCAACCTATTTTCTGAAAAACTTGATTATAACACATAAATATTATAATTCGGTGTTTAAAAACAGGTTGTCAAATGTAGATTTTTATCAAAATTGTATTTAAACACAGAAAATAGAATCATAATTGCAAACCAAACATGCCCTAAGTGTTTTTATTTATATACGTTATCAACACCTTTTTTAAAATAAAAAAATCCCTTTAGAGAAGACAGTTGGTAACGGATATATAAAATTGCCGTTATCAACTTTATTTTTAATAGTTTTCTTACACAAATCAAATTTTCCAGTTTTTATTTATAGAAACAATTGTTATTTTTCATATAAATAACTTACTTTTTTTATTAATAAGTTAATGTTTTAAAAAAAAAAAAAAAAACAGTTGAAAATATGTACAATTTTTTTAATAATAAAACATTTAAAAATAATAGACAATTTTTATTTTGAGATATGTAAGAAAAACTAGTTTTTATAATAAATAGTGTACATTATTTTTATCTATAATATACATTTAAAATTAAAATCTATTTTTTTTAATAACATATAGTTTTGAAAAACAAAAACACAGTTAAAAAGGTTTTTGAATAACAAGTAATTTCTTTACAATAATAAATAATGTGAGTGCAATAATTATCACAATAAGAAATCTGAAAGTAGTATCGACTCCGAGATGAAAGAATAAATGATCACACACAACACCAGAAATATGGGGTACGTCCACGGAGAAGTTACTGTATTCTTATCTGTGTTTCTTAAATAATCGAAGCTACATCCCCTTTACCCCGGGCAAGGTTTACATTTATAGTTGTGATTCTAAGTGATTGAAATGTACAAATAACTCAACCAGCTTGTCGATAGCTCCTAAGTGTCCCTAAATATCTCCCCGAGATTGTTGGTAACCAATTTAATCCTATCTCCATGCATTTAAGCACATGTTAAATACACGGGTATAAATAATTACTTTGAGTTTGGTCGGGCAATCCGTTCTGCGTACTGGTCGGCTGCGATATTAGGCTTGAATAAATAAGCCCTCCCACAAATAGGTAAAACGTAAAGTGCGTTTTTTTTAAAAATAAAAACTATTTTTTATAATACATTTTTTTTCAAAATAAAAAATATTTATATAAATATTCACGTATAATTAGGTAAATATATATTTATATATATTACAATACATATACGAACAAGTTGAAATAAATACATATAATAATTTATTTATATATTTTATGTATATATAGGCCGTATAAATATATGATGTTAAAATAAATTAATGTATATTAGTGTATTTAAGTGTAAAACGATTTTTTTGGTTGAAAAAATGGATGAACTAGCAGTCAAAGTGATCAACTAATAATTTCATTGATTTTGAGCTCAACCAACTAATAACAAAATTCTAGGAATCGAACCTTGAATACTAAGAACTACTTAACCCGAAATGCTGAAATTCCCTCTAATATTCAATCATTATATACTTATTAGAAGACTGATAGTACTATTAGTGCTATGACAGAAGATAGAAGATGACGATCTATATCAATTCTCCCTCTCTTTCTACTCATTTGGTTGAAATCCATGGTTCACTATTTATTTGTATTAATATTAATCCTTACATTTAAACCGTGTTATTTTTGGTGGGCTATATTTTTGATCAAATCCCAGTAATATATTTGACTTCATTTCAATAATTGAAAACGGTTAGACATATTTGGAAGGGAATTTTATTGGGCAATTTACAATTAGGTCACTTGATAACAATTTTTAAACATTTAAGGACAATTTACAATTAGGTCCATTTGTTATGCCACTAGCGTGGACTTCTACAAGAAGGGAATTAGTGGACCTAAGTGTTTAAAATTTGTCAAAATTCCTTTAGTGTTTAAAATTTGTTCGTGAGGGACCTAAGAGTACTTTCCCCAATTTTTTTATTTTAAATCAGTAAGCATTCGATTCCTACTAATTTGTCAAGTTTATAATTAGGATAAGATGGATATCTTATATGATGTTTAACATTTAAAAAAGGTTTTTGTCCATTAAGTGAACCAAGATTATATAAATAAAATGCCGGGGTATCAAGGGAAAATTTCGATAAACTAATGGGTGTCATATTTCAAATGACAGTCTAATATAAGTAAAACAATATTTCACTTTAGCACTTGTATTTGTAGAGGAAATTACCTCCCCAAAAAAGTAATATTTAAGTTATGAATCCCAATTTTATGGGTCCGTCAAAAATGTTAGTCAAGCTGTTTGTTTTTTAAAAATAAAAAAATAAAAATAAACTTCAAATAAACTATGTGACTTAATGTTGGAGGTGTAAAACAGATACGGTTTATTTAAGTTTTGGTGCAAAAGTTTTTGCCCTGTTATCCCTGATTTTTATTTTTTATTATTACTCGTGTTGGATTGGATCCTCAATTTTACGAGTTGATTACTTGACCAAATTTAACCGTTAATTTTGGAACAATATTAGTGGTAAGTTTATAATGAGTTAACGACTAGCTGCACTTGTGTTTTTTCAATTATATCTTAATGATTGTTACATATAGATGCATATGTGGGGGCATGGATCACAGTATAGAAAAGGTGCAGAGTCTCTAAGGGGAACACAACCAACAGCCATGCTAAGGCTCCCTTGCTATTGCTGTTCACCAAATTGCAAGAACAACATTGAGCACCCAAGAGCAAAACCCCTCAAGGATTTCAGAACCCTTCAAACCCATTACAAGAGAAAGCATGGGATCAAGCCATTCATGTGCAGGAAATGTGGGAAGGAATTTGCTGTGAGGGGTGACTGGAGAACACATGAGAAGAACTGTGGGAAACTTTGGTATTGCAATTGTGGCTCCGATTTTAAGCACAAGAGGTCTCTTAAAGACCATATCAATGCTTTTGGGCATTATGACACTCACTGCTTTGAACAAGATGACGAACCTGGTTCGAAAATTGAGCAAGATATGTAATGAAATTAATGGGATTTATGTTAATTAGTTTCTTCTAATATTAGTTAATGAATCTTAGAACTATGCGTAAATCAATTATTAGAATCACTTTTAAGAATGGGAACCTTCCGTCTCTCCTACCTTCTCTTTCTCTTTAGTCTTTACTGCTTTACACACGCTGATTCAAATTTTAATTGGGTGAGGATGAATATTTTGAAATAAATTAAAAAAATTTCGAGTAAGCATGCGGGTACGAAAACGTAGTGTTTGTAATGTATACCGTGAGTAATTTTTGGCGGACACCAAATTCAGACGTATTTTGATAGACAATCAATACAAACACGACCCGTCAACGTGTCTACAAATATGTGTCTTGTGATGGTGTAGAATTACGCGTATACATTAAACATTGTTTTGATGCTTGTCTGTGCGTGAAAATAAACATGCACATGAATTTGGTAACTAAATGGAAACGTCTTAATACTTTTTCAATGTGGAAATAAACATGAACTTGAATACCCATGTTCAAGTTGGTTTCCTATTTTAAGAGTTTAATTTTAGTTTAAATAAGTCATTGTTGACCTAGTCTTTTAGAAGTCTGTTTCTTTATCGAGTCTTTAGGAGTATCTTAGTAGTGAAGGAAGTCAGTTAGTAGTGGAGAAGTTTATTTCCTGATTTTGTGCAGAGTCAGTTTCTAGAGATAGTTATTTGCACGTTGCTATGTAAGTAGGTGATGGGTATTGAATAAAGTGTTCCCTTTTGCATATCAATTTTGTGTGTATTCTTCCCTATTTCTAATATTATGGTATCAGAGCCACAAAGAGAGAAAGTGAGATAGAGAGAGTCAAATAGCCGCAGCTTGCTTTCTATTCATTTTTTGTTGCAGTAGTAATCATCCATGGCATCTGACAATTTTGTTCAACCTGTAATTCCTCATTTTGATGGTCACAATGATCATTGGAGCATGTTAATAGAATTTTTTTTGAGGTCTAAAGAGTATTGGCAGATCATTGACGCTGGAGTAGCCAAACATGCAGCCGGCGTTGCACTAACAGACGCACAAAAGAAACTATTAGAAGATCAAAGGTTAAAGGATCTCAAGGAAAAGAATTATCTTTTCCAAGCGATTAATCAGTCAATCTTGGAAACAATTCTTTGTAAGGACGCCTCCAAGCATATTTGGGATTCTATGAAGAAGAAATATAAGATGTTCTTTGTATCCCAAAGCGAGTAATGATGTTCTTTCATATGAACCTCGTCATATCAGAGTCTCGGATGTTTGCGAGTGGTTCTACCTCTACCCATTTGGTGAAGTAGTCAATGCCGACCAACAGATACTTCCGATTTCTAGATGCAGTAGGTAGGGCCCTACAATATCCAAGACCCACTGGGTAAAAGGCCATGGGCTGGTTAATGACTTGAGGCCGCTAGCCAGCTAGTGTACCATAGGGGAGTGCTTCTGGCATTTTTCACATTTGCGAACATAAATTCCAACATCCTTCTATATGTACGACCACCAGTATCCTTCCTTAATTTCTCAAAAAGCCAATGATCTTCTCCATGCATGACTCCCAGAAATGCCATCATGAAGTTCACCAAGAATCTGCTCGAGATCTTCTGGGTGAATGCACTGGAGGTAGGGGCTAGTAAAAGACTTTTTGCAAAGCTTTCCCTCGAAATATAAGTGAAAGAAAGCAACCTTAACTCTTAGCTGGTGTGCCAACCTCTTGTCGTCTGGCAGTGTGTCGCTCCACAGATAGGTTATGATGGGATCCATCCAACTAGGTGCCGTTTGTATGTGGAGGACTTGCTCGACTATGAGTGAATTGTTGATGCTCGAATGTGCGAGGAATTCTATCTGAATGGTTCTCTTTAAATCGAAGTCAACGATAGAACTTAGAGCTGCTAAGGCGTCGGCGTGACTGTTCTGCCCCCTGAGGAACTGCTGAACGTCAACTTTATTAAACTTCGCCATAAGTCTCCTTACAGCAGCGAGGTAAGTTGCCATCCTCTCATCTTTGGCGTGGAAATCTCCACTTATCTGCTTGGACACTAGTTTTGAGCCGCTATATACCCGAAGGCACTTTGTCCCCATTAGTTGTGCTTTACGCAAATTGGCGATATGCTTTGTATTCCTCTTCGTTGTTAGAGGCTACAAATACCCATATAATCCCTTGATCGAGAACATTATTTTCTGGGGTAACGAGTAATACAATACCTACTCCTGCCCCTTTGGAGTTGGAGGCTCCATCGACGTAAAGGGTCCAGTCGAAGGATTTTTCTTCGTCTTCAGTCGGTTGCTCAATTTCTAACTGAGCGATAGTCTGGTTTCCCATGAATTCAGCGATAAAATCTGCTAGAATTTGCCCCTTAATTGTTGTTCTTGGTTGAAAGTGGATATCAAATCGTCTAAGCTCGAACGACCACTTTGACAGTCGGTCGGAGATAGACCTGTCAAAATACACGATAACCCGTTAACACGACACGACCCGACACGAAATTATAAGTTAATGGGTTTACCCTTATTGGGTTTGGGTCATTAACGGGTTGACACGGTAGACCCGTTAACACTAACGGTTCGGGTTTGGAAATTTACCTGTACCCGTTTTAACCCGTTTCTACCCGTTAACAACCGTTAACATTAACGGGTACTATAGGGTTACCCAACCCGTACCCAATAACAATAACCATTAAAACTCATTATTTCTAAATCTTTAAAGACGAACGGGTCCTATAGGGTCACCCAATCTATACCCAATAAAAATTACAATTAAAACCCATTATTTTTAAAGTATTGAAGACTAACGGTATTATAGGGTCACCCAACCCGTTACCCATTTCGACCCAAAATGATTCGTTAATACTAACGGGTGTTAACGGTTTGGGTCGTGTACCCGTTAATATTAACGGATCGTGTTTGGGTATTGTTATTAGACCCGTTAGGCTTAACGGGTCGTGTATGGGTTAGGGTGTTTTGACCCGTAACCCGTAACCCGTACACGACCCAAACCGACCCGTTGACAGGTCTAGTCGGAGAGGTCATTGATAACTCTTTATTTGTATTCCTTCAGATATGGAATTGGAATGTCGCTGCGGTTAAACTTCGAGTATCAAAATTCCTGGAATCACCTACAAAACTTGTTAAAAATTTAGTATCGTGGAAAATTCGGGTATCAATCCAATTTTTAGCATTGAAACTGTTATCGTGAAAACTTGCAATTCCAATTTTTATTAAAAATCTTTTTGTGTTTTTAAAATGTTCTTTGAATGTTTTTTTTTTAATTTTAAAAACAATTTTTAAGGGAGGAAACGACAATTTATGCAACTAAAATGACTATGAAAATTTAGAAAGTAATCTAGTTTAGAATTTATAAAAAGAAACAAGAGGTGGGATTACACTGCATTGTCAAATCACTTTAATGTCCTAATTATTCAATTGAATAGTTCGAAATAATATGGAGTTTAAAATTTAACTCTCGTCACAATCCTAAATTCAATTTTATCTTTTTCAGCAATTAAATCTGGAATAATCACGACATAAAAAAAAATTAAGATTCACACTCATTTCAATAAAATATCCGCTAAGATTAATTTATTAAAATTTTGTACGAATCTTTGAATTGCGTACACATAATTAATATTTAAATTTAAGAATAATACTTATCTCTAAGTGAAATCCAAAAATCAAATATTATTTTTTTCCATTAATTTATTAACTCTCGTTATATAAATTAATGTGTGATTTTCCCCAATTTAATTAGCATAGAACACATCAACGAACAATTATTCAAATAAAACAATTCAACATACACGTTTCATCCCACCCCTTGAATGAGGTGTTTAGCCAGACATGATTAAAATTTCAGCACAAGCACAATTAACAAACAAGAAACTAAAGAGAAAAAGAAAGAAATACGATACGCAATAATTTCTTGTGTCAACTGTGTGCATGAACACGCGTTCCAAACTCGTCACAAAATCTGACTGGATTACAAAACTGAAAATAAAAAAATGAACCTACAAATTTTTCTAAACCTAAAACTATTTTTTTTCTTTTTTTCTGGCTATTTTTCTACCTTTTTTTTTCTTTTTCTGTCTCTCACGTTCTCTCTCTGTGTACTCCTTTTTTTATGAGCCTCCTTATTGTGTCCGTCCTCCTTCTTTTATATTCCATGAATAGGTTTGTAGAGGAAAGATTTGAGGGATTTCAAAAATTAAGCCAATGTTTATCGTATCATTCCACGTAAGTTTCTTTCTGGATTTGGTTCCTATTTTTTTGGGATTTGAGATGGAGATGGCAGGTGGGTTTTCGATTTTTGGTGTGAGGAGGGACTTGGGTCAGCTCGCGGATCTGCTTCGGTTATGGGTTTTTGGTGCTGGTCGACTGTCCGGGTCTGGGGCAGCAAAGGGGTCGCGGGTTGGAAGGGTTGTCCGACTGCGGGTTGGGTATGGAGGGTCGCGGTTTGGATCGAGATTGGTTGGGTTTGATTGCAACCGGGTTCGACCAAGTTTCAATCACGGGTATGGTGGGTTTGGGTTGGATCTATACCGGATTTGTTCGGGTTGTGGATTGGTGGCCGAGCAACGAGTTTCGCTAGGTGGGTTGCGCAGAGGGTTGGCCGAAATGGTTACGGGTTTGTTGGATTGGGGTTGGTTTTCGAGTTTGAGGGCCAAAATGGGGTGATCCGGGCAGGTGGGTCGCCGATTGGGGTGGCCTAATGGGCCTTCCATGGAAAGTGTTGAAACGATTTTGATGGGCCGATTTTGTTCAAGGATGGAGGTTCAGGTTGTGACACCCCGCCTAATTAAATATCGGGTGATCAGTCCTTTATTAAATTATAATCAAGGTGAACGGTTGGTTCATTCTTAGCATCACTGTCGCAAAAAAAACTTTCCAATTTAAACACCCTAAATAATTAAGCTAAGTGTCAAAACCATTTAAACCATTATTTCCATTTTATTAAATCCAATTATGAAAACCTTTAATAAGTAACCGTTTAAGAATCACATAATTATAAAGGCTAGAAAAGAACACCCAATAATTTAACCATTCAGACAACTAATACAAATTTTAAAACCATAAAGGAAAAACCATCCTGACAGTAATTAAATCCCAACGGGTAAAATATGAAAGATAAATGGACAGAGTCTCCGATGAATCCAACTGAATAAGGAAACGGGCGACACATGCCCAAATAATTAAAACTGAACTACGAGTGGAATCAACAAGGAGGTCGTCTAAGCAAATGGCCTGCAACTCCCACATAAGCTGCATCACGTCCTGTCCAAAGAGTCTAAGCATGACGCCCCTGTGGCTGGGCACCTCTAATATATACATATATACATATAAGAGAGAAAAGATGACGAGAGACAGGTCAGAGCCCGATTGTAAAACAGTTTAAATTTAGTTTAGCAATTATTTAAAATGCTTACCGGCTAATGCAACAATCATGTTAGTATATGACACTCTCTTGAGAAATTCTCACCTCTCACCTAGTGTGGACGCCTACCGCACTATTAACCCCGAACGTCCATTTTAATGTAAATCTCCCATAAGGTTTCATGTTGACAATTTCTATGGCTAAGATAATTATTTTCTGAGAATAAGGTTCGCACAGCTATCTCATTTCATTTTAAAAATATACTAGTGTTGTCACAAGATTTCCAAACACTTATATTAAAGTTGGAGTATTGATTAGTTACTGAACTACTTTTATACACAGATGAAAGTTCCTAGTTCCATGTCTCTCTCTCTCTCTCTCTCTTTCTCTCTCCATATATATATATATATATATATATATATATATATATATATATATATATATATATATATATATATATATATATATATATATATATACTAGTGGTGACCCGTGCGATGCACGGTGAGGTGTAACGCATTTGGAAATATTTATTTAAATATATAAAATAGTAGGAATTTATTATCAGTATTTCAAATAAAAGATCGTTGTTATAACAATGAGCAATTAAATGTAAATAATGTGTTGAATAGAGAATATGACTTAAAATGAATATAGACATGTGTTAAGCTTTTCGATATTACGGTTCAAACTTTATGTACATAAGTATTATTATTCTTCTTATTTTTTTTTATAATCATTGTTATTGTTAATTAATTTGATATCTTTTTAATATTTATGTACGTAACTTATTTCATTACATAAATTTTATTTTAATATAAATAAGTATGATACTTTACTTATGGTTTAGACACACTTTAAAAAATGTGGTGATCCGTGTGATGGACGTTTGTGTGTAAAGCGTCTTGAAATATTTTATTCAAATATATAAATTAAAATATCAGAAACCATACCATTGACATGGATATTTTCTAATTTTATAACATTATGATAGCAAAAATCCAAGTTTCAATAATTTTATTAGGATGGTGGTTTACCAAATACCAAATATAAAATTGAGATATAATATAATAAAAGAAAACAAAACTTCATGTTTAGTGACAACACGAAAATCACAAACCCAAGCCAACAGAAAGGTAATTATTTGAGATACATACTTCAATGATTATTAAGAAATAAATAAATAAAAGACTCAAATAAATTATGATTGCATGCTAATAGTTATAGGTTGCAATTTTTGAAAATGTGCGTGGCACGAAAGCATATGAAATTAGTATAAAATTGAAATAATTGTTCATGTTTTAAATTGATCGTTTTATGTTGAACAAAACACTAAACTACTTATAATCACACTTATTTCTCATCTTTTGAAATTATGGAGACCCAAACTAAAAGAATACAATATAAACATACCCTTCTTTGATTGTATTTAATATCTGAACCCATTCAAAATGTGAAAAAGAAAAAATATCCACTATTCTATGTACCGTAACCTATTAATCTTTCTTGCTATTTATAACACTTAACAGACACCCATCAACCCACCCCAAAACAATATGCGATCATAGGCTCCTTCTATCCTAAAGGCTAAACCTAGCTACTTGTACCTTAACTGTCTGTCACCATAAACTATGGTGTAGCCCATTGCCATGCCACCCAATTCATTATATATCTCTCTTCACATGCATTCGTATATCATTCAAATCGTAAGACATGTTGACCTATTAAAAAACTCATGAAGCAAAACACATGAAACACAAAGAGTTATGCACGCGGATGTATTTTTTTACACCACCAAAGAGGGAGAGAGATGAGATAAAAAAGAAGCAAAGAGAAACTAAGATAGTATATAATACAGATGAAAAATGTGAAAGTTATTTATTAATACCAATGAAAATCACCAATTGATATCATAAATGAAAAAAAAAATCATATAGATGTACCAAGTGAATATCATATGAGAAAATTAGAAATTCAATGTATATTTTTCATATCTTATCATGACCCAATAGAATTAAAAAAGGGTATTAACCCAAACAACCCTAGTGCCACCATCTTAAACCATATATAACGACTTCCCTTAAAACCTAAATAATATCACAAATATATGAAACTTCCTTTACCGTGCTTCATAAATCTAATATATTACAAATATTATATATCTCTAAATGTAAGCACAAAAACTATAGGGAATATTATTGTAACTTGTATATACCTACCATTTATATAAATACACAAACAAATAGTATATATATACAAATATATGTAAAGATAAACGTCCCCACAACCCCACAACACTGCTAGAAGATAAAGAAACTCAAAGATGGTATTTTTATGAAGGATATAATTTGAGAAAGTTGGATTATTATTTTATGTGGAAATCTTGTGCTCTCCCACTTGTTTGACAAATTTCAGGCTAAGAAAAATTTGAGAATCACACTGTGGTCGCAATTTCAGGCTAATTTTGTTATACATTTCTCTCTGTTCAGATAATATTGCAATGACTTTTCACTTTTTAAGTCAGAAATTTTGAGATTCTGAAAAAAAACCGTCCCCATATCGTGGTGCGTTGGTTTTTGTAATTTTTCAATTGTCGGGAAGGGACGTTTTTTTCCTAAGAATTTGAGATTATGGAAAACTATCCCCAGATCGTGTTGGTTGTTTTACGATATTAATCAATTGTGGGGAAGGGACACGTGTTTTTTTATTCATTTAAGAAACTCAAAATTCTGTAAAATTAGGATGCTTATTTGGAGTCTTGACAGTGTTCCAACTACATACGTATATGATTTCAAGAAAATAAAATACTATTCAAGCAATTTAAAAATATTTTTCATCAATATAAAAGTTTTTGCAGCATGTAATTTTAATTTCCAGAAATCAAAAAAGAGTTTCAACAATATTAAAATTTTTCCCGAAAAAAAATTATTTTTAGGAATAAAAAAATGGTTTTTCATATAAAAATGATTTTAAGCAAATAAAAAATGAATTTCAGCAGTAATAAATTATTTCAGCATATAAATATAATTTTCAGCAAAGAAAAATTATTTTGCAGAATTAAAAAATAGTTTTCAGCAATATAAAATTATTTTTAGCATAGAAAAATGATTTGCAACAAATAAAAATTTGATTTCAGGACTAATAAATAATTCCCACAAAAAAAATATTTTTCGAACTGTAAAAAATATGTTTGAAACAAATGTTTTTATTTATATTTCCATATATGTTTAGTGAACATTAATTTTTAAAAAAAATATTTTAAAAAATAAATATTTTTTCGAAAAACTAAACATATTTTTATAAAAAAATAAAAAATAATTGTTTTATTTATATTTATAAAATGGTGAAAAAACTATTTTTATATATATTAAATACAACTGCTTTAGCGATTTTTAACAGTTGATACATATTTATTAAAAAAGATATTTGAAATATTTATAAAACTTTTTAACTTTTATTTTACTTATATTTTTTATAAAAAACATTTGAAAATCGTTTTGAATCAAATGTTATGATGTATATTTCCATATATGTTTAGTGAACATTAATTTTTTTTTAAAACAATTAAAAAATAATTTTTTGGGGGGAACACTAAACATATATTTACAAAAAAAACATTTAAAAAAAATTGTTTATTTATATTTATAAAAACAGTTAAAAACTATTTCTACACATATTAAAAATAAATATTTTACCTTTTTTAACAGTTTATATATACTTATTAAAAAAAGTTATTACCTATATTTATAAAAGTTGTTAACTCTTAGTTTACTTATTTGTTGTAGAAAAAACATTATTATAGATATTTATATGAAACATTTAAAAAATAACTATAACTATATATAAACAAAAACAGTTTACAAAATGTAGCGGTATATGTTTGAAATAGGTATTATAAAAGGTAAATGTTTGAAACAGATATAAAAATGGAATATGCTTGGTCTCTTCATTTTTATAAGATGCTTGGTAAACAGGTATGCAAACAGATATTATAAGATGCTTGGTAAAAAGTTGAAAGATAGATAACAGTTTGAAACATATATGTTTTAAGCAGTTGCCAGAAATGTTTGAAACATACAGTTTCAGTTGCCATGAATATTTTAAGCACTTTCAAGCAGTTTGAAACATACATGTTCCATATATGATTGGTAAACCCATTCATGTTGCAATGAATATTTTCAGCAGTTGCCATGAATGGAAACATATATGTTTTAAGAAGTTTGAAACCACAATTTGAAATATTATTTTTTAACAGTATGTGGGTATTATATGTTTGAAACACTCTCAGTTGCCATTTCTTCCTAACCACCCACCCACACCCGTCCAATTATAATAACCAACCCCAAGATTTGTTAGCTAAAAAAACGTACAAATTTCATATCTTCACATTTTGAAACCAAAATCAAATATCACACTTCTCCCATAAACTCTATCCATCTCTCCCAAATATACAACCACGTATGAACTGTGTAAACTTTGCCAAACGCAGTCTAGAGAATATCATTTTCTCTACACCATTTTTTCGTTCACCATTTTCTCTACCGGAAGGTTGACTATACTTTACACCATTTTTTTAGAATTGCACAGTGACGAAAGTCGCAAGCAGAAGTGGGCCAAAACACTCTTTTAGGAATACATAAATGAGTCGGAAGCAGAAACAGTTTTAAGCATGTCGTGTCTTCTATATTTTTTTAAATGTGAACAGTTACGAACACAGAAGTTGAAAATAAGGAGTTATGCAAGAAGTAAAAAAATATGAAAAATACACCTATTTCATTGGTGGTGGTGAGACCGGTGGCAATGGAATCGAACCCAGGTAGACAACAGAGTCGGAGGTCATGTATGATGTAGCAACGACTTAGATATAGGGGAGTGAGGTGAGGATGTATCTGCGGCTTAGAAAGAGGGAAGTGGAATCATACACAGGTGAGAAAGAAGAGGAGAATCTGTTTATTTTTGTATTTTTGAGGGATGGGTTTATGTAAACGTTGGTTAGACAGTTTAAATTGTAAATTTCTTAGAAAAAGAGATTGAACAGTTATGAGTTTTTAAGTTTTCTGAATGTAGATCGTGGGTTTGGTTTTTAAAATAAGACGTGTATGTCTCCTAAACCTCGTAATCGTCCCATGAATGGGGGCTGTGTGTACATCTGGATTTTTTTTATTTAAAAAATTCTAAATTCTAAGAAATTAGGGATGGAGTTTTGGAGAGTTCTCAAAGAAGGACTACATATGTATATATTATAAGATATATATATATATATATATATATATATATATATACTATCTGCACCCCATATAAACTTTATGGTGCTAGCATACTCTGCTATCAAGTCCCCGTATCACTCGTACTAAGGGAAATACCAGTTCGGAATCACTCTCGAACTGTATTAACACAAAACAAATACAAATGGAGGCGAAGCATAGTTCCAAGTCACTAAGAGGTCAGCACATACCCTCGCGTCTCTTAGGACCGTCTGACTATCAATCAGATAGCCTGTACCAAGGATTCCTATGTTCTAGGGTACAAGTCAATATCCCCCATAAAGGTCCCATCGAGATAAGACCGTCCCGACGCGGTAACCTCCATAATAGCAAGTAGCGCGGGCATGATTTTTCACATATATAATATATACACAAACACACAGTCATATATATATATATATATATATATATATATATATATATATATATATATATATATATATATTACTATCCACATTTCTAAATTAGGTACACCCATGACACATAATTATGATTATTCGTTCTTAGTACACTTTACTCGATTATCCCGTATAACGAACTCATCCTTTTTATTCTTATTTATAGGATATTCCAAACTTACTTCTTTTCTCTCGAAGTGTTCTATCTCCCTAAGTATAATTTCAGTAGGTACTCTCATTTCCTCTCTGGACTGGCTTCCTTATGAGTCTCAATCGTTTATTTGAACGTTCGCATAATTTCATAAAAATCACTCCCCGTTAACCCTTAAATTCATATTACATTAAGTACACTTATGGGTGTTTACTAAAACCCTACTGGTCCTATTTATGTCCCAAAATGTTCTAACAATGATGCTCAAGGGTTACCACGCATATTAATCGGAATAAGTTATAAGAAGAGGAATATGCAGTTTTCCAGGCGGGGTCGATCGATCGATGTTCTTGGGTCGATCGATCGATCAAGCAGTTATGGGGAAACTGCAGAAACCCAGTTACGGGAATCCTCCTCCAACCTCCACCAAATCACCATTTTTAACTCCCAAACTCTCATATAATGATACTACCAGTACTATATACCCAAATACATAATTTTTTATGTAAAACCTGTGGGTTTTCATCAAGTATAACAATTTAAAGGGAAAAATCTACATAAACCTCAAGAACCCTAACCTTTACTTTAAGTTTCAATTCTTTTTCCAGATTTTCTACTTCTAAAATCATGAAATTTCGTGTTATATCCTTTACATGTGGATTGGATGCCCAGAATATGATTATTACCTCTACAACATGCGAATTCTAATCTCCAAATTACACTTTCTTTCATGAAACTAGTTCTAATCAACCCTAAACTAACATAATTGAGGCATTAACTAAAAATAAAGCAAGATAGATTCTTGCCTGGAAATTTTGTTTTTGATTTGTGGGAGAAAGTGGTGTGGTTGTGTTCCTCGTCGCGCGATCTAAAATTTGGCGGTGACGGCGGTGCAAACGGCGGAGTTTTTTGGCCTAGAACTCCTTGGAAAGCTTCTCCACTTCTTCTCCAATGGCCATTATTTGGTTTTGCTTATGTTAACCCTAGATGACAACCCCTAGCAGCTAATATAGCCTTGGTAAATTCGTGGGTTTAATTGCCCAAAAATACGAAATGTCCAAAACGTTCTCCTGGGATGCTAATTAAGCCTAAAAACGCCCCGAGACCCAAACTAAACCCCCGGGTACATTATTTTGACTATCTCGACCTTTTCGGACACATTGGCGCACTCAAAATGACCATACGGGTGACTTATAATTTATTCACTTTTAATAATGCTAATTTAATCCCGACACGACACATGTGCGTCCCGATTAAATTTCCAAAATTATCAAATTAAAAACTCGTGGTAATTTTAATAAATTCAGTTACACATATTACTTTATCCATCAAGTAATTTTCAAATAAATTCAAATAATTACTAACTCTCATCACGCTAGTAAATATTTAAAATAATTTTCGGATTAATATTAAATTAATATCTCAAATTAAATTTAATAAATCCCCAAATTAAAAAGTCATAAAAATACGGGGTATTACACAGGTATGGGATTTCAACAGGTGGATTTCCATGGAGGTGGGGGTTTGGTTATGGAGGTGAGAGAGAGGGTAAGATGGTGAAAGGTAGAAGATGGGTTTGGTTTGGGTGTGTGTGTGTATAGAATATGTGTGTGTGAGTGTTTTAGTTTGTAAAAAAAAAAAATTAAAGACTAAATAAAAATAAGATTCTACTAAAAAAATAAATTAAACTAAAAACAATAAACCTATAAAAAAAATCTAATAAAACCAGAAAATAAATTCCTAAAAACTAATCCTAAAAATAATAAAATAAAATAAAAATAAAAAAAATAATGAAAATCAAAATCATAATAAAGAAATATGAGAATAGAAAATAAGTCCTAGAAAATTCTAAATAAATCTAAAATAGATCCTAAAAATAAAACGACTCAAAATAAAATATAAAATAAATTCTAAAAATTAAAAATGACTCATGTAAAAATCTAAAAACAATATAAAATACGAACTAAACACAAACGGGACTCGGGGTATGGACTGGGTTCTGTCTAGGCTTAGATTTGGTTATGAGACTGGTTCGGGACATCGGAACACATCGGGTAAGCTCAGAATGGACTTCTCACTTCACGATTGCTTTAATTTTCTTCGTTGATCACTTTTTATCGCTATTTTGTCACAATTACGCAGATTTAGCATCATTTCATACCGCGACTGTTGATTGACCTGAGAAGCAAACAAATACGAACATAATGTCATTTTTATTAAGAGTGAGCGACTAAAATGCATCTATTTCGGGTATAAATCATACACTTTTGGGTGCTTATCAGTCATCTTTCCTTAGAACAACTTTAAGGGGATGTGAGGTGATCACAATGATGGAATGAGCCTCAAAGTAATGCTTCAGCTTCCTCGAGGCTACCACTAAGGCATATGCGAGTTTCTCTAGGGAAAAATAACATTACTCGGTATCCCAGAAGTGTCTTGCTTGCATAGTATACCGGGTGTTGGCCTCCTTCCTTCTCATATATCAAGGCAGATCTCACAGCATGGTCTGACACGAAAAGGTAAAGATACAAGGGAATGCCTTCACTTAGAATCACCAGCAAGGGTGTCTTGCTAAGGCAGGACTTAAGTTCTTCCACGAATTTGGAGCATTCGTCATTCCATACTAGGCCCTTATCCTTCTTCAATTGCTGGAAGAATGATCGACAGTTCTCCGAAGACTTAAATATGAAGCGATTAAGTGCAACGAGCATGCCGGTAAGATTCTGCACATCTCTTATCATCTGAGGGGGGCTGTACCTTTCTGATAGCATCGACCTGATTAGGGTTTGCTTCAATCCCTCTTTTACTGACCAGATATCCTAGGAACTTACCTGTGTGGACACTAAATGAGCACTTACTTGTGTTAACTTTTATTCAGTACTTCCTGAGGATTTCTATGGTTCATGCTAGGTCTAAGAGGAGGTGGTCGCTCTTATGTTTGCTTTTAATGAGCATGTTAGCGATGTGCACTTCCATTATTTCTCCCATCAATTTGTTGAACATCCGGACAAGCACTGTTGAGGTTGGTAAAATGAATGCATACCCTCCAGTTTTCGTTGCTCTTGGTCACTATGACTGGGTTTGATAGACATTTGGGGAACTGGACTTCCCAAATGGAATCTGTAAGTAGTAGATTTTTGACCTCTTTTTCTAATGCTTTTTCCTTTTCTAGGGCTGTTCGACGAGCCTTTTGAGTGACTGGTTTGAAGGCTGGGTCGACATGCAGTTAATGGCATGCAATAGTGGGATCTATCCCGGGTAGCTCGTATGGATCCCAAGCAAAGGTATCCAGATTTCTCCGGAGGAACGTGCTTAGCTCCTTCTTTTCTCGATCGGTGAGACAGGCACCAATTAGAAATCTCCTTTCAAGTGAGTTATTTTCAATTACAACTTCTTCTAGGTCTTCAACGACCCTATTTACAGGGTGGACCCTGGTTTCTTCCACCCATGATCGTTTGTACCTTAATTGATATTTAAAAGGCAATACCCCCTCCTAGGCTTCCTCCTGGACTTTTTTTCTTCTTTCTTCTTCTCTTGTTTAGGGCGGATGGCTGCAATGAAGCATTTTCTAGCCATATCTTAGTCGCCATGAATCTCAACCACCCCCCGATTTGTAATTCACTTGAGCTTCTGATGATATGAGGATGGTATGACCTTCATAGCATGGAGCCAACCCCTGCCTAGGATAGCTTGATATGGAGACTCGATATCTACCACAATAAACTTGATCCTCTTTGAAATATTTCCCGCCCTGACTGGCAGGACTATCTTTACCAGCGGCATGGTGATCCTTCCTACAAAGCCGACTAACGGAACGGTGGCATCCTTAAGGTCGGCGATATTTAGCTTTAATTTATTGAATAGTTTTAGGTAGATCCAAGGTTCTAAAAAACGTGGGGCGTGATCGAGGCGTGGAGGCCAAGCCTTAAGCCTTAGAAGCCTAGGCGGGCCTTGGCGTAAAAAGGCGTGAAAAGGCGTTTAGGTCTTTTTAATATATTTTAATATTTTTTAACCATAACAAGGCTATTAAAATACTAAAATTGTACATATCATAAAAATATGTCTGAATATTTGCAAATAAAAATACTATTTGATTATTTTGGATGAGATAATGGTCCGGTTTGCAAAAAAAATATTTAAAAGGTGATATCGTTTCACTAAAGCATTGTTCTTTTTAGAGAAAAAGTGCGCCTTAAGGGTTTTACCAAGCATAAGGCGTCAAAATTTTAAGGCGGGGCGTTTCTCCCAAGCCTCAAGCCTAGGCGGAGCCTTGGCGGGTTTTTTAGAAGAGTGGGTAGATCACTTCAAAAGATCTATCTTGGTCAACGAGCCACCTGTCGATGTCCTAGTTAGTTATCCTGGGTGTGATAACAAATGCATCATGATGTGGGGTCCTCACCCCAACTAAATCATCTTCGGTAAAAATAATGTGTTTGTTTTAGTCAATATCTTCTGGTCGTCGATGCTTCTCACCCTGAGTCTTGGCGGGATCAATATGAAAAGCTTGCATAACAGCACTAAGCTTTTTGATTTCCATCCGACTAGTATTTCCTTGTTCTTGTTTGAGGTCTGATGCCCCATAAATTACTGCGAACTCGTGGCCTATCTCATCTTGGAGGATGTTATTTAGCTTCTGGTTCCCATTGGTTGCGACCTTGCATGTTTTCTTGTATTTGAACTCGTTGAGATGGCCAGCCTAGGCCAACTCCTCGAGATGAGACTTGAGTGATTTGCAGTGTTCAGTCCCGTGATCGCCCTCTTTGTGGAATGCACATCTCAGTGCATTATTTCATTTTATTGGGTCTTCTCCCATCTTCTTGGGCCATTTGACGAATGGTTCTTCTGTGATCTTGCTGAGGATTTTGTATATCGGTTCCTTAAAGACTGTGTTGACAACCTAGAACGCTTTCGAGGGGTCATTCTTGTTGTCATTTTTGGATCCATTCCTGCCCCTATTATTATTTCATTCCTTTTAAGAATCATTCTTCTCTGTCCCTTTGTTCGTCTTTGCATAACCATTATCCCCTGCATTAAGATGGATTAAATATTCGACCTTAGTGTATTTTTCAATACGGGCCATTAGGTCATCGATGAAATTATCCTCCTTCTTAGTTAAGGATTGGTGCAGTAAAGAAGTGCTCGACAGACCGATCTTTAAGGACGGTATGAAAACCTTCTTTGAGAAGTCCTCAATTTCGTTGAAAACCTCCCAGTACCTCTTGGCATATTCCCTAAGGTTCTCCTATGGCTTTTTCTTAATTGTGAGCAGTGCATCCATCCACTTAGGGTGGGAGCTGCTAGTTATGAAGCGAGCTATGAATAATTCAGCTAGAGCCTTAAAGCTCCTGATAGACCTATGTGGAAACCTCTCGAACCACTTTTACACCACATCGTGGAGACTAGAAGTGAAGATGCGACACATCAATGTGTCGTTGTGGCTCTATAAGGTCATGGCCTACCTGTACTGTCGGATATGGTTGATGGGATCACCTTTCCTATCACAGATCTTGAATCTAGGGATTAAAAATTTCTTGGGGGATCCTCTTCTTCTATTTCCCTTGAAAAAGTTGACTTCATTTGAGTGTTAAGATCTCTTCTGGCTAGCTCTCATGTAGATCTGGCTCCTCAGTGGGTTGGATGTTGATCCATCTCCCTTCGAATGATGTTCTTAATTTCATCATCTTATCGGCCAAGACTCCTGTGGCGTCGAGCTTGTTGTAGCTATTTTGATCGACCATCCTCTGACCTATTCCTCTCAAATCTTTCTTGGTCACGCCTGGGGATCCTTTCTCGACTTTGATATTTACTCACCTGAGGGCTAAGAGTCTGATTGTGGCATCGCTTTGTGTTCCTGTGGAGATATCTCTCTATTATTTCCAATCACCTTTTTAGGCAAGAATTTTCTTCTTCCTGACGATGCGTGACTTCTTCTTGCTCTCGAAGTCTTGCCTCATAGGAGTCGACCAACCTAGAAATCTGCGTGGACTTAGGTGGTCCATGACTTTCTTTAGAAGGCTACCTTTATTGGCAAAGCCTTGGATTTGGTTGACGAATTTCAAACCTCACCCTAGGAGGGGCAGGTTCTTCCAGAACGTCGCCGACTTGAGGGAGGTTGCTACTGTGGAGAGACATTACAGGCTTTCAGTTAGTGAGTGTTCTCGTAGGAATAACAATCATTTCTCATAGATGACGCTAATTATGGTATCAAAAAATATCACAATAAAGAATTTACGAATGACAATCATAATTAAGCAATAAAGTATACAATCGCACACACAACACAGTTATGTACGTGGTTCGGCAACTTGCCTACGTCCACATAGAGGTCTATCATTTTATTAATTATCTCTCAATATGCTTGGTTATATGCCCCGATGCCTCGGGCTAGGGGTTATAATTTATAGATGTAGAATTTCAATTGTGAAAGTAACTTCACGATGATCACAATGGGATGAGCCATGAATCCCTTGAATATCTCCGCGAGATTATTGGGTATTGACTTGGTCCTATACCAACGTGGTTTAGATAATGCACGTGCACATCTTGATCCCATGATTTAGTCTGGGAAACCTCTTAAGTCTGCTGGGATTGGTCGGCTACTCTCGTGGGCTGAGAATAAATGGGCTCCCACACTAATCAATTATTAAGGTTTGGTACAATAGAGCTCGCTATAAATTTTAGAGGCAGTACACATTATTATGATTAGATATGAAAAACTAAAGTAATAAATTCAATATGAACACAAAATAATACTACTAATGGTAGTGAGAGTCTTCGATTATGTCGGATAAGGAGGATCAGTGACCTACTGGGAGCATAAAGCAAGGGTATGCATAAGATCTATCCAGTGCATTTCTTTCTTTAATTTATAATGAATGATGTGGACTCCACCCATGCTGGAAAGCACCTTCAGGACTTCCTGATTCACGGTGGTGTTGGATCACTCGAGAAGGATGGGGAAGCTTCGAGGATACAGACTCTTTTAACAGTAGGCCATAGTAAGCCACATACTATTTTAATAAAATATATGACCAATTCTCATTGAATAACATCTATTACTACATTTAATAATGGAATAACAAAATAAAATGAAAAAGGATAGTTATATAATACTAAAATATCATATTATGTAAAAATCATAAGAGGGAAGCAATCATATAACAATGGCAACATTGTATAATGATATAAAAATCAAGGAAATGAAAAAATAAAATGAAACAACACTCAAGCCCACAATCTATCATGCCTTGGCCAAGCAGAATAAAAGACAATCTTGGATTCATAGCATAAAAAATGAAGATGGCAATACTGTGGATTCCTCTGAAGATGTTTCTAATAGTTTTCAATCTTATTTTCAATCTTTATTTTCTGCAGGTAACTCCAACTCATATGAAGTGATTGATCATATTCTTTCTTTGGTGTCTACTGATATGAATGAGGCCTTGGAAAAAATTCCAGATGAATAAGAGGTATTAGAAGTTGTTAGGAGCATGAATTCAAATAGTGTTGCTAGTTCAGATGGTTATAACAACTATTTTTATGTTCAAAGTTAGGATATCATTAAGTCAGACCTTATTACTGTAGTTCAATCCTTATTTGTACGTGCAGACATTCCTAAATCTTGGGGATCATCTCTCATCTACCTCATTTCGAAAATTCCCAACCCTTCTACTTGCAAGGACTATAGGCCAATCAGTCTTTGCAATGTTTATTATAAAATCTTCTAAAAACTTCTCAATTCCAGACCATCCTCATTCCTTCCCAATCTCATATCTCCATTTCAATCAGGCTTTGTTAAGAATAGGAGCATCCTAGATAATATTCTTCTAAGTCAAGAGATGTTGCAGCTTCTGGATAGAAAGAATAAAGGTGGTAATGTGATACTGAAGATTGACATAAACAAAGCTTATGATAGGATCTCATGGATGTTTTTGCTAAAGTCATTAAGAAAGTTTGGATTCTCTGAAGTTGTGATTGATTTGGTGTGGAGGTGTATATCTTCTTCTTGGTTCTCAATAGTGGTGAATGTCCAGGCTAGAGGTTTTTTAAGCCATCCAGAGGATTGAGGCATGGTGACCCATTATCCCCTAGCCCTTTTATTTTATCTTCTGAATCTCTTAGCAGAGGTCTTCATCAGATGATGATTGATGGCTCTATAAAGCCCTTTTCTTATCCAAGAGGATGTAATCTAATTAGCCATCTCAGTTTTGCTGATGACTTAATTATTTTCACATATGGATCTAAGAGAAGTCTATCTAATTTAATGGGATTCCTCAATAAATACCAGATCCAATCAGGCCAAGAAATAAGTAAGGACAAGAGCAGTGCAGAGAAGATGTGAAAAGAATGTAGCAGAGGTTACCTGTATCAAGCAAGAAAAAGGTTATTTTAAATACTTGGGTTGTCCTCTCTTCAAAGGTAGGAAAAAAATAAATGTACTTTGACCACATGATCCATTCTTTGAATTCTAAAATCAATAGTTGGAGATCCAAATTCCTTTATATGGGAGGTAGGATAACCCTATTGACCTCAAGTCTTCAATCAATGTTCATTTACACCTTTTTTTCCCTTAGCCCTCCCAAAAAATCTATTTCTCTGATTAATAAAATCCTAAGCAACTTTCTTTGGGGTTCTCAAAAAACATTTAGGAATAAATATTATTGGACAAGCTAGAATATCAGTTGTTCTCCTAAGAATGAGGGAGGTCTAGGGATTAGAAACTTGAACTCTCTTGTTCTTGACTCAAATCTGAAGATTACATGGGAGTTTAAATCAAGTAATTCTCTGTGGGCTTCTTTCATGAGAAATAAGTATTCTTCAATGCCTCTGAGAGCTACTTCGATGGAAGCTAAAAGGATACCTTCATTTGGGATCCTCATATTCCTACTAACTTATCATCTTTTTCTTGGAGGATCCTAAATAATTCTATCACTTCTAGATGTTTGTGTTGTCTTAATTCTGAAGATCACCCTGAGCATTTTTTTTAAAGGTCCTATGGCTTCTAAAATTTGGAATCTTTTTTGGAACTTAATGGGAATCCAACAATCACTTTCGATCCATTCCTAAATCTTAAAATGGTGGATGCACATGGGCTCTAGTCATTTCTCAAAGTGACTTCATAAGATAATTCCTATCTGCATTTTCTACGAGCTTTGGTTGGGGAGAAACAAATCTCTTTTTCATGGAATTTCAATGCATGCGAATGTGATTATAGAGACAATTAAGAGGAGAATCAGAGACATTGCTTTAACTATTATTTCAAACCTTCATCCTCTCTAATAATCTCTTAGATCATTCAATTTCTTAACCTAGTTCCTCCTAAACCTCATTAATATATCTTGACTCCCATTAGTTGGTCTAAACCTTCAAAATTTTTCTTAAAGCTAAACACTAATGGTGCTTGTGATAGAGATGGTAACATGGGTATTAGTGAAGTGATTGGAAACAAAAAAGGTCATTTTAGTTGGTGTTTTTCTGCCTTTGTTTCCGGAGGTTCCAGTATCATGGCTGAAGTTTTAGCTTTGAAAGAACGTATAAATCATGGAGTTTCTTTTTATGGTCACAACTTGGAAGTGGAATCGGATTCTCAAATAGCAATGAACTGCATAAACTCCAAATTGAAGTCTTCTTGGAAAACAAGAAGATGTATAGAATAAATTCAAAATATTATAGCTCTTTGGAACATTAAGGTTTCTCACATATACAGGGAAGCTAATCGTGTAGCTGATCTTTTGTCTAGACATGGCCTTAATTCTAAGACGAGTACCCATTTCTATCATTTTGAAGATCTTCCGAGGATGATTAGGGGAGCTTTAAGACTTGATGCAAATAGTTTGCCTTATATTTGAAAGTCTAATTGACTTGGCTTCTTTTTGTATTGCCACATAGAGAGGGCTTTTCTCTCTAATTATTAATAAAAATTTATTTAAAAAAAAAACTATCAAATAAGAAAGAAATCTAACCTCGAGTTGAAGAAATCAAAACATTAATATAATAATTTGTTTCATCATACAAAAGGGAGTTTATAGCAACACTGCAATTCAAATACCAAGATAATAAATAAAATACATACAAAAGAAGAAACATGCAAAAGAACAATAACTACATGGAAGAGAATCTAAAATATTTCATGGAAAATACGTTCGGTGAGTGGAGTACAAATAAATCAAACTAATTCTTACTAGAAAAGTAAAAATGAATATTAACAATTATATTACAAAAACAAACCAAAATATAATGTCAATAAATACATCTAGATGGTGGAGCACAAATAAAATGGAATTCATAATGACACAATACGAAAACCACGGTAGACTTTATAATCAAACATAAGCCCTCAATGTCAATTGCACTAGCACCAAATTTTGGTCAAAATCAAACTAATTTTGGGTTCTGCAGATATTAAAAACTAAATTAAATGAAATAATAATCTAGTCAAATGAAAAACCGTAGAAAGATTACCATCATTGTCAATTTCACCACAACCAAAAACAAACCGTAACACTTCAAAAAATACTAAGTCAGGCAAAGAAAGAAAAAGAGATACAAACATATAGTACTAATTTACATTAGTTGTACATGATTTACATCCAAGGTTCTAAAAAATGCGGGGCGTGATCGAGGTGTGGAGGCCAAGCCTTAAGCCTTAATAGTCTAGGCGGGCCTTAGGCATAAAAAGGCATGAAAAGGCGTTTAGGCCTTTTTAATATATTTTAATATTTTTTAACCATAACAAGGCTATTAAAAAACTAAAATTGTACATATCATAAAAATATGTCTGAATATTTGCAAATTAAAATACTATTTGATTATTTTGCATGAGATAATGGCCCGATTTGTAAAAGAATCTTGAAAAGGTAATATCGTTTCACTAAAGTATTGTTGTTTTTCGAGAAAAAGTGCACCTTAAGGGATTTACCAAGCATAAGGCGTGAAAAGCTTAAGGTAGGGAATTTCTCCCAAACCTCAAGCCTAGGCAGGTTTTTTAGAACAGTGTTTACATCCCGTGTAATTTTTTAAGTCAAGCAGCGTGACTATCACACCTTTAAGGCAATGCATTTGTCAAAGGCAGTACACCGAAAAAGAGCACTTAAATGCAGATGTATGTTACCTGAATTACATGATAATGAATAATATGGGGACCTTTTTTTTTTAGATAAATGCAAAAGTTAAATATATTCAATGATCCCCGCAAATTATTTGAGTCATTAGTTACAATAATCACTATATTAAAGGCATATTTTTAAAAATCGAGGTATAACAAAAACAGAGGCACGACTAAACATTTAGGGCTTAAGTCTGTAACAAATAAAATGTATTAAGTATAAAATAAAGCCTTTGCTAATAATCACTATATTAGAGTCATAATTTTGAAAATCGAAGTATAACAAAATCCGTGTTTGTTTTTTGGATTCATTCAATTGTGAATGAATGATCACATGTATTGTCAGTACAATGTTATATTGGATCGAACTTTCATTAGATCTGGATATCTAGATCTTCAACTGGACATAAATATCTCTATTTTTGTATCATGCATAGAATACATATATTCTTGGCAAGTTGAAAGAGAAACCATTATTGAGTATCTCACTCATATAACATTAATTGTATAAAGATTTGACAAACTACAAAGTTTAAGAGAAGAAGATAAACATCATCAAGAATTACTAATATTTTCTTGGTTAAGCCAACACCCATGTAGTACCTATGCGTTAAATGGAAACACCTCAATTCAAGACAAACTCATAAAGCATCAAGCATTATATACACAATTTAAGAGTTTTTAGTTGATCACAAACTCATAAACTTATTTACCCATTAATGATACACTAATAAATTATCATAAACAATATATATCTATTGGGACATTTCCTTTATTTATGTTCAATCAAAAAGGAAAGAGTCGGACTTTAAGTCAAAAGGGAGAGAGTTTCTTAAATAACTATAGACAATGAGAACATACCATCATTCTAATGAAAAAACGTGATTCTAATGAGTAGTTACATAAAAAGAAATCGAATTTAAATCCAGCTAATAATACAACAACAAAGGAGGGCACCTTTTAATATATTCTAAGAAAATACATGATCTAATGTATCTATTAGTAAACTCAACTCTAGATTGGATGTGTCCTTGACATGATAATATACCTTAACTGGAAAAGGCAATTCTTTAAAAGTTTTCTCTGAATGAGATAAATATATATAATAGGGTTAAATGGAGGATGAGAGATACGATGCACGTACATCTAATATGAAAGGCGGATATATTAGAACCTTAAAATAGGTCATCGAGTATCATAAAATACAAAGTAATAAAACTATTGCGGCAACTATCACGAGTACAAAAATTTAATATTTCATGACAAAGTGATATCAATTTTTCATATTCAAACCAAATAATATAAGTACATTTTGTTATTGCCAATGATCATGTTCATTAAGCTATTCTAAATTAAACTAAACAGTACATGAAAAACATATATATTAGGTTACAACTTGTCGACACATAAGTTTGCTTCTCTCAGCGTGCGAATGATCTCAGCCACGAGTTGGCATTTAATGTCTATGTAAATAACAAAATAAGAATTATCACTTTCTCATTTTGTCAAACACTTAAGGGACAACAAAGGGAATTTCAACTCAAGTAAAAACCAAATAAACACACTGAACAATCTTATAGCAGTTAATATTTGAAAAGAAATATAAATAAAAGATTGAAAAACAAATATTGAACAAAGATTGTGGACGAAATAGAACAGAGATAATTTAAGAGATGATTTATACCTACAGTAGAAAGTAGACTCATGTAGCGCAGTGTTAGAGACTGGAATCAAATTCAACTTGCAAAATTTTTCCGTGACCTGTAGAAATAAACAAAATCTTTAGTCTTTCATCACACATATATCATAAATCACATAAGTTACATAAAGGTAAAATGAAAAATAACTATATTGAATGTTTTACATCATTTTCTCATTGAGCCACATAAATCAGATACAATGAATCTTGTTAATGACTGTCATGTGAACTATGGCCACACAAAATATTACAAAAGGTAAAGATATATGCAAGTAATTTCAAACAAAAAGGTAAATATTACAAAAGTTCCTATAAATATGCAATTTATAACAAAGAACATAGAAGTTTCAAACTAATAGAAGAGTAAAATATTGACCATCATTGGTATGTACTAAGAATTCTCAATAAAAATAATTGAATTTCTGAAGTAAATGATAATGATGTTAAATAAATAGTCGATTCGTGTTGCTACAAACATTAGAGAGTGAATGTGTCTCCCTTTTATGAGCTACATAGGCTTGATGGGCTTAAAGAATTAGAAATGTTAAGTTTGTTACCTCTATGAAATGTGAATAATTTCAAAGCATTAGAGAACAGGGGTGCAAGGAGAGAAAAGGTCCCTAGTCAGATTACTATCTATGTTGAAAAGGTTAAAAAAAACTAAATATTTCAGCATTGCCTTGTCAAACGTACAAAATTTAAAGGTACTAAACAAAATATAATAAACAGACTATAAATAATAATAAAGACAATCAATATTACAATGTATATGATCATAACATCCATAAGGATACAAAAAGAGGATTACCCCATTTGGTAATTAATAAAGTGTATAAAAAACAATTTTCTCGCCAACTAAATAGACTACAAAGTAACTTATGAAACCTAAACACGTGTTTGACAAAAGTGAAGAACCTGGGATTGAACATTAAACAATCCATATCTTTGATAACTCCTACAAAATTGGCCTTGATCGGGAAGTGCGGTTTCCTTGCATTTTTAAAGAAAAAAAAACGACAAGCAAAAAAGTACCACATGATTACACATTAAAATAAATCCCATATAAATAATCAAGCTGATAAATCTCGACATAAATTATACTATCATCTTTGAATTCAACCAACAAAATTGTAATTAAAACTAAAATCAACTGTGGTGCAAGGTATATATAAGAAAAATAATTAAGGAATGATAAAGTCGCATACTGATGAAATTGGGCAGAATGAAATGATTAAACGATTTTTATATAAAAAAAACAAAGGAGAAAAGCAGTTGTGTTGGCAAACCCTTAGGTGCTTTACTGATGTCAGATACTCCGAACACTTTGACATGGAAATTCAATCATATGAAATAAAAAGGAGAAAAACAAAGTTCAAATGAAAAAGAACATCAAATCAACATCAAACCCATTTTGCCATCAATCAAAGAAACAATTATGATTCCTTAACGAACTAAATTGAAGGGGAACAATTTTAGATGAAATGAATTATTGAAATAAAAAATTTTAAGGAAAAAAAACATTTGAATGTATTCAACAAATATGTAAAGAATACACTGCCAGACATGCACGTATTCAAGAAATATGCAAAGCAGACACATCGAAGTTATGAAACAAAAAGTAGATACTAAAAAATTAAAAGAAAATAAACAAAATGGAGTATCATGATATTTAATCATTTTTGTCCAAAATAAAAAATAAAGAGATATTTTCAATAGATCCAAAAAATTTAAATATGATTTAAACAGAATACTATGCAACAAACATTACATTATTTATAAAAATTGTTGGAAAACAAACAGTATTGTCTACCTTAGGTAGAAAACCCCCTCAAGTGCAGATGACACTCTCTTTTCTTGTACCTGAGCATAACACGTACAAACATTGTTCGAAAGAAAATAATACATTTCAAATCTGCATAAAGTAATACAAACTGTTAATTTAATTAAAATGATATATAAATAAATAAATTTACATAAAATCAATGAAGAAAGCCAACCAACCAAAAAAACTACTATTTAATCCTTATGAGCATAAGTCCCAATCAATAATAAACAACGGAGGTCAGACGCAAAGTGGGTCCAAAAAAAGGGGGAATGCTTGTTATATGGTTTTGTTAATGGACTCCAAACAAAATAAAAACGACATTAGAGATTAAAAAAACAAAAATATCTTTCAACCCTAATAAGCAAACACCAAAATGGGTATGTATCTTAATAAGCAATGCATAAATAAAAAATTAACTAAAATTATTCAAACCCTAGATATTGCATCTATATATATATATATATATAGAGTACACCTGGGATATGTTGTAGTATAAAAAATCCTAACCATTGGAAAAGTAATAAAATAAAATAAATAAAGGTTGAATTGAAATTGAAAGAATATATTTGAACCCTAAAATAACATAAACCTATACCCCAAAAGCTAAAATTTAAAATTAGAGAGAGAATTTACCTTAGAGATCTAAGATTCCTGAACCTAAGAAGCAGAAAAATCGAACAAAATAATCTGAGATGAAAGTGGGGCTATTTTCTGGGAAGAGAGAGAATTCACAATATTGGGTAATGGGTTGTGCAAGGGGAAGAAAGAGGGTCATGATTTGGGGAGTGTGGAAGAAAGAGTGAGGGAGTGTTTGTGTGTGTGTGAGAGAGAGAGTTTTAATTAAAGTGAAAATGTCATATGGATTGGCTCTCTGATTGCGTGTAAATGTCCTGAAAGTTTCCTTCCCAATGTTGTGTTTGGTTGATTAAGTCTCATCTCAGCCCTCTATTTCATTCGTTGTTGGTCAAATCGTGACTTTAATTATCTTATCAACTTATGTAACAGTAAAAACATCCTACTACATATATATATATATATATATATATATATATATATATATATATATATATATATATATATATATAATAAAGTAAGAAACTTATGTATATCATATACTTCAAGTATGATGTCATCAACATAATTTTATCCTGCCATACCTATTTTGTCCTTGAAAATTTTGAATTCCCCCTCTTTTTAACACACTCTAATGTATTGCCCCTTTCTTCAAAATTCAAAAAACATGGGTACGAAAGTAAATGTACTATTCGAAACTCATCTCTTCTCTCTACTGAACACACGGGCTCAAGACATTCTAACAATCCGAGTCTCTGCCCCCTCTCTCACTCCTCACAAACCCTAGCGCACACAATCTTCACTCTCACTCTCACTCTCTCGGCTAATCCTATTCCTATTCCAGGTATGTGTACATTAATGGCTATTTTGTTAGGGTTTTATTAAATTTAGGGTTTGTGATGTTAGGGATCAAAATTTTGATCTTGAGAATTTGTTGTGTTTTGTTTATTATTTTTAAGGCTTTATAATTTTGGTTTCAATTTGTAGATCCGTCTACTAATTTTGTTCTAACCATGTTTTGGTTCTTGGTTATATTTGGTTATATTTGGGTCTGTAGAGATTTGGGGATTTCATTTTTATGTACCTCTATGTTTTTTTTAATTTTTTTTTTTGAAATTTGGATTTGTTTTTTTTTTCAATTATAAGCATAGTTACTCATAATTTGTTTATGAACTTTCATCCAGTATTGTTGAACTTGCAACAGGTCTCCATTCAGGTATTGCTATACCACTTAAATTTCTTATAGATCGAGTGCCTCTGTAAATTTTGTGCCTCTATACAGTTCGTGTGCCTCTGTACATTTTGTGTGCATCATACTGTATTAATATTGAATTTTGTAGGGATTTGAACATGTAGGGATGCCCTCATATATCTTTTTTTGTTCTTCAAAGCTCAGGTAATGGATTTTAAATATCTAAAGATATGGTATTTGATTAAACGTTGCTCTAAGCATACTTTTATTTTTATGTACCTACTTATATTATTACTATGGAGTTTTTTTTACTAATGGAGTTTTTGTACTAATGTACTACTTCTATTGTAGAGTTATAGCTTTGTTCTAAGCATGCTTTTTTTTGTTTGAGGTTATTTTTTACTATTGTTACTTTTATTTGTTGTATAGGTTCGCATGGGTTTTGCTTTAAATGCCAAGCTCTTTCGAAACATTATCTCATCAGGTATTCATCGAGCCTATATTTTAAAAAACGTTCGATCTATTTTTTAAAAATAGATATGATACTTCAATGTAAGTCCTATACCATATATGTTGAGATAATAAGGGTAATTCAGGTGGATAGATCGATCCCACTAGATTGAGAAGATTGGACGCGCACTACTTCAAAGTAAGGCCTATACCATATATATAGATATACATAAGGCTGGTGATGCACCCGTGTGTTTCACAACCGCAGAGCAGAATGAAATCGAAGACTTTTATTGGGTAATTCAATGTCAGAGCATCAGTTATCGAATTATTTTTACAGTCCTAACTCAATTAAATTATCTTTTTACAGTCCTAAAGCAACTGAAGTGTTCATTCATAGTTATCGACTTATTTTTATAGTCCTAAAGCAACTGAACTGTCTTTTTACAGTCGTAAAGCAACTGAAGTGTTCATTATCAGTTATCGACCTGCACACCAGTCCATTAATTGATCCAATTCAAGTTTCACATTTTGCATTAAGCAACTCTTTTTACAGTCCTAAAGCAACCAACCGAAGTGTCTTTTTATGTCAATGAATATTTGAGTTTAAGTTTCAATGTGTCCTAAAGCAACTCTTTATGTTTCCATATGCGTCAATGAATTGGGACATTTTTACAGTCCCCAGTGTCTTAAGATATGGTATTTGATTAAACGTTGCTCTAAGCATATTATTATTTTTATGTACCTACTTCTATTATCACTATGGAGTTTTTTTTACTAATGGAGTTTTTTTACTAATGTACCTACTTATATTGTAGAGTTATAGCTTTGTTCTAAGCATGCTTTTTTTTTTTTGTTTGAGGTCATTTTTTACTATTGATACTTTTATTTGTTGTATAGGTTGGCATGGGTTTTGCTTTAAATGCCAAGCTCTTTCGAAACATTATCTCAAAAGACATCAGGTATTCATCGAGTTTATTCATCGAGTTTATATTTTAAAAAACGTTCGATCTATTTTTTAAAAATAGATATGATACTTCAAAGTAAGGCCTATACCATATATATTGAGATAATAAGGATAATTCAGGTGGATAGATCGATCCCACTAGATTGAGAAGATTGGACGAGCACTACTTCAAAGTAAGGCCTATACCATATATATAGATATACATAAGGCTGGTGAAACACCCGTGTGTTTCACAACAGCAGTTATCGACTTCTTTTTACAGTCCTAAAGCAATTAAATTGTCTTTTACAGTCCTAAAGCAACTGAAGTTTCATCAGATGTTATAAGCATGATATGTTGCATTTTTCATTTTGCATTAGATGATGTAATGTGTGCCTGTTTTTTTGCATTAGAAGGTGTCAGATTTTGCATTGAGAGGTATGGATTTTGAGAATTTGAGAGTAGATATCAGAAAATCGCTGCATAAATAATGCATTTGCATCTAACTTTCCATACCAGATATCAGGTTTGACTTCTCTGAATGTTTATTATCTTTTATTCATGAAGAAATTAAATTTAATGCTTATGTCTTTTACATTTTATCAGTCGTTATTTTCCAGATTGACTAGCTGTTTGTGATGTCCTTTTTATCAGTAACATTGTATTTCCCCTGTTGTTAGAAAATGGAGTGAAGGTTGTTCCATTGTAAATTTTATAACGTGAACAACACCAAGATTTTTTTTAAGTCTCGAGCTTTCCACAAACATTGAATGACAGTGTTGTTTGAGAATTGATCTGGGGAAATACCCTTAGAATACATATCCTTCAGTAATTGGATAGACTCTTCCATCTTCATCTATTTGCAGAGTTCTTTATAACAATTGTGCAAGTAAAATGAGTCCACAACTTTTGCTTCCCTCTCCCAAAGCATTTAAATCATGGCACTAATATTTTCCTCTTCACAATATTCATTCATAAGAGTGGTGTAAGTTACAGCCTATTAACCTGGATGGTGTCAAAAAATCTTCTAGCCATAGATAATTTTTGAGTTTTGTAGAATCCATAAATTAGAGAATTGAAAATAACTATAGATGGAGTAATTTCCTTCTCAATTATTTGTTTGTATAACTTTATAGACTCTCCAGTGTCACCAATTTTTGCATACCTATCAATCATTATATTATACAGAACAATATCCTCCACCAAGTCACTGTCCGTTAATGTATCAAAATACATTCTTGCCTCTGATATTGTACCTTCCTTAGACAATCTCAGTAGAATAGAGCTGTGTACAATAGAATTTGGGAAGATTCTGCTCAAGCACATTTTGATGTACAATTGAATAGCTTTCTATACTTATTTATGCTTACAGAGGCCCTTAATTAGGAAAAAATATGTAATTGCTAAGAAACACAATGTACGAGATATTACTCAACTTGAACCCATTAGAAAGCATCTCCTTTTGCAACTTTAGGTATTCGTCAATGTTGCCTATATGGAAAAGCAAACATATCAATACTGTATATATGATGATATTTGGGTTTATACCTTTCTACAACATTTGGTGAATAACCTTCCATGCCTCACACATCATACCAAGTAAACATAACCCTTTAAGAACATCATTGTGTGATTCTCCGTAAAACCCCCAAACCTCACCAAAACGATTTTTGAGATTTTTTTCTTGCGGATCTACCAGCGATTACCAGTGATGATTTAAAAAACTTTTTATTGTTCATTACGTGATTGTTTTGTTGTTTTTTGGAACAAGTTCTCCAATGAATACATTTTGTATATAACTGAGACTTTTTTGTTTGCGGATCTGTCAATGGTTTTTACGGATCTGAGATTTTTTTGACCAATACATCATATCGTGTACAACTGTTTGTCTCTACTGATCTGAGATTTTTACGGATCTGAGATTTTTTAACCTACACATCATATTTGATGATTATTAAATCGTTACAAATATCTCCAAAAATGGAGAACCCCAAGATTATTAAATCTTTTCATTCTAATCGTTTTTTGGTTGTTCTAATCATTTAGTATTAATCATTTTTTGGCTGTTCGTTATTTTCTTGACAACGTATACGGATTTTTTTGATTTTTTTTCACTAACACCAGCTGTCATGAAGCTTGACAGCAAATTCGAATCGCAGATCTCTGGAGGCGACGAACTAAACCAAACCAAAACACCAGTCCCGACATGGATATGGTAGTGAACGGGCGATGGTATGTACCGTGTGTATTTTTTAGGAGAAGTCAAACTGGTGAATGTTTTTTCGTACGAATAATTGGCGGAATTGTGCTGATTTGTTGCCTTATATCATTTTTTTATTTATGTTTCCACAGGTCCAGCAATGAATTAAATCAGGTCAACTTTTTGTTTAGCCTGTGCAACAATGTCATGACATCTATGGGTTGGAACCAACATTTATCTCATCAATTGTCCGTGGGTATACTGTTGTAAAGTTGTTAATACCTCCTAATTTAATTTATGTTACTTGCATCTGTTTTCTTTCACTATTTGATACAATAGTTTGCATTTCAAATATTAAGGTGTTATGACGAATGCTTTTTTTCCTATTTGCAGTGTGACACTAGAAGGGATGAAAATACATTTATGAAAAATTAGAAATGCTACTAACAAAATATCAATGGTGATAGCCACGGTATCTTCCTCAATGAATAATTGAAGGGCCAAACTTTGTTTTCTTACATGTGAGAAAATGGTATTTAAAAGCTTTATCCAGCTCTTTCTAGATTTAAGTTAGCTTGAACAGAACATCTATTCTATATCTGATAAGGTTTCTTAATTTCTACGCTTTTTGTTATCTTGGACACAACTTGAATTCTTGATATGTTTGGATTATTTAAAATGCAGGTCTAACTTGGTGATATCACTTTAAATTTAATTCCTCATTTAAGGAAGATCTCACTTTCATAGACAAAAATGAGAGAATCAGATATCCACGTCTTATCTTCGAACATGAAGAGGATGCACAAGTAGTGATTATCCTATATGGGCTTATGACCTGAGGTTCCGAAACGTTTTGAAAGCTCAGTACCATTTGATAATAAGCCTATGCCATATGGGCTTATTCCCTTAGGTAATGTCCTATATTCTAACAGTAAGAGAGCTCATCATGTTGCAGTAAGAGACTCATGCTGACTGAAGTAGCAGTCTCTTATATTCCGGTGGTTTGTTAGTGTTCCGATGGTTCTCCGACATGGGACTGCAGAATGTGTATATGACAGTTATCATGCTTGGAACCCATGAACAAACTAAGACCTTCACGAGATAAGTATATCGTAGTCGCAGTTTCACTATTATTTCCTTATATTTGTACTAGATATGGAGCTTTGTCGAGTTGATTCAATACTACATAAATTCTGCCAAGTAAGTGTGGCCCTTTATTGACTTTATATGTTGATTTCAAGTAACATTCTTTTTAATTGTCATTATGTCAACTAAAAATTTGACTCATTTTTTTGCGAAAGACAAAATTAGTTTTCGGAAGTTGAAACTCTTTTTTAAACTGTTTGGAGAATTATAGTATAGTGTTTTTAGTCGTAGCAATAATATTGTTATAGTGTTGGTATCCTTACCGATTTTGATTTGCACATTATAGCAGGCAGTCATTCTTTTAATATTGAAACTCGAGCCATATAGTCCAATTCTAAAATTATAGATCCGGTGGGGCAGTTGACAAAAGACGCATCACTAGAAGGAGAGGATGAGGAATCCATATTTTTATTTTCATTCTTGGCCGATAAAGTGTCAATTGCTAAATTCTTAATTTTTCGATAATACCACAGTAGCATTCTTTTGGATGAACTATGGACACAGACCGCAGTTCATCGGAAATTTCAATCAAAGCAGTGCCATTACGCTGTTGCTGCTGTCACTATTGCGACAACAACACAGCCACTGCTCCTGTTGCAATAATAGGCTAACAGTCTGCGTCGAGTTACCGACATTTTTTATCAACTTACATTGGTTCCTTCCTATTGCGTTTGTTAATACTAGTTTACTTCATACGGTTAAATGTTAAGGGTTTAAGTGCACTGAGCGATGCACATTATACTCCCTGGATGATAATTATTTGGGGCATTTGTGATTTGTAGCCTCTCACTGCTGAATTTTCCAATTTCGTGATGCACGGGTCATAGGTTCTTTGGTATTTGTTATGGGTAGTTATTGAAGTGTAGATGGATTGAAACAGGCAACATAGATTTAGTAAGTAAATGAACTTTTGTGTTAGCAACGCTAATTTCTTGATTTCAGACTATTTTAGATCAGCTCCTCATTTCTTGAAATTAATATGTGAATGACACGGCATGAAATTAAACGTTTGAATCCGTAGATTCGTTATTATATTCATTTGGTTTCCTACTCTTGATGTATAACAGTGTACATATCATGACAAAATTCTTGATGTGAACTATTGTAGAATTAAGGACCAGATTTGCATATATCAAGATGAAATTCCTCAAATTGACTTCCTTTGCAAAGCTACAACATTTATTGGGGGTGTGTTCGATGGAATAATGTACTAGACTTGAGCGATGGATTATTGGAAAGAGGAAATACATCAAAGACTTGATCTTTCAAACTCTCCTCCCACAGATTGCTTTGGAGTTGTCACCCATAGACTCTCTCAGTGCCCGTTTGGGGGTGCAACAACAAATTTATAAAAGGTATTTAAAGATCTTCTTCCTATTTATTAGCCCTTGACATTTTTACTTAATGTAAATTTTACATAATGATAATAATTATTATTGTTATTATCTGTTTATAGTTCGTGCTTGAGAAGATGATCGATTGACCAAAAGTGCTGTTGTGCAGTAGCTCCCTTTGTATGGGCATTGGTGCCATTATATAAAAGACGATGAAAATGAGATCCTTAGTGGGATGGAAGATAGGAAACCGATAGACCAAGCATCTGCCATTCCTATTTTTTCTTCAAAACTGTTTTCATAAGTGAATATGATGTATGTTGGTAATATTGAGAACTTATTTATTTCTTTTGTAAAATATTTATTTTAGTTCGACACATTCTATACAATGTTATTGTTTGGCCCTTGCAAAATGTGAAAGAAACTACAAATGAGTACTCGATATGTTATACATATCTAAATAGACAATGATATTATATTTGATTTTCAAACTATTAGTATTGTTGGTGGTGTATTTTTTATTTCTTATACAGGGCGGATAATCCTATAAACAAAGAAAATTTTGCCCAAAAATTTTAAATTGTTTATGATTATTTATTTTATATAAAAACATTAGACTTAAATTATACATTAATTGATATTTTGAAAACAATTCTTCATGCCTTTAGTCAAAGGGCAATATGCTTAACTGCAGGATCTTGAATAGGTGGATGTCGGCTTGCTTACTCCATATATGAAGAGGTTGCTCCCCTGTTTTGAACCCTAGACCAATCGTAGCTTTGGCAAGGGAACTTGCCATCGCACCAAGGAACGACTTTATGCTTTTCAAAATTATCAGCGTGCCTTCAGGCACGGGCATACCCTAGTATATATATATATATATGTATGTGTGTGTGTGTGTGTGTGTAAATATATATACGAGCGAATTAAAGGATGATATGAACAGTAAATTTATATGCATCTGGGAGGACAACTCGGGGATGCTATGTGTAAATACGTATATGAGTTTGATAGAAATATATACGAGTACATGACACTAATGTGTGAATATGGAATTAGTACCTACCGTGAAGTTATGTGAAATGAATTAGTAAGATTATGAATGAGATTTATAATGGATAAGCTGTAACAACCCGCCTAATAAGATACCGGGCGATCACTCCAATATAAATTAAAACAGGATTTTCATATGGATCATTCTTAGCATCACTGTCGAAAATCCATTTAATTACTAATATCCTATTAGGTGGCCGTTAAAAACTTTTACTAAACTACTCTTTTTAGCGAACAAATTAAAACATCCACAATTAAATGCGTAATGAACTGAAATGGAAATGAAAGGAACTAAAATAACCGAACACTCGGTCCAAAATATACAACCATATCGAATGCTGTACTGAAAGAATAAATAAATGCAATTGAGCCATTGGCTCGAATGTTTATACAATATCTCCTATCTAGAGTACAAGGAAAGAAACGTCTACCGATAACCTGCAAGCATCCACAGCTGCTGCAGCAGACGTCTGACTCGAAAGAATTCCCATCCATGCGTCCCTGTGTCTGGACACCTATATATATACAATATAGAGAAAGAAAGGAGAGTGGACAAACGGGTCAGAGCCCGAATGTTTAGAAAATATTTTGCAAGTGCATAAGTGCTTTATTTTTAGAAAAATAGTTTTATCTCATATTTAAATTGGTATCGCACTCCCATGAGATACCCCTCACCTCTCCACTAACAGTGCACTCCTAGCGCATCCCTTAAAACATCCTAGTCAAGCTACCCTGCTAAACTAGTCTAATACCCAACCACTATCTATCCTAGATAGTCAAACAGATGTACTAAGGGCTAAACTTCACTTTAATCTCGACGCTATGCCATGTTCGTGCGTGGGGTGTCTCGCGAAGCGAAATCCAAACAAGGAACCCCCCCGATACACTACTATGCAGCAAGGTCGATCTTTAAGATCCGCCAGTCCCTCAGTACAGAAAGATATATATAATATCTATACCATAAACATTTTTAATAATATAAGAGAACTAAGGATTAAACTTCTCCCCAGTCTCAACACAGTGCCAAATTGGTGCGTGGGGTGTCTCGCGAAGCGAAATCCAAACAAGGAACCCCCCCGATACACTATTATGCGGCACGGTCGATCGTCGGGATCCATTAGACCCTCGGCACTTGATTTACACATATACTTATATCTACAATATACTTCCGGATAATATAATTATCACCCGGACTTAGGATTACCAAATTAATTGTATCTTTATGATACACATCCGGATCTATCTCCCGGACTGAGGTGTATTCTATACACAAAGTATTTATCAATACTTATCGATTTCATTCCAAAAACTCCCATTTCCCTTCTCATATCCAGGAAATGTATTTAAAAGCCAATTCATTATCATGAATTGCTTTAATAAATCATATACCTTTTAAAAGCCAATTTTATTATCATAAAATGCTTTTCCTTTTTAAATCATCCCATTTCCCTTTTTATACTCAGGAAATGTACCCAAAGCCATTTTCATTAGCATGAAAATGATTTGATCAAATCATATGCTTCCACATCCCTTCCTACATCCGGGAGTGTTACCGAAGCCAAACCTTTATCCCATTTCCCTTTTTATACTCAGGAAATGTAAATTAAAGCCAATCCATTATCATGAATTGCTTTAATAAATCTAAGACCGTCCCTCCGGGTATCCCCACTGGACGCGCCCCTAAATGGCTATCATCTTCCAGGGCCTCCACCAAAACCTGGGAACCTAACAATGTCGGGAAGCGGCCATATGCCTGCGGGATAGTCAAGACCACACCCGGAATCTCCTAACCAGCGCAGAAAAAAAATAAACGCCCATATGGCCTAGGGACTATATCCAACCTGCTCAACAGCCAGGAAGGCTTCACCACAACGCGCGCGACTTCCCTTATGATAGCGATTTAGGGAGGTGTGTAACCATAATCTATAATTTATCAATTATGAAAAACATTTATCTTTCGATTTTGAAAATATTCATTTTTATATTTTCAAAATCCTTTCCATTATAACATATATATATGTATAGTCTATATATTCCTCCTAGAATATATATAACCGGCCATAATGGCCTATATTATCTAACGATGACTAAAATCCCAAAGATTCCCTCCAGGAATCATAATCATGAATTTGTATTAGCATGATTCTAAATCCAAAGTATTTCTTACTTTAATAATCACTATGTATTTAAATCCTATCTAAGAATTTATTGGATAGCTCCAATGATACTATTCTTCTCTAAGTGAAGTATATATATATATATATATATATATACCCCCAAATTATCCTAATTATCTCCAAGGATATACTTAACGATAATCGATATAATTATGCTTTCTATAAGCATAATTATAGAGGCCTATATGCCTACGAGAATTATCCTCGGGATTTATCTCACCCGAACAACCTTAAACTTAATGGGTTAAGGACTTCATTTCCTTGAACCCCAAGACTACACCTTAGTCCAATTAATCGTTTAGAAGTCCCCAATTTAATTTAGGAACCCTAATCCATCAATTTCTACAATTATTCTATTTTCCTCGAAAATATAGATTAAGGGTTATGTACTTAAAACCCTTACTTTACCCTCCTAAATTACCTCCATTTATGGACCATAAAGTCCTAAAAAGTCCCTTAGGTTATCACCTAATTAACCTCAAAGCAAGATGAAATGGAATCTACCCCATCCAAATCACCATAAGAAAATTGTCCCTTTTCAGCAGAGGTCGATCGATCGACCCCTGACCGTCGATCGATCGAAGGCTTCGATCGATCGATCCCCGAGGCTCGATCGATCGATCAAGTCGGGCAGCTTCTTCTCCGAGAAGCTGTTTCGGCCATGGAAGCTTCCCCTAAGCTTCCATCTCTCCACCCAACGGCCTACAACTTCTACCAACAACAAATACACTTATAATACAGGTCCTAAAAATCCCAGGACCCGGAATCACCCAATATTTTTGGTTAATTACTAAAATCTCCAATTTATCAATTTTAGGGGTTTATTCGTTTTATCTCCCGAAAACCCGTTTTATCCACGAATACCCAACCCAAAAGCATTAGAATTTGTTATACCAACAATGATATGAGATATTTATGCTCAAAAATAAATAAAGCAAGTAAACACTTGCCTCGTGGATAAAATCCGACGTCCTCGAGCCAAATCCCGCGGAGGCCGGCCGGAATCTCCCCCTTTTTCTTCTTTTCTTCCCTATCTCTCTCTTCCCTCTCTTCTTTCTTCTTTTCTCCCTCTCTATCTCTATATATAGAGAGAAAAAGGGTTTTAACCCTAAAAACCCAAAAATGACTCGTTTACCCAATTACGAGCCTATTTAACTCCAAAATTACCCGGAACTCAATTTCGACAATCGGACACTCTTTTCTGACTATCTCGGACATTCCGAGACTTGTGGCGCAGTCGAAATTTCCATCTGAGGTACTTGATCGCAAATCACTATTCTAACCCAAAATAATTATAAGCGGTGTTCTACTCAAAATCTTACCTCGGTTGTCGCTAGACTCCACGGCGACATATAAATAAAATATTTCGACCTATATGGTCCCAAAATAATTATTAACACCCTTCAATAATCATTAAATCCTCGAAAATCCCAAAAATCACTATTTCGAGAAATTCTCGAAATTCTAAATTATACTTAATTATGGAATTTAATTATCTCCAAAAAGGACGGGTTGTTACACTCCCCCCCTTATAACGGAATTTCGTCCTCGAAATTCAGATACGACCTACACCACCAATCTTAGGATCACTCCAAATCCTAATACCTCAAGGGAAACGATACTAACCCAACGGTTCCCAACCATATGCTACACGACTACCACGATCGTAAAGTGACTCTCATACGTCACATAATATCCATCATCTATAATGCCTATCGGCATGAATTTCAACCTTATATACTACGCCCATACTATTTCAGGTGGTATATAAACACACTTACCAAGGTGCCCATACACCTTGCCAACTTGTGCACATCTGCACAACTATAGTGAACGTTCAACACGTAACACTCTCTCCCAATAAGGATCTCCTTTCCTCGGTGTAATACTCACCTATGGGTCCTCCCGACCCGCGAAATTCCAAACTCCTAATCTCGGCACCACTAACTATAGCGAACCTACATCCTACTAATGCTACGGTCTAAGCGTTACCCTACGTAAGCGGAACGAGTATCCTAAATATGTCCCTAGTGCCCAAGGCCTCTCTCAACTCCCGACAATTGCTTGGTTTCATGCGTGGGACGTCTCGCCAAGGCGAAATCCAAACAAGGAACCCTCCTGTTACACTACTCCCTCACGTAGTCGGTCATTGAGATATAGCGACCCAAGGCACAGGAGCGGGACGTCCTAAATCCTACCTCACTAACCTACGAACGCATTTCTACTAACAAATCCTTCCGCCCATACGAAAGGAAACCTAACTAATCAAAGTGCCTACTCTTTGTAGGAACACTAAGTATATTACACCGATCACAGATTTCCTCCAAATTTGCCTTCTCATTAAGGCCTGGCTAACATCCTTGAATAAATTTCTCTAAGTCCAACCTCACCCAGCCATTTGTGGCGAAGGGACCACTTTAGTTCTTTTCCATAGCACAATATTTCCATAAGTATATTAACATTATGTGGCTCATAGCCTATAGTGGTTCATCCACACTATAAGACCGTTCCACAGATCAACATCCTTGCATCTCATAACAGCTCCCCACTCCCGACGCCGTTAAGAGCCATGTGTGGAGTGTCTCGCAAAGCGAAATCCAAACAAGGAACCCCTCCACACATTAACCCTTGACTTCGTTTGTTGTGGAGTTCTGTCATTTCAACATGCAACCGGGATAACCCTATCCCCTAATCCAATAAAAGGTGATCTGAACTCCTATCTCTAACTAAGAGTCATACCACCCTGCGCTCGCACTCATATCTAAGTCCTTGCACAAACCAATATTGAGCTAAATCTTACCGCTCAACAATGATCCTGTGGGCCTTAAATTATATCTATAAGGTTGCCACATACACCATCAAATAATAAGGAAGCCTCTACTCACCGAGGTTCCATAAATCCATAATAACAAGGTGTACTCAACCTGTAACAAGGTGAGACACCACAATAACACCCTGTTCCCTCCAGGAACTGCGGACACGGTAGACTTGCCATCATTAGCCAGCTATCGCTCCGTTACACCATATACCGTATATGTATATACAAAATATAATCACCCGCCTCTATGGCGAATGAAGAGAAATAAAATTCCGCTATTGCGGAAAACACATAGTCATACATTATACTGTTATCGAGACCGCCATAACTCGAAGTACACACACGAGTCTAGGGCTAACTAATACTGCGACTTTACCTAATCACGCCAAATATACCTCCTCAATTGAGGTAAAACTCATAACAACATCTTCACCTTTATTCACCGTCGGCCTCTGGCTGAACCTCAGGCAAATAATTCCCAAAACTGCATTCTTCTCATCCTACTGATTCATGGGGACTCACGGTTAGAACTATCCGTAAGATCCCTTTCGAATCCTTACTTCACTGGGAATCCAACTTTAGTACCACACTTTACTACTGCGGCACTATGGTACTCGTAACTACTATGCTTTAGTAGTCATTGAGATAATCCTTAACAATTACCATAGGGAGAGTAATCTCTACTAAGGTCCTCATCCCAACCTTCTACCAGCTCCCCCAGCTAAGCTCCAACTCCTGCTGCCCACCGAGTTCCGCACACGATTCTCAACGAGCGCGTAACAGATTTCTATAATCTTCTAATATGGCAGGAGATCGAAATCTCACAAGAGATATCAACAATCCTAATCCTGGGGCTCTATACAAATCGAGAGCAACGCTGAAAGCGTAGTACGTCCACACAGATTCCTAAAGACACTAGAACCTGATGCTCTGATACCATCTGTAACAACCCGCCTAATAAGATACCGGGCGATCACTCCAATATAAATTAAAACAGGAGTTTCATATGGATCATTCTTAGCATCACTGTCGAAAATCCATTTAATTACTAATATCCTATTAGGTGGCCGTTAAAAACTTTTACTAAACTACTCTTTTTAGCGAACAAATTAAAACATCCACAATTAAATGCGTAATGAACTGAAATGGAAATGAAAGGAACTAAAATAACCGAACACTCGGTCCAAAATATACAACCATATCGAATGCTGTACTGAAAGAATAAATAAATGCAATTGATCCATTGGCTCGAATGTTTATACAATATCTCCTATCTAGAGTACAAGGAAAGAAACGTCTACCGATAACCAGCAAGCATCCACATCTGCTGCAGCAGACGTCTGACTCGAAAGAATTCCCATCCAGGCGTCCCTGTGTGTGGACACCTATATATATACAATATAGAGAAAGAAAGGAGAGTGGACAAACGGGTCAGAGCCCGAATGTTTAGAAAATATTTTGCAAGTGCATAAGTGCTTTATTTTTAGAAAAATAGTTTTATCTCATATTTGAATTGGTATCGCACTCCCATGAGATACCCCTCACCTCTCCACTAACACTGCACTCCTAGCGCATCCCTTAAAACATCCTAGTCAAGCTACCCTGCTAAACTAGTCTAATACCCAACCACTATCTATCCTAGATAGTCAAACAGATGTACTAAGGGCTAAACTTCACTTTAATCTCGACGCTATGCCATGTTCGTGCGTGGGGTGTCTCGCGAAGCGAAATCCAAACAAGGAACCCCCCCGATACACTACTATGCAACAAGGTCGATCTTTGAGATCCGCCAGTCCCTCAGTACAGAAAGATATATAGAATATCTATACCATAAACATTTTTAATAATATAAGAGAACTAAGGATTAAACTTCTCCCCAGTCTCAACACAGTGCCAAATTCGTGCGTGGGGTGTCTCGCGAAGCGAAATCCAAACAAGGAACCCCCCGATACACTACTATGCGGCACGGTCGATCGTCGGGATCCATTAGACCCTCGGCACTTGATTTACACATATACTTATATCTACAATATACTTCTGGATAATATAATTATCACCCGGACTTAGGATTACCAAATTAATTGTATCTTTATGATACACATCCGGATCTATCTCCCGGACTGAGGTGTATTCTATACACAAAGTATTTATCAATACTTATCGATTTCATTCCAAAAACTCCCATTTCCCTTGTCATATCCAGGAAATGTATTTAAAAGCCAATTCATTATCATGAATTGCTTTAATAAATCATATACCTTTTAAAAGCCAATTGTATTATCATAAAATGCTTTTCCTTTTTCAATCATCCCATTTCCCTTTTTATACTCAGGAAATGTACCCAAAGCCATTTTCATTAGCATGAAAATGCTTTGATCAAATCATATGCTTCCACATCCCTTCCTACATCCGGGAGTGTTACCGAAGCCAAACCTTTATCCCATTTCCCTTTTTATACTCAGGAAATGTAAATTAAAGCCAATCCATTATCATTAATTGCTTTAATAAATCTAAGACCGTCCCTCCGGGTATCCCCACTGGACGCGCCCCTAAATGGCTATCATCTTCCAGGGCCTCCAAGACAACCTGGGAACCTAACAACGTCGGGAAGCGACCATATGCCTGCGGGATAGTCAAGACCACACCCGGAATCTCCTAACCAGCGCAGAAAAAAAATAAACGCCCATATGGCCTAGGGACTATATCCAACCTGCTCAACAGCCAGGAAGGCTTCACCCCAACGCGCGCGACTTCCCTTATGATAGCGATTTAGGGAGGTGTGTAACCATAATCCATAATTTATCAATTATGAAAAACATTTATCTTTCCATTTTGAAAATATTCATTTTTATATTTTCAAAATCCTTTCCATTATAACATATATATATGTATAGTCTATATATTCCTCCTAGAATATATATAACCGGCCATAATGGCCGATATCATCTAACGATGACTATAATCCCAAAGATTCCCTCCAGGAATCATAATCATGCATTTGTATTAGCATGATTCTAAATCCAAAGTATTTCTTACTTTAATAATCACTATGTATTTAAATCCTATCTAAGGATTTATTGGATAGCTCCAATGATACTATTCTTCTCTAAGTGAAGTATATATATATACCCAAATTATCCTAATTATCTCCAAGGATATACTTAACGATAATCGATATAATTATGCTTTCTATAAGCATAATTATAGAGGCCTATATGCCTACGAGAATTATCCTCGGGATTTATCTCACCTGAACAACCTTAAACTTAATGGATTAAGGATTTCATTTCCTTGAACCCCAAGACTACACCTTAGTCCAATTAATCATTTAGAAGTCCCCAATTTAATTTAGGAACCCTAATCCATCAATTTCTACAATTATTCTATTTTCCTCGAAAATATAGATTAAGGGTTATGTACTTAAAACCCTTACTTTACCCTCCTAAATTACCTCCATTTATGGACCATAAAGTCCTAAAAAGTCCCTTAGGTTATCACCTAATTAACCTCAAAGCAAGATGAAATGGAATCTACCCCATCCAAATCACCTTAAGAAAATTGTCCCTTTTCAGCAGAGGTCAATCGATCGACCCCTGACCGTCGATCGATCGAAGGCTTCGATCGATCGATCGATCAAGCCGGGCAGCTTCTTCTCCGAGAAGCTGTTTCGGCCATGGAAGCTTGCCCTAAGCTTCCATCTCTCCACCCAACGGCCTACAACTTCTACCAACAACAAATACACTTATAATACGGGTCCTAAACATCCCAGGACCCGGAATCACCCAATATTTTTGGTTAATTACTAAAATCTCCAATTTATCAATTTTAGGGGTTTATTCATTTTATCTCCCGAAAACCCGTTTTATCCACGAATACCCAACCCAAAAGCATTAGGGTTTGTTATACCAACAATGATATGAGATATTTATGCTAAAAAATAAATAAAGCAAGTAAACACTTGCCTCGTGGATAAAATCCGACGTCCTCGAGCCAAATCCCGCGGAGGCCGGCCGGAATCTCCCCCTTTTTCTTCTTTTCTTCTCTCTCTCTCTCTTCCCTCTCTTCTTTCTTCTTTTCTCCCTCTCTATCTCTATATATAGAGATAAAAAGGGTTTTAACCCTAAAAACCCAAAAATGACTCGTTTACCCAATTACGAGCCTATTTAACTCCAAAATTACCCGGAACTCAATTTCGACAATCGGACACTCGTTTCCGACTATCTCAGACATTCTGAGACTTGTGGCGCAGTCGAAATTTTCATCTGAGGTACTTGACCGCAAATCACTATTCTAACCCAAAATAATTATATGCGGTGTTCTACTCAAAATCTTACCTCGGTTGTCGCTAGACTCCACGGCGACATATAAATAAAACATTTCGACCTATATGGTCCCAAAATAATTATTAACACCCTTCAATAATCATTAAATCCTCGAAAATCCCAAAAATCACTATTTTGAGAAATTGTCCAAATTCCAAATTATACTTAATTATGGAATTTAATTATCTCCAAAAAGGACGGGTTGTTACATAAGCATTTGAGAAAGCTTAATGTGAAATCCAAGTTAAATAAAAGTATACGTGGGTCATAAGGCGTTGTACGGGACTATGATGAGTAGTGGTACTAGTAAGGCTAGGAAGCGTAACTAGGATGTCTAAATTACACGCGTTAGGAGTGCGCTATATATGAGGGGCAAAGGGTATGTCATGGGAGTCCGAAAATGGTTTAAATATGAAAGATTGCAGTACATATTTATTAATGTATTTTAAACACTTGCAAAATATTTCAAAAAGGTTTTGGGCTTTAACAAATATCAAAATATATTTAAACATTTCGGTGTCAGCCACAGGTATACCTAGCTTAACCATCCTTCTTGTCAGACGATACTGCAGCAACTGTGGTTGCCCGCATGGATTGATTAGATGCTTATATCCTTGACATCTTGATAGGATCTATTTCATAGTTATTTAAAAAATATGGCCCAATTAGTTGGCATTTACTTTATTCATACGCTTTCATTTTTGTTAGTTAGATTATTGCATTGTGATTTTTAACCAGGAGTTATCGATTAATTTATTTTATGCCAGTGAGTGTGAATTTCATTAATTGCATGGTTGGTTATGTGAATGGGAATTTTGTGTAAGGTAAAAAGTTTTAAATTTGACACCAGGACTAATAGGTTATTAGTAATTAAAATATTTTCGACAATGATGCTGAGAATGAACGAGAAGATATTCATATTTTATTTTAGTAGAAGATTGATGACCCGTTATTAAAATAGGCAGGGTATCATAATTTAAATGTTGTATTTTGTTTGGTCACATCGGAGGAGTTCCTCCGTATTATAACATGCGATATGTCTAACGAGGCTTGGGACATACTCCAACTCACCTATGAAGGAACTAGTACTAATAAGGCTCCCAAACTCCAAACCATGCCACTCTGTTTGAATCCATTAAGATGCAGGAGAGTAAGACGTTCAATGAGTTCTATGCCAGATTTTTCGATGTCGTGAACTCGTCTTTTAACATAGAAGAAAGAATACCTGAAAACCAAGTAATCAAGAAAATCTTAAGGTCCTTACCTAAAAGATTTAATTCAAAAGTGGCATTTTTTAATTCCTTGGGTACTTTAGAATCTACAAAAGTTGAAGAGCTTATAAGTGACCTAAAACCTTATGAGTCTGACATGTTTTCTTCCAAAATGATAAAGAAGGATAGGGCATTGCTTTGAAAGCCTGAAAGGAGGAAACATCTATTTCGAATGATGATCCGGACATGGAGTCTAAAGATAGGGCCATGTTAGCAAAGAACTTCAAGAAATTTCTCAAGTGTCAAATGCAATCAAAAGATGCAAAAAAGTTTGAGAAAAATAACTATAACAAGGCTGATCACTTTCCTAAAAATCATAATGATAACTTTTAGATGAATGAGTTAGAAATATGTTTCGGTTGTGAAGGTTATGTCCATTGGGAAGCTGAGTGTCCCACTAAACTAAGGAAGGAGGGCAAAGAACTTAAGGTGTACGATGCCACCCTTAGTGATAGTTATCTAGAAGAGGGACCTGATTCCCCCGTTGAGTGAAACTACACCGTATTCGAGGTTAGTCATGCGAGGCTTAATGAAAAATCTTATCTTGAAGATAATTTTAAATATGACACATCTAAGGCCATTATATTTGATCCCCAAGTGAGTGGTGGAAATGTGAGTGGAGAAGAAGATCAGGATGAAAAATAAGAGGAGGAGAGTGAACTCCAAATTGCCTTCTGTGAATTGTATGCGAAAAAATGAGAGTGAAAAAGTAAAACTTAAAATTGGAATCTAGGTTGAAAGAACATGCCCTAGGTTATAATGATGATTAATTAATTGATGACCTTAGGGAATATGAGAAGACTCTTAGAGAGAAGCTCGTGTATGTTGAGGGCGAAAGATATATCCTTTGTGGTTTGATAGTGGTTTTATAGAAGGATCATCTTCAGTTTGAAAAGTATAGGAATTTAATCGACTCAAGGATAGTTGATCTTGAAGAGAGATTGAGATACTCAAGTCTATTTAAATTTTATTTCGAATCTAGGTGGGAGAATTTGGATAAGATGTTAGTCACCATCCAAATCAAAGATGACAAGTGTGGGATTGGCTTCGATGATCAAAATACTTTCGGTACCCAAGCTAAAACCATGCATTTGAGAGAGTCAACCATTGATAGGAATGTTAGAAAAGTAAACCCTTAGGTAACAACCCTCATCGTGTCTACCCATGCACACATTGCAGTAGGAAAGGTAGGAAAGGTCACCTTAGGCATTTTTGCTATGATCTTAAAAATGGACATAGAAAGTCTAAGACTAGAGTCACCAAGGTTCCCAAAATGCTAGAGCGTCGTGTCGTGGGTTAAGAGATCTAATTTGGAGGCTTTGCATATTATAATTTTTTATTCTCTTTTTCTTTCACATGGTACTCCCCATGCTATATCTAAGGGTTGCCTGTGTTCGCATGTTTGCATACACTAGCTTTTGTACTTAATGATATATGTGTATGCTAGTTGTATGTTTTTTGAGTCTTTTGTATTTTGAATTTTCTTTTATTGGGTCTTATTGAAAATAATTTTTTTTTTTATCCGTCTTCTGAGTTGTTTTAAATTTGAATTTTTTCATTTTTTTAAAAAAACTCAAAAAGATTTTTTGTTGGGTGTATTTTAGATTTACACATTTTGTATGGCATATTGGGGTGTTTGAATCCACCCCATTCTTTGTTTCCATGTGAGTATGACATTTGGTTATGATTGTAAATATTTATATTGTTTTTAATCATGCTTGCATGGTGTTATTCCACTTTGATTTGCTTAATGGATTCACTTTGTGTATGCCTTCACACACACATGTACAAGCTATTTTGAATTTTAACTTCACTTGTTATATTTGATCTATGTGAGATATACTCTCATCACTCTTATCATCTACATATCTCGTGAATATGGGGAATTTTTGCATGTATGAACTTTTCCCGATGAGATTGTTTAAAATTTATTTCATATATGAGGGTGCAGGGGAAAGCGCTATGAAAGGAGAAATTATCCTTAGTGGGAAATCCACCTTTGGCACAAGCCCAATAAAAAATGTGAGGCAAAAATAGAATGTAACACTCCGTATATTTTGGAATATTTAAACAACATGTGTCACAGTAATTTAATTAAATTTTAAAAATAAGTGAATTTAAATAAATATTAATTATTGGAAAATGGATTAAAATTTATGTGTTATTATATTCACTTGTGTGATAAGTAAATAAAATTGCATTATTTTATTGTACGTCGTAAGTGAGTAAAATCGACGGGTTGATAATATCTTATTTAGGACGCGCATATGGGGCCGTGTTGGGAATACGATGGTAAATTGATGATGCGTGACTCAGATGATGATTTTGAGTGCACGATTAATCCTAAATAAGTCAAAATTGTCCGAATTAAATAGCTAAGGTTAATGATTGTGTTTCAGGGGATTTTTAGACTAGTCAGGACCCGTATAGACGTATTTTAGTCATTTTAAAGGAATGTGAAATTCAAGATTAATATTATATAATGAAAGGTTTGGGTAATTTGGTTAGTAATTTTATAATACCAAAGGTTTTAATTGAGTTATATCAATGGTAGAGAGAAATTGAAGATAAAAGAGAAGAAAATTTAGGAGTTCTTGAAGGAAACTCAAAGGGTGGTCAAGAAAGGCTAGGAATTGTGAAGAACTTGAAGATTTACGGGCTTAGGATGATCATCAAAGGAAGTTATTCAATCAAATTCAGACTCTACAAGGGTTTAAAGGCAAGTAATTAGCTTGCTAAATAATTATGTCTAGTATTCAATTCATATCAGGATTAAGAAAGGATTTTTGGATTCAAAGAAAATTGGGTTTTTGGAGAAATGATTTCATAATAAAATGGTGCGATTTCATATATTGAATCTAGAAATTTGAATCCCATGTAGATAGATGAATTATTGATTTTGCAGATTGAGAAAGTTATGAATTATTATGATATTCGGAGAATTTCATATTATTTAAAAATCATGTCTAGATGAATTAGATGTTAAAATGAAAGCGCTTCATATTTAGGATTCATGAGAATTGTTAATCATGGAGAAAAAAAATGATTTGGGATTGATTCTTTTGGGTTAAACTTTTCTGAAAATTGAAATGGGAAGAGCTGGAGCAATTTGTAGGGGCGGATGAGATTTTTGTTTCGGATTAAATTAAGATGTTCGGGAGTAAGTTAGGATTTTTGGAAATTATGGGAATAATTATAAAAATACCTCAGGATGAGTTGGAATATATCCGAGGTAAGAAATTGATTATTTAGGGGAAAATTATACTCGAAAAAATTGATAATTAATTATGGAGAAAATCAATAGAAAAATGATACGAGCTGGTTAGGATTTAATACGTGTACATAATAATGTTTTAAGTGATAAATTTATTAAATAAGTGAATATTTAATAATTTAGAGTCGGGTTTGGAGCCGAGATTTTTTGCTAGTTCTACGAGTGACATACATGGTTAGCCGGATATATATATATATATATATATATATATATAGAGACAATATATGTGTATTATTATGTCCGTGTGTATGATATAATTATATGAACATACCACTCAAGTGCTATAATCGGAGTTTGTGTGATGTGGGTGATCTTCCCTAGTGAAAAATAGCAGGCTAAGTATCGAACCCAGCACATAGCATCATGCATGGCCTTTTGAGGTCGGAGTTGGAGTGAGGTAATTTTAGTATGGTTATGACTCACTGCCTCAGGACTATGATCGCCTTCAACACATTTGTGATTTGGCGAATTTGGTGTGAGAGTCTGACCCGGTAGCCCAGGATGATGTCTGTATCCCCTGGTGCATGATGGCATTATAGAGACCGGTATCCAGTGAGCTATTACTCTGAGGGATGGCGGTTATACGTGATATATGTGTTCTTGTTGTGTTATAGAAAATACATATATAAATGTGTAGAAAAATAAATATGGGCTTAAGACATTAATTGTGGATAATGATCTAATAGCTAGTGAAAGTTATTGAAAATGAATTAATAGATTATATTTTGGAATTATAATTATTAAACAGATGTGGAAATAAATTTTATAAAATACGTGTAACACAGGGTAGCGTACGGACTTTAGGGTATATTGAGACTAGTTAGGCCGAGTAGCATAACTAGGGGTTAAAATGCATACGTTAGGTGCGCACTGTAGTTGAGGGGTGAGGATTATCTCAAGTGAGTGCGACACACATTTAAATACAGAAGAATGCATTCATAATTACTATTCATTTTAATTACTTGCAAAATATTTTCAAAAGGTTTTGGGATCTAACCCGTGTCAAAATATTTTCAAAAACTTTCTGGTATCTAGTCACATGGATGCCAAGCATGGTTATCACTTACAGGTCATCGGAGCTACAACAGTTATGGAGTGTTGGTGGGATTGTTTAGTTGTTTTCTACAATTGAGATTTTAGACATGATTCCGTCAGTTATTATCCGCACATGTCGCCTAATGCCAGTTTTATTTAATTATGTTCTATTGGATTATTATATTTGATTATAAAATGATGGTTTATTCAGGTAATGTATTTTTTTAAATTCTAGTAATCATATTTGATTATGTGATTGTGGATTTAATTATTGATCTGATATAGCTGGTGGTGAATGGTGTTATTTACGTTAATTTAATTGAAGTTTAAAATTGACACATGACTTCATAAAATAATAGGTGTTAAGTAATAAATTGGATTTTCGACAATGATGCTAAGAATGAGCCATTTGATATTTCTGTTTCATTTTAGCAAAGGGTTCCCACCCATTATTTTAATAAGCAGGGTGTCACGGATGGTATCAGAGCATCGGGTTCTAGTGTGCTTAGGATCTGTAAGAACTTACTACATTTTCAGTGTTGCTTTCTCTTTGATGTAAAGCCCTGTGCTTAGGATTGTCGATTGATACTACGATTTACATTCTCCTGCTATGATGTATACTCGAAGTGAATATTATATGATTTCCTTTGGGTTTTGGAAGATGAACAAGAGAGGACGACTGGTGAGGGCCATTGTGGGAATCGCATGAGGAGTGGCTCGTGTGGAGCCGCAGACTATTTGTGGAACGATGACCGTAGAAGCGGATGCCACTACTGTTGCTGAGGTAGTTAATGCTGTGAAAATTTCCATGCCGTATCACTTTCCCAAGCACCGCCAGAGAGGATGATAATGCCAATTCAGACTCACCTAGTTCTGTCAGTATGGGAGAGAGTCATGGAGGCCATTCGTAAGGGCCATCCGCCCAAGTCTATGAAAAATGCAGAAGTTATATTAACAAGACAATGGAAGGGGATCATCCAAAGGCGTTTGAGTATGGTGGAGTGTAGTGACACTCAGGATTAAAGTTTGACAATTTTTTTAAGCTCGTCGAAGCATCGTTGTAGTGATGGGAGTCAGTCACTACATCTGAGAAAATATATACTTTAAATATCAAGAATTTTTTGGTACAGTTTGATCGCAAGCCCTTTTATGCTTTTCAGATAAAGATGCGAAGAATGTTTCGGGACTTGTCACATGAGGGGTAGACGGGGGACGATCACAAGGAAGAATTATCTTGTTTTGTGAATTTTGTACCCAATGAGGTGCATATGAAGGTGAATATGGTTTTTAAGTTTGATGATGGACTAAAGAATTGAATTCTCCAACACTTATGGGGAAATCAAGATTGAATGACTTATGTCGACATTGTTAATGTCGTACTGTTATCGTATGAGTATAAATGCTTCCATGGGAAGGGAGCAAAGAGATTAGAGAGTCTAGTCTGTAGGGCAAGAGTGGATATAATCGGTGCTAGTGGTGCACTGTAGGGGGTTAACCAAAAGAGGGACACATTTAAACGATTAAGATAAAAAGAATTCCGACCTAGTGAAAGAGGATGCAGACAGGGCCATCATGTCCAGCAATGTGTTCCATAAGGCCAACAGAGTCAAGGGAACAATTGGGGTAGCCATAATGACCGAGACTACCAGAGCCATGGAGTAAGGCATTTTGGGCATTTCCAGTGGGGATAGAGATATGGGGATTATACAAGAAGGTGTTTTATTTGTCGAGAGAAAAATCTCATGCGTCGATCTTGTCCATAGAGAGATAGGGGATAGGAGTTGGGTGACCGGTAGGGGAGACAATTACAATAATTTTGGGTTAGATTAGTCGTGAGTATTACGTCAATGAACCATTTGAATAACTAGTACTGTTGGAAATGGAAGGTATGATTTTATCCTTGGGAAAATGGGGAAATCTTTATGTGACACAAGTGCATCACAATATTTTGTTACCACTAGATTCGCGCGTGAGATGGGTTTAGTGGCTGTATCGTTAGTATCATTACCGTGCGTTTAAATTTACCATTGAGTAGAGGGATATTTTTGGTTCCATCTACAGGGGAGCGGGTGCGGGAAATAAAAGGATACGTATGAGTGGATTTTCTGGTATATGAGAAATATGTTATGCGAGTATGATGTTATCCTGGGTATGGACTGATTAGCGATGGTTTGAACAGTGGTGGGATGTTACAGTAAGGCTATTGTGTTTTCTGTTCCAGGGCACGTCGTGTTATTTTTACGATGTCTCGCCTGAAAGAGGTTCAAGCTCGTGTATATACTATATTATAGTGGAGACTTTGAAGATTATAGTTGTCTCGTATTATTCGATCCCTATGTCTATGGATGACATTGATGTGGTTACGGGTATATCAGGTTTACCCTGGTGAGTGAAGAGATTTATGTCGTTATTGGTTTAGCATTGGGGACTTAGTGATAGTGCAATCGCCATATTGTAAGTCTCATTTAGAGATGTAGGAGTATAGGATTAGACTTATAAGTCTGGGGATAAGATTTTGAGTGTCCCGATTATGTGCCTTGGGTCAAAGGACCTCGATAACCGATAATGCCCATTGATAGGGCATTGGGGAAATTCCTTAGTTGTATTTCAATTATGTGACGCTCCATACATGAACCTTAACAAACGACGGGAGTGGGTAGGCTTTTTTAAATCCTTGGGTATCGGTTTTGAATGATAATAATTGTATATGTGGAGAAAACACTTTGAGCTAAGAGTTATTATACGATATAAGGTCAGTGGAGCCAGGAAGTGATGTGTAGGAAGTATTGGAGAAATTTTAATGCCACTAGTGGATAGATGGGACAATCTTGAGGATAATTAAGTCGCAATTATTAGGGTAACTGAGTATAAACTTAAGGTATAGCCATGTCGAGCTTTCGGAGTTTAAGATAAATATATTACATCTATGACGTTTGTGCAGATATGCATTAGATATAGGGTGCATGGGCGCCCTAGTTGTTTGATTTTTAGAATCGTCTAGGTTAAGGAGATGTGGTAATAAATGTGTTATATCGTATGCCTATGGGGCATTATAAGCAGTATTGGAAGAGCAAGATGGAATGAACTTCCGTTGAGAAAGGAGATTTTCCGTATATATATATATATATATATATATATAGAGAGAGAGAGAGAGAGAGAGAGAGAGAGAGAGAGAGAGAGAGGAAAGCTATAATCCTCTAGTTGGGATGAAAAAATGTGGAGACACAGGTAAAACGATATCTTCTAAAAAGAGAGGACCCAACAATTTTTTAGTGTAGAGAGGAACCTAACTCAATCGAATGCTGAGGGTAACTTACACTTAAATAGAATGTTGATTTTTACCAAACAAAATGGACCAAGGAAGTGCACATTTTTGGAGCCGACACATGGATCACCGGTCTTGGCATACCCGGGAAGGAGAATAGGGCGTACCATGTGACATGGGATATTGAGTGTGTGAATCGGTGTGGAGTGAGACATAGTGAAGTTGCCTCTAGGTGTACCAGAATTGTTGGTGATTCAAGTGATGGGGTGGATAGGAAGTCTGATTAAGTCTGTTGTTGGGTTACAAATATCGCGGAATGGTCAAGATTCCTTATTGGCTTGTTAAATGGTTTAACCGATAGGATGTAAATATTATTAACTTGGGGAAGTTACACTATCGAGCAGTGTGCCCATCGTTTCATTAAAAAAAAGGGAATAATTCATCACAATGTGTCTCCCCACATTGTTGTGAATTAGGCTGAGATCCTTAAATCCCACCTTTGATATGGGTTATCAAGAGCCGATGGGGGAAAGTTGCGATTAGAGCAAGACGTATTACCGTAGACCGAGGGGCAGACATAAGAGGTGACTAAAATCTTAGAGAAAGCGAGAGGTGCATATTCTAGGTTGTAGGGTAATTAGGAAGAGTACTGTAACAACCCGCTCTTTTATGGCAAATTAAATTTAATAATTAAGTGCAAATTGGGAATTTAAGAAATTATTGTGAATAGTAATTTTTGAGGTTTTCAAGGATTTAATGATTTTTGATGGGTGTAATATTTACTTTTGGGATTAAGTAAGTAAGTCAAAGTATTTTAATTATATGTCGCGGTTGAGCAAAGTGACAAAAGGTAAGATTTTAAATGGGAAAACCCGCATTGCGAGATATTGGGTTAAATTGTGGGTTGCGGTCAAGTACCTCAGATGGAAATTTTGACTGCGCCGTGAGTCTCAGAATGACCGAGATAGTCGAAAAAGAGTGTCCGATTGTCGAAATTAAGTTTTGGGGAATTTTAGAGTAAAAAGTGTTCGTGATTAATAAACGAGTCGTTTTTGGGTTTTAAGGGTTAAAACCCCTTTCTCCTTATATAAGGAGGGAGAGAGGGAGAGAATAGAAAGAAAAAAGAAAGAAAAGAGATAAGAGAGAGAGGAAGGAAGAAAAATAAGGGAAATGGGGGATTTCGTCCAAACTCCGCCGGATTCGACTCGTGGTCGTCGGATTTCATCCTCCAGGCAAGCGTGTACTTGCTTTATTTCATTTTGTGCATTTATTTCATATTATAGTTGGTAAACTATTTGATTTTGGGTTAGAACCCTTAAAGTAAAATTTGGAAAACTTGAATATGAGTTTACATATTGATGTAATGTAAACTCTTAATGATTTCTAGTATTAAAACCATGCTGATGGAGTATAAAATGGAATTGAAATGGGAGAAATGCCAAAACTAGGTTTTTATGGTTTTAGGGTTTAAATATAAGGTAAATGGTTTAAAAACCTAGACAAATTTATGTGTTAGTTGTAAAACATAGATTAGATGTTTATTGAGTTGTTGGATGAGCTTAGAAACAAAAAAAATGGAGAATAATGGAGGTTTGGTTTTTTTTAAGAAGGTGAATAGTGACATGCATCTTAACCGAATTGATTCGGCCAGGGAGAATCGATTCGGCTCTTTGTCAAAAAATAAAATTTGTAGATCGTTTTGATACGGTCGAGTGGGCGTCGACCGCGTATTTTTATGATTTTTTTTGGATTTATAGTGATTTTTCTATGAAAAGCTGCCCGAGATCGAAATAGTTAGTCATAAATTAACGCTAGAATTATTTGGAGATAAATATTAGGGGTTCCCAAAAAGAGTGTTAGGACCTCTAAATGTCTTGAGAAGTTATGAAAACTTTGGGGTCGTTGAAATAAATTCGAGTTATAATTTAAATGGGGATTGAATTGAGTTTGGGGTTTTTGGGATATATATAAAACCTAAGGAGATTTGGGGATTTCGAACCAGCTGAATCGATTCGGACAGGCCGAATAGATTCGGTAAGAGACAGTTTGAAAGTAGAACCATTTTGAATCGATTCGGACAGGCCGAATTGATTCGGTACCCTGCAAATCGATTCGGACAGGCCGAATCGATTCGGTACTGGGAGACTTTTGAGGTTTTCTCCTTTTAAAGTTTAGGGAGATTTAAACTAAAGTTTTGGAGATTATTATAGGGGATTCTAGATATGATATTACGACTCCTAGATGATGGTATTGAGGGTGAGTAAACCCCGGGATGAAAGAAGGAACCTCAGATTAATTTAGTGTACGATCTGAGGTATGGATTTAATGAATGCTTGGGAATACTTTTGGGTTAAGTATTGTGAGAGTGAGATTACTTAAATGCTATTATTAGTATAAGTTGGTTCATTCGGGTTTATGCACAAGTCCTGAATAGAGATCTAGGTGTGAGAATATTTAAGAGAGAGAATCTTTAAATATTATTACGTGATGGGCAATTATGGCCATATATATATATATTCGAGGAGGAATATATAGTATATATATACTATGTGATTAAAGTATATATATGATATGATATAAATGACTTTTGAAAATGAACAATATGAATGTTTTCAAAATAGAAAAATAAATGATTTTCATAAATGATAATTTATGTATACACACCTCTCTAAATGCTATCATAAGGGAAGTTCGTGCGTGAGGTGAAGCCCCCATGGCTAATGAATGCAGGGTGGATATAGTCCTAGGCCATATGAGCGATTATTGTATGTTTTCTGCGATGGTGAGGTAATTCTGGGTGTGGTTATGACTCTCCCGCAGGCATATGGCCGCTTCCTGACGTCCTGCGTTGTTGGATCCTAGGTTGTCTTGGTTGATATTGGACCTGAAAAATGATAGCCATTTAGGGGCGTGTCCAGTGGGAAAACCCGGAGGGGCGGTCTTAGAAACATTATATGATATGTTAAAGCAATTCATGTTAATGAATTGGCTTTATATACATTTCCTGGATGGAAGAAGGGAAATAGGATAAATGAATTGGCTTCGAATACACTTCCCAGATGGAAGAAGGGAAATGGAAGCATATGATATGAAAAAGCATTTTTATGATATTAAAAATTGGCTTTTAAATACATTTCCTGGATAGAAGAAAGGAAATGGAAAGTTTTAAGATAAAAATGAAAAATATTGGTAAGTATTTTGTAAATGAATCCTCAGTCCGGGAGATAGATCTGGATGTGTATTATAAAGATGAAATTGAATGGGTAAACCTCAGTCCGGGAGATATTATCCGGATGTATATTGTAAGATGTATATAAGAATGAATATGATATGTATATTAATATATAAGTATGTGTTTATATATTGGTTTTGTAATACGGGCCTAATGGATCTCTACCATTAACCCTGCTAAGTAGTAGTGTATCGGCGGGATTCCTTGTTTGGATTTTGCTTCGCAAGACACCCCACGCATGAACTTAGCACAGTGTTGAGAAAGGAGAGAAGTTTAGCCCTTAGTGCACGAGTTGTAGAGGTTTCTAGCAGATGAGGGTGTTAGATTAGTTAGGCAGGGTAGCTTAACTAGAATGTTAAGTGCGTTAGGTTTGCACTGTTAGAAGAGAGGTGAGGGGTATCTCATGGGAGAACGATACTAATTTAAATATGAGATAAAACATATTTTTAAAATAAAGCAATTATGCACTTGCTAAATATTTTCACAACTCGGGCTCTGACCCGTTTATCTACTTTTCCCTCTCTCTCTCTCTCTCTATATATATATTTATGTCTAGACACAGGGACGACTGGATGACACTTCTTTCGAGTCAGACGTCTGCTGCAGCAACTGTGGATGCATGCAGGTTCTCGATAGACGCTTCCATTCTTGTAATCTAGATAGGAGGTATTATGTACACATTCGGGTTGATAACCCAACAACATTTATTTATTCTTTTACCGCCTTTTAGTACGGCCTTCGATATGGTTGTATTATATTTGACCGAGTGTTCGGTTATTTTATTTTTATTTTATTTCATTTCAGTTTCATTTACATGAACTGCGTGGATGTTTTAATTTAGTAGTTGTTTAAAAAGAGTAGTTAAGTAAAATTTTGACGCCAGCCTAATAGGTTATTAGTAATTAAATTGGTTTTCGACAGTGATGCTAAGAATGATCCATATGAGGCTCCTGTTATGATCTGATATAGGAGTGATCGCCCGGTGTTTTATTAGGCGGGGTGTCACAAGTACTTACCGTGGCAAGGAAACAACAAGTTATTCAGATAGGTCATGATTTAGAATCTGTTATCATCAATACTGTTAATTGAAGTTATTTTCCTATAGTTTAGGAACGTTGTATGAGTTACATCATCACGAACGAAGAGTTAAAGACTGGCATGAGTAGTCAGAAATTATTGTGAGTATACACCATTAAAGGAATTCTGTAATATAACAAGAAGGAAATTTGGCACGTAGGGAAGCGGGGTCCTTCCCCCAATGTAGAGATGATAGAGCTAGTAGTGTATAGGCTCGTATTGTGAGAGCATTCTTAGTAGTTTAATGATGGTTTTGCATATCTCCATCAAGATGAGACCTTAAGAATCATGGAATTTATCAGTATGAAATAGTTTAAATAGACTTACTAATCTTGGGTCATAATGAGTAGGACTTCAATCAGGATGGCCCCAGTAGAAGGTTTATAGCTGAGGTACCATCATATTAGCATGACTTGATTTTGGATATGTTTGAATGCCATGAGAGTAAGGATTTGAAGTTTTGAGTACCAGGTATATCCAAATTTCAGGGACGAAAATCCTTTGCAAGGGGAAAGTATGTAACACCTTGTATATTTATGAATACTTAAATTACATGTGTCGCAGTAATATATTTAAATTGCAAAAATAAAGGGAATTTAAATAAATATTAACTAGTGAGAAATGGATTAAAATTTATGTGTTATTGTATTTACTTATGTGATAAGTAAATGAAATTACATTATTTTATAGTATGTTGCAAGTGAGTAAAATCGACGGGTTGATACTATCTTATTCAGGATACGCTTGCGGGGTTATATTGGGTTAAGATGGTAAATTGATGATGGGTGATGATTTCGAGTGCACAGCTGATTCGAAATAGTTCAAAATAGTGAAAACCAAATACCGAGGGGTAGTGATTGGGTTTCGGGGGCTTCTTAGACTAGTCGGGACCCGTATCGAAATATTTTATTCATTTTAAAAGAATGTGAAAAGGAAAATTTGGGATTAATATCATATAATGAAAGGTTAGGGTAATATGGTTAGTCATTTATAATATCAAAGGTTTTCATTGAGTTATATCAAAGGTTAGAGAGAATTGAAGATAAAAAGAGAAGAAAGTTCAAGAGTTCTTGAAGTAAACTCAAAAGGTGCTGTAGAAAGGCAAGGAATTGTGAAGATATCTAGTCTTAGGATACTCATCAAAGGAGGTTTTTTAGTTAAATTCAGACTCCACAAGTGCTTAAAAGAAAGTAATTATGTTGCTAAATAATTGTGTGTATTATTCAATTCATATCATGACTGGGAAAGGATATTTGGGTGGGATTCATGGAAAATTAGGTTTTGGAGAAATGATGTCATAATAAATTGGTATGATTTTCTATATTGAAATTTGGAAATTTGAATCACATATAGATAGATGAATTATTGATTTAGTGGATTGAGAAATTATGATTTATTGTGATATTTGGCGAGTTATATATTATTTGAAAATTAAGAATAAATCCCATGTAGATATCATGTGTATATGAATTATATGTTAAAATGAAAGCGCTTGATATTTGGGATTCATGAAAATTGTTAATCATGGAGAAAAATATGATTTGGGATTGATTATTTTGGGTTAAACTTTGCTGAAAATCGAGATGCGAAGAAGTGGGGCTATCTATTGAGGGGAACCGGTTCGCCCTCTAGCCGAACCACTTCGGTGTACCTTTTACAACCAAGTTGGGTTAATTGATATAATTTGGTCATGATTTGTTTTTAGATTAAATTATGAAGTTCAGGAGTAAGATATGATTTCTATAAATCATGGCAATACTGATAAAATACTTTGGAATGAGTTGGAATATATTCGGGGTAGGAAATTGAGTATTTGGGGGAAAATTATAGGAAAATTGATAATGATTTGTGAAGAAAATTCGGTAGAAATAATTTAGAGTCGGGTTTTGACCAGGGATTTTTTTCTTGTCCTACGAGTGATAGGCACAGTTAGCCGGATTTATTGTGTGTTTATATATATATATATATATATATATATATGTGTGTGTGTGTGTGTGTGTGTGTGTGTGTGTGTGTGTGATTATATTTGTGTGTATGATATAATAATACCACTCTAGTCCTATCACCGGAGGTTGCGTGATGTGGGGGATCTTCCCTGATGAAAAATAGGAGGCTAAGTATCAACCCAAGGTCATAGCGCCATGCATGACCTTGTGAGGTTGGAGTCGAATTGAGGTAATGTTGGTATGTTTGTGACTCACTGCCTCAGGACAATGACCGCCTCTAACACATTTATGATTTGGCGGGATCGATGTGAGAGCATAACCCGGTAGCCCAGGATGATTTGTGTATGCTCTGGTGCATGTTATATAGTTAAATCAACAAAATCCTCAACTTTCCCGAATTAAAACATAGGTGAATAATTGATTGCATCACGATGGCATAAAACTATGTGATTTATACTTGAAAATAACACACATGACAAATTCTCATGTCATAAAATCAATTAATCATCAAAGACTATTAATTTCCACCAAAACTCAAAATATAAATTTGCATGATCTTTATATATATCCCATTTTTGAACTCGTGATTTTTAATTTCCCATACTAAGATGACATCTTGTAAGGACACAAGTCTCCGATTGAGTCTTAATGTCGTGTTGGCTTAATTACGGACAAAAATGTTTGAGTCAGAGGTTAGTGTTCAAGTTTATCCAATCAAACCTATGACGTGTTAGTTGAAGATGTAGCCGCCAAGAATATAAAGTTTCATCATATGTCGGGTTTAGTGTGCCTCGTTTCTACATCAACAACATGTGTTCCGTTTACTCCTAAGGTATGAATCCATTACATATTTATATAGGAGCTTGGAACAATTTTAATTGGGTAAATTTTTATTTTAAATTGAGGTTCGTTTTCAGAAGGTTTCTTTAAAACTTTAAAATAAAGTTTCTGGGCTAAAAATTTATTTTTAAGCTTTCTGAAAGTTTGTTCGAAATTGTCGTTCGAACGAGAATGTCGTTCGAACGAGTTCAAACGAGAATTTCGTTCGAACGAGTTTGCCAACGATATTTCCCTTATGGCCAGCGGAACTTCGTTAGAAGGGTCATTCGAACGAGACTTCGTTCGAACGAAAATCTCGTCCGAACGAGATTTTCGGCGGGAAAATTAATTGGCAATTTTTGACATTTTTTCACCTCTATCCCACTACTTTTTCCCCACTAACTTTTGACAGACTTAACATGTGCGGGAACCAACCTTTTCACATTCCTCCATCTCCTTGAAAGTGTTTTAGAGAGTTCATTTTCATAAGAAAAGGTTCATGTTTTGAGTGTTTTTTTTCAAGAAAAAATCTATAAACACTTTTGTTTTCACCCATAGTTTGTTTATCATAAGTTTCCATATAAATATCTTTCTTGGAGTGTTTGGCACCGAGTTTACTCTACCGAGTTGAAGAGTTCATTTGGGTTTACTTCTACATCCCTGAAATAAGAAGTCTCGTTGTTTTTCTGCAGCATTCTCACATGGTGAAAGGCACCATGTGTGGTTGACGGTTGTTCCTACAGCTTCACTGGTGGATTCCAAGGTTCCAGTTGTGTCCAGGATTGTCGGCTAGTCAAAGGTAGTTAAAAGAAGACGCATCGGGGCTTGAAGGAGTCGAGTCGAGTGTTGTAAGTCATCTTGCTTGTAATTGTAATTCCGTACTTAGTGGACTTAAGGGTAGGGCCCTCCGAGATTTTTTCCCGTTGTGGGTTTTTCCTCGTACATCGCGGCGTAATGTGACTGATTTAAAGTTTGTAATATTAAAAATATGGTTTAGGCTAATTTCTAGGACTTGTATTAAATTGGTTTTTGAGCTTAACGTAAAAATTCACAAATTTGATTTTGAGTATAATTTAATTTTGTGAAAATTAAAATTTGGTTTGCTTTCATTTTAATTTGTGAAGAAATTAAAATTTGGTTTTTGTAAGTGTTTGAATTGAACCATCTCGCTTCCGCATCTTTAAAAAGAAGTTGAAATTACGTTTGGTAAGACTTTAAAAAATTGGGGGCCTCGAATTTCAACAAGTGGTAATAGAGCATTGAGTTAGAAAGACTCATGCTTTCAAATTGGTATCAGATCCGGAGCGCTAATTTATCGCATTAAAGATCCGTTTTTTAGCTTTTATAAGTTTTGTGCTCATTGTATTTTTAGATGGTTCATATTTGACTCACTGTCATTTTTTTGTTGTGTATCTCTCGATGGGACGTCTTAATGATAATTTATCCATTTCTAGTGATAATGAAGTGTTTGATATCTGAGAGCAATTAATGGGCTTGATAAGTGTAATGAAAATTTAAGAGAATTAAATGTGAGATTTGCAAAAAGAATTAAGTTTCTTCAAGATGAAAATTTATGTTTTAAATATAGAATTAAACTTTTGCAAACCTCACTATCCCAAAAAGATATTTTTCGTTAAAAGCACATGGACATAAATTATAATTATAATATTTTAAATATGTCCAAGAAAGAGAGTGATTGTCGAGAAAAGACTCTTAGGGACAAGTTTGCTCACATTGAGCGGGAGCGTGATAACCTTCTAGGAGTTATAGAAAATCTAAAGAAGGAGTCCCGTAAAATTGAGGAGTCTAATTTATTACTTGACTCCAAAATTTTAAAAATGAAAAATGATTTACAAGACTTGATTAGTAGTTGTAATGGCTCTAGCTCATCTTGTTCAAATATTTCCGTTGCTAAAGCTAAGACCATTGTCTGTTTTAGAGGGTCAACTTTATCCGAAGACTTTAGAAAAGGTCACACCTTAGGTAACATTCCTCGTGTTTACACATGCTTTCATTGTGGTAGGAAAGGTCACCTTAGTTCATCTTGTTTTGATCATAAAAGAAGTCCTAGGAAGTCTATGTCTAGCATTTCATTAGTTCCCAAATAGCATCATTTTAAATATACATCTATATGAATTAGGAAATCATTTTTAGACGCGCTAGATATTAGATTTGTTGATTCTCATTTGCTTTCACATGAAACCTCCCTTGCTAAATTTGAATGTTGAATGTGTTAGTGTTGTTTGCGTACGCTAGATTTTTGCGCCTCAAATTATATATCATTGCTAGGTGTATGCATGTTTAGTCATTTTCTAGTCATTGCTTTATATCATATCTCATGCTAGAATTATGATGTTTGTTTATCTTTTGTATTATAGTTCTTTCATTTTAGTTTGCATTAAATGAAAAATACAAAAATATTTTTGTTTATCATTTGTGTTTCATTCTTTAAATTTAGGCTTAATGAAAAATACAAATGATTTTGGTGTGTCTTTTGAGTAAATATTTTTGTTGTTTGGTTTAAAAATTTCAAATACTAAAAAAGGTTTTTTTGTGTGTATTTTAGTTTGACACACTCCACGTGGCATACACTTGTGTTAGAAGTCCTTCTTTTTCGCTTCCATATGGCTAGAACTTTTGGTGTAGATTGTCAATCCTTGAAATGTTCTTTACCATGATTACATGGAGTAGTTGGATTTTGTGTTGATATAATGGATTCTAGTTTTATATGCCTCAATTCACACATGCACGAACTCACTTGAAACTATAACTTCATATGTATATTTGAGCTTTGTGAGGTGTTCTCCTACCAATCTTGTCATCTACATGTTATGTGACCTAGGAGGACTAGTGAATGTTAAAATCCATTGCACGTGAGATTTGTGTGAGATATAAAAATAATATATATAAATGTGCACGGGGAAGGGATCCGAAAGGAAATATCATCCTTTGCGAGTACGCCACCGTTTGCTTGAACCTAAAAGAAATACGTGGTCCAAAGTCCTAAAAGAATAATGGCATTAAAAGAAAATATTTGCCAAGGCCTATTTTGTATAGTTGATCTATTCATTCAAAAGATTAAACTCTATATGCTTAAATTGAGGGAGTTTGGATGGTATATCAATGGTTTGCACAATGTCCGTTTATCCTTGTTGTACTTTCAATGTCACGACTCTATTGGTTTGTAGAATCATCAAAAGTCTAGGCTTGTATGAATTGTGTATGTTTGTTCATTGAGTTCAATATATATTGTCACATGAGGTTATATTCAAATGTGATGAAGTTTCCAATCAATTGAGAACTCTGTGAAGATGTTTTAAATGATTGGGTCTAAATTTAGTTGTTGCTAGTTCACACCCAACACTTCCGTTTCCACATGACACATTTTTTCCATACGAGTGTGAAAAACTTATTGTATTTTGTGTCATGTGTGTGTTTATATCTATATATATGTGTGTGTGCATCTTTGGTATATCTAGAGTATGTATATATATGATATTTTTATTATTTGGTCTTTGCCTTGCTTTCTAGTCCAGCTACGCTTCTACTTCATGATTGATATCTATCTTGTTTCATTCTTTGTTGATATCACATGCTTAATACTTTATGTATCATATTGGTATCATTTTCTTGCATCTTAGTTGCTATCCTTATTCTTTATAGGGATTGGTTATGCCTTTATTGCCTATATGCTTTCATGTTCTTATCACTCTAAGCTTCATGTTTAAATTATCTTTTATCCTTTGTCTATTCCTGAACAAAAAGGGGGAGAATGATAGGGGGAGAATGTGACAACCTGCTTAAAATAATAACGGGTGGCCATCCCTATACACAAATAATTAGGAATCGCAAGTGGATCATTCTCAACATCTACTGACGATTCTAACAAAAACACGGCTAACAACCCATTACTACAAAAAGAGGGTGTCAAAAATTTTAAAACTTTTTATTTAACATCAACTACAACCAACCATGCAACCATTAACCAACAATATTAGATCTAAATACGATGAGCGATACACAAATTCTCCAAATAATATATAAAATAATACAACACAATGTATGAAGTAAAATACCCGAATATGTTGTCGGGTCACATACAATACAATAATCTGAGAGAGAAAAGATAAAAGTGATACTCTACAACACCTGGGTATAAACTCGATATACAAACTGAATCCTAATCTAGATATACAAAAGATGGGAATCGACTATAACAAAATGCCGCAATAGTCTGCTACTACCACAACTCCACGAATAGACCAGATGGATAACCACGATGGCATCCTTGCGGAGGAACATCTAAAATAATACAATATATGTACATAGCAGGAGAAAATATAAACGGGTCAGAGCCTAAGGTGTGAAAATATTTTATAGCAAGTGTATTAAAATGCATAATAATTATAAATTCATTATGACATGATTAAGGTGGAGTCAAACTCTCCATAAAATCCAACTCACCCCTTAACTAAAGCGCGCACTAAACGTATGCACACGATCTCCAAATAGATGCCTAATTCTACCTAGTCAAGTGAATCTAACTTAAATCCCAATTGATACACATCTAAAAACCATCTAAATCATATTCCTCAATTTCTAATATTACCCATCTCAATTATTTGTTCACTTACTTAACATATAAAGTTTACATAAACATTCTCTTACTAACATATACACTATACATAAACATTCTCTTTTACTAGAATTTCTCATATTCTAGTCATTGACATAATCATATATAATTATATGTGAGTTATTAGCATCTAAGTGCTAAGGACTGAACTTCTACCAATTCTCAATACTGCACTGCGTTTCGTGAGTGGGACGTCTCGCAAGCAAAATCCAAACAAGGAACCCCCCGATACACTACTCCTGGCAGTATTGATTATCAAGATTCATTATTCCCTCAATGCATGATGCATGTAACCCAATTTATTATTACTCCATTTTAATTTATTTTATTATTCCCAATTCTCAACAGTGCGCGGCGTTTCGTGCGTGGGACGTCTCGCAAAGCGAAATCCAAATAAGGAACCCCCCCGATACACTACTCCTGGCACTGTCGATCGTCGAGATATACTATATATGTAAATATGAGCATTAAGGACTAACTTCTTCTCACTCCCAACATTACACTGCGTTTCGTGCGTGGGACGTCTCGCAAAGTGAAATCCAAATAAGGAACCCTCCGATACATTACTCCTTGGAAATTGTGACAACCCGCCCAAATAATAACGGTGGCCAGCCCTATACTACATAAATCAGGTATCTCAGATGGTACAGTCTCAACATCAACAACTAAACACAATAATATAAGGCTAACTACCCGAAATCATAAAGTGTGAATTGCCAAAAATTTTAAAACTTTTATTTTTAACAACCACAACAAAACCCATAATGCATCCAACCAACCATATACATCTAGCTATGATGTGAAATGTGCATACTCCAATAGATGAAAGAGTACAATAAAATGTACAATAAAATCTCAACAATAAAATACCCGAATATGCTGTCTGGCAACAGACAATACAATAATCTGATAATAAAATATGAAAGTGTTAATCTGATAATGCAAAGTGCCGCAACAGTCCGCTACTGCCACAGCTCCACAAATCCTGAATGGAGGAATATCAAAGGCGTCCTTGCGGAGGAACACCTGAAGTAATACAATATATATGCATGGAGGAGGAAAATATAAACGGGTTAGAACCCGAGTTTGAAAAGAAGTTTATAGCAAGTGTATTAAAATGCATAATAATTATAAATGCATTATTACATGATTTAGCTGGAATCGAACTCTCCATAACAATTCATCTCACCTCTCATCTAAAGCGCGCACTAAGCGTATGCACGTGTCTCCAAATGGATGTCCGATTCTAATTAGGTAAGAGGATTCTAACTTAAACCCAAATGAAGTATTTAAGTAAAACCATCTAACCTATCTCCCAAATTCTACATTTATATCCATAATTAAAAGTTATAATTATTAACTTTAATAAAATCGTTATAGTTATCTTTATAATGTTCATTTGTTGAACATATAAAGTTACATGAACCAATCATGTCCACATCATCACAATACATCAACAATATCATATACTAGAATATTATTCTAATAATGCCCTTCTAAGGCATGAAACCATATATAATTATAATAGATGAGTTATTAGCATCAAGAGTTAAGAACTAAACTCCTCCCGATTCTCAACACGGCACTACGTTTCGTGCGTGGGACGTCTCGCCGAAGCGAAATCCAAACAAGGAACCCCCCCGTTACACTACTCCTGACCGTATCGATCCTCGGGGCTCATTAGGCCCTCAATACAAGATGCATGTAACCCAAATGATTATTATCCAATTTTAATTAATTAATATTCCCAATTCTCAACAGTACACGGCGTTTCATGCGTGGGACGTCTCGCCGAAGCGAAATCCAAACAAGGAACCCCCCCGTTACACTACTCCTGGCACTGTCGATTGTCGGGATAGGTGATTTATATACATATATAATTAATTATGAGCATTAAGGACTAAACTTATCCCCAAGTTCCAACATTACACTGCGGTTCGTGCGTGGGACGTCTCGCCGAAGCGAAATCCAAACAAGGAACCCCCCCGATACACTAATCCTGGCAATGTAGGTCATTAAGGTCCATTATGCCCTTGACACCCAAAAACAACCACAAGCAATAATAACCATCCAATCGAGCTATAACTCGAAGGATGCAGGCTCACATGCTATCATCTTCCAGCAGCCCATATGCGTAGCAAGCTGGGGCCACTTGGTGGGGTTCAACGACACCCACCTCGTGATCAACTCACGAACACAACGTCCGGGAAGCGGTCATAGTTCCTAACCGGCGAGTGAGAGCGACACATACCCACGACCTCTCACTCCCAAAATAAATAAATATATATAGATGTCATTTGCTGACCACAAAGGACGACTATGACCTGGGGAATATCCACACCCTGCATATTTGTCAGGATGCTCACCCTCTATGCACGAAACTTCCCAATGATAGCAAGGAGAGGGTATGCCTAACATGTATATACACCATTATATAAGGTATACATACATCCCACGTAATAAAGATATACCATTTATATAAGGTATACCTGCAACAATATATATTCATTTTCATTATACGCTCTTTGGTGTAAATTGATTAACATCATAGTTTAGTATATTTCTCTCAAGATATACTAACGCTCAAACTCACATATCAACCCCACTTAGTATGCTATACTAATTCTCGCTTGAAGCTCTTATGTCGCTTCCAATACGAATTGTCTTTCAATTCTAATAAGTTAAGGATATCCTATATCCTAATGCACCTCAATTTACATTTCTCATTGCGTGAGATATCTCCCAAATCAACCATTAATAAGGATATTTCTATATCCGTATGCACATCAAATAGCATGTGTAAACATCATTTCATAATAGGGTTCAATTCATTTTAAGAACCTTTAAAGTTATCCCATTTGGGATTGGATTCCAAAATCCATTATCTACAATTTATTATCATTCTTACATATGAATGTAATTATTATCTCCATATAAAGTCTCCAAATAAAAGTGGACTTCCCCACTTAGAAAATACCAAATTCTTTAATCGGTAATCCTCAAATTAAGTCTATATGACCCCAAAAATTTCTTGTAAGGGAAACTCTCTAAAAGTCCCCAAAACATACTCCAAATATCTCCTATAGAGATCCCCAATCGATAACCTCGAACAAAACGGGATGAATTTCTCCTTAGAAAACAATCCCTCCAAAAGCCCTGTTTCCGAATCGATTCGGGCCTATTCCGAATCGATTCGGCCCAGCGAATCGATTCGGCCAGGAAGGCGAATCGATTCGGGTCATCAGACCTGGAAGTCTGCCTCAGGACGAATCGATTCGGCTGGAGTCCGAATCGATTCGGTCACTAAGACCTGGGCAACTGCATAATTCCGAATCGATTCGGCTAGGGGGCCGAATCGATTCGGCCTACCTGGAAGCTCGAAAATGGCTACTTTTTAGTAAGCCAAAAATCCCAAAATTCATTTTAATGGGTTTCTCTCCATTTCTCTTCAACCCAATCACAAATATAACAACAATATTCATCCTAGAATACATATAAACTAGTTTCTAACCTTAAATCCATCTTATACACAACAAATCTAAGATTTTCCCAAAAGTTAGGTTTTTAACATTTTAACCTAAAACCCAAAAATCAATCCACAAATCATGCAATAAATGGTACACAACAATTATTTAGCAAGTTTAATCACTTGCCTCGGGTTCGTAGGGTCTGAATCCACCGGAAAATCCTCTTTCTCCCTCTTTCTCCTTCCTTTTCTTCTCCTTTCTTCTTCTTTCTTTCTTTCTTTCCTTTTTCTCTTTCTCTCTTTTGGAGAAATATCTCCCGTAGGCATTTTAAGCCTAAATCCGAAAATACACATCTTTAAATGATAATACACACTTTAAATGACCCGGTAACTTTAATTCGAGTCAAACGGTCCTAATTTATTTCGGAACCCAAATAGACCCCAAGTACAGTCATTTCGACTTTCTCGACCCTTCCGGAAACGATGGTACCCTCAGAATTTCCATTCGACACACTTTCTAACGACTCCAAATTTTGACCTTAATTGCCATTTTTAATATTTCTCCAATAAAATATTATTTATTTCTCCCAAAATAAATAAATCATCGTCTCCAAAAACTCGGGTTGTTACAAACTTCCCCACTTACAAGAATTTCGTCCTCAAAATTCAGCTAAGCCTAATTCTCCAAAGCTCAACTTCTTCTAATCTACCCAACATCACTAATCCTATCTCCAGACATCTAACCTCCCACGAAGAATTAATTTTAAATTATTTTATTATGTTATTTATGAATTAAATCAAACCAATTTCCACAACAAGGGCGCCCATACACCATTTATAATTGAGCTTTATGCTCACAACAGTCATAATGAGGCTTTATTTGCCTCGAAAGTTCCACAATTCCAACAATAAGTAAGGCTAAAATTTTGATTGAGTAGATATTTGAAGGGTCCAAAGAAATAACTCCTCTCAATTCCTGACAATCGCCAATTTTGTGCGGGGGACGTCTCGCAAAAGCGAAATCCAAACAAGGAACCCTCCCAATACACTACTGTGTGACGACGTCGGGGATTGAGAGTTTGTTAAATCCGGACTAGAGTTTAAAAACATTTTAATGGAAAATTTAGTTTGAAAGGGCCCGAAGGCCGATAAAAGTTTTATTTTGAAAATAGTTTATTTTGAAACGGTTTATATATAATAACATAATATAAAATGCCTTATGTCCAACACAAGGTCTTTTTAGATCATCATCTATATAACATGTAGCTCATAAATATTATCATAATCATGAGCTAAAATTTTACCTGCGTCCCATTAAACCACAATCTCAACTTCAAACATAAACAGCATCTTACATCATTTCAATATAATGCCATATATAAGGCAAATCCATACCTGGAATACCACAATTGTAATAGTCTATCATGACTATATAAAAAGAAGTAGCTTTTATCTTTACTACTTAACACCATAACCATTCTTACATTAACTACAAGGTTTAAAGCTCTTTATGAGCACCTTGCAAAATCCAATAATCCTTTTACAAGATAATAGAATAAGAGCCTATCTTGCTCCAAATTTCCCCTTTTTAGGGTCATTACATACCATACGTAAACAAAAAAGGGCTAAAGCACTACCCAATCTATACATATCTCTTATACGATATTCCAAAACTTTACATATAGTAATAATCCTATTTATAAAGGAAAATTACTTACAACATCCATCTCTAGTCCGATTGCCCATCCTCATCAATGGGCTCCCAAACATAGTCCCCCGGTCTAAAGCGACCTCGAATCTGCTGTAGGGGTTTCACTTCCAAAATTTCATCAAATTGTGGTCCCTTACCTCTTTTAGGACAATCTACCTTTTTATGACCTATTTCTTTACAAAAGAAACACTTACCCATAAACCCTTTTTGCCCACTCGCATTACTGGCACTCTCTTTGCCAAACTTACTTGATGAACTCGAATCTCCAAAGTTCTTACTCTTTTGCGAACGAAAATGATATTCGTGACACTTTAATAGTGCCGCATTCACAACCTCGACGAAAGTCATTAACTTAGGACCTTCTAACAAATGTAGTTGGATTCTCCAATCTAAACCTCGAACAAACTTCGATATACGTTTTTCTTCCGTATTTACCTCATTAGGTAATAATCTCTCCCATAGAGAAAAATCTTCTTCATACTCTGCCACCGTCCTATTTCCTTGAAAAATCCCCATATCCTGAGTAGGGGAAGGTAAATACCTTCGATCAAAAAGTTCCCAAAATTCCTTTATAGGTAAAGTATCTCTCTGTTCAGATGTGGTGACAGACTCCCACCATTGAAGAGCTTCACCCGATAGATTAAAGGTAACTAAAAATTGTTTTTGTACCTCACTACACTCAACCATACGAAGATGCCTTTGCATACAATTCTTCCATTGACTTGCAGCCATTGCATCAACTCCCCCTGCAAACTCGGGAGGATGCCCCATACTAAAATATTCTTTCACTCTCTCCCATAAAGTCAATCCTAAATGGGGTGGGGCTGCTCGAGCGGCAGATTGCTGAGCCATCGTAGAAACGACAGCAGTTACTGCTTGTGCCACAATATTGGCAACATCGTCCGAAGTCATGTTCCTTTGAGGCATTTGGAGTTGCCCTTTATTTGCCCCTATTGAACGACCTCCCTTCGGTGGCATCTGAAACAAGAACAATTGTATCAGAACCCCTTTCAATTATTTTCGATTCACAGAAAGATATGGACGTATGAATGTAACCGTCCTAGCAATAAGGATCTATATCAAGAACGCTTACGGAAGATCGTAGTAACGCACACAGATCCTAAAGACACTAGAACCTGATGCTCTGATACCACCTGTGACAACCTGCCCAAATAATAACGGGTGGCCAGCCCTATACTACATAAATCAGGTATCTCAGATGGTACAGTCTCAACATCAACAACTAAACACAATAATATAAGGCTAACTACCCGAAATCATAAAGTTCGAATTGCCAAAAATTTTAAAACTTTTATTTTTAACAACCACAACAAAACCCATAATGCATCCAACCAACCATATACATCTAACTATGATGTGAAATGTGCATACTCCAATAGATGAAAGAGTACAATAAAATGTACAATAAAATCTCAACAATAAAATACCCGAATATGCTGTCGGGCAACAGACAATACAATAATCTGATAATAAAATATGAAAGTGTTAATCTATAACACTTGAATACTAACTCAATACAACTGAATCCTAATCTAGATGTACAATAGATAGGAATCGACTAATGCAAAGTGCCGCAACAGTCCGCTACTGCCACAGCTCCACAAATCCTGAATGGAGGAATATCAAAGGCGTCCTTGCGGAGGATCACCTGAAGTAATACAATATATATGCATGGAGGAGGAAAATATAAACGGGTCAGAACCCGAGTTTGAAAATCAGTTTATAGCAAGTGTATTAAAATGCATAATAATTATAAATGCATTATTACATGATTTAGCTGGAATCGAACTCTCCATAACAATTCATCTCACCTCTCATCTAAAGCGCGCACTAAGCGTATGCACGTGTCTCCAAATGGATGTCCGATTCTAATTAGGTAAGAGGATTCTAACTTAAACCCAAATGAAGTATTTAAGTAAAACCATCTAACCTATCTCCCAAATTCTACATTTATATCCATAATTAAAAGTTATAATTATTAACTTTAATAAAATCGTTATAGTTATCTTTATAATGTTCATTTGTTGAACATATAAAGTTACATGATCCAATCATGTCCACATCATCACAATACATCAACAATATCATATACTAGAATATTATTCTAGTAATGCCCTTATAAGGCATGAAACTATATATAATTATAATAGATGAGTTATTAGCATCAAGAGTTAAGAACTAAACTCCTCCCGATTCTCGACACCGCACTACGTTTCGTGCGTGGGACGTCTCGCCGAAGCGAAATCCAAACAAGGAACCCCCCGTTACACTACTCCTGACCGTATCGATCCTCGGGGCTCATTAGGCCCTCAATACAAGATGCATGTAACCCAAATGATTATTATCCAATTTTAATTAATTAATATTACCAATTCTCAATAGTACACGACGTTTCATGCGTGGGACGTCTCGCCGAAGCGAAATCCAAACAAGGAACCCCCCCGTTACACTACTCCTGGCACTGTCGATTGTCGGGATAGGTGATTTATATATATATAATTAATTATGAGCATTAAGGACTAAACTTATCCCCAAGTTCCAACATTACACTGCGGTTCGTGCGTGGGACGTCTCGCCGAAGCGAAATCCAAACAAGGAACCCCCCCGATACACTAATCCTGGCAATGTAGGTCATTAAGGTCCATTATTCCCTTGACACCCAAAAACAACCACAAGCAATAATAACCATCCAACCGAGCTGTAACTTGAAGGACGCAGGCTCACATGCTATCATCTTCCAGCAGCCCATATGCGTAGCAAGCTGGGGCCACCTGGTGGGGTTCAACGACACCCACCTCGTGATCAACTCACGCACACAACGTCCGGGAAGCGGTCATAGTTCCTAACCGGCGAGTGAGAGCGACACATACCCACGACCTCTCACCCCCAAAATAAATAAATATATATAGATGTCATTTGCTGACCACAAAGGACGACTATGACCTGGGGAATATCCACACCCTGCATATTTGTCAGGATGCTCACCCTCTATGCACGAAACTTCCCAATGATAGCAAGGAGAGGGTATGCCTAACATGTATATACACCATTATATAAGGTATACATACATCCCACATAATAAAGATATACCATTTATATAAGGTATACATGCAACAATATATATTCATTTTCATTATACGCTATTTGGCGTAAATTGATTAACATCATAGTTTAGTATATTTCGCTCAAGATATACTAACGCTCAAACTCACATATCAACCCCACTTAGTATGCTATACTAATTCTCGCTTGAAGCTCTTATGTCGCTTCCAATATGAATTGTCTTTCAATTCTAATAAGTTAAGGATATCCTATATCCTAATGCACCTCAATTTACATTTCTCATTGCGTGAGATATCTCCCAAATCAACCATTAATAAGGATATTTCTATATCCGTATGCACATCAAATAGCATGTGTAAACATCATTTCATAATAGGGTTCAATTCATTTTAAGAACCTTTAAAGTTATCCCATTTGGGATTGGATTCCAAAATCCATTATCTACAATTTATTATCATTCTTACATATGAATGTAATTATTATCTCCATATAAAATCTCCAAATAAAAGTGGACTTCCCCACTTAGAAAATACCAAATTCTTTAATCGGTAATCCTCAAATTAAGTCTATATGACTCCAAAAATTTCTTGTAAGGGAAACTCTCTAAAAGTTCCCAAAACATACTCCAAATATCTCCTATAGAGATCCCCAATCGATAACCTCGAACAAAACGGGATGAATTTCTCCTTAGAAAACAATCCCTCCAAAAGCCCTGTTTTCGAATCGATTCGGGCCTATTCCGAATCGATTCGGCCCAGCGAATCGATTCGGCCAGGAAGGCGAATCGATTCGGGTCATCAGACCTGGGACTCTGCCTCAGGCCGAATCGATTCGGCTGGAGTCCGAATCGATTCGGTCACTAAGACCTGGGCAACTGCATAATTCCGAATCGATTCGGCTAGGGGGCCGAATCGATTCGGCCTACCTGGAAGCTCGAAAATGGCTACTTTTTAGTAAACCAAAAATCTCAAAATTCATTTTAATGGGTTTCTCTCCATTTCTCTTCAACCCAATCACAAATATAACAACAATATTCATCCTAGAATACATATAAACTAGTTTCTAACCTTAAATCCATCTTATACACAACAAATCTAAGATTTTCCCAAAAGTTAGGTTTTTAACATTTTAACCTAAAACCCAAAAATCAATCCACAAATCATGCAATAAATGGTACACAACAATTATTTAGCAAGTTTAATCACTTGCCTCGGGTTCGTAGGGTCTGAATCCACCGAAAAATCCTCTTTCTCCCTCTTTCTCCTTCCTTTTCTTCTCCTTTCTTCTTCTTTCTTTCTTTCTTTCCTTTTTCTCTTTCTCTCTTTTGGAGAAATATCTCCCGTAGGCATTTTAAGCCTAAATCCGAAAATACACATATTTAAATGATAATACACACTTTAAATGACCCGGTAACTTTAATTCTAGTCAAACGGTCCTAATTTATTTCGGAACCCAAATAGACCCCAAGTACAGTCATTTCGACTTTCTCGACCCTTCCGGAAACGATGGTACCCTCAGAATTTCCATTCGACACACTTTCTAACGACTCCAAATTTTGACCTTAATTGCCATTTTTATTATTTCTCCAATAAAATATTATTTATTTTTCCCAAAATAAATAAATCATCGTCTCCAAAACCTCGGGTTGTTACAGCAATGTTGGTCGTTGAGGTCCATTGTGCCCTCGATACCCAAAGAACTAATGACACCAGTAATATAATAACCATCCAATCAAACTATAACTCGAGGACGTAGATTCTCAATGCTATCATCTTCCAGGGCATCACTCATATATCATCCTGGGGAACATCGGTAGGACTAAATGTCACCTACTTCGTGGTCAAAACACAACACGACATCGGGGAAGTGGTCATAGTTCCTAACCGGCAAGTGAGAACGACACTTACCCACGACTTCTCACCCCCAAAATATAATTCATAACATATAACAACACAAGGTACTACTATGACGTGGGGAATATCCACACCCTGCTCCTCGAGCCAGGATGCTCACCCTCATCGCGCAACTTCCCAATGATAGCAAGGAGGGGGTATGCTTCACTTATATATATATATATATATATATATATATATCATTCACATAATATATACATACATCATCACATCATATAAATATATACCATCATATAAGGTATATATATATATATCACACAGTTCATACTCATAGTACACTCTTAGGCGTAGATGAAATAATATCATTATATAGTATATTTTTCTCTCGATATACTAATCGTCAATCACTCACATAACTTCCCCACTTAGCATACACTATACTATTTCTCACTTTAAGTTCGCACATCACTTCTATTTATATGAATTGTCTCTTAATTCAATTTACGTTTACGATATTATCTATATCCTAATGCACCTTGAATAGCATTTCTCATTTATGTGAGACATCTCCATAGTTAATTTGCGTTAAGGATATTTTCTATATCCGTATGCCCACCAATTAGCATTTAAAATTCTCAATCCATAATATGGTTCAATCAATCCTATGAACCTTTCAAACAAAAGGTATATATGCAAGTAATTTCAAACAAAAAGGTAAATATTACAAAAGTTCCTATAAATATGCAATTTATAACAAAGAACATAGAAGTTTCAAACTAATAGAAGAGTAAAATATTGACCATCATTGGTATGTACTAAGAATTCTCAATAAAAATAATTGAATTTCTGAAGTAAATGATAATGATGTTAAATAAATAGTCGATTCGTGTTGCTACAAACATTAGAGAGTGAATGTGTCTCCCTTTTATGAGCTACATAGGCTTGATGGGCTTAAAGAATTAGAAATGTTAAGTTTGTTACCTCTATGAAATGTGAATAATTTCAAAGCATTAGAGAACAGGGGTGCAAGGAGAGAAAAGGTCCCTAGTCAGATTACTATCTATGTTGAAAAGGTTAAAAAAAACTAAATATTTCAGCATTGCCTTGTCAAACGTACAAAATTTAAAGGTACTAAACAAAATATAATAAACAGACTATAAATAATAATAAAGACAATCAATATTACAATGTATATGATCATAACATCCATAAGGATACAAAAAGAGGATTACCCCATTTGGTAATTAATAAAGTGTATAAAAAACAATTTTCTCGCCAACTAAATAGACTACAAAGTAACTTATGAAACCTAAACACGTGTTTGACAAAAGTGAAGAACCTGGGATTGAACATTAAACAATCCATATCTTTGATAACTCCTACAAAATTGGCCTTGATCGGGAAGTGCGGTTTCCTTGCATTTTTAAAGAAAAAAAAACGACAAGCAAAAAAGTACCACATGATTACACATTAAAATAAATCCCATATAAATAATCAAGCTGATAAATCTCGACATAAATTATACTATCATCTTTGAATTCAACCAACAAAATTGTAATTAAAACTAAAATCAACTGTGGTGCAAGGTATATATAAGAAAAATAATTAAGGAATGATAAAGTCGCATACTGATGAAATTGGGCAGAATGAAATGATTAAACGATTTTTATATAAAAAAAACAAAGGAGAAAAGCAGTTGTGTTGGCAAACCCTTAGGTGCTTTACTGATGTCAGATACTCCGAACACTTTGACATGGAAATTCAATCATATGAAATAAAAAGGAGAAAAACAAAGTTCAAATGAAAAAGAACATCAAATCAACATCAAACCCATTTTGCCATCAATCAAAGAAACAATTATGATTCCTTAACGAACTAAATTGAAGGGGAACAATTTTAGATGAAATGAATTATTGAAATAAAAAATTTTAAGGAAAAAAAAACATTTGAATGTATTCAACAAATATGTAAAGAATACACTGCCAGACATGCACGTATTCAAGAAATATGCAAAGCAGACACATCGAAGTTATGAAACAAAAAGTAGATACTAAAAAATTAAAAGAAAATAAACAAAATGGAGTATCATGATATTTAATCATTTTCGTCCAAAATAAAAAATAAAGAGATATTTTCAATAGATCCAAAAAATTTAAATATGATTTAAACAGAATACTATGCAACAAACACTACATTATTTATAAAAATTGTTGGAAAACAAACAGTATTGTCTACCTTAGGTAGAAAACCCCCTCAAGTGCGGATGACACTCTCTTTTCTTGTACCTGAGCATAACACGTACAAACATTGTTCGAAAGAAAATAATACATTTCAAATCTGCATAAAGTAATACAAACTGTTAATTTAATTAAAATGATATATAAATAAATAAATTTACATAAAATCAATGAAGAAAGCCAACCAACCAAAAAAACTACTATTTAATCCTTATGAGCAATAGTCCCAATCAATAATAAACAATGGAGGTCAGACGCAAAGTGGGTCCAAAAAAAGGGGGGAATGCTTGTTATATGGTTTTGTTAATGGACTCCAAACAAAATATAAACGACATTAGAGATTAAAAAAACAAAAATATCTTTCAACCCTAATAAGCAAACACCAAAATGGGTATGTATCTTAATAAGCAATGCATAAATAAAAAATTAACTAAAATTATTCAAACCCTAGATATTGCATCTATATATATATATATAGAGTACACCTGGGATATGTTGTAGTATAAAAAATCCTAACCATTGGAAAAGTAATAAAATAAAATAAATAAAGGTTGAATTGAAATTGAAAGAATATATTTGAACCCTAAAATAACATAAACCTATACCCCAAAAGCTAAAATTTAAAATTAGAGAGAGAATTTACCTTAGAGATCTAAGATTCCTGAACCTAAGAAGTAGAAAAATCGAACAAAATAATCTGAGATGAAAGTGGGGCTATTTTCTGGGAAGAGAGAGAATTCACAATATTGGGTAATGGGTTGTGCAAGGGGAAGAAAGAGGGTCATGCTTTGGGGAGTGTGGAAGAAAGAGTGAGGGAGTGTTTGTGTGTGTGTGAGAGAGAGAGTTTTAATTAAAGTGAAAATGTCATATGGATTGGCTCTCTGATTGCGTGTAAATGTCCTGAAAGTTTCCTTCCCAATGTTGTGTTTGGTTGATTAAGTCTCATCTCAGCCCTCTATTTCATTCGTTGTTGGTCAAATCGTGACTTTAATTATCTTATCAACTTATGTAACAGTAAAAACATCCTACTATATATATATATATATATATATATATATAATAAAGTAAAAAACTTATGTATGTCATATACTTCAAGTATGATGTCATCAACATAATTTTATCCTGCCATACCTATTTTGTCCTTGAAAATTTTGAATTCCCCCTCTTTTTAACACACTCTAATGTATTGCCCCTTTCTTCAAAATTCAAAAACATGGGTACGAAAGTAAATGTACTATTCAAAACTCATCTCTTCTCTCTACTGAACACACGGGCTCAAGACATTCTAACAATCCGAGTATCTGCCCCCTCTCTCACTCCTCCCAAACCCTAGCGCACACAATCTTCACTCTCACTCTCACTCTCTCGGCTAATCCTATTCCTATTCCAGGTATGTGTACATTAATGGCTATTTTGTTAGGGTTTTATTAAATTTAGGGTTTGTGATGTTAGGGATCAAAATTTTGATCTTGAGAATTTGTTGTGTTTTGTTTATTATTTTTAAGGCTTTATAATTTTGGTTTCAATTTGTAGATCCGTCTACTAATTTTGTTCTAACCATGTTTTGGTTCTTGGTTATATTTGGGTCTGTAGAGATTTGGGGATTTCATTTTTATGTACCTCTATGTTTTTTTTATTTTTATTTTTTGAAATTTGGATTTGTTTTTTTTTCAATTATAAGCATAGTTACTCATAATTTGTTTATGAACTTTCATCCAGTATTGTTGAACTTGCAACAGGTCTCCATTCCGGTATTGCTATACCACTTAAATTTCTTATAGATCGAGTGCCTCTGTAAATTTTGTGCCTCTATACAGTTCGTGTGCCTCTGTACATTTTGTGTGCATCATACTGTATTAATATTGAATTTTGTAGGGATTTGAACATGTAGGGATGCCCTCATATATCTTTTTTTGTTCTTCAAAGCTCAGGTAATGGATTTTAAATATCTTAAGATATGGTATTTGATTAAACGTTGCTCTAAGCATACTTTTATTTTTATGTACCTACTTATATTATTACTATGGAGTTTTTTTTACTAATGGAGTTTTTGTACTAATGTACTACTTCTATTGTAGAGTTATAGCTTTGTTCTAAGCATGCTTTTTTTTGTTTGAGGTTATTTTTTACTATTGCTACTTTTATTTGTTGTATAGGTTGGCATGGGTTTTGCTTTAAATGCCAAGCTCTTTCGAAACATTATCTCATCAGGTATTCATCGAGCCTATATTTTAAAAAACGTTCGATCTATTTTTTAAAAATAGATATGATACTTCAATGTAAGTCCTATACCATATATGTTGAGATAATAAGGGTAATTCAGGTGGATAGATCGATCCCACTAGATTGAGAAGATTGGACGCGCACTACTTCAAAGTAAGGCCTATACCATATATATAGATATACATAAGGCTGGTGATGCACCCGTGTGTTTCACAACCGCAGAGCAGAATGAAATCGAAGACTTTTATTGGGTAATTCAATGTCAGAGCATCAGTTATCGAATTATTTTTACAGTCCTAACTCAATTAAATTATCTTTTTACAGTCCTAAAGCAACTGAAGTGTTCATTCATAGTTATCGACTTATTTTTATAGTCCTAAAGCAACTGAACTGTCTTTTTACAGTTGTAAAGCAACTGAAGTGTCCATTATCAGTTATCGACCTGCACACCAGTCCATTAATTGATCCAATTCAAGTTTCACATTTTGCATTAAGCAACTCTTTTTACAGTCCTAAAGCAACCAACCGAAGTGTCTTTTTATGTCAATGAATATTTGAGTTTAAGTTTCAATGTGTCCTAAAGCAACTCTTTATGTTTCCATATGCGTCAATGAATTGGGACATTTTTACAGACCCCAGTGTCTTAATATATGGTATTTGATTAAACGTTGCTCTAAGCATATTATTATTTTTATGTACCTACTTCTATTATCACTATGGAGTTTTTTTTACTAATGGAGTTTTTTTACTAATGTACCTACTTCTATTGTAGAGTTATAGCTTTGTTCTAAGCATGCTTTTTTTTTTGTTTGAGGTCATTTTTTACTATTGATACTTTTATTTGTTGTATAGGTTGGCATGGGGTTTGCTTTAAATGCCAAGCTCTTTCGAAACATTATCTCAAAAGACATCAGGTATTCATCGAGTTTATTCATCGAGTTTATATTTTAAAAAAAGTTCGATCTATTTTTTAAAAATAGACATGATACTTCAAAGTAAGGCCTATACCATATATATTGAGATAATAAGGATAATTCAGGTGGATAGATCGATCCCACTAGATTGAGAAGATTGGACGAGCACTACTTCAAAGTAAGGCCTATACCATATATATAGATATACATAAGGCTGGTGAAACACCGGTGTGTTTCACAACAGCAGTTATCGACTTCTTTTTACAGTCCTAAAGCAATTAAATTGTCTTTTACAGTCCTAAAGCAACTGAAGTTTCATCAGATGTTATAAGCATGATATGTTGCATTTTTCATTTTGCATTAGATGATGTAATGTGTGCCTGTTTTTTTGCATTAGAAGGTGTCAGATTTTGCATTGAGAGGTATGGATTTTGAGAATTTGAGAGTAGATATCAGAAAATCGCTGCATAAATAATGCATTTGCATCTAACTTTCCATACCAGATATCAGGTTTGACTTCTCTGAATGTTTATTATCTTTTATTCATGAAGAAATCAAATTTAATGCTTATGTCTTTTACATATTATCAGTCGTTATTTTCCAGATTGACTAGCTGTTTGTGATGTCCTTTTTATCAATAACATTGTATTTCCCCTGTTGTTAGAAAATGGAGTGAAGGTTGTTCCATTGTAAATTTTATAACGTGAACAACACCAAGATTTTTTTTAAGTCTCGAGCTTTCCACAAACATTGAATGACAGTGTTGTATGAGAATTGATCTGGGGAAATACCCTTAGAATACATATCCTTCAGTAATTGGATAGACTCTTCCATCTTCATCTATTTGCAGAGTCCTTTATAACAATTGTGCAAGTAAAATGAGTCCACAACTTTTGCTTCCCTCTCCCAAAGCATTTAAATCATGGCACTAATATTTTCCTCTTCACAATATTCATTCATAAGAGTGGTGTAAGTTACAGCCTATTAACCTGGATGGTGTCAAAAAATCTTCTAGCCATAGATAATTTTCGAGTTTTGTAGAATCCATAAATTAGAGAATTGAAAATAACTATAGATGGAGTAATTTCCTTCTCAATTATTTGTTTGTATAACTTTATAGACTCTCCAGTGTCACCAATTTTTGCATACCTATCAATCATTATATGATACAGAACAATATCCTCCACCAAGTCACTGTCCGTTAATGTATCAAAATACATTCTTGCCTCTGATATTGTACCTTCCTTAGACAATCTCAGTAGAATAGAGCCGTGTACAATAGAATTTGGGAAGATTCTCCTCAAGCACATTTTGATGTACAATTGAATAGCTTTCTATACTTATTTATGCTTACAGAGGCCCTTAATTAGGAAAAAATATGTAATTGCTAAGAAACACAATGTACGAGATATTAATAAACTTGAACCCATTAGAAAGCATCTCCTTTTGCAACTTTAGGCCTTCGTCAATGTTGCCTATATGGAAAAGCAAACATATCAATACTGTATATATGATGATATTTGGGTTTATACCTTTCTACAGCATTTGGTGAATAACCTTCCATGCCTCACACATCATACCAAGTAAACATAACCCTTTAAGAACATCATTGTGTGATTCTCCGTAAAACCCCCAAACCTCACCAAAATGATTTTTGAGATTTTTTTCTTGCGGATCTACCAGCGATTACCAGTGAGGATTTAAAATTTTTTTTATTGTTCATTACGTGATTGTTTTGTTGTTTTTTGGAACAAGTTCTCCAATGAATACATTTTGTATATAACTGAGACTTTTTTGTTTGCGGATCTGTCAATGGTTTTTACGGATCTGAGATTTTTTTGACCAATACATCATATCGTGTACAACTGTTTGTCTCTACTGATCTGAGATTTTTACGTATCTGAGATTTTTTAACCTACACATCATATTCGATGATTATTAAATCGTTACAAATATCTCCAAAAATGGAGAACCCCAAGATTATTAAATCTTTTCATTCTAATCGTTTTTTGGTTGTTCTAATCATTTAGTATTAATCATTTTTTGGCTGTTCGTTATGTTCTTGACAACGTATACGGATTTTTTTGATTTTTTTTCACTAACACCAGCTGTCATGAAGCTTGACAGCAAACTCGAATCGCACATCTCTGGAGGCGATGAACTAAACCAAACCAAAACACCAGTCCCGACATGGATATGGTAGTGAACGGGCGATGGTATGTACCGTGTGTATTTTTTAGGAGAAGTCAAACTGGTGAATGTTTTTTCGTACGAATAATTGGTGGAGTTGTGCTGATTTGTTGCCTTATGTCATTTTTTTATTTATGTTTCCACAGGTCCAACAATGAATTAAATCAGGTCAACTTTTTGTTTGGCCTGTGCAACAATGTCATGACATCTATGGGTTGGAACAAACATTTATCTCATCAATTGTCCGTGGGTATACTGTTGTAAAGTTGTTAATACCTCCTAATTTAATTTATGTTACTTGCATCTGTTTTCTTTCACTATTTGATACAATAGTTTGCATTTCAAATATTAAGGTGTTATGACGAATGCTTTTTTTCCTATTTGCAGTGTGACACTAGAAGGGATGAAAATACATTTATGAAAAATTAGAAATGCTACTAACAAAATATCAATGGTGATAGCCACGGTATCTTCCTCAATGAATAATTGAAGGGCCAAACTTTGTTTTCTTACATGTGAGAAAATGGTATTTAAAATCTTTATCCAGCTCTTTCTAAATTTAAGTTAGCTTGAACAGAACATCTATTCTATATCTGATAAGGTTTCTCAATTTCTACGCTTTTTGTTATCTTGGACACAACTTGAATTCTTGATATGTTTGGATTATTTAAAATGCAGGTCTAACTTGGTGATATCACTTTAAATTTAATTCCTCATTTCAGGAAGATCTCACTTTCATAGACAAAAATGAGAGAATCAGATATCCACGTCTTATCTTCGAACATGAAGAGGATGCACAAGTAGTGATTATCCTATATGGGCTTATGACCTGAGGTTCCGAAACGTTTTGAAAGCTCAGTACCATTTGATAATAAGCCTATGCCATATGGGCTTATTCCCTTAGGTAATGTCCTATATTCTAACAGTGAGAGAGCTCATCCTGTTGCAGTAAGAGACTCATGCTGACTGAAGTAGCAGTCTCTTATATTCCGGTGGTTTGTTAGTGTTCCGATGGTTCTCCGACATGGGACTGCAGAATGTGTATATGACAGTTATCATGCTTGGAACCCATGAAAAAACTAAGACCTTCACGAGATAAGTATATCGTAGTCGCAGTTTCACTATTATTTCCTTATATTTGTACTAGATATGGAGCTTTGTCGAGTTGATTCAATACTACATAAATTCTGCCAAGTAAGTGTGGCCCTTTATTGACTTTATATGTTGATTTCAAGTAACATTCTTTTTAATTGTCATTATGTCAACTAAAAATTTGACTCATTTTTTTGCAAAAGACAAAATTAGTTTTCGGAAGTTGAAACTCTTTTTTAAACTGTTTGGAGAATTATAGTATAGTGTTTTTAGTCGTAGCAATAATATTGTTATAGTGTTGGTATCCTTACCGATTTTGATTTGCACATTATAGCAGGCAGTCATTCTTTTAATATTGAAACTCGAGCCATAGAGTCCATTCCTAAAATTATAGATCCGGTGGGGCAGTTGACAAAAGACGCATCACTAGAAGGAGAGGATGAGGAATCCATATTTTTATTTTCATTCTTGGCCGATAAAGAATCAATTGCTAAATTCTTAATTTTTCGATAATACCACAGTAGCATTCTTTTGGATGAACTATGGACACAGACCGCAGTTCATCGGAAATTTCAATCAAAGCAGTGCCATTACGCTGTTGCTGCTGTCACTATTGCGACAACAACACAGCCACTGCTCCTGTTGCAATAATAGGCTAACAGTCTGCGTCGAGTTACCGACATTTTTTATCAACTTACATTGGTTCCTTCCTATTGCGTTTGTTAATACTAGTTTACTTCATACGGTTAAATGTTAAGGGTTTAAGTGCACTGAGCGATGCACATTATACTCCCTGGATGATAATTATTTGGGGCATTTGTGATTTGTAGCCTCTCACTGCTGAATTTTCCAATTTCGTGATGCACGGGTCATAGGTTCTTTGGTATTTGTTATGGGTAGTTATTGAAGTGTAGATGGATTGAAACAGCCAACATAGATTTAGTAAGTAAATGAACTTTTGTGTTAGCAACGCTAATTTCTTGATTTCAGACTATTTTAGATCAGCTCCTCATTTCTTGAAATTAATATGTGAATGACACGGCATGAAATTAAACGTTTGAATCCGTAGATTCGTTATTATATTCATTTGGTTTCCTACTCTTGATGTATAACAGTGTACATATCATGACAAAATTCTTGATGTGAACTATTGTAGAATTAAGGACCAGATTTGCATATATCAAGATGAAGTTCCTCAAATTGACTTCCTTTGCAAAGCTACAACATTTATTGGGGGTGTGTTCGATGGAATAATGTACTAGACTTGAGCGATGGATTATTGGAAAGAGGAAATACATCAAAGACTTGATCTTTCAAACTCTCCTCCCACAGATTGCTTTGGAGTTGTCACCCATAGACTCTCTCAGTGCCCGTTTGGGGGTGCAACAACAAATTTATAAAAGGTATTTAAAGATCTTCTTCCTATTTATTAGCCCTTGACATTTTTACTTAATGTAAATTTTACATAATGATAATAATTATTATTGTTATTATCTGTTTATAGTTCGTGCTTGAGGAGCTGATCGATTGACCAAAAGTGCTGTTGTGCAGTAGCTCCCTTTGTATGGGCATTGGTGCCATTATATAAAAGACGATGAAAATGAGATCCTTAGTGGGATGGAAGATAGGAAACCGATAGACCAAGCATCTGCCATTTCTCTTTTTTCTTCAAAACTGTTTTCATAAGTGAATAGGATGTATGTTGGTAATATTGAGAACTTATTTATTTCTTTTGTAAAATATTTATTTTAGTTCGACACATTCTATACAATGTTATTGTTTGGCCCTTGCAAAATGTGAAAGAAACTACAAATGAGTACTCGATATGTTATACATATCTAAATAGACAATGATATTATATTTGAATTTCAAACTATTAGTTTTGTTGGTGGTGTATTTTTTATTTCTTATACAGGGCAGATAATCCTATAAACAAAGGAAATTTTGCCCAAAAATTTTAAATTGTTTATGATTATTTATTTTATATAAAAACATTAGACTTAAATTATACATTAATTGATATTTTGAAAACAATTCTTCATGCCTTCAGTGAAAGGGCAATATGCTTAACTGCAGGATCTTGAATAGGTGGATGTCGGCTTGCTTACTCCATATATGAAGAGGTTGCTCCCCTGTTTTGAACCCTAGACCAATCGTAGCTTTGGCAAGGGAACTTGCCATCGCACCAAGGAACGACTTTATGCCTTTCAAAATTATCAGCGTGCCTTCAGGCACGGGCATACCCTAGTATATATACATATATATATGTATGTGTGTGTGTGTGTGTGTGTGTGTGTGTGTAAATATATATACGAGCGAATTAAAGGATGATATGAACAGTAAATTTATATGCATCTGGGAGGACAACTCGGGGATGCTATGTGTAAATACGTATATGAGTTTGATAGAAATATATACGAGTACATGACACTAATGTGTGAATATGGAATTAGTACCTACCGTGAAGTTATGTGAAATGAATTAGTAAGATTATGAATGAGATTTATAATGGATAAGCTGTAACAACCCGCCTAATAAGATACCGGGCGATCACTCCAATATAAATTAAAACAGGAGTTTCATATGGATCATTCTTAGCATCACTGTCGAAAATCCATTTAATTACTAATATCCTATTAGGTGGCCGTTAAAAACTTTTACTAAACTACTCTTTTTAGCGAACAAATTAAAACATCCACAATTAAATGCGTAATGAACTGAAATGGAAATGAAAGGAACTAAAATAACCGAACACTCGGTCCAAAATATACAACCATATCGAATGCTGTACTGAAAGAATAAATAAATGCAATTGAGCCATTGACTCGAATGTTTATACAATATCTCCTATCTAGAGTACAAGGAAAGAAACGTCTACCGATAACCTGCAAGCATCCACAACTGCTGCAGCAGACGTCTGACTCGAAAGAATTCCCATCCATGCGTCCCTGTGTCTGGACACCTATATATATACAATATAGAGAAAGAAAGGAGAGTGGACAAATGGGTCAGAGCCCGAATGTTTAGAAAATATTTTGCAAGTGCATAAGTGCTTTATTTTTAAAAAAATAGTTTTATCTCATATTTAAATTGGTATCGCACTCCCATGAGATACCCCTCACCTCTCCACTAACAGTGCACTCCTAGCGCATCCCTTAAAACATCCTAGTCAAGATACCCTGCTAAACTAGTCTAATACCTAACCACTTTCTATCCTAGATAGTCAAACAGATGTACTAAGGGCTAAACTTCACTTTAATCTCGACGCTATGCCATGTTCGTGCGTGGGGTGTCTCGCGAAGCGAAATCCAAACAAGGAACCCCCCCGATACACTACTATGCAGCAAGGTCGATCTTTAAGATCCGCCAGTCCCTCAGTACAAAAAGATATATATAATATCTATACCATAAACATTTTTAATAATATAAGAGCACTAAGGATTAAACTTCTCCCCAGTCTCAACACAGTGACAAATTCGTGCGTGGGGTGTCTCGCGAAGTGAAATCCAAATAAGGAACCCCCCCGATACACTACTATGCGGCACGGTCGATCGTCGGGATCCATTAGACCCTCGGCACTTGATTTACACATATACTTATATCTACAATATACTTCCGGATAATATAATTATCACCCGGACTTAGGATTACCAAATTAATTGTATCTTTATGATACACATCCGGATCTATCTCCCGGACTGAGGTGTATTCTATACACAAAGTATTTATCAATACTTATCGATTTCATTCCAAAACCTCCCATTTCCCTGCTCATATCCAGGAAATGTATTTAAAAGCCAATTCATTATCATGAATTGCTTTAATAAATCATATACCTTTTAAAAGCCAATTTTATTATCATAAAATGCTTTTCCTTTTTAAATCATCCCATTTCCCTTTTTATACTCAGGAAATGTACCCAAAGCCATTTTCATTAGCATGAAAATGCTTTGATCAAATCATATGCTTCCACATCCCTTCCTACATCCGGGAGTGTTACCGAAGCCAAACCTTTATCCCATTTCCCTTTTTATACTCAGGAAATGTAAATTAAAGCCAATCCATTATCATGAATTGCTTTAATAAATCTAAGACCGTCCCTCCAGGTATCCCCACTGGACACGCCCCTAAATGGCTATCATCTTCCAGGGCCTCCAAGACAACCTGGGAACCTAACAACGTCGGGAAGCGGCCATATGCCTGCGGGATAGTCAAGACCACACCCGGAATCTCCTAACCAGCGCAGAAAAAAAATAAACGCCCATATGGCCTAGGGACTATATCCAACCTGCTCAACAGCCAGGAAGGCTTCACCACAACGCGCGCGACTTCCCTTATGATAGCGATTTAGGGAGGTGTGTAACCATAATCCATAATTTATCAATTACGAAAAACATTTATCTTTCCATTTTGAAAATATTCATTTTTATATTTTCAAAATCCTTTCCATTATAACATATATATATATGTATAGTCTATATATTCCTCCTAGAATATATATAACCGGCCATAATGGCCTATATCATCTAACGATGACTAAAATCCCGAAGATTCCCTCCAGGAATCATAATCATGCATTTGTATTAGCATGATTCTAAATCCAACGTATTTCTTACTTTAATAATCACTATGTATTTAAATCCTATCTAAGGATTTATTGGATAGCTCCAATGATACTATTCTTCTCTAAGTGAAGTATATATATATATATATATATATATATACCCCCAAATTATCCTAATTATCTCCAAGGATATACTTAACGATAATCGATATAATTATGCTTTCTATAAGCATAATTATAGAGGCCTATATGCCTACGAGAATTATCCTCGGGATTTATCTCACCCGAACAACCTTAAACTTAATGGGTTAAGGACTTCATTTCCTTGAACCCCAAGACTACACCTTAGTCCAATTAATCGTTTAAAAGTCCCCAATTTAATTTAGGAACCCTAATCCATCAATTTCTACAATTATTCTATTTTCCTCGAAAATATAGATTAAGGGTTATGTACTTAAAACCCTTACTTTACCCTCCTAAATTACCTCCATTTATGGACCATAAAGTCCTAAAAAGTCCCTTAGGTTATCACCTAATTAACCTCAAAGCAAGATGAAATGGAATCTACCCCATCCAAATCACCTTAAGAAAATTGTCCCTTTTCAGCAGAGGTCGATCGATCGACCCCTGACCGTCGATCGATCGAAGGCTTCGATCGATCGATCCCCGAGGCTCGATCGATCGATCAAGTCGGGCAGCTTCTTCTCCGAGAAGCTGTTTCGGCCATGGAAGCTTCCCCTAAGCTTCCATCTCTCCACCCAACGGCCTACAACTTCTACCAACAACAAATACACTTATAATACGGGTCCTAAACATCCCAGGACCCGGAATCACCCAATATTTTTGGTTAATTACTAAAATCTCCAATTTATCAATTTTAGGGGTTTATTCATTTTATCTCTCGAAAACCCGTTTTATCCACGAATACCCAACCCAAAAGCATTAGGGTTTGTTATACCAACAATGATATGAGATATTTATGCTCAAAAATAAATAAAGCAAGTAAACACTTGCCTCGTGGATAAAATCCGATGTCCTCGAGCCAAATCCCGCGGAGGCCGGCCGGAATCTCCCCCTTTTTCTTCTTTTCTTCCCTATCTCTCTCTTCCCTCTCTTCTTTCTTCCTTTCTCCCTCTCTATCTCTATATATAGAGAGAAAAAGGGTTTTAACCTTAAAAACCCCAAAACGACTCGTTTACCCAATTATGAGCCTATTTAACTCCAAAATTACCCGGAACTCAATTTCGACAATCGAACACTCTTTTCCGACTATCTCGGACATTTTGAGACTTGTGGCGCAGTCGAAATTTCCATCTGAGGTACTTGACCGCAAATCACTATTCTAACCCAAAATAATTATATGCGGTGTTCTACTCAAAATCTTACCTCGGTTGTCGCTAGACTCCACGACGACATATAAATAAAATATTTCGACCTATATGGTCCCAAAATAATTATTAACACCCTTCAATAATCATTAAATCCTCGAAAATCCCAAAAATCACTATTTCGAGAAATTCTCCAAATTCCAAATTATACTTAATTATGGAATTTAATTATCTCCAAAAAGGACGGGTTGTTACAGTCCCCCCCTTATAACGGAATTTCGTCCTCGAAATTCAGATACGACCTACACCACCAATCTTAGGATCACTCCAAATCTTAATACCTCAAGGGAAACGATACTAACCCAACGGTTCCCAACCATATGCTACACGACTACCACGATCGTAAAGTGACTCTCATACGTCACATAATATCCATCATCTATAATGCCTATCGGCATGAATTTCAACCTTATATACTACGCCCATACTATTTCAGGTGGTATATAAACAAACTTACCAAGATGCCCATACACCTTTCCAACTTGTGCACATTTGCACAACTATAGTTAACGTTCAACAGGTAACACTCTCTCCCAATAAGGATCTCCTTTCCTCGGTGTAATACTCACCTATGGGTCCTCCCGACCCGCGAAATTCCAAACTCCTAATCTCGGCACCACTAACTATAGCGAACCTACATCCTACTAATTCTACGGTCTAAGCGTTACCCTACGTAAGCGGAACGAGTATCCTAAATATGTCCCTAGTGCCCAAGGCCTCTCTCAACTCCCGACAATTGCTTGGTTTCATGCGTGGGACGTCTCGCCAAGGCGAAATCCAAACAAGGAACCCTCCCGTTACACTACTCCCTCACGTAGTCGGTCATTGAGATATAGCGACCCAAGGCACAGGAGCGGGACGTCCTAAATCCTACCTCACTAACCTACGAACGCATTTCTACTAACAAATCCTTCCGCCCATACGAAAGGAAACCTAACTAATCAAAGTGCCTACTCTTTGTAGGAACACTAAGTATATTACACCGATCACAGATTTCCTCCAAATTTGCCTTCTCATTAAGGCCTGGCTAACATCCTTGAATAAATTTCTCTAAGTCCAACCTCACCCAGCCATTTATGGCGAAGGGACCACTTTAGTGCTTTTCCATAGCACAATATTTCCATAAGTATATTAACATTATGTGGCTCATAGCCTTTAGTGGTTCATCCACACTATAAGACCGTTCCACAGATCAACATCCTTGCATCTCATAACAGCTCCCCACTCCCGACGCCGTTAAGAGCCATGTGTGGAGTGTCTCGCAAAGCGAAATCCAAACAAGGAACCCCTCCACACATTAACCCTTGACTTCGTTTGTTGTGGAGTTCTGTCATTTCAACATGCAACCGGGATAACCCTATCCCCTAATCCAACAAAAGGTGATCTGAACTCCTATCTCTAACTAAGAGTCATACCACCCTGCGCTCGCACTCATATCTAAGTCCTTGCACAAACCAATACTGAGCTAAATCTTACCGCTCAACAATGATCCTGTGGGCCTTAAATTATATCTATAAGGTTGCCACATACACCATCCAATAATAAGGAAGCCTCTACTCACCGAGGTTCCATAAATCCATAATAACAAGGTGTACTCAACCTGTATCAAGGTGAGACACCACAATAACACCCTATTACCTCCAGGAACTGCGGACACGGTAGACTTGCCATCATTAGCCAGCTATCGCTCCGTTACACCATATACCGTATATGTATATACAAAATATAATCACCCGCCTCTATGGCGAATGAAGAGAAATAAAATTCCGCTATTGCGGAAAACACATAGTCATACATTATAATGTTATTGAGACCGCCATAACTCGAAGTACACACACGAGTCTAGGGCTAACTAATACTGCGACTTTACCTAGTCACGCCAAATATACCTCCTCAATTGAGGTAAAACTCATAACAACATCTTCACCTTTATTCACTGTCGGCCTCTGGCTGAACCTCAGGCGAATAATTCCCAAAATTGCATTCTTCTCATCCTACTGATTCACGGGGACTCACGGTTAGAACTATCCGTAAGATCCCTTTCGAATCCTTACTTCACTAGGAATCCAACTTTAGTACCACACTTTACTACTGCGGCACTATGGTACTCGTAACTACTATGCTTTAGTAGTCATTGAGATAATCCTTAACAATTACCATAGGGAGAGTAACCTCTACTAAGGTCCTCATCCCAACCTTCTACCAACTCCCCCAGCTAAGCTCCAACTCCTGCTGCCCACCGAGTTCCGCACACGATTCTCAACGAGCGCGTAACAGATTTCTATAATCTTCTAATATGGCAGGAGATCGAAATCTCATGAGAGATATCAACAATCCTAATCCTGGGGCTCTATACAAATCGAGAGCAACGCTGAAAGCGTAGTACGTCCGCACAGATTCCTAAAGACACTAGAACCTGATGCTCTGATACCATCTGTAAGAACCCGCCTAATAAGATACCGGGCGATCACTCCAATATAAATTAAAACAGGAGTTTCATATGGATCATTCTTAGCATCACTGTCGAAAATCCATTTAATTACTAATATCCTATTAGGTGGCCGTTAAAAACTTTTACTAAACTACTCTTTTTAGCGAACAAATTAAAACATCCACAATTAAATGCGTAATGAACTGAAATGGAAATGAAAGGAACTAAAATAACCGAACACTCGGTCCAAAATATACAACCATATCGAATGCTGTACTGAAAGAATAAATAAATGCAATTGATCCATTGGCTCGAATGTTTATACAATATCTCCTATATAGAGTACAAGGAAAGAAACGTCTACCGATAACCTGCAAGCATCCACAGCTGCTGCAGCAGACGTCTGACTCGAAAGAATTCCCATCCAGGCGTCCCTGTGTCTGGACACCTATATATATACAATATAGAGAAAGAAAGGAGAGTGGACAAACGGGTCAGAGCCCTAATGTTTAGAAAATATTTTGCAAGTGCATAAGTGCTTTATTTTTAGAAAAATAGTTTTATCTCATATTTAAATTGGTATCGCACTCTCATGAGATACCCCTCACCTCTCCACTAACAGTGCACTCCTAGCGCATCCCTTAAAACATCCTAGTCAAGCTACCCTGCTAAACTAGTCTAATACCCAACCACTATCTATCCTAGATAGTCAAACAGATGTACTAAGGGCTAAACTTCACTTTAATCTCGACGCTATGACATGTTCGTGCGTGGGGTGTCTCGCGAAGCGAAATCCAAACAAGGAACCCCCCCGATACATTACTATGCAGCAAGGTCGATCTTTGAGATCCGCCAGTCCCTCAGTACAGAAAGATATATAGAATATCTATACCATAAACATTTTTAATAATATAAGAGCACTAAGGATTCAACTTCTCCCCAGTCTCAACACAGTGCCAAATTCGTGCGTGGGGTGTCTCGCGAAGCGAAATCCAAACAAGGAACCCCTCCGATACACTACTATGCGGCACGGTCGATCGTCGGGATCCATTAGACCCTCGGCACTTGATTTACACATATACTTATATCTACAATATACTTCCGGATAATATAATTATCACCCGGACTTAGGATTACCAAATTAATTGTATCTTTATGATACACATCCGGATCTATCTCCCGGACTGAGGTGTATTCTATACACAAAGTATTTATCAATACTTATCGATTTCATTCCAAAAACTCCCATTTCCCTTCTCATATCCAGGAAATGTATTTAAAAGCCAATTCATTATCATGAATTGCTTTAATAAATCATATACCTTTTAAAAGCCAATTTAATTATCATAAAATGCTTTTCCTTTTTAAATCATCCCATTTCCCTTTTTATACTCAGGAAATGTACCCAAAGCCATTTTCATTAGCATGAAAATGCTTTGATCAAATCATATGCTTCCACATCCCTTCCTACATCCGGGAGTGTTACCGAAGCCAAACCTTTATCCCATTTCCCTTTTTATACTCAGGAAATGTAAATTAAAGCCAATCCATTATCATGAATTGCTTTAATAAATCTAAGACCGTCCCTCCAGGTATCCCCACTGGACGCGCGCCTAAATGGCTATCATCTTCCAGGGCCTCCAAGACAACTTGGGAAACTAAAAACGTCGGGAAGTGGCCATATGCCTGCGGGATAGTCAAGACCACACCCGGAATCTCCTAACCAGAACAGAAAAAAAATAAACGCCCATATGGCCTAGGGACTATATCCAACCTGCTCAACAGCCAGGAAGGCTTCACCACAACGCGCGCGACTTACCTTATGATAGCGATTTAGGGAGGTGTGTAACCATAATCCATAATTTATCAATTATGAAAAACATTTATCTTTCCATTTTGAAAATATTCATTTTTATATTTTCAAAATCCTTTCCATTATAACAGATATATATGTATAGTCTATATATTCCTCCTAGAATATATATAACCGGCCATAATGGCCTATATCATTTAAGGATGACTATAATCCCAAAGATTACCTCCAGGAATCATAATCATGCATTTGTATTAGCATGATTCTAAATCCAAAGTATTTCTTACTTTAATAATCACTATGTATTTAAATCCTATCTAAGGATTTATTGGATAGCTCCAATGATACTATTCTTCTCTAAGTGAAGTATATATATATATATATATACCCCCAAATTATCCTAATTATCTCCAAGGATATACTTAACGATAATCGATATAATTATGCTTTCTATAAGCATAATTATAGAGGCCTATATGCCTACGAGAATTATCCTCGGGATTTATCTCACCCGAACAACCTTAAACTTAATGGGTTAAGGATTTCATTTCCTTGAACCCCAAGACTACACCTTAGTCCAATTAATCGTTTAGAAGTCCCCAATTTATTTTAGGAACCCTAATCCATCAATTTCTACAATTATTCTATTTTCCTCGAAAATATAGATTAAGGGTTATGTACTTAAAACCCTTACTTTACCCTCCTAAATTACCTCCATTTATGGACCATAAAGTCCTAAAAAGTCCCTTAGGTTATCACCTAATTAACCTCAAAGCAAGATGAAATGGAATCTACCCCATCCAAATCACCTTAAGAAAATTGTCCCTTTTCAGCAGAGGTCGATCGATCGACCCCTGACCGTCGATCGATCGAAGGCTTCGATCGATCGATCCCCGAGGCTCGATCGATCGATCAAGTCGGGCAGCTTCTTCTCCGAGAAGCTGTTTTGGACATGGAAGCTTTCCCTAAGCTTCCATCTCTCCACCCAACGGCCTAAAACTTCTACCAACAACAAATACACTTATAATACGGGTCCTAAACATCCCAGGACCTGGAATCACCCAATATTTTTGGTTAATTACTAAAATCTCCAATTTATCAATTTTAGGGGTTTATTCATTTTATCTCCCGAAAACCCGTTTTATCCACGAATACCCAACCCAAAATCATTAGGGTTTGTTATACCAACAATGATATGAGATATTTATGCTCAAAAATAAATAAAGCAAGTAAACACTTGCCTCGTGGATAAAATCCGACGTCCTCGAGCCAAATCCCGCGGAGGCCGGCCGGAATCTCCCCCTTTTTCTTCTTTTCTTCCCTCTCTCTCTCTTCCCTCTCTTCTTTATTCTTTTCTCCCTCTCTATCTCTATATATAGAGAGAAAAAGGGTTTTAACCCTAAAAACCCCAAAACGACTCGTTTACCCAATTACGAGCCTATTTAACTCCAAAATTACCCGGAACTCAATTTCGACAATCGGACACTCTTTTCCGACTATCTCGGACATTCCGAGACTTGTGACGCAGTCGAAATTTTCATCTGAGGTACTTGACCGCAAATCACTATTCTAACCCAAAATAACTATATGCGGTGTTCTACTCAAAATCTTACCTCAGTTGTCGCTAGACTCCACGGCGACATATAAATAAAACATTTCGACCTATATGGTCCCAAAATAATTATTAACACCCTTCAATAATCATTAAATCCTCGAAAATCCCAAAAATCACTATTTCGAGAAATTCTCCAAATTACAAATTATACTTAATTATGGAATTTAATTATCTCCAAAAAGGACGGGTTGTCACATAAGCATTTGAGAAAGCTTAATGTGAAATCCAAGTTAAATAAAAGTATACGTGGGTCATAAGGCGTTGTACGGGACTATGATGAGTAGTGATACTAGTAAGGCTAGGAAGCGTAACTAGGATGTCTAAATTACACGCATTAGGAGTGCGCTATATATGAGGGGCAAAGGGTATGTCATGGGAGTCCGAAAATGGTTTAAATATGAAAGATTGCAGGACATATTTATTAATGTATTTTAAACACTTGCAAATTATTTCAAAAAGGTTTTGGGCTTTAACAGATATCAAAATATATTTAAACATTTCGGTGTCAGCCACAGGTATACCTAGCTTAACCATCCTTCTTGTCAGACGATACTGCAGCAACTGTGGTTGCCCGCATGGATTGATTAGATGCTTATATCCTTGACATCTTGATAGGATCTACTTCATAGTTATTTAAAAAATATGGCCCAATTAGTTGGCATTTACTTTATTCATACGCTTTCATTTTAGTTAGTTAGATTATTGCATTGTGATTTTTAACCAGGAGTTATCGATTAATTTATTTTATGCCAGTGAGTGTGAGTTTCATTAATTGCATGGTTGGTTATGTGAATGGGAATTTTGTGTAAGGTAAAAAGTTTTAAATTTGACACCAGGACTAATAGGTTATTAGTAATTAAAATATTTTCGACAATGATGCTGAGAATTTACGAGAAGATATTCATATTTTATTTTAGTAGAAGATTGATGACCCGTTATTAAAATAGGCAGGGTATCATAATTTAAATGTTGTATTTTGTTTGGTCACATCGGAGGAGTTCCTCCGTATTATAACATGCGATATGTCTAACGAGGCTTGGGCCATACTCCAACTCACCCATGAAGGAACTAGTACTAATAAGGTTCCCAAACTCCAAACCATGCCACTCTGTTTGAATCCATTAAGATGCAGGAGAGTAAGATGTTCAATGAGTTCTATGCCAGATTTTTCGATGTCGTGAACTCGTCTTTTAACATAGAAGAAAGAATACCTGAAAACCAAGTAATCAAGAAAATCTTAAGGTCCTTACCTAAAAGATTTAATTCAAAAGTGGCATTTTTTAATTCCTTGGGTACTTTAGAATCTACAAAAGTTGAAGAGCTTATAAGTGACCTAAAACCTTATGAGTCTGACATGTTTTCTTCCAAAATGATAAAGAAGGATAGGGCATTGCTTTGAAAGCCTGAAAGGAGGAAACATCTATTTCGAATGATGATCTGGACATGGAGTCTAAAGATAGGGCCATGTTAGCAAAGAACTTCAAGAAATTTCTCAAGTGTCAAATGCAATCAAAAGATGCAAAAAAGTTTGAGAAAAATAACTATAACAAGGCTGATCACTTTCCTAAAAATCATAATGATAACTTTTAGATGAATGAGTTAGAAATATGTTTCGGTTGTGAAGGTTATGTCCATTGGGAAGCTGAGTGTCCCACTAAACTAAGGAAGGAGGGCAAAGAACTTAAGGTGTACGATGCCACCCTTAGTGATAGTTATCTAGAAGAGGGACCTGATTCCCCCGTTGAGTGAAACTACACCGTATTCGAGGTTAGTCATGCGAGGCTTAATGAAAAATCTTATCTTGAAGATAATTTTAAATATGACACTTCTAAGGCCATTATATTTGATCCCCAAGTGAGTGGTGGAAATGTGAGTGGAGAAGAAGATCAGGATGAAAAATAAGAGGAGGAGAGTGAACTCCAAATTGCCTTCTGTGAATTGTATGCGAAAAAATGAGAGTGAAAAAGTAAAACTTAAAATTGGAATCTAGGTTGAAAGAACATGCCCTAGGTTATAATGATGATTAATTAATTGATGACCTTAGGGAATATGAGAAGACTCTTAGAGAGAAGCTCGTGTATGTTGAGGGCGAAAGATATATCCTTTGTGGTTTGATAGTGGTTTTATAGAAGGATCATCTTCAGTTTGAAAAGTATAGGAATTTAATCGACTCAAGGATAGTTGATCTTAAAGAGAGATTGAGATACTCAAGTCTATTTAAATTTTATTTCGAATCTAGGTGGGAGAATTTGGATAAGATGTTAGTCACCATCCAAATCAAAGATGACAAGTGTGGGATTGGCTTCGATGATCAAAATACTTTCGGTACCCAAGATAAAACCATGCAATTGAGAGAGTCAACCATTGATAGGAATGTTAGAAAAGTAAACCCTTAGGTAACAACCCTCATCGTGTCTACCCATGCACACATTGCAGTAGGAAAGGTCACCTTAGGCGTTTTTTCTATGATCTTAAAAATGGACATAGAAAGTCTAAGACTAGAGTCACCAAGGTTCCCAAAATGCTAGAGCGTCGTGTTGTGGGTTAAGAGATCTAATTTGGAGGCTTTGCATATTATAATTTTTTATTCTCTTTTTCTTTCACATGGTACTCCCCATGCTATATCTAAGGGTTGCCTGTGTTCGCATGTTTGCATACACTAGCTTTTGTACTTAACTTCACTTGTTATATTTAATCTATGTGAGATATACTCTCATCACTCTTATCATCTACATATCTCGTGAATATGGGGAATTTTTGCATGTATGAACTTTTCCCGATGAGATTGTTTAAAATTTATATCATATATGAGGGTGCAGGGGAAAGCGCTATGAAAGGAGAAATTATCCTTAGTGGGAAATACACCTTTGGCACAAGCCCAATAAAAAATGTGAGGCAAAAATAGAATGTAACACTCCGTATATTTTGGAATATTTAAACAACATGTGTCACAGTAATTTAATTAAATTTTAAAAATAAGTGAATTTAAATAATATTAATTATTGGAAAATGGATTAAAATTTATGTGTTATTATATTCACTTGTGTGATAAGTAAATAAAATTGCATTATTTTATTGTACGTCGTAAGTGAGTAAAATCGACGGGTTGATAATATCTTATTTAGGACGCGCATATGGGGCCGTGTTGGGAATAAGATGGTAAATTGATGATGGGTGACTCAGATGATGATTTTGAGTGCACGATTAATCCTAAATAAGTCAAAATAGTCCGAATTAAATAGCTAAGGTTAATGATTGTGTTTCAGGGGCTTTTTAGACTAGTCAGGACCTGTATAGACGTATTTTAGTCATTTTAAAGGAATGTGAAATTCAGGATTAATATTATATAATGAAAGGTTTGGGTAATTTGGTTAGTAATTTTATAATACCAAAGGTTTTAATTGAGTTATATCAATGGTAGAGAGAAATTGAAGATAAAAGAGAAGAAAATTTAGGAGTTCTTGAAGGAAACTCAAAGGGTGGTCAAGAAAGGCTAGGAATTGTGAAGAACTTGAAGATTTACGGGCTTAGGATGATCATCAAAGGAAGTTATTCAATCAAATTCAGACTCTACAAGGGTTTAAAGACAAGTAATTAGCTTGCTAAATAATTATGTCTAGTATTCAATTCATATCAGGATTAGGAAAGGATTTTTGGATTCAAAGAAAATTGGGTTTTTGGAGAAATGATTTCATAATAAAATGGTGCGATTTCATATATTGAATCTAGAAATTTGAATCCCATGTAGATAGATGAATTATTGATTTTGCAGATTGAGAAAGTTATGAATTATTATGATATTCGGAGAATTTCATATTATTTAAAAATCATGTCTAGATGAATTAGATGTTAAAATGAAAGCGCTTCATATTTAGGATTCATGAGAATTGTTAATCATGGAGAAAAAAAATGATTTGGGATTGATTCTTTTGGGTTAAACTTTTCTGAAAATTGAAATGGGAAGAGCTGGAGCAATTTGTAGGGGCGGATGAGATTTTTGTTTCGGATTAAATTAAGATGTTCGGGAGTAAGTTAGGATTTTTGGAAATTATGGGAATAATTATAAAAATACCTCAGGATGAGTTGGAATATATCCGAGGTAAGAAATTGATTATTTAGGGGAAAATTATACTCGAAAAAATTGATAATTAATTATGGAGAAAATCAATAGAAAAATGATACGAGCTGGTTAGGATTTAATACGTGTACATAATAATGTTTTAAGTGATAAATTTATTAAATAAGTGAATATTTAATAATTTAGAGTCGGGTTTGGAGCCGAGATTTTTTGCTAGTTCTACGAGTAACATACATGGTTAGCCGGATATATATATATATATATATATATATATATATATATATATATATATATATATATATATATATATACGGGTATAGAGACAATATATGTGTATTATTATGCCCGTGTGTATGATATAATTATATGAACATACCACTCAAGTGCTATAATCGGAGTTTGTGTGATGTGGGTGATCTTTCCTAGTGAAAAATAGCAGGCTAAGTATCGAACCCAGCACATAGCATCATGCATGGCCTTTTGAGGTCGGAGTTGGAGTGAGGTAATTTTAGTATGGTTATGACTCACTGCCTCAGGACTATGATCGCCTTCAACACATTTGTGATTTGGCGAATTTGGTGTGAGAGTCTGAGCCGGTAGCCCAGGATGATGTCTGTATCCCCTGGTGCATGATGGCATTATAGAGACCGGTATCCAGTGAGCTATTACTCTGAGGGATGGCGGTTATACGTGATATATGTGTTCTTGTTGTGTTATAGAAAATACATATATAAATGTGTAGAAAAATAAATATGGGCTTAAGACATTAATTGTGGATAATGATCTAATAGCTAGTGAAAGTTATTGAAAATGAATTAATAGATTATATTTTGGAATTATAATTATTAAACAGATGTGGAAATAAATTTTATAAAATACGTGTAACACAGGGTAGCGTACGGACTTTAGGGTATATTGAGACTAGTTAGGCCGAGTAGCATAACTAGGGGTTAAAATGCATACGTTAGGTGCGCACTGTAGTTGAGGGGTGAGGATTATCTCAAGTGAGTGCGACACACATTTAAATACGGAAGAATGAATTCATAATTACTATTCATTTTAATTACTTGCAAAATATTTTCAAAAGGTTTTGGGATCTAACCCGTGTCAAAATATTTTCAAAAACTTTCTGGTATCTAGTCACATGGATGCCAAGCATGGTTATCACTTACAGGTCATCGGAGCTACAACAGTTATGGAGTGTTGGTGGGATTGTTTAGTTGTTTTCTACAATTGAGATTTTAGATATGATTCCGTCAGTTATTATCCACACATGTCGCCTAATGCCAGTTTTATTTAATTATGTTCTATTGGATTATTATATTTGATTATAAAATGATGGTTTATTCAGGTAATGTATTTTTTTAAATTCTAGTAATCATATTTGATTATGTGATTGTGGATTTAATTATTGATCTGATATAGCTGGTGGAGAATGGTGTTATTTACGTTAATTTAATTGAAGTTTAAAATTGACACATGACTTCATAAAATAATAGGTGTTTTGTAATAAATTGGATTTTCGACAGTGATGCTAAGAATGAGCCATTTGATATTTCTGTTTCATTTTAGCAAAGGGTTCCCACCAATTATTTTAATAAGCAGGGTGTCACGGATGGTATCAGAGCATCAGGTTCTAGTGTGCTTAGGATCTGTAAGAACTTACTACATTTTCAGTGTTGCTTTCTCTTTGATGTAAAGCCCTGTGCTTAGGATTGTCGATTGATACTTCGATTTACATTCTCCTGCTATGATGTATACTCGAAGTGAATATTATATGATTTGCTTTGGGTTTTGGAAGATGAACAAGAGAGGACGACTGGTGAGGGCCATTGTGGGAATCGCATGAGGAGTGGCTCGTGTGGAGCCGCAGACTATTTGTGGAACGATGACCGTAGCAGCGGATGCCACTACTGTTGCTGAGGTAGTTAATGCTGTGAAAATTTCCATGCCGTATCACTTTCCCAAGTACCGCCAGAGAGGATGATAATGCCAATTCAGACTCACCTAGTTCTGTCAGTATGGGAGAGAGTCATGGATGCCATTCGTAAGGGCCATCCGCCCAAGTCTATGAAAAATGCAGAAGTTATATTAACAAGACAATGGAAGGGGATCATCCAAAGGCGTTTGAGTATGGTGGAGTGTAGTGACACTCAGGATTAAAGTTTGACAATTTTTTTAAGCTCGTCGAAGCATCGTTGTAGTGATGGGAGTCAGTCACTACATCTGAGAAAATATATACTTTAAATATCAAGAATTTTTTGGTACAGTTTGATCGCAAGCCCTTTTATGCTTTTCAGACAAAGATGCGAAGAATGTTTAGGGACTTGTCACATGAGGGGTAGACGGGGGACGATCACAAGGAAGAATTATCTTATTTTGTGAATTTTGTACCCAATGAGGTGCATATGAAGGTGAATATGGTCCTTAAGTTTGATGATGGACTAAAGAATTGAATTCTCCAACACTTATGGGGAAATCAAGATTGAATGACTTATGTCGACATTGTTAATGTCGTACTGTTATCGTATGAGTATAAATGCTTCCATGGGAAGGGAGCAAAGAGATTAGAGAGTCTAGTCTGTAGGGCAAGAGTGGATATAATCGGTGCTAGTGGTGCACTGTAGGGGTTAACCAAAAGAGGGACACATTTAAACGATTGAGATAAAAAGAATTCCGACCTAGTGAAAGAGGATGCAGACAGGGCCATCACGTCCAGCAATGTGTTCCATAAGGCCAACAGAGTCAAGGGAACAATTGGGGTAGCCGTAATGATCGAGACTACCAGAGCCATGGAGTAAGGCATTTTGGGCATTTCCAGTGGGGATAGAGATATGGGGATTATACAAGAAGGTGTTTTATTTATCGAGAGAAAAATCTCATGCGTCGATCTTGTCCATAGAGAGATAGGGGATAGGAGATGGGTGACCGGTAGGGGAGACAATTACAATAATTTTGGGTTAGATTAGTCGTGAGTATTACGTCAATGAACCATTTGAATAACTAGTACTGTTGGAAATGGAAGGTATGATTTTATCCTTGGGAAAATGGGGAAATCTTTATGTGACACAAGTGCATCACAATATTTTGTTACCATTAGATTCGCGCATGAGATGGGTTTAGTGGCTGTATCGTTAGTATCATTACCGTGCGTTAAATTTACCATTGAGTAGAGGGATATTTTTGGTTCCATCTACAGGGGAGCGGGTGCGGGAAATAAAAGGATACGTATGAGTGGATTTTCTGGTATATGAGAGATATGTTATGCGAGTATGATGTTATCCTGGGTATGGACTGATTAGCGATGGTTTGAACAGTGGTGGGATGTTACAGTAAGGCTATTGTGTTTTCTGTTCCAGGGCACGTCATGTTATTTTTACGATGTCTCGCCTGAAAGAGGTTCAAGCTCGTGTATATACTATATTATAGTGGAGACTTTGAAGATTATAGTTGTCTCGTATTATTCGATCCCTATGTCTATGGATGACATTGATGTGGTTACGGGTATATCAGGTTTACCCTGCTGAGTGAAGAGATTTATGTCGTTATTGGTTTAGCATTGGGGACTTAGTGATAGTGCAATCGCCATATTGTAAGTCTCATTTAGAGATGTAGGAGTATAGGATTAGACTTATAAGTCTGGGGATAAGATTTTGAGTGTCCCGATTATGTGCCTTGGGTCAAAGGACCTCGATAACCGATAATGCCCATTGATAGGGCATTGGGGAAATTCCTTAGTTGTATTTCAATTATGTGACGCTCCATACATGAACCTTAACAAACGACGGGAGTGGGTAGGCTTTTTTAAATCCTTGGGTATCGGTTTTGAATGATAATAATTGTATATGTGGAGAAAACACTTTGAGCTAAGAGTTATTATACGATATAAGGTCAGTGGAGCCAGGAAGTGATGTGTAGGAAGTATTGGAGAAATTTTAATGCCACTAGTGGATAGATGGGATAATCTTGAGGATAATTAAGTCGCAATTATTAGGGTAACTGAGTATAAACTTAAGGTATAGCCATGTCGAGCTTTCGGAGTTTAAGATAAATATATTACATCTATGACGTTTGTGCAGATATGCATGAGATATAGGGTGCATGGGCGCCCTAGTTGTTTGATTTTTAGAATCGTCTAGGTTAAGGAGATGTGGTAATAAATGTGTTATATCGTATGCCTATGGGGCATTATAAGTAGTATTGGAAGAGCAAGATGGAATGAACTTCCGTTGAGAAAGGATATATTCCGTATATATATAAATATATATATATATATATATATATATATATATATATAGAGAGAGAGAGAGAGAGAGAGAGAGGAAAGCTATAATCCTCTAGTTGGGATGAAAAAATGTGGAGACACAGGTAAAACGATATCTTCTAAACAGAGAGGATCCAACAATTTTTTAGTGTAGAGAGGAACCTAACTCAATCGAATGCTGAGGGTAACTTACACTTAAATAGAATGTTGATTTTTACCAAACAAAATGGACCAAGGAAGTGCACATTTTTGGAGCCGACACATGGATCACCGGTCTTGGCATACCCGGGAAGGAGAATAGGGCGTACCATGTGACATGGGATATTGAGTGTGTGAATCGGTGTGGAGTGAGACATAGTGAAGTTGCCTCTAGGTGTACCAGAATTGTTGGTGATTCAAGTGATGGGGTGGATAGGAAGTCTGATTAAGTCTGTTGTTGGGTTACAAATATCGTGGAATGGTCAAGATTCCTTATTGGCTTGTTAAATGGGTTAACCAATAGGATGTAAATATTATTAACTTGGGGAAGTTACACTATCGAGCAGTGTGCCCATCGTTTCATTAAAAAAAAGGGAATAATTCATCACAATGTGTCTCCCTACATTGTTGTGAATTAGGCTGAGATCCTTAAATCCCACCTTTGATATGGGTTATCAAGAGCCGATGGGGGAAAGTTGCGATTAGAGCAAGACGTATTACCGTAGACCGAGGGGTAGACATCAGAGGTGACTAAAATCTTAGAGAAAGCGAGAGGTGCATATTCTAGGTTGTAAGGTAATTAGGAAGAGTACTGTAACAACCCGCTCTTTTATGGCAAAATTAAATTTAATAATTAAGTGCAAATTGGGAATTTAAGAAATTAATGTGAATAGTAATTTTTGAGGTTTTCAAGGATTTAATGATTTTTGATGGGTGTAATATTTACTTTTGGGATTAAGTAAGTAAGTCAAAGTATTTTAATTATATGTCGCGGTTGAGTAAAGTGACAAAAGGTAAGATTTTAAATGGGAAAACCCGCATTGAGAGATATTGGGTTAAATTGTGGGTTGCGGTCAAGTACCTCGGATGGAAATTTTGACTGCGCCGTGAGTCTCAGAATGACCGAGATAGTCGAAAAAGAGTGTCCGATTGTCGAAATTAAGTTTTGGGGAATTTTAGAGTAAAAAGGGCTCGTGATTAATAAACGAGTCGTTTTTGGGTTTTAAGGGTTAAAACCCCTTTCTCCTTATATAAGGAGGGAGAGAGGGAGAGAATAGAAAGAAAAAAGAAAGAAAAGAGATAAGAGAGAGAGGAAGGAAGAAAAATAAGGGAAATTGGGGATTTCGTCCAAACTCCTCCGGATTCGACTCGTGGTCGTCGGATTTCATCCTCCAGGCAAGCGTGTACTTGCTTTATTTCATTTTGTGCATTTATTTCATATTATAGTTGGTAAACTATTTGATTTTGGGTTAGAACCCTTAAAGTAAAATTTGGAAAAATTGAATAAGAGTTTACATATTGATGTAATGTAAACTCTTAATGATTTCTAGTATTAAAACCATGCTGATGGAGTATAAAATGGAATTGAAATGGGAGAAATGCCAAAACAAGGTTTTTATGGTTTTAGGGTTTAAATATAAGGTAAATGGTTTAAAAACCTAGACAAATTTATGTGTTAGTTGTAAAACATAGATTAGATGTTTATTGAGTTGTTGGATGAGCTTAGAAACAAAAAAAATGGAGAATAATGGAGGTTTGTTTTTTTTCTAAGAAGGTGAATAGTGACATGCATCTTACCCGAATCGATTCGGCCAGGGAGAATCGATTCGGCTCTTGGTCAAAAAATAAAATTTGTAGATCGTTTCGATACGGTCGAGTGGGCGTCGACCGCGTATTTTTATGATTTTTTTTGGATTTATAGTGATTTTTCTACGAAAAGCTGCCCGAGATCGAAATAGTTAGTCATAAATTAACGCTAGAATTATTTGGAGATAAATATTAGGGGTTCCCAAAAAGAGTGTTAGGACCTCTAAATGTCTTGAGAAGTTATGAAAACTTTGGGGTCGTTGAAATAAATTCGAGTTATAATTTAAATGGGGATTGAATTGAGTTTGGGTTTTTTGGGATATATATAAAACCTAAGGAGATTTGGGGATTTCAAACCAGATGAATCGATTTGGACAGGCCGAATCGATTCGGTAAGAGACAGTTTGAAAGTAGAACCATTTTGAATCGATTCGGACAGGCCGAATTGATTCGGTACCCTGCAAATCGATTCGGACAGGCCGAATCGATTTGGTACTGGCAGACTTTTGAGGTTTTCTCCTTTTAAAGTTTAGGGAGATTTAAACTAAAGTTTTGGAGATTATTATAGGGGATTCTAGATATGATATTACGACTCCTAGATGATGGTATTGAGGGTGAGTAAACCCCGGGATGAAAGAAGGAACCTCAGATTAATTTAGTGTACGATCTGAGGTATGGATTTAAATAATGCTTGGGAATACTTTTGGGTTAAGTATTGTGAGAGTGCGATTCCTTAAATGCTATTATTAGTATAAGTTGGTTCATTCGGGTTTATGCACAAGTCCTGAATAGAGATCTAGGTGTGAGAATATTTAAGAGAGAGAATCTTTAAATATTATTACGTGATGGGCAATTATGGCCATATATATATATATATTCGAGAAGGAATATCTAGTATATATATACTATGTGATTAAAGTATATATATGATATGATATAAATGACTTTTGAAAATGAACAATATGAATGTTTTCAAAATTGAAAAATAAATGATTTTCATAAATGATAATTTATGTATACACACCTCTCTAAATGCTATCATAAGGGAAGTTCGTGCGTGAGGTGAAGCCCCCATGGCTAATGAATGCAGGGTGGATATAGTCCTAGGCCATATGAGCGATTATTGTATGTTTTCTGCGATGGTGAGGTAATTCTGGGTGTGGTTATGACTCTCCCGCAGGCATATGGCCGCTTCCTGACGTCCTGCGTTGTTGGATCCTAGGTTGTCTTGGTTGATATTGGACCTGGAAAATGATAGCCATTTAGGGGCGTGTCCAGTGGGAAAACCTGGAGGGGCGGTCTTAGAAACATTATATGATATGTTAAAGCAATTCATGTTAATGAATTGGCTTTATATACATTTCCTGGATGGAAGAAGGGAAATAGGATAAATGAATTGGCTTCGGATACACTTCCCAGATGGAAGAAGGGAAATGGAAGCATATGATATGAAAAAGCATTTTTATGATATTAAAAATTGGCTTTTAAATACATTTCCTGGATAGAAGAAAGGAAATGGAAAGTTTTAAGATAAAAATGAAAAATATTGGTAAGTATTTTGTAAATGAATCCTCAGTCCGGGAGATAGATCCGGATGTGTATTATAAAGATGAAATTGAATGGGTAAACCTCAGTCCGGGAGATATTATCCGGATGTATATTGTAAGATGTATATAAGAATGAATATGATATGTATATTAATATATAAGTATGTGTTTATATATTGGTTTTGTAATACGGGCCTAATGGATCTCTACCATTAACCCTGCTAAGTAGTAGTGTATCGGCGGGATTCCTTGTTTGGATTTTGCTTCACAAGACACCCCACGCATGAACTTAGCACAGTGTTGAGAAAGGAGAGAAGTTTAGCCCTTAGTGCTCGAGTTGTAGAGGTTTCTAGTAGATGAGGGTGTTAGATTAGTTAGGCAGGGTAGCTTAACTAGAATGTTAAGTGCGTTAGGTTTGCACTGTTAGAAGAGAGGCGAGGGGTATCTCATGGGAGAACGATACTAATTTAAATATGAGATAAAACATATTTTTAAAATAAAGGAATTATGCACTTGCTAAATATTTTCACAACTCGGGCTATGACCCGTTTATCTAGTTTTCCCTCTCTCTCTCTCTCTCTCTCTCTCTCTCTCTCTATATATATATATATATATATATATATATATATATATATATATATATATATATATATATATATATATATGTCTAGACACAGGGACGACTGGATGACACTTCTTTCGAGTCAGACGTCTGCTGCAGCAACTGTGGATGCATGCAGGTTCTCGATAGACGCTTCCATTCTTGTAATCTAGATAGGAGGTATTATGTACACATTCGGGTTGATAACCCAACAACATTTATTTATTCTTTTACCGCCTTTTAGTGCGGCCTTCGATATGGTTGTATTATATTTGACCGAGTGTTCGGTTATTTTATTTTTATTTTATTTCATTTCAGTTTCATTTACATGAACTGCGTGGATGTTTTAATTTAGTAGTTGTTTAAAAAGAGTAGTTAAGTAAAATTTTGACGCCAGCCTAATAGGTTATTAGTAATTAAATTGGTTTTCGACAGTGATGCTAAGAATGATCCATATGAGGCTCCTGTTATGATCTGATATAGGAGTGATCGCCCGGTGTTTTATTAGGCGGGGTGTCACAAGTACTTACCGTGGCAAGGAAACAACAAGTTATTCAGATAGGTCATGATTTAGAATCTGTTATCATCAATACTGTTAATCGAAGTTATTTTCCTATAGTTTAGGGACGTTGTATGAGTTACATCATCACGAACGAAGAGTTAAAGACTGGCATGAGTAGTCAGAAATTATTGTGAGTATACACCATTAAAGGAATTCTGTAATATAACAAGAAGGGAATTTGGCACGTAGGGAAGCGGGGCCCTTCCCCCAGTGTAGAGATGATAGAGCTAGTAGTGTATAGGCTCGTATTGTGAGAGCATTCTTAGTAGTTTAATGATGGTTTTGCATATCTCCATCAAGATGAGACCTTAAGAATGATGGAATTTATCAGTATGAAATGGTTTAAATAGACTTACTAATCTTGGGTCATAATGAGTAGGACTTCAATCAGGATGGCCCCAGTAGAAGGTTTATAGCTGAGGTACCATCATATTAGCATGACTTGATTTTGGGTATGTTTGAATGCCATGAGAGTAAGGATTTGAAGTTTTGAGTACCAGGTATATCCAAATTTCAGGGACGAAAATCCTTTGCAAGGGGAAAGTATGTAACACCTTGTATATTTAGGAATACTTAAATTACATTTGTCGCAGTAATATATTTAAATTGCAAAAATAAAGGGAATTTAAATAAATATTAACTAGTGAGAAATGGATTAAAATTTATGTGTTACTGTATTTACTTATGTGATAAGTAAATGAAATTACTTTATTTTATAGTATGTTGCAAGTGAGTAAAATCGACGGGTTGATACTATCTTATTCAGGATACGCTTGCGGGGTTATATTGGGTTAAGATGGTAAATTGATGATGGGTGATGATTTCGAGTGCACAGCTGATTCGAAATAGTTCAAAATAGTGAAAACCAAATACCGAGGGGTAGCGATTGGGTTCCGGGGGCTTCTTAGACTAGTCGGGACCCGTATCGAAATATTTTATTCATTTTAAAAGAATGTGAAAAGGAAAATTTGGGATTAATATCATATAATGAAAGGTTAGGGTAATATGGTTAGTCATTTATAATATCAAAGGTTTTCATTGAGTTATATCAAAGGTTAGAGAGAATTGAAGAGAAAAAGAGAAGAAAGTTCAAGAGTTCTTGAAGTAAACTCAAAGGGTGCTGTAGAAAGGCAAGGAATTGTGAAGATATCTAGTCTTAGGATACTCATCAAAGGATGTTTTTTAGTTAAATTCAGACTCTACAAGTGCTTAAAAGAAAGTAATTATGTTGCTAAATAATTGTGTGTATTATTCAATTCATATCATGACCGGGAAAGGATATTTGGGTGGGATTCATGGAAAATTAGGTTTTGGAGAAATGATGTCATAATAAATTGGTATGATTTTCTATATTGAAATTTGGAAATTTGAATCACATATAGATAGATGAATTATTGATTTAGTGGATTGAGAAATTATGATTTATTGTGATATTTGGGGAGTTATATATTATTTGAAAATTAAGAATAAATCCCATGTAGATATCATGTGTATATGAATTCTATGTTAAAATGAATGCGCTTGATATTTGGGATTCATGAAAATTGTTAATCATGGAGAAAAATATGATTTGGGATTGATTATTTTGGGTTAAACTTTGCTGAAAATCGAGATGCCAAGAAGTGGGGCTATCTATTGAGGGGAACCGGTTCGCCCTCTAGCCGAACCACTTCGGTGTACCTTTTACAACCAAGTTGGGTTAATTGATATAATTTGGTCATGATTTGTTTTTAGATTAAATTATGAAGTTCAGGAGTAAGATAGGATTTCTATAAATCATGGAAATACTGATAAAATACTTTGGAATGAGTTGGAATATATTCGGGGTAGGAAATTGAGTATTTGGGGGAAAATTATAGGAAAATTGATAATGATTTGTGAAGAAAATTCGGTAGAAATAATTTAGAGTCGGGTTTTGACCAGGGATTTTTTTCTTGTCCTACGAGTGATAGGCACAGTTAGCCGGATTTATTGTGTGTTTATATATATATATATATATATATATATGTGTGTGTGTGTGTGTGTGTGTGTGTGTGTGTGATTATATTTGTGTGTATGATATAATAATACCACTCTAGTGCTATCACCGGAGGTTGCGTGATGTGGGGGATCTTCCCTGATGAAAAATAGGAGGCTAAGTATCAACCCAAGGTCATAGCGCCATGCATGACCTTGTGAGGTTGGAGTCGGATTGAGGTAATGTTGGTATGTTTGTGACTCACTGCCTCAGGACAATGACCGCCTCTAACACATTTATGATTTGGCGGGATCGATGTGAGAGCATAACCCGGTAGCCCAGGATGATTTGTGTATGCTCTGGTGCATGTTATATAGTTAAATCAACAAAATCCTCAACTTTCCTGAATTAAAACATAGGTGAATAATTGATTGCATCACGATGGCATAAAACTATGTGATTTATACTTGAAAATAACACCCATGACAAATTCTCATGTCATAAAATCAATTAATCATCAAAGACTATTAATTTCCACCAAAACTCAAAATATAAATTTGCATGATCTTTATATATATCCCATTTTTGAAGTCGTGATTTTTAATTTCCCATACTAAGATGACATCTTGTAAGGACACAAGTCTCCGATTGAGTCTTAATGTCGTGTTGGCTTAATTCCGGACAAAAATGTTTGAGTCATAGGTTAGTGTTCAAGTTTATCCAATCAAGCCTATGACGTGTTAGTTGAAGATGTAGCCGCCAAGAATATAACGTTTCATCATATGTCGGGTTTAGTGTGCCTCGTTTCTACATCAACAACATGTGTTCCGTTTACTCCTAAGGTATGAATCCATTACATATTTATATAGGAGCTTGGAACAATTTTAATTGGGTAAATTTTTATTTTAAATTGAGGTTCGTTTTCAGAAGGTTTCTTTAAAACTTTAAAATAAAGTTTCTGGGCTAAAAAATTATTTTTAAGCTTTCTGAAAGTTTGTTCGAAATTGTCGTTCGAACGAGAATGTCGTTGGAACGAGTTCAAACGAGAATTTCGTTCGAACGAGTTTGCCAACGATATTTCCCTTATGTCCAGCGGAACTTCGTTAGAAGGGTCATTCGAACGAGACTTCGTTCGAACAAAAATCTCGTCCGAACGAGATTTTCGTCGGGAAAATTAATTGGCAATTTTTGACAGTTTTTCACCTCTATCCCACTACTTTTTCCCCACTAACTTTTGACAGACTTAACATGTGCGGGAACCAACCTTTTCACATTCCTCCATCTCCTTGAAAGTGTTTTAGAGAGTTTATTTTCATAGGAAAAGGTTCATGTTTTGAGTGTTTTTTTTCAAGAAAAAAATCTATAAACACTTTTGTTTTCACCCATAGTTTGTTTATCATAAGTTTCCATATAAATATCTTTCTTGGAGTGTTTGGCACCGAGTTTACTCTACCGAGTTGAAGAGTTCATTTGGGTTTACTTCTACATCCCTGAAATAAGAAGTCTCGTTGTTTTTCTGCAGCATTCTCACATGGTGAAAGGCACCATGTGTGGTTGACGGTTGTTCCTACAGCTTCACTAGTGGATTCCAAGGTTCCAGTGGTGTCCAGGATTGTCGGCTAGGCAAAGGTAGTTAAAAGAAGATGCATCGGGGCTTGAAGGAGTCGAGTCGAGTGTTGTAAGTCATCTTGCTTGTAATTGTAATTCTGTACTTAGTGGACTTAAGGGTAGGGCCCTCCGAGATTTTTTTCCCGTTGTGGGTTTTTCCTCGTACATCGCGGCGTAATGTGACTGATTTAAACTTTGTAATATTAAAAATATGGTTTAGGCTAATTTCTAGGACTTGTATTAAATTGGTTTTTGAGCTTAACGTAAAAATTCACAAATTTGATTTTGAGTATAATTTAATTTTGTGAAAATTAAAATTTGGTTTGCTTTCATTTTAATTTGTGAAGAAATTAAAATTTGGTTTTTGTAAGTGTTTGAATTGAACCATCTCGCTTTCGCATCTTTAAAAAGAAGTTGAAATTACGTTTGGTAAGACTTTAAAAAATTGGGGGCCTCGAATTTCAACAAGTGGTAATAGAGCATTGAGTTAGAAAGACTCATGCTTTCAAATTGGTATCAGATCCGGAGCGCTAATTTATCGCATTAAAGATCCGTTTTTCAGCTTTTATAAGTTTTGTGCTCATTGTATTTTTAGGTGGTTCATATTTGACTCACTGTCATTTTTTTGTTGTGTATCTCTCGATGGGACGTCTTAATGATAATTTATCCATTTCTAGTGATAATGAAGTGTTTGATATTTGAGAGCAATTTAATGGGCTTGATAAGTGTAATGAAAATTTAAGAGAATTAAATGTGAGATTTGCAAAAAGAATTAAGTTTCTTCAAGATGAAAATTTATGTTTTAAATATAGAATTAAACTTTTGCAAACCTCACTATCCCAAAAAGATATTTTTCGTTAAAAGCACATGGACATAAATTATAATTATAATATTTTAAATATGTCCAGGAAAGAGAGTGATTGTCGAGAAAAGACTCTTAGGGACAAGTTTGCTCACATTGAGCGGGAGCGTGATAACCTTCTAGGAGTTATAGAAAATCTAAAGAAGGAGTCCCGTAAAATTGAGGAGTCTAATTTATTACTTGACTCCAAAATTTTAAAAATGAAAAATGATTTACAAGACTTGATTAGTAGTTATAATGGCTCTAGCTCATCTTGTTCAAATATTTCCGTTGCTAAAGCTAAGACCATTGTTTGTTTTAGAGGGTCAACTTTATCCGAAGACTTTAGAAAAGGTCACACCTTAGGTAACATTCCTCGTGTTTACACATGCTTTCATTGTGGTAGGAAAGGTCACCTTAGTTCATCTTGTTTTGATCTTAAAATAAGTCCTAGGAAGTCTATGTCTAGCATTTCATTAGTTCCCAAATAACATCATTTTAAATATACATCTATATGAATTAGGAAATCATTTTTAGACGCGCTAGATATTAGATTTGTTGATTCTCATTTGCTTTCACATGAAACCTCCCTTGCTAAATTTGAATGTTGAATGTGTTAGTTTAGTTTGCATACTCTAGATTTTCGTGCTTCATAATATATATCTTTGCTAGGTTTATGCATGTTTAATCATTTTCTAGTCTATGCTCCATGCTTAATCACATGCTAGAATAATGATTTTTGTTTATCTTTTGTATTCTATTTCTTTCATTTTAGTTTGCATTAAATGAAAAATACAAAAAGATTTTTGTTTATCATTTGTGTTTCATTCTTTAAATTTAGGCTTAATGAAAAATACAAATGATTTTGGTGTGTCTTTTGAGTAAATATTTTTGTTGTTTGGTTTAAAAATTTCAAATACTCAAAAAGGTTTTTTTGTGTGTATTTTAGTTTGACACACTCCACGTGGCATACACTTGTGTTAGAAGTCCTTCTTTTTCGCTTCCATATGGCTAGAACTTTTGGTGTAGATTGTCAATCCTTGAAATGTTCTTTACCATGATTACATGGAGTAGTTGGATTTTGTGTTGATATAATGGATTCTTGTTTTATATGCCTCAATTCACACATGCACGAACTCACTTGAAACTATAACTTCATATGTATATTTGAGCTTTGTGAGGTGTTCTCCTACCAATCTTGTCATCTACATGTTATGTGACCTAGGAGGACTAGTGAATGTTAAAATCCATTGCACGTGAGATTTGTGTGAGATATAAAAATAATATATATAAATGTGCACGGGGAAGGGATCCGAAAGGAAATATCATCCTTTGCGAGTACGCCACCGTTTGCTTGAACCTAAAAGAAATACGTGGTCCAAAGTCCTAAAAGAATAATGGCATTAAAAGAAAATATTTGCCAAGGCCTATTTTGTATAGTTGATCTATTCATTCAAAAGATTAAACTCTATATGCTTAAATTGAGGGAGATTGGATGGTATATCAATGGTTTGCACAATGTCCGTTTATCCTTGTTGTACTTTCAATGTCACGACTCTATTGGTTTGTAGAATCATCAAAAGTCTAGGCTTGTATGAATTGTGTATGTTTGTTCATTGAGTTCAATATATATTGTCACATGAGGTTATATTCAAATGTGATGAAGTTTTCAATCAATTGAGAACTCTGTGAAGATGTTTTAAATGATTGGGTCTAAATTTAGTTGTTGCTAGTTCACACCCAACACTTCCGTTTCCACATGACAGATTTTTTCCATACGAGTGTGAAAAACTTATTGTATTTTGTGTCATGTGTGTGTTTATATCTATATATATGTGTGTGTGCATCTTTGGTATATCTAGAGTATGTATATATATGATATTTTTATTATTTGGTCTTTGCCTTGCTTTCTAGCCCAGCTACGCTTCTACTTCATGATTGATATCTATCTTGTTGCATTCTTTGTTGATATCACATGCTTAATACTTTATGTATCATATTGGTATCATTTTCTTGCATCTTAGTTGCTATCCTTATTCTTTATAGGGATTAGTTATGCCTTTATTGCCTATATGCTTTCATGTTCGTATCACTCTAAGCTTCATGTTTAAATTATCTTTTATCCTTTGTCTATTCCTGAACAAAAAGGGGGAGAATGATAGGGGGAGAATGTGACAACCTGCTTAAAATAATAACGGGTGGCCATCCCTATACACAAATAATCAGGAATCGCAAGTGGATCATTCTCAACATCTACTGACGATTCTAACAAAAACACGCCAAACAACCCATTACTACAAAAAGAGGGTGTCAAAAATTTAAACACTTTTTATTTAACATCAACTACAACCAACCATGCAACCATTAACCAACAATATTAGATCTAAATACGATGAGCGATACACAAATTCTCCAAATAATATATAAAATAATACAACACAATGTATGAAGTAAAATACCCGAATATGTTGTCAGGTCACATACAATACAATAATCTGAGAGAGAAAAGATAAAAGTGATACTCTACAACACCTGGGTATAAACTCGATATACAAACTGAATCCTAATCTAGATATACAAAAGATGGGAATCGACTATAACAAAATGCCGCAATAGTCTGCTACTACCACAACTCCACGAATAGACCAGATGGATAACCACGATGGCATCCTTGCGGAGGAACATCTAAAATAATACAATATATGTACATAGCAGAAGAAAATATAAACGGGTCAGAGCCTAAGGTGTGAAAATATTTTATAGCAAGTGTATTAAAATGCATAATAATTATAAATTCATTATGACATGATTAAGGTGGAGTCAAACTCTCCATAAAATCCAACTCACCCCTTAACTAAAGCGCGCACTAAACGTATGCACACGATCTCCAAATAGATGCCTAATTCTACCTAGTCAAGTGAATCTAACTTAAATCCCAATTGATACACATCTAAAAACCATCTAAATCATATTCTTCAATTTCTAATATTACCCATCTCAATTATTTGTTCACTTACTTAACATATAAAGTTTACATAAACATTCTCTTACTAACATATACACTATACATAAACATTATCTTTTACTAGAATTTCTCATATTCTAGTCATTGACATAATCATATATAATTATATGTGAGTTATTAGCATCTAAGTGCTAAGGACTGAACTTCTACCAATTCTCAATACTGCACTGCGTTTCGTGAGTGGGACGTCTCGCAAGCGAAATCCAAACAAGGAACCCCCCGATACACTACTCCTGGCAGTATTGATTATCAAGATTCATTATTCCCTCAATGCATGATGCATGTAACCCAATTTATTATTACTCCATTTTAATTTATTTTATTATTCCCAATTCTCAACAGTGCGCGGCGTTTCGTGCGTGGGACGTCTCGCAAAGCGAAATCCAAATAAGGAACCCCCCCCGATACACTACTCCTGGCACTGTCGATCGTCGAGATATACTATATATGTAAATATGAGCATTAAGGACTAACTTCTTCTCACTCCCAACATTACACTGCGTTTCGTGCGTGGGACGTCTCGCAAAGTGAAATCCAAATAAGGAACCCCCCGATACACTACTCCTTGGCAATTGTGACAACCCGCCCAAATAATAACGGGTGGCCAGCCCTATACTACATAAATCAGGTATCTCAGATGGTACAGTCTCAACATCAACAACTAAACACAATAATATAAGGCTAACTACCCGAAATCATAAAGTGCGAATTGCCAAAAATTTTAAAACTTTTATTTTTAACAACCACAACAAAACCCATAATGCATCCAACCAACCATATACATCTAACTATGATGTGAAATGTGCATACTCCAATAGATGAAAGAGTACAATAAAATGTACAATAAAATCTCAATAATAAAATACCCGAATATGCTGTCTGGCAACAGACAATACAATAATCTGATAATAAAATATGAAAGTGTTAATCTATAACACTTGAATACTAACTCAATACAACTGAATCCTAATCTAGATGTACAATAGATAGGAATCGACTAATGCAAAGTGCCGCAACAGTCCGCTACTGCCACAGCTCCACAAATCCTGAATGGAGGAATATCAAAGGCGTCCTTACGGAGGAACACCTGAAGTAATACAATATATATGCATGGAGGAGGAAAATATAAACGGGTCAGAACCCGAGTTTGAAAAGCAGTTTATAGCAAGTGTATTAAAATGCATAATAATTATAAATGCATTATTACATGATTTAGCTGGAATCGAACTCTCCATAACAATTCATCTCACCTCTCATCTAAAGCGCGCACTAAGCGTATGCACGTGTCTCCAAATGGATGTCCGATTCTAATTAGGTAAGAGGATTCTAACTTAAACCCAAATGAAGTATTTAAGTAAAACCATCTAACCTATCTCCCAAATTCTACATTTATATCCATAATTAAAAGTTATAATTATTAACTTTAATAAAATCGTTATAGTTATCTTTATAATGTTCATTTGTTGAACATATAAAGTTACATGATCCAATCATGTCCACATCATCACAATACATCAACAATATCATATACTAGAATATTATTCTAGTAATGCCCTTATAAGGCATGAAACTATATATAATTATAATAGATGAGTTATTAGCATCAAGAGTTAAGAACTAAAATCCTCCCGATTCTCGACACGGCACTACGTTTCGTGCGTGGGACGTCTCGCCGAAGCGAAATCCAAACAAGGAACCCCCCCGTTACACTACTCCTGACCGTATCGATCCTCGGGGCTCATTAGGCCCTCAATACAAGATGCATGTAACCCAAATGATCATTATCCAATTTTAATTAATTAATATTCCCAATTCTCAACAGTACACGGCGTTTCATGCGTGGGACGTCTCGCCGAAGCGAAATCCAAACAAGGAACCCCCCCGTTACACTACTCCTGGCACTGTCGATTGTCGGGATAGGTGATTTATATATATATAATTAATTATGAGCATTAAGGACTAAACTTATCCCCAAGTTCCAACATTACACTGCGGTTCGTGCTTGGGACGTCTCGCCGAAGCGAAATCCAAACAAGGAACCCCCCCGATACACTAATCCTGGTAATGTAGGTCATTAAGGTCCATTATGCCCTTGACACCCAAAAACAACCACAAGCAATAATAACCATCCAACCGAGATATAACTCGAAGGACGTAGGCTCACATGCTATCATCTTCCAGCAGCCCATATGCGTAGCAAGCTGGGGCCACCTGGTGGGGTTCAACGACACCCACCTCGTGATCAACTCACGCACACAACGTCCGGGAAGCGGTCATAGTTCCTAACCGGCGAGTGAGAGCGACACATACCCACGACCTCTCACCCCCAAAATAAATAAATATATATAGATGTCATTTGCTGACCACAAAGGACGACTATGACCTGGGGAATATCCACACCCTGCATATTTGTCAGGATGTTCACCCTCTACGCACGAAACTTCCCAATGATAGCAAGGAGAGGGTATGCATAACATGTATATACACCATTATATAAGGTATATACCATTTATATAAGGTATACCTGAAATAATATATATTCATTTTCATTATACGCTCTTTGGCGTAAATTGATTAACATCATAGTTTAGTATATTTCTCTCAAGATATACTAACGCTCAAACTCACATATCAACCCCACTTAGTATGCTATACTAATTCTCGCTTGAAGCTCTTATGTCGCTTCCAATATGAATTGTCTTTCAATTCTAATAAGTTAAGGATATCCTATATCCTAATGCACCTCAATTTACATTTCTCATTGCGTGAGATATCTCCCAAATCAACCATTAATAAGGATATTTCTATATCCGTATGCACATCAAATAACATGTGTAAACATCATTTCATAATAGGGTTCAATTCATTTTAAGAACCTTTAAAGTAATCCCATTTGGGATTGAATTCCAAAATCCATTATCTACAATTTATTATCATTCTTACATATGAATGTAATTATTATCTCCATATAAAGTCTCCAAATAAAAGTGGACTTCCCCACTTAGAAAATACCAAATTCTTTAATCGGTAATCCTCAAATTAAGTCTATATGACTCCAAAAATTTCTTGTAAGGGAAAATATCTAAAAGTCCCCAAAACATACTCCAAATATCTCCTATAGAGATCCCCAATCGATAACCTCGAACAAAACGGGATGAATTTCTCCTTAGAAAACAATCCCTCCAAAAGCCCTGTTTTCGAATCGATTCGGGCCTATTCCGAATCGATTCGGCCCAGCGAATCGATTCGGCCAGGAAGGCGAATCGATTCGGGTCATCAGACCTGGGACTCTGCCTCAGGCCGAATCAATTCGCCTGGAGTCCGAATCGATTCGGTCACTAAGACCTGGGCAACTGCATAATTCCGAATCGATTCGGCTAGGGGGCCGAATCGATTCGGCCTACCTGGAAGCTCGAAAATGGCTACTTTTTAGTAAGCCAAAAATCCCAAAATTCATTTTAATGGTTTTCTCTCCATTTCTCTTCAACCCAATCACAAATATAACAACAATATTCATCCTAGAATACATATAAACTAGTTTCTAAGCTTAAATCCATCTTATACACAACAAATCTAAGATTTTCCCAAAAGTTAGGTTTTTAACATTTTAACCTAAAACCCAAAAATCAATCCACAAATCATGCAATAAATGGTACACAACAATTATTTAGCAAGTTTAATCACTTGCCTCGGGTTCGTAGGGTCTGAATCCACCGGAAAATCCTCTTTCTCCCTCTTTCTCCTTCCTTTTCTTCTCCTTTCTTCTTCTTTCTTTCTTTCTTTCCTTTTTCTCTTTCTCTCTTTTGGAGAAATATCTCCCGTAGGCATTTTAAGCCTAAATCCGAAAATACACATCTTTAAATGATAATACACACTTTAAATGACCCGGTAACTTTAATTCGAGTCAAACGGTCCTAATTTATTTCGGAACCCAAATAGACCCCAAGTACAGTCATATCGACTTTCTCGACCCTTCCGGAAACGATGGTACCCTCAGAATTTCCATTCGACACACTTTCTAACGACTCCAAATTTTGACCTTAATTGCCATTTTTATTATTTCTCCAATAAAATATTATTTATTTTTCCCAAAATAAATAAATCATCGTCTCCAAAACCTCGGGTTGTTACAGCAATGTTGGTCGTTGAGGTCCATTGTGCCCTCGATACCCAAAGAACTAATGACACCAGTAATATAATAACCATCCAAGCAAACTATAACTCGAGGACGTAGATTCTCAATGCTATCATCTTCCAGGGCATCACTCATATATCATCCTGGGGAACATCGGTAGGACTAAATGTCACCTACTTCGTGGTCAAAACACAACACGACATCGGGGAAGTGGTCATAGTTCCTAACCGGCAAGTGAGAACGACACTTACCCACGACTTCTCACCCCCAAAATATAATTCATAACATATAACAACACAAGGTACTACTATGACGTGGGGAATATCCACATCCTGCTCCTCGAGCCAGGATGCTCACCCTCATCGCGCAACTTCCCAATGATAGCAAGGAGGGGGTATGCTTCACTTATATATATATATATATATATATATATATATATATATATATATATATATATATATATATATATATATATATATATATATATATATATATATATATATATATATATGTATCATTCACATAATATATACATACATCATCACATCATATAAATATATACCATCATATAAGGTATATATATATATCACACAGTTCATACTCATAGTACACTCTTAGGCGTAGATGAAATAATATCATTATATAGTATATTTTTCTCTCGATATACTAATCGTCAATCACTCACATAACTTCCCCACTTAGCATACACTATACTATTTCTCACTTTAAGTTCACACATCACTTCTATTTATATGAATTGTCTCTCAATTCAATTTACGTTGACGATATTATCTATATCCTAATGCACCTTGAATAGCATTTCTCATTTATGTGAGACATCTCCATAGTTAATTTGCGTTAAGGATATTTTCTATATCCGTATGCCCACCAATTAGCATTTAAAATTCTCAATCCATAATATGGTTCAATCAATCCTATGAACCTTTCAATCTATCCCAATTTGGGATTTACTACTAAAATCCATAATCATTAAGCACATCCTAATTCTCGCTTATAAACCCATAATTATCTCCACACAGAATTCTCAATGATAGTGGGCTTCCCCACTTGGTCGATATCAGACTCACTAATAGGTATTTTTTTTTTCAAATTAAGTCAATATGACTCCAATAAATTTCTTATAAGGGAATATCCCTAAAAGTATCCAAAACACACTTCATATAACTCCTATAGAGGTTCCAAATTGATAACCTTGAATAAAACAGAATGAAATTCTCTCTAGAAAAACATACCCCAAAATACCCTGTTTTCGAATCGATTCGGGCCAAATCCGAATCGATTCGGCCTTGCGAATTGATTCGGCCTCCAAGGCGAATCGATTCGGGTTATAAGACCTGGGATTCTGTCTCAGGCCGAATCGATTCGGATGGGGTCCGAATCGATTCGGTCACTTAGACCTGGGCACCTGCAACTTTTCGAATCAATTCGGTAAGGGGCCGAATTGATTCGGCCTCGCAGAAGTCACGAAAATGGCTACTTTTTCAAAGCCAAAAATTCCCAAAATCCATTTTAATCATCTTCTCTTCATTTCTCTTCAACCGAAACATATTATTATCATGAAAACTCATTATATAATTCAACCTTACTAATTTTATACCCTCAAAATCATTTATACGCTACAAATATAAGCTTCTCCCAAAAATTTAGGTTTTGACAAACTAAACCTAAACCCCATAAATTAGATCCACAAATCATGAAATAGATGGTACACAATAATTATTTAGCAAGTTTAATCACTTGCCTCAAGTTCGTAGGGTCTGATTCATCCACGAGATCGCGTAATGTCCGGAAATCCCACTCTCTCTCTCTTTCTCTTCTTCTTTCTTCTTCTTTATTTCTTTCTTTCTATTTCTCTTTCTCTCTAAGGAGAATTGTTTCTCCCGTAGGCTTAATAAGCCTTATCTCCAAAATACACAACTTTAAATGATAATAAACACTTTAAATGACTCGGTAACTTTAATTCGAGCCAAACGAACCTAAAATATTTCAGAACCTAAATAGACCCAAGTACAGTCCTTTCGACTTTCTCGACCCTTCCAGAAACAACTACACCCTCAGAATTGCCATTCGAATCACTTTCTACCAACTTCAAATTTTGACTTGAAATGCCCATCTAATTATTCTCCAATTAAATAATATTTATTTCTCCCAAAAATGAATAAATTATCGTATAAAAAATCTTGGGTTATTATAGAGAAATGGTATCTATTCCTATTATAATCGTATCTTATTTTGGGGGAGATTTATCTTAAGGGGAGACATCTTTCTAAGTAGGTCATTTGTTTGATAAAGGGGAGAATTAATTTAGGGGGAGTATTTATCTTAATTGCATTTCATATTCTTGATATTCCCTATGCATTTAATAGTTTGCTTAAGTGTGCAGGAATTCTTCTAAATGGAAACTTTCATCATCGGCAAAGTTATTGATCCTTGGGTTTTTGAGTCAAGCTATGTAATTTTTATTTTGGGCGGGATATTTTTTTAAGTCTAATAGATCTTGATGGCCCTTTAGGATATTTGTTTTGGTTTTTATCTCGGAATAGCCAAATGGGGAGATTTGTAAGGACACAAGTCTTCGGTTGAGTCTTAATGTTTTGTTGGCTTAATTCCGGACAAAAACGTTTGAGTCATAGGATAGTGTTCAAGTTTATCCATTCAAGCCTATGACATGTTAGTTGAAGACGTACCGGCCAAGAATATAAAGTTTCATCATATGCCGAGTTTAGTGTGCCTCGTTTCTACGTCAACAACATGTGTTCCGTTTACTCCTAAGGTATGAATGCATTACATATTTATATTGGAGCTTGGAACGATTTTAATTGGGTAAATTTTTATTTTTATTTGAGGTTTATTTTCAGAAGGTTTCATTAAAACTTTAAAATAAAGTTTTTGGGCTAAAAATTGATTTTTAAGCTTTCTGGAAGTTCGTTCGAAATTGTCGTTCGAACAAGTTTTCGTTCGAACGAGAATGTCGTTCGAACGAGTTCAAATGATAATTTTATTTGAACGAGTTTGCCAATGATATTTCCCTTATGGCCAGTGGAAGTTCCTTAGAAGGGTCGTTCCAATGAGACTTCGTTTGAACGAAAATCTTATTCGAACGAGATTTTCGACCGGAAAATTAATTGGCAGTTTTTCACCTCTATCCCATTACTTTTTCCCCACTAACTTTTGAGAGATTTAACATGTGCGGGAACCAATCTTTTCACATTCCTCCATCTCCTAGACAGAGTTTTATAGAGTTCATTTTCATAGGAAAAGGTTAATGTTTTGAGTGTTTATTTTTCAAGAAAAAATCTTTAAACACTTTTGTTTTCACCCATTGTTTGTTTATTCCAAGTTTCCATATAAATATATTTCTTGGAGTGTTTTGCACCGGGTTTACTCTACCGAGTTGAAGTGTTTGTTTGGGTTTACTTCTACATCCCTCAAAGAAGAAGTCTCGTTGTTTTGTTGCGGCATCCTCACATGGTGAAAGGCACCATGTGTGGTTGACGGTTGTTCTTACAGCTTCATTGGTGGATTCCAAGGTGCCGGTGGTGTCCGGGATTTTTGGCAAGACAGAGGTAGTTTCAAGACGACGCATCGGGGCTTGAAGGAGTCGAGTTGAGTGTTGTAAGTCATATTTCTTGTAATTGTAATTTTGTACTTAGTGGACTTAAGGCTAGGGCCGTCCGAGGTTTTTTCCCGTTGTGGGTTTTTCCTCGTACATCACGGCGTAGTGGTTTTGTTTATTTTATCTTTCGCAAAATTCACCTTAGATGCATGCTTAGATAAAAAGATAAAATTTGGTTTAAATATCTACTTGGTTAATTTGATGCTAAATAATAATTTGGGGAAATATTAATTTAATTCAAGTCATCATTTAATTTGTTAAAATTGGTTTGGCCTAACTTGGTAATATTGAAAATATGGTTTAGGAAAATTTCTAGGACTTGTATTAAATTGGTTTTTGAGCTTAACGTAAAATGATAGGGGGAGAAATGATATATATTCCTATTATAATCATATCTTAGTTTGGGGGAGATTTATCTTAGGGGGAGACGTATTTCTAAGTAGGTCATTTGTTTGATAAAGGGGAGAATTAATTTAGGTGGAGTATTTATCTTAATTTCATTTAATATTCTTGATATTCCCTATGCATTTGATAGTTTTCTTAAGTGTGCAGGAATTCTTCTAAATGGCAACTTTCATCGTTGGCAAAGTTATTGATCCTTGGGTTTTTGAGTCAAGCTATGTAGTTTTTATTTTGGTTGGGATTTTTTTTAAGTCTAGTAGAGCTTGATGGCCCTTTAGGATTTTTCTTTTGGTTTTTGTCCCGGAATAGCCAAAGAGGGAGATTTGTAAGGACACAAGTCTCCGATTGAGTCTTAATGTCGTGTTGGCTTAATTCCGGACAAAAATGTTTGAGTCATAGGATAGTGTTCAAGTTTATCCATTCAAGACTATGATGTGTTAGTTCAAGAAGTAGCTGCCAAGAATATAACGTTTCATCATATACCAGTTTTAGTGTGCCTCGTTTCTACGTCAACACAATATGTTCCGTTTACTCCTATGGTATGAATGCATTACATATTTATATAGGAGCTTGGAACAATTTTAATTGGGTGAATTTTTATTTTAAACTGAGGTTTATTTTAAGTAGGTTTCTTTAAAACTTTAAAATTAAGTTTCTAGGCTAAAAAATTATTTTTAAGCTTTATGGAAGTTTGTTCGAAATTGTCGTTCGAACGAGTTTTTTGTTCGAACGAGATTGTCGTTTGAACGAGTTCAAATAAGAATTTTGTTCGAACGAGTTCGACAACGATATTTCCCTTATGGCTAGTGGAACTTTGTTAGAAGGGTCGTTCGAACAAGACTTCGTTCGAACGAAAATCTCGTTCTAACGAGATTTTCGGTGGAAAAATTAATTGGGAGTTTTTCACCTCTACCCCCTACTTTTTTCCCACTAACATTTGACAGACTTAACATGTGCGGGATCCAACCTTTTCACATTCCTCCATCTCTTAGAGAGAGTTTTAGAGAGTTCATTTTCAAAGGAAAAGGTTCATGTTTTGAGTGTTTATTTTTCAAGAAAAAATCTTTAAACACTTTTGTTTTTACCCATAGTTTATTTATTCCAAGTTTCGATATAAATATATTGCTTGGAGTGTTTGGCACCGGGTTTAATCTACCGAGTTGAAGATTTCATTTGGGTTTACTTCGACATCCCTCAAAGAAGAAGTCTCATTGTATTGCTGCGGCATTCTCACATGGTGAAAAGCACCATGTGTGGTTGATGGTTGTTCCTACAGCTTCATTGGTGGATTCCAAGGTTTCAGTGGTATCTGGGATTGTCGGATAGGCAGAGGTAGTTACAAAAAGACGCGTCGAGGGTTGAAGGAGTCGAGTCGAGTGTTGTAAGTCATCTTGCTTGTAATTGTAATTCCGTACTTAGTGGACCTAAGGCTAGGGCCATCCGAGGTTTTTTCCCGTTGTGGGTTTTTCCTCGTACATCGTGGCGTAGTTGTTTGTTTATTTTATCTTTCGTAAAAATTCACCTCAGATGCATGCTTAGTTAAAAAGATAAAATTTGGTTTAAATCTCTACTTGCTTAATTTGATGCTAAATAATACTTTGGGTAAATATTAATTTAATTCAGGTCATCATTTAATTTGTTAAAATTGGTTTGGCCTAACTTGGTAATATTGAAAATATGGTTTAGGCAAATTTCTAGGACTTGTATTAAATTGGTTTTTGAGCTTAACATAAAAATTCACAAATTTGATTTTGAGTATTATTTAATTTTGTGAAAATTAAAATTTGGTTTTCTTTAATTTTAATTTGTGAAGAAATTAAAATTTGGTTTATGTAAGTGTTTTAATTGAACCATCTCGCTTCCGCATCTTTAAAAAGGAAATTAAAATTACGTTTGGTAAGACTTTAAAAAATTGGGGGCCTCGTGTTCCAACAAGTGGTAAAAGTGCATTGAGTTAGAAAGACTCACCCTTTCACATCTTACAATTTAGGGTGAATATTAATTCGATATTAATAAAACCCTTATAAACCATAGGAAAAGCTAAGGATAGTTCTATCAAAAACTAAACGTCACTGACTATTTAACTTCAGTCAACCAACATATCACGTGTAATGGAAACTTACTAACCTTTGTACTCTAAGAAATTAAATATTTATACACCTCATCATCCTAGACTATTAAGATGATTTTAATGTATAACGATTCACGAACCAACCCATAATTAACACTATTGACAATACAATAATAATAGTTGTTTACAACCACAACATAATCATATGAACTATTTAAACATGCGACATGAGGACTATGTGCCATAGTCTCAATCCACTGTGGGACCATGAACCTATATCTTTACATAGTTTTGATATTGAAATCACTTACCTACAACCGAGGTATTTTCCCAATCGAACCTTGATCCTCAACCAATACCATCGTCTAATGTCGAACAGTGACATGACAAGCTTATAAGAAATTGGATGTTATCATCAATCCCTACAATGCTTCCCTCCTTGAAGGTCATACCTACTCATTTATCTTTAATGATCATGGTAGGCTACAAAATAAAATGAACACTAACACTAGCTCCCATGGTTATTATATTCCTTAACTCTCTAATCTCAAGAGTTCATACTTGAATTTACTGTCATTATCGAAACACACAACTAGAACTTACTCATTGACCCCCATTGGATACACTTAAATGACTTACGACACTACTTCCATAAGGTTATTATCATTGTTCTTTTGCTAGGGCCACGTGCCAAGCTTGCACTAACAAACCTTTACTCTTTGGGGAATCAATAAACCTAAACATCATAAGAATATGTTTTTCCCCGAACATCTCTCCTAGCATAAATCATTATATTAAATAGTCCAACATGTCTCAAAGTCTATCCAATGGGTGACTCTACACCCAAAACACTACTTACTTAGTGTGCACGCTGACTCGACACTTGGGCCTTACTCGTGTTGTTATAGTACCACAAACACAACTTGTTATGAGTAGTAGATTCTAATGTGTGTGTAAGATGTCTTATTAACATATTCCCTACTAAGTCCAGGCGCTGCTAGAAATGTGTAACACCCCATATTTTTTAGCATTGTATATTTAATTAATTTGGCTAATTTATATTACTAGTGTTTTGTAATTTAATTGAATCAACTATTATAAGTTTATTTAAATTTCAATCGGGATAGTTAATGGTTAATATTTTTGAAAATTTAATTAATAAGTGAATAGTAATAATTTATTTACGTCATAGCGAGCAATAGTGACGTGGCCTCATTTTATCTCAATCGAGAGTTATGTATAGGTTATATTGAGGTCGATATAGAAATTTTGTTAAAGTTACTCGGATGACAATTCTGAGTGCACGGTTGATTCTGGATCGGTAGAGAGAGACAAAAACGTACCTTGGGGTAGTAATTGGGTCTCAGTACATTTTTAGACAAAATTGGGCCCACACGGGGGTGTTCGATTCATTTGGGCTGGGCCCATAAGCCTAATTTCTGGGTAATATTATTTAACCTAAATATGAGAGGGTGAACGGCAGTTAAACACTATCTGACCCTAAGAACTTGAGAAGAGAAAAGAGAAAGGGATTTGGGGAGCTTTGGGGAGCCAAATCGAGAAGGATTGGGTGTGTTCCTCATCAAATCGTCTTCTACCTCAAATGATCGGACCCTATGAATCAGCATAAGCAAGTGGTTAACTTGCTTTCAATTTAAAATTTGTGATAATCAATTCATATTATGGTGGGTGTGATAGAAAATCCATTTTTGGGTGGGTGTTAATCTGTGAAATGGGTTTTGGTAATTGGAATAAAATGTGTAGATAAGTTACTCAATTGATGATAGGAGATGATATAAGATTGTTGGAATCTAATATTTTTTCGAAACCGAGTACTTGAACTCATATAATTTTGATTCATAAATTTATATCTAGGATGAGATTCAGATGAAATGTTATAAACCCAGTTCGGGAAATATTGGGGAATGGTATAAATTAATGATGTTTGAAGATCATTATGATGTTTCAAACTTGTATCTAGGGTAAATATATGATGGGGAAAATTAATTGAGTTATGGGTTCGAAGATTTAAAGCTTGAGGGTATAATAATGGTGGAAAAACAGAGTCGGAGAAGACTCCTATGGACGTATATGTGCAAGATTTTTGGGTTTATTCTAAACTTATTTATTTAGTGAAAAATAAATATGGGGAATATTTCCTAACAATTATATGTGGATGTGATTAGGATTAGGAGGGTGGAAAGTGTGTGACACATAATGAATAAATTTTGGGAAAAAAATTCATAAGTATTACATTACGGACCGAGTGAATGTGTCCGGGTATTGTAGTTGAGTGACACTACTTTAATACATTAATTAATGTGAAATTAATTGAATTAAGAGTCGGGATATAGACTCAGATATTTTTTCCCTAGTGCTATAAGAGCTAGGCACGGGTTAGCTGGGTTTATGTAACAACCCGGGTTTTTGAGCTGCTATTTTATATTATTTTGCCCGATGGGCAAATTTTATAAAATAGGGGAAGTTGGAGTAAATATTATTTCCCATGAGATTTAGGGATAATATTTACTATGTTTTGTCTATTTACCGTTATGAGTAGGTAAATAGCATTATGTTGTGATATATTGCGTCGCTATATGTAAAATGACGGTTATGACTCGTAATTAAATTGGAGTAAAATTAATGAAGTAAAATTAAATTAGAACATTAAATTTGTTCATGTTTTCCCGAATGCCAAAATAGGGGGGGCGGTTGTTTTTAGAATAGTCGAGATAGTCGAAATAATTGCCATGTTGTATTTTTGAGATTTGGGCACTTTTGGGGTGTTATGACTCAATTATGTGGATACGAGTCATTTTAAGGGTGTATTAGCAATTAAAAGTGGGCATTTATGTTTTTAAAACCCGGTTAAGTCCCCCAACCCCTTTTATTTCCCTTGTCTTATTAGATAAGCCAAGAGAGAGAGAGAGAGAGAAGAGAGAGTTGGGATAAAATGGAGAAAAGAGAGAGAAATGGAGATTTGGGATGAAATCCGTCACAACCGGAGGTGGATCTGAGACTACGAACCTCGAGGCAAGTTTCTTACGTGCTAGATGTTAATTTAATGTGATATATTGCATGTGTAGTTAAGTTTTGGATATTTAAACCCTAAATGGGTATTTGTTGATTTTGGTGATTAAAGCTTTAAATCTTAGTTTTAAATGGACTTAAGGTATATATATTAGTTATTAGTTGTGTAGAAATGATTTAGTGTACATTGTTGTTGTTGATGTTGGGAGAAATCAAAGATTTAGGGTTTTGAGATTTTAGGGTTCATACAAGCCGTAACCCATACTTGGGATTTCTGCAGGACCGAATCGATTCGGCCCTAAGGGCGAATCGATTTGGATAAGGGTCAGCTTACAGGTCTGGGAAAACCAAATCAGTTCGGGTTGGGACTGAATCGATTCGGAAATTACAGGAAGTCAGGTTTGCTCACCGAATTGATTCGGCCTTTTAGGCGAATCGATTCGCAAAGGCGAACCGATTCTGCCCAAGGGGTGATTTGATTCGGTTCCCCTATTTTTGTGAGATTTTTCTTAGTTTGATTTTAGCCCTTTTTTCTTTTTAGGTCCGAGGTTTAGGACCCTTCCTCTGGGAAGTAATTAAAAGTCCTAGAGGGTGGTTTTGGGTAGACTAATGTCATAGGATGGTATGGGATGTTTGGGCTTACCCCGAGGGCTAGTTGTGTATGTTAATATCCAAATGAAATAGGAAGTTAACCTAAAGATTAATTGGAGATAAAACGTGTCTATTAAGACATTTGGGAGATACTCCTTGAGGGAGACTCATTTTAAATGGTTTATGAAATTATATTGAAGTCTTGGAGACTAGTTTGAGGTTTATGGTACTTCGGGTCTTAGGGCATTAATAAAATATGACTCTAAGAATAAGAAATGTATATTATGAAATGTAGTGCAAAATGAGTAAGTACCAATGATTTTGAAAATGTAAAAGTGGATGTTTTCAAAAGGAAAAAAATTAATGGTTTTCATAAATGTTAATTTGTGATTACACACCTCTCTAAATCGCTATCATAGGGGAAGTTGCGCGCGTTGTGGTGAAGCCCCTTGACTAATGAATGCAGGGTGGATATAGTCCCTAGTCCATATGGCGTTATTTGTACTGCACTGGTTAGGGGATTCCGGGTGTGGTCTTGACTTTCCCGCATGCATATGGCCGCTTCCCGACGTTTGGTAGGTTCCCAGGTTGTCTTATATATGATAGGCCCTGGAAGATGATAGCCATTTAGGGGCGCGTCCAGTGGGGAAACCCGAAGGGATGATCTTAGTTATGTTAAAGAAATTTATGATAATAAATTGGCTTTAAATACATTTCCCGGATGGAAGAAGGGAAATGGGTTATGGTTTGGCTTCGGATACATTTCCCGGATGGAAGAAGGGAGATGGAAGCATACGGTTTACAAAAGTATTTTTATGATAATAAAAATGACTTTTGATTACACTTCCTGGATGGAAGAAGGGAAGTGGGATTTTATGAATAAGGATAAAGCATTTTTATGATAATAAAACATGCTTTTTAAATGTGTTATTTTCCTGGATGTAAGAAAGGAAATAAATTGGTAAAGAAAGATATGAAATGTGATGGACTTGGTAAACATTTGATAAAATGTTGTACCATTTATATATTCCTTAAAAAGAAATAGGAATTATGATGTTAGAAGGTAAATGTATTTATTTATGTTTCATTGTGTAGCTATAAATTAACTTTCCATACATACATACATTAATTACATATTGAGGGTCTAATGAATCTCGACGATCAACCTTGCCTAAGTAGTAGTGTATCGGGGGGGTTCCTTGTTTGGATTTCGCTTTGCGAGACACCCCACGAACGAATAGGGCATAGTGTTGAGACTGGGGAGAAGTTAGCCCTTAGTACTTGGGTTAACTAGATATATAATTATTCCGTGCCGAGGGTCTAATGTATTTCAACGATCGACCTTGCCTAAGTAGTTGTGTATCGGGGGGGTGGTTTCTTTTCTGGATTTCGCTTGCGAGACACCTCACGCACGAATAGGGCATAGTGTCGAGACTGGGAAGAAGTTATCCCTTAGTACTTGTGTTAACTAGGGCATTTCATGATATTTCGCTAGGTTGTGCTTTTAGATGGAGAGGTGAGAAATATTATGTTAATTGCGAGAGAACCACGCACTTAACTGTCATGCATTTTAGTCCCATGGTAATCATATCAAATCGGGCCCTGACCCGTCTATATTTCTCTGTTTTTGTGTACACTCCTTGTCGTACAGTTGCTCTACCACATGGACACCCGTATTTACATTTCCATTCCAGTTGTTATGGAGCTACAGCATATTGCGGATGTTGTAGGTTATTTATATTTGACGCTTCTTTCCATTGTATTCTAGTTACGTTCAGTATTTGTTTGGGCATGTTGCCCATGCATTGCACACATTTATTATAATGTAATATTGAATGTGAAATACTCGATGTAACTTATTGTATTGGTCTGTTCACCGACAGCTTATTCGGAGATTAATAATTACATTGTCATTCTTCATCCGTTGATTTTTTAATATCCACCGTTTTTGCAAATGGGATTGTCCAAGTGTTTTTCTTTTATTTACAAAATTTTAAATTTGACAGTCCGTTTTCTAAAATGATTGGTGGTTATCTCGAGCTATTATTTTAATCGAAAGTGATGCTGAGAATGGACCATCTATGATTCATGTGATTATTAGAGTATTGGGCTGGCCACCTATTATTTTAGTAGGCGGGTTGTCACAGTTTAATGTGTGTATATATATATATATGGATGTGGGTGAATCACCTGTCTAGTGAATGCAGGGTGAGTATAATCCTCATGTCATAGCGTCCAATATATTATCCCGTGATTCTTTTTAAGGTTGGATGCTTTGGGTATGATTCGGTCTCACACTAGGGAAACTATGATCGCCTTCGCTATGCTTTTTAGTTATTACCTGATTTGATTCGAGTGAAACGTCTCGTGGTATCCGAGTTGGATTGAGTATACATGGGGTGATAGCATTTTAGATAAAATATACGATGAGTTATTACTCGGGAGGATGGATAATATATACGGCATGTGTGTTAATGTGTAGTATATTTATACGTATATAATAGTGCATTTATTTATATTCGGGTGAGATAGATGGAGTACAGTGGTATTGTTTATATAACTAGTGAAACTGTTATGTAATGATTTAAAAATGATAAATTATGTTAATGTGAGAAATAACTTATAAATCATTAGGAAAAAAATTTGAGTTAGAGTAAGGTGTCATGAAGCGTTTATAAAAATGCTAGTTATACGGGGTAGTATAGCTAGAGGGATGTAAGAGGAAGTGGGAGGTGTGCCTAATAGTTGAGGGGTGAGTATTATCTCAAGGGAGTGCGACACTAGCTTATATATGAATGTATTCATGCGTTTTATTTACTAGAAACTTAATCACTTGCTAAATATTTTTAAAATTTTTTGGGTTCTAATCCTTGTTGTAAATATTTTCAAAATGTTTTTGGTGTCCATCCACAGGGACGCCAGAGTTGATTATCTATTACAAGGATATGTAACTGTTGCATATGTGGATTCACGCATGAGTTGGATGAGACGCATCATTTATATATTCCTTGATTACAGATCTTATCTCAGTTGCAGTTTTATTTAGGGCGTGTTGCCCATTTACTTTTAGTTCAGTATTTGGATTTATTTATCTGATTATTTGAATTTTGAGATTTATAACCAATGGTTTATTCATAAATTCATTTATCTATTTATTCAGTATTATTTAAACCTCACTAATTGTGTGTGGCCTCGATTATTTATTTCGCATGTAATTACATATTTAATGAAAGAGAAAATTTGGCACCGACTTAATTAACTAGTAGGTGATTAGTAATTAATTATTTTCAATAGTAATGCTAAGAATGAACCATATGGAAATCCTATTTAATTTTAATAAAGGAGTGATCATCCTTTATTTAATTGGGCGGGGTGTTACAGATGGCATCAGAGCATCAAGTTCTAGTTTTTATAGGATCTGTACGGCTTACTACGATTTGAGCGTAGCGTTCTTTTGATATAGATCCCTATTATTAGGACTGTTTCTTTTATCTTTACGTATTGGAAATATTGTGCTTCTGCCATTAAATTTGGTATTCACTGTGAACTTATACATCTCATTTTAAATTTTAAATGCCACCTAGGAGAGGTAGACCGGCTAGAGCAACGTCTAGAGACAAGGTGATAGATGATCATCAGGAGTCGGAGGTACCGCAGCCGCAACCACCATCGAGGTTGGTGAAAATAGCACAGGTGGCCGAGATAGTGGTGTAAGCAGTCAACGTAACCAAGAATGTTATGGCTGTCCTCTTTCTATATGCCCAGCCACAGTAGCTAGTGGCTTCAGTTATTTCGGCCCACCGGGGGTCGTCAGAGTGGGAGAAAGTTAGGGAGGCCTTTCATACGGGTCACCTGCCAGAGTTCCAGGGGAGTTCGGAGGTGATATTATAATGCCAATGGAAGAAAGATATGTAGTGCCACCTGCGTATGGTCAACTGCAATGATGTAAAGAAAAATATGTTAGCCACATTTAGATTGGTTGGGGTGGCTTTACAGTGGTGGGAGTCTACCACTGCCGGAGAGAGGGATACAGTAACACCCCATATTTATGAGGATATAAATTTAATTAATTTGGTGGTATATGATTTAAATTATCGGTAGGATTTAATTAAATTAGTGAATTAAGATTTATTTAATTCGAGTTATTATAAAAAAAATTACATGTGTCTTAGTTTGAGGTCGAGGTTGTAGATTTTAGTTAACTAACTCGGATGGCAATTATGAGTGCATGGTTGATTCCGAATCGATCAATATAGTCGAAAAAGAGTACCCGTGTGACACCCCGCTTAAAATAATAATGGGTGGCCAACCCTATACTAAAATAATCAGGAATCTCAATCGGATCATTCTCAGCATCTACCTACGATTATAAAATAAACACGACTAACTACCCATTACTAAAAAAAGAGGGTGCCAAAAAAATTTAAAACATTATTAAAACAAACTATGCAACAACTAACCAACGACATAACGACTACTAAATATGATAAAGAAGACACACATGCTATACAAAAATAGAATAATAGTAAAGTACAATAAAATCTACGAAATGAAATACCCAAATATGCTGTCATATCACAGACAATACAACAATTTGAGAAAAGGAAAATAAAAGAAATTCTACACTACAACTCTTGGGTGTAAACCCGATATACAAACTGAATCCTAATCTAGATACACAAAAGATAGGAAATAACTATATCAAAATACCGCAACAGTCCGCTACTGCCACAGCTCCACGAATACACTGGATGGATAACATCAATGGCGTCCTCGCGGAGGAGAACCTATAATAATACAATATATACATAGCAAGAGAAAAATATAAATGGGTCAGAGCTCGAGGTGTGAAAACATTTTAACAAGTGCATTAAACTGCATAATAATTATAAGCGCATCATAACATGATTAAAGTGGAGTCGCATTCTCCAGAAAATCCAACTCACCTCTCAACCAAAGCGCGCACCTAAACGTATGCACATTATCCTCAAATATCTGCCCAACACTATCTAGGGGAAAATAATCTAACCTACAACCTAAAATTTATACTAATTTAAACTTCCATCTAACATAACCATCAACTTCCAATTCTACCAAAATCCCCACATGTGTGTCACTTACTTAACATATAATAATTATATACGTATTATCTTACTAGAATTTCTCATATTCTAGATCTTGACATAAATGAGTTAATGGCATCAAATGCTAAGGACTAAACTTCTCCCAATTCTCAATACTGCACCGCGTTTCGTGTGTGGCACGTCTCGCCAGCAAAATCCAAACAAGGAAACCCCCCGATACACTACTCCCTAACAGTATTGATTATCGAGATTCATTATGCCCTTAATGCACGATGCATAAAACCCTAATTACTAAATTAATATATAATTAGACTATTCCCAACTCTCAATCGTGCACGACGTTTCGTGCGTGGGACGTCTTGCAAAGCGAAATCCAAACAAGGAACCCCCCCGAAACTCTACTTCTTGACACTGTCGATTGTCGAGATAAACTAACATATAAATTTGAGTACTAAGGACTAAACTTATCCCCACTCCCAACATTTCACTGCGTTTCGTGCGTGGGACGTCTCACAAGCGAAATCCAACAAGGAACCCCTCGATACACTACTCCTTGACAATGTTGGTCGTTGGGGTACATTATGCCCTCAGTACCCAACGTAATATCGTTAGAAGTTACTGTTCGAACGAGATATCGTTAGAAGTTACAGTTCGTTCGAACGAACTGGATCTCGTTCGAACAGTTTCGTTCGAACGAGACTTCTAACGAGCTGACAGTCCAATCTCGTTCGAACAGTCTCGTTCGAACGAGACTTCTAACGAGCTGGCAGTTTGGGCCTTTTTGGACTGTTTTGATTTTTAGAGTTCCGTAACCTTGTTCTAGGGTAGAGTTAACATTCCTTTGATGATGTATTGAGAGAATTGGGACTTTTGGAATATAATGAGGAGTAAATTATATACGAGGGTTATATTAAATGGACGGTTTGGGTTGAGACGTGAGTGTCTATTACGACGTGAGAATAAATTATGGCGCGTATGATTATAAACCGGAAGAGTATAAATTGAGATAATTATATATTGGTACTAGAATGAGAATAGTACTTCTATTAAACTACGAATTACTAAGACGTGTGCTTACTTAGTATTGGTATATGAATTGTGTGTATGACATACCTACCATACTTGCTATCACGGGAGGTTTGCGTTCGCTTAGGGCCCTCTAATCCTTGTGTTGCCCGGATTTAGACTTGTTACCTCGATGAACATAGGTCATAGAAAGACTTATTGGGATATTAATAAGTCCGCTGATCGTGGGAGAGTAGGTATGTGCGTGACCCATGTGATGTGACTGTGTTCGCCTCCACTATTTGTGATTTATGTTATCTGAACTATTCCTGAGAGATTCGGAATATGTGATCCTTATGTACGTGATGTACCGGGATGGATAGCAGAGTATGTGTGCACTGCAGCTTAGCTCTCGGGGTGCTTATATTGTATATTTATGATGTGAATAATAAACACTTGATTAATGGGAACTTTCATGTTAATGTTGTATAAATAGTTACGGTATTGTTTCGAGAAACATAATGAGTTAGCTGATTGTGAAATATATTGCATATTGAGCATTTGAGTTTACGTTAAACCCCTATTTAATTACGAGCGTTATAATGTTAATCGAACCGAGTAATAAGGGTAGTACCTATGGCAGTCTAGCTAGATATGTTGTTACTTAGCTAGTGGTTTGGGTCATTATAGAAGGGTACCTATGTTAGGAGTGCACAGTTAGACGAGAGGTGAGAATATCATGTGAGTGCACGTCCTAACATGTACTTTGCATTTAATGTTTTAAATGTTTTTAAAGCACTTGCAGGTTTTTAAAATATAACTCCACATTCGGGCTCTGACCCGTTTGCTTTTCAAATATTTTTCTTGTAAAACCATTTTAGGTGCCCAGCCACAGGGACACCAAGCATATGATTCTCATTCCGATGACGAGCTGTAGCTGTTTGTGGAAGCTACAGGGATTTTGCTTGTAGACGCTTCTATCACTTGGATTCAAGAGTCATTATCTATCAGTTGTAGGGCATGTTGCCCATTTCTATTAGACATTTTCCATTTACAGTCTCCAGACTTTGGCATGTATTGATTTAGTATTCAGTTTACTTATCAGTTGTGGGATTTCTAGTGAGGAGTTTCCTCCAGACTTTATTTACGCTTTGTGATGGTTATTCTATTTACTTCATTATGGTGAATGGTGTTAGTATTCTTTATTACACTTGTTGTATGTTAATCAGACTTAAATTAAAATTTGGCAACTTACTTTTTAAATACTAGGTGGTTAGTAATCATTAAAATGTTTTCGACAGTGATGCTATTAACTGGACCAACTGAGCATTTTGAATTAATTTAATAAAGGAGTAGCTACCCGGTATTTAATTAGTCGGGATGTCACACCTTTATTCGAGCTCTACTAGTATAAACATAACTAGGCTTCACTTGCCTCCAATTGTACTATAATTCAAAATAAATTAAATAGATCCATATTAACATATTAATAATATAAATTTTTTGAAAGGTCCAAAGATGTAACTCCTCTCAATTCATGACATTTGCTACTTTCATGCGGGGGAGGTCTCGCAAGCGAAATCCAAACGAGGAACCCTCCCAATACACTACTATATGGCTATGTCGGGATTGAGATTAGTAAGATCGAGACTAGAGTTTAAAAATATTTTTGTGTAAATCATTTTTGATGTTGCCCAATGGCCTAATTTTTTTATTTATTTTGAAAATAGTTTATGTCTTTCGACATTCAATTTAAATACCTTACGCCTAAGACACAAGGTGCTAATAATTACCATACTCTTAGTAACATATAGTTCTCAAAATTAACATACTATGAGCTAAATCGCTCGCTCAACAATAATCCACTAAACTCTGAATCTTTTTCGCAACAATAATCTCTTACATCATAATAAAATATTGCCATACACTATGCTCTTCCATAGCTGGAGTATAACAAACATATAAGCCTAACACGACTATAAAACAATAGCGTTACCATTACTACTCAACATATTTCAAAAATTCTTACGTTCACAACAAAGTTATAGCTCTTTATTAGCACATCACAAGACAATCTATTCTCCCTAAAGATAATCATATAAGAGACTTACTTGCTCAATACTCCCTTCCAGGTCATTCTACACATAATAGGGTTATAACACTAACATTCGACACTCCCAAAGACTCATAAAGGATAATCCTAATCATAAAGGAAAATAATTTACACCATACCTCTCTAGTTCGACTACATCTGTTCATCGATGGGTTCCCACTTAAAGTCCCCCGGCCTAAAATGGCCTCGAACCTGTCGTAAGGGTTTCACATCCAAAACTTCTTCAAAACATGCCCCTTACCTATTTCAAGACAATCTCTTTTCCTATGGCCTAATTCTTTACAAAAGAAAAATCAACCAACAAATCCTCTCCCCTCATCTTGAGGAACAAAATATTGTTGCGACTCTCGAAAATCCTGCCTATATCCTCTGGCATTTCTGGCATTCTCTTCACCAGACTTACTTGATGAACCCAAGTCTCTAAAGTTCTTACCCCCTTGCGAACGAAGGCGATATTCATGACACTGTAATAGTACCGCATTCACTACCTCGGCGAAAGTCACTAACACTGGGTTCCCTAACGAATGCTGCCTAACTTGACAATCTAAACCTCCCACAAACCTTGCTATTCGCTTCTCCTCCGTATTTACCTCATCAGGTACTAAATTTGCCAATCGAGTAAATTCTTCTTCGTACTCGGCCACCGTTCGATCACCTTGAAACACATCCTTCAATTTCCTCCTCATTTCCTTTTGGATCACGGAAGGAAAATACTTTCGATCAAAAAGTTCCCAAAAATCTGCTATGGGAAGTGTATCTCTCTGTTCCGATGTGTTAATTGACTCCCACCAATGGAGAGCTTATCTCGGTAAATTAAAGGTGGCGAGAAAGGGCTTCTACACCTCGCTACATTCAACCATATGAAGGTGCCTCTATATACTATTATTCCATTGACTTGCAGCTATTGCATCAGCTCCCACTAAAAACTCTAGAGGATGTTCCTTCCTAAAATCTTCCCGTACTCTTTCCCACAAAGACGACCCTGGATGGGCTTGGGATGCTTGTGCGATACGTTGATGTGCCATCGCAAAAATGGCAGCAGATACTGCATGTGCCACAATATTGGCAACTTCAGCTATGGTCAAAGTCCTTTGAGACATTTGGGGTTCCATACTCACATCCCCTATATTTTCCGTGCCTGGAAGAACTCTCTTCGGTGGCATCTAAAATAAGAACAATCGTATCAAAATGCCTTTCAAATGTTTTCTCATCACAGAAGAAAATATGGACGTATGAACACAACAACCCTAATAATAGGGCTCTACATCATGAACGCTTATGGAAGATCGCAGAAAATCCACACAGATCCTAAAAACACTAGAGCCTGATGCTCTGATACCACCTGTGACACCCCCCGCTTAAAATAATAACGGGTGGCCAGCCCTGTACTAAAAGAATCCGGAATCTCAAGTGCATCATTCTCAACATCTACTTACGATTCTAAAATAAGCATGGCTAACTACCCATTACTACAAAAATAGGGTGCCAAAAAAAATTAAAACATTATTAAAACAAACTATGCAACAACTAACAAACGACATAACAACTACTAAATATGATAAAGAACACTCACATGATATATAAAAAGAGAATAATAGTAAAGTACAATAAAATATACAAAATGAAATACCCGAATATGTTATCGGGTCACAGACAATACAACAGTCTGAGAAAAGGAAAATAAAATAAATGCTACACTACAACTCTTGGGTGTAAACCAGTTATACAAACAGAATCCTAATCTAGATACGCAAAAGATAGGAAACGACTATATCAAAATACCGCAATAGTCCGCTATTACCACAGCTCCACGAATACACTAGATGGATAACATCAATGGCATCCTTGCGGAGAAACACCTATAATAATACAATATATACATAGCAAGAGAAAAATATAAACGGGTCAGAGCCCGAGGTGTGAAAACATTTTAGCAAGTACATTAAAATGCATAATAATTATAAATACATTATAACATGATTAAAGTGGAGTCGCACTCTCCAGAAAATCCAACTCACCTCTCAACTAAAGCTCACACCTAAACGTATGCACATTATCCTCAAATATCTTCCCAACACTATCTAGGGGCAAAATAATCTAACCTACAACCCAAAATTTATACTCATTTAAACTTCCATCTAACATAACCATCAACTTCCAATTGTACCAAAATTCCCAAATGCGAGTCACTTACTTAACATACAATAATCATATACTTATTCTCTTACTAGAATTTTTCATATTCTAGCTATTGACATAAATGAGTTAATAGCATCAAATGCTAAGGAATAAACTTCTCCCAATTCTCAATACTTCACCGCATTTCGTGCGTGGGACGTCTCGCAAGCCAAATCCAAACCAGGAACCCCCCCGATACACTACTCATTGACAGTATTGATTATCGAGATTTATTATGCCCTCAATGCACGACGCATATAACCCCAATTAGTAAATTAATATATAGTTAAACTATTCCCAACTCTCAACAGTGCACGATGTTTCATGCGTGGGATGTCTCGCAAAGCGAAATCCAAACAGGGAACCCCCCGATACACTACTCCTTCACACTATCGATTGTCGAGATATACTAACATATAAATCTGAGTACTAACGACTAAACTTCTCCCCACTCCCAACATTGCACTGCATTTCATGCGTGGGACGTCTCGTAAGAGAAATCCAAACAAAGAACCCCACGATACACTACTCCTTGACAATGTTGGTGGTTGGGGTCCATTATGACCTCGGAACCCAACGTAATATATACCCAATTGACATATACGCTTCATATTCACACTAATATATTCATCACAATTTAGTCCGGATAAAATCTCCCGGAATGAGATTAAATCAATATTCTTATGTCTCTTTACACTAGAGACATATATGATAACTCATAATCATTTACAAATAATATACTATTCACATAAGTATAATAATAACCATCCCAACAAGCTATAACTCGAGGATGCAGGTTATCAATGCTATCATCTAGTAGGGAATCGCTCATGTATCATCCTGGGTACCAACGGTCAGAATCTCACACCGCCTTGGTAAAAACAAGATCACAACGTATGGGAAGCGGTCATTGTTCCTCCTCGAAAATGAGACAAAACATACTCACCACGTATCACCCCTAATAAAACTCACGTAAATAATAACAGACGCTATGACTTGGGGACTATACGCTTCCTGCTCCTCAAGCCAGGGGCCTCACCCACATCATGCAACTTCCCATGATAGCATAAAGGGGGTATGCTTCACATAAATATACATATATCATTCACACTAGATATACATATACCATCACATCATATAAATGTATACCATAATACAAGGTATATATATCACGCCATATAAGTACACATACTCTTTTTACGCTCGTATGCGTAAATGAAATAATTTTATTTATAAGTATATTTTACTCTCGATATACAAACCGTTTCTAACTCTCACACTTTCCCACTTTACATACAAAATGTGATCCCTAACATGAAATTTACTCATCCATCACTTCTATTTGTATGAATAATCTACCAATTCAATTTACGGTGAGGATATTTTCTATATTCCTATGCACATCGATAAACATTCGTTATTCTCAATCCATATTATGGTTCAATTAATAATAAGAACCTTTAATGTTATCCCCTTCTTGATTCAATTCAAAATTCAACATCTCTAAATGCATCCTACCTCTCTCTTATAAACCCATAATTATCTCCAATTAAAAATCTCAATGATAGTGGGCTTCCCCACTAGTCGGAATGATAATCTTCAATCGATTTTCTCTCGGAAAAAGTCAATATGACCCCCAACAATTTCTCATAAGGGAAACTCCCGAAAAGTCTCCAAAACAAACTTCTCATAAGTCATATAGAGGTTCCTAATCAATAAACGCAAACGAAAAGAAACAAAACTCACCCTAGAAAAACATCCCCAAAATAGCCCTGTTTCTGAATCGATTCGGGCCCAATCCGAATCGATTCGTCCCATCGAATTGATTCGTCCTTTAATGCAATTCGATTCGGTCAAAAAGACCTAAGCAACTGTCTTAAGCCGAATCGATTCGGTCACTCAGACCTTGAAAGCTGGAACACTCCGAATCGCTTCGGGTTGGGGGCAGAATCTATTCGGCCTGTTCAGAAGCTACGAAAATGGCTATTTTTCATCAAAGCAAAAATTCCCAAAATCCATATTTATCACCTTCTCTCCATTTCACTTCAACTCAAACATATATATAACATCAAAACTCATTATATAACTTAAACCAACTATTTTACAACCTCAAATTCGTCATATACACATTAAATGTAAGATTTAACCCAAAATCTGGGTTTTAACATATTTAACCCAAAATCCACAATTTTATCGACAAATCATGAAATAAAAGATGCACAATAATTATTTAGCAAGTTTAATCACTTGCCACAAAGTTTTAGAGTCTGATTCTCCCTCGAAATCACGGATTTGTCGGAATTCCCAAGCTTTTTTTTCTCTTTCTCTTCTTCCTTTCTTCTTCTCTCTTTCTCTCTTCCTTTCTAGGGCTTTCTCTTTCTCAAATGAGATTTGTTTCTCCCGTAGGCTTACTAAGCCTTATCTCCCAAAATACACAACTTTAATTGATAATACATACTTTAAATGACTCGGTTATTTTAATTCGATCCAAACGAACTTAAAATATTTTGGAACCCAAATAAGACCCAACTACAGTCATTTCGACTATCTCGACCCCTTTCGGAATCAACCGCACACTCAGAATCGTCATTCGAATCACTTTCTAACATCCTCAAATTTTGACCTCAAATGCCAATTTAATAATTCTCCAATTAAAATAATATTTATTTCTCCCAAAAAATAATTAATTTATTGGTCCAAAAATCTCGGGGTAATATAACCCGGGGGTAGTACTTGGGTCTCAGGACAATTATAGGTTTTTGGGTTGTTTTAATTTGGCCCATAGGCTTAAAAAAAGGATTATCATTATTTAACCTACATCAGGGAGTTTGTGGCAGACACAACTCAATAATAAAACCCTAGTTTTGCAAAGGGGAAAAGGGGGAGAAATTGGGAGAGCTTTTAGGGGGCCAAACCAAGAAGGGTGTTGTGCTCTTCGTCGAATCTTTGTCCACATCAAAGGAAATCTGGCCCTATAAATTTATTCAGGCAAGTAGTTAAACTTGCTTTTGATTTAATGGTAGTATTTTGATTCTTATCATAGTGAGTGTGTTAACGAAACCCATTTTTGGGGATGGCCTATTATATGAATTAGGTTTAGATAAATTGAGTAGATTAGGTCGATTAAATATGAAATTGGTGATGGGTGTGTGTTAATCACTGTTTGAATCCGGTTTAGATTCAAGATATAGAGGTGAGGATCATTAATTTTTGGAATATGTAGTTGAATCTAGGAAGAGGATTTAACAAACCGTATATGAAGCAAAATCGTTGGATGTTAAGGTAAATCAATGATGGTTGAACATAAAAGGTATGATTTGGATGAATAATAAGCATTTTAAATACTCTGGTTACACACTGTTAATAAAATAAGAAGGTTAAGGTACGTCAATAGAGGAAACAATAGGAGAATCACGAAGGGCTGGAAAATGAAGAAGGTCGTTCGAACAACACCTGAGGTCATTCAAATGAGGTTACTATCTCATTCTAACGAGATTGTTATCTTGTTCAAATGACCTTAGGTTTTGTACATGGATATAGATATTTTTGTTACGAACGCGTGGCCTTCAGTTTCATATTTTTCTGATTCTTTTTAATTAGATATGAATTTATTATGGAAGGGCGTCTGAAACCGAAATCCTTTTTGTGAAATCAAATATGGATTATTGAGGGATGTTCATAGATGAGGGTAGGACTTTGGAAAATATTAACTAACATTATTTTTACCTTGGAATTAGATGTGAATGAGTTCGGGGTATGGATTTATGAGTTCTTAGGATGAACAACACTCGAAAATATATGAACAATTCGAATGGGAATTTCGGATGAAATTAGGATACGGGCTGGATTGAGATGTTCTTGGTATCTTGAATAAAAATATGAATGTAAGTTAATACTTATGGAATTAAGAGTCGGGGTTGTGACTCGGATATTTTTAGGTGGATTGCTACGGGAGTTAGGCATGGGGTAGCCGATTTAATTTATCATAGGGATATATAATAAATTATCGAATATTGAAATTAATGGGGAGTGTTAAACTTGATAGTGGGGCTTTGTGTAACAAATTATAAGAGATAAAGATACGGACCGACTGAGGGAGTCTGGGTATTATAGTTGGGTCACACGACTTGAATAATAAAAATAATTAATGTGAGATTGATTAAATTACAATTCGGGATATAGACTTGGGGTATAATTGGGCTAGTGCTACGAGGGTTAGGCACGAGTTAGTTCGACTTTATTTAATATATGTATACGATTATGTGTGATTGTATACGTATATTTATGTTCTTTATAGATGTCGGTATGAATGATATTTATAGGAATTCATACCCCTCTAGTGAAATCATAGGAGGTTGAGCGATGTGGGTGAACGCCCTAGCTTGAGGAGCAGGGAGAGTATAGTCCCTATGTCATATCGTCCAGGATTTTATTGTGTATGATTCGGTTTCACTCTCAGGAAAATATGATCGCCTCCACTACGTTTACGATATTTCTTCCCAAGTTTGGTGTGAGTTAGTTTGACATGAGGTGATCGGGTTATAATGAGCATGCCTGGGACATGATAGAGCATTTAAGAGAAAGCATTCAGTGAGTTATTACTCAGGAATGAATGGTATTATACGTGTCATGTGTGAGAATGTTGTAGTGTACTAGTACGTATATAATATGAGTAGATAATTATATGCGACATTAATACATAAGTGTGAATGTATTCCTTATATAACTAGTGTGAAAGTTATATGATTTAAAAAGTGGTTTCTTATATAACTAGCGTGAAAGTTATATGAATTAAAAAGGGGATTTCTTATATAACTAGTGTGAACGTTATATGATTTAATACAATTGAACCAATTAATAAGTTAATTAGTAAATAACTTAATAATTAAAGTAGGAGTACTCGGGTTAGATTAGTGTAGTAAAAAGAGGTGTGATACGACAAGTTAGGTCTGTACATTAGATGAGGGATGAGTTATGCGTCAAGGGAGTCGACACTAACTTAAATATGAAGAGTGTGCATACATATTTAATTATTATAATTTAACAGATTGCTAAATATTTTCAAAATGTTTTACTTGGGCACTGACCCGTGTCAAAATCTTTTCCAAAACCTTTTAAGTTTCCTACTGTAAATTTTTAAAATACCTCAAGTGCACGGGCTATTATAAACTAGCGAGTATAAGTACGGGTCGAACCCATAAGGATTTATCAATTTTTTCGTTCAAAATTATTTCGATTGTCCAACTAGAAAAAATGGGTATAGAGAAGATATGTAATATTAAACTACTCTAAAACAATTAAAAAGTTCGACTACAAAAGATATAAACTAGTGTATGAGAAACTAGGGCATTGGATCCATTTATCACGTTTAACTAATACTATGCAATAATTTAAACTCGTCGTTCCCAATTTTACAACTCAAATTAAATCGACTCTCGCCGCATTTAATCCGAAAAAATAACACAGTTAAAGTTCAATATAAAATCTAAATTCTCTAAATTTTGACGGCTAAAATCCCTATTCCCTTAAAAAGTTCACTTTTAAATTTCAAATTATAGTCTTTAAGAAGAACTATCAATTAATTTAATAAAAGTACAACCCACCAAAAAGTACTCATACATAAAATGAAAAATGATTTTTTTATCAAACAAAGCCGAATTTAAAACACACTCTTGTGTCGTTTCAAATGAATAGTGAATTTCAAAAAAATTTAGCATATATTGGGAACAAGGTCGAATTTAATTCACGCACAATATTAATTAAACTTGATAATTTTCACCTAGTCCTGGGAAAGAAATTAAGCATGCATAATTGAAGACATAATAAATTGCAAGAATGAATACTAATTTTTGTTAATAAAAAAAACTTAAAAATGTTGTGTATCATAAATAATCTTGACAAAATTCCTCCCACAAAGATACAATTCTTGGACCTCAAGTATAAATAAAACTCTCAAAATAAAACTACCAAAAAATGTTTTAAAGTGGCTCTCTAAGATTCTCCCTCCAAATAATAAGCCAAAGGGTCCTATTAATAGGCTTAGACATGAGGTGTTTGGGTGTGTGTAAAACACGTATTTTAATTGGTAAAAATGAAATATAAAATTCATACTCAATTTAATTGAGTGTTTTACATGAAATGTGGTGGAATCTCCTCCTTTTTTATCGTAATTTGAAATCCATCTTCAGCTTTAAAGATTTTTGACCAAATCAATAGGTGATAAATTTTAATGGGTTAGCTTTGAATGACTTGGATCAATGATGTAGATGTTGATTGGTCACTATTGACAAGGCGATGGACTGCCAAGTGGTGCTTGCTGGACTGCTGACTAGACTACTGACTAGGCCTCTTCTGCTTCCTTTTAAAGAAGGTTGATTGACCTGTTGGTTGTGCACATGGGACTTCTTTTTGAGTCCCATGTGCACAACCAATAGTCCAATCAACCTTCTTGTTTATAACTGCTCTAATAATTTATATACCACTCTAGTTTCTGAAACCCCTTTTTTATGCTTTGGCCCCACGATTTTGTATCTCTTTCAATTCTTTCCACAATCTTTTATATCTTCCTCAAATAACCTCGGATCTTAAATAAAATTTAGAGGTACCCGTAATAATATAAAATAACTTATATTAATTCAAATTCATCCCTTTAAGGTTTAGAAATTATAAATATGCCCTTAATTGCGTTTTAGACCCCAAGATTTCATAACTTTCCATTTTAACTCCGTATTCAACCAATATTAGGGAGAACTTTATTTTACCTCGATAAATGTTTAAAAATTAATTTTAGTCCCAAAAAGTTTCTGAAACTATGATTTCAACCCCTAGATTACTAAAATTGAATTTTTAACTCGAATTTTGTTCAAACTTGCATTTTTCTTTTAATTCATGAAAACGACTCTAAGAGCTCATTGTTTATGCTAAAACGGGCCTAACAAGGTCTATATTTGGGCAAAATTCATAAGAAATAATGCACTCATCAAATACCCCCAAACCTAAACTTTTCTAGTCCTCGAGCAAAACAAATTTTTAAAATCTGACTCACTTTTATAGGAATCACGATTGCACTTAGCATGTGCAACAAGCCGTTAAACCCCTAGGTTACCCTAGTGGGTGAGTTTTGTCTCGTGAGGGTTTGCAATGAATATACCCATAAAATTCAAAAACATGACTCAATATAAAAGACTCAAAAGTAATATTACCAAGTTTGAATGCAAACTTCATAATTATAGTGGAACTTCACTTTTCAATCTCAACTTATCGTGCGTGTGTGCATAGTAGCCAATATAACCGTCCATTTTAAAAGAGTTGATCGTCACATTTCATATCCGAAAATTCATTTTTGATTTCAAAATTACAAGGAATTCACTTATAATCAAACATTCGGAAAGGGTTATCTTTTTCTAGGTATATGTGAATAAAAGAGTAAATTTATATGAACAAATTTCACATATACATGATCAAAAATGGACTTTTTATAAAGGATGAATATGATCTCATGCATGGAAAATTGATTACTTGTTGAAAACATTCAATCACACAATAGATCCTATTCATCTTCTCTCCACACTATAACTAACTTTACTTGAGATCGATTAGGACTTTCATTGGTTGTGTTGTAGGCTCGGATTTGGAGAGAAATAATGGTTTTTGGAGTTCAAAATTTCTGAGAATATAGAGGTGTTTCGGTATTTTGACTTTTAGGTACTTTTTCTTCCAACCTCCATTTTATTTTTTTTCTTCTTTTCTTTCACGTACCCCCTTTTTTATTTTCATTCCTTCTTTCTATTCTTTTCCCACATCATTCTTTTGCAAACTTATTCTCCTTTCATTTTTTGGTCTTTGTCCTTACCGTAATTTTTTGCCCTAGTATTCTCCGAAAATGGATATGATTTCTTTTTATGGTCTTTAAACTCCCAGTTGAAGTCGGGTAGGATAATTGGTTTTTAACAAAAGGCTTATTTTCTTTTTGTCTCGAATGGGCTTGCAGCGGAATAATGTAAAGAGGTTGGAGTTCAGGCTTAATTTTAGGCTTTTAAAAGATTGCCTAATCTCATTTCTCAAGTTTCATTGAGTTCATTTGTGTCTCAAGACGACTTACTAAGACTTATAGTGTTTTAAGATTCACATTTTGACTTTTTGGTTTCAATAATCGAACAAAACAATGAATTTGAGATCAACAGAGAATTTTTCACCAAAGGAAAGTTTGAGTTGTTTTAACTCAGATTGATTTGAATCTCCTGAAAACGATGAGTGTCACAATATCTCACCGGGATAAAATCTCCGCATTTATTCGTTAAGAATATTAACTTTTGCCTCAATATCCATTTTTATCATATTATATGGCTAATGTGTAAAAATTTCACAAGTCGAGAGATCCATGAATTAATTATATATTAAGAAATCGTTTAAAAACTCAATTTCATGTTCACTTGTGGTACACAGGGTCTCGAAGGAGAATGTCCTCCACTTCCCAATCTCAAAATTCTAGATAAGGATTCAACCTTTGACCATTAACTTTGGAAATATCACCATTTTTAGGATTCTCTATCTCAAATGCCCTATGGGGTAGACTGTCCTAACAAAAAAGTGATCGAACCATCTAGAACTCAACTTACCGGGAAAGAGATGCAATCTAGAATCATATAAAATAACTTTTTGTCCAGGATCGAATGACTTTCGTAGGATGTACTTGTCATGGAACATTTTCATTTTCCCTTTAAACGATTTTGCATTTTCATACGCATCATTCCTAATCTCTTCTAACTCATTGAGTTGAAGTTTTTAGACCTCTCCTGTAACAGTTAAATCAAAATTAAAGGTCTTATTGGCCCAATAGGCCTTATGTTCTAATTCTAGCGAAAGGTGACAAGCTTTTTCGTAGACAAGCCTATACGGGGACATACCAAGTGATGTTTTGAAGGGGGTACGATAAGCCCACAATGCATCCAACAACCTTAAGGACCATTCCTTTCGGTTTGCATTCGCTGTTTTCTCAATGATTTTCTTAATTTGCCTTTTGGAAACTACTAATCGACCACTGGTTTGAGGGTCATAAGAACATCCTATTTTATGTGTGACCGAGTACTTTTTTATGACACTCTAGAAGGATCAATTATAGAAATGGGTTCCTTGATCGCTAATGACGGCTCGAGGCATACCAAAATAAGAGAAAGTATTTCCTCGAATGAATTTGACCACCACATGGTGGTAATTCTTCCTACGCGGTACAGCTTCTACCCACTTAGACACATAATCAATCGCCAAATGAATGTAGAGATTATGGTAGGAGTTTAGGAATGGACCCATAAAATTAATGCCCCAACAGTAAAAAAACTCTATAAGCCGATTGGGATTTAAGGGCATCATGTTCCTAAATGTAATCTTTCATAACCATTGGAAATAGTTGGAGCTCCCACTGAAAAATCTTTGCAGCGGTCTTCTTAGCACCGAAATGACCTCTAGAATCTTGGTCATGTAGCAGAAAGAGATTACACTTTGAATCTTATGATCGGGTAAACACTTTCAAATGATTTGATCAGGGCAATAATTGTAGAGATTTGGGTCATCCCAAAAGAAATGGTTGGCATCCTTTAAAAAATTAGAACGATCTTTTTTAGGCTAATGCAATTATAAGGACACAAATTTCCAATTGAGTCCTTTGTAGTTTTGGCTTAATTCCAAACAAAAATGTTTGAGTCATAGGATAGATTTATTGACCATCGTTCAATCCTATGACATACTAAAGTTGAAGACGTAGCGGCCATATTTAAAGCTTAATCAAAATGCCAAGTTTAAGTGCTATGTTTCTACGTCATCAACATGATATTCCATAGTCTCCAAAGGTATGAATGCATTTCTATATAAATATAGGGAGACTTGGAATATTTTTATATTGGGTGTACTTTTATTTTAAAATAAGGTTTATTTTCATAAAGGTACTTTAAAACTTTAAAATAAAGTTTTTGGGCTAAAAATAAATTTTTTAAACTTTCTGGCATTTTGTTTGATGTTGTCGTTCGAACGAGTTTTTCGTTAGAATGATAATTTCTTTCGAACAAGGAGTGGCAACGACTTGCCACTGGAACCTCGTTAGATAAGTCGTTCGAACGAAATGTCGTTCGAACGAAATGTCGTTCGAACGAAATGTCGTTCGAACGAAATGTCGTTCGAACGAAATGTCGTTCGAACGAAATGTCGTTCGAACGAAATGTCGTTCGAACGAAATGTTGTTCGAACGAAAATGTCATTCGAACGAGATTTCGGCGGGAACTGTTTTTGCAGTTTTTTGGCACTTTCCCACTACTTTTTCCACTATTCTTTCACAGAATTTAATGACTTCGGCAACAAAATTTTTCCAAGAACTTTTTCCAACTCCTAGAGAGTGTTTGAGAGCCTAATTCTTCCATAAAAAGGTCCCTTGGTGTTCGTTATTCAAATTGTTTTATTCAAAGAACAAAACCAAGTTTGCACCCAATAAACATTGTTTAATCCAAGTTTCTATCCATCTATATATATACTTCTTGCTTGGAGAGTTTTTTTTCCACCGAATTCATCTCTACCGTAAAAGAGAGTTTGGGTTTGATTCTACATCCCACAAAGAAGAAGCTTGTTTGCGTTGATTTACCCACTTGGAGAAAGTCTCCTTGTTCGGGTGACGGTGACCAAAAAAAGTCCAACCGGTGGATTCTGAGATCGTGGTGGAGCTCTGTGGTTATTCGCTAGGCGGGGGTGTATACAAGAAGAAGCGTCGGGGCTTGAAAGGGATCGTGTCGAGTGTTGTAAGTCTTACTGTCTTGTATTTGTAAAACCATACTTAGTGGATTTGAGGCTAGGGCCGTCCAAGGGTTTTTCCCGTTGTGGATTTTTCCTCGTACATTGCGGTGTAGTGATTTATTATTTATTTTATCTTTCGCAAAATTCACCTAGAACACATGCTTAGGTTAAAAGATGAAATTTTATTTAATCACTACTTATGTTTAATTTGGTTCTACATAATTATTTGGGTAAATGCTAACTTAATTCGAGTCATTAATTTAAGTTGTTAAAATTGGTTTGGCCTAATTTGGTAAAATTGAAAAATATGACTTAGGCAAACTTTTAGGACTTGGGTTAATTAACCGCATATTTGTTTTAATAAGATTTTTGAAATTGTGGACCTATCGCTTTTCAACAAGTGGTATCAGAGCCGGAGCGCTAATTTATCGCGTCAAAGATCCATTTTTTTGGCTTTTATAATTTTTGTGCTCCTTGCATTTTTAGGTGGTTCATTTTTTTACTCACTCTCATTTTTTGTATCTGTCGATGGGACGATTTGATGATAATTTGTCCATTTCTAATGATAATGATGTTTTTTCTATTCGAGAGGAATTTAATGAGCTTAATAAGTGTAATGCAAAATTCAGAGAATTAAATTTGAGATTTGCAAAAAGAATTAAATTTCTTGAAGATGAAAATTCTTGTTTTAAAGCTAAAGTTGAATTTTTGCAAATCTCCCTATCTCAAAAAGATATTTTTCGTGAAAAGCTCATAGACTTAAATTACAATTTTAATATTTTATAAAAGTCCAAGAAAGAGAGTGATTTTCAAGAAAAGACTCTTAGGGACAAGTTTGCTCACATTGAGGGGGAACGTGATAACCTTCTCGGTGTAATTGAAAATGTAAAGAAGGAGTCCCGTAAATTTGAGGAGTCTAATTTATTACTTTAGTCCGATATTTTAAAAATGAAAAATAACTTACAAGACTCGAGTAGCAGTTGTGATGGTTCTAGCTCATCTAGTTCAAATACTTCCGTTGCTAAAGCTAACACCATGGTTTGTTGTAGAGGGTCAACTATTTAAAGGACTTTAGAAAAGGTCACACCTTAAGTAACATTCCTCGTGTTTACACATGGTTGCATTGTGGTAGGAAAGGTCACCTTAGGTCATTTTATTTTGATCTTAAAAGAAGCCCTAGGAAGTCTATGTCTAGCATTTCATTAGTTTTCAAATCCCATCATTTTAAATATACATCTATATGGATTCGAAAATCATTTTTAGACACGCCAGATACTAGATTTGTCGATTCTCATTTGCTTTCACATGAAACCTCCCTTGCTAAATTCAAAGGTTGAAAGTGTTAGTTTTATTTGCACACTTTAGATTTTTGTGCTCAATATTATATATCCTTGCTAGGTGTATGCATGTTTAGTCATTTTCTAGTCATTGCTTTATGTCATATCTCATGCTAGAAATCATGACTTGTTTATCTTTTGTATTATATTTCCTTCATTTTTGTTTTCATTAAACAAAAAATACAAAAAGATTTTTATTTATCATTTGTGTTTTACCTTTTTCGTAATTCATGCTTAATGAAAAATACAAATGATTTTTGTGTGACTTTTGAGTATATATCTTTATTTTTGGTTAAAAATTTCAAATAACTCAAAAAGATTTTATTTTGTGCGTATTTTGGTTTTACACACATTTTGTGGCATATGTTTGTGTTTGAATCCTCATTTCACTTCCATGTGACTAGAACTTTTGGTTAGAATTTTAATCCTTAAAATGTTCTTATTAAATCCTTATTAAATATCTTATAGGAACCGGCGTGTCCTAAGAATGACCAAACTTAACTCATAGTTTTAGGGGGTGGGAGATTTGCAATGAGATCTATTTTTGCTTTATCTACTTCAATACCCTTTAAAAAATTATGTGGCCTAGCACTATGTCGTGTTTAACCATTCACCGACATTTCTCCCAATTAAGCACAAGGTTATTTTCCTTACACTGCTTTAGAACGAGGGTGAGGTGATAGAGACACTCCTCAAAGCTAGACCCAAATATAGAAAAATCATCCGTAAAGACTTCTTGAAAATGCTCCACCATATTCAAGAAGATACTCATCATGCACCACTGAAAGGTAGCGGGTGCATTGCATAACCCAAAGGGCATGCGTCGGTAATCGAAAGTACCAAATGGACAAGTTAAAGTTTTTTTCTCTTGATACTGGGGAGAGATGTGAATTTGATTGTAGATAGAGTGGCCATCGAGAAAGTAGTATTATGGATTTCCAGATATTCTCTAGCATATGGTCTATGAAAGGAAAAGTAAAGTGACCCTTACTTGTAACAACGTTCAACTTCTTAGAATTAATACACACTCGCCAAACAATTTGAATCCTAGTGGGTACTAAGTCATCATCATTATTTTTCACCACCGTAACACCAGATTTCTTCAGGACAACTTGAATAGGACTAACCCATTGACTATCAAAGATAGGAGAAATGATACCCGCATCGAGCAACTTTAGCACCTTAGCTGGGATGACCTCTTTCATGTTGGGATTGAGTCTACGTTGTGCTTCATTGGAATTGTTAGCATCATCTTCTAAGTGTATCCTACGCGAGCACACCAAGGGACTTATCCCCTTAATGTCGGCTATGGTCCGTCCTATGGCTTCCTTGTATTCTTTGAGAACCCACAACAGTTTACCTTCCTATTTTTCCTCCAAGTCAAACACGATGATAAAGGGCAAGGATTTAGAAGGTCCTACGAACCTATACTCGAGTGTTTCAGGAAGTGGCTTCAATTCAAGCTTGAGAGCTTTCTCAATTGAGGGTGGAATAGGTGACATGGAAAGTGACAAGAGTTCATGCTTATACTTCCAACCTCTTACTTCCATTATAAGGGAAGAGTCGAGGAGGGCATTGACTTCTTCGACATCAAATTCGAACCCAAAAAATGCAAGACTTGTTGATAAAGGGTCGTCATTATAAGTTGGCTCAAAAGTCTCTTGGACAATACTATCAATCATGTCGACATCCATGGGTTCATCGTTGTAGGGTGATTGTTTGGCCAAATTGAACACATTAAGGTCTATAGTCATGTTCCCAAAGGATAGGTTCAATTGGATGCTATAACACCTAATGACGGCATCAGATGTGGTGAGGAAAGGAAGACCCAAAATAACAGGGATTTGTGTAAGAGGATTTTACACTTGCTGGGTGTCCAAGACAATGAAATCGAATGGAAATACAAATTCACCCACTTTAATTAGGATGTCCTCAACGATACCGCTCGAAATTTTCATAGAATGGTCAGCTAAGGAAAAGGTAATCCAAGTCAGATTCAACTCCCCCAAACCTAGTTTCTCATACACACTGTACGACAGAAGGTTAACGCTTGCTCCTAAATCTAGAAGGGCCATCTCACTGATGTGCTTCCCTATCTTGATAAAGATCATTGGAGTATCAGGATCCTTATACTTGATGGGAGTTCGACAAGAAATGATCGAGCTTTCTTGCTCGAATAGAAAATCTTTCTTGCGTACTTTGGTGCTTATCCCAATGGTACAAAGGTCCTTCAAAAATATGGCATATGACGACACTTGTTGAATAGAATCAAGCAGTGGGATATTGATTTGTACTTTCTTGAATACTTCTAACATCTTATCAACTTGCGCCATTTTCTTTTGGGGCACCAACCATTAGGGAAACGAATCTTTTAGGACATAGGTCTCTACAGATGGATTAGAAGGTGAGGGTAGGGAGGATGTTGGACCCTGTGTGGATCTTCTTTCTCCTTACATTTCTTGGATTCACTCTTGGTAGGTGGTGAAACATTTTTCTCCACTTCCTTACTGGACCTAAGAGTGATGATGGCTTTCGTATGCTTTTGGGTATGTGATGCACTTGTGTCATCTTGAATAACAAATTGACCCCTAGGCCTTTGGATTGGGTCTTGACTGACTTAGGAATGTTCCCTTATTCCTTTCACTAAACACGTTCGCTAGTTGGCTAATTTGAACCTCGTGTTTAGTAATGGCTAGAGTGTTAGCATTCATTCTTTATTGGATAGCTTGGATGAGATTTTGAGGGGTTTAATGGAATTGAAGGGTACTTTGGGCAAGAAGGTTCATCGAATACTCTAAAGATTAGATCTTTTGGGAGGAGTGATACGATGGTGAAGTGGCATTCTTTTGGAAACCAGGGGGTGGGTTACCGGAAGATTAGCCTCCACTTCTTTATTATTGAACCTTGGACAATGAAAGATTAGGGTGGTCTTGCAACCCTAAATTGTACGCATTGGAATATGGGTCATACTTTGGCCTATTTTCCTAAAGGGAATTAGCTTTCTCTGTGAGTGCCTTGTGGCCGAAAGGTCGTTGCAATTCTAGACTAATTGGTCAAATGCATTGCAAAGTATACACATAGGGGAACCTACATGTTAAACGATCGCATGTGCGGTTCAATTACCCTCTTTGCTCATCTCTAAATCTTCTAAAGGTCGGGCCAGTGTGTCCACTTTGGCATTTATATCATAACTTGGTTTCACTTGGGGAGAGAAACCCTCATTCGACGTAATGGACCTAGATTCTTTATTAGGCCACTGTGACTTTTTCACTATTGCTTCTAGGAATACCCATGCGTCAACCTCACTTTTCTCAATAAAATCCCCATTAGATTGTGACTCAAGCATAGTTCGAGTGTCCTATGTCCATCCCATAAAAAATCCATCATACAAAATTTGGACTTGGTGTCCTATCTCCATCCCATCGTGTGGACATTGCAGTAGCATATCCTTGAATCGCTGCAAATACATCTAGAAGGCTTCTCCCTCCTTTTGGCGAAATGTGCTGATGGCATGACGTATCGACACCGTCCTTTGGTTAGGAAAGAATTTTTGCAGGAAGGTGACACTCATTTGGTTCCAAGTGGTGATGGATTCGGTTTTTAAAGAGTTAAACCCACTTTTAGCTTTTTCTTTCAATGAGAATGTAGAAATTTAAGTTTTACAATCTCGTTAGTGAGTTGTTGGTACTTAATGGTCCCACAAATTTCTTCAAACTCGCACATGGAGGTAGGGATCCTCTTTTTCAATGCCACAAAACATGGGCAACAATTGGATTATTCTCGAATCGAATTGGAAATTATTCATGGTGTGCTCAGGTGGACATATACATGAAGGTTGACTAGACCTAGTCGGATAAAGGTAATATTTAAGGGCACATGGTGCTAACTCATCTCCCATCTCAGTGAATATAAAAATCTACCCACTTCAGTATCGGGAATGCTAGACTCCACACTCGACAAACGACGGGTATGATCTGGAAACCAACTTCGCTTACACTGAGCTCACTCGATTTTTTCTCTCTATCGTTTTCTTTTGATCTTTTTATTTTTTCTTTTTTTCTTTTTTTACTTTTTTTATGCGAAGAAAATAAAAAAAATTGACTCAAACCACGTAATTCCTAGCTAACAAAAAGCCAAAAATGAATTATCTAATTTAGGTGAGGGGAATTTAAATTTTAAAATCTTATTTTCTCGAGATTAATCGACGACAGGGGTCTCTGAATTAATCTCACTAATTAGGCAGCTCCTACTCTTTGACAAGGGAGAATTTAAAAGACAACCAACTATGATTATCACCTCAAATCCCACTTTTTCCTCCAGGTAGGTAGTCGGTATGAAGACTCATTAAAAACCACTAATCCTAGGCAAGGTGAAACGAGATCGATTTGACAAGTTCGTGTTAGAGTAGCTTTTAATTCCATCCTTGTTAAGAGGTTTTCTATGAGCTATGTGATATCCTAAGGGCAATGTTTACTTGACTTAAAATTAAATTGTGATGGCTCGGGATATGCAAATGCTTAGTTAATTAGTGATTTTCGGGCTAAGGAAAGGTGATGAAATTCCCACCCTATCTTTCACGTGGGTTCTTCCCTTAATCCAATTTATGCAATGTGCTAAATTAAAATGTGAAATCAAATAAAGCAGTAGCACACAAAAACGTACCTCTGGCATGGACTTTTTACGGTTACTTATTTATGCCGGGCTGAAGTTTAAGTTGACGTTGATCGAAGGGAAACGTCAACTACATTTTAGTCATCCCCGAGAGTTCCTTGTGCTCTTGGAAAGATTTCACAATTTTTTCTTCATGTTCGAGCACCGTTGCACAGTTTTCTGAATTTTTCTTCACTTTTGCCCTTTTTTCTTCTTTTCTCTTTTTTTTTTGAATGTGATTCTGAAAAAAAAAAGAAAAGAAACTACCCCAAACGTAAAGTGCGACACAAAAAAATTAAGAAAAGAAAAGAACAAAAATCACGCGGCACACGCATTAGTGATGTATTTAACACGTAAAAAACAAAAAAAAAAATCATTGTTTTTTTATCTTTTTTTTCTAGAAATTAATAGTAAAAAAAAATCTTTTTTTGATTTTTTTAGGCACTACGTACTAAAAAAAACGATTCTGGAAATTTCTAGAAAAAAACATCTTGTTTCGAGTTTTTTTCATTTTTTTATGTATTTTGTTATAAAGTAGGGCTAAAAGTGCTATTTACTAAAAAAAACTTATATTTGATTTTTTTTACTAACCAAAAAAAAAACTATTAGTTGTTGAATTTTTTTTCCAGATTTTTTTTTTGTCTTTTATGAAATTTTTATTAACAAAAATGGAAAAAGTAAAAAAAACTAATTCGAAAGTCAAAACTTCTTTTAAAAAAATTGAACAAATCCCCGGCAACGGCGCCAAAAACTTGTTGTCAATTTTTAAAGTATGGCAAGTGCACGAGCTATTATAGAATAGTGATTGTAAGTACGGATCGAACCCACATGGATTCATCAATTTTTTCCTTCAAAATAATTATGACTGTCTAACTAGACAAAATGGGTGTTGAGAAGATATGTAATATTAAACTAAGCTAACACAATTAAAAAGTACGACTATGAAAGATATAAACTAGTGTGCGAGAAAATAGGACATTGGATCCATTTATCACGTTTAACTAATACTATGCAATAATCCCAACTTTATAACTCAAATTAAACCGACTTTAGTCGCATTTAATTCGAAAAAATAACACGGTTAAAGTTCAATATGAAATCTAACGTCTCTAAATTTAGACGGCTAAAATCCCTATTCCCTTAAAAAGTGCACTTTTAAATTTCATAGTATAATCTTTAAGCATGGACTGTCAATTAATTTAATAAAAGTATAACCCATCCAAAAATACTCGTACATAAAATAAAAAATGATTTTTTTTTCAAACAAAGCCGAAGGTTTAAAACACACTCTCGCATCATTTTAAATGAATACGAAATTTTCAAAACCTTTAGCACATATTAGGATAAAAACGAATTTAAATCATGCATAATATTATTTAAACATGATAATTTTCACCTAGTCCTAAGAAAGAAATTAAGCTAGCATAATTGAAGACATAATAAATTGCAAGAAAGAATACTAATTTTGGTTAATAAAACAAACTTAAAAATGTATCAGTATTCTTTGGACTTCTACCTTTATATTCTTTAGATAAGGACTTTCTCGGTTGTACCTTTGGACTCCTACATTTATATTCAGACTTCGCATGTATCAGTATTCTTTTATACTGGCACTTTGTGGATGGTTTTTAGTCGATGTTGCTCGACAAACACTTGTACTTATTTTATGGAATGTTTAGTTTCTTTCTTGTAATAGTTAATTTGGTTTCCTAGTATGTTGGTTGAATTTGATTTAATTCATAAGATAAAATTTGACATCAGCCTAATTTAAGACTAGGTGATTAGTAATTAAAAAGTTTTTCGATAGTGATGCTAAGAATGAACAAGATGAGATTCCTCTTTAATTTGGTATATGACTGATCACCAGGTATTTTATTAAGCGGGGTGTCACATCACGTTAATTTAACCATGAATATACATTCAAATATTATCATGTTGTTTCGTCAACTTATATTTACATTAATGAGAGTCTTGCTCGAAATTATCTTTTAACTTTCTTAATTAGGGTACAGATCCATGAGTGCTATACGGTCTTTCACCGACTCCCACCACGCCAAAATATGCTATTGATTAGTTGTTTAGGGTCTAAGTATTAGGCCCCACCCTAGGGATCTGGGCCCTTCTTAAATTTTCCAATTATCCTTGAGTGCTTTATACTTGTTACATATTTATAACCTTTTTTCCTTCATTTATTTCTTATTCACTATTAAACATGTTTCCTTTATTTTATTTTTATTGGGCGATGAGTCAAAATACCTAGGACGAGACAAGTCCTAACACACTTTATTTTCAAGTTTCACGTTTTATAAAAAGCTCATTTTCATTTGACCTTAGACTCGGTATTTCATCTTTTGAAAATAACTTTAATTGACATATCCTGTGAAACTTTACCTTTTCTTACAAATACCCATTTGTACGCTTCAATGTAATTTTCACTGTTTACGTATACTTGTAAAACTTGCATTTGATACATTTTGGCAAAAATGCTTCTTTTCATCTTTACCTTAAAACATATGAGTTTTTCACCACGTAAAAGCCAACTCTTTAACTCTAGTCCTCTTGGTTTCGTAAATCAATCTTAACTCCATATTTCACATAAATAGCACTTCTCTGTTAAAATATTTATTTTGTCATTTGAAGGCTTTACCATTCAAAACATTTCAATTACAATGTCTACCTTATTTCTCATCATTTTACGTTGTCATTTTCTTCCTTTAAAGTCAACTTTTCAAGACAATATTCATTTTTTAAAATGTTACTACTTAATCTAAATATTTCAAAAAATGACACTTTTGGCGGCCAAAAAACTATACTTTTGACATATCAAGACTTGTCTTACAAATTGATAACTTCTATTTGTTATGATTATATCTTATTTCTCTTTGGGCCTTAACTTTACGATATTATGTGTTTGAACATCTATACTTTTACTACTTTTACACTCAACACCCTTTACATTGTTTTCTTCATGCTTCTCCAACTTTGTTCACATAAATTATATCATTTTATAAGATTAGTATTATGAAATCTCAAGTTTATCATTTCGTTTTCAAAAGCTCATTTTAACACATTGTCAACATACTTAGCCCATTAATCCTAGCTACATGAGTTTAAGTTCACGAAAGTAAGTTTTGATGCCGATGAAACCCGACAAATACATCCTACTATTTCTTCATAAGTTCAATATAATATTTTATCCCGAAATGAACAAGTTTAACATGATTTGTGAAAGAAATAATTTTCTTTAACATTTTTAATTTTATCCTTCTATCAAACATTAACTTTTATTCATTTTTATCACATATTATTCGACATATATTAATGTAGTAATAATAAGGATAAGTAGTCATATATATATATATATATATATATATATATATAGCATTCTTTGTTTTGAAATTTGAAAATAGTGTAGAATGCCTACCTCTTTCAGATAATAACTTTGATGAATACGTAGAAAAGAAATCAATAAGCTCCAAACTTTAACTTCTCCTATAAATTCTCTTCCATACCCAAAATAATCCCACTATAACATGTATAAAGAGAATAAGCAAGTTTTTGTTGAGTTAAAAAGAATGAGAGAATGAGTATTTTTGGATGAGACAAAATGAACATTTTCATACTTCATAAAGGGTAGAAAATGGCTCTAGAACATGTCCTCTACTAATCTCAAATGGCTCATAAACATGTAGTGATGACACCCTATGCCAAATGGGGGTAGAAAAGGCTGAAATAATGGATGAAAATCGCTAAAGTTGGAAACTTACAGGACTCAAATTTCCCAATTTAATTTTTTACTAAACTTCGGACATAAAAAACCTTAATATGGATATAAACCTTATTTTCACATCGGCGAAGAAGGAAAAGTTATCGAGAATTTAATTTTACATTTCGTTGACGTTTTTAAAATTTTTCTAAGCATTTTATTTTTGACGAAAAACCCATTATAATATATTATTATTATAATTATGATTCTTTGATTTTCCATCTTTTATCCATAAGATATTATTATACATAAATATAAGCGTAATTATATAATTCGTTCCGTACATTTTTCTTTAATTCTATTTGTAACGCGTAACTTAATTTAACATGTGCAATGCGGCATGCGATATTTGTTTATTTTTCTCACTAACCATAATTTCAACTAAAAAAACCTATTTAAATTAATCCCGTTAATTCTCATAAATCCATACACATATAATTTACAAATCACGTGAGTATAAAATTTTAATCGCGACTTTATTAATTCAACAAAATTCGGGCGCTATAACGTTAATGATAAACAAATGTTAATCAAGTTCTGATTTAGATTGAATGTGTGTGTAATATGAACTAAGTAAACATCCACAACAAATCTAGGGGGTGGGGTGAATAGGTTTGATAGTATCCTATGTCAATTTTTAAAAATGTGCACAAATTTTTGCAACTCACCCAAGATGAGATTAAGTGAATCTAGTGATGAAACATAGATCTAAAATTCTTAATCAAATTTTAGTCCAATTCACACGATGAAAATAAGATCTATGTGAAGTGTGTGATCAATTGTGGACATGAATAATCAAAACATACACAAGAAAGCAAAAGACATGGTTGTTAGGAAAGAAACCCCATCGAGGGGTAAAAAAGCTCGACACACGCACAATTATCATTTCTAATTGAAAGTAATTTCACAAAAGACAAGAAGGTACCTCTCACACAATCCCTATCGTGTAGTTACCTATGAACCCTTCAAATCTTCCTCATAGTCAATGAGCAACCATCCCAAGCTCCATGAGATGAATTAAGAACTCCTTTCTCTTCGTTGTAGTCGCATCACACTTCAATATCCCGAATACAACGAAATGCCTCCAATTTTATGTCGCGCAATGCTTGATCATAAAAATTCAAAAAATGTGTAATGAATTGATAAAAATAATGTATAGATGTAATTCAAATCCACTATCAATCCTCTCAAAAATACATTGAATCAAATATAGATCAATGTTTTAATGTTTTTGGAAAACAAGTGAGATTTGAAATATAAGAGGGATAAAGTATCCCTCAACTTCAAAAATCTAGCAGAAGTGTATTACACATGTGAATGTTTGACATCTCTCAAAATGGGAGGGAACTTGTCCTGCAAAGAGAAAAAAATAAAAATATGAGTCGACCGTGTGCACTGTTGTAATACCCCATACTTTTATGGATATTTAAATTGCATAAGTGGGTGTAATTTGATAATTAGAGGAATTACTGTGAATAGTAGTTTTGGAATTAATGAGTGTTAGATTATTACCTATGTGTATTATATCTTCTTTTGGGACTAAGTAAATGAGTCGAAATATTTTTATGTCACATCGCAGCTGGGTAAAGCGACGGGAAATATTTCACGTTGTAGAAAGCGCGTGTTTAGAAGTGTTAGGTCCGATAAGTTAATTTTAGTTAAGTGACTCAAATGGAGATTTTGAGTGCACGGGTCATTTCGGAATGGCCGAGTTAGTCAGAATAGAGTGCTCGGAGGTAGCATTTGGGTTCCGGGGACTTTTGGACTAGTAGGGACTCACAATTGAGTAAACGAGTCATTTTTGGGTTTAATACGAAGATAAACTCCTTTTCTCTCTTATAATGCATGAGAGAGAGAAAGGAAAGATAGAAAATAATAAGGAAAGAAAGGAATAGGGAGAAGGGATAAGAGAAAGGGGATTTCAGCCCAAACTCCGCAGGATTCGACTCGAGGTCGTCGGATTATATCCATGAGGCAAGTGTTTACTTTGCTTTATTCAATTGAGTGTGTGTATATCATATTATAGTTGCTAAACTATATGATTTTTTAGGTTGGAACCCTTGAAATAAATTTGGGAAATTTGATTTTGATTTCACAAATTGCTGTGTTGCTAACTCTTTATGAATTCTAGTGTTAAACCCATGCTAATGGTGTGTATATATGGTTAGAAATGGGATGAAATGAGAAATGAGAGTTTAAATTGTTTTAGGGTTTAAATCCAAGATAATTTGTTCTATCCCATAAAATAATTGATGTGTTAGTTATAAATTAGTGATTGGATGATTATATTTTTATTGGGTGGGATTGGAAACCACAAAAATGGAGGTTGGGATAATTTTTGGGATTTTGGAGAAGAAGAAATCGCTCGAACTATATGTTATGGTTTGAGCAAATCAATTCTCATTTGGGGCGAATTGATTCTCTTAGGAAGGCCTGCAGGACTATCTCAGGTCTAATCTATATGTATTTGGGGCAAATCAATTCGCACCTGAAGACCTGAGTATTGATCCTGTTCGAATCGATTCGCTTGTCCCAATCGATTCGCAGCTTGGGCGAATCGATTCACATCATCAGGAATTGAAAATTCTTCTTCCTTAAGTTTAGGGGGAATTAAATTATAAATGGGAGATAATTATAGGGGATTCTAGATGTGATATTAGGAATCCTAGATAATGGAATTTAGGGTGAATAAACCATGGGTTGAAAGAGAGAACATTGGATTAGTTGAGTGTACAATTCGGGGTATGGACTTAATGAATGTTTAGGATGAGTGACATTCGAGAGAAGTCGTTGTCAAGTGTGTTTATATATTTATGTGTAGAGAATAAATATGGGACGATTACATTTAAGTGAATCCTAAGATGTGAGTAGGATGACATTTCAGATATGGGTTGGAGAGGACTAAGCTACTATCCGATATGTCTATATTGACGATTATTATCATTGATGATGCAATACCTGTGGAATTAAAATAAGTTACTTGTATACTTGATTAATTATTGTGAATCGATATATTCGGCTTTATATAAAAATCCTTAAAAGTGATTATGGTGTGAGTTAAATCTTAAGTCAGAGAATACTTTTAGGATTAGTATCTTAAGTGTGTGAATACTTATATACAATTACGAATGTGAGCATTCAGGATTTTGGCTATTGCTATGAGAGTTTGGCAATTATAGCCATGGTATATTGAAAAGTGATATATATTACATATACGTGTGTTGTTATAGTTAGGGGTGTGCGAAAAAACCGACCGAACCGAAAACCGAACCGAACCGGCCCGAACCGAACCGAACCGAAAACCACAGTAACTTACAGTATATATATGATTTGGTATAAATATATCGGTATGCCAATGATATATTTATGTATACATATATCTCTAGTACTATCCAGGGAGGTTGCGCGATGTGGGTGAATCCCCTGGCTTGAGGAGCAGGGAGACTATAGTCCCCAGGTCATATAGTCCCGCATATGGGTGCGATAATGATTCCACTTTCAGGAGGGAATATGACAACCTCCACCATTTAGTAATTTTTTTACCATGATCATGAGTTAGTAGACTTGGTTCCTGTGTTAAGTTGAGTATACACGGATGATGATAGCACTTTGAGACTACATCCTCGAGTTATAGCTCGGTGGGATGGTTATTATACTTATCGTTTTTATCTAGATTTAAATTGTGATTCGTATATTAAAGTGAGAATTATATATACAAGATTTTATATACTAAAGTGAAAATGGTACTTTAAACTAGTGAAAGTTTCGAAAAATGAACATTATATATATATATATAATCGATGATTATTTCAAGAAAAGTTTATATGATAGCCTACGGTATAACCTATGTGATATCATGCCAGGTAAGTGATAGTTATGAGAATTCAGAGGATGGGTGAAAGAGAATAGTAAGGTAGGGTAGCTTAACTAGGTTGTTAAAAAATGTATACGATAGGTGTGCACTATTAGAGGAGGGGTGAAGTGTATCTCATGGGAGTGAGATACCAGTTTAAATATGAGAGATTTCATATTTTAAAAATATAACATTTGTTGCACTTGCTAAATATTTTCAAACCTCGGACTCCTCTGACCCGTTTCTCTATTTTACCTCTCTCTTGCTATATATGTATATATTTTAGGTGTGCAGTCACAGGGACGCCTGGATGATGATTCTTCTGAGTCAGACATTGTTGCAGTAGCTGTGGATGCACGCAGGTTTATTTTAGATGCCTCTATCCTTGTGATCTAGATAGGAGGTACTGTAGTAACATTGAGACTGATGGCCCAACCGTATTCATTTATTCTTTTACCTCATGTTATTTTGCGACACTTCGATTTGGTTGTATTAATGTTGTACCGAGTGTTCGGTTATCTTATTTCATTTCAGTTTTGTATATATAAATTGTTATGATTTTTTTCCTTATGGTTGGTTTGGTTAAAAAGATTAGTTAATTAAAATTTTGATGCAAGGCCTAATAGGTTGTTAGTAATATATTGATTTTTGACAGTGATGCTGATAATGAACCAGATGAGATTCCTATTTTAATTTGGTATATGATTGATCACTCGGTATTTTACTAGGCGGGGTGTCACAACTATTATACTAAAAAATTATTTCAAGTGCATGGGAAATTATGGTATGGGGTTGACAAGTTCGGGTCGAACCCACTGAGATTCCGTTAATTTTATAAATTAACCACTTTCCAACTAGAGAACTATGGGTGTATAAATAAGGAGTGGAGAAGAAATAAAGTGAACGCAAATTGAGAATGTAACTATAAAGTGTGTAACAAGTATGGGAGGTTACTAAGACGTATGATTCGTTTATCACTTTTAATTAATATCACACTTTAATTTAAGTATGTGTTCCCGATTTTACATTTCAAAATTCATCAACTCTCATTGCTTACATTTCGAAAAAAATAACATTCAACGTTCATGAAAATAATTTTAACATCTCTTTCTGAACGAATTTAATCCCAAATCCCTTAAAAGTATCATTTTTATGTCTTAAGTGTCATCTTTAAGCATGAGATATCAATTAATTTAATAAAATCAAAACCCATCCACAAGTACTCACGCATAATCTTAAAATTTTAATCAACAATTAATTTTGAAGGTTTAAAACACATTCTCGTGTTGTTTTAAATGAATGCCAATTTTTTTTATTATAGCACGTCGCGAATTATATCAGAACGAATTTAACATCGAATATTAACTAAGCATGATAAACATCAACAAATCCTATCATGAAATTTAAGCTAGCAGCATAATTGAAACACAAACATTGAAAGATGAAATAATACTTCTCATTAGTAAAATTCAACAAACAAAAAATGGAGGCCCAATACTTTAGTGCCAATACAAAAGGTCATCCCCAAAATTTACATACTATTGCCTCACAAATATAATATGAATTCAGCCTCAAATTTTTTTGGCTCGAATGCTGAGTTCAAGGGTAATTTTTATGGGGAAAAGTGTGAATAATTTGAATGGGACTAACATCTTATTAATTAGTTTAAAATGAATTATAATTTTTTTAAAAGGTACTTTATGTAGTAAGTTAATAAAATAAAGGGGGTCTCTTCTGATGGGTGACTATAAATATGCAATTATCTTTTGATTTGATAACACAAATAATCTTGGAAAGAGTTCTTGTACTATGGGATTGTCCTCTATAATCTTTGATAGCAAAAAAAAAAGGGGAATCATATTCCTTGATTTTTTGATATTTTTGGTTTATTCTGATGCAAAAATGACAAGTCAATGGGAGTTGTAATGATTGGAACCTTCTTATCTCTAGAAATTATATGGGGGATAAAGATACGATTATTCACGAGTTGTTAGTGGCACTGCGCCACGTGGAATCCTAGCTTGGGCTCCCTTTATTGAAAAAATAGGAATTGAGAGGTTGCAGTATTTGAACCCCAGACCACTTCTTACCCCCTAATGTTCTTTTGCCACTAATTTAACCTATATCTCTAATTATAAAACACATCAAATAATTTATAATCAACAACTTCTTCCCTTTTCATCTTTTCACACTTTGAACCCCAAAACTTTAAATCTTCATAACGTCTTCATTTCTCCTTCAAACTTCACAATTTGAAGGGTACCGATAAAAATACAAAATAAAAACAATTAATTTTAACTTATACCCATAAAATTTAGAGAATTACAAAATTACCCCTAATTGAATTTTAGCCTCCAAACTTTTTGTGACAACCCGCTCACCAAAATATAGGGTGGCCAGCCCGATACTCCAATATAACTGGAATCACGGATGGAATCATTCCCAGCATCACAACAACATCATAAGTATACGGGGTAACCACCCAATATTTTAGAAAACGAGTTGCCAAACATTTAATTTTATAATAAGTTAAAGAAATAATCTAAACAACCCAATTTGAAAAGAAAGTGGAAACCCAAGAAACTTATAGTACAACAACAACAAGTATACAATAAGGGACCGAATATGTTGTCGGTCAACAGGTACAAACAACGTAACCAACAAGTTTAATGTAAGTTACATAATACATCCATTAGATAGTTACAAAAGGTTGGGCCACACCCGGAATCACCTAACCAGCGCAGAAAAATATGTTACAATGCTCATATGGCCTGGGACTATATCCACCCTGCATTCATTAGCCAGGGGGCTTTACCTCACGCGCGCACTTCCCTTATGATGGCATTTAGAGAGGTGTGTTTAAGAAAATTATCATTTACCATGTTCATGATTAAGTAATTTATCATTTATCATTTATCATAATCATTACCATATTCATTTCATTTTCATTTTCCATGTGCATGTTTCATTTTATCCGAAACCATAATCATTTAACATCATCATTTCTTTCATCGTAAAATACGTTCCCGAATTATTCTCCAAGAGATCATCATACTTATTTTATTCACAAGGTTTTATATACCTTAATTGAGCCCCTAAAGTCTCCCAATATGACATTACAACTCCTAGACTCCTAATAATTATCTAAAGGAAAGTAATGCCCGAACATCACTTTATACAATCTTGGAATAAGCCCCATTTAATACCCTTCTAATCTAGGGTAGCTCCCCAACTCATCTAAAACTCTAGGACTCTATGTTTACTTCATTTAAGAAGGTTACTAGGTCGTAAGCCTAAAGAAAAAGAATAAAAATTGAGTTGGAAAAATCAACTAAAAATAGCAGGGTCCGAATCGATTCGCCCTAGGACCGAATCGATTCCCCCCACAAAGCGAATCGATTCGCCCAAAAGCGAATCGATTCGGGTGATGAACCCAACTTTCTGTAATAATCGAATCGATTCGGCCTTAACCCGAATCGATTCGGGTCCCCAGACCTGGAAACTGTCCCCTTAACGAATCGATTCGTCCTAGGGGCCGAATCGATTCGCCCCTGCAAATGGGCCAAGAAGGGGGCTATGGGTTATGAACCCTAGTTTTTCCCCAAAACTCAAATCTCTTCCATTTTTATACACATCCATCAACATTAATCTATCCCAAATCATCCTACATGATTATTCAAGACTATAATCCACAATATCATCAACTTAATCCATAATTAGGGCTCAAACACCATAAATTCCATTTTTGATCAATAATTTCAAATACACAACTATCACACAAATTACTCATCTTAAATCACATAGTAGCAAGTAGAAAACTTGCCTTAAGCTTGAAAATTAAGATTTGAGGAAGATGAATGCAAGATCAATCTCCAAATCTTCAATCTCTCTTTCTTTCTCCACAAGTTCTCTTCTTGTCTCTCTCTCTCTAGGTTTAATAAATACACTAAGAGAAATAAATAAAAGGCAAGACATAAATCGTGGCGTAAGTTCAATTCCCCAACTTAAGTGGTTAATACCACATTGAAATGATTCGCAACTACACATTTATGTCAAAACTAGTCAAAAGTGCCCAAAACATAAAAATACAATATGGCACATATTTTGACTATCTCGCACCTTTCGGGACTAACTACGCCCTCCAAATTATCATTTGGAAATTTTATAACTCATATCAAATTCCAGTTTCATTATAAACCATGAATGTCATTTAATGCACATGACACTATAAAGCGCAACATGATGATATTTACCTACACATATAGTAAATATGCAACAATTCAGTAAATATTAACTTTTTTTAACTCATTTGATTAATATTTACTCCTTATTCCATCATTTTATATATTTACTTTACACAGTAAACTAATATAAAATAGGTTCTCAAAAGTGAGGGTTGTTACATACTCCCCCCCCCCCCCCCCTTACGAGGGAATTTTGCCTCCAAAATTCAAGCGTACCTTGCAAGAAGAGATGCGGATACTTTTCCCGCATGTCATCCTCGCGCTCCCACGTCGATTCCTCGGCGTTGTGATGACTCCATTGAAATCTAACCAAGGGCACTACCCGCGATCTCAATCGTCACTCTCCATGCTCTAAGATAGCAACAGGTTGTTCTTCATATGAAATGTCGGGTTGCAACTCAATATCCTCGAAAGGAATATGCCAAAGGGCACCTTCACACCTCTTGTACTTCTTCAAAGAGGAGACATGGAACACATCATGGACTTGTTGCAAGTGTTCCGGTAGAGCAAGGTTATACGCCACCGGACCTACCTTGACAATAATAGGAAAAGGTCCAACGTTACGCGGTGCAAGCTTCCTTTTCTTTCCGAAACGCTTGATACCTTTCATAGGCGATACTCTCACCAACACTTGATCCCCAACCTCCTTATCAATATACCTTCTACCCGCATCGGCATAGCTCTTTTGACGATCTTGGGCTATTCGAATGCGATTCCGAATGAGTTCAATCTTAGAAGAAGTATCCTGGATCATTTCAGGTCCAAGGAACTTATTATCCCCCACCTCTAACCAACAAGTGGGCGATCTACAAGGCCTACCATACAAAGCCTCGTAAGGCGCCATTCCAATAGTGAATTGGTACGAATTATTATAAGCAAATTTGACCAAAGGGAGATATTGTTCCCAACTACCTTTGAAATCAAGCACACACATACGGAGCATATCCTCAACATTTGGTTGACTCTTTCTATATTCCCATCTGTTTGAGGATGATAAGAAGTGCTTAACTTCAATTCGGTTCCCATGGCCTCTAGGAAACTTTGCCAAAAGTGGGAAATGAAAATCTTATCCCGATCGGAAACTATATTTAAAGGGACCCCATGAAGTCTAACAACCTCCTCAATAAACAACAGTACATAACGAGCGGTATTGTAGTCGGTACGTACCTGTAGGAAATGTGCCGACTTCGTCAAATGATCAACTATGACTCAAATAGAATCGTGACCATTTTACGACATTGGCAAGACCGTAAAAAAATCCATTGATATTGTCTCCCACTTCCACACCGGAATTTCCAACGGTTGCAGCAAACCCATCGATCGTTGATGATCTATCTTGACCAATTGACAAGTGGAGCATTGGGACACGAACTCAGAAATATCCCGCTTCATGCTTGGCCACCAATACTGACGGTGCATGTCTTGATACATTTTGTCGTTACCCGGATGTACTGCAAACTTGGAACTGTGAGATTCCTCCATTACGACCTGCCTTAAGTCCGCTTCATCTGGGACAATGAGTCTCCCATGGAAACGTACCCCACCCTCAGATCCAATAGAGTAGGATTCTGATCCCTCGGTCAACAACTTATGTATATGGTCCTGGAAACCTTTGTCCCTCCTTTAGGCTTCAACCACCCTTGCCATAATAGTAGGCGTGACGGTCAACACCGACATAAACCCCCTCGCAACCTCGTCCTCTTGACTCAACTCCTTCTATTTAGCTTTCCATACTTATGCTAACTCCCCATCGGGTTTTTTACTCAAAGCATCGGCCACCACATTCGCCTCGCCCGGGTGGTAGTGGATGTCAAATTGATAATCTTTCACGAACTCCAGCCATCGGCGTTGTCGCATATTTAAATCCTTCTGTAAAATAAATACTGCAACAATTTATGGTCCGTGAAAAGACTAAATTTCTCCCCTAGGAGATAATGCCTCCAAATCTTTAAGGCAAAGACTACTGCGGCAAGCTCTAAATCATGCACCGGATAATTCCTTTCATGTGGCTTTAGCTTGCGAGATGCATAAGCAATAGCCCATCGCTCTTGTTGAAGTACACCTCCCAATCCTTGTAGAAATGCATCGGTAAAGACTAAATATTCCAATCCCGACTTTGGCAATGCAAGGACTGGGGCAGAAGTCAACATATCCTTGAGCTCATCAAAAGCAGACTGACAGGAACTATCCCAAACAAACCTCACCCTTTCCGGGTTAGATTTATCAAAGGACTAGCAATCTTAGAGAAACCTTTGATAAACCGGCGGTAATATCCCGCCAATCCCAGAAAACTACGAATCTCGATAGGTGTCATGGGTTGACCCCACTCCTTCACTGCAACCACTTTACTTGGGTATACCGAAATACCCTGGGTTGTCATAATATGACCCAGAAATTGTACCTCCTGCAACCAAAAACCACACTTCTCGAACTTAGCATATAATTGGTGATCCCTCAATCTCTGCAGAACCAACCGTAAATGAGTAGCATTGTCAGATTCTGTCTGAGAATACGCTAGAATAACATCAATGAACACGATGACAAACTGGTCCAGGAAGTCTCGAAACACCCTATTCATGAGGTCCATAAACACGGCGGGGGCATTGGTTAGTCCAAAAGGCTTAACCAAGAATTCATAAGACCCATATCTCGTAAGGAAAGCAGTCTTGGACACATCTTGCTCCCGTATCCACAAATGGTGATACCCCATCCTCAAGTCTTTCTTAGAGAAGTACGACACTCCCCTAAGTTGATCAAACAAATCATCAATCCGAGGTAATGTGTATTTGTTCCAGATGGTGACTTTATTCAACTCTCTGTAGTAAACACATAATCGGAGAGAACCGTCCCTTTTCTTCACAAGCAACACCAGAGCACCCCACGGAGACGTGCTTCGCCTAATAAACCCTTGCTCTAGCAAGTCTTGAATTTGATGCCTCAACTCCCTCATATCAACAGGATCCATACGATATGGATCTCTCGCGATCGGTTGAGTTCCCGACGCTAAGTCAATCATAAACTCAATCTCCATATTAGGAGGCAAACCCGGTATTTCCCAAAAAACATCTTGGAAATCTTTAACAACTGGAATATAATCTAAGGAAACAACTACATCCCGAGAAGTCTCCTCCGCAATACAATACAAGTAAGTGCTAGTACCTCCTTCTAAGCGAGGCATAACCACTAAAAACATTTCTTGCCCTAGAACGGCAAAAACTATACTCTTACCATAGCAGTTAACTATCACATGATACTTCACTAGCCAATCCATACCCAAAATCACATCATACCCGACTATGTCAAGGACGAGCAAATCGGCCTCAAATCACATATTACCTAGAGTTATTCCTATTTGTTTACAAACAAAGAAAATGAGCGAACCATCGCCCATACAAGACTTAACGCTAGTGAAGGTACTCTCAGCAGATTTTATCAACTCTGTAGTCTGAGAAAAATTTCTAAAAATGAACGAGTGTGTCGCACCCGTGTCATATAACACACGACCCATGTGCCCCTAAATAAGAAACTCATCCTCAATAGCTGGAGGCTCTGGCAAAACCGGAGGAAGCATAGCATCCTGAATATGATATACACGCCTATACTGTAGCTGACCCTGCTGTGGAGGGACAACTGAATTTGGTACCTGTGGTGGTTACTAAACCTATGGCTGCTGGGGAACTCTAAGAAGCTGTCCCACAATCAATTGAGGACAGATTCTCTTAATATGGCCCGGCTCTCCGCATTGAAAGCATCGATTCAATAGGTTCTCCTGACCTCAACACCTGTTATTTCTAAACTGCCTGAGGCCTTAGCCCAGATGGCCTCTACCTCCATTTCCACCTCTACCTGCTTGTTGCGGTTATGGTCCACCTTGACCTTACCTATTGTTATTGCCACCCACAAAAAACCCACCAAAACGTTGCCTCTTTGACAAGTCCCCTTACTGGGGATCCCTTTCTTTATGCTTATTACTCAAAGATTGGGACGAGGGAAAAGCTCCTCCTCCAGTCCCATTTCCCCCAGTTTTTCCCGCTTGCCCCATTACTGGAGCTTTCTTGTTACTCTGGACATACAAACGATGTTCTTGGCAATGAAGCAATGCCGCATTCATCACATCCCCGAAAGTTTGCAAGGCTGGATTACCCAATAAATGTTGTCGGATTCTCTAGTTCAAACCTCCCATGAACTTTGATATTTTCCTCTCTTCTGGAGTCACTTCATCCGGTACAAAACTTGCTAATCGGGTGAACTCCTCTTCATATTACGCCATGAATCTCTCACCTTGCACCACATCCTGAAGCTTCCTTCTCATCTCCCTTTAAACTGCGGGAGGGAAGTTCTTCCGATCAAATAAAGCCCAAAAATCACTGATAGTCATGGTATCTCTCTGCTCTGGCATAGTCATCGACTCCCACCAATTTAACGCTGACCCAACAAGCTTGAAAGTAGGAAGGACATGTTTTTTCTCCTCACTACATTCCACCATACGCAGATGGCGTTGCATATCCTTCTTCCACTGATTAGCTCTAATAACATCAGAGCCTCCATCAAATTCTGGGGGATGGCCCTTTAAAAAGGACTCCCTAACTCTCTCCCACGGAGAAGGTCCCATAGGAGCTAGTGCATCCTGAGCCCATTGTTGAGCGTGTGGTAATTATTGAATTACGGCGGTCATAGCAGTATTAACCGCTTGGGCCACTATATTTTCTACATCAACAACATTTATAGTTCCCTGCTACGACGGCGGTGGAGGACCAACGTCCTCTTTTATAACTCTATTGTGTCTCGCTGGGCAACCTCTCTTAGGCGGCATCTGAGATGAGGAAACAATAGAGTTAGAATACTGTTTAAAATAATCTATCTTGCAGAAGATCGCAAACATAAGTAACAAAGCAATCCTAACATTAGGCTCTATATCAAAGAACGCTACGGTAGAACGTGACAAGTCCGCATAGATCCTATTACTCTAGAACCTGATGCTCTGATACCATCAGTGACAACCCGCTCACCAAAATATGGGGTGGCCAACTCGATACTCCAATATAACAGTAATCATGGATGGAATCATTCTCAGCATCACAACAATATCATAAGTATACGGGGTAACCACCCAATATTTAGAAAACGGGTTGCCAAACATTTAATTTTATAATAAGTTAAAGAAATAATTTAAATAATGAAAATAAAGTGGAAACCCAAGAAACTTATAGTACAACAACAACAAGTATACAATAAGGGACCGAATATGCTGTTGGTCAACAGGTACAAATAACGTAACCAACAAGTTTAATGTAAGTTACATAATACATCCATTAGATAGTTACAAAAGGTTGGGCCACACGCCCGAATAAAAGACCCGATCATAACAAGAATACAAAAATGAAGGCGTCTATCAACATATCCCGTAATATCTGCAGAGTATTACGTCTCCCCAAAAGTACTGGAGTAGGAACGTCAAAACGGGAGTCCTTGCGGCGGAGCACCTGAGCGAATACAAGATACATACACAACAAGAAATATGAATGGGTCAGGGCCCGATTTTATATGATCAGCAGATGAATAAAAAGTATGACAGTATTGAGTAGTTAATCGTGAATGATAAAGATGACATTCTAACATGTTAACCTCATATAATAAACTAAGACAATTTAAATGATTATAAATTTAATTCAGTTACATAAGAGGATATGAACAAACATCATTAATTAAAGCCTTTATCATTTTCCACCTTTTCATTTCATCTTTTCATTCCTTATCAGGAACCTAATTACTGTCATATGCTCTTTATGGCATTCCATTCCTTAACAGGAATATAATATCTTTTATATGCTCTTTGTGGCATTTATCGTACATAGAGTCCCACTTGATAAAGAATGGTTATATTCATATACATATAACGATTCTAAGACCACCCGTCCGGGTTTCCCCACTGTACGCGCCCCTAAGTGACCATCATCTTCCAGGGTCTATATACCAAGAAAACCTGGGCACCTATCGCAAGACGTCGGGAAGCGGCCATATGCCTGCGGGATAGTTATGACCACACCCAGAATCACCTAACCAGCGCAGAAAAATATGTAGCAATGCTCATATGGCCTAGGACTATATCCACCCTGCATTCATTAGGCAGGGGGCTTCACCTCACGTGCGCACTTCCCTTATGATGGCATTTAGAGAGGTGTGTTTAAGAAAATTACCATTTACCATGTTCATGATTAAGTAATTTATCATTTATCCTAATCATTACCATATTCATTTCATTTTCATTTGACATGTTCATGTTTCATTTTATTCGAAACCATAATCATTTAACGTCAACATTTCTTTCATCGTAAACTACGTTCCTGAATTATTCTCCAAGAGATCAACATACTTCTTTTATTCACAAGGTTTTATATACCTCAATTGAGCCCCTAAAGTCTCCTAATATGACACTATAACTCCTAAACTCCTAATATTTAGCTAAAGGAAAGTAATGCCCGAACATCACTATATACACTCTTGGCATAAGCCCCATTTAGTACCCTTCTAATCTAGGGTAGCTCCCCAACTCGTCTAAAACTCTAGGACTCTAAGTTTACTTCATTCAAGAAGGTTCATGGGTCCTAAGCCTAAAGAAAAAGAATAAAAATTGAGTTGGAAAAATCAACTAAAAATAGCAGGGTCCGAATCGATTCGCCCTAGGGCCGAATCGATCCCCCCCACAAAGCGAATCGATTCGCCCAAAAGCGAATCGATTTGGGTGATGAACCCAACTTTCTGTAATAATCGAATCGATTCGGCCTTAACCCGAATCGATTCGGGTCCCCAGACCTGGAAACTATCCCCTTATTGAATCGATTCGTCCTAGGGGCCGAATCGATTCGCCCCTGCAAATGGGCCAAGAAGGGGGCTACGGGTTATGAACCCTAGTATTTCCCCAAAACTCAAATCTCTTCCATTTTTATACACATCCATCAACATTAATCTATCCTAAATCATCCTACATGATTATTCAAGACTATAAGCCACAATATCATCAACTTAATCCATAATTAGGGCTCAAACACCATAAATTCCACTTTTGATCAATAATTTCAAATACACAACTATCACACAAATTACTCATCTTAAATCACATAGTAGCAAGTAGAAAACTTTCCTTAAGCTTGAAAATTCAGATTTGAGGAAGATGAATGCAAGATCAATCTCCAAATCTTCAATATCTCTCTCTTTCTCCATAAGTTCTCTTCTTCTCACTCTCTCTCTAGGTTTAATAAATGCACTAAGAGAAATGAATAAAGGGCAAGACATAAATCGTGGCTTAAGTACAATTCCCCAACTTAAGTGGTTAATACCACATTAAAATGATTCGCAACTACACATTTATGTCAAAACCAATCAAAAGTGCCCAAAACATAAAACTACAATATGACACATATTTTGACTATCTCGCACCTTTCGGGGCTAACTACGCCCTCCAAATTATCATTTGGAAATTTTATAACTCATATCAAATTCCAGTTTCATTTTAAACCATGAATGTCATTTAATGCACATGACACTATAAAGCACAACATGATGATATTTACCTACACATACAGTAAATATGCAACAATTCAGTAAATATTAACTTTTTTAACTCATTTGATTAATATTTACTCCTTATTCCATCATTTTATATATTTACTTTACATAGTAAACTAATATAAAATAGGTTCTCAAAAGTGAGGGTTGTTACACTTTTTAACTTGCTCGTTTAGACTCGAAGTTCAACCAAATTTTAGTTGGAAATTCTTTTTTTTTACATGAAGATTTAGAAATTAATTTTATGCCATGAAATTTTTTAAAATTATGGTTTTACTCCATAAGGTTGCTAAAAGTTCACTTTTAACTCAAGTTCTTTTCAAACTTATATTTTCCTTTCGAGTTACGAAAACGACTTTAAGAACTCATTATTTATAATACAATGGGCCTAACACAACCTAAATTTGGGAATAAATAATACAAAATAATGAACTAAAAAAATAGCCCCAAACCTAAACTTTTCTAGGTCAGGAGAAAAACTAGAATGTTAAAATCTAATTCACTTTTGTAAGGATCTTGATTCCACTTAACATGTGCAATAAGTCGTGAAAATCTTAGGCTTCCCTAGTGGACGAGTTTTGTCTCGTGTGGTTTTGTAGTAAATATGCACACAAAATTGAAAAACATTCCGTACAAATGACACAAAAGGTAATATAATTAAGTCTCAAATGCAAACTTCATAAATATAGTAGAACTTCACTTTTAAATCCCAACTTATCATGCATGGGTGCGTAGAAGACATAAGCGTCCATTTCAAAAGATTTGATGGTGAACTTTCTTATCAGAAAGTTCATTTTAATTTCAAAATCTCACGGGATGCACTCGGAATTGAACACTCAAAAACAAATTAATTTCTCTCAGTAGATGTGAACAAAAGATAAATTTAATAAGAAAACGACACATATACATAAATGAAAAACTTACTTTTCGTTAATGGATGAATATAATATCATGAACAAAAAATCAATTACTTTTTGAAAATATTGAATCGCACCATATATCATATTCACCTTCTATCCAAACAATGACTAACTTTACTTGACATCAATGATTTCTTTCTTTTGGTTGTGCTGTTGTTTCGAGTTTTGGCTAGAAAGAGCATTTTTTTATTTCTATTTTTAAGAATATAGATGTTTTGCTGTATTTTGACTTTTACGCACTTTTTTTAATCCTCTATTTTTCTTTTATCTTTTCTTTTCCTTTTCTTTTCAAACCCACTTACTTTTTTTTGTCATTTTCATTTCATTTTCTCATTCTTTCCATTTTCTTCTTGCAACTTTATTTTATTTTTTTCCTTTTTTCCAAATGTAATTTTACCCTCATATTCTCATGAAATAAGTATGGTTTTTTTATTGGCCTAGAACTCGTAGTTAAATTTCGGTAGGGTGATGGGTTTATAATAAAATTATTATTTTTCCTATCGCCTAAAATGATTTGAAAAAAAATAATGTAAAAAGGTTGGAGTTAGACTAAAATTTTGGAGTTTCAAAATGATGGTCTAATCTCATTTCTCAAGTTTAGTTAAGTTGTTTTATCTATCAAGACGACTGAGTAAGACTTCTAATACTTAAGATTAAAATTTTTTACATTGGTTTTGTTTGTAATCGAACAAAACAAAGAATTTGAGATCATCGACGAATTTATCACTGAAGAAAATTTTGAGTTATTTTAACTCGAATAGGTTTAAATAGCTAAATTATGATGAATGGCACAATATCTCACCGGGTTGAAATCTCCATATTTATTCGTTAAACATATTAACATCCATCTCAATATCCATTTTCGATCATATTATATGTGTAATGTGTAAATTTTCATAAGCTGAGTTATTTGTGAATTAATTGTATATTAATAAATCATTTCAAAACTCAATTAAATTAATAATATTTTTGAGTTTTTAATTTTATTTTTCTGATTTTTATAAAAAAAATTCACAAATATCATCCTTACACCCAAACCTAAATTCTACATTATCCTCAATGTATGCTCAAAATAAAAATATGAACATAACAAATATAGTACAAAAGTTCAATGGTGATATTACCCTTGAACTTCATGTTTATTACCAACTTCCAATCACACATGCCTTGCATCATAAACAAAAGTAGGAACAATTAGGAGTTAACCCCATAGTAAATATATACACATGAAGGTACTCAGTGAATGGATAGTCACATCTAAAGACACCCCATAGTAATCCCATAGTGAAATTAGCATGACATGGATAGTCACATCTAAAGATTCTCTAATAGTGAAATCTAAATTGATACTTTGTGCCTATGTTCTCCTCAAAATTGAGAATGAATTAATCGGGGTGTAGGTCGAACGAAACTCTAGTCACCTCCTCAATCTCATTGAAACACTCAAATAACACAGGTGGTGAACATGACAAAAAATGATAATGCGATGTAAAAAAATGAGCATCACTTGGTGGGAAGGCTCGAATGATTTTCTCGACCACCCCATCACTAATGTATAAAACCTCACATGTCATCTTACTCTTAAAAGGTTCGTCTTCCCCATTCACATAGAAGGAATTGGTTGATCTTATCATCCCATTCATAATCCTCTATGTTATAATATGAGTCTAAATATTGGACTTCAATATTGATATATTCATCAACCGACCCAAACACCTTTTCAAATTATTAAAGACTTGAATCTAGAGATAAATTGAGTGTCCATGCATTAAAATCTATGGCGTCACTAACCAGTCGGGTAGTGGCCTCAACTAATTCATGAATATAATTGAATTCATTTTATCCCTCATCGGATGATGGATTCTCTAAATTGAATGCATTTAGGCCCATGGTCATTTTTATAAATGATAGTTTATGTTGTGCACTATGACGTCTAATGACCGCATTAGATATGGCCAAAAAGGGTCGACTGGGGATGACAAGGATTTGGAAGGATGGGTATAGTAGGAGTTGTGTTTCTAAGACCAAAAAGTCTATCGAAAAGATAAAATCACCCACTTTAACTAAAACATCATCTGCAACACCTCTACACCTTAGTGTATCGGTCGTCTAAGGACAAGATCATCTAACTGGTCTTTACCTCACTCAAACCTATTTTCTCGTACACGGCATACAGAACAAGGTTCACGCTCTCCCCTAAATATAAGAGATCTTTATCAAAGTGATGATCCCCTATCTTTATAGAGATTGTCAGCATCCCGTGATCCTTATAGATGAAGGGGTTTTTATATGAAAAATTTGAGGTAGCTTGCTCGACGGTAAATTCTTTTTTTTTAACATTGGTGTTCCATTTGAAGGTACAAAGTTCCTTCACAAAATTTGTGTAGTACGAGACTGGTTGTATTACCTAAAGTAGTGGGATGTTATTATGCACTTGCTTAAACACTTCCAACATCTTTTCCAATTGTGACTTCTTCTTTTGTGGCACCAAAAGTTGGGGAAATGTACCCTTTGGGATATACGCGACTATAAATGGCTCAGAATAATTGATGGGGGATTGACTTGACCCTAACCATTTTCATAGTTTAGTGGGGGTCTTCTTTATGATCGACTTTTTAAGTTTCATTTTTGGTAGACTGTTGACCTTAGTGGTAACTTCCTTTTCGGACCTAATATTGATAATGGATTTGATAACCTCTTGGGTCTGTGATGAACTCGCATTATCTTGAATATTTACATTTAGACATGTTCCCTTTAGTATTGGGCTAAGGTTGAGTCAGGAATGTTCCCTTATTCCTCTCACTCAAAGCGTTGATAGTGGGGTAACTTGAACCTCATATTTTGGCAATCCATTGATTATTCGCATGCAAGATTTGTTGGGTAGATTGGAGGACCTTTTGGGTGGTACGCTGGAACTAAAGGGTGCTAAGGGCAAGAAAGTTCCCCATATCCTCTAAAATTGGATCTTTGAAGAAAAATAATACAATGGTGTGGGGGCATTCATTGAGAAATCAGTGACTTCCTTGGTAGTGACCCTTCCATCCCAGGTTGTAAGAGTTCAAATATGAGTATTACATTTTCCTATTTTCATATATGGCATTCTTTTGCTCGGTCAAAGCCTTGTTAGCGGATAAAATGGGGCAATTTTTCGTGATCTTATCGAATGTGTCACAATATAGATATATGGGTGTGGCTACGCAATGAATTGCCATTTGTGATGCATTCGATCCCAATTTACTCAATTCTAACGCATTTAAATTAAGGATGAAGGTGGATAATTTTGCACTCACATCAAAGTTATAGTCAACTTAGTACGTGGTACCAACATTGGTTGGGCTTGATCTAAATTCTCGGTCGGGTTCCTAATAGTGGGATTTTTTCTACGGCCTCTAAAAAATTCTAGGCATTAGTTTCACTCTTTTCCGTAAAGTCACCATTGTACATTGATTCCAACATTTCTTGGGTGTTCAAGTCAAACCCTTCGTAGAGTATTTCAACTGGGAATCCTAACTCGACCCCATGACGCGTACATTGATGTATATAGTCCTTGAATCGTTCTAAGTACATAAATACTGATTCTCCCTTTTGTTGGCTAAATGTGTTTAAGGCATGACGTATTGACACCATCTTTTAGTTAAAAAAGTTTTTTTGGAGAAACTTTATACCCATTTTGTTCCAACTAGTGATGAAGTGGCATTTGAGTGACATGAACCAACTATTTGCATTCTCTTTCAATGATAATGGAACAATTTTAATCTAACAACATCATCGGGGAGTTGTTGGTATTTAAAAATACCATAAATCTCATCGAATTCTCATATTTGCATATACGGTCCTTTTTCTCCATTCCCCTAAACATGAGTAACATTTGGATGGTTTCTTTTTTAAATTAAAAATTATTTTACAAGTCGGTAAGGAGCCAAATGTACTAGGGCTGACTGGACCTATTGGGCTATAAGTATTCCTTATGTGTTCGAGATGCTACTTATTCTCCCATTCAGAAAATAAATAAATAAATAAAGACAATTTCGATAAAGGTCATTGGGAAATCGATATATTCCTCACTCGCTAATCAACCGATATTGTCTCGAAACTGATTACATATACACGATGGTCATCACTCAAATTTCTTTTTTTTAATATTTTTATATTTTTTTAATATTTTCCTTTTTAAGGAAAGCAGAAGCAAGAAATTCAACTCAAAACCATGCAATTCCTAAACTAACACCAAACAATTTGATTTTATCTAATTTATGTGAGGGGGGTTTTAATTTTTTAAAGTTTTCTCAAAATTAATCGACGACAACACGGGTCTCTATATTGATCTCCCAAGCTATAAAGCTCATACTTGTTGACAATGGAGAATATAAAAGATGACAAACTATGGCTATCACCTCAAACACGAATTTTACATTAAGATAGGTTGTCAGTACGAAGACACAATAAAAAACACAAATCCTAGACACGGTAAAACAAAACCAACTTACGAGTTCCCGTTGGAGTATCTTTGAATTCTAGCCTTGTTAAGAGGTTTCCTATGAGCTATGTGAGCACCATTGGGCCAATGATTAATTAATTTTAAATTAAAAGTGATGGCTCGTGTTATGCAAATATTTAGTTAATTTATTGATCTTCGGACCAAGGAAGGGTGATGACATCCCCACCTTATATTGCAAATGAGTTTTGACCTTGAGTAAATTAATGGAACTTGCTAGATTAAATGTACGAATTTTAAACCACGTAAAAAGCACACAAACGTACCTCCGTCGTGGAATTTTTACGATCACGTGTTTACATTGGGCCGAAGTTTAAATTATCATTGGTTGGGGAGAAACGTCACCTACGTTTTGTAACAACCCGCCTAATAAGATACCGGGCGATCACTCCAATATAAATTAAAACAGGAGTTTCATATGGATCATTCTTAGCATCACTGTCGAAAATCCATTTAATTACTAATATCCTATTAGGTGGCCGTTAAAAACTTTTACTAAACTACTCTTTTTAGCGAACAAATTAAAACATCCACAATAAAATGCGTAATGAACTGAAAAGAAATAAGATAACCAAACACTCGGTCAAAAATATACAACCATATCGAATGCTCTAAAAGAATAAATAAATGCAGTTGGACCATTGGCCCGAATGTATATACAGTACCTCCTATCTAGAGTACAAAAAGGGAAGCGTCTACCGAAAGTCCTGCAAGCATCCACAGCTGCTGCAGCAGACGTCTGACTCGAAAGAGTTTCCATCCAGGCGTCCCTGTGTCTGGACACTTATATATATACAATATAGAGAAAGAAAGGAGAGTGGACAAACGGGTCAGAGCCCGAATGTTTAGAAAATATTTTTCAAGTGCATAAATGCTTTATTTTTAGAAAAATAGTTTTATCTCATATTTAAATTGGTATCGCACTCTCGTGAGATACCCCTTACCTCGCCACTAACAGTGCACTCCTAGCGCATCCCTCTAGACATCCTAGTCAAGCTATCCTGCTAAACTAGTCTATCCCAAACCCACTATCTACCCTAGATAGTCTAACAGATGTACTAAGGGCTAAACTTCACTTTAATCTCGACGCTATGCCATGTTCGTGCGTGGGGTGTCTCGCGAAGCGAAATCCAAACAAGGAACCCCCCGATACACTACTATGCAGCAAGGTCGATCTTTGAGATACACCAGTCCCTCAGTATAGAAAGATATATATAATATATATACCATAAAAATTTTAATAATATAAGAGCACTAAGGATTAAACTTCTCCCCAGTCTCAACACAGTGCCATATTCGTGCGTGGGGTGTCTCGCGAAGCGAAATCCAAACAAGGAACCCCCCCGATACACTACTATGCGGCACGGTCGATCGTCGGGACCCATCAGACCCTCGGCACTCAATTTATACATATACATATATCTACAATATACTTCCGGATAATATAATTATCACCCGGACTGAGGATTTCCAAATCAATTGTATCATTATGATACACATCCGGATCTATCTCCCGGACTGAGGTGTATTCTATACACAAAGTATTTATCAATACTTATCCTTTATTTCCAAAAACTTTCATTTCCCTTCTCATATCCAGGAAATGTATTTAAAGCCAATTCATTATCATGAATTACTTTAATAAATCATATACCTTTTTAAAAGCCAGTTTTATTATCATAAAAATGCTTTTCCTGTTAAATCATCCCATTTCCCTTTTTATACTCAGGAAATGTATTCAAAGCCATTTTCATTAGCATGAAAATGCTTTGATCAAATCATATGCTTCCACATCCCTTCCTACATCCGGGAGTGTTACCGAAGCCAAACCTTTATCCCATTTCCCTTTTTATACTCAGGAAATGTAAATTAAAGCCAATCCATTATCATGAATTGCTTTAATAAATCTAAGACCGTCCCTCCTGGTATCCCCACTGGATGCGCCCCTAAATGGCTATCATCTTCCAGGGCCTCCAAGACAACCTGGGAACCTAACAACGTCGGGAAGCGGCCATATGCCTGCGGGATAGTCAAGACCACACCCGGAATCTCCTAACCAGCGCAGTAAAAATAAACGCCCATATGGCCTAGGGACTATATCCAACATGCTTAACAGCCAGGAAGGCTTCACCACAACGCGCGCGACTTCCCTTATGATAGCGATTTAGGGAGGTGTGTAACCATAATCCATAATTTATCAATTATGAAAATCATTTATCTTTCCATTTTGAAAATATTCATTTATATATTCTCAAAATCATTTCCATCATAATATATATATACCTAAATCACACAGTATATATGTATAGCCTATATATTCCTCCTAGAATATATATAACCGGCCATAATGGCCTATAGCATCAAAAGATGACAATAATCCCAAAGATTCCCTCCAGGAATCATAATCATGCATTCATATTAGCATGACTCTAAAACCAAAGTATTTCTTACTTTAATAATCACTATGTATTTAAATCCTATATAAGGATTTATTGGATAGCTCCAATGATACTATTCTTCTCTAAGTGAAGTATATATATATATATATATATATATACCCCCAAATTATCCTAATTATCTCCAAGGATATACTTAACGATAATCGATATAATTATGCTTTCTATAAGCATAATTATAGAGGCCTATATGCCTACGAGAATTATCCTCGGGATTTATTTCACCCGAACAACCTTAAACTTAATGGGTTAAGGATTTCATTTCCTTGAACCCCAAGACTACACCTAGTCCAATTTAATCGTTTAGAAGTCCCCAATTTAATTTAGGAACCCTAATCCAACAAATTCTACAATTATTCTATTTTCCTCGAAAATATAGATTAAGGGTTATATACTTAAAACCCTTACTTTACCCTCCTGAATTACCTCAATTTATGGACCATGAAGTCCTAAAAGGTCCCTTAGGTTATCACCTAATTAACTTCAAAGCAAGATGGAATGGAATCTATCCCATCCAAATCACCCTAAAGAAATTGTTCCTTTTCAGCAGAGGTCGATCGATTGACCCATGACCGTCGATCGATCGAAGGCTTCGATCGATCGATCCCCGAGGCTCGATCGATCGATCAAGTCGGGCAGCTTCTTCTCCGAGAAACTGTTTGGCCATGGAAGCTTCCCCCAAGCTTCCATCTCTTCACCCAACGGACTACAACTTCTACCAATAGTAAATACACCTAAAATACGGGTCCTAAACATCCCAGGACCCGGAATCACCCAATATTTTTGGTTAATTACTAAAATCTCCAATTTACCAATTTTAGGGGTTTATTCGTTTTATCTCCCGAAAACCCGTTTTATCCACGAATACCCAACCCAAAATCATTTGGGTTTGTTATACCAACAATGATATGAGATATTTATGCTCAAAAATAAATAAAGCAAGTAAACACTTGCCTCGTGGATAAAATCCGACGCCCTCGAGCCGAATCCCGCGGAGGTCGGCCGGAATCTCCCCCTTTCTCTTCTTTTCTCCCCTCTCTTCTTTCTTCTTTTCTCCCTCTCTATCTCTATATATAGAGAGAAAAAGGGTTTTAACCCTAAAAACCCCAAAACGACTCGCTTACCCAATTACGAGCCTATTTAACTCCATAATTACCCGAAACTCAATTTCGACAATCGGACACTCTTTTCCGACTATCTCGGACATTCCGAGACTCGTGGCGCAGTCGAAATTTCCATCCGAGGTACTTGGCTGCAAATCACTATTCTAACCCAAAATAATTATATGCGGTGTTCTACTCAAATCTTACCTCGTTTGTCGCTAGACTCCACAGCGACATATGAATAAAATATTTCGACCTATACGGTCCCAAAATAATTATTAACACCCTTCAATAATCATTAAATCCTCGAAAATCCCAAAAATCACTATTTCGAGAAATTCTCCAAATTCCAAATTATACTTAATTATGGAATTTAATTATCTCCAAAAAGGACGGGTTGTTACACGTTTCAGGCATCCTCGAGAGTTCATTATGGTAGTGGGAAGATTTCACAAGTGTCTTTTATATTTGCAGAACATTGCACACTTTTTTGAAATTTTTCTTCATTTTTTGCCTCTTTTTTTGCTTTTCTTCCTTTTTGTATCTTTTTAAATGCGCTGTGGAAAAATAACATAATAACACCGCATAAAGTGACAAACAAACAAATATATAAAATAAATATAACACGGCACAAGCACTAACAGTGTAGTTTAACACGAAAGAGACGAAAAAAAATACTTTTTAAATTTTTTAATTTATTGTTCAAAGAATAGTTATTAAGGAACTAATAATTATAGAAAATATAAAATCTGAAAATTTTCACATTTTTTTATTTCGTTTTTTCAGTTTTTTTTTTGTATATTTACGCATTTTTATGCGTACAAAGCTGTAAAAAAAAGTAGTCTGAAAGTCAATGATTTTAAATTGAATACAAATCTCCAACAACGTCGCCATTTTTTTTTCAAATTTACAAAGTTAATGCAAGTGCATGGACTATTATGATATAACTTAAGCAAGTATGGGTTTTATAAATTGACGACAGGGTGTAAACATAAGGAGTAGAGAAGAGATAAAGTAAAAAATAAAGAATGCGACAATGAAGTATGTAACAATTATGAGAGGATACTAGGACGTAGGATCCGTTTAATAATTTTAATTAACATCACACATTAATTTAATTGTGTTTCGTTCTTTTATAAATCGAAATGCATCAACTCTCGCCGCATAAATTTCTGAAAATACAACATTTAATATTCATGAAAATAATTTTAACATCTCTTTCTATATGGCTTAAATCCACATTCCCTTATGAAAATCAATTTTAAGTCTTAAGTATTGTACTTAAGAATGAGATATGAATTAATTTAAAAAAACATAACCCATAAAAAAGTACTCACACATAATCTTAAAATATTAATCAATAATGAAATTAGAAGGTTTAAAACACACTGTCGTGTTGTTTTAAATGAATACTGAATTTTTATTTCAAATAAAATATGTCGGGCTTTATATCATAACTAAATTAACATACATTATTCACTAAGCTTGATAAACATCACCAAGTCCTAACATACAATACTTGAGTGCCAATAGAAAAATTCCTCTCCAAAATTTACACATTATATCCTCACAAATATAATAGAAATTCTGCCTCTAAAAAATTGTCCTAAAATGCAAAGCCCTAGGGTCCTTTTATAGGAGAACATGTGAAGAATTTGAATGGGACTAAATCACATTTTTAATTAGTACAATTTGAATTATAAAACCGATTTTGAAAGGTGTTTTTTTTATTATGTGAATAAAATAAAGGTGGGTATCTTCTAATTGGTGACTATAAAATCAAAAATTGTCTTTTGATGTGAACACAAATAATATTGGAAAGTGTTCTTGTAATGTGGGATTGTCTTCTACAATCCACGATAGCCACAAAAAAGGGATATTCAATTTCCTTGATTTTCTGATATTTTCCGCCTTATTGTCATGCAAAGATGACAAGTCAATGGGAGTTTTTGTGATTGGACCCTTCTTCTCTCTCCTTCTTTCTTGAGATTATGTAGTGGTCAAGAAGACAATGCTTCGGCAGATGCCAGTGGCATTGTGGCATCATTGTTTAGGATCCCTTTACCAAAAAATACATATTGAGAGACTGAGGGATTCTAACCCCAGATCTTTCTCTTCTCCCTCGTCTTCTTTTGCCAGTAAGACAACATAAATCTTTAGTTATAAAACACATTATATTATTTATAATCAATAGTGTTTGCCCTTTTTCTCTTTTTTACACATTGAACCACAAAACATTGAAACTCCATAACTTCTTTATTTCACCTCCAAACTTCACCATTTTCGAGGGGTACCTGTAAATATGCAAAATAAAATAATTAATTCAAATTTAGACCCATAAATTAGAAAAAATACAAAACTACCCATAATTGCATTTTAGCAATTCAAACACTATACCTACTCCCAAATTATCTTCAAAAAAAATTTCAAATCTCTTAAACTATTTTTCAAATAACTTGTTCATTTCTTTTAAATCCTCATGCCTTTAAAATTAAAGTTCAACAAACTTAGAAAATAAGGCGCATGTGTGTGCTTAGCCTTGGACAAATCCCAACTAAATAAGAAGGATGCATACTCACTTCAATGTGAATATACAAGTTCTGAGTTGTTCAATACGTTGTGGGCATGATCTTAAATATTCAAGGTTTAACGAAGTCCAATCTAAAAAATAACATACCTCACTCATAACGAATGAAGTCTTTATGACATGATGGACGTAAATGAATTAAATGTCTTGTCGAAATAATATAGCCAATTAATATCTATATAAAATTACATTTTTAACTTCTTTATATGGCGACCATACTAGTAAAATCCCGGGTCTCAAAATTGAGTTAGAATAGACAAAAATTTGAATGCAATGGAAATAGATTTGATTGTTTTCAATTTGCGTTTGGGCTCTCCTTTTTTTTCTAATGTCAAGAATGTGTTTCTTGGTCTTACCTTTTAGGAGGTGTCATCATACTCGAACTTAGTACTAGTACCAATTCATTGTGAGAATGCACATGTTCGTTGGGAAATCCACCCATTCAGGTACATGGTCGTATTTCATAGTGCATAGGGATTCCCCTCATAGTTAATTATCTTGCCATGGACAATTATTTATGTTTTTGTTTTATTAATGATGAAATATGTAACCTTAAGATATTTAGTAAGTGTAATTAAATTAATAAGGAAGAAAAGATAATAATCTGGTCAGATTGATGTAGTAAGATAACTTGCATTAACATTGACCTATCATTTTAAACAATTAATTCCAACAATATTAAATAAATTGGTCAAAATTCAAGTACCAAATGTAATGAGTAATTGACAAATTACAATTGAACTAAAAATGAAATAAAAACTTGTATTAAAAGTAATATTTTCTAAGGTTGGAAGCATTCCAAGCCCTAAGTATCTCCCTTCTCTCCAATGTTTCCAAATGATAGGAACCTTGGAGGTAATCTATGGGGACTCTAAATGGTCCTTCTGAATGAGGTCCTAATTTCTTATCTGATGGCTTCCTCGCATTTCCAACGGTCTTTCTTAGGACATAGTCTGCAACGTAAAACTTCATCGGATTCATATGCTTGTTATGTTTCCTTGTCAATTACTTCTAGTGGGCAACCAAATTGATCAAGGATTGATCCCTCATTTCATCTTCCATATAAAGTTTTGTATTTATGATCTCATTATTCAGTCTCTGATCAGTAAAACTCGTTCTCATGGTCTACAGTTCGAACTCGAGTTACGTAGACTAAGGCGAAGCATGTTTCCCCAAACGCCCCCCTTGGGTTATTCATGTTGGGGATCAAAATATGTGGAAGAAATTTTCTAACCTGTAACAACCCTCACGTTTGATAGCATATTTTATATTTATTTACTATGTGTAGTAATTAATTATAAAATGATAGATGTTGAGTAAATATTAATTTAATATGAGAAAAGTTAATATTTACTAAAATGTTGTATGATTACCTGATGGATAGGTAAAATATCCATGAGGTAATTTATGGTGTCATAAGATATAAAATGACAATTTGGTTTAATATGAAACCGGAAGAAAAATGAGTTATAGAATTTTCAAACGATAATTTGGATAGTGTAGTTAGTCCCGGTAGGTGCGAGATAGTCAAAATAAGTGTCATATTACATTTTGGCATTTCGGTCACTTTTGACTGGTTATGGCTTAAATAGTGTAGTCGCGTATTATTTTATCGCGTATTGGTTATTAGAGTTGGGCATTTTAGACATATGGCCCGATTTAGTCTTGCTAAGACTTACTATTCCTTTTATGCCCCAAATTGTTAACTTAGAGAGAAAGAGAGAGGAAGAAAGCTTTGGAGAAAGAGCGAGATTGAAGATTTGGAGTTTGTTCTTGCTTTAATCTTCATCAAATCCGATCTTCCTACCTTGAGGCAAGTAACTACTTGCTATAATATGATTTAAGTGGATTAATTATCATGATTAGTTGTGGATTTGTTGTGTTTAATCATTTTAGGGTTTTGTTTGATTAATTGGGTATTAACCCTTGGAGATGAATTTGGATGATAATTTTTGTATACAATGGTAGTTAGAGGCCTTAATTATGTATTGGTGGTGATAGATGATCTTGCTTTGGGTTGGTTTTGGGTTTAAGGAAAATTTGGAGTTTAGAACTCCATAGCCAAACTTGGCTATTCCGCAGGGGCGAATCGATTCGGCCCCTAGGGCGAATCGATTCGCATAGATGCAGAATCCCAGGTCTATGTATCCGAATAGATTCGGGGTAAGACCAAATCGATTCGGCAAATGCAGAAACTTGAAATTTTCTACCGAACCGATTCGCTTTCAGAGCGAATCGATTCGGTTCCAGCAGTTTTGGGTCTTATTCCTTTTAATTTTTCATCCTTATTCTTTAGGATTACGACCTAGGAACCTTCTTTAAATAAGAAAACTTAGAGTCCTAGAGTATTAGTTGAGTTTGGACGTTACCCTAGACTAGAAATGGGTTCATCTGGGGTTTATTCTGGGGAGGTTTAAAGTAATGTTAAGGCATTACTTCTTTTATTAAATTTTTAGAAGTTAGGAAGTTAAATGCCCTAACTTGGAGACTTAAGGGCTTATCAAAGTTATATGAACTTTGGGTATTTGTAGGATCATTTGGAGACTTAGTCGGAATTTGTAATTTGAGGAATATGAATGACAATATTCGATGGGAATTAGGTTCGCATAAAATGAACCCAAATGGTTTAATGATGATAGGTTCAACTAAAAAGAACTAATCACTTGGGTAATGGAAATGGAAATTGGTAATGAATATGATAATAAAATGTTAAAATGTAAATGTTAATTTACTGTTACACACCTCTCTAAATGACATCATAAGGGAAGTTCGCTCGTGAGGTAAAGCCCCCTGGCTAATGAATGCAGGGTGGATATAGTCCTAGGCCATGGGAGCGCTTATTGTTGTATATTTTTCTGCGATGGGTAGGAGATTCCGGGTGTGGTCTTGACTACCCCGCAGGCTCATGGCCGCTTCTCGACGTATTGCGATAGGTGCCTAGGTTGTCTTATGTTAGGCCCTGGAAGATGGTGGTCATTTAGGGGCGCGCACAGTGGGGAAACCCGGACGGGCGGTCTTAGAATCGTTATATATATATGTATATAACTATTTTCATCAAGTTGGACTTGATGGTTGATAAACGCCACAAAGAGCGTATGATAAATGCCATAAAGAGCATAGATATGTGCCATAAAGAGCACGGGAATAATATATGTGCCATAAAGAGCACTTGATGTAAATGATATTCCTATTAAGGAAATGAAAGATAAAATGAGAAGTTTTAATTAATGAAGGGAAATTATAACTTCTTGATTAAACCAAATAAATGGTTTTATTCTTAATAAGGAATGTAAGAAGGAAGTGAGAATTGTATTAATGAGTAGAGGTTTTAAGTTAAAGTGCTCCACTTTTAATTCTTGTTTGTAATTATAGATAGCATGCCATATTATCATTCATGTATAACTGTTCATATCTATCATGCTTTTTATTCTTCTGGTGATCATATAGAACCCGACCCTGACCGGTTTACTTTCCTTGTTGCATATACGATTGTGTTCGCTCAGGCGCTCCCCCGTAAGGACGCCCGTTTTGTCATTACATTCCTTTGCTACGACGAGCTGTAGGATATTACGAGTTATTATAGGTTATTGTATTAGATGCTTTCATTATTGTGTTCTAGATATGATCGAGTCTTATATTCGGGCGTGTGGCCCAAACAGTTGTATTTGATTAATGAATGTATTACATACAATATTAAATGGTTGTACGGTGTCTTATGTAGCTGTGGACCGACAGCTTATTCGATCCTATTGTATACATTCGTTTTAGTATATATCTTTGTGGGATTCCACTTGCATATCAGATTTGGGTTGTTTAAATTTAATTTTCATAACTGCATTTTTAAAATTTCACACTTTTTGGCAACCCGTTTTCTGATTTATTGGGTGGTTTTCCCGTATACTCCGTATATATTGCTGATGCTGAGGATGAAATCCATCCATGATTCCTGTTACGGCTGAGTATAGGGCTGGCCACCCCTTATCTCGGATCGCGGGTTGTCACCGATGGTATCAGAGCATCAGGTTCTAGAGTACTAGGATCTGTGCGGACTTGTCACGTTCTACCGTTGCGTTCTTTGATATAGAGCCTAATGGTAGGACTGTGTAGTTGTCTATGTTTACGATCTTCTGCGAGATTGATAGTATTTTAAATTCTATTGTTTCTTCATCTCGAATGCCGCCTTGAGAGGTCGCCTAGCGAGACGTTATAGGGTTGTAGAAGAGGAGGTAGAATTCTCCACCGCCGCCACAAGGGACCGTAACGCTACTGATGTAGCAAACATAGTGGCTCAAGCGGTTAACGCCGCCATGATCGGAGTGGTCCAAAAAATTGCCACAGGCTCAATAATGGGCTCACGATGTTCAAGCTCCTATAGGACTTACTCCGTGGGAATGGGTTAGGGAGTCCTTTCTAAAGGGCCATTCCCCGGAATTCGAGGGAGGCACGAATGCGGTTAAAGCCAATCAATGGAAGAAACATGCAACGCCACCTTCGAATGGTAGAATGTAGTGAGGATAAGAAACAAGTCCTTACCACCTTTAAGCTTGTCGGATATGCGTTACACTGGTGGGAGATGATGACCACACCAGAGCAGAGAGACACAATAATGATCACTGAGTTCTGGACTTTGTTTGATCATGAGTATGTCCATCCCGCAGTTTATAGGGAGATGAGAAAGAAGTTCCAGGATGTTGTGCAAAGAGAGAGATCTGTGGCAGAATGGTAGAGGAGTTCAACCGCTTGGCGAGTTTTGTACCGGATGAGGTGACTCCGAAAGAGAGGAAGATCTCGAAGTTTATGGGAGGTCTAAACTGGGGAATCCAAAAATACTTATTGGGTAACCCAACTTTACGGTCTTTTGGTGAGGTTATGAATGCAGCATTGCTCCATTGCCATGAGCATCGGTTATATACCTCGGGTAGCAAGAAAGCTACTGTCGTGGGGTAAGAAGGAAAGCTTGGAGAACATAGGATTGGAGGAGGAGCATTTCCCTTGTCCCGACCTTCGAGTAAAAAGCAGAAAGAGAGGAACCCTAAGCAAGGGGTTTCGTCTAAGAGACAACGTTTTGGAGGATTATTGCTGGTGGCAATAACATTAGGCACAGTAAGGGTGCTTCACAACAAGTTGATCGGGGTGGTCATGGAGGTAAAGACCATTTGGGCCAAGGCATTTCCCAGTTTAGAAATAACGGGAGTCAGTTTTCTAGGGCTCCGCAGCAGCCATACGTTTAGTTTCCACCTCAGGTACTTGATCCGGTTGTTCCCATGCAGCAGGTACAACTACTGTATGGGAGAGTTTATTAAATTAGGGAGGTTATACTTCCTCCAGCTTCGTTAGCATCGCCCGCTATTAAGGGTAAGTTTTATTTCAGAGGTGCTTGAGTTACGTAGTATTAGAGGTGGGTGTCACGCGCTCAGTTGTTTTATGTGCTCTTCTCAGACTACAGATTTGATAAAATCTACTGAGAGTATTTTCATTAGCATCGAGTCCTTGGGTAACGATTCGCTCATTTCTTTTGTTTGTATGTATATAGGAATTTCTTTTACTAAATTGTGTTTTGAGTCCGATTTACTCGTCCTTAACATGGTCGAGTATGATGTGATATTGGTATGTGATTGTTATGCCTTATCTCCACGACCAACAAAGTTGAGTGGTAGCGTATAGGAGGGGTTCCTTGTCTGGATTCCGCTTCTGCGGGATGCTCCACGCGTGAACCTTAACGACGTTGGGAGTGGGGATATACCACCTTTTCTCTCTCTTATTTTATGTGTATTACGCTCTATCTCCATGATCAACCAGTTAAGTAGTCATGTGTCGGAGGGGTTCCTTGTTTGGATTTCGCTTTGCGAGACACTCCGCCGCATGAACACTTAGCGACGTTGTGAGTGGAGAGATGCTATTCTTTCCTTTTATCTTATTTTATTAAATTTGTTGTTGGAAGTTGAAATGGGAAAGTTTAGCCGAATCACGTAGAAGAGTGATTAGGGGCAATTAAAGTGCGACATAGAAGCACTGCAAATAGTTCTCTCCTCTGATTGGTGTGAGGGAGACCGAGGTACGAAGTCGAATTGAGACTTCGGGTTATGCCTTGATAAGAAGGCTATTTAATGAGATGTATATATATGTATATGGCATATAACTATATTGTTTTACGAAAAGTGAACGTTGGATTTGTTAAATCTTCAGTATTAAATTGGTAATGTATATAAGTAGAATCTTTTCGGTCCCGAACATGTGTCTTAGACCTATATATCTTGATGACCGACAACGCGAGGTAGTAGTGTAACGGGAGGGTTCCTTGTTTGGATTTCGCTTCGGCGAGACATCCCACGCACGAAACTGAGCAAATGTCGAGATTTGAGGAGGGTCTTGGGCACTAGGGATATACGTAGTATTAGGTGCATACGACTTAGAAAGGGTATAGTATAGATAGGTAGACTTTAGGATTTTTTGGACATAGGGCCTTTAGTATGTGACATTAGTTTAGGAGGGCTGTTGGGAGTTGACCATGAATAAGTCATGTGTTAACTGTAAGAGGGATTGGGTTCCCTGATAATGAGAAGTGGGAGGATTTCGAGAAGTTTAGTTGGTGAAGCCGAAGGAGATGAGGCCTCTCGTAGTAGCGTGTTACGGAGGTAACGAAAGGGTAAATTGACTCGCACCCCTGAGCCATGGTGTTCGTGGGTGGATCCAATTGACAAGTCTCTTCCAGGATTGGGAGTAATAATACTGGAGCATATACCTAATATTTATGCACCTTATAAGTTAGGACTTGTAAGAAGTATTATCCCATGCTTGAATTAAAGTTCATCGTGGGGGTAATCGTCGTATGGAAAAGAAGGTACTCCTTCCTGGGCAGAATTTAATCCTTCGTGTGAGCAACATTCCATTGCAAGATGTCGCAGGAGAAACAGGGGTGGTTAAAACCACAAATACAAGCTGCCGATTTAGGAAACAGAGCTCTGCTCTATTGACTTTGAGGGTGGGGTACGTTTCCATAAGATAATTTTGTCCCGAATGAGAAGGACTTTAGAAGGGCAGAAATGGTGGAATCTAGTGGTTCTAAGGTTGCATTACATCCGGGTAACGACATCATGTGTCAAGTTATGCGCCGCCAGTAGTAGCGGTCGGGCTTGGAGAAGTTGTTGTATTACATGGGGTGCCTTTGATTTCAGTTCCCGACTGGAATAGGATTTTCGTTTCTCACTTTTGGAAAGTTCCTAAAAATGGGAAACGGATTGAAGTTGAGAACTTCCTATTATCCTCAAGCTAGGTTTGAAGAGCAAACATAGTGATTCGAACACAATTCATTTGCAGATCCGGTAGCAATTATATATGGAGAAAAGGTACATGTTGGTGATGAGGGGTTATCTTCTTTTAGATCTCCAAAACCTTACTAGAACACTCTCAAATTCTTGGATCTTATAGTATATGATCCACCCAATGCTAGGTAGGTGTTTGGGAACCTTTGTAGAAGAAAAATATTTATTTTGTGTGAGATATGGTGCCATCTCTATAGGCCTCTTCAAAAAAACGTGAATAGTGTTTTCTCTCCTCACTCTCAAATCCTAATAATGAATTATAAACCTTTAACCCCTAATTTAAACCAGTATATACAAGTTTTAGTGGTGGTCTTGGGGAAAACATGGTTTATTGAGAATCTGGGCCTAACTACGTGCCTAAATGGACTATAGTATCGACTCAAGAAAAAAAATTAAATTGGGATGAGACACAAATGTCCCTAAAACTTCCCTAAATACCCTAAAAATCCTTTGGAAAGAATCTCCAAAATGCCCCAAACCTTTTCCACGAATTTATCTGCTGCTGTAGGAGCTTGACATGTGTTTTAAACCAAAGGTTTAGGTTTTGAAAGCACATTCCAAACTGCAAAAATTGATTTTTGAACAGGTCATTTTGATCAAGACTAGGAACGCGTTCGAATGAGATTATAATCTCGTTCGATCTCGCATCGAATGACCTTCTAACGAGGTAGGTAAACCTATATAGGGACATCTTATTAGATCTTATTTATGACCTAACTTTGAACGACATGTGATTCTCGTTTGAACCAACAACCTTCTCGTTCGAATGAAATAAGAAGCTCGTTCGAACGAAATCTATTTTCGTTTAATCCACCCAATTTCTTAAAATCCCCAAAATTCGCCAAATAATTTCCAACAATTACCATTATGGCTCAAAGCATAACCAACTAGAGATAAATGACCATATATTAATAGTCCAAATCTCAATGGTTTCGTAGGATTACCATTCACATGGGAAAATTAAAAAAATATTGGGCGTGGGTATTACATTCTTCGCTCCTTAGAAAATTTATCCTCGAAGTTATTGATCCTCCAATTCCTCAAGTTCACGGGATTTACCAATTAATACTCTAAGTCATAGAAATCATCGAAGACTAAATAATTAAAGTCCACTATAGCTAAGATCACATCATACGCTCTTTCATAGGGATTGTCACCAGAGGTTCAAAATGCAACATGCTTTAATTATCACCGTCATGCTAACCATTAATGTCATATAACCATCATCGAGTCTCTACTCACTTAATGTCCTACACCGGATTTAAGGGTTACTCATGACTAACTCGGTCCAATTCCTCACCAAGAATCATCTCTAATCACAGGACTACACATTTTGAGTTTCCTCAAACTCTCGGGTCATCATGACTACGTATTCTTATTCAATCTTGATACTGACCTAACATCGCAAGTAGCTCACACCATGGAGCGACACACCTACCAATCCATAATTCATGCACCCGACTAACACCCCCCATAGGATCCTTCTATGAACCTAGGATCCCTTTAGACGTTTAACTCTGGAACACACACTTGAGTATTACGCCAATCCACTCATTGCGAAAAAATAATACTGAATGCTATGTATCCTCGAGTTGTAACACTATACAATGTCATCAAGTCATCACCCTACTCTTTATAACCAGAGCCACTAACTTCCTGTAACAAGCCTCGATTTTAGGAGGCTAATTTCATATTAAATTACCGCATAAGGTAATTATATAAAATGTTGGTACTGGGGTAAATATTAATTTTAGAAGTTAATATTTACTGGGATGTTGTATATTTACCGTATGTGTAGGTAAATATCCTCATGTGGTAATGTTTTATGGTGTCATGTATATTAAATGACACTATGGTTTAAATGAAGTTGGATCTCAAAATAATCTATAAATTTTCCGGATGCCAGTTTAGAGGGTGTAGTTAGTCCCGGAAGGTGCGAGACAGTCAAAATAAGTGCCATATTGTGTTTTTGGGTTTCGAGCACTTTTACCTGGTTTTAACTTAAACGCGTATTTGGGTGTCATTTTAATGTGGTATTAACCACTTAAGTTGGAGACTTTAGACTTAAGCCACGATTTTTAAGTCTTACCTCTTATTTTCATTTCTCATTTGTGTGTCTTAAGCATTGAGAGAAAATGAGAGAAATGAAGAGATTGAAGATGGAGGATTTGGGATTTGCTTCTTCTCTAAACAAATCTGAGTTATCAACCCTAAGGCAAGTTTTCTACTTACTACTATGTGATTTAAGATGAATAATTTGTATGATATTTATGTATATTCATTTGGAGATCAAAAATGGAATTTATGGGAATTAAACCCTAATCTTAGTTTTGATGATAAAATTGTGGGTTATAATGGTTATAAATCATGTAGGATAAATTTTGCATAGATAAATGTTGTTGGTTGTGGGTAAAAGGGAAGAGATTTGAGGTTTGGGAGAATTAGGGTTCTTAACCCTTGAGATAAAAATAGGCAAATCTGCAGAACCGAATCGATTCGGCCTGGCCGAATTGATTCGCCTTGAGACAGTTTCCAGGTCTGGGGCGATCGAATCGATTTGGATGGTCCGAATCGATTCGGTAATTATGCAGAAGTTAGGATTTCCTGACCGAATCGATTCGGATGGTCCGAATCGATTCTCTTTCTTGAACCCAAATCGATTCGACTAGGCCGAATCGATTCGGAGGCCTGCATTTTGAGTGATTGTCTTAGTTTAATTCCAATTCATTTTCTATAAGTCTAGGGCCTATGAACCTTCTTTAATGAAGTAAACTAAGAGTCCTAGAGTTGAGATGAGTTGAGAAGCTACCCTAGAATAGAAATTGTTTAGATGGGGTTTTTCCGGGGATTATTCCTATTGATGTTAGGGCACTCTTTCTTCTAGTTAATTATTATTAAACTAGGAGATGTAATGATATGTTTGGTATACTTTAGAAGCTCAATAGAGCTATGATTTGTCTTGATGGTTTATAATACCTTCACAACGAACCTTAGGAGAGTGAATTGAAAGTTTATTTATTCATCGAGGTTACAATGATGATAAGAAATACGTATGGCTCCGGATTAAAAAGATGAGATATTTACTAAAATGTAAATGATAATGATTTCGGGTAAATGGTATATACATTTGCTAAAATGTAAATGGAATTGTATATGAAACATACATTTGCTAAAATGTAATTGGAAATGGTAATGATGGTAAATGATAATTTACTTAATCATTAATATGATAAATGGTAATTTGGTTGAACACACCCTCTCTAAATGACATCATAAGGGAAGTTCGCTCGTGAGGTGAAGCCTCCTGACTAATGAATACAGGATGGATATAGTCCTAGGCCATGTGAGTGTTTGTGTTGTATATTTTTTTGCGATGGGTAGGTATTCCGGGTGTGGTTATGACTACCCCGCAGGCACAGGGCCGCTTCCCGACGTATTGCGATAGGTGCCCAGGTTGTCTTGTATAGATAGGCCTTGGAAGATGATGGTCATTTAGGGGGGCGCCCAGTGGGTAAACTCGGAGGGGCGGTCTTAGAATTCGTTATATGTATATAAATATAACAGTTCATAATCAAGTGGGACTTGATGTATGTGATAGGCCATAAAGAGCCTGATAAAGTGCCACAGAGAGCATAGTAAAATGCCACAAAGGGCATTTAATGATTATTATATTCCTGTTAAGGAATGGTAATGCCAGGAAGGGCATGTAATTAAAATCAAAGCCACGAAGAGCTTAGTTGTAATTAAAATTCCTAATAAGGAATGGAATGCTAGTAAGATCATGTAATTAAGATAAAAGCTATAAAGAGCTTATAATTATAGTTATATTTTCCTGATAAGGAATAAACTATGAAATGAATCGGTGTATATAATGAAAGTTCTTACTAAGGTTATATTTTTTTCCTCGACCAATAAGTTAAGTAGGCATGTGTCGGAGGGGTTCCTTGTTTGGATTTCATTTTGCAAGACACTCCGCCGCATGAATACTTAACGACGTTGGGAGTGGAGAGATGACATTTTATTTCATGTTTGTCTTTAAATTGTCTTAGCTTATGTTTTATAACTGTGTAGATAGATTTTTATCTTTTCTAGCATGATTTCATTCATAACTGTCACACTTTTTATTCATCTGGTGATCATATAGAACCGGGCCCTCACCCGTTTATACTTCTTATTGCACATGCATCTTGTTTTCGTTCAGGTGCTCAGTCGCAAAGGATGCCTGTTCTGACCTTCAAATCCCGGTGTCTTTAGTGAGTCGTGATGTTTTGCGGGTATTACAGGACATATTGGTATAGACGTTTTCATTCTTGTATCCTAGTTATGATCGAGTCTTTTTACTCGGGCGAGAGGCCCAAGCTTTTATAATTGCTTAAGGTAATGTATTATGTAAATTATTAAAATTGTGTAACATTATTGTATCAGCCTGTGACGGATAACATATTCGGTCCCTTATTGTACATTTATAGGTATGTAATATAATTTAGCCTGGATTTCCACTTTCTATTTATTGGGTTCTTAAGTTATTTTCTTTTATTTATTTTAAGTTCAAAATTTTTGACAACCAGTTTTTCTGAAATATGTAGTGGTTATCCCGCATACTTCTTATTTTGTTGTGATGCTGAGAATGATTCCATCCGTGATTCCGTTGTTTTGGAGTATCGGGCTGGCCACCCCCTATTTCGGACTGGTGGGTTGTCATAGATGGTATCAGAGCATCAGGTTTTAGAGTCCTTAGGAATCTGTGTGGACGCGTTACGTCTTCAGCGTTGCTTTTGATTTGACATAGAGCCTTAGGATTAAGGTCATTGATTTCTCTTGAGAGATTTCAATCTTCTCCCATGAGGTAGAACCTATATAATCTTTTGCGCATTCATGTGAGTTTCGTAGGTCGATTGAAGTTGAGAGGGCTCGTGATAGGGGCAACATGCGGAGTTAAGGATGGAAGAAGATCCTTTTCTCGTAGAAGTAGTGTTGAGCTGGTGAGAAAGTAGTCACCATATTTATGGGTGCAAAAATTCTTGCCTTTGAAGAAGCTCGACGGATACTTGCAACAGCGAGTTTCTCTGAGATAACTGGACTGAGGAGAAGGTAAATTCTCAAATGCTCACTTGAGGTTCGGATGGAGGCCGGCGGTGAGTAAAGAGTTGTACGGTTAGGGAAGCCGCACACCAAAAATGTGGTTAGTATAAGGAAGGAAGAGTCCATCACTGGAATGATGGGCTCCCAAAATAAGTGTCGTTAGCACTTTTGAGGGAGCAGTGTTCATGAAATCCTATTGGTGGACATCCACCTGGGGAGATTTCATTGAACTAAGGAAGGAGAGGCCGGTAGCGTCCCCTTTTGTTGAGATGGAAAAAGGGACTGCGCGGATAATCGCTTGGCAGCTAGAGAGGTAATCATAGCGAGGATATGGCTATGATGTGGGGTGTAGAACCACTCCCTGTTGATTTTGTTGATTGGAGAACGTTGATAGGGATTTCCACCTTAGTAGTGGGTGGTGTAGTTCTTACGTAGGGATGGAGTAGTATTGTGTTTACTCTAGAATCGCGTGTGTATATTGAGCTGTGGCAGTATTGACGCTACTATGAATAGGGTAACTATATGACTTCCGTAGTAGGGAAGTTTTATATTTTCTTTCACTCGTTATAAGGCGGGTGATGGTATTTTAGTATTATGCGAGTTATGTGCTACTAGTATTATGTGTACTATACTAGTAAAGGCATTTTGGTTTGTTTGGGGTGATAGTAAGCGATTAAAATTGCGAGGCTATCCTATTTCTAGTTTCAGGGTGGAACTAGTTGTCCTATAATATCTCTCCTGTATACAGGTTGAGACTTTATAGGGGTGGTTAGTGGTTAGTAGGAGGTTTTTATTAATTATTGTGTTATCATGCTTGAGTGTTTGAGTGTTTGGTTGCTTGTTTGCATGGTATGTGATTGTTATGTCCTATCCCCACGACCAACAAGGTTGAGTAGTAATGCATAGGAGGGGTTCCTTGTTTGGATTTCGCTTTTGAGGGACGCTCCATGCGTGAACCTCAACGACGTTGGGAGTGGGGAGATGCTACTTTTCCTTTCTCTTATTTTCTTTTATCTTGTCTTATTTTATTTTGTTGGGTTGGAAGGATTAGCCAAGAATCACGTAGAAGAGTGATTAAGGGCTATTAGAGTGCGAGATAGAAGAACTGTGGATAGTTATCTCCTCTGATCGATGTGAGGGAGACTGAGATATGAAGACGAATTGAAACTTCGGGTTAAGCCTTGATAAGAAGGCTATTTAAAAGGATATGTATATGTTGTGGTATAAATGGTTGTGAGACTTTACACAGAGTAAATATCTTGTTCGTTGGGATCCTTGATTATTTAAATGGTAATACATAGAAGTAGAATCTTGTTAGTAGAATTGTGAGTTAATTTTACCGGTCCCGATCATGTGTCTTAGACCATTATATCTTGATGACCGACAATGCGAGGTAGTAGTGTAACGGGAGGGTTCCTTGTTTGAATTTCGCTTCGACGAGACGTCCCACGCATGAAACCGAGTGAATGTCGGGAGTTGAGAAAGGTCTTGGGCACTAGGGATCTACTTAGTATTATATGTCTACAACTTAGATATGATATATATATATAGATAGACCTTAGGATTATTTGGATGTAGGACCATTAGGGCATGTGATGTTAGTTTAGGAAGGCTATTGGGAGTTGATCACGAATGGGTTGTGGGGTAACTCTAAGAGGGATTGGTTCCCTAGGAACGAGTTGATGGGGTCTCGAGAGGTTGGTAGGCTAGGCTGAAGGAGATAAGGCCTTTATTGGTTAGAAGGTTAGGTTAGTAACTCAACTTTTGTGGAATTAAAAATGATGAGCTAATTTTCACTCCTGAGCTCATACTGTTGAGCTTGAGGGTGGATTTAACAGATAAGTCTATGCCAGGAGAAGGAAAAAATAATACTGAAACATAGACCCATTGTTTATATGTCTCACAAGCTTAAAATTGTGGGAGGTATTATCCCATGCTTGAATTAAAATTCATCGTGGTAGTGATCACCTTAAATAGATAAGGCACTACTTCCTGGGCAGAAAATTTGAATGAGCATAACTACGAAGACCTTGTAGCCAGAGTATTCCTGTCTGTGACTGACCATTTCACCTACTCGTGTAGACAAGAGTAGTGGTGGAATGAAGAAGGGTATTAATATACGTCTGCATTGAATTGCTGGCATCAAACTGGTCATGATTCTCTATGAGAAAATTATCGATCATTAGACCAAATCGTTATTTTTTTTCGGCCATTATGGGCGGACTACATGTAGAAGAGTACGCCCCGCGCTCCACGGAGGTATGACAGAAATGTTAGAGGTGCCTATTAGAATAGTGGTGCACCGAGACTAGATATTCGGGTCGGAGGGTTGGTAAAAGTTTCCATGAAGTAATGGGAACCATATGGAAATGGCGTGTTTCTTACCACCCTAAAGAGGATGAAGATTGAGGAAATTGATTTAATGCCGAGAGGCTTACTTCGAATGTACGCTTTGGAATTTATGGATGGATGGGAGCAATAACTTGTATGGATGGAAATTTCCCATACAATGATCTGAATCATTTCCCTAAGGTATGGCACCGTGAGTGGCCTACTGTGTCCGGTTGAAGAATTCGCATACTCGTTGGATGAGGCCAACGAACAATGTGTTCCCTGGGAATTGGAATAGTTTCGAAATAATTCTTTAAGGATTGGGCTTTTGAGCCATTTGCTTGAGAAGGATACGCCTATGTGAAGAGAAGTTGATTAGGGCTAGGGTTAAGCCAATTATCGTTGGTGTAGGTATCCCCGAGGTGGGATGTGGCGTGATTCAGAAGGCAAAGCTATATTGGGCCGAATCTTGTTGGTATTTTCTTCCGTTGTAGGAAGATAGGATTGATAGGTAGTGGGGAATGCTTTGTGCTATGCTAGAGCACAAAGGGTGTAGACTGAGATCGATGGTGTTGACCTTGGTCTGAGTCATTTTGGGATGTTACGGTAACGAGGTTTTTTTTTAGGATGGTAGAATCCTAGTTTGGAATAGTTTACCCTTTTTGTAATTAGGGTATGCCCGAATTTTGAGCAAAAAATCCCCTCATAAGGTGAGGAGTATGTAACAACCCTCGATTTTAGGAGGCTAATTTCATATTAACTTACCGCATAAGGTAATTATATAAAATGTTGGTACTGGGGTAAATATTAATTTTAGAAGTTAATATTTACTGGGATGTTGTATATTTACCGTATGTGTAGGTAAATATCCTCATGTAGTATGTTTTATGGTGTCATGTATATTAAATGACATTATGGTTTAAATGAAGTTGGATCTCAAAATAATCCATAAATTTTCTGGATGCCAGTTTAGAGGGTGTAGTTAGTCCCGGAAGGTGCGGGACAGTCAAAATAAGTGCCATATTGTGTTTTTGGGTTTCGGGCACTTTTACCCGATTTTAACTTAAACGCGTATGTGGGAGTCATTTTAATGTGGTATTAACCACTTAAGTTGGAGACTTTAGACTTAAGCCACGATTTTTAAGTCTTGCCCCTTATTTTCATTTCTCATTTGTGTGTCTTAAGCATAGAGAGAAAATGAGAGAAATGAAGAGATTGAGAGAGAGATTGAAGATGGAGGATTTGGGATTTGCTTCTTCTCCAAACAAATCTGAGTTATCAACCCTAAGGCAAGTTTTCTACTTGCTACTATGTGATTTAAAATGAATGATTTGTATGATATTTATGCATATTCATTTGGAGATCAAAAATGGAATTTATGGGAATTAAACCCTAATCTTAGTTTTGATGATAAAATTGTGGGTTATAATGGTTATAAATCATGTAGGATAAATTTTGCATAGATAAATGTTGTTGGTTGTGGGTAAAAGGGAAGAGATTTGAGGTTTGGGAGAATTAGGGTTCTTAACCCTTGAGATAAAAATAGGCAAATCTGCAGAACCGAATCGATTCGGCCTGGCCGAATCGATTCGCCTTGAGACAATTTCCAGGTCTGGGGCAATCGAATCGATTTGGATGGTCCGAATCGATTCGGTAATTATGCAGAAGTTAGGATTTCCTGACCGAATCGATTCGGATGGTCCGAATCGATTCGCTTTCTTGAACCCAAATCGATTCGACTAGGCCGAATCGATTCGGAGGCCCTGCATTTTGAGTGATTTTCTTAGTTTAATTCCAATTCATTTTCTTTAAGTCTAGGGCCTATGAACCTTCTTTAATGAAGTAAACTAAGAGTCCTAGAGTTTAGATGAGTTGAGAAGCTACCCTAGAATAGAAATTGTTTAGATGGGGTTTTTCCGGGGATTATTCCTATTGATGTTAGGGCACTCTTTCTTCTAGTTAATTATTATTAAACTAGGAGATGTAATGATATGTTTGGGATACTTTAGAAGCTCAATAGAGCTATGATTTGTCTTGATGGTTTATAATACCTTCACAACGAACCTTAGGAGAGTGAATTGAAAGTTTATTTATTCATCGAGGTTACAATGATGATAAGAAATACGTATGGCTCCAGATTAAAAAGATGAGATATTTACTAAAATGTAAATGATAATGATTTCGGGTAAATGGTATATACATTTGCTAAAATGTAAATGGAATTGTATATGAAACATACATTTGATAAAATGTAATTGGAAATGGTAATGATGGTAAATGATAATTTACTTAATCGTTAATATGATAAATGGTAATTTGGTTGAACACACCCTCTCTAAATGACATCATAAGGGAAGTTCGCTCGTGAGGTGAAGCCTCCTGACTAATGAATGCAGGTTGGATATAGTCCTAGGCCATGTGAGTGTTTGTGTTGTATATTTTTTGCGATGGGTAGGTAATTCCGGGTGTGGTTATGACTACCCCGCAGGCACAGGGCCGCTTCCCGACGTATTGCGATAGGTGCCCAGGTTGTCTTGTATAGATAGGCCTTGGAAGATGATGGTCATTTAGGGGCGCGCACAGTGGGGAAACTCGGAGGGGCGGTCTTAGAATTCGTTATATGTATATAAATATAACAGTTCATAATCAAGTGGGACTTGATGTATGTGATAGGCCATAAAGAGCCTGATAAAGTTCCACAAAGAGCATTTAATGATTATTATATTCCTGTTAAGGAATGGTAATGCCAGGAAGGGCATGTAATTAAAATCAAAGCCACAAAGAACTTAATTGTAATTAAAATTCCTAATAAGGAATGGAATGCTAGTAAGAGCATGTAATTAAGATAAAAACCATAAAGAGCTTATAATTATAGTTATATTTTCCTGATAAGGAATAAACTATGAAATGAATCGGTGTATATAATGAAAGTTCTTACTAAGGTTATATTTTTCTCCTCGACCAATAAGTTAAGTAGGCATGTGTCAGAGGGGTTCCTTATTTGGATTTCGCTTAGCAAGACACTCCTCCGCATGAACACTTAACGACGTTGGGAGTGGAGAGATGATATTTTATTTCACGTTTGTCTTTAAATTGTCTTAGCTTATGTTTTATAACTGTGTAGATAGATTTTTATCTTTTCTAGCATGATTTCATTCATAACTGTCACACTCTTTATTCATCTGGTGATCATATAGAACCGGGCCCTGACCAATTTATACTTCTTGTTGCACATGCATCTTGTTTCCACTCAAGTGCTCCGTCGCAAAGGACGCATGTTCTGACCTTCAAATCCCGGTGTCTTTAACGAGCCTTGATGCTTTACGGGTATTACGGGACATGTTGGTATTGACATTTTCATTCTTATCTCCTAGTTATGATCGAGTCTTTTTACTCGGGCGAGAGGCCCAAGCTTTTATAATTTCTTAATGTAATGTATTATGTAAATTATTAAATTTGTGTAACATTACTGTACCAGTCTGTGACCGGCAGCATATTCGTTCCCTTATTGTACATTTATAGGTATGTAATATAATTTAGCCTGGATTTACACTTTCTATTTATTGGGTTGTTAAGTTGTTTTCTTTTATTTATTTTAAGTTCAGAATTTTTGACAACCCGTTCTTCTGAAATATGGAGTGGTTATCCCGCATACTTCTTATTTTGTTGTGATGCTGAGAATGATTCCATCCATGATTCTTTAATTTTGGAGTATCGGGCTTGCCAACCCCTATTTTGGACTGGCGGGTTGTCATACTTCCATGCCAACATATCGTAAGGTCGCTAATTCTAAGGCGAATTGATATTATGATCAAACTATGGGGCCAAAAGTGTAGCCACCCATGCATATAAGTTTGTGCAATAGTAAGGATACTTTAGACACGGGCGTACGTAGTTAATAAGATGCATTGACCATACCAAGTCCACCCGCACTCTATTGGGCCAAACCGCATCGTACCATGACATGGTACAAATTCGAGCTACCACAATCGTGGGACTACCAATCCTCGATTATTGAAACCGAAGGGGACACACAATAATCATAAGGAAGAGAAAACCATTCTGAGAAAATCCCATCCGCACACAATGGACTATGGTTTACGAAAAATGAACATAGGTACAATTCCTCCCAAACGTTCTTACTGTGTACTAACCCATCCACATACTGGCTCGAATCACCAATCGTGACGAATCAGATCATGACCAATCATCCTTACTAGATGAAGGAAATATACGAACCTATTGTCCTTTGGGAAGTGAAATAGTGGACTTCCCTCCTTAAAGGTAAGGCTCCCTCCTTAACTCTTGGGCGAACGTGAGCCACTCTAGTTAGTGAATGCCAATTCTTTTGTCTATGTCGACTTTGTCCATCTTTCTAATGACATCCTGAATAACCTAATACACCTAGGCCATTGTCGATATTATCATACAATGATTGCATCCCAAAAGGCTTCTTCGGAAGGTCCCCATTAAGCAAAACATTCACCTTATAGTAACCTTTACCTACAGAAGGCAATCACTAAGCTTAATTCTAGGTTCTATCCAAACTGAGCTTGTGTGATAGCCACACCGGTTGTCATTAGCATTCTAAGGATAGTAAGTACCGCATATACCTACATCTTGTAATTCGTACCGGTTTAGCAATATGTGCCAAGAACTAGTCCCTACCGTGCTAGGGTTATTGTAACTTATGCTGTCCACACACCCCAATATTCTAAGCATGCTTCAATATTCCCCTTTAAGATGCCATTTTCAAGTCTTTATCATGACATCATCAATTTAAGTCCTAATTGAATTTCCAAGTACCCATCAGAATCAAGGTTTACACTTCTTATAATGGCCATATCATGATAAATCATTATTTCTAACCACGGTACTAATCTTCAATTATCTTTAGAAGGTTACCTCACCAATTTATATCAAATTGGATGACTTTACCAAGGACTACACGATTCGACTCCTTATACTTTGACTAATATACCGAGATCATCACCTGACCCGCAATACAATAATCACTAGAATGATAGAAATTCCTAAGACCATACTTAATTGGTTCCCTAAGGACACCAAACATACCCCATCTAAGAGTCCTCAAACCAGACAAGATTTTATCACTTATGGTTCTATCATCGTAGGTACGCTTTAGAAACTTCTCAATACCCACATCATGATTACTAAGTTCTCACAAAAACACTAGTCTATGAGCCTCTACATATGGGGCACCCTAACCATTAAATTTCGTAAGACGCCACCATACGTCGATTTCTATTCCCAATGACGCCACACACAATTTGTCCTACGAGCATTCGAAGATGCCTTTAAACCATACCCACACTAGAATTGCCTCACATCTGGCCATTACTTAGGACGCTAAAACGGACCCTAACACATAGATAAAAATATTTTCCTTTCTACAAACATCCGTGATCATAATTCATCTACCAAATTGCAAATGGACACTACTAAGTATTTTGGCAGATATAGGAAGTCGTATACAACATATAAGCCTATAGGTCTACATCACCGACATCATAAGAGATCCTAGTTCTCAAAATTTCATCATATATCTTAAAGCCCTGACAAGGAAGAATATCTAGAGTTCACTCCTAAGTCTCCTTAACCATCATTGTTATATGCATAATATGCTTACCGCAATTTTCCCGTAACTCTCAACATATCTTGTGAGATACAATTTTCAATCATCAGCTACCAAACACTTAGTTACAAAAATAGTATCTTACTGACTTAAACCGAGTACATGTCCCCAAGTTTTGACATACACGGTTCCTCATGTCTACCGAATCATCAATCATATATGACATGACACTACCATAAGGATCTAATTCACCTAATTACATCATCGGCACAAATTACTTGAAAGTACCTAATCATGGAACTTAATGCATCCTTGTCACAATTTAATTCTGCTTAGGTATGACGCACTAGACTCTTCATATCCATGGTTGAATTTACAATATTCGTATTTTCTAAGTCAATGGACATCTTAAGCTCTATCAACATCTCAATAGCCCTCTCATATCATCAAGGGTTTATATAAAAGCACGTCACACTAAAAGTCGAGGTGTCGCTACTATTGGCTCGCATAGACACTCGCAAATTACTAAAATGTCTAAATCATAATGCATAATAGATTAACGATAACTAACTTAGTCGTATGCCACTTGGAAATCAATTACCCATCATGTTAATCTCTTTGAATCTACCGCCGAGAATAGGAATTGATACCGCCACCAATCTAGCATGACTGGCCCAAACCAACACTGGCATCGAAAGATCCACTACCAATATCACCACATCACTCTCTAAAGGAACCTTGTACCTAGATCTTTGATACCATTTGTAATGCCTTAACACGAATTTATGGGTTACTCATGGTCAACCCGATCCGATCCAAGCATTAGGTGTGAAGTGCAATGGAACAACCTACATAATGTTGCTAGTACAATTTTATTTCATTTATATTTCTCTTGTTTAGCATATCATTTCCATTTCAAATCAAGCTACACGAGGGACCTATGGGAAGCATCCCCGGAATCCAAGCATACAGAGCTACTAACGTAAAATAAAATAATACTTACTTGTACAACGCTCTCAAAATATGGAAACGTACCAAACCTATCGTAACAAAGAAAAGGGAATGAGACAAATGCCAAACGGTAAATATACAATAATGTAGTATAGAATTGGATGGAGGAAAGGAGACTCTAACTAGTTATATTTATGTGCACATGCGACTACCTTATATATATATACACATACACACACACACACACACGCGCACACGCACACATACAAACATACATATATTTTAATGCATGAAACCATTTTTATTCTAAATTTTTTACTAATCCTCATTAAATCACCTTCATTTTATAAAGAACTCCCTTTTACTTATCTTGACATTCATTCCTTGATTTAATCCACCCTGGTTAAATACTTAAAGAAAATATGCTTTGTTTAAGGAAAAATCATTTCTTTCACCAAAATTACCCCTTTAGTCATACCAATCCACTTTAGTATTTTCATTGAAAATCACCCTTTCAACACAAGCAAATTCTGTGTTAAAAAATAATTTAATTCCCTTCAAAAATCATTCAGAAATACATTCTTGTATTAATTATTAGTTAAACCTCTTTAAGTTGATTTCATTTTCTTTATGGACACTAATCAATGATCACATATATTGTCCCCCTCATCCTTTATCGGAACATTTATTAATTCATTGAGGTTAGGGTATCTTTTCACATATTCATCACACAACCCATTTTTGGACATGTTCCACTTTCATCATCTTTTCTCGAAATCTTCTAATATCTCCATACTTTAATGGGCTCCACACCGCCGGCTATGCTACCATATGCTCTGGACTGTGATTTTTGGTCTTTTACCGCAGGGCTCCAGGCCCTCCTTAATTATCTCGGTGTCATCCGAGTCCATATTAATGTGTTCTAACATTTTAGAAATGTCCACGTACTTCCATTTTTGTTTTTTTCGACGAACCCAAACCCGAGGTTTCAACCTAACTTATGTTACACTTTTGAAATCATCATTTCTTGTCCTTTACACCTTAGCATTGATTTTATTCGAAAGTCATGTTCCTTAGGACCATCTTGTGTAACACCCTTTTTCATGTTTTTTATTTCATAAAAATGTTCCACTTTATGTAAAATTACCATTTTACCCTTTTGGTTCCAAACTTGTTCTTTTCTCCATTTCACAAGTGTTATTTTCCAAAACATCATTAAGTTACCCACACTAACTTTTTAAGTTATTTTAATTCATTAATATTTATTAAACACTTTGGATTGTCATACATCTCAAGTTGGAAACCTTTTTCTCTCAATAATTTCTTTTCTAAGAGATCATTGAATATCTAAGACTACTTTAAAGAAAAATACCATTTTCTTTATTAATTCGTAATCTCCAAGACTCAGAAATTTGCATGGTAGTTAAGAAGCTAAAATATTCAAAGTTGGAGTTAATTACACTTACGCCTCATCAAAAAAAATATTCCATAAAATGTTTAATACCTATTTTCTTAAGAAAACACCATTTATTCAACATTCTGAATCATATTATTTTTTGTGAAACCTTTGAAATTATTTTTAACCCATTTAATAAAACACTAATCAAATTATAGGACCACTAATATGCAAAATAGAGTCTTAAAGTAAAAGTAGAGTTTTCGCACCTCAAATGAAGCTCCAAAAATAGTGGATGAAGAAAAAGATGATGTCAACCCCCCACGTCCTAAGGTGTCCTCAAGGAGGTTGCGTAGATCCACGAGCATGCTCTAAGAAAGTGTGATACCCCGTGATCCGAAATAAGGGGTGGCCAGCCCAATAATCCAATATAACGGAATCATGGATGAAATCATTCTCAGCATCATAATAAAAATATAGAGTATCCAGGATAACCACCCAATATTTCAGAAAACGGGTTGCCAAAAATTTTGAATTTAAAGTAAATAAAGTAAAACAAACAACCCAATTTCTGAAAGATAAGGGAAACCCCAAGACATATATAAATAATACAACAAGAATACAATAGAAAGACCGAATAGGTTACCGGTAATAAAACTTATAGACCAATAATACATAAGTACAATGAGTTACTTATTACATTTCATTAGACATTTATAAAAGCTTGGGCCTCTCGCCCGAATAAAAGATTTGATCTTAACTAGAATGAAAATGAAACGTCTATACCAAATGTATCGCGTAATACCCGCAATGCGTCACGGCTCGTCGAAAACATCGGAATAGGAATTCAAATCAGGCATCCATGCGGAGGAGTACTTGAGCGGAGACAAGATGCATATGCAACAAGGAAAGTAAACCGGTCAGGGCCGGGTTCTATAAGATCACCAGAAGAATAAAAAGTATGACAGTTGAATGATAAATCATAATGAGAGATATAACTATCTAACTACACAATTTTAAACACAACTAAGCAGGAAGATAAAACAAATAACATTAATCTGAAGACTTATCATGTTTACTAATTATCTCATATATCTTTTTCCTTAACAGGAAATATATGTAAAAATCACAATATTATGCTCTTTAAGGCAATTATAGCTCAATTTTACCCTTTTGTAAAAATCCTTTCCTTATCAGGGAAATAATCATTTTCAAATGCTCTGTAACACCCCGTATTTTTATGCATTTAATATTTAATTAATTCGTGATTTTAAATTACTGGTGTGTTGTAATTTTAATTGAATTAATTATGACAATATATTATTTAAATATTAATCGGGAAGTGAATGGTTAATGTTTAGGAAAATTTATTTACTAAGTGAATAGTAGTAATTTAATTACGTCATTTTGGGTATTAATGACGGGGTATGCACTTATCTCAACCGGGAGTCGGTATAGACTAAATTGGGTGTGGAATAAAGATTTTTATAAATTAATTCGGATGTCAATTCTGAGGGCGCGGTTGAGTCCGGATGGGTCGAGATAGTCAGAAAAGAGTACCCGGGGGTAGTAATTGGGTCTCGGGGTATTTTTGGGCATGGTCGGGCTCACACGGGGTGAGTTGGGCCACTTTAATTAAGCCCATTAGACTAAAAACGGGATAAAGGGTTTTTAACCTAATTGGGAGATTAAGGGATGGCAGCCAACATAACTCTAAACCTAGGGTTTGAGAGGAGATTTGGGGGAAAGCAAATCAAGAAAAAATTGGAGGTTATTGGAGCCAAATTAAGGGACATCAACAACGGATCAGACACTACGAACACTTACAGGCAAGTGGTTAACTGTTTTTACTCCTAAATTGTGATATCCAATTCATATTTTAGTGATGTGTAACTAAAATTCATTTTGGGGATAAATGGGTACAAAATGGGGTTTTGTTAATGGAATCTTTATGAGTTCTTGGATGAAGAACATGAATCTTGAATGACTTAGGGTTTATTTGATGAACACAAGAGGTCAATCTTCCAGAATTTTTATTACAACTTTAAACGTATGCCATTTGAGTTGTATTTCGAATTAGAGTGTGAACCATACATGCCTGGAAAGATATTTCTCTTAGATATCCAATGAACTTGGAATAAGGTCAATCGGAGGTCTGTAGAGGGAGTAATCGACCTTTTACAAGAGGGTGTTTGATCTGTCAACATAGTAATCTGCCAGACTTTTAACGTGACTTTAAACGTGTGCGATTTGAATCTTACTTCGAATTAGAGTGTGAGCCATACATTACTGGAAAGGTATTTCTCTTAGCTATCCAATAAACTTAGAATCAGGTCAATCGGAGTTATGTAGAGGGAGAAATAGAAATTTTACTAGAGGGTGTTTAATCTGTCAAAAAAATTTGAGATTTTTCTTTTTAAGCCTCAAATGTCTAAAATTTTATCGGGGAGGTGTTTGGGACCTTGATGAAATATATTGATGGAATAATGATATGGAAGTAGGTCTATGATTGAGTGTTGGACTTTAATTTTGTGAGAGAGTTAAAGTGGAGATTCATAGGCTTGATTGTGACGTACTCTAATTCGAGATGATAAGAATATAATTACGAAAAAAGCATGAGCGAGCTTAAATTCGTTAGGTCAGTGGGTTAACAAGGGTAACTACTGAATTGATATAACAAGGGGTGACCCTTAGAGTTGTGTGAATACTTGAATTAATACGAAAGTGAGATAAATTCGTAAAGCAAACAAGTACGGTGAATATTAGAGAGAAATATATTACGTACAAGTATGAAGAATTGGGTTGTGTAAATACGTACTGTTTTATAGGATTACTTGGGTTGTGAATGCCTATTGTGTGTTCCCTTGTGATAGGAACAAAGACTCGGGAAATATTAAGTTTCGGGCTAAGTAAGTGAGTCCGGGAATAATGGTTTGGTGACATCAAGTTATTAAATTAATGGATGTGATAATTAATGAAGGTAGATTCGGAGGGTAGACTCGGAAAAGTATTAAATTAATTGATGTTGTAATTAATTAGTTTAGGGTCGGGTTGTAGACCCGGAGTTTGGTATAAATTAATTATTGTGTAAATTAATTATATTAGAGTCAGACCACAGACTTGGATTTGTGTTGATTAATTAACGTGTAAATTAATTAAATAAGAGTCGGATTGTAGACTCGGGTGGGTATTAAATTAATGGGTGTGTTAATTAAATTAACGAGAGTCGGATTGTAGACCCGGGGAGGTATTAAATTAATGAGTGTGTTAATTAATTTAATTAGAGTCAGACCACAGACTCGGGAAAAGTATTATATTAATTGAGGTGTGAATTAATTATATTAGAGTCGGACCATAGAATCGGGAAGAGGATAAGTTATTAAGTGAGAAAATTAGCTACATTGAGTCGGGCCACAGACTCAGAAAATTTCACGCAGTGTATGGGACTTGGAGTACACGGTAGAGCCGGGGTTTATATTATATATATACGGTGTAGTGATAGTATATATATACGTGCATATATTGTGTGTGATATTAAATTACAGGCAGTGTACGATATTTTGAGTACACGGTAAAGCCGAGATTTATATTATATATATATATATACGGTGTCGTGATAGTATATATATATATATACGTGTATTTATTGTGCGTGATACTAAATATAAGAGATTAGATATTTATTAAATTTATATACTCTAATGCTATCAAGGGAGGTTGCGCGATGTGGGTGAATCCCCTAACTTGAGGAGTAGGGCGAGTATATCCCCAGGTCATAGCGTCCGGTATATATGGGTGAGGGATTTATCTCACTTTCAGGGAAGGAATATGACCGCCTCCACTACGTTTATATTTTGGGCCGAGTTAGTGAGCGATTCCAACTCGGGGAAACTAGGTTTTGTGAGCACACCTAGTGAGATAGCATTGTAGAGGGAATCATCCGGTGAGGGTAAACTCGGAAGGATGGATACACGTATGATATATGTGGGGATGTTAGTAAAGGTACGTATAATATGGTAGTAAATATTATATGTAGGTGATAATACAGTGTGTGATGTATTTACTTTATATAACTCGGGTTACAGTTATATACAGTTAATTAATGAGAAATTAATTAAGTTAATCATTTGTGGGAATAATACAGAGTGTGATGTATGTACTTTATATAACTTGTGAGACGGTTATATGCTGCTATTTAAGAGGAATTAATTAAGTTAATTGTGAAATAACTTATAATTCAAGAATCATTATACTCGGGTTAGAGTAGTATGACAAGGAAAGGTTATACCAGGACTAGTTGGACGGGGTAGTACAACTAGGTGGGGTTAAGATAACCGGTAGGTGTGCACAATAGTGGAGGGGTGAGAATGTCCACAAGGGAGTGCGACACTAACTTAAATATGAAGCACATTCATGCATTTTAAATTACTGCAGTTAATTCACTTGCTAAATATTTTGAAAATGTTTTGGGTTCTAACCCTTGCTATAAAACTATTTTCAAAACCTTTTAGGTGTCCAGCCACAGGGACGCCAGGATTGATATTCTATTCCAGGGACACGGAGCTGCGGCATATGTGGATGCTAGCAGGAGTTTGGATTAGATGCATCATTCATTCATTCCTAGAGTAGGAATCTTGTATCAGTCTCAGTTTTATTTAGGGCTTGTAGCCCAGTCTTCTCGGTACATTTTTCAGGTGTAATTTATTCAGGTGTTGAATATTTGTATTTGGATTATTTCTTTGGTGGCCGGTGATTTATTCGGCAAGTTGTGTTATTACTATTCTGTTTACTTTCATTCAGTTGTGTGAATGGTTTATATTTTAATTCCGCATGTACTGTTTTGTTTAATTAAAAAGTTAAAATTGGCACCAGTTTTTGGAATACTAGCTGGTTAGTAAGTTTTAAAAAGTTTTCGACAGTGATGCTAAGGATGATCCAACTGGGATTCCTGTTTTAATTTGGTATAGGACTGATCACCCGGTATTTTATTAGGCGGGGTGTCACATGCTCTTTGTGGCATTTGTATGTGCTCTTTGTGGAACTCCATCAAGCTCTATATGGCATATCAAATACATCAAGTCCCACTTGATTATGAACTGTTATATTTATAAACATATAACGAATTCTAAGACCGCCCGTCCGGGTTTCCCCACTGTGTGCCCCCCTAAATGACCATCATCTTCCAGGGCCTATCATTAGACAACCTGGGCACCTATATCGCAAGACGTCGGGAAACGGCCATGAGCCTGCGGGGTAGTCAAGACCACACCCGGAATCTCCTACCCATCGCAGAAAAATATACAACAATAAGCGCTCCCATGGCCTAGGACTATATCCACCCTGCATCATTAGCCAGGGGGCTTCACCTCACGTGCGGACTTCCCTTATAATGTCATTTAGAGAGGTGTGTTTAAGCCATTTTATTTATTATTTCAAAATCAAGTAAATCATTATTTACCGGTTTCATGATTAAGTAAATTATCATTTACAAATATCAATACCATTTCCATTTCACGTATATGTTTCATTCTATTCGAAACCATTACTGTTTACTTCTAGTAACAGATAGAACTTATTATCCGGAGCCATGCAATAACTTATCTCATTGCTACAACCTCAGAAGGAGTAAGCAAATTCTTAATTAACTCCAATATTATCATACCTCGAAGGAATAGATAAACCCTTAATTTATTCTCCCAACATACTTTTATGGTGATAATGTAAACCACCAAGGTTAACATAACTCAATTGAGCTTCTAGAATCTCTCAACATTCTTTTGGGGTGATAGTACAAACCTTCAAAACTAGTATAGCTTAATTAAGCTTCTAAGGTCTCCCAAACATAACACTACCTCTCCTAGTTTTATAATAATTAACTAAAAGAAAAGAATGCCCTATCATCAATAGGCATAATCCTAGAAAGTCCCCACATAACCCATTCCTAATGTAGGGCACACATCTAACTCATCTCACACTCTAGGACTCTAAGTTTACTTCATTCAAGAAGGTTACTAATCCCTATATTTAAAGAAAAGAATTGAAATTGAGTTATAAAATTAACTCAAAAACAGCAGGAAAACGAATCGATTCGCCCCAGCGAATCGATTCGCCCAAAAAGCGAATCGGTTCGGACAGAAAAATTAACATTCTGCAATTGGCCGAATTGATTCGGCCTTAACCCGAATCGATTCGGGTTAAGCAGACCTGGAAGCTACCCCTTACCGAATTGATTCGCCCAAGGGCCGAATCGATTCGGTCCTGCGATTTGCCAAAAATGGCTACGAAGGGTTATGAACCCTAAATCATCTAAACCCCAAATCTCTTCCATCTTACACACAACCAACAATATTTAACTACCCAAAGTGTATCCTACACGATTTAAAACCATTTTAGTCCGCAATTTCATCATCAAAACTAAGATTAGGGCTTAATTCCCATAAATTCCATATTTAAACCATAAATGTAAATACACAACTATCATACAATTTATGCATCTTAAATCACATATTAGCAAGTAGGAAACTTGCCTTAGGGTTGATATCTCAGATTTATTTGGAGAAGAGGAAATCCCAAATCCTCCATCTTCAATCTCTCTCTCATTTCTCCATTTTTCTCTTCTTCTTTATTTCCTTCTCTCTCTATGTTTAAGACAAGAAATGAGGGAAAAGAAATAAGGGCAAGACCAAAATCGTGGCTTAGGTTAAAACTCCCAACTTAAATGGTTAACACCACATTAAAGTGACTCGCAAATACGCATATAAGCTAAAACCAGGTAAAAGTGCCCGAAACCCAAAAATACAATATGGCACTTATTTTGACTGTCTCGCACCTTCCGAGACTAACTACACCCTCTAAACTGGCATCCGAAATTTATAAATTATTTCGAGTTCCAAAATCATTTAAACTAAAAGGCCATTTAAAATACATGACACTACAGACATGCAACCTGATGTTATTTACTTTCACCTGCAGTAAATATGCATCAACTAGTAAATATTAACTTTCAATTCATTAAATTAATATTTACTCCAGTCCCCACATTTTATATAATTACCTTATGCGATAAAATTAGTATAAAATGAGCCTCCCAGAATCGAGGGTAATTACATACTCCCCCCCTTAAGAGGGAATTTTGCCCCCAAAATTCGGGCATACCCAAATCTGATAAGGGTATACTACTCTAAACTAGGATTCTATCATCCTAAACAAACTCCTCGTTATTGCAACGTCCCAAATGGACTCAGACTAAGGTCGACCCTGTCGATCTTAGTCAATCATCATTTGTTTTCTCATAGCACAAGGAGCTCTTCACTAACTATCGATTCTAGCTTCCTACGACGGAACACGATGCCCACACGACTCGGCACAATTAGCCAAATCTTCAGAATTATGTTACATCTCACCTCGAGGCACCCATACCGACTCTAAGTGGCTTAGCCCCAACGCTACTCAGCTATCCCTCGCATCGACGTGTCTCATCAAGGCGTATGGCTTAAAAGCCAAATCTCTAAAGAAATGTTCCGAGACCACTCCAAGTCCAAGGAACATATTACCCATTGGTTCCATTCAACGAGTATATGAATTTCTCAACCGACCACGCTAGGCCACTCACGATACCATGCCTTAGGAAATGATCCATAAGACCACTCCAAAAACTAATGGTTGCACGAAAATCTCTATCCCTACCATTACTGCTCCCATCTGCTATGTATACTAAGGCGCACGTTCGTAATATGCCTTTCGGCATAAGTCAATTTCCTCCCTTTCATCCATCCACTTTAGGGTGGTAGGATATACACCATTTCCACACGGTTTCCATTACTCTGCGGAAACTTTTACTAAACCTTCGACACGAACATCTAGTCTCGGTCCACCCTATTATAATAGGCACCTCCCACGGTTTTACTATTCCTTCATCGAGAACGGGGCATACTCTTCTACAAGTAGTCCGTCCCTAATGGGCGGAAAAGCAACGATTGGGTCGATGGTCAACAATTTTCTCAATTGGGATCATGACCAGTTCGATGCCGGTAGTTCAATGCAAACGTCTATGAATACCCTTCTTCGTTCCACCACTACTCTTCTTCGCACGAGTAGGTGAAATTGTCAATCACAAATCGAAATGCTCTCGCTATAGAGTCTTCTGAGTCATACTCACTCTACTTGACCTTCCATGCCATTACCATTATCTCTGACGAGTTCTCTATTCGACACGTCCACTAGCCCAATCGCATTTCCTTAGCGGATGAGAAAATATCCAATCACTAGTTCTTCTGAATCCCGAGCACCAACTCGATTCCTCCCACAACATATTGCAACAACTTGTTGCTTACGAGAAGGACCAAATTTCCTTCCCAGGAAGTAGTGCCTGATCTATTTAAGGTGATCACTATCACGATGAATTATAATTCCAGCATGAGATAATACTTCCCACAAGCTTAAGCTTGTGAGACGCATAACCAATGGGTCTATGCTCCAGTATTATTACTCCCCAATCCTGGCAGAAACTTACTCACTAAACTCACTCTCAAGCTTACAATCATGGCTCAGGAGTGAGGATTCACCCGTCCTTATTAACTCCCCAGAAATGAAGTTACCAACGTAACATAATCTCTAAGAATTGCCTCATCTCCTTCGGCTGAACTTACCAAACCTCTCGAGACCCCATAATCTTGTTCCTAAGGGATCTAACCCCCTATAGAGTTAACCCACAACTTATTCGTGGTCAACTCCCTATCGCTTTCCTAAATTAACATCACTTACCCTCAGGGTCTTACATCATAAAAATCCTAAGGTCTATCTATATATATCCTACCTAAATCGTAAGCATATAATACTAAATATATCCCTAGTGCCCAAGACCTTACTCAACTTTTGACATTCACTCGGGTTCATGCGTGGGACGTCTCGCCGAAGCGAAATCCAGACAAGGAACCTTCCCATTACACTACTACCTCGCATCGTCGGTCATTAAGATGTGACGGTCTAAGACACATGATCGGGATCGGTACAATTCTAATTTACAATTCTACTAATAAGATTCTACTTCTAGACTTTACATTAGCATCATTAAAGATTTGAACTGATCAAACATTCACTTTCTGTGAAGTCTTTAAAATATATATATCCCCTTATAAAACATGGCCTTCTTATCAAGGTACAATCCCAAAGTCTCAATCCGACTTCGTATCTCAGTCTCCCTCACATCGATTAGAGGAGAGAACTATATACAGTGCTTATATCTCGCACTTTAATAGCCCTTAATCACTCTTCTACGTGATTCTCAGCTAAGCATCCAATCCCCCTTCTGACAACAAAATAAATGAAGTAAAAGAGAAAGAAAAGGATAGCATCTCTCCAATCACAACATCGTTAAGTGTTCATGCAGCGGAGTGTCTCGCCGAAGCGAAATCCAAACGAGGAACCCCTCCGACACATGCCTACTTAACTAGTTGATCATGGAGATAAGCGTAACAAGCACAAACAAAGCAAACAACCAATCATACACTCACACAAGATAACTAAACGAATAATATAAATATCCTACCTACCTCAATCCACCTCTATAAAGTCTCAACCTGCATCTAGGAGAGAAATTATAGAATAACTAGTTCCATTTTGAACTAGAAGCGTGATTGCCTCGCAATTTGTTGCATGCTATCCCTCCAAACTAACCAAAATATCTCTACTCGCATTCTATACATGAAATAAGAGAAAGGAAAAATGGCATCTCTCCACTCCCAACGTCGTTAAGGTTCACGCGTGGAGCGTCCCGCAAAAGCGGAATCCAAACAAGGAACCCCTCCTATGCATTACTACTTAACTTTGTTGGTCGTGGAGATAAGTCATAACATCTACACACAATGCAAGTAAACAATAGAACACTCAAACCAAGTAACACATATAACACATATACATTTAAAAATATCATCACTCGCTTCATAACGGGTGAAGAAAAGATAGAACTTCCATACCACGGAAGTCATATAATTACCCTTCTATAATAGCGTAAATACTACTACAAGCTCAATATACACACCCGAGTCTATCGTAGACACAATACTACTAAATCTTATTGGAAGTAATATACACCACCCACCTATAAGGTAGAATTCCCACCACAGTTTGTGCCAAGCACTCCGGGTCAATACTAATGGTTCTCAGACTCCATATTCGAGCCTTACACATACCAACATTATTTCCACCAACTCCCCAACCAGGCACTTCTCCACTTCAATTTAATCATCGCTTGAATTTTCAAGCTTAGTACCACTTTCTACTTCTCGCGGTACCTAAGAAAACTACATCAACCGAAATCAGTAGTCGTAGTAGCAAGACAAAAATGTTACAAAAAGAGAGCGACCTCCAAAGCGGTCCTCATCCCCGACTACAATTTACAGTTCTCAAAAATCCTTCCCATAACGCCCTTCTTCAATCGACCTATCGTTCTCACCCGAATGCGCACAAGATTCTCTAAGTTCTACCTCATGGCAGAAGAACGAAATCTCACAAGAGAAATCAACGATCTTAATCCTAAGGCTTTACATCAAATCAAGAGCAACGCTGAAAACTTAAGGCGTCCACACAGATTCCTAAGGACTCTAGAACCTGATGCTCTGATACCATCTGTGACACCTCATGATCCGAAATAAGGGGTGGCCAGCCCAATACTCCAATATAACGAAATCATGGATGGAATCATTCTCAGCATCATAATAAAATTATAGAGTATCCAGGATAACCACCCAATATTTCAGAAAACAGGTTGCCAAAAATTTTGAATTTAAAGTAAATAAAGTAAAACAAACAACCCAATTCCTGAAAGATAAGGGAAACCCCAAGACATATATAAATAATACAACAAGAATACAATAGAAAGACCGAATAGGTTACCGGTCATCAAACTTATAGACCAATAATACATAAGTACAATGAGTTACTTATTACATTTCATTAGACATTTATAAAAGCTTGGGCCTCTCGCCCCAATAAAAGATTTGATCTTAACTAGAATGAAAATGAAACGTCTATACCAAATGTATCCCGTAATACCCGCAATGCGTCACGGCTCGTCGAAAACATCGGAATAGGAATTCAAATCAGGCATCCATGCGGAGGAGTACCTGAGCGGAGACAAGATGCATATGCAACAAGGAAAGTAAACCGGTCAGGGCCGGGTTCTATAAGATCACCAGAAGAATAAAAAGTATGACAGTTGAATGATAAATCATAATGAGAGATATAACTATCTAACTACACAATTTAAAACACAACTAAGCAGGAAGATAAAACAAATAACATTAATCTGAAGACTTATCATGTTTACTAATTATCTCATATATCTTTTTCCTTGACAGGAAATATATGTAAAAATCACAATATTATGCTCTTTAAGGCAATTATAGCTCAATTTTACCCTTTTGTAAAAATCCTTTCCTTATCAGGAAAATAATCATTTTCAAATGCACTTTGTGGCATTTATATGTGCTCTTTGTGGCACTCCATCATGCTCTATATGGCATATCAAATACATCAAGTCCCACTTGATTATGAACTGTTATATTTATAAACATATAATGAATTCTAAGACCGCCCGTCCGGGTTTCCCCACTGTGCGCGCTCCTAAATGACCATCATCTTCCAGGGCCTATCATTAGACAACATGGGAACCTATATCGCAAGACGTCGGGAAGCGGCCATGAGCCTGCGGGGTAGTCAAGACCACACCCGGAATCTCCTACCCATCGCAGAAAAATATACAACAATAAGCGCTCCCATGGCCTAGGACTATATCCACCCTGCATCATTAGCCAGGGGGCTTCACCTCACGTGCGGACTTCCCTTATGATGTCATTTAGAGAGGTGTGTTTAAGCCATTTTATTTATTATTTCAAAATCAAGTAAATCATTATTTACCGGTTTCATGATTAAGTAAATTATCATTTACAAATATCAATACCATTTCCATTTCACGTATATGTTTCATTCTATTCGAAACCATTACTGTTTACTTCTAGTAACAGATAGAACTTATTATCCGGAGCCATGCAATAACTTATCTCATTGCTACAACCTCAGAAGGAGTAAGCAAATTCTTAATTAACTCCAATATTATCATACCTCGAAGGAATAGATAAACCCTTAATTTATTCTCCCAACATACTTTTATGGTGATAATGTAAACCACCAAGGTTAACATAACTCAATTGAGCTTCTAGAATCTCTCAACATTCTTTTGGGGTGATAGTACAAACCTTCAAAACTAGTATAGCTTAATTAAGCTTCTAAGGTCTCCCAAACATAACACTACCTCTCCTAGTTTTATAATAATTAACTAGAAGAAAAGAATGCCCTATCATCAATAGGCATAATCCCAGAAAGTCCCCACATAACCCATTCCTAATGTAGGGCACACATCTAACTCATCTCACACTCTAGGACTCTAAGTTTTCTGTAACAACCCGCCTAAAATAATAACGGGTGGCCAGCCCTATACTATATTAAATCAGGAATTCCAGATGGTCCAGTCTCAACATCAACTGACGGTACTATATAATATAGGACTAACTACCCGAAATCATATAAACGAGATGTTATAAAAATTTAAAACTTGCAACATACAATAACCCAACGCTATAAAACTACTAAAGAATAAGAGAGAGATGCAAGAAGCACTTATAAGAAATGAAAGGAATCACTATACATGAATGTGCCATAAATAAATAAACCCGAATAAGCTGTCGGGTCACAGCAAATACAATAACTGAAATGGAATAAATATAAACAGGTAAGTAAATATCCCTTGGGTACAAACCCGATATACAACATGAATCCTACCTAGAGTTTTAAAGAAGTAGGAAGCGACTATGTGAAACATCCCGCAACAGTCCGCACCTGTCACGGCTCCCAAGACTCAGGATAGAAAGTCATCCGGCATCCATGCGGTAGGATACCTGTGATAATATATATATACAAGGAGGAGAGAAAAGGTAAACGGGTCAGAGCCCCGAATGTGTAAAATATTTAGCAAGTGTTTTAACCGTGCATAATAAATACCGGTGTACTTAATTTCATAATTAAGTGAGACCGCACTCTCATGGAACCCCAACTCACCTCTCATCTAAAGGCGCGCACCTATTCGCGTCCTCAAATTTTAGTTAAAATACCCCCATTGATTTTAGGACAACCTAACTTATTAGGCCTAGCCCATAACCACGAGAGCTACCTTCCCGTCATAATCTAAGGACCCACCCGTTTCTAATCCTATTAGATTATGATTACAACTATTATGCCATAATAGGCTTAATGAATTCCAATTAATAATCTCATGAATTATAATCATCATAATTCTTAAAACATTACCCCTATACAAATACATATATATATATATATATATATATATATATATAGGCTAAAAGCGTAAGAATTTATATACCTAAATAACATGCACATGGAATATTGGCAAGACTTCTCTCTAATCCCAAGATTGTACTACGTTTCGTGCGTGGGGAGTCTCGCAAAGCGAAATCCAAACAAGGAACCGCCCCGTTACACTACTCCTGACAAGGTCAAGATCAGAGATCCGAGATGCCACCTATGGAATTACTTCTCTCAAATCTCGACATGGCACTGCGTTTCGTGCGTGAGGTGTCTCGCAAAGCGAAATCCAAACAAGGAACCACCTCGTTACACTACTCCTGGGCAATGTCGATCCTAGAGATCCATAATCCTCAACATACAAGTATATACTATCATTACTACTAACTATAGCTCCTAAAAAGAAAGAAGAAAAGAAAAGAAAGAAAACAAAGAAGATAAAATAAAAGAACCTCCAACAATATCCTTGGGATGATGTAACCGAATAATACCTTATGTGCGATACATCAACCCCCATCAATCTAGTACACCATAATCATCTAAGATGTACTTCACAAAAGTCCATATCCTTTCATCTATAGGATATATATATAAATATATATATATATATATATATATATATAGGTATTTACTTCTAACCGTATATATATATATATCATCATCAATCTAATGGCCAAGTGTACATACTACATATGATGTACAAGGCCATGCACATAATATACCCGGCTATATATATCGCCGATAAACTGCATCAGTGCTATCATCTTCCCAGTGCCCGGCTCACGTAGCAATACTGGGGCCACCTTGTGGGACTAAACGACACCCATCTCGTGGTAAACACACGCACACGACGTCCCGGGAAGCGGTCATAGTTCCAACCGGCAATGAGACGAAACATACCCACCACGTCTCATCCCAAAAATATATATCTATATGTATAATAATCACAAGGGACGACTATGACCTGGGGAATATCCACACCCTGCATTATCAGCCAGGATGCTCACCCACTACGCGCGCAACTTCCCAATGATAGCATGAGCGGGGTATGCTTAACCAAATAAGTATATATATCATTCACATGCACAATATATATACATCCATATGATCCAATCATATGATCAAATAATAAACCATCATATACGGTTTAAATATCCATACATTTATATACATACGGATATATATATCAACACATATTCACATATCCTTATATCTATATATGATAAACTAATTCTTATTCACATATATAAGGTATACAAAATCGGCTATTAGTATACATAACCCTCAATATACAAGCCGTCACCACAATTTCCATTAGATATACCTCGATATGGAATGCAATCCCTCACTTGAAACATATTCAATCATTTTCCTATGATGATTAGTCTCCCAAAACCATATGTATATATCTATACACCTATATTCCTATATTCGACATTAGGGTTATCACCCAAGAATTTGTGTAGAAATCCATCACTACACATTTCACCTCTAAATGTGAAAGTACATAATTATCTTTAGTACTATCTAACCATAGGCATACGCGTGACTTAATAGTCTAAAACCTCAATGTCACCTATGGTTCGAATCAACCTCGGTAACCCTTACTCCTATTGAGTTATCGATTGTTCCTTAGACTAAACATTTCTTTCTAAGGATATGAGACCCCTCACTCTCTAAGAGTTCTTAGCCTCACCTCACATTTACACTTACTTTATATCTACAATTAGGATTCCTAATCCCAAAGGGTCTTCCCCAAAATCTCTATACATAACTCCAAGCACATACATGGATACATTTCTCCCAAATTACCCTAAGGAGTCCCCAAAATTCTAATGTGTGAGAAACTCCTCATGTGTCTCCAAAAACATATCTCTTTCATCATAAGAGAAGGCCCCAATTCAATAAACCCAACCAAAAAGGGTTTGAAATCAATATGGAGAAAATACCTCAAAATGCCCTGTTTCCGAATCGATTCGGCCCTATTCCGAATCGATTCGGACTAGCGAATCGATTCGGCCTCCAAGGCGAATCGATTCGGGTCCAAAGACCTGGGCTTCTGCAATAGGCCGAATCGATTCGGCTTGGGGTCCGAATCGATTCGGTCAATGCAGACCTGCTACTTTTACCAAACCGAATCGATTCGCTGGAGGGGGTGAATCGATTCGGACCTGCAATTTTTGAAGGTTTCATCTGTTTCTTCAAAACCCACGAATTTAAAACCCTAATCTTCCATTTCTAACCCTTAAACCTTCATCAAAACATGATTCTAAGCCAATAAATCAACCCAAAGTTGATCCCAACCATTTCTATGCCATTAAATCTTAATTTAAACATTGATTCCAAGATTAAACCCAAAATCTAGGTTTTGACATTAATACCCAAAAATCCATTTCTTTAACCCACAAATTATGAAATGAAATACACAAATAGCTATTTAGCAAGATTAAACACTTGCCTCAGGTTTGTAGAGGTTGCATCGTCCTCGATGTCGCGGTTGGACCGGAAATCCCAAGCTTTTCTTCCTCTTTCTCTCTTCTTTTCCTTCTTCTTTCTTTCTTCCTTTTTCTTTCTCTCTTTCTCTATTTGAGAAGGCTTCATCCGTAAGCCTTAAATCCTTTAAAACAACAAACCCAGTTTTAAATGTTAATACACACTTTAAATGACTCGTTTACTCCAATTCAAGTCAAAACAACTTAAAAACATTCCGGAACCGAAATAAAACTCAATGACAGTCATTTTGACTATCTCGACCCTTCCGGGATCGATGGTACCCTCTAAAATATCATCCGGAATACTTTGAAATATTCTCTATTTTTGGACTTAAATTCCCAAATTTTAAAATTCTCCAATTTAATTAAATTTAATTTTCCCAAAATTAAATTTCTCAGTCTCAAAAGTCTTGGGGTGTTACATTTACTTCATTCAAGAAGGTTCCTAATCCCTATATTTAAAGAAAAGAATTGAAATTGAGTTATAAAATTAACTCAAAAACAGCAGGAAAACGAATCGATTCGCCCAAAAAGCGAATCGGTTCGGACAGAAAAATTAACATTCTGCAATTGGCCGAATCGATTCGGCCTTAACTCGAATCGATTCGGGTTAAGCAGACCTGGAAGCTACCCCTTACCGAATCGATTCGCCCAAGGGCCGAATCGATTCGGTCCTGCGATTTGCCAAAAATGGCTACGAAGGGTTATGAACCCTAAATCATCTAAACCCCAAATCTCTTCCATCTTACACACAACCAACAATATTTAACTACCCAAAGTGTATCCTACACTATTTAAAACCATTTTAGTCCACAATTTCATCATCAAAACTAAGATTAGGGCTTAATTCCCATAAATTCCATATTTAAACCATAAATGTAAATACACAACTATCATACAATTTATGCATCTTAAATCACATATTAGCAAGTAGGAAACTTGCCTTAGGGTTGATATCTCAGATTTATTTGGAGAAGAAGAAATCCCAAATCCTCCATCTTCAATCTCTCTCTCATTTCTCCATTTTTCTCTTCTTCTTTCTTTCCTTCTCTCTCTATGTTTAAGACAAGAAATGAGGGAAAAGAAATAAGGGCAAGACCAAAATCGTGGCTTAGGTTAAAACTCCCAACTTAAATGGTTAACACCACATTAAAGTGACTCGCAAATACGCATATAAGCTAAAACCAGGTAAAAGTGCCCGAAACCCAAAAATACAATATGGCACTTATTTTGACTGTCTTGCACCTTTCGAGACTAACTACACCCTCTAAACTGGCATCCGGAAATTTATAAATTATTTCGAGTTCCAAAATCATTTAAACTAAAAGGCCATTTAAAATACATGACACTACAGACATGCAACCTGATGTTATTTACTTTCACCTGCAGTAAATATGCATCAACTAGTAAATATTAACTTTCAATTCATTAAATTAATATTTACTCCAGTCCCCACATTTTATATAATTACCTTATGCGGTAAAATTAGTATAAAATGAGCCTCCCAGAATCGAGGGTTGTTACAGAAAGATCCAGGCAAAACCCCCTTCCAAACTCCATAAATTTTTACTCTTCTTCTTCTTCTTCTTGAAAACCCCCCAACTACAACCCCCAAATTCGTAGCTCTTCACAACATGGAGGAAATATGTTTATAAGCCTTATTCATGATGAATTACTAGTAAAATATTATGGCATAAGTTGGAGATATGGTAGTGTCATGGTGGTTTATGATGGTAGAGGATGGTAGATATCTTAATAGCTAGAGAGATAAAGGAGAAGTCTGATTTTGGATTATCCACAAATGTCCTTAAACCTTCCCTAAATATCCCAAAAATCCTTTGGGAAAAATCCACAAAATGCCGCAAAACTCATCCACGAATTGATTTGCTGTTGCAAGAGATTAACACATGTCTTAATCCAATGATTTAGGTTTTGATAGCACATTCCAAACTACATAAATCGGTTTCTAAACAAGTCATTTGAATGGGATTTGTACTTCGTTCAAACGAGATTAGGATCTCGCTCGATATCCCACCGAATGACCTTTTAACGAGGTAAGGAAACCTATACATGAACATCTCATTAGATCCTCATTAGAACCCAACATAGAAGGACATGCAATTCTCGTTTGAACCAACAACCTTCTCGTTCCAATGAAATAGCAACATTGTTAAAACGACATCTATTTTAATTTTATCCACTCAATTTCTTAAAATCTCCAAACTTCTCCCAGTAATTTCCAGCAATTACAATCAAGGATCAAAGAATAACCAACTAGAGATAAAATTCCATATATTAATGATCCAAATCTCAAGGGTTTCACAGGATTACCATTCACACGGGAAAAATAATAAAAGATTCGGCACATGTATTACACTAATTACCTTTGCTTTATTCAAGTGAACGTTATGTTGATCCAATAATTCCTTAAGATTGTTCCCCTCATTTGAAGATGATAGTTTATCCATATGGTCAAAGTCATAGAACATGACGTTCAAAAAAATAAATGGTCACATCCTGGCGTCACGATCCAGGATCGTGACCAGGCCCAATACATATAAACAACCCATGCTCTTTTTTCATTTCATAATCTCTCTCTCTCCAAACCCTCCCTATTATCTCTATCTGTCCTCCGGCCACCACCACTACCTAATATCCATAGGTCATAGCCTCTCACACTATCTCAGGTACTCTCCCTCTCATGCCAGCATTATTTAAATGGTAATGTGTCTGTATTTTGGGTGTCTATTTGTGTGTATTTTATTATATATGTGTGTGGATTTTGTTATATGTATGTGTATTTTATATCGAATTAGTTTATGTGTGTGTTTATTCAAATCTGTGTGTGTGTATAAGTTGGTGTATTTTTTTAAAATTTTGGTGTATTTTGTTATATGTGTGCGCAATTTGGAAAATACACGTGTATATATTTCTATTGCTAGATATCAAACAAATTAGTGGTAAACCAAAGAATAACACGATACGATAATACAATGACACGACATGAAATCGACTTAATAAATTTCATTTGTATTTTGAGTATGAATTAGTGTTTTTGAGAGAGGGTGAGGTATGGATTACACACACACACAAGTATAAAACACACACACATACACACACATACACGTGCATGTGTATAGCGCACGCACACACACATGAACGTGTATAACAAAGTTACACGTGTGTACATGTATAACACACATGCATATGTATAACAAATAATTACACTCACACGTGTATAACACATGCACACATTGAAGACATTCATAACACATACAAATGCGTGTACATGTATAACACATATGTGGATACGCACACGTATAAGACATACACGTATACACATATGTATAACACACACACAGATATATACTTACATGTACTTTCTCCTCTTTCCATGTGCACGTGAAATTAGAGAAAAACAACTAAAGTTCAACGGATTATAGGTGCTTTCTTTGTTCACACAACTTTACTTATCTTTTCTATTACGCAACATAGTCTTATTACTATGTGGTTGACTATTTTAACTACGTATACATGTATAATGCGTATAATTCAACATGTACATATCTTTGGTTGCCTGTTATAAAAACGTATACATGTATAATGCATAGATTTCAACTTGTACAAAATCTTTGGTTGACTGTTATAACATTCGTTCTTTCTATGTGCTTTCTTTTACGTAACACAAGTGCACATGTATAACACACATATGTGGTTGAAATGTAGCAATTTCAGGATTAATTTAAATAAAATAAACTTAATTTAGACATATTGATATTATGTGGGTGAATAATACTTTTTGGTTTAATGTTGTGGTCATGTTCACTCCCTCCTTAATTGATTATTTGGGTGAACAAAAATTGGTGGAAGGGGTTTCACATTTGGTGGACATATATTCATTTAAGGATTAATATAAATAAAATAAACTTAATTTGGACTTGCTGATATTAGTAGGGTGAACACACATAGGTAGAAAAGACACATAGCTGTGTTAGGATTAAATAATATAAGACAAACTTATATTGGATCGGTTGAAAAAAATAACTAGTTAATGATTAACTAGATCCATTTATTGTGGGACTCATACTCATATCCTCATATATTTTTCTTAACAAAAATGAGGCACTGTAATAACCCTTGTAAAGAAGAGTACGAATCATTGCAATTGGATCACACTTATACATCATTTATTAGTGTGTGCCATATAAAGGGTACTCTTATTTACAAATATGGGAATAAGAAGATTGAAAAGTTTAACTATGGTGCAAATCGTGCAGTTCATCTCTCTCCAGCATACATGTTCGATCATATTCAGTTTTCCTTATCGGAATAATGGGATGAGGTAGTTGAGAATATATTTCTCCAACATAATCTGGACGTTACTTACTCTATCAGAGATTACGGAAAAAAATATTCACCCATTCTGAATACAACTATGCAAAGAGTGAATTGACCAAGACTATGATGTCTCGGGGACATATGCAAGTTAAGTTGAATCTTGGCAAAGTTTTGAGAAATAAATGATTATGAGTTCATGTCATGAAAATCTATACATCAATCGTAGATACACTTCTTCCTAGTTGGACCCCCAAGCAAAAACCCATAGATTTTTAAAAGTATTACCAAATGGATGGAGATCGGACACATTGAACCTATTTTAAACTCTTGTTCTGAGAAGGTATATACATATATATAAGCATAAACATGATTAGTTACCCATAAACATGTTAGTATATTGATTTACTCTATTATTTTTTTAAATTTAGTTAATGTCAAAGGACAATAAAGATAATGTAGCGAATGATGATGCGGCAACTCATTGATGCTCGTCTCTTACACCCCAACCTAGATTCTCATCTCTTACACCCCAACCTAGATTCTCATCACCACTAGGTGAAATATACTCTTCTTCGCTCGTGGTTCAATCTACCACTCCATATACGAGTAGACAACTAATTCCCATTAATCTAACACCCCAAACCCCTCTATCGATACCTCCCAAGCAAATGAGAAGAATCCCATTAGGTTATCCCTTCTCAGTAATATTCCTAATGGAAATAAAAATGACATCTATATCATTAAATCCCAATGTTTTTCAAGTGGGAAAATTCATGTAGGAGTTAGTGTAGTAAATAAGTAGTACGAAGTTGCTCAATACAATAAGGATGACATTTTCAAAAACCTTTATAATATTTTTTTCATTCTGCGACTGTTAAACGAAAAAGGTTATTTCCCATGTTGTTGATCAGATGAGAAAATATCGGAGAAACCTTCGGTGGAGATATTTCTCGGAGGGGGCATCAAGCTCCGACATTATGGTTATAAAAGACAGAGTCCGTCCGAATGTTAAAAATTTGGTCAATCAATGATAAAACTTTTTGTAAAATGTGGTGATAGATAAGAAGTTCGTCCAATGGGAGAAAAATAAATAAAATAGAGAAAAAAAGGTTGATCTTCACGCGATGAGGTTTAAATCATATGAATATTTGAGAATTTAATGGTCGGTAAGGACAAAGTGTGATCCATATGGAGGTAAAACATCTAAGTAGGAAAACATATACGTTCATGCCAGATAGGGCAAAGATAATAAATTCCCAACACACTTAGCTCCGACTCTGGTATCACAAGTTATTTATTTATATACATACACGTTACATAAAATAATATTAAATTCATAAGACTAGATATAATTTCATGCTATAGAAATCGATCGAAGCCATGATCAGTCATTCCTCTTTGATCCCTTATGATGGCATTGAAGATGATGCCGTGACTCGAACCTTTGGAATAGACAAAAGAAGGAGCACGGGAGGTGTCGGATCACATATGCTAAAAATAAAATTATAACACATTGTAACTCTAGTGGAAGAGATCTCTTCCAGGAGGAATCACAACACGAGCCAATAGGCAAGTCAGTCCAAGATAGATGAGGATGTGCAATAGATTAAGAGTAACTTAGAAGTGTTGGAGAGTGAAATTATGCCCCTTTTATTCTTATTTACTCAATATTTTTTTCCTTAGATGTGCTCCTCTAGGTTACTCCTACCCTCATTCTTAAGGTTTCCCCAATGTGTCGTCTCAATATTCCCCCTCTTAAATGTCGCCTCCTACAGCATTCCCCTCCCTGTTCGTTCTCCTTCCATATTTCCCCCCAAATTCTTCCTCCTACAACAGTCCGTGGATTATCTTCATCCACTTACAATGACTATGGTGAGCAGTACTATATATGGGACTTTCACAATACAAAAAAAAAATTCCAATACTCACTCATTTCCTTTAATGTCTAAACTCCTATTCATAATCTCCTTTTGTAGATGGATGAGTCTCAGATACTAGTTGATAACATATAGATATGTTGCAGAGAAGTTCCTGTGCTTATGATAGAGGAGAAGGGCCCTTACTGAAATATTGTCAGAATTGTTTTATCACTTAATCATTTTCTTTGTTAGTCAAGATTAGTCCATGAACACTGTTTAAATTTAGAACAAGTTATAATATTTTTTTATTTAACTTATTTTAAGTTTGTGTGTCATTTGCTGACTATTTTAGTGTATGCAACACGGATTTAAGTTTTAGTTGTTTAATGTGAGTTACTCTATGTTTGTCACATTTGTGTTGAATAATCTGAATGAATTATGAATTTTATGTTCTTGTTTGTAACATGACCTTTATTTCAACCAATTAGTGTAGATGAATTGAATTTTGAAGATTATTTAACAAATTTACCAAAATAAAATTGTGGATGGGGGAGAGTAACTGAATATCTTATAATCACGTAAAGGGCATTAAATAATTTGTTAAATACGCAAATAGAAATCATAAAAGAGATAAGATTTCATGTCCATGCACCCGTTATATGAATAAAAAATATAAGGCTTTAGAATACGTTTACTTTCATTTACTAAAGTGTTGAATTTTTCAAGACAATATGATATAGACATACCATGGGGAAAAGAATGTACCTTATGTTCCAAAAGAATTATCGGTACCCCATCGCGTTTCCCTTTTACGCATCTAAGTGATGATGCTTACAGATCCAACCATGATAAAAAACACAAATATATGGATACAAATAATGTGCATTATGAGAAAGTCAATGAACAAGTCGACGTTGAATTGCAAGAGCATCAGGAATACATACGATCGAAAAATGACACGACGAAAGTATTGTATAAAAATTACGATGAAGATCACTAAGTTTTATATGCAACGAATGGTTTACAAAATTTTAAGAATCAATTTGTTTTGTCGGGAAACAACGTAATCGGAATTCTTATGTGAATTAACGACATTCTCTTAAAAGAGAACACGTTACCACACAATTATCCTAGCACGAAGAAGAGCTCGAAGGGTTTGGGTTTGAAGTACTAATCTATTCATGCATGCACGTATAATTGCATATTTTAATGCAATGATCATGACAAGAAGGATGAGTGCCCTGTATGCAGTGAGCCAAGACACGTGACTTGTGAGTGTGGAAAAGATAAGAATGAAAAATATTTCAAGTCCTTGCAAGTTCCACATAAGGTTTTTCGGAATTTTAATCGGGGAATGAGAGGAAAATACTTCAAAACCTTATGTGGAACTTGCAAGGACTTGAAATATTTTTCATTCTTATCTTTTCCACACTCACAAGCCACGTGTCTTGGCTCACTACATACAGGGCACTCATCCTTCTTGTCGTGATCATTGCAGTAAAATATGCAATTATAGCGATTGGTACATTCGGGAATTAATTGTACAAATATTTATGAAGTGATTAATGAGTGATTTTAATATTAAAGAAGAGAGTACGTATTGGGGTAGTATTTTAAGTGTAAGAATGTTTATATTATTAAGAAAGGGAACACTTGAGGTTATTGGCTATTGTTATAGAGTTTGGAATTTATAGCCATTATATATTGGGAAGTGATTTAGATTGTATCGAAGATTTCGTTAAATTATATATAATATAAGACGAATAAATATAACGATGTTATTGGTATTATCATCATGTGGTGAGAAAAGCTTGGAAATAATATATTGAGGATTGGTTATAATCGTTAAATGCGTAGGATATTCGAGATATAAATATACTACGTATGGAATTTATTATATGGTCTATTCGTATGCCCTGATATTAGTATGTATATGGGTTAAATAAATACCTATGGGGAATTATGTATAGGAAAGATAAATACCAATCGTTATCATATGGTTGTGTAAATACCTCGTTGATGTTGTATTTATATAGGTGGAATGTGTGCCTATATTATTGTTTATTATGTGTATGACATACCTTCCATACTTGCTATCACGGGAGGATATCTTTCGAAAGAGGAAAATCTTATCTTGTCTTGCCTTAGGGGGATTTAGATTTGGTAGCTCAAGAACAAAGGACTGTGAAGGGCTTATTTGTGAGTCGACAGGTCTGTTGATTATGGGAGCGTAGGTATGTGCGTGACCCATGGATATGTGAACTATGTTCACCTCCAATATGTGTGATTTGTATTGATGCGGTTCCTAAGTGATTCGGGATGCGTGATCCTTGTGTACGAGATGTACTTTGATTTGATAGAAGAGTACGTGTGCACCGCAGCTTAGCCTCGGGGTGCTATATATGTATATATGTAATGAGAATTGCATATATGTATACTTGAGATGTTTCACCGTTGCTTATAGATAAAAATGACTATGCCAGCTATATTATAGCTCGGTTGATTGATTAATATACTTGTTGTGTATAGTATACTGTTTATATATGAGATGAGATGTCATATAACGTAACCTTATGTAAAAGGGAAAAGAATGAATGAAGTAATATACTCCTTCCGGTAAATTTATATCCGGACTTATATGATTATGAATCCTCGGTTCTAATGATAACTAAATATATATACATGTTAGTATAAGATGTTGTATGTACTGAGGGCCTAATGGATCCCGAAGATCGACATTGTCACGTAGTAGTGTATCGGGGGGTTCCTTGTTTAGATTTCACTTCGCGAGACACCCCATGCACGAACATAACATAATGTTGGGAATGGGGAGAAGTTTAGTCCTTCGTACTCATATTAATAAGAATTATCATAAGATGGAAAATACATTAGCTTGGCAGGGTTGCTTAACTAGGTTGCTTAAAATATAGCCAATAGTTGTGCACTATTAGAAGAGGGGTGATGTGTATCTCATGAGAGTGAAATACCAATTTAAATATGAGAAATATCATATTTTAATAATATGGATTTTATGCACTTGCTAAAATGTTTTCGAAACTCGGGCTCTGACCCGTTTCTCTATTTTTTCCCTCTCTTGCTCTATATATATATCTATAGGTGTCCAGACACAGGGACACCTCGATGATGATTCCTTCGAGTCAGAGGTTTGTTGCAGCAGCTATGGACGTAAGAAGGTTTATTGTAGATGCTTCTATCATTTAGATCTAGATAAGAGGTATGGTAGACATATTCGGGCTGATGGCCTAATTGTACTCATTTATTCTTCTACCGCCCTTTTGTGCGGCATTCGATTTGGTTGTACTATTTTGTACCGAGTGTTCGGTTACTACAATTCATTTTAGTTATTACATACAACTGTTGTGATTATTTTATTTGAATGGTTTGGTTAAAAAGATTACTTAATTTAAAATTTGATGCCAGCCTAATAGGATATTAGTAATTAAATTGGTTTTCGACAATGATGCTAAGAATGAACCATATGAGACTCCTCTTTTAATTTGATATCAGAGTGATCGCCCCGTATTTTATTAGGCGGGGTGTCACAGGTGGTATCAGAGCATCAAGTTCTAGCGTCCTTTAGGAATCTGTGCGGACGTACTATGATTTTAGTGTTGCTTTTGATTTGACATAGAGCCTTATGAATAGGATTGTTGATATAATCTTGTGAGATTTCGTTCTCCTGCTATTATGTAAAATTATCGTAAATCTTTTACGCGCTCGTTCAGGATTCGTGTGCTGATCAACGAAGGGAGACCACGAAAGTCCATGGAGAGGGCAGCAGGAGGCGAGACTTAGTTAAAGCTATAAGTTGATATTGGAAATGAGGATCGCGGTGAAGGTCACTTTCCTTGTTGCATGGTAATGAATTGCTGCAACGACTACTAAAGTGTAACAACCCTCGATTCTGGGAGGCTCATTTTATACTAATTTTACCGCATAAGGTAATTATATAAAATGTGGGGACAGGAGTAAATATTAATTTAATGAAATAAAAGTTAATAATTACTGGGATGTTGTATATTTACTGATTATGTAGGTAAATATCTTCATGTGTTATGATTTTTAGTGTCATGTATTTTAAATGGCATTTTGGTTTAAATTATATTGGAACTAGAAATAATTTATAAAATTTTCGGATGCCAGTTTAGAGGGTGTAATTAGTCCCGGAATGTTCGAGACAGTCAAAATATGTGCCATATTGTATTTTTGTATTTCGGGCACTTTTACCTGGTTTTAGCTTATATGCGTATTTGCGAGTCATTTTAATGTGGTATTAACCACTAAAGTTGGGAGAATTATGTTAAGCCACGATTTTTGGTCTTGCCCCTTATTTCATTCCCTCATTTTATGTCTTAAAACATATAGAGGGAAAAGGAGAGAAAGAAAGAGGAAGAGAAATGGAGAAATGAGAGAGAGAGATTGAAGATGGAGGAGTTGGGATTGGTTCTTCTCCAAATAAATTTGAGATATCAACCCTAAAGAAAGTTTTCTACTTGCTAATATATGATTTAAGATGCATAAATTGTATGATAGTTGTGTATTTACATTTATGGTTTAAATGTGAGATTTATGGGATTTAAGCCCTAATCTTAGTTTTTGATGATGAAATTTTGGGTTATAGTTGTTATTAACCATGTGGGATGTTTTGGGGTAGATTATTATTATTGGATGTGTATATAAATGGACAGAGTTGAAGTTTGGAGAAATTAGGGTTTATAACCCTTCGTAGCCATTTTTGGCAAAATTGCAGGTCCGAATCGATTCGGCCCTTTAGGCGAATCGATTCGCTAAGGGAAATTTACAGGTCTGCATAACCCGAATCGATTCGGGTTAAGGCCGAATCGATTCGGCCAATTGTAGAAAGTTGATTTTTCTGTCCGAACCGATTCGCTGTGGCGAATCGATTCGTTTTCCTGCTGATTTTGAGTTAATTTTATAACTCAATTCCAATTCTTTTCTTTAAATCCAGGGCCTAGGAACCTTCTTTAATGAAGTAAACTTAGAGTCCTAGAGTGTGAGATGAGTTAGTTGTGTGCCCTACATTAGGAATGGGTTATGTGGGGACTTTTCTGGGGTTATGCCTATTGATGTTAGGGCATTCTTTTCTTCTAGTTAATTATTATAAAACTAGGAGATGTAGTGTTATGTTTGGGAGACCTTAGAAGCTTAATTAAGCTATACTAGTTTTGATGGTTTGTATTACCACCCCAAAAAAATGTTGGGAGATTTTAGAAGCTCAATTGAGTTATGTTAACCTTGGTGGTTTATATTATCACCATAATAGTATGTTGGGAGAATAAATTGAAAGTTTATTTATTCCTTCGAGGTATGATAATATTGGGGTGTTAAAATAATTCCCTACAATGTTTGGAGGCAATTAAGAGTTTACTTACTCATTTGAGGTTATAGCAACGATATAATTTATCGTATGGCTCCGGATGATAAGTAATATTATTTACAAAAAGTAAATGGTAATAGTTTCAAATAAAATGAAACATATACCTCGAATTGAATTGAAATGGAAATGGTGTTGATTTTAGTAAATGTTAATTTACTTAATCTTGAAAACGGTAAATGATAATTTACTTGACTTTTAAAATGGTAAATAAATGGTTTAAACACACCTCTCTAAATGACATCATAAGGGAAGTCCGCGCGTGAGGTGAAGCCCCCTGGCTAATGAATGCAGGGTGGATATAGTCCTAGGCCATGTGAGCGTTGATTGTTGTATATTTTTCTGCGATGGGTAGGAGATTTCGGGTGTGGTCTTGACTACCCCGCAAGCACATGGCCGCTTCCCGACGTCTTGCGATATAGGTGCCCAGGTTGTCTTATGATAGGCCCTGGAAGCTGATGGTCATTTAGGGGCGCGTACAGTGGGGAAACCCGGACGGGCGGTCTTAGAATTCGTTATATGTATATAAATATAACAGTTCATAATCAAGTGTGACTTGATGTAATTGATATGCCATAAAGAGCAGGATGAAGTGCCATAAAGAGCACATATAAATGCCACAAAGAGCATTTGAAAATGATTATTTTCCCGATAAAGAAAGGATTTTTACAAAATGTAAAAGTGAGATAAAAATGCCATAAAGAGCATAACATGGTGATTTTACACATATTTCCTGTTAAGGAAAAAGATATATGAGATAATTGGCCCCCATGATAAGTTTTCAGATTAATGTTAATTGTTTTATCTTCCTGCTTAGTTATGTTTTAAATTGTGTAGTTAGATAGTTATATCTCTCATCATGATTTATCATTCTTAACTGTCATACTTTTTATTCATCTGGTAATCATATAGAACCGGGCCCTGACCCATTTACATTTCTTGTTGCATATTCCTCTTGTCTCCGCTCAGGTACTCCACCGCAAGGATGCCTGATTTGAATTCCTATTCCAATATTTTCGGCGAGCCGTGATGCATTGTGGGTATTACGGGATACATTTGGTATAGACGTTTTCATTTTTATTCTAGTTAAGATCAAGTCCTTTATTCGGGCGAGAGGCCCAAGCTTTTGTAAATGTCTAATAAAATGTATTATATAAATTATTGAATTGTTCAATATTGTTGTAGATTCTGTGGACCGACAGCATTATTTGGTCCCTTATCTTACTTGCTGTTATTTTATTTATATATATCCCTGAGGTATCCCCTATATTTTCAGGAGTCGGGTTGTTTGTTTCTTTTATTTACTTTAAATTCAAAATTTTTGGCAACCCGTTTTCTGAAATATTAGGTGGTTATCCTGGATACTCTATATTTTATTGTGATGCTGAGAATGATCTCATCTATGATTCCGTTGTATTGGAGTATTGGGCTGGCCACCCCTTATTTCGGATCACGGGGTGTCACAGATGGTATCAGAGCATCAGGTTCTAGAGTCCTTAGGAATCTGTGTGGACGCCTTAAGTTTCAGCATTGCTCTTGATTTGACATAAAGCCTTAGGATTATGATCGTTGATTTCTTTAGTGAGATCTCACTCTTCTGCCATGAGGTAGAATCTATAGAATCTTCTTCGCATGCGTGTGAGAACAATAGGTTGATTGAAGAAGGGCATTATGGGGAGGATTTTTGAGAACTGTAAATTATGGTCGGGGATAAGGACCGCTTTGGAGGTCGCTCCCTTTTTGTAGAACTTCCTTGTCTTGCTACTACGACTATTAATTACAGTTGATGTAGTTTTCTTAAGTACAGGGAGAAGTAGAAAGTGGTACTAAGCTTGAGATTTCAAGCGATGTTAGATTGAAGTGGAGAAGTACCCTGCAGTAGAATGGAGGAAAATCCCTCACTCGTAGGAGTAGTGCTGAGATTGTGAGAATGTGGTCACCATATTCTTGGGTGCTGGAAGTTTGGCCCATAGAGAAGCCCGGTGGATACTTGCAATGGCGAGTTTCTCGGGGATAACTGGATTGAGGAGAAGGTGGATTCTCGAATGTTTACAAATGTTCGGTTAAAGACCGATGGTGAATAAAATGTTGTACGGCTAGGGAGACCATGCACCATAAAATGATAGGATCGAAAATAGGTGCCGTTAACACTTTTGATGGAGTAAGAATCATGAAACCCCATTGGTGGACATCCGCCTGGGGAGGTTTCATTGAGCTGAGGAAGAGGAGGCCAAGAGCATGTTCTCTTTTACTGAGAGAGTAAGAGGGACTGCGTGGGCAATTATCGCCGGCCAGAGTCGGTATTATGGAGAAGATGTGGAGCGTAGGACCGTTCATTTTAAACTTTGTTAAGTGGAGAACGAGGGCCAAGATAAAGTGCCTAGTTGGGGAGTTGGTGGAAATACTGGTGTTTCACGTAAGGCTCGAATATGGAGTCTGAGAACCATTAGTATTGACCCGGAGTGCTTGGAAAATTGTTGGTGGGAATTCCACCTTATTAGTGGGTGATGTATTCCTTAGGATAAGATAGCGTAGTATTGCGTTTACTGTAGATTCGGGTGTGTATATTGAGCTTGTAGTAATATTTACGCTATTATAGGAGGGTAAGTATATGACTTCCGTGGTATGGAAGTTCTATCCTTTCTTCACTCGTTATGAAGCGAGTGATGATATTTTAAATGTATATGTGTCATATGTGTTACTTGATTTGAGTGTTTTATTGCTTGTTTGCATTGTGTGTGGATGCTATGACTTATCTCCACGACCAACAAAGTTAAGTAGTAATGCATAGGAGGGGTTCCTTGTTTGGATTCCGCTTTTGCGGGACGCTCCACGCGTGAACCTTAACAACATTGGGAGTGGAGAGATGTTATTTTTTTCCTTTCTCTTATTTTATGTATAATATTCGAGTAAAGATACTTTGGTTGGTTTGGGGTGATAGCAAGCAAATAAACTTGTAAGGCTATCTCACTTCTAATTCGAAATGGAACTAGTTATTCTATGATTTCTCCCCTGGATACAGGTTGAGACTTTATAGAGGTGAATCGAGGTAGGTAGGAGATTTTGTTATTCGTTTAGTTATCTTGTGTGAGTGTTTGATTGTTTGTTTGTCTTGTTTATGCATGTTACGCTTATCTCCATGATCAACTAGTTAAGTAGGCATGTGTCGGAGGGGTTCCTTGTTTGGATTTCGCTTCGGTGAGACACCCAGCTACATGAACACTTAACGATGTTGTGATTGGAGAGATGCTATCCTTTTCTTTATCTTTTGCTTTATTTATTTTGTTGTTAGAAGGGGGATTGGATGCTTAGCCGAGAATCACGTAGAAGAGTGATTAAGGGCTATTAAAGTGCGAGATAGAAGCACTGTATATTGTTCTCTCCTTTAATCGATGTGAGGGAGACTGAGATACGAAGTCGGATTAAGACTTCGGGATTGTGCCTTGATAAGAAGGCCATGTTTTTTAAGGGGATATATATATTTGAAAGACCTCACAGAAAGTGAATGTCTGATCAGTTCAAATCTTTAATGATGCTAAAGTAAAGTCTAGAGGTAGAATCTTATTAGTAGAGTTGTAAATTTGAATTGTACCGATCCCGATCATGTGTTTTAGACCGTCACATCTTAATGACCGACGATGCGATCTAGTAGTGTAACGGGAGGCTTCCTTGTCTGGATTTCGCTTCGGCGAGACGTCCCACGCATGAACCCGAGCGAATGTCGGAAGTTGAGTAAGGTCTTGGGCACTAGGGATATATTTAGTATTATGTGCTTACGATTTAGGTAGTATATATATAGATAGACCTTAGGATTTTTAGGATGTATGACCTTGAGGGTAAGTGATGTAAATTTAGGAAAGCGATAGGGAGTTGACCACGAATAAGTTATGAGTTAACTCTATAAGGGATTAGATCCCTGAGGAACGAGATTATGGGGTCTCGAGAGGTTTGGTAGGTTCGGCTGAAGGAGATGAGGCCTTTCTTAGAAATAATGTTACATTGGTAACTTCACTTCCGGGGAGTTAATAAGGATGGGTGGACCCTCACTCCTGAGCCATGATAGTAAGCTCGAGAGTGAGTTTAATGAGTATGTTTCTGCCAGGATTGGGGAGTAGTAATACTGGAGCATAGACCCATTGTTTATGAGTCTCACAAGCTTAAACTTGTGGGAAGTAATATCCCATGCTTGAATTAAAATTCATCGTGGTAGTGATCACCTTAAATAGATAAGGCACTACTTCCTGGGCAGGAAATTTGGTCCTTCTCATAAGCAACAAGTTTTTGCAATATGTTGTGGGAGGAATCGAGTTGGTGCTCGGAATTCAGAAGAACTAGTGATTGGAAATTTTCTCATTTGCTAAGGGAATGAGATTGGGGTAGTGGATATGTCGAGTAGAGAACTCGTCAGAGATGATGGTAATGCATGGAAGGCCAAGTAGAATAAGCATGATTGGGAAGACTCGGTAGTAAGAGCATTTATGTCTGTGATTGACCATTTCACCTACTCGTGTAAAGAGTGTAGTAGTGGAACGAAGAAGGGTATTCATAGACGTCTGCATGGAACTACCGGTATCGAACTGGTCATGATCCCATTTGAGAAAATGGTTGATCGTTTGATCAGACTGTTGCATTTCCGGCCATTATGGACGGACTACTTGTAGAAGAGTATGCCCCGTTCTCGATGGAGGAATAGTATAACCGTGGGAGGTGCCTATTATAATAGGGTGGACCGAGACTCGATATTCGTGTTGAAGGTTTGGTAAAGTTTCCATGAAGTAATGGGAACCGTATGGAAATGGTGTATATCCTACCACTCTAAAGCGGATGGATAAATGGAGGAGGTTGACTTATGCCGAAAGGCATATCTTGAATGGGCGCCTTAGTATACATGGTAGAGGGGAGCAGTAATTGTATGGATAGAGATTCCCATACAACCATTAAGTTTTTGAATGGCCTTATGGATCATTTCCTAAGGCATTGGCATCGTGAGTGGCCTAGCGTGGTCGGTTGAGTAATTCGGATACTCGTTGGATGGAACCAACGGGTAATATGTTCCTTGGACTTGGAGTGGTCTCGGGAATTTCTTTAAAGATTTGGCTTTTGAGCCATACATCTTGATGAGATACGTCAATGCGAGGGGAAGTTGAGTAACGTTGGAGTTAAGCCCCTGAGAGTTGGTATGGGTGTCCCGATGTGGGAGGTAACATGATGCTGGAGGTTAGGCTAATTGTGCCGCGTCATGTAGACATCGTCTTCCGCTGTAGGAAGCTAGAATCGATAATTAGTGAAGAGCGCCTTGTGCTACTAGAGCACAAATTATAATTGATTGAAATCGATAGGGTCGACCTTAGTCTGAGTCCATTTAGGACGATTGCGATGACGAGGGGTTGGTTTTGGGTAGTAGGATCCTAGTTTAGAGTAGTATACCCTTATGAGATTTGGGTATGCCCGAATTTTGGGGACAAAATTCCCTCTTAAGGGGGGGAGTATGTAACAACCCTCGATTCTGGGAGGCTCATTTTATACTAATTTTACCGCATAAGGTAATTATATAAAATGTGGGGACTGGAGTAAATATTAATTTAATGAAATAAAAGTTAATAATTACTGGGATGTTGTATATTTACCGATTATGTAGGTAAATATCTTCATGTGTTCTGATTTTTAGTGTCATGTATTTTAAATGGCATTTTGGTTTAAACGATATTGGAACTAGAAATAATTTATAAAATTTCCGGATGCCAGTATAAAGGGTGTAGTTAGTCCCGGAATGTTCGAGATAGTCAAAATAAGTGCCGTATTGTATTTTTGTATTTCGGGCACTTTTACCTGGTTTTAGCTTATATGCGTATTTGCGAGTCATTTTAATGTGGTATTAACCACTTAAGTTGGGAGAATTATCTTAAGCCACGATTTTTGGTCTTGCCCCTTATTTCATTCCCTCATTTTATGTCTTAAAACATATAGAGAGAAAAGGAGAGAAAGAAAGAGGAAGAGAAATGGAGAAATGAGAGAGAGAGATTGAAGATGGAGGATTTGGGATTGTTTCTTCTCCAAATAAATCTGAGATATCAACCCTAAGCAAGTTTTCTACTTGCTAATATGTGATTTAAGATGCATAAATTGTATGATAGTTGTGTATTTACATTTATGGTTTAAATGTGAGATTTATGGGATTTAAGCCCTAATCTTAGTTTTTGATGATGAAATTTTGGGTTATAGTTGTTATTAACCATGTGGGATGTTTTGGGGTAGATTATTATTGTTGGATGTGTATATAAATGGAGACAGTTGAAGTTTGGAGAAATTAGGGTTTATAACCCTTCGTAGCCATTTTTGGCAAAATTGCAGGTCCGAATCGATTCGACCCTTTGGGCGAATCGATTTGCTAAGGTAAATTTGCAGGTCTGCATAACCCGAATCGATTCGGGTTAAGGTCGAATCGATTCGGCCAATTGCAGAAAGATGATTTTTCTGTCCGAACCGATTCTCTTTTTGGGCGAATCGATTCGTTTTCCTGCTGATTTTGAGTTAATTTTATAACTCAATTCCAATTCTTTTCTTTAAATCCAGGGCCTAGGAACCTTCTTGAATGAAGTAAACTTAGAGTCCTAGAGTGTGAGATGAGTTAGTTGTGTGCCCTACATTAGGAATGGGTTATGTGGGAACTTTTCTGGGGTTATGCCTATTGATGATAGGGTATTCTTTTCTTCTAGCTAATTATTATAAAACTAGGAGATGTAGTGTTATGTTTGGGAGACCTTAGAAGCTTAATTAAGCTATACTAGTTTCGATGGTTTGTATTACCACCCCAAAAGAATGTTGGGAGATTCTAGAAGCTCAATTGAGTTATGTTAACCTTGGTGGTTTATATTATCACCATAATAGTATGTTGGGAGAATAAATTGAAAGTTTATTTATTCCTTCGAGGTATGATAATATTGGGGTGTTAAAATAATTCCCTACAATGTTTGGAGGCAATTAAGAGTTTACTTACTCCTTTGAGGTTGTAGCAACGATATAATTTATCGTATGGCTCCGGATGATAAGTAATATTATTTACAAAAAGTAAATGGTAATAGTTTCAAATAAAATGAAACATATACCTCGAATTGAATTGAAATGGAAATGGTGTTGATTTTAGTAAATGATAATTTACTTAATCTTGAAAACGGTAAATGATAATTTACTTGACTTTTAAAATGGTAAATAGATGGTTTAAACACACCTCTCTAAATGACATCATAAGGGAAGTCCGCGCGTGAGGTGAATCCCCCTGGCTAATGAATGCAGGGTGGATATAGTCCTAGGCCATGTGAGCGTTGATTGTTGTATATTTTTCTGCAATGGGTAGGAGATTCCGGGTGTGGTCTTGACTACCCCGCAGGCACATGGCCGCTTCCCGACGTCTTTCGATATAGGTGCCCAGGTTGTCTTATGATAGGCCCTGGAAGATGATGGTCATTTAGGGGCGCGCACAGTGGGGAAACCCGGACGGGCGGTCTTAGAGTTCGTTATATGTATATAAATATAACAGTTCATAATCAAGTGGGACTTGATGTAATTGATATGCCATAAAGAGCACATATAAATGCCACAAAGAGCATTTCAAAATGATTATTTTCCTGATAAGGAAAGGATTTTTACAAAATGTAAAAGTGAGATAAAAATGCCATAAAGAGCATAACATGGTGATTTTACATATATTTCCTGTTAAGGAAAAAGATATATGAGATAATTGGCCCCCATGATAAGTTTTCAGATTAATGTTAATTGTTTTATCTTCCTGCTTAGTTATGTTTTAAATTGTGTAGTTAGATAGTTATATCTCTCATCATGATTTATCATTCTTAAATGTCATACTTTTTATTCATCTGGTAATTATATAGAAGTGGGCCCTGACCCTTTTACATTTCTTGTTGCATATTCCTTTTGTCTCGGCTCAGGTACTCCACCGCAAGGATGCCTGATTTGAATTCCTATTCCAATATTTTCAGCGAGCCGTGATGCATTGCGGTTATTACGGGATACATTTGGTATAGACGTTTTCATTTTTATTCTAGTTATGATCAAGTCCTTTATTCGGGCGAGAGGTCCAAGCTTTTGTAAATGTCTAATAAAATGTATTATATAAATTATTGAATTGTTCAATATTGTTGTAGATTCTGTGGACCGACAGCATTATTTGGTCCCTTATCTTACTTGCTGTTATTTTATTTATATACATCCCTGAGGTATCCCCTATCTTTTCAGGAATTGGGTTGTTTGTTTCTTTTATTTACTTTAAATTCAAAAATTTTGGCAACCCGTTTTCTGAAATATTGGGTCGTTATCCTGGATACTCTATATTTTATTGTGATGCTGAGAATGATTTCATCTATGATTCCGTTGTATTGGAGTATTGGGCTGGCCACCCCTTATTTCGGATCACGGGATGTCACATAAAGTATAGTAGTTATAATTATCAAGTACTGATATAGTAGAGAATGGTGCTAAACTTGAATTACCCAGTGAGATTTAATTGGGAAAAAGTTTGAAATGTTTTTGATAAGGACTTTACGTTGAAGTCGAGCTAGGAGAAAGTAGTATAGTTTCATCCAAAGGAAGTAGAAGGTTCAGAAGCTCTTGCTTAGCATTGGGTATGGAAATACCCATATGTGAAAATTGGAGGAAATTTTTTTCACTCGTGAGAGCAATGTTGAAATGGTGGGGACGATGGTCACCATATTTGTGGGAGCATGACGTATTGCTCATAAATTAATCATACTGATGGATTTTTCCTTAATAAGAATGTGAAATTTGGTGAATTAGATGTTAATCACAAAATATAAAAAATGGTGTTTTTATAGATGAAAATTTTTGGGTTTATGTTAATATAGCTCATGGGAAAATTTAGGGATTTGCCGGATTTTCTTGATGAATTGGAAGGATTTAACCCCTAAACTATGCTAAGAAGTGTTCTAGGGTGACTTAGAGTAGTTTGGAAACCTAGTACTTGGGTTGGAATGAGTTTAGGTTGAATTTGAAGAGGAGAAAATTTGGAAAAATGAACCTTGAAGATGAAGTGTGCAACTACAGAATTTTCGTTAGAAGTCCAGCCCAAGTCGTTCGAACGACATCGTTCGAACGAGACTTCTCACGAGGTTCAAGTGGAACTTCTAACGAGTTGGTAGTTCATTCGAAGCAATTCATTCGAATGACAGTCGTTCGAATGACCTCGTTTGAACGAGATTCCATGGGTCTTCTAACGAGATTGCATAGTGTCTCTTAAGGCCCGATTTTTGTTTCGAACTTCTCATAGGCTTATTTAAATGTGTAGTCTGCCATAAATTAAACTTGTGAGAATTGGTGATTTTAAGGATTCTTATAAGAAAAAGGACCATTGGGACTCGAATAAGAATCTCGAATGTAAGTAGGATGCAAAGTAGTTGTAATAAGCTTAATATTTATTTATACTATTGGGAATTAAATCAAATTTTATATTCAGGAAACACGGGCTAGTGTTATGAGAGATATACGCACGATTAGCCGGATTATATTATAATATGTATATATATATATATGAACATATTGAGACGTATATATGTGATATGTTAATAAATATATATGTGTGTGATTGGTATACTTATATTATTTGGTTTTTACCTAGTCGGTGTGATGGTCCGAACACTGGTACCCAGGATGATGTGTAATTAATTCCCTGAAGATGATAGCATTGAGAGACTGCATCCATTGAGTTGTAGCTCTGAGGGATGGTTATTATACTTATATAGTGTATGATATATAAGTATAGATATAGTTGATGTGTATAGTATATTATATATATATTTATATGAGATGTGAAATATATATATACGGACATAATTAAGAATGGAATGTGAGATAAATCCTTGATGAGCTCGCCTTTAGTATATGGTTAGGTGGAACTTCGATATGTAGATGTTTCCTTGCCATAATTTTTGGTGCACGAGGACCTTATCGGTATAATTTAAAGTATGCATAATTTAATGTTGAGCTATTGGATTTAGCTCCTTGTTAGTAGTGCTAAGTACTTAGTGTTAATACAACAGACGATATAAAATGCAAGGATGTTGGTTTGACGATAAGTCACCTAGTGTAGTGGAAACACTATAGAGTGAGACCCATTTGATGATTGTATAATTATATAGAGATATAAGTGCTATGGAGAATCACTGAAATTGTTCTCTCACCGTAAGTATGTGGGTGAGGTATGTGTGACAACCCGCCTAATAAGATACCATGCGATCACTCCTATATCAAATTTTAACTGGAGTCTCATATGGATCATTCTTAGCATCACTGTCAAAAATCCATTTAATTACTAATAACCGATTAGGCTGGCGTTAAAAACTTTTATTTAACTACTCTATTTAACCACTACAATTAAAACATTCAGATAGTATTGCGTAAATGAAACTGAAATTAAATAAAATAACCGACCACTGGGTCAAAATATACAACCATATCAAAAGTTGTACTAAAGAATAAATAAATAGAGTCGGACCATTGCGCCGAATGTTTATACAATACCTCCTATCTAGAGTATAAGGATAGAAGCGTCTACCGAGAACCCGCAAGCATCCACAGCTGTTGTAACAGACGTCTGAGGTTTTCTTTATATTCATTTTTATAATACACATCCGGATCTATCTCCCGGATTGAGGTGTATTTTATACTCATTTTTAACACTTTCCATTTCCCTTCTCATATCTAGGAAATGTATTTAAAAGCCAACTAATTAGCATGAATTGCTTTAACATATCATATACTTTTAAAAAGGCAGTTTTATTTATATAAAAATGCTTTTCCATTTTAAAACAACCCATTTCCCTTCTTATATCCAGGAAATGTATGCAAAGCCATTTTTATTATCATAAAAATGCTTTGATCATATCATATGCTTCCATTTCCCTTCTTTCATCCGGGAAACGTATCCGAAGCCAAATCAATTATCCCATTTCCCTTCTTACATCCAAGAAATGTATTTAAAGCCATTTTATTATCATAAAATGCTTTAACAAATCTAAGACCGCCCCTCCGAGTTTCCCCACTGGACGTGCCCCTAAATGGATATCATCTTCCAGGGCCTATCAAACAAGAAAACCTGGGAACCTACCAACGTCGGGAAGCGTCCATATGCTTGCGGGATAGTCAAGACCACACCCAGAATCTCCTTACCAGTGCAGTAAAATATAATCACTCATATGGCCTAGGACTATATCCACCCTGCTTTCAATAGCTAGGGGCATCACCATACGCACGCAACTTTCCTTATGATAGCGATTTAGGGAGGTGTGTAACCATAATTTATTAATTAAGAAAAATCATTTCTTTTCCATTTTGAAATTATTCATTTTCACATTTTCAAAATCATTTACATCATAACATATATATATACTTTAATCACATAGTATATACATATACCATATATTCCTCCTAGCATATATATAATGGCCCTAATTGCCAATCTCATCTAACGATGACCAATAATCCCAAAGATTATTCTCAAAGAATCATAATCATGCTTTCATATACGCATGATATTAAACCCAAGGCATTTTCTTACTTTTATAACTAATAAATACCTTAATCATCTCTAAGGATCTTATTGGAAGTCTCCAATTATACCAATTCACTCTAAGTGAATGTATATGACTATATCCCCAAATTATCCTAATTATCACCTAAGATACACTCAACAGTAACCGATATAATTATGCTCTCTATACGCATAATTATATAGGCCTATATGCTTACTAGAAATATCCTCGGGATATATCTCTCCCGAACAACATTAAATTTAATGGGTTATGGAATTTATTTTCCAAGAACCCAAGGACTACCTCTTGTCCAGAAAATCACTTAAAGGTCCCCAGCCTAAGTTAGGAACCATAAACCTTCAAATTCTACAATTATTCTTTTTTCCTTGAAAATATTGTTCAAGGGTTATACATTTAAAACACTCATTTAAAGATCCCTTATGTCATCACATAAATGACCTCGAATCAGTTAGAATTGGAATTCACCCCATCCAATCCACCCTATGAAAATTGCCTACTTTCAGCTGGGGTCGATCGATCGACCCATGGCCGTCGATCGATCGAGGGCTTCGATCGATCGAACCATGATCGATCGATGGATCATGGCGGGCAGCTTCTTCTCCGAGAAGCTGTTTCAGCCATGGAAGCTTCCCCCAAGCTTCCATCTCCTCACCCAACGGCCCACAACATCAACCAACGATAACAACACATATATTAAGGGTTCTAAACATCCTAGAACCCTAAATCACCAATTAATTTCGATTTATTTCTGAATTTCTCCAATTATCCAATTTTAGGGGTTTATTTGTTTTAACTCCCCAAAACTCGTTTTATCCACGAAAAACCAACACAAAATCTTTAGGGTTTGATTATACCAAATTACGGTCTGAGATATTTATGCAAAAATTAAATAAAGCAAGTAAACACTTGCCTCGTGGATAAAATTCGACGACCTCATTCCAAATCCCACTGAGGTTGGCTGGAATCTCCTCTTTTTTTCCTCTTTTTCTTCCTCCTCTCTCTCTCTTCTCTCCCATCTCTTTATTTTCTTTCTCTTTTTCTCCCTCTCTCCTCTTTATATAAAGAGAAAAGGGTTTTAACCCTTAAAACCCCAAAAATGACTCGTTTACTCAATTTACGAGCCCGTTTAACTCTAAAATTACCCGAAACTCAATTTCGACAATCGAACATTCTTTTTCGACTATATTGGCCATGCCGAGACTCACGGCGCAGTCGAAATTCCCATCCGAGGTACTTGAACGCAAATCACTATTTTAACCCATAATAAATAAATGCAGTATTCCCATTAAAATATCATCTTCTGTCGCTTTACCCAACAGTGACATATTATTAAAATACTCCAATTAATTACCTTAACAATAAAAGTAAATATACCATCCATCGAAAATCATCTAATCCTCGAAAATCCCAAAAATCATAAAAATCACTATTCTAATAAATTCTCCAAATTCCCAATTTATACTCAATTGTGGAATTTAATTGGCTTCAAAAGGACGGGTTGTTACATACTCCCCCCTACAATGAAATTTCGTCCTCGAAATTCAGATACAACCTACACCGCCAATCCTAGAATCGCTCCAAAACCTAACACCTCAATTGGAAACGATACTAACCCTATGGTTCCTAACCATACACTATGCGGCTACCGCAATCATAAAGTGACTCTAATAGCATCACCTTTCACCCATAATATCTAGTGCTTCACGACATAAATTTCAACTTTATATACTACGCCCATTCTATTTCAGGTGGTATATAAAACCATCTCAACAAGGTGCCCATACACCTTTCAAGCTTGTGCACATCTGCACATCCGTAGTGAATGTTTGACACGTAACACTCTCTCCCAATAAGGGTCTCCTTTCCTCGGTGTAATACTCACACATGGGTCCTTCCAACCCGCGAAATTCAATTCTCCTCACCTCGGTGCCACTAACTCTACTAAACTTACTTCCTACAAATGCCACGATCTAAGCGTTACCCTACCTACGCGAAACGATAATCCTAAAGATGTTCCTAGTGCCCAAGGCCTCTCTCAACTTCTGACATTTGCTTGGTTTCATGCGTGGTACGTCTCGCAGAGAGAAATCCAAACAAGGAACCCTCCCATTACACTACTCCCTCGCGTCGTCGGTCATAGAGATGTAACGGCCCAAGGCACACCAGCGGGACGTCCTAAATCCTATCACGCTAGCCTATGAACGCATTCCTACTATTCTATCCTTCCGCCCATACGAAAGGAAATCAAACTAATCGAACTGCCAACTCTCTGTAAAAGCACTACGTACATCATTCCCAAAACACATCTTCTCAAAATTTTTCCTTTTCATTAAGGCCTGGCTATAAGCCTCACATCAATTTCTCTAAGTCCTAATTCACCAACCTACTTGTGGTGAGAGGACCACCTTAGTGCTTTTCCATAGCACAATATTTCCATAAGGATACCATCATCACATGGCTCATAGTCTATAGTGGTTCATCGACACTATAAGACTTATCAACAAAACCAACGTCCTAACACATCCTATAACATCTCTCCACTCTCGACACCGTTAAGATTCATGTGTGGAGCGTCTCCCAAAGCAAAATACAAACAAGGAACCCCTCCACACATTCCTACTTAACTTTGTCGGTCATGGAGGTCCGTTATTTGAAACATGCAATCGGGATAATCCTATCCCCTCTCTCAACAAAATGTGGTCTGAACTCCCGCCTCTATCTAGGAGCCACACCACTAAGCGCAGCACACTACTTTTAAGTCCTTGCGCAATCAATAATGAGCTTAAAATCACAGCTCAACAATAAATCCTGTGGGCCTTAGACCATATCTATAAGGTCGCCACATATTCAAATCACGATAATGAAACCTCTGCTCATCGAAGTTCCATTTACCCATATCAATAAGGGCGAGTTCAACCTGTATCAGGTGAGACACCCCAACAACAACCCGTTCCACCGTGGAACTGTGGACACGATAGTCTTGCCATCATTGGCCTACTATCGCTCCGAAAATACCATAACATCATATATATATATATATATATATATTCAAAATATCAACACTCTCTTTTATATAGTGAATGAAGGAAAACAAAACTCCGCTATCGCGAAAAACATATAGACATACAATGTATACTGTTATCGAGACCGCCAAAAAACTCAAACTACACACACGAGTCTAGGGCTAACGAACACCGCAACTTCATCTAGCCACACCTCTTACCAACATTTCTTAACTCTAGGCCCCATCTGGGCACCCCTAACCTTGTCATTTATTCCTACCGGGAAAGGACTAACCGTGTGGCTCCGCACTCCACATTACCATTTTCATCACTGGCCTTCCTGACCCTGATAAAGTTGTCAACATCATCTGACTCTATAACCTTGCCCCTTACAATCATCTTAATAATCCTCTTAACTTCTTTTTAAAAGGAAATTCCTTATTTCAACAAATTCCCCAGGTGGGTGTCCCCAATGGGGCACATGAACACACCCACATCCTCCGTAAGTGTTAGCAACACTTCTCTAGTGAGCCCATCATCCCACTGAAGGACTCTCTTCGTTGTACCTTCCTCACCTCGGTACGAGGTTCGCTTCTCCATATCATCATTTATCAACTATCGGCCTCTGGGCGATCCTTATGTGAATAGTTCCAAAATGACATTCTTCTCCTTTCTGCCGAATAATGGGGACTCACGGTTAAAACTATCCGTAAGATCCCTTTGAACCCTTATCGACACTTGGAAATTCAACTTTACTACCACTTTCTATAATAGCAGTACTTGGATGCTCATAACTACTATACTTCAGTAGTTGTCGCAACCATCTTTAACAATCGCCATAAGGGGAGTGACCTCTACGGCGGTCCTCATCCCCCAATTTCTAACAGTCGCCCGAGCTAAGCCTCGCCTCCTGCTGTCCTCCCCAAGGCCCTCCTTGGTCGCCCTTCCTCGATCGGAACACGATCCTAGAACGAGCATGCAAAGGATTTACTATAATCTTATGCTATGGTGCTATGGCAGGAGAACGAAGTCTCACAAGAGAAATCAACAATCCTAGTCCTGGGGCTCTATAAAAAATCGAGAGCAACGCTAAAAGCGCAGTACGTTCGCACAGATTCCTAAGGACACTAGAACCTGATGCTCTGATACCATCTGTGATAACACGCCTAATAAGATACCGGGCGATCACTCCTATATCAAATTTTAACAGGAGTCTCATATGGATCATTCTTAGCATCACTGTCGAAAATCCATTTAATTACTAATAACCTATTAGGCTGGCGTCAAAAACTTTTATTTAACTACTCTATTTAAACACTACAATTAAAACATTCAAACAGTATTGCGTAAATGAAACTGAAATTAAATAAAATAACCGAACACTCGGTCAAAATATACAACCATATCGAAAGTTGTACTAAAGAATAAATAAATACAATTGGACCATTGGCCCGAATGTTTATACAATACCTCCTATCTAGAGTACAAGGATAGAAGCGTCTACCAAGAACCTGCAAGCATCCACGGCAGCTGCAGCAGACGTCTGACTCGAAGGAAGTGTCATCCAGGCGTCCATGTGTCAGGACACCTATATATATATATATATATATATATATAGCAAGAGAGGAAAAGTAGATAAACGGGTCAGAGCCCGAGTTGCAAGTGCATAAATGACGTATTTTTAAAAAAATTGATTTTTATCTCATTTTTAAGTTTGGTATCGCACTCCCATGAGATACAACTCACCTCTCTTCTATTTGTGCACATCTAACTCATTCTAACAAATACCCTAGTTAAGTTATCCCGCCTAACTAGTCTAAGGTACCCGTCTACTAGAAACCTATACCGCCCGAGTACTAAGGTCAAAACTTCTCCCCATTCTCAACACTGTGCTCAGTTCGTGCGTGGAGTGTCTCGCAAAGGGAAATCCAAACAAGGAACCCCCCCGATACACTACTACTTGGCAGGGTTAATGGTAGAGATCCATTAGGTCCATAGCACAAAACTAAAGATAAATATATACATATATATATACATATCACATTCATTTTATATACGTTTTACCATATACATCCTGATAATTTCTCTCGGACTGAGGTTTACTTTATATTCATTTTTATAATACACATCCGGATCTATCTCCCGGACTGAGGTGTATTCTATACTCATTTTTAACACTTTCCATTTCCCTTCTAATATCCAGGAAATGTATTTAAAAGCCAACTCATTAGCATGAATTGCTTTAACATATCATATACTTTTAAAACGCAAGTTTTATTTATATAAAAATGCTTTTCCATTTTAAAACAACCCATTTCCCTTCTTATATCCAGGAAATGTATTCAAAGCCATTTCTATTATCATAAAAATGCTTTGATCATATCATATGCTTCCATTTCCCTTCTTCCATCCGGGAAACGTAGCCGAAGCCAAATCAATTATCCCATTTCCCTTCTTCCATCCAGGAAATGTATTTAAAGCCATTTTATTATCATAAAATGCTTAAACAAATCTAAGACCGCCCCTCCGGGTTTCCCCACTAGATGCGCCCCTAAATGGATATCATCTTCCAGGGACTATCAAACAAGACAACCTGGGAACCTACCAACGTCGGGAAGCGGCCATATGCCTGCGGGATAGTCAAGACCACACCCAGAATCTCCTAACCAGCGCAGTAAAATATAATCGCTCATATGGCCTAGGACTATATCCACCCTGCATTCATTAGCCAGGGGGAATCACCATACGCACGCAACTTCCCTTACGATAGAGATTTAGGGAGGTGTGTAACCATAATTTATTAATTATGAAAAATCATTTCTTTTCCATTTTGAAAATATTCATGTTCACATTTTCAAAATCATTTACATCATAACATATATATATATATATATACTTTAATCACATAGTATATACATATACCATATATTCCTCCTAGAATATATATAATGGCCCTAATTGCCAATCTCATCTAACGATGACCAATAATCCCAAAGATTCTTCTCAAAGAATCATAATCATGCTTTCATATACGCATGATACAAAACCCAAGGCATTTCCTTACTTTTATAACTAATAAATACCTTAATCATCTCTAAGGATTTTATTGGAAGTCTTCAATTATACCAATCCACTCTAAGTGAATATATACGACTATATCCACAAATTATCCTAATTATCTCCTAGGATACACTCAAAAGTAACCGATATAATTAGGCTTTCTATACGCATAATTATATAGGCCTATATGCTTACTAGAAATATCCTCAGGATTTATCTCTCCCGAGCAACCTTAAATTTAATGGGTTATGGAATTTATTTTCCATCAACCCAAGGACTACCTCTTGTCCATATAATCACTTAAAGGTCCCCACCCTAAGTTAGGAACGATAAACCTTCAAATTCTACAATTATTCTTTTTCACTTGAAAATATAGTTTAAGGGTTATACATTTAAAACCCTCACTTAAGCCTCCTAATTTCCCTTAATTTGTGGACCATATAGTCCTAAAAGATCCCTTATGTCATCACATAAATGACCTCGAATCAATTAGAATTGGAATTCACCCCATCCAATTCACCCTAAGAAAATTGCCTACTTTCAGCAGGGGTCGATCGATCGACCCATTGCCGCCGATCGATCGAGGGCTTCGATCGATCGAACCCCCATGATCGATCGATCGATCATGGCGAGCAACTTCTTCTTCGAGAAGCTGTTTCAGCCATGGAAGCTTCCCCCAAACTTCCATCTCCTCACCCAACGGCCCACAACTTCAACCAACGATAACCACACATATATTAAGGGTAGGTTCTAAACATCCTATAATCCTAAATCACCAATTAATTTTGATTTATTTCTGAGTTTCTCCAATTTTCCAATTTTAGGAGTTTATTTGTTTTAACTCCCAAAAACCTGTTTTATCCACGAAAACCCAACCCAAAATCTGTAGGGTTTGATTATACCAAACTACGGTATGAGATATTTATGCAAAAATTAAATAAAGCAAGTAAACACTTGCCTCATGGATAAAATCCGATGACCTCGTGCCGAATCCCGCGAAGGTTGGCCGGAATCTCCCTTTTTTTCCTCTTTTTTTTCCTCCTCTCTCTCTTATCTCTCTTCTCTTTCTTTTCTTTCTCTTTTTCTCCCTCTCTCCCTCTTTATATATAGAGAAATGGGTTTTAACCCTTAAAACCCCAAAACCGACTCGTTTACTCAATTTACGAGCCCGTTTAACTCTAAAATTACCCGAAACACAATTTCGACAATCGGACACTCTTTTCCGACTATCTCGGCCATGCCGAGACTCACGACGCAGTCGAAATTCCCATCCGACGTACTTGAACGCAAATCACTATTTTAACCCATAATAAATAAATGTGGTATTCCCATTAAAATACCATCTTCTGTCGCTTTACCCAGCAGCGACATATTATTAAAATACTCCAATTCATTTACTTAACACCAAAATTAAATATACCATCCATCAAAAATCATCTAATCCTCAAAAATCCCAAAAATCATAAAAATCACTATTCTAAGAAATTCTCCAAATTCCCAATTTATACTCAATTATGGAATTTAATTGGCTCCAAAAGGACGGGTTGTTACAGTATGGTAAAGGAAATCGATTTCAGACTTATATCCAGGCTTTGAATATAAGGCAAATTGAGAGGAAATACATTTTGGGTGTGACGTTCATAATGCTTTTGCAGAGAGTAGGTGACCTAATTAGTTGGACTTTCCATTTGCACAAGATGGAAGGATTTTGTGGTAAAAGTACATTAGTAGGTTAACCAATAGGACTTACAACGTCCCATTGGTGTCCCTTAGACCGTTACATCTCGATGACCGATGAAGCGAGGGAGTAGTGTATCGAGAAGGTTCCTTGTTTGGATTTCGCTTTGCGAGACGTCCCACGCACGATACCAAGCAAATGTTGGAAGTCGAGATAGGTCTTGGGAACTAGGGATATAGTTATAATAGTACTCATATTACGTGTGTTAGAAACACCTTGATCTTAGGACTACCACGAAGTAAGGTCAATAAGACTATCGACACTAATATAGGAAGACTATTGTGAGTTAACCCCAAGAAGATTGATGGGATAATCTTGAGAAGGGTAGAATTTCCAGGTTTTGGGAGAATTAAATTTTGAAATTATTCTAGTTAAGGGTACCCAGGGGTTAGTACCAGGCCGATGAAATGAGGCCCATTATTTAGAAAGAGTGTTACGTATCAGACGTTTATAAGAGTTGTGTAGATAGGCATAAGTTAAAAGGTGTATGGGAACCTTGTAAAGTTGATTTTATATACCTCCCGAAATAGAAGGGATTTAGTATATAAAGTAAGAGATTATGCTGCAGGGAAGTTATAAATGGATTTGAAAGGTATTGGATGGAACGTCGTAGGTAGTACGCAATGATCCAATTATATTTGTGTAATACGAGTTGGCACACTTAGGATAAGTAAAAAGACTGACGGGAATAGTTGAGTGCTAATGTAGTTTCCTTTTTTGAGGGAAATTAGATGTCCTGATGTAAATGAGTGAATACTTTGAGTAACGGATCTCAGATGGGACCAATAAGTTCGAGCAATGTCTATAGGCTCGTTTTATTTATATGCACTTAAAGAAGCACTAGGGGTAGCGTTGTAACATATAGAGATTTAGTTAATCTTGTGATTAGGATAGTGCGTTAGAGCATATGCCTTGAGATAGGTGGACTATGGTAAAAGACCATTGTACTAGGCTATATCTAAATTTGGTTAAGCTAGGACATAGTGTATATAGAGATCCTAGAGTAGTGGTGTAGGCTATACCTAAATTTTGAGGACGAAATTCTATTGTAAGGGGGGAAGTATGTAATATCCCGTACTTTTAAAGGTTTTTAAATTACACTGTGGACGTGATTTGGTAATTTGAGGAATTTTTATGAACAGTAATTTTGGAATTTATTAGTGAAATTAAATAAATTTAATATTATAAAGTGAATAGTAAATATTAGTTTTCAAGTGTCGGATTAATATTTACATGGATTATATTTCTCTTACAAGACCATATGAGTGGATTATTTTTATTACATGTCGTAGTTGGGTAAAGCCACGAAGGAAAATATTTTAAATTTGAAAATACGCGTACTAAACGTGTTGGGTGTAATTAGTGAATTTTAGTTAAGTGACTCGGATGGAGATTTCGACTGCGCCGTTGGGTTCAAAATCGTCGAGATAGTCAAAATAGAGTATCAGGGAGTAGTGTTTAGGTTCCGGGTCTTTTTGGACTAGTAGGGACTCATAAATGAGTACACGAGCCATTTTACAATTGGGTACACACCCAATTTCGAGATTTAAGACCCAAGGGGCATATATATCTTCCCAAAATCATTCGTAAGAAAGATAAAGAGAAGACAGAAGGAAGATAAGAGAAAGAAGAGAAGAGAAGAAGGAAGAAAAGGGATTTTCGACAAAAACTTCGCGGGATTCGACTCGGGGTCGTCGGATTTAATCCACGAGGCAAGTGTTTAACTTGCTTTATGATTTAGTGTGTTTATTTCCCATATTATAGTTGGTGTAAAACTATAAAGATTTTTGGGTTGAAATTTGAGTAAATCAAATGGGTTTTTGGAAGATTAAACGGATAAAACTCGGTTTACGCCCAATTTGAGAAACTTGAGAATTAATTGAAATTAATGGTTGGTTATGGGTTCTAGGATGATTAGAACCCTTTTTATGCGTATATTTATGGTTGTTTGAGGTTGGATGATGATGAGAGAGGAGATAAAAAGCTTGGAGGTGCTTTAATGGAGGTTTGGATTTTTGGAGAAGAAGGTGAATAGTGACCAGCGTCATTTTAGAACTGTTTCGACTAGGAAGAGGACTGATTCGGCTCTTAGTCAAAACATAAAAGTTGTATATCTTTTCGATACGGTCACGTAGGCGCTGACTCGTACTTTTGTGATTTTTTTTCGATTTGATATGATTTTTCTAAGAAAGCAGTTCCGAGGTTGAAATCATTAACTTGGAAATCAAACCGAAAATTGGAAAAATAAATGCTATAATTATTTGGATATAAATATTTGGGGTTCCTAAAAATAGTGTGGGGAATTCTAAATATTTTTTTTTAATATGGCGTGTACCTTGGGTTAGTTGAAAGTAAAATCCAAGACTTACCCAAATAGGGGTGTTCGTGAGGAGTAATACTTAAAGAGGTACTTAGGTGGGTAATTTTATATAAGTAATTGTGCACGTAGAAAAGGTAGTTATATACCGACCTTGGTTAAGTAAAATCCTACGAGGTGACTAGGATAAAATTTAGGATATGTACTACCATTGAGAAATTTTCCTAAGCGTCTATGGACGACGATTATTATAAGTGAGGAGATACCTAAGGAATTTAGAGAAGTAGTGCGTATGCTATTTAATTATTATGCCCTGGTACATTCGGGAATTAACTGTACAAATATTTATGAAGTGATTAATGAGTGATTTTAATATTAAAGAAGAGAGTACGTATTGGGGTAGTATTTTAAGTGTAAGAATGTTTATATTATTAAGAAAGGGAACACTTGAGGTTATTGGCTATTCCTATAGAGTTTGGAAATTATAGCCATAATATATTGGGAAGTGATTTAGATTGTATAGAAGATGTCGTTAAATTATATATTATATAAGACGAAAAAATATAATAATGTTATTGGTATTATCATCATGTGGTGAGAAAAGCTTGGAAACAATATATTGAGGAGTGGTTATAATCGATAAATGCGTAGGATATTCGAGATATAAATATACTACGTATGGAATTTATTATATGGGCTATGCGTATCCCCTGATATTAACATGTAATTGGATTAAATAAATACCAATGGTGAATTATGTATAGGAAAGATTAATACCAATCATTATCATATGGTTATGTAAATACCTCATTGATGTTGTATTTATATAAGTGGAATGTGTGCCTATATTATTGTTTATTATGTGTATGACATACCTTCCATACTTGCTATCACGGGGGAGGATGGATTTTGAAAGAGGACAATCTTATCTTGTATTGCCTTCGGGGGATTTAGATTTGGTAGCTCAAGAACAAAGGACTGTGAAGGGCTTATTTGTGAGTCGATAAGTATGTTGATTATGGGAGCGTAGGAATGTGCGTGACCCATGGATATGTGAACTATGTTCGCCTCCAATATGTGTGATTTTTATTGATACGGTTCCTGAGTGATTCGGGACGCATGATCCTTGTGTACGAGTTGTACTTCGATTTGATAGTAGAGTATGTGTGCACCACAGCTTAGCCTCGGGTTGCTATATATGTATATATGTATTGAGAATAGCATATATGTATACTTGAGATGTGTCACCATTTCTTAGTAGATAAAAATGACTAAGCCACCTATATTATAGCTCGGTGGATTGATTAATATACTTGTGGTGTATAGTATACTATTTATATATGAGATGAGATGTCATATAATGTAACCTTATATAAAAGGGAAAAGAATGAATAAAGTAATATACTCCTTCCGGTAAATTTATATCCGGACTTATATGATTATGAATCCTTTGTTCTAATGAAAACTAAATATATATACCGGTTAGTATAAGATGTTGTATGTACTGAGGGCCTAATGGATCCCAAAGATCGACATTGTCACGTAGTAGTGTATCGGGGAGGGGGGGCTCCTTGTTTGGATTTCGCTTAGCGAGACACCCCACGCATGAACGTAAGATAATTTTGGGAATGGGGATAAGTTTAGTCCTTCGTACTCCTATTAATAGGAATTATTAGAAGATGGAAAATACATTAGTTAGGCAGGGTAGCTTAACTTGGTTGCTTAAAATATAGGCGATAGTTGTGAACTATTAGAAGAGGGGTGAGGTGTATCTCATGAGAGTACGATACCAATTTAATTATGAGAAATATCATATATTAAAAATATGAATTTTATGCACTTGCTAAAATGTTTTCAAAACTCGGGCTCTGACCCGTTTCTCTATTTTCCCCTCTCTTGCTATATATATATATCTATAGATGTCCAGACACAGCGATGCCTGGATGATGATTCCTTCGAGTCAGACGTTTGCTGCAGCAACTGTGGATGTTATCAGGTGTATTGTAGATGCTTCTATCATTAAGATCTAGATAGGAGGTTTTGTAGACATATTCAGGCTGATAGCCCAACTGTACTCATTTATTCTTCTACCGCCTTTTTTGCGGCATTTGATTTGGTTGTATTATTTTGTACTGAGTGTTCGGTTACTTCATTTCATTTTAGTTATTACATACAACTGTTGTGATTGTTTTATTTGAATGGTTTGGTTAAAAAGATTAGTTAATTAAAAATTTAATAACAGCCTAATAGGATATTATTAATTAAATTGGTTTTCGACAGTGATGCTAAGAGTGAACCATATGAGACTCCTATTTTAATTTGATATAGGAGTGATCGCCCAGTATTTTATTGGGCGGGGTGTCACATCACTATGAACAAAGATTTTACAAAGACAGATTAGCCTTACTCAATGACTCGATCCCCATGGGTCTTGACGCCCCTTCTAATCTTCTACCGTTCTTCAATAGTGACCAAGCAAATATTCCATCTTCTATGCTACCTGTCCACAACACACGCATCCACGTATGTCTTGGTGTCCACTGATTGGCTTTGATTCGTCTACGATGTCGAACAAGAAGTCCTTCTCTTTTTTTCAACGCAAAACCCTTGATGTTCAATGATAGAACAAACTTCTTGGTGTAGCAAGTTCACGTAAACATATAAGAATGAAAAGTCGGATCTTTTCAGACTTCTAAGGATGTGTTTAGACTTTGAAACCTCATAAAAACATGTGCAAACAAGTTTCTGGTTCAAATACTGTTTTCTAGAATGCACACTTACGAAACTCTAATAGAAACATGTTTTGAATAATCAATTTAACACCGCCTAAAAAACTGTGTCGTTCGAATGACAATGCCATATCATTCGCGAAACATAGGCATCTCGTTCAAACGAGATCCTTATGTCGTTTGAGCGAGTTGACGACAGTTTGACATTCTTTGACTTTTAGTTCAAAACGTCTCTTTTAATGGAGATCCAAATTGGTCAAACTCTATTTCGAGTATATCAGAATTAAAACGAAGTGTAAACCCTTAAAACACTTCTAAAAACATTTTAAAATATTTTTCTTTATAAAAAAACATTCTTATCTTTTATAAAAATAATTTAGAGCACCATTAATTATACGCATTCATACCTGAGTGATCTCGGAATGCAAATAACTTTGAAGACGATTAAATTTGAACCAATTAAACTTCAACATGATTTATTCTTTGAAGCTTTCCCGGAACGCCTTCAATTTTTTTCAATACATCATAGACCAAGTGGGATCGTGAAAAAATAAATTCTCCGTATGACATATTTGAAACTCAGTTTTGTTCACGGGATTAAGTCAAAATAATACATTGACTCAATTGGAAGTAAATTAAATGTCTTTGTCGAGTTTGAAGAAATTAAATGTCTTTGTCTTTTGAAAGTATATTTTTGCAAGTATGATGAATTTCTAAAATGAAAAATATGTTTAAACCATTCAATATGATTTTATTGTTTAAAATCCATATTCTCATGAATATAAACATGTAGTAATTTGGCACTATGTGTATAAAGAAGTTTAAAGAAGATTTTGTGGAGTATAAACATGAAATAAAAAACCTAGAAATTCTTCTCTTTAAATTGTGTTAAAAAGGGGCTAAAAGTATGATAAGAACAATGTGTAAGACTACATGTAAAATAAAAGAATTGGTATTTTCTTATCAAAGTAGTGTTAGGTGTAAATAAATTTCTTGAATAAAGAAAGTAAAGAAATGTGTGGTTTAGGAAATGGTTAATAAGGGTATTGAATAAGTGTTAATGGGTAAACATGGAAAAGTTAGTGTGCATTTCATAGTAATGCTGTAAAAGATTAACACTTATAAAATTGAAAAGGAATTAAAGAGGTAAAGGTGTTTCCAATTAAGAAGAATATTAATCCAAGGTTAAAAATGGTGTTAAGGTGTTAAAATACGTAAGAAGTTAGTGTGAATAACTTAATGGTGTTTATTAGGAAATTAACATTTGTGGAAATGGAGTAAAAGGTGATTTGGAAACTTTTATGGAGGTTTAAATGTTTAAAAGGGTGTTACACAAAGTGATCCTAAATAAATATGATTTTGTAATAAAATCAAGGTTAAAGTGCAAAGTACATGAAATGGTAAAATTTCGAAGTGTAACACAAGTTGGGGTTTAACCCTGAGTTTTAGTTTTGGTTAGGTAAAAAGGAAAAGTGGGGTAATGTGGGCATTTGTAAAATGCTAAAACATATTAAAGGAACTCAGATGAAATTGGGATAATTAAGAAGGGCACGGATCCCTAGGGTGAATAACCCAAAACCACTGGCGAGAGCATATGGTGCGCATAACCGGCGTTATGGAGGTCGTTAAAGTATGCGGTATTGGAAGATTCTGAGAAATGATAAAAGAAAAAAGTAAAATGTCAAGAAATGGGTTGTGTCAATTGTTAACGTCAATTAAGTAACGAAAACGACTAAAGTAAGTGGGTAAATGGGTGATTAGACGACCTAAGAGGTAAACCCATAGTTAAGACAAGAATGTGCTGTAAAAGGTTCTCAAAGATTAAATGAGTATTTTTGAATACGATGTTGGCGTGTGTTTTCAGCGAAAACACTAAAGTGTGTTGAATAAAATAAAAAGGGTGATTTCGGTAAATGAATTATTTTGGGTAAATTAAATGTAATTGTTTCAAGTGTTGAGCCGAGCGTGTTAGATAAAGTGGGAAATACTAGAACGAATAAAAGGAACTGTGATACCCCTCTCTAGAAAAGAAATATTGAATAATAAATTGATGATTTTATTCGAAGGAAAATTTTTAGGAATAAATATATAAGGGAATTACGCCAAAATGACACGAAAAGTAATTAAGTAGAAAAAGAATCTCCACGTTGCATGGTTCGCATGGATGCGCATTTAAGTCCTAATAGTCTTAGTAATATGTTGTTTAAGTTTGATGCAAAAATGCAAATGAATGATTGTGACATGGTCATGCTTAATATAAGAGGACTTTCTCAGCACGTGTCGCGCAGGACTCGAACTTGCATGATTTTTGTAGGACTATTGGAGAATGAAACAAATAGTGTGGCTACATATTTGGAGTTCTAAAAATATAAGGAAAAATACCATGTAGAGAAAATAATAAAATAATATAAAAGTTAATCTAGCACTTTTGAACGGTACGCGACACTGCGAAAATGCAACTTTGCGTAAATTCTTACAACTATTGGAATATCAAAAAAATAAATAAATGACCATGTATATTAGACCATACAAATACAAATAAAAATACCATGGAGTCAAAAGTAAAAAAAAAATATTATTATTTTCGTCAAAAAATAAAAGTTCTCAGAAAATTCTGAAAAATTTCAGATCGACTTAAATTTAATTTTGAGAAACTTTCCCTTCTTCAACATCTCTAAAACATTTCATCTAATGCCTTTTTTTGGAAATTTTCTACTCGGCCAGATTGTATAATTTTAGGTTGTTTTCCAGTTCCTTTTGCTCTTGCTTTCTTAGTTGTCCTATTCCAACTTTTGAGCTGCTGATTAGGGGTCATCCTTGGCATATTATGGGTAGTGAAAATTATTGTGTTGGCCATTGTTAGATGCCCATGTGAGTGTGTGAGTTGGTGTGTTATTATAAGAGAGAGATGGAGGTAGCTTTGGTTCATATTATTCTCATTAGATTTGTGTAGCTTCTCTATCATTTTATAAACACTTCTACACCATTATCACTCACCCAAAACCGTAGCTCACCGCCCCACCGTCCATAAAACCACCAAAAATCCATATTTGTGACATATTTACACCTCAAAACAACCACTCAAGAGGTATATACATTAAGGAAATCTTGGAGCTTATATTTTGGAGCTAGAGTTGGAGTTTTCGAGAATTTCTTGCAGCTTGAAGAAGGAGTTCCTAGGGCACTTATAGAGCCCTCATAAAGGATGCATTTGGTAACCCCTTAAGGTCACATTTAAGGGTGGGGGTTGCTCCTCCTACACCGCCATTTTAGAGTCTTAAGAGGTGGGAAAATGTTACTTTGATTGAGGTTTAGAGTTTGATAAGTTTTACAATGATATTTACATATAATAGACTTGATATATATAGTACTTTAGCGAATTTACAACTTTATGTTATTTAGTCATCATATCATCATTTGGTGTATAGAAATGAGTTTTTAAGAAGTAATTTTGATGGGTTCAAAAGGTGGATAAATTTTAGAATATTAGCCTTGAATATTTTATGCAATAAAATGTGTCAAAATGATGTTTCAATGGTAAATAATCTAATTTCATGTTTAGAAAGATAGTGGGATAATATAGGCCATTTTTATGAAATAAAAATGGGACTTTCTTACCAAAATGATTAAGTAGAAGAAGAAGTTGGACTTTTACTTAAATGGGTGTTTTTGAGATGCATAAACTCATAATATAAAATATTTGGGGTTGATATGTAAATAATGAAAGTATAAAATGCTTAATTTTAAATTGATAATTAGGTGTAATTAAAGAAAGTAAAGAAGGCCAATGTGCTGATAGTGGCCAAATGGGTATTTAAAGTGTGTACAACTTATTTTGGAAACATAAATAGAAATAAAGCCTTTTTTATAAAATTTGGAATTTATTACCGAAATTATGTTGGAAATATCACAAGTGGACTTTGAGAAGTTGTAAATTGGTTTTCTGGCGAAATTAGTATGTTTAAGCCCATTTAAAAGGATAATATTTGTGTGAAACAAATAATAGTGGCATTGTCATAAATAGAGTGGAAAGTATGCTATCATGAAAATATTTGGCAATTAGTTGTATTAATTTAGTTTGGTAAAAGGAGATTGACGATATATTTTAGCTATGTAAAAATAACGAGTTTCATGGAAATGATATTCGAAGTGTAAACGTGACAAGTGTTAGATATGGGTAAAAGTATAGTTTTTGACAAGTGTTAAATGGTTAAAAGTGTTTTTAAAGTTAAGTTGAAAACTTAGTAATTATTTTTGGGAATAATACATGTTAAATGGCTAAGTGGTACGTTTTGGCAAGAAACGGATAAACTCTATAAATTTACGTAAAGCGAAACATTTTTATGAAATAAAAATGTCAATGAATAGTTTTGATGAAAAAGGAAGAAAGTGATTTTCCAAGTTAAATGAATGTGAACATTGATAATAATGTTGAAACACATGGAAAAGATAAGAACGGATACTTGAATGATGCCAAGCATTAAGCGGGACATGACATCCCTAATGGTGAAAGACTCCAAAGCCTGTACATATGAGCATATGGCGACTAGAGACCGATGGTGTGGAGACCGTGAAGTCCAAGAGTAATGGCTAGACTCCAAGGCAAATATTGATAATTCTTACAATAAGAAATGAAGAACGAGAATATTCTTGATATTATTGAAAATAAATCTTGAGATTTGCAAAAGGTTGAAAGATGGAAATAACCAAAGTTTTCATGAAATAATAAATGTTTTGCCATGTGGTGTATAAGTTTCTTAATAAAAAATGAATATTTTCCCAACACGAGGTGTGCGTGCGATAAAGATTATTTTAATGAGACTATTAAAATATTGGCAAAGTGACTCTAGCGTGAGTTAATAAACATTGAATAGATGAATTTTTTCAAGAAAAGAAAGGGTTTTCCTATAAATGATTAGCCGTGTGCATTAATGGGAAAGGATGTCATTTTAAAGAAAGATTATCCAAAATGACTATTTTGGGAAAGAAAAAGAGGATGAACGGGGATAAATAATATTTTTGGAATAAAGCGGTTTAATACATTGGAGCATATATTTTCAAAAGTTTATTGTAATACCTCGCACTTTTATGGGAAAGTAAATTCAATAATTAAGTGTAATTTGGGAATTTAAGAATTATCGTGAATAGTAAATTTTTGGAGTGTTCAAGGATTAGGTAATTTTCGATGGTTGTTGTATTTACTTTTAGGATCAAGTAAATAAGTCGGAGTATTTTGATTATATGTCGCAGCTGGGTAAAGCGACAGAGGATAATATTTTAATGGGAATACTGCATTAAGTTGTGTGGGGTTAAATTAGTGCCTTGCGGTCAAGTACCTCAGATGGAGATTTCGAGTGCGCGGTTGGTCTCAGAATGGCTCGGATAGTCAGAATAGAGTATCCGGGTGTCGTAATTGAGTTTCTGGAATTTTTGGATTAATAGGGACTCACATTTGAGTAAACTAGTCATTTTTGGGTTTTAAAGGGATAAACCCTTATTTTCTCCTATATAAGACACAGGAGAGTGGGAGAAAGGAAAGAAAAGAGAAAAAAGAAGAAGAAGAAAGGAGAAAAGAGGACAGAAAAAGGATTTCCGGGCCAAACTCCGCCGGATTCGACTCGGGGTCGTCGGATTTTATCCGCCAGGCAAGTGTTTACTTGCTTTATTTTATTTTGAGCATAAATCTCATATCATAATTGGTAATAACAAACCCTAAAGAATTTGGGTCGGGTTTTCATGGATTAAATGGGATTTTCATAAGTTTAACGGTTGAAAACCGAAAAACGTCAAATTCGAGAAACTTAGAAATTTACTGAAATCGTTTGTTGGTTTTGTGTTCTAGGATGTTTATAACCCTTTTTATATGTGTATATGTCATTGATTGAGGTTGGAGGACGTTTGGGGAGGAGATAAAATCTTGGGAGAAGCTTCAATGGCCGAAACAACTTCTCAGAGAAGAAGTTGTCTGAAGCCATCGATCGATCGAGGGCCAAGGGTCGATCGATCGACCCTTCATGATTTTTGGTAATTTTTCCAAGGGTTAATTATAGGGGATAAATTCCAATTTTAATTGTTTCTAGCTTATTAGATTGAGGAAACAAGGATTTAGGGAAGTAATATTTAGCCTTTTGAGGGAATTTATGGGGCTTAATGGGTGCAATAATGGCGTCGCACTAAAAGTCTATTTTAAAGGAAAATAAATTAAACTGAGGAATTAGAGAGTTGAGGTTCCCAAAAATAGAGTAGGTGCCTCTAACTTAGTATTTGGACATGATATAGTCCTTCGGTTCGTGGAAATGGAATCCACGGCCTATTTAAATTAAGGGTTTTTGGTGACGAATATTTCCTGGGATAATTTCAGTCGGCATTTAGGCTTATACAATTATGAGCGTAGAAAATATAATTATATCGATTGTGGTTGATTACATCCTGCGATACTATTAAGATCAATTTGGGAAAATACGTATTTACTTAGTGTGAATTGGTATAGTTGGAGAAATGATATAAATCCTTAAGTGTGAATAAGGTACAAGTATTTATCAAGTGAGGGAATACTTTTGAGTTTAGTATCGTGAGTGTGAGAATACTCGAATATTATTATTTATGAGAATCTTTGTGATTATTGGTCATCGTTATGCGTGATTGGCAATTACAGCCGTGTATACATTTGATGAGTGATAAATGTATATATATATATATATATATATATATATATATACGACGTGATTTCAGTGTATATATATACTATGTTACGAATACATATATATCTGTGTGTGATTAATGTATGTGTATCTTAGAGGCTGATTTCCATGGGCTTTCCTTTGGTATAGGGTTGGAACTACCAGATTATATATTTTCTCTAGTGCGATCTGAGGAGGTTGCACGATTTTGGTGAATCCCCTGGCTTGAGGAGCAGGGAGAGTATAGTCCCCAAGTCATTATCGTCCCGCGTTCGAGTGAGATGTGTGTAACTCCACTTGCAGGGGGAACATGACCGCTTCCACCGTTGTGTCTTTTTTGTTTACCATATCCATTTAGAGAGTCGGGCTTAGTACCGTGGTATAGTGTGTAAACCCAGATGTTGGATCGGCACTATTAGACCGCATCCTCGAGTTATAGCTCGTTGGGATGGTTATTGTACTTGTGTGTACAGTACATTACTGTAACACCCCGCTTAAAATAATAACGGGTGGCCAGCCCTATACTATATTAAATCAGGAATTTCAGATGGTCCAGTCTCAACATTAACTGTCGGTATTATATAATATAGGACTAACTACCCGATATCATATAAGCGAGATGTTAAATAAATTAAAACTTGCAACATACAACAACCCGACACTACAAAATTTCTAATAAATAGGAGAGAGATGCAAGAAAGAACTATAATAAACGAAAGGCTAGAATAAAATGATATAAATAACTACAACAGAAAGTGATACAAAAGTAGACCCGAATAAGCTGTCGGGTCACAGCAAATACAACAACTGGAATGGAATAAATATAAACATGTATATAAATATCCCTTGGGTACAAACCCGATATACAACATGATTCCTACCTAGAATTTTAAAGAAGTAGGAAGCGGCTATAAGAAACATCCCGCAACAGTCCGCACCTGTCACGGCTCCCAAGACTCTGGATAGAAAGTCATCCGGCATCCATGCGGTAGGATACCTGTAGTAATATATATATACAAGGAGGAGAGAAAAGGTAAACGGGTCAGAGCCCCGAATGTGTAAAATATTTAGCAAGTGTGTTAACCGTGCATAATAAATACCGGTGTACTTAATTTCATAATTAAAGTGAGACCGCACTCTCGTGAAACCCCATCTCACCTCTCATCTAAAGGCGCGCACCTAGTCGCATCCTCAAGTTTTAGTTAAATTACCCCCATAGTTAAGGACAACCTAACTTATCATAGGCCTAGCCTATTCCCACGAGAGCTACTTACCCGTCACAATCTAAGGATCCACCCTTTCTAAACCCACTAGATTATGATTACAACTATTATGCCATAATAGGCTTAATGAATTCCTATATAAAATTTCATGAATTAAAATATCATAATTCTTAAAACCTTACCCCTATATACATATATATATATATATCTATATAAATATATATATATATATATACATATATAGGCTAAACTATAAGAATTAATATCCTTAATATCATGTACATGGAATATTGGCAAAACTTCTCTCTAGCCTCAAAATTGTACTACGTTTCGTGCGTGGGGAGTCTCGCAAAGCGAAATCCAAACAAGGAACCGCCCCGTTACACTACTCCTGACAAGGTCAAGACCAGAGATCCGAGATGCCACATAGGGAATTACTTCTCTCAATTCTCGACATGGCATTGCGTTTCGTACGTGAGGTGTCTCGCAAAGCGAAATCCAAACAAGGAACCACCTCGTTACACTACTCCTGGGCAATGTCGATCCTAGAGATCCATAATCCTTAGCATACAATTTAATACTACCATTACTATTTAAACTCTAAGAACTACAGAAGAAAGAAAAAAAAAAGAAAAAGAAAACAAATAAAATAAAATAAAAGAATCTCCAATATTATCCTTGGTGTGATGTAACCGAAGTATTCCTCAAGTACGATACATCAACCCCCAATAAATCTGGTACACCATAATCATCCAAGATGTACCCTAGAAATAACATATCCTTTTATCTAGGATATATAAATATATATATATATATATAGGTATTTATTTCTGACCGTATATATATATACCATCATCAATCCAATAGCCAAGTGTACATACTACATATGATGTACAAGGCCATGCACATAATATACCCGGCTATATATATCGCCGATAAACTGCATCAGTGCTATCATCTTCCCAGTGCCCGGCTCACGTAGCAATACTGGGGCCACCATGGTGGGACTAAACGACACCCATCTCGTGGTAAACACACGCACACGACGTCCCGGGAAGCGGTCATAGCTCCTAACCGGCAATGAGACGAAACATACCCACCACGTCTCATCCCAAAATATATATCTATATGTATAATAATCACAAGGGACGACTATGACCTGGGGAATATCCACACCCTGCATTATCAACCAGGATGCTCACCCTCTACGCGCGCAACTTCCCAATGATAGCATGAGCGGGGTATGCTTAACCAAATAAGTATATATCATTCACATGCACAATATATATACATCCATATGATCCAATCATATGATCAAATAATAAACCATCATATACGGTTTAAATATCCATACTATGTATGTTCATAACATAAATATATCCATACATTTATATACATACGGATATATATCAACACATATTCACATATCCTTATATCTATATATGATAAACTAATTCTCCTTCATATATATATAAGATATATATATATACATGTCTATAAGTATACATAGTCCTCAATATACAAGTCGTCACCACCATTTCCATTAAATATACCTCGATATGGAATACAATCCCTCACTTGAAACATATTCAATCATTTTCCTATGATGAATAGTCTCCCATAACCATATGTATATACCTATACTTATATATGTTCAACATTAGGGTTATCACCCAAGAGTTTGTGTAGGAGTCCATCACTACACCTTTCATCCATATCCAAAAGTACATACTTACCTTTGGTACTATATAACCATAGGCTCACAAATGACTTAATAGTCTAAAACCTCAATTTATTCCAACCTTATTCAAGTATTGGAATCTCAATGACCATAACCCCACAATTACGCATGAACTCTCCCAACTAGAATTTACGCTACCGCTTACTCTAGTCAATAGTACGATCCTAAGCCATTTCCCACTTTTACCTCTGGTTCAATTTATTTTATGAACCCTTACTCCTATCGGGTTATCATTTGTTCCTTAGTCTAAATATTTCTAAGGATAGGAGACCCGTCACTCTCTAAGAGTTCTCAACTTCAAACATATATCCATATATATATATACATTTATCTATAATTGGTAAATCCAACCTCAAAGAGGTTTCCCCGATATCCATTTGTAACTCCAATACGTACATGGGTACATTTCACCCAAGATACCCTAAGGAGTCCCCTAAATCCTTCTATGTGAGAAAATCCTTAAATGTCTCCAAGAATATATCTCTTACATCATAAGAGAAGACCCCCAATTCAATAAACCCAACCAAAAAGGGTTTGAAATCACTATGGAGAAAATACCTCAAAATGCCCTATTTCCGAATCGATTCGGCCCTATTCCGAATCGATTCGGCCTAGCGAATCGATTCAGCCTCCAAGGCGAATCGATTCGGGCCCAAAGACCTGGGCTTCTGCAATAGGCCGAATCGATTCGGCTTGGGTCCGAATCGATTCGGTCAATGCAGACCTGCCAATTTCACTAAACCGAATCGATTCGCATAAGGGGGCGAATCGATTCGGACCTGCAATTTTTGAAGGGTTCTTCTTCTTCATCAAAACCCACGAATTCTAAACCCTAAATTTCCATTTCTAACCCTTAAACCTTCATCAATTTATGATTTTAAGCCCATAAGTCAACCCAAAGTTGATCCCAAACATTTCTATTCCATTAAATCCATATTTAATCATTGATTTCAAGATTAAACCTATAAATCTAGGTTTTGACATTTATACCCAAAAACCATTTCTTTACCCCACAAATTATGAAATGAAATACACAAATAGCTATTTAGCAAGATTAAACACTTGCCTCAGATTTGTAGAGGTTGGATCATCCTCGATGTCGCGGTTGGGCCGGAAATCCCAAGCTTTTCTTCCTCTCTCTCCCTTCTCTTCTTCTTTCTCTCTTTCTCTATTTGAGAAGGCTTCATCCGTAAGCCTCAAACCCCTTTAAAACAACAAACCCAGTTTTAAATGTTAATACACACTTTAATGACTCGTTTACACCAATTTGAGTCAAACTGACTTAAAATATTCCGGAGCCGAAATAAAACCCAATGACAGTCATTTTGACTATCTCGACCCTTCCGGGATCGATGGTACCCTCAAAAACATCATCCGGAATACTTTAAAATGTTCTCTATTTTTGGGCCTAAATTCCCAAATTTGAAATTCTCCAATTTAAATTAAATTTTATTTTCCCAAAATTTAATTTCTCCGTCTCAAAAGTCTTGGGGTGTTACAATCTTCCCCCCTTACAAAAATTTCGTCCGCGAAATTTAAGACATGCCTAGGACCTCAATATCATCTATTCCTCACATAAATCCTCAAGATCACTATGCCGATCGTTTCTAGTTCTCACGTCGAACTATATAGATACTTACCGATCCCTAAAATCAACTAGCTACTCAGGGCGCCCATACACCCTGTACCCGAGTTTCCACTCGAAAAATTATGATCAGGCTCCATTAGCCCCCAATTGTAACATAACCCTCGGTAATATAATCTATAACAATATACTAAATATATAAAAGTTTGAAAATTCCCAATGGTTGAACTCTCCTCAATTCCTGACGCTAGCTATCTTCGTGCGGGGGAGGTCTCGCAAGCGAAATCCAAACAAGGAACCCTCCCAATACACTACTGTGTAGCTAGGTCGGGGATTGAGACTAGTGGAACCAGGGTTAAGGTTTTGTAAAAAGAAGGATTTCCATATTTTAGATATTGCCCGAGGGCCAATACAGCAATACAATATAAATATATCCCGCGTCTTTCGACACGCCAAACAAACACCTTATGTTTAGAACACAAGGCTTCATCAAATACAATACTCTAGCCAAAGCCTAGTTCTCAAAACTAGAGCAACTATGAGCTAAATTATCCGCTCCTCATAAATCTACTAATCTCTGAACCTCTCAATTATGAAAAGGTATATCATCTCAAAAGATGCCATATAAAGGCCACACTTGCTCACTTCCTCCTCTAGGAAAATTTCATACACCCTAGCGGTATAATGGCTAACTACTCATCACACCTCACACGCGACGTTCCCAATTTCGCACCAAGCGTAACTTAAACCCAAAGAAAGGTATTCTACCTTACATTTCCATAACCTAATGGTTTCCCCTTGTCCTCGAATCTCAACTCAGGGTCTCCAACTTCTTCCTCAAAACCCTTCCTAACTATGTTGAAGGTCAAGGCACGATTGCAACTACTGAAAACTCCCTCCGTCCTGCACAACGATATTGAGTCTCCAAATGCGTTCTCCCTCACCCTAGAAGACGATACTCCTAATGTTGGGACAACTCCATCTACCTCACATCAGTAAGAGTCACCAACATTAGGTTTCCTAACGAAGGTTAACAGATTCTCAAACTAAACCTCCCAAGGACTACACTACATGCCTCTCCTCGGACTTCCCTAACAAGACCAAGATTCACTATTCGAGTAATTTCCTTTTCTTACTCAATTGCCGGTAAATCACCTCGAACCACTGCTAGAAACATCCTCAATAACTCCTCCAAAACCCGAAAAAACAAATACCCCCGAGTAAGGCGTACCCAAAATATACTATGGGTATTGTACTTCAAATCTTATCCTGTCCTAGACGACAAAATCTAGGCGACGTCTGAAACGAAACAAGAGCAACTGTTATCAGAACGTCAATCAAGTGAATGTACTTCACGGAAGAGAACAACGCAGTGAACACAACAATCCTAATTGTAGGGCTTTATGTCAAGAACGTTAACGGAAGAATCCATAAACTCGCACAGATCCTAAGGACTCTAGAACCTGATGCTCTGATACCATCTGTAACACCCCGCTTAAAATAATAACGGGTGGCCAGCCCTATACTATATTAAATCAGGAATTTCAGATGGTCCAGTCTCAACATCAACTGTCGGTATTATATAATATAGGACTAACTACCCGATATCATATAAGCGAGATGTTAAATAAATTAAAACTTGCAACATACAACAACCCGACACTAAAAAATTTCTAATAAATAGGAGAGAGATGCAAGAAAGAACTATAATAAACGAAAGGCTAGAATAAAATGATATAAATAACTACAACATAAAGTGATACAAAAGTAGACCCGAATAAGCTGTCGGGTCACAGCAAATACAACAACTGGAATGGAATAAATATAAACATGTATATAAATATCCCTTGGGTACAAACCCGATATACAACATGATTCCTACCTAGAATTTTAAAGAAGTAGGAAGCGGCTATAAGAAACATCCCGCAACAGTCCGCACCTGTCACGGCTCCCAAGACTCTGGATAGAAAGTCATCCGGCATCCATGCGGTAGGATACCTGTAGTAATATATATATACAAGGAGGAGAGAAAAGGTAAACGGGTCAGAGCCCCGAATGTGTAAAATATTTAGCAAGTGTGTTAACCGTGCATAATAAATACCGGTGTACTTAATTTCATAATTAAAGTGAGACCGCACTCTCGTGAAACCCCATCTCACCTCTCATCTAAAGGCGCGCACCTAGTCGCATCCTCAAGTTTTAGTTAAATTACCCCCATAGTTAAGGACAACCTAACTTATCATAGGCGTAGCCTATTCCCACGAGAGCTACTTACCCGTCACAATCTAAGGATCCACCCTTTCTAAACCCACTAGATTATGATTACAACTATTATGCCATAATAGGCTTAATGAATTCCTATATAAAATTTCATGAATTAAAATATCATAATTCTTAAAACCTTACCCCTATATACATATATATATATATATCTATATAAATATATATATATATATACATATATAGGCTAAACTATAAGAATTAATATCCTTAATATCATGTACATGGAATATTGGCAAAACTTCTCTCTAGCCTCAAAATTGTACTACGTTTCATGCGTGGGGAGTCTCGCAAAGCGAAATCCAAACAAGGAACCGCCCCGTTACACTACTCCTGACAAGGTCAAGACCAGAGATCCGAGATGCCACATAGGGAATTACTTCTCTCAATTCTCGACATGGCATTGCGTTTCGTGCGTGAGGTGTCTCGCAAAGCGAAATCCAAACAAGGAACCACCTCGTTACACTACTCCTGGGCAATGTCGATCCTAGAGATCCATAATCCTTAGCATACAATTTAATACTACCATTACTATTTAAACTCTAAGAACTACAAAAGAAAGAAAAAAAAAAGAAAAAGAAAACAAATAAAATAAAATAAAAGAATCTCCAATATTATCCTTGGTGTGATGTAACCGAAGTATTCCTCAAGTACGATACATCAACCCCCAATAAATCTGGTACACCATAATCATCCAAGATGTACCCTAGAAATAACATATCCTTTTATCTAGGATATATAAATATATATATATATAGGTATTTATTTCTGACCGTATATATATATACCATCATCAATCCAATAGCCAAGTGTACATACTACATATGATGTACAAGGCCATGCACATAATATACCCGGCTATATATATCGCCGATAAACTGCATCAGTGCTATCATCTTCCCAGTACCCGGCTCACGTAGCAATACTGGGGCCACCATGGTGGGACTAAACGACACCCATCTCGTGGTAAACACACGCACACGACGTCCCGGGAAGCAGTCATAGCTCCTAACCGGCAATGAGATGAAACATACCCACCACGTCTCATCCCAAAATATATATCTATATGTATAATAATCACAAGGGACGACTATGACCTGGGGAATATCCACACCCTGCATTATCAGCCAGGATGCTCACCCTCTACGCGCGCAACTTCCCAATGATAGCATGAGCGGGGTATGCTTAACCAAATAAGTATATATCATTCACATGCACAATATATATACATCCATATGATCCAATCATATGATCAAATAATAAACCATCATATACGGTTTAAATATCCATACTATGTATGTTCATAACATAAATATATCCATACATTTATATACATACGGATATATATCAACACATATTCACATATCCTTATATCTATATATGATAAACTAATTCTCCTTCATATATATATAAGATATATATATATACATGTCTATAAGTATACATAGTCCTCAATATACAAGTCGTCACCACCATTTCCATTAAATATACCTCGATATGGAATACAATCCCTCACTTGAAACATATTCAATCATTTTCCTATGATGAATAGTCTCCCATAACCATATGTATATACCTATACTTATATATGTTCAACATTAGGGTTATCACCCAAGAGTTTGTGTAGGAGTCCATCACTACACCTTTCATCCATATCCAAAAGTACATACTTACCTTTGGTACTATATAACCATAGGCTCACAAATGACTTAATAGTCTAAAACCTCAATTTATTCCAACCTTATTCAAGTATTGGAATCTCAATGACCATAACCCCACAATTACGCATGAACTCTCCCAACTAGAATTTACGCTACCGCTTACTCTAGTCAATAGTACGATCCTAAGCCATTTCCCACTTTTACCTCTGGTTCAATTTATTTTATGAACCCTTACTCCTATCGGGTTATCATTTGTTCCTTAGTCTAAATATTTCTAAGGATAGGAGACCCGTCACTCTCTAAGAGTTCTCAACTTCAAACATATATCCATATATATATATACATTTATCTATAATTGGTAAATCCAACCTCAAAGAGGTTTCCCCGATATCCATATGTAACTCCAATACGTACATGGGTACATTTCACCCAAGATACCCTAAGGAGTCCCCTAAATCCTTCTATGTGAGAAAATCCTTAAATGTCTCAAAGAATATATCTCTTACATCATAAGAGAAGACCCCCAATTCAATAAACCCAACCAAAAAGGGTTTGAAATCACTATGGAGAAAATACCTCAAAATGCCCTATTTCCGAATCGATTCGGCCCTATTCCGAATCGATTCGGCCTAGCGAATCGATTCGGCCTCCAAGGCGAATCGATTCGGGCCCAAAGACCTGGGCTTCTGCAATAGGCCGAATCGATTCGGCTTGGGTCCGAATCGATTCGGTCAATGCAGACCTGCCAATTTCACTAAACCGAATCGATTCGCATAAGGGGGCGAATCGATTCGGACCTGCAATTTTTGAAGGGTTCTTCTTCTTCATCAAAACCCACGAATTCTAAACCCTAAATTTCCATTTCTAACCCTTAAACCTTCATCAATTTATGATTTTAAGCCCATAAGTCAACCCAAAGTTGATCCCAAACATTTCTATTCCATTAAATCCATATTTAATCATTGATTTCAAGATTAAACCTATAAATCTAGGTTTTGACATTTATACCCAAAAACCATTTCTTTACCCCACAAATTATGAAATGAAATACACAAATAGCTATTTAGCAAGATTAAACACTTGCCTCAGATTTGTAGAGGTTGGATCATCCTCGATGTCGCGGTTGGGCCGGAAATCCCAAGCTTTTCTTCCTCTCTCTCCCTTCTCTTCTTCTTTCTCTCTTTCTCTATTTGAGAAGGCTTCATCCGTAAGCCTCAAACCCCTTTAAAACAACAAACCCAGTTTTAAATGTTAATACACACTTTAATGACTCGTTTACACCAATTTGAGTCAAACTGACTTAAAATATTCCGGAGCCGAAATAAAACCCAATGACAGTCATTTTGACTATCTCGACCCTTCCGGGATCGATGGTACCCTCAAAAACATCATCCGGAATACTTTAAAATGTTCTCTATTTTTGGGCCTAAATTCCCAAATTTGAAATTCTCCAATTTAAATTAAATTTTATTTTCCCAAAATTTAATTTCTCCGTCTCAAAAGTCTTGGGGTGTTACAATCTTCCCCCCTTATAAAAATTTCGTCCGCGAAATTTAAGACATGCCTAGGACCTCAATATCATCTATTCCTCACATAAATCCTCAAGATCACTATGCCGATCGTTTCTAGTTCTCACGTCGAACTATATAGATACTTACCGATCCCTAAAATCAACTAGCTACTCAGGGCGCCCATACACCCTGTACCCGAGTTTCCACTCGAAAAATTATGATCAGGCTCCATTAGTCCCCAATTGTAACATAACCCTCGGTAATATAATCTATAACAATATACTAAATATATAAAAGTTTGAAAATTCCCAATGGTTGAACTCTCCTCAATTCCTGACGCTAGCTATCTTCGTGCGGGGGAGGTCTCGCAAGCGAAATCCAAACAAGGAACCTTCCCAATACACTACTGTGTAGCTAGGTCGGGGATTGAGACTAGTGGAACCAGGGTTAAGGTTTTGTAAAAAGAAGGATTTCCATATTTTAGATATTGCCCGAGGGCCAATACAACAATACAATATAAATATATCCCGCGTCTTCCGACACGCCAAACAAACACCTTATGTTTAGAACACAAGGCTTCATCAAATACAATACTCTAGCCAAAGCCTAGTTCTCAAAACTAGAGCAACTATGAGCTAAATTATCCGCTCCTCATAAATCTACTAATCTCTGAACCTCTCAATTATGAAAAGGTATATCATCTCAAAAGATTCCATATAAAGGCCACACTTGCTCACTTCCTCCTCTAGGAAAATTTCATACACCCTAGCGGTATAATGGCTAACTACTCATCACACCTCACACGCGACGTTCCCAATTTCGCACCAAGCGTAACTTAAACCCAAAGAAAGGTATTCTACCTTACATTTCCATAACCTAATGGTTTCCCCTTGTCCTCGAATCTCAACTCAGGGTCTCCAACTTCTTCCTCAAAACCCTTCCTAACTATGTTGAAGGTCAAGGCACGATTGCAACTACTGAAAACTCCCTCCGTCCTGCACAACGATATTGAGTCTCCAAATGCGTTCTCCCTCACCCTAGAAGACGATACTCCTAATGTTGGGACAACTCCATCTACCTCACCTCAGTAAGAGTCACCAACATTAGGTTTCCTAACGAAGGTTAACAGATTCTCAAACTAAACCTCCCAAGGACTACACTACATGCCTCTCCTCGGACTTCCCTAACAAGACCAAGATTCACTATTCGAGTAATTTCCTTTTCTTACTCAATTGCCGGTAAATCACCTCGAACCACTGCTAGAAACATCCTCAATAACTCCTCCAAAACCCGAAAAAACAAATACCCCCGAGTAAGGCGTACCCAAAATATACTATGGGTATTGTACTTCAAATCTTATCCTGTCCTAGACGACAAAATCTAGGCGACGTCTGAAACGAAACAAGAGCAACTGTTATCAGAACGTCAATCAAGTGAATGTACTTCACGGAAGAGAACAACGCAGTGAACACAACAATCCTAATTGTAGGGCTTTATGTCAGGAACGTTAACGGAAGAATCCATAAACTCGCACAGATCCTAAGGACTCTAGAACCTGATGCTCTGATACCATCTGTAACACCCCGCTTAAAATAATAACGGGTGGCCATCCCTATACTATATTAAATCAGGAATTTCAGATGGTCCAGTCTCAACATCAACTGTCGGTATTATATAATATAGGACTAACTACCCGATATCATATAAGCGAGATGTTAAATAAATTAAAACTTGCAACATACAACAACCCGACACTAAAAAATTTCTAATAAATAGGAGAGAGATGCAAGAAAGAACTATAATAAACGAAAGGCTAGAATAAAATGATATAAATAACTACAACATAAAGTGATACAAAAGTAGACCCGAATAAGCTGTCGGGTCACAGCAAATACAACAACTGGAATGGAATAAATATAAACATGTATATAAATATCCCTTGGGTACAAACCCGATATACAACATGATTCCTACCTAGAATTTTAAAGAAGTAGGAAGCGGCTATAAGAAACATCCCGCAACAGTCCGCACCTGTCACGGCTCCCAAGACTCTGGATAGAAAGTCATCCGGCATCCATGCGGTAGGATACCTGTAGTAATATATATATACAAGGAGGAGAGAAAAGGTAAACAGGTCAGAGCCCCGAATGTGTAAAATATTTAGCAAGTGTGTTAACCGTGCATAATAAATACCGGTGTACTTAATTTCATAATTAAAGTGAGACCGCACTCTCGTGAAACCCCATCTCACCTTTCATCTAAAGGCGCGCACCTAGTCGCATCCTCAAGTTTTAGTTAAATTACCCCCATAGTTAAGGACAACCTAACTTATCATAGGCCTAGCCTATTCCCACGAGAGCTACTTACCCGTCACAATCTAAGGATCCACCCTTTCTAAACCCACTAGATTATGATTACAACTATTATGCCATAATAGGCTTAATGAATTCCTATATAAAATTTCATGAATTAAAATATCATAATTCTTAAAACCTTACCCCTATATACATATATATATATCTATATAAATATATATATATATATACATATATAGGCTAAACTATAAGGATTAATATCCTTAATATCATGTACATGGAATATTGGCAAAACTTCTCTCTAGCCTCAAAATTGTACTACGTTTCGTGCGTGGGGAGTCTCGCAAAGCGAAATCCAAACAAGGAACCGCCCCGTTACACTACTCCTGACAAGGTCAAGACCAGAGATCCGAGATGCCACATAGGGAATTACTTCTCTCAATTCTCGACATGGCATTGCGTTTCGTGCGTGAGGTGTCTCGCAAAGCGAAATCCAAACAAGGAACCACCTCGTTACACTACTCCTGGGCAATGTCGATCCTAGAGATCCATAATCCTTAGCATACAATTTAATACTACCATTACTATTTAAACTCTAAGAACTACAAAAGAAAGAAAAAGAAAGAAAAAGAAAACAAATAAAATAAAATAAAAGAATCTCCAATATTATCCTTGGTGTGATGTAACCGAAGTATTCCTCAAGTACGATACATCAACCCCCAATAAATCTGGTACACCATAATCATCCAAGATGTACCCTAGAAATAACATATCCTTTTATCTAGGATATATAAATATATATATATATAGGTATTTATTTCTGACCGTATATATATATACCATCATCAATCCAATAGCCAAGTGTACATACTACATATGATGTACAAGGCCATGCACATAATATACCCGGCTATATATATCGCCGATAAACTGCATCAGTGCTATCATCTTCCCAGTGCCCGGCTCACGTAGCAATACTGTGGCCACCATGGTGGGACTAAACGACACCCATCTCGTGGTAAACACACGCACACGACGTCCCGGGAAGCGGTCATAGCTCCTAACCGGCAATGAGACGAAACATACCCACCACGTCTCATCCCAAAATATATATCTATATGTATAATAATCACAAGGGACGACTATGACCTGGGGAATATCCACACCCTGCATTATCAGCCAGGATGCTCACCCTCTACGCGCGCAACTTCCCAATGATAGCATGAGCGGGGTATGCTTAACCAAATAAGTATATATCATTCACATGCACAATATATATACATCCATATGATCCAATCATATGATCAAATAATAAACCATCATATACGGTTTAAATATCCATACTATGTATGTTCATAACATAAATATATCCATACATTTATATACATACGGATATATATCAACACATATTCACATATCCTTATATCTATATATGATAAACTAATTCTCCTTCATATATATATAAGATATATATATATACATGTCTATAAGTATACATAGTCCTCAATATACAAGTCGTCACCACCATTTCCATTAAATATACCTCGATATGGAATACAATCCCTCACTTGAAACATATTCAATCATTTTCCTATGATGAATAGTCTCCCATAACCATATGTATATACCTATACTTATATATGTTCAACATTAGGGTTATCACCCAAGAGTTTGTGTAGGAGTCCATCACTACACCTTTCATCCATATCCAAAAGTACATACTTACCTTTGGTACTATATAACCATAGGCTCACAAATGACTTAATAGTCTAAAACCTCAATTTATTCCAACCTTATTCAAGTATTGGAATCTCAATGACCATAACCCCACAATTACGCATGAACTCTCCCAACTAGAATTTACGCTACCGCTTACTCTAGTCAATAGTACGATCCTAAGCCATTTCCCACTTTTACCTCTGGTTCAATTTATTTTATGAACCCTTACTCCTATCGGGTTATCATTTGTTCCTTAGTCTAAATATTTCTAAGGATAGGAGACCCGTCACTCTCTAAGAGTTCTCAACTTCAAACATATATCCATATATATATATACATTTATCTATAATTGGTAAATCCAACCTCAAAGAGGTTTCCCCGATATCCATATGTAACTCCAATACGTACATGGGTACATTTCACCCAAGATACCCTAAGGAGTCCCCTAAATCCTTCTATGTGAGAAAATCCTTAAATGTCTCCAAGAATATATCTCTTACATCATAAGAGAAGACCCCCAATTCAATAAACCCAACCAAAAAGGGTTTGAAATCACTATGGAGAAAATACCTCAAAATGCCCTATTTCCGAATCGATTCGGCCCTATTCCGAATCGATTCGGCCTAGCGAATCGATTCGGCCTCCAAGGCGAATCGATTCGGGCCCAAAGACCTGGGCTTCTGCAATAGGCCGAATCGATTCGGCTTGGGTCCGAATCGATTCGGTCAATGCAGACCTGCCAATTTCACTAAACCGAATCGATTCGCATAAGGGGGCGAATCGATTCGGACCTGCAATTTTTGAAGGGTTCTTCTTCTTCATCAAAACCCACGAATTCTAAACCCTAAATTTCCATTTCTAACCCTTAAACCTTCATCAATTTATGATTTTAAGCCCATAAGTCAACCCAAAGTTAATCCCAAACATTTCTATTCCATTAAATCCATATTTAATCATTGATTTCAAGATTAAACCTATAAATCTAGGTTTTGACATTTATACCCAAAAACCATTTCTTTACCCCACAAATTATGAAATGAAATACACAAATAGCTATTTAGCAAGATTAAACACTTGCCTCAGATTTGTAGAGGTTGGATCATCCTCGATGTCGCGGTTGGGCCGGAAATCCCAAGCTTTTCTTCCTCTCTCTCCCTTCTCTTCTTCTTTCTCTCTTTCTCTATTTGAGAAGGCTTCATCCGTAAGCCTCAAACCCCTTTAAAACAACAAACCCAGTTTTAAATGTTAATACACACTTTAATGACTCGTTTACACCAATTTGAGTCAAACTGACTTAAAATATTCCGGAGCCGAAATAAAACCCAATGACAGTCATTTTGACTATCTCGACCCTTCCGGGATCGATGGTACCCTCAAAAACATCATCCGGAATACTTTAAAATGTTCTCTATTTTTGGGCCTAAATTCCCAAATTTGAAATTCTCCAATTTAAATTAAATTTTATTTTCCCAAAATTTAATTTCTCAGTCTCAAAAGTCTTGGGGTGTTACAATCTTCCCCCCTTACAAAAATTTCGTCCGCGAAATTTAAGACATGCCTAGGACCTCAATATCATCTATTCCTCACATAAATCCTCAAGATCACTATGCCGATCGTTTCTAGTTCTCACGTCGAACTATATAGATACTTACCGATCCCTAAAATCAACTAGCTACTCAGGGCGCCCATACACCCTGTACCCGAGTTTCCACTCGAAAAATTATGACCAGGCTCCATTAGCCCCCAATTGTAACATAACCCTCGGTAATATAATCTATAACAATATACTAAATATATAAAAGTTTGAAAATTCCCAATGGTTGAACTCTCCTCAATTCCTGACGCTAGCTATCTTCGTGCGGGGGAGGTCTCGCAAGCGAAATCCAAACAAGGAACCCTCCCAATACACTACTGTGTAGCTAGGTCGGGGATTGAGACTAGTGGAACCAGGGTTAAGGTTTTGTAAAAAGAAGGATTTCCATATTTTAGATATTTCCCGAGGGCCAATACAACAATACAATATAAATATATCCCGCGTCTTCCGACACGCCAAACAAACACCTTATGTTTAGAACACAAGGCTTCATCAAATACAATACTCTAGCCAAAGCCTAGTTCTCAAAACTAGAGCAACTATGAGCTAAATTATCCGCTCCTCATAAATCTACTAATCTCTGAACCTCTCAATTATGAAAAGGTATATCATCTCAAAAGATGCCATATAAAGGCCACACTTGCTCACTTCCTCCTCTAGGAAAATTTCATACACCCTAGCGGTATAATGGCTAACTACTCATCACACCTCACACGCGACGTTCCCAATTTCGCACCAAGCGTAACTTAAACCCAAAGAAAGGTATTCTACCTTACATTTCCATAACCTAATGGTTTCCCCTTGTCCTCGAATCTCAACTCAGGGTCTCCAACTTCTTCCTCAAAACCCTTCCTAACTATGTTGAAGGTCAAGGCACGATTGCAACTACTGAAAACTCCCTCCGTCCTGCACAACGATATTGAGTCTCCAAATGCGTTCTCCCTCACCCTAGAAGACGATACTCCTAATGTTGGGACAACTCCATCTACCTCACCTCAGTAAGAGTCACCAACATTAGGTTTCCTAACGAAGGTTAACAGATTCTCAAACTAAACCTCCCAAGGACTACACTACATGCCTCTCCTCGGACTTCCCTAACAAGACCAAGATTCACTATTCGAGTAATTTCCTTTTCTTACTCAATTGCCGGTAAATCACCTCGAACCACTGCTAGAAACATCCTCAATAACTCCTCCAAAACCCGAAAAAATAAATACCCCCGAGTAAGGCGTACCCAAAATATACTATGGGTATTGTACTTCAAATCTTATCCTGTCCTAGACGACAAAATCTAGGCGACGTCTGAAACGAAACAAGAGCAACTGTTATCAGAACGTCAATCAAGTGAATGTACTTCACGGAAGAGAACAACGCAGTGAACACAACAATCCTAATTGTAGGGCTTTATGTCAAGAACGTTAACGGAAGAATCCATAAACTCGCACAGATCCTAAGGACTCTAGAACCTGATGCTCTGATACCATCTGTAACACCCCGCTTAAAATAATAACGGGTGGCCAGCCCTATACTATATTAAATCAGGAATTTCAGATGGTCCAGTCTCAACATCAACTGTCGGTATTATATAATATAGGACTAACTACCCGATATCATATAAGCGAGATGTTAAATAAATTAAAACTTGCAACATACAACAACCCGACACTAAAAAATTTCTAATAAATAGGAGAGAGATGCAAGAAAGAACTATAATAAACGAAAGGCTAGAATAAAATGATATAAATAACTACAACATAAAGTGATACAAAAGTAGACCCGAATAAGCTGTCGGGTCACAGCAAATACAACAACTGGAATGGAATAAATATAAACATGTATATAAATATCCCTTGGGTACAAACCCGATATACAACATGATTCCTACCTAGAATTTTAAAGAAGTAGGAAGCGGCTATAAGAAACATCCCGCAACAGTCCGCACCTGTCACGGCTCCCAAGACTCTGGATAGAAAGTCATCCGGCATCCATGCGGTAGGATACCTGTAGTAATATATATATACAAGGAGGAGAGAAAAGGTAAACGGGTCAGAGCCCCGAATGTGTAAAATATTTAGCAAGTGTGTTAACCGTGCATAATAAATACCGGTGTACTTAATTTCATAATTAAAGTGAGACCGCACTCTCGTGAAACCCCATCTCACCTCTCATCTAAAGGCGCGCACCTAGTCGCATCCTCAAGTTTTAGTTAAATTACCCCCATAGTTAAGGACAACCTAACTTATCATAGGCCTAGCCTATTCCCACGAGAGCTACTTACCCATCACAATCTAAGGATCCACCCTTTCTAAACCCACTAGATTATGATTACAACTATTATGCCATAATAGGCTTAATGAATTCCTATATAAAATTTCATGAATTAAAATATCATAATTCTTAAAACCTTACCCCTATATACATATATATATATATCTATATAAATATATATATATATATATATACATATATAGGCTAAACTATAAGAATTAATATCCTTAATATCATGTACATGGAATATTGGCAAAACTTCTCTCTAGCCTCAAAATTGTACTACGTTTCGTGCGTGGGGAGTCTCGCAAAGCGAAATCCAAACAAGGAACCTCCCCGTTACACTACTCCTGACAAGGTCAAGACCAGAGATCCGAGATGCCACATAGGGAATTACTTCTCTCAATTCTCGACATGGCATTGCGTTTCGTGCGTGAGGTGTCTCGCAAAGCGAAATCCAAACAAGGAACCACCTCGTTACACTACTCCTGGGCAATGTCGATCCTAGAGATCCATAATCCTTAGCATACAATTTAATACTACCATTACTATTTAAACTCTAAGAACTACAAAAGAAAGAAAAAAAAAGAAAAAGAAAACAAATAAAATAAAATAAAAGAATCTCCAATATTATCCTTGGTGTGATGTAACCGAAGTATTCCTCAAGTACGATACATCAACCCCCAATAAATCTGGTACACCATAATCATCCAAGATGTACCCTAGAAATAACATATCCTTTTATCTAGGATATATAAATATATATATATAGGTATTTATTTCTGACCGTATATATATATATACCATCATCAATCCAATAGCCAAGTGTACATACTACATATGATGTACAAGGCCATGCACATAATATACCCGGCTATATATATCGCCGATAAACTGCATCAGTGCTATCATCTTCCCAGTGCCCGGCTCACGTAGCAATACTGGGGCCACCATGGTGGGACTAAACGACACCCATCTCGTGGTAAACACACGCACACGACGTCCCGGGAAGCGGTCATAGCTCCTAACCGGCAATGAGACGAAACATACCCACCACGTCTCATCCCAAAATATATATCTATATGTATAATAATCACAAGGGACGACTATGACCTGGGGAATATCCACACCCTGCATTATCAGCCAGGATGCTCACCCTCTACGCGCGCAACTTCCCAATGATAGCATGAGCGGGGTATGCTTAACCAAATAAGTATATATCATTCACATGCACAATATATATACATCCATATGATCCAATCATATGATCAAATAATAAACCATCATATACGGTTTAAATATCCATACTATGTATGTTCATAACATAAATATATCCATACATTTATATACATACGGATATATATCAACACATATTCACATATCCTTATATCTATATATGATAAACTAATTCTCCTTCATATATATATAAGATATATATATATATACATGTCTATAAGTATACATAGTCCTCAATATACAAGCCGTCACCACCATTTCCATTAAATATACCTCGATATGGAATACAATCCCTCACTTGAAACATATTCAATCATTTTCCTATGATGAATAGTCTCCCATAACCATATGTATATACCTATACTTATATATGTTCAACATTAGGGTTATCACCCAAGAGTTTGTGTAGGAGTCCATCACTACACCTTTCATCCATATCCAAAAGTACATACTTACCTTTGGTACTATATAACCATAGGCTCACAAATGACATAATAGTCTAAAACCTCAATTTATTCCAACCTTATTCAAGTATTGGAATCTCAATGACCATAACCCCACAATTACGCATGAACTCTCCCAACTAGAATTTACGCTACCGCTTACTCTAGTCGATAGTACGATCCTAAGCCATTTCCCACTTTTACCTCTGGTTCAATTTATTTTATGAACCCTTACTCCTATCGGGTTATCATTTGTTCCTTAGTCTAAATATTTCTAAGGATAGGAGACCCCTCACTCTCTAAGAGTTCTCAACTTCAAACATATATCCATATATATATATACCTTTATCTATAATTGGTAAATCCAACCTCAAAGAGGTTTCCCCGATATCCATATGTAACTCCAATACGTACATGGGTACATTTCACCCAAGATACCCTAAGGAGTCCCCTAAATCCTACTATGTGAGAAACTCCTTAAATGTCTCCAAGAATATATCTCTTACATCATAAGAGAAGACCCCCAATTCAATAAACCCAACCAAAAAGGGTTTGAAATCACTATGGAGAAATACCTCAAAATGCCCTGTTTCCGAATCGATTCGGCCCTATTCCGAATCGATTCGGCCTAGCGAATCGATTCGGCCTCCAAGGCGAATCGATTCGGGCCCAAAGACCTGGGCTTCTGCAATAGGCCGAATCGATTCGGCTTGGGTCCGAATCGATTCGGTCAATGCAGACCTGCCAATTTCACTAAACCGAATCGATTCGCATAAGGGGGCGAATCGATTCGGACCTGCAATTTTTGAAGGGTTCTTCTTCTTCATCAAAACCCACGAATTCTAAACCCTAAATTTCCATTTCTAACCCTTAAACCTTCATCAATTTATGATTTTAAGCCCATAAGTCAACCCAAAGTTGATCCCAAACATTTCTATTCCATTAAATCCATATTTAATCATTGATTTCAAGATTAAACCTATAAATCTAGGTTTTGACATTTATACCCAAAAACCATTTCTTTACCCCACAAATTATGAAATGAAATACACAAATAGCTATTTAGAAAGATTAAACACTTGCCTCAGATTTGTAGAGGTTGGATCATCCTCGATGTCGCGGTTGGGCCGGAAATCCCAAGCTTTTCTTCCTCTCTCTCCCTTCTCTTCTTCTTTCTCTCTTTCTCTATTTGAGAAGGCTTCATCCGTAAGCCTCAAACCCCTTTAAAACAACAAACCCAGTTTTAAATGTTAATACACACTTTAATGACTCGTTTACACCAATTTGAGTCAAACTGACTTAAAATATTCCGGAGCCGAAATAAAACCCAATGACAGTCATTTTGACTATCTCGACCCTTCCGGGATCGATGGTACCCTCAAAAACATCATCCGGAATACTTTAAAATGTTCTCTATTTTTGGGCCTAAATTCCCAAATTTGAAATTCTCCAATTTAAATTAAATTTTATTTTCCCAAAATTTAATTTCTCAGTCTCAAAAGTCTTGGGGTGTTACAATTACTTGTGTTCGAGACTAAGATAATATATCTCTATGAGAGTAAAGAGGTAAATTGAATATGAAATGAATCCTCATTTCGGGAGATTTTACCGGACTTAAAAGGTGATATGTATATAAAAGTGAGCATGAAGGATAAAGATGAGTATGATAATGTATATAATTATATGAGTATATATATATGTCGTGTGCTAATGGTCTAATCGATCTCGACGATCGACCTTGCCAAGTAGTAGTGTATCGGGGGGGGGGGGGGGGGGGGTTCCTTGTTTGGATTTTTCTTCGAGAGACACCCCACGCATGAACATGGCATAGCGTTGAGACTGTGAAGAAGTTTAGCCCTTAGTACTTGGTTTGCTTAAGACTTTTAGAGTTTGGGGGTGACGGATTATTTAGGAAGCATAGCTTTACTAGGATGTTTAGAGGGATGCACTAGGTGTGCACTATTAGAAGAGAGGTGAGGGGTATCTCGTGGGAGTGCGATACCACTTTAAATATGAGATAAAACATATTTTTAAAAATAAGGCATTTATGCACTTGCTGAATATTTTCACAACTCGGGCTCTGACCCGTTTCTATATTTTTCCTCTCTTGCTATATATATATATATATATATATATATATATAGGTCTCCACACCGGGATGATGATCCATCGAGTCAGACGTCTGCTGCAGCAGCTGTTGATGCATGCAGGTTTGATTTAGACGCTTCTATTCTTGCGATCTAGATAGGAAGCATTGTAGTTACTTACGGGCCGAAAGCCCAATTGTATTTATTTATTCATTCACCGCCTTTTAGTGCGAAATTCGATTTAGTTGTATTATATTTGAACCGAGTGTTCGGTTATTTTATCTCTTTCCAGTTTCATTTATTTAAACTGTGTGAACGTTTTATTTGTATAGTTTGTTTAAAAAGATTAGTTAAATAAAATTTTGACACCAGCCTAATAGGTTATTAGTAATTAATTTGGTTTTCGACAGTGATGCTGAGAATGATCCATATGCGACTCCTATTTTAATTTGGTACAGGAGTGATCTCCCGGTATTTTATTAGGCGGGTGTCACAGAAGGTATCAGGTCATCAGGTTCTAGTGTCCTTAGGAGTTTGTACGGACGTACTACACTTTGAGCGTTGCTCTTTGTTATAGAGCCTGATTATTGTTGATTCCTCTTATGAGATTTCGTTCTCCTGCCATATTGTGAGATTATACTAAATCCTTTGCGCACTCGTTCGAGAATAATGTGCTGATCGAGGAAGGGTGACCAAGGAAGGCCATGATGAGGGCAGCAGGAGGCGGAGGTAGTTGGAGCAGTTAGTGGAAGTTAGAGACTAGGACCATAGTAGAGGTCAGTCTCCTTATGGCATTTGCTAAGAATTTGTACAACGACTACTAAAGAATAGTAGTTATGAGTACTTCCATACCACTGTAGTGGAGAGCGGTACCAGAGTTGAATTACCCGATGAAGTTAAGGGTTCGAAAAGGGTCTTTGATAAGGACCATACGTTGAAGTAAATTCATGCGAAGGAAGTGTAGCATTACTCAGTGGAAATAGAAGGCTCATAAGCTTTGACTTGGATAAGGGTATGTAAATACCTAGATGTGAAAATTTTAGGAAATTTTTTTCACTCGTAGGGGAAATTTTGGAATGGTATGTGCAGTGATCACCATATTCGGGATAACAGGATGTTTAACCCCTAAAGGGATCTTATGACTAGTTTTTAATCATGAGTACCCATGATTTAGCAAGAATGAAAAGAATGCAGTTTTAAATTTCACATAAGGATTAGTCAGAGGCCGACTTTGAACAAAGAGATTTATAGATGAGTAAACTTTGTGCTGAATCAAGGTAAGTATAATGAAGAGAGAGACCTTCTGAGGAATGATAGGCTCACTAGAAAAGTTTTGTTATCACTTATGGAGAATGTGTATGTTCGTGGACCCCATTGGTGGACATCCACCTGGGGAATTCATTGAAACAGGGTTGTTGAGGCCGATGGTGGAGTTTCCTTTTTATGAAGGAGTTAAGGGGAACTAGTAAAGTGATTGTCAGGATCGCGGCTATGGAGTCCAAGATACTGATAACCTTAAAATGGCTAGGGTGACCCGAAATGGGTAATCTTGAAATGTGGAGTGTAGAACCATACAGTTAGTTATTTCCCAGTGGGAGTAAAAGGGCAAGAGTAGGGTGCCCAGATGGGGCGTTGATTAAAGTAATTTTTGGGCTTAGTATGACAAGTGTACCAAGTTCGGGAACCTTTTTGAGTAGCTAGGGTGGTAAGCGAAGTTGTTGTTGTGAGTTTCACCTCAGTTGAAGGAGGTATGTTATGTGTGACAAGATTGAGTCACAGTGTTTTATTATCTCCAGATTCGTGTGTGATACGGGTTTGCAAATAGTATCGATAACGTTATGTAGTATATCTTTATGTGTTTTTCCATGATAGAGGGAATTTATTTTCTTTCATTCGCTGAGAAGAGCGAGTGTTAGTATTTTGAGTTTATATCAGATTGGTATTACTCATTTTGTGTGTGTTATACGAGTAAGGTATTATATTGAGTAGAATATGATATTCATTTTTCGGTGCGATAGCAGGCTAATGATGGCAGGACTATCGTGTCCGTGGTTCCAGGGTGGAACGGGATGTTGTTGCGATATCTCACCTGGATACAGGTTGAGTTCGCCTTTATTATGTTCATAGATGGAACTTCGGTGGGTAGATGTTTCATTATCATGATTCGAGTGCGTGGGGACCTTATAGGCGTGATTTAAGGTATGCAGGGCCAATTATTGAGCTGTGAGTTTAAGCTCATTATTGATTGCACAAGGACTGAGTGTAGTGCAAGCGCTTAGTGGTATAGCTCCTGGTTAGAGATGGGATTTCATACCATATTTTATTAAAAGAGGGGATAGGGTTATCCCGGTTGCATATTTGAAGTTGACGGACCTCCACAACCAATGAAATTGAGTAGTATTGTATTAGAGGGGTTCCTTGTTGGGATTTCACTTTGCGAGATGCTCCACGCATGAACCTTAATGACGTTGGGAGTGGAGAGATGTTATAGTATACAAGGATGTTGCTTTTGTCGATAAGTCATATAGTATGAGGGAAACACTATAGACTGTGAGTCGTATGATGATGGTATTCTTATGGAAATATAAGTGCTATGGGGAGGCACTAAAATGGTTCTCTCACCACAAGTAGGTGGGTAAAAGAAGGAGATAGAGAAATTGATTTGAGGCTTATAGCCAGGCCTTAATGAAAAGGAAAATTTTGGAGGAAGCATGTTTGGGTATCATGTTCGTAACGCTTTTGCAGAGAGTTGGCACCTCGATTGGTTAGATTTTCTTTCTCATCTAGTTGGAAGGATAGAATAGTAAAAATGCGTGAATAGGTTAGCGAGGTAGGATTTAGGACGTCCCGTTTGTGTGCTTTGGGCCATTATATCTCGATGAGCGATGACGCGAGGGAGTAGTGTAACGGGAGGGTTCCTTGTCTGGATTTCTCATTGCGAGACGTCCCATGCAAGAAACCGAGCAAATGTCGAGAGTTGAGAAAGGTCTTGGGCACCGGGGACACGTTTTAGGATAGTACTATTTCCCGTTGGTAGGAGCGCTTTGATCTTAGAATTATTGGGCAGTGAATCCAGTGGAGTTAGTGGCGCCGATATAGAAAGATTGGTTGGTTAACCATGAGAAGAATGGGATTTTACGGGTTGGGAAGACCCATGTATGAGTATTACGTCGAAGAAATAAGGCCTATTATTTGGAGAGTGTGTACGTGTTAGACGTTGGTGTTAGTTCTGCGGAGAGGCACGGGTTAAAAAGGTGTATGGGCACCTTAGTAAGATATTTTTATATACCACCTGAAATAGAAGGGGCATAGTATATAGAGTTGAAGATTATGCCGAGATGGCAATATAGTATAGTATAAACCTTGATAGAGGTGAGTGCTTATTGAGGATACAATTAAGAGCCATTGGGTAGTACCATTCCACTTTGAGGCATTAAGATGTGGATTGATTCACGATCTTAGGTTAGCATAGGTAGTATCGATTATATCTGAACTTTGAGGATGAAATTCTGTTGTAAGGGGGGAAGTATGTAATACCGCGCACTTTTATGGGAAATTAAATTCAACAATTAAGTGTAATTTGGGAATTTAAGAATTATTATGAATAGTAAATTTTTGGAGTTTTCAAGGACTAGGTGATTTTCGATGGGTGTTATATCTACTTTTGGGATTAAGTAAATGAGTCGGAGAATTTTAATTATATGTCGCAGCTGGGTAAAGCGACAGAGGATAATATTTTACTGGGAATACCGCATTAAGTTGTGTGGGGTTAAATTAGTGATTTGCGATCAAGTACATCGAATGGAGATTTTGAGTGCGCGGTTGGTCTCAGAATGGCTGAGATAGTCATAAAAGAGTATCCGGGTGTCGTAATTGAGTTTCGAGAATTTTTTTATTAATAGGGACTCACATTTGAGTAAACGAGTCATTTTTGGGTTTTAAAGGGATAAATCCTTATTTTCTCCTATATAAGACACGGGAGAGTGGGAGAAAGGAAAGAAAAGAGATAAAAGAAGAACATAAGAAAGGAGGAGGAGAAAAGAGGAGAGAAAAAGGATTTCCGGGCAAACTTCGCCGAATTCGACTCAGGGTCGTCGGATTTATCCTCCAGGCAAGTGTTTACTTGCTTTATTTGATTTTGAGCATAAATCTCATATCATAATTGGTAATAACAAACCCTAAATATTTTGGGTCGGGTTTTCGTGGATTAAATGAGATTTTTGAAAGTTTAACGGTTGAAAACCGAAAAATGTCAAATTCGAGAAACTTAGGAATTTACTAAAATCGTTTGTTGTTTTTGGGTTCTAGAATGTTTATAACCCTTTTTATATGTGTATATGTCATTGATTGAGGTTGGAGGACGTTAGGGGAGGAGATAAAAGTTTAGGAGAAGCTTCAATGGACGAATCAGCTTCTCGAAGAAGAAGCTGTCTGAACCCATCGATCGATTGAGGGCCAAGGATCGATCGATCGACCATCGATCTATCGAGGTCCAAGGGTCGATCGATAGACCCTTCAGGATTTTTGGCAATTTTGCCTAGGGTTAATTATAGGGGATAAATTCCAATTTTAATTGTTTCTATCTTATTAGATTGAGGAAATAAGGATTTCGGGAAGTAATATTTAGCCTTTTGAGGGAATTTATGGGGCTTAAAGGGTGCAATTATGGTGTGGCACTAAAAGTCTATTTTCGAGGAAAATAAATTAAATTGAGGAATTAGAGAGTTGAGGTTCCCAAAAATAGAGTAGGGGACTCTAACTTAGTATTTGGACATGATATAGTCCTTGGGTTTGTGGAAATGGAATCCACGACCTATTTAAATTAAGGGTGTTTGGTGACGAATATTTCTTGGGATAATTTTAGTGGGCATTTAGGCATATATAATTATGAGAGTAGAAAACATAATTATATCTATTGTGGTTGAGTACATCCTGCGAGACTATTTGGATTAATTTGGGAAAATACGTATTTACTTAGTGTGAATTGGTATAGTTGGAGAAATTATATAAATCCTTAAGTGTGAATAAGGTACAAGTATTTATCAAGTGAGGGAATACTTTTGAGTTTAGTATCATGAGTGTGCGAATACTCGAATATTATTATTTATGAGAATCTTTAGGATTATTGGTCATCGTTATGCGTGATTGGAAATTATAGCCGTGTATCCATTTGATGAGTGATAAATGTATATATATATACGACGTGATTTCAGTGTATATATATACTACATTACGAATACATATATATATATATGTGTGTGTGTGATTGATGTATGTGTATCTTAGAGGTTGATTTTCACGGGCTTTCCTTTGGTATAGGGTTGGAACAACCAGAGTATATATTTTCTCTAGTGCGATCCGGGGATTTTGTGCGATGTGGGTGAATCCCCTGGCTTGAGGAGCAGGGAGAGTATAGTCCCCAAGTCATTATCGTCCCACGTTCGAGTGTGATGTGTGAAACTCCACTTGCAGGGGGAACATGACCACCTCCACCGTTGTGTATTTTTTGTTTACCATGTCCATTGAGAGAGTCTGGCTTGGTACCATGGTTTAATGAGTAAAGTCGAATGTTGGATCGGCACTATGAGACCAGATTCTCGAGTTATAGCTCATTGTGATGGTTATTGTACTTATGTGTGTAGTAAATTACTTGTGTATGAGAACAAGATAATATATGTGTATGAGAGTAAAGAGATAGATTGAATATGAAATGCATTCTCATTCCGGGAGATTTTACCAAACTTAAAAGGTGATATGTATATAAAAGTGAGCATGAAAGATAAATATGTGTATGCTAATGTATATAATTATATGAGTATATATATATATATATATATATATATATGTCGTGTGCTGAGGGTCTAATGGATCTCGACGATCGACCTTGCCAAGTAGTAGTGTATCGGGGGTGGGGGGGGGGGGGGGTTCCTTGTTTGGATTTCGCTTCGCGAGACACCCCACGCACGAACATGGCATAGCGTTGAGACTGGGGAGAAGTTTAGCCCTTAGTACTGGGTTTGCTTAGGACTTTTAGAGTTTGGGGTTGACGGACTAGTTAGGCAGCGTAGCTTGACTAGGATGTTTAGAGGGATGCGCTAGGTGTGCACTATTAGAAGAGAGGTGAGGGGTATCTCATGGGAGTGCGATACCACTTTGAATATGAGATAAAACATATTTTTAAAAATAAGGCATTTTTGCACTTGCTAAATATTTTCACAACTCAGGATCTGACCCGTTTCTATATTTTTCCTCTCTTGCTATATATATATATATATATATAGATGTCCAGACACATGGATGTCTGTATGATGATCCATTCGAGTCAGACGTCTGCTGCAGCAGCTGTGGATGCATGGAGGTTTGATTTAGACGCTTTTATTCTTGCGATCTATATAGGAAGAATTGTAGTTACTTTCGGGATGAAAGCCCAATTGTATTTATTTATTCTTTCACCGCCTTTTAGTGCGGCATTCGATTTGGTTGTATTATATTTGAACCGAGTGTTCGGTTATTTTATCTCTTTCCAGTTTCATTTAAATAAACTGTGTGAATGTTTTAATTGTATAGTTTGTTTAAAAAGATCATTTAAGTAAAATTTTGATGCCATCCTAATAGGTTATTAGTAATTAATTTTGTTTTCGACAATGATGCTGAAAATGATCCATATGCGAGTCCTATTTTAATTTGGTACAGGAGTGATTGCCCGATATTTTATTAGGCGGGGTGTCACATATATGTGTAGATATATACGTATTTTCATGAGCATATAGTGAGTGACTATTCTTTTCTGTCGTTCGTTTCTATGTTGCATTTGTATAAATCCCACTGAGCCTTTCGCTCATTCCTTTTCTTTGGTACGGCATGTTGTATGCGGTTCAGTAATTTGAGAGCGTTATACATGTAATATTTACTTGCATTAACATTAGTAGCTCTGTTTACTTGGCCTTAGGGAACTTCCTTTGGGTCCCGCATGTAGTTTATTTTATATTGAAATCGCATGCTAAGCAAATCGTAATCTTTTTTAATAATAAAAATGGAATAGTAACATTATTTAGGTTTTTTAATAATAAAAATGGAATAGTAACATTTTTTAATAATAAAAATGGAATAGTAACATTATTTAGGTTTTTTAATAATAAAAATGGAATAGTAACATTATTTAATAATAAAAATGGAATAGTAATCCTATAATAACCGTTAAATCCGGTTCGGGGCGTCACAACTTGGTATCAGTTCTTTAGGTTCAATGTTTCGTTCGGGTGTGACGTGGTGAGGTCGGTAGTGGATCTTTCGACGTCAATTTTAGTTTGGGACGGTCATGCTAGTTTGGTGATAGTTTGTATCCTCGTCAATAAATTCAAAGAGGTTAGCATGGCAAGTAAGTTTGTGCCAAGTGGCACACGATCAGGTTGATAGTTATATATCCTTTCGCATTTCTGATATAGATATGTTAGTAATTATGGGCGTCAGCATAAGCTCATGTCGCCTACATCGTAATTCCATTGTATAAGAGATATATTATGCGTTCATTTTAATGGTAACAAAGAATAAGAGAAGTTAATGCACCAAATAGTGTGAGCTAAATTGTAGCTAGAGAGATTGGTTGAGTTTAACTTTGGAGATTAGGTGACTTGAGTGTATATTATAAGTGTTGACTTTGTAGTGAGCGTGTATTAAATTGAAGACTCGTATTAATGTATTTGGTCGTAAATCTTGGGTAGTATATTTATGAGTATTGATCTAGTGATGAGAAATTAGTAAGTCCCTTGGTTGAGGACTGGGGTTTATTATACCGTGATCTATATATTTTGGTTATAATGTAGACTTGGATAATCCTGATGACTTAAGATGACCTAGGAGTTAAGTTTAATAGTCCTTGTGGAATAATGTTGAAGACGGTATCAATTTATGATTATAATAGTACGATATTGAGGAATATGATCTCTTGTAGTGTTTGCGGTATGGTCTTTGATGTTTATAGGCAATACTCGATGTCTCGTATCCTATCAAAGTCTTTAGTAAATATCAACATGTGATCTATCGCATGGTATGGTAATCGCATATTAGAGAGAAGCTACATTTGTGAATTGACACTCATTGAGGTTTATATGACATAGTCTAGTGATTTTTACTACATGTTAGTAATTTGATAAGTTTCTAATTCCATGATAATTTCTCTTAGAGTAAGTGCTAAGGTTATTTGAGAAAAATAGTAATGCAAGTAATTAGCATTTCGAGGCGATACCTTTAGGGTTGTATATCATATATAAAACTAAGGTTGATTAGTGTTCCTCAGTGATAGACATGTTATTTACTTGCGTAGAAATGATAAATTAAGGTGACACGAGAATATGTCCTGGGTGAATCCCTAGTATATGATATGAGATAATTGGTGTGACGTTAGAAGAATCAAATCAATGATTACCACATAAAGATATTGTAGATTAGTGACCTAAATCAAATCTTTATGATAAACAATTGGGTTGACTTGAGTGGAGTGTTTTTGGGACATTAATGCAATAAGCTCATGTCATGATGAAATAATTATTGAACTTGGTCATATGTGTTAGCTTCGGGAAATGGATAAATCTTATGTTGTTACCTTAAAGCTCGGAGAATTGCATTGAGGATTTCAAAAAATAATATTAGGTCATTAGTGAATAAATCATGTTAACGTGCGAAAATGCGTTAGGATTGGTGACATAAAATGAATTGATTCTGATTATGAACACGTATCTTGATATAAGTCTTGGAGAAATATAAGTTGGTAATTATATTAGAATTTTTTGACAAGAACTTAGATGGTTTTAATTAGCATTTATTTCTAAAACATCGAGCATGACAAGATTTTAGAGTGACAGATGACTCTTACATTTGATTGTGTATACACCTTTATAAAAAAATTATAAGTTTACGGAAGTTATCCATAAAGCCTTGAAGAATATGAGTATTAGGGATTGTTTAGGTGTTGATGAATCATTATCATATATGTTGACTTGTGGAAAAATATTGGAGATTAACACCATGAATCGTAAACCTTGTCTTCATATGATCTTTGAGGATTGTGTCGTAAACATGATGGTAAGTGCTAGGTTATGCGCTTGGAACAACTTAGAGTAACTTGATGTTGTATCAATAAAGAAAGAATAACTCTTGGAATGAAGTGTTTTGATTGATCATAGCACCCTCTTATGCTACCAATATGCTGGTGATAACCCTAGTAAAAAGAAATCATTATTCGCCACGCATAACCCTTAGTGATATTACAAGGTGATTGTAACAACCCAAACTTTTGAGCGACTATTTTATATTAGTTTTGCCTGATGGGATAAAATAGAGGAAGTTGGAGTAAATATTATTTCCAGTGAGTTAAGGGATAATATTTACCATGTTTTGCCTATTTACCGTTATGAGAAGGTAAATAGTATTATGTTGTGTTTTATTGCGTCGTTTTGCTTTAAATGACGATTATGATTTATATTCAGAATTGAGCATAATTAATGAAATAACATGACGTAGGAACACAAAAATATCATAAGTTAGTCCGGATGCCAAAATATGGGGTGCGGTTTGTTTTGGAATAGTCGAGATAGTCAAAATAAGTGCCAAGTTGTATTTTTGAGTTTCGGGCACTTTTGACAAGTTATGACTCAATTAAGTAGTTACGAGTCATTTTAATGGTGTATCAACATCTAAAGAGGGGAATTTATGTTTTAAGCCCGGTTAAGTCTCCCAAACCCTTTTATCCCTTATCTTATGTTATAAGCCAAGAGAGAGAGAGAGAGAAGAGAGAGAGCTTGGGAGAAATGGAGAAAAAAGAGAGAAATGGAAGATTTGAGCCGGAAATCGTTGCCACCGGAGGAGAATCCGAGACTACAAACATAAGGCAAGTTTCCTACGTGCAAGATATTGAATTAATGTTATAAATTGCACGTATAGTTATTTTGGTGATTTAAACCATTTTTGGGATTTGTAGGTTTTTAGTGATTAAACCCTTAATCTTGTAGTCTCATTTGATTTGAGTTGAGAAAATTAGTTAGATGAAGTGTAGGGATAACTCGGTAGAATTAGTTGTTGTTGATATTGAGAAAAATTAAAGATTTGAGGTTTTGGGAAATTTAGGGTTCTTAAACCCGTAGCCCAAATTGGGCATTTCTGCCAGGCCAAATCGATTCGGCTCCCCAGCGAAACGATTCGATTATAGGGAAGGATACAGGTCTGGGAGATCGAATCGATGCGAGTTAATGCCGAATCAATTCGGACTGGGGAAGAAAGTTAGTTTTCCTCACCGAATCGAGTCATTTTTGGGCGAATCGATTCCTAGTCAGGGGCGAATCGATTCGACTGTAGGCGAATCGATTTGGCTGCCCTATTTTTGTGAGATTTTTCTAGTTTTGTTTTGGGTCCTTTTCTTTTAGGTTTGAGGTTTAGGAACCTTCCTTTGGGAAGTAATAAAGAGTATTAGAAGTTTGTGTTGGGTAGTCAAATGTCCTGGGCTAGCATGGGGATATTTAGGCTTATCCCAAGGGGTAGTTTATAGAGGTCAATCTCTCGTTTGATATAGGATGTTAACCGAAAATCTTTCGAACATATAATGATAAAGTTTGGGACTTTTGGGAGACTATTATTGAGGGAGACTCACTTTGATGATTTGGGGTATTGTTTTGGACTCTTGGAGACTAGTGTGAGGATATTGGCACTTCGAGTCCTAGGTCATTAATAAAATATGACTATGATAATAAGAAATGCACATTCAACAATTTGATACTTAATGGTTAAGTATATATGGTTTTGAGAATGTAAGAAATGGATGTTTCCAAAATGGAAAAAGAAATGATTTTCGTGGATGGTAATTTACGTAAACACACCTATCTAAATCGGTATCATAAGGGATGTTGTGCGCATGAGGTGAAGTCCCATGGCTAATGAATGCGGGGTGAAAGTCCTCAGCCATATGACCGGCTATTATATGTTTTTTTTGCGCTAGTGGGGTAATTCTGGGTGTGGTTATGATTCACTCGCAGGTATATGGCCACTTCCAGACGTCTTGCGTTGTAGGATCCCATGTTGTTTTATTTGATAGGCCCTGGAAGATGATAGCCATTTAGGGGCGCGCACAGAGGGGAAACTCGGATGGGCAGTCTTAGAAACGTTATATGATATGAAATATAACTATTCTTAATAATGTGGGACATTATTGCTATTAAAGCATTTTATGATAATAATTTTCCTTTAAATACATTTCCTGGATGGAAGAAGGGAAATGGGAAGATATGAGATGAGAAAGAATTTTATGATAATAAATCTGATTTAAATACATTTCCTGGATGGAAGAAGGGAAATGGAATGTTATGAGATAAAATGGAATTTGGTAAAACATTTTGTAAAATGAAACGCCATATATGTATTTCCTAGAAAGATAGGAACTGTGCATTAAGTTGTGAATAATTGGAATGATGTCTCCATGAGCAATTGTAGATGAGTTCTCCCATGCTTATATGAATCATTGAGCATTAACATTGATATTGCGCTAGGTTGTGCTTTTAGAATGAGAGGTGAGAACCTTTATGTTTAATTGTGAGAGAACGTTAAGTTCATGTTTATGATTAGATTTTCATAACTATCATGCATTTTAGTCACATGGTAATCATATTAAACCGGGCCCTGACCCGTCTATATCTCTTGGTTTTGCATGCATTACTTGTCCGTTCAGGTGCTCCTCCGTAAGGAAGCCCGTATTGACCTCTCCATTCCAGTTGTCTTGGAGCTATAGCATTTTACGGATGTTGTAGGATATTTGTTATAGACACTTCTTTCCGTTGTACTCTATTTATGTTCAGTTTATTTATTCGGGCGTGTGGCCCACATTTTGTACTCATTTATTATAATGTGATATTAAATTGTAATACTCGGTGTAACCTATTTATAGTAGTCTGTTAACCGACAACTTATTCAGTTATTACTTTATGAATTTTGTTATATTAGTAACCGTTGATTATTGGTATGCACCATTTTTGAAAATTGGATTGTCTAAGTTCTTTTCTTTTACTTAAAAAATTTAATTTTCCAGTCCATTTTCTAAAATAATTGTTGGTTATCTTGTACTATTATTTTAACGACAGTGATGCTAAGAATTAACCATCTATGATTCCCATGATTATTGGAGTATCGGGCTGGCCACCTCTTATTTTAGTAGGTGGCTTATTACAGATGGTATCAAAGCATCAGGTTCTAGTGTCCTTAGGAATCTGTACGGACGTACTATGCTTTCAGCGTTACTTCTGATTTGATGTAGAGCTTTAGGACTAAGATCGTTGATTTCTCTTGTGAGATTTCGTTCTCCTACCATAATGTAAGAACTCAGAAAGTCTTTTGCGCATTCGTGTGAGATTCGTAGGTGGACCGATGAAGGGCGTCAAGGAAAGCTGTTATGAAGGCGTCACAAGACGAGATTGCTGAGAACTATAAGTTGTAGTTTGGGATGAGGGCTGCTTCAGAGGTCTCTCCCTTCGTAGCACTATCTTATATTGCTTTCGCGACTACTAAGTACAGTAGATATAGTTTTCCTTGTACCGCTGCCAGTAGAGAGTGTAACTAAGTTTGTAATTCCTAGCGACGTTAATTTGAAGTTGAAAAGTCCTTGATAAGGGCCATATGTTGAAGTTAAGTCAGATGGAGGAAGTGTAACCTCATTCAGTGGAAATATAAGGCCCATGAGATTTGGCCCAGAGAGGGGCATAGAAGTGCTCAAATGCGAAGAACGGAGGAAAATCTTTCACCCGTAGGAGTAATGTTGAAATGGCGGAAATTATAGTCGCCATATTTTGGTGGAGCAGGAAGTTTTTCCCATAGAGAAACCCGATAGATATTTTCAACAGCGAGTTTCTCTAGGATATCAGGAATGATGAGAAAGTAGATTCTTAAATATTCATTTGAGATTCAGTCAGAGGCCAACCATAAATAAAGAGTCACAGGGTTAAGGAAACCTTGCATCGAAGTAGGTTGGTACAAAGAAGAAAGAGCCCTTCAAGGGACTGATAGGCTCATGAATAAGTGTTATTAACACTTCTGGAGAAGTAGTATTCATGAAACCCCATTGGTGGACATCCACCCGGGAAGATTTATTGAAACAATGCAGCGGAGGCCGGTAGCATGTTCTTTTTTATCGAGGAAGTTAAGGGAACTACGCGGGTAATCGCTAGGGTAGCTAGAGATGGAGAAACAGATTTGACATGGAATGTAGAACCACACATTTTGATCTTGTTGATTTGAGAACAAGGGCAAGAATAGGATGCCTAGTTGGGGCATTACAGAAGTAGTTTGGTTCGGATAAAACTAGAATGCAGTGTCTGGGAACCATTAGTATTAGCCCGGGGTGATGGGCAAGAATGTCGGTGGAAGTTCCACCTTAGTTGAGGGTGGTACATTCTGTATGATAAGATGGAGTAGTATGATATTAATCCTAGATTCGGGTGTGTAAATTGAGCTTGTGGTAGTATTGATGTTATTATAGTGAGTGTATCTATATGACTTCCGTGGTAGGGAGGTTCTATATTTTTCCCTCACTCGTTATAAAGCGAGTGATGATATTTTAAAAAGTATATGGGTGGTATGTGCTACTCGTATTATATGTATTCTACGGTTGGAAATATTCTTGGTTTGGTTAGAGCGATAGCAAGCGAATAAATTGTGAGGCTATCTTGAGACTTTATAGAGATGGTTTAAGGTATGAAAGAATTTAATTTTTATTTTTTATTTAATTCATTTTGCATGTATGATGTTGCCTTATCTCCACGACCAACAAAGTTAAGTAGTAATGTATTGGAGGGGTTTCTTGTTTGGATTTCTCTTTGCGAGATGCTCCACACCTGAACCTTAACGACGTTGGGAGTAGAGAGATGTTGCATTTTCTTTTCTTTTCTTTCTTTCTTTTGTTGTTGGAATGCTGGGTTGGAAGGTTTAGCCGAGAATCACGTGATTGAGTGATTAAAGGGCTATTAAAGTGCGATATAGAAGCACTGTGAATAGTTCTCTCCTCTGATCGATGTGAGGGAGACCTAGATAAGAAAGTCGGATTGAGACTTATGGTTATTCCTTGACGAGAAGGCCATTTAAAGAAAGATGTATGTATATTTATGTGGATGAAGTATTTGTAAGATTTTACAGAAAGTAAACGTCCGATTAGTTAAATTTTCAATTATCTGAGAATGTTAGGACATATAAGTAAAAGCATATTAGTTGGGCTACAAGTTAGAATTTTAGCAGTCCCGATCATGTGTCTTAGACCGTTATATCTCGATTACCAATGATGCGAGGTATTAGTGTAACAGGAGGGTTCCTTGTTTGGATTTTGCTTTGCGAGACGTCCCACGCATGAAACCGAACGAATGTCAGAAGTTGGGAAAGGTCTTGGACACTAGGTATATAATTAGGATAATAATTATGCGACTTGAGTAGGATATATATCGACCTTAGGATTATTAGGACGTAAGGCCCTTAGGGCATGTGACGTTATTTTAGGAAGGCGGTAGGGAGTTGACCACGAGTGGGTTTGGGGGTTAACTCTAAGTAGGATTAGGTCCCTAGAACGAAGAAGTATGGGATCTCGAGTGATTCAAAATGTTAGGCCAAAGGAGATGAGGCTCCTCTTAGAAAGAGCGTTACGTCGGTAACCTAGCTTTCAGGGTGTTAAAAGGATGAGCTGACTTTTACTCCTGCACTCGTGTTGTTAAGATCGAGAGTGGACTTAGCGAACGAGTCTTTGCCAGGAACGGGAAGTATTAATACTGGAGCATGGACCCATTATTTATGTGTCTCACAAACTTAAAACTCGTGAGAAGTATTATCCTACGCTTGATTCAAAGTTCGTAGCGGTAGTATTCGCCTTAAAGAAACAGAGGCACTACTTCCTGGGTTAGGAAATTTAGTCTCTTCGCGAGCCACAGGCTGTTGCAATATGTTATTGAAGCAACATAGTTGGCGTTTGAAGTTCGTAAAGGACTATCAATTAGATATTCATTATCACCAAGGGAACGTGAGTGAGGTAGCTGATGTGCCGAGTAGAGAACCCGTGAGGGAGACTAGAGAAGGAATGGAAAGCCAAGTAGAACGAGCTAACTAGGAGGGCATTGTAGCAAGAGCATTTATGTTCGCGATTGACCATTCCACCTACTGGTATGAAGACAGTAGTGGTAGAACGAGGAAGGGTATATCCATGGACATTTTCATCGAATTGTTAGCATCGTAATGGTCATGATCCCATTTGAGAAAATTGTTGATCGTCTGACCACATCGCCGCTTTTCTGGCCAATATGGGCGGACTAAATATGGGGGAGTATGCCCAGATCTTTATGGTGGAGTATGGAATTATAGGAGGTGCCTATCATTATAGTGTTTGACCGAGACTAGATTCTCATGTCAAGGTCTTGGTAAAGTTTCCAGGAAGAAATGGGAACCATATGTAAATGATTAATATCCTACCACCCGAAAGTGGATAAATGAACGGAGAAAGTAAACCTAATGCCAAAAGGCATACTTCGAATGGGCGTGTTTGACTTAAAGGAAGGATGGGAGTAGTATCTTTTATGGATCGAAATTCCTTACAATAGTTCGGATCGTTTTCTATAAGTAGGGCACCATGTGTGGCCTTGTGTAGCTGGCTAAGTAATTCACCGCTCGTTGGATGGAACCAGCGAACAATAAGTTCCTTGTACTTAGAGTGGTCCAGGAACATTTCTTAAACAATTGGAGCTCATTGAGCCGCATACTTTGAAGGGCTACGACAATGCGAATAGATGTTATGTAGTGTTGGGGTTAAGCGCTTAAGCGTTAGTGTAGGTATCCCCGAGAAAGGGTATAATGTGATTCAGGAGGAAAGGCAATTTGTACCGAGTTATGTAGGCATTTTCTTCCGTTATTGAAGGTAGGATCGATAATTCATGAAGAACGACTAAGTGCTATCTTAGAGCATGATAAGTGTGGACTGAGATCGTTAGTGGTGACCTTAGTCCAAGTCCATTGGGGACATCTCCATGCCTAGAAAATTTTTAGAGATGGAGAACGATAGTTTAGAATAGTACACCCTTAATATGGTTATATGTTACTCCTGAATTTTGAGGGCAAAATTCTCTTATAAGGGGGAGAGTGTGTAACAACCCAGACTTTTGAGCGACTATTTTATATTATTTTTGCCTGATGGGATAATTTTATAAAATAGAGGACGTTGGAGTAAATATTATTTCCAGTGAGTTAAGGGATAATATTTACCATGTTTTGCCTATTTACCGTTATGAGAAGGTAACTAGCATTATTTTGTGTTTTATTGCGTCGTTGTACTTTAAACGACATTTATGATTTATATTCGGAATTGAGCATAATTAATGAAATAACATGACATAAGAACACAAAAATATCATAAGTTACTCCGGATGCCGAAATAGGGGGTGCGAATTGTTTTGGAATAGTCGAGATAGTCAAAATAAGTGCCAAGTTGTATTTTTGAGTTTCGGGCACTTTTGACAAGTTATGACTCAATTAAGTAGTTACGAGTAATTTTAATGGTGTATAAACATTTAAAGAGGGGAATTTATGTTTTAAGCCCGGTTAAGTCTCCCAAACCCTTTTATCCCTTAACTTATGTTATAAGCCAAGAGAGAGAGAGAAGAGAGAGAGCTTGGGAGAAATGGAGAAAAAAGAGAGAAATGGAAGATTTGAGCCGGAAATCATTGCCACCGGAGGAGAATCCGAGACTACAAACATAAGGCAAGTTTCTTACTTGATAAATATTGATTTAATGTGATAAATTGCATGTATAGTTATTTTGGAGATTTAAACCATTTTTGGGATTTGTAGGTTTTTAGTGATTAAACCCTTAATCTTGTAGTCTCATTTGATTTGAGTTGAGAAAATTAGTCAGATGAAGTATAGGGATGACTGGGTGGAATTAGTTGTTATTGATGTTGAGAAAAAAATGAATATTTGAGGTTTTGGGAAATTTAGGGTTCTTTAACCCGTAGCCCAAATTGGGCATTTCTGCTAGGCCGAATCTATTCGGCTCCCCAACAAATCAATTCGGTTATAGGGAAGGATACAGGTCTGGGAGACTGAATCGATTTGGGTTAAGGCCGAATGGATTCGGACTGGGGCAGAAAGTTGGTTTTCCTCACCGAATCGATTCATTTTTAGGTGAATCGATTTGCAGTCAGGGGCGAATCGATTCGGCTGTCCTATTTTTGTGAGATTTTTCTAGTTTTGTTTTGGGTCCTTTTCTTTTAGGTTCGAGGTTTAGGAACCTTCCTTTGGGAAGTAATAAAGAGTATTATAAGTTTGTGTTGGGTAGTGAAATGTCCTAGGCTAGCATGGGGATATTTGGGCTTATCCCAAGGGGTAGTTTATAGAGGTTAATCTCTCGTTTGATATAGTATATTAACCAAAAATCTGTCGAACATAGAATGATAAATGTTTGGGACTTCTGGGACGCTATTATTGAGGCAGACTCACGTTGATGATTTGGGGTATTGTTTTGGACTCTTGGAGACTAGTGTGAGGATATTGGCACTTCGAGTCCTAGGTCATTAATAAAATATGACTATGATAATAAGAAATGCACATTCAACAATTTGATACTTAATGGTTAAGCATAAATGGTTTTGAGAATGTAAAATATAAATGTTCCCAAAATGGAAAAATAAATGATTTTTGTAAATGGTAATTTACGTAAACACACCTCTCTAAATCGCTATCATAAGGGAAGTTGCGCGCATGAGGTGAAGTCCCCTGGCTAATGAATGCAAGGTGCATATAGTCCTCGGCGATATGACTGGTTATTATATGTTTATTTTGCGTTGGTGGGGTAATTTCGGGTGTGGTTATGACTCACTCACAGGTATATGGCCACTTCCCGACGTCTTGCGTTGTAGGATCCCAGGTTGTCTTGTTTGATAGGCCCTGGAATATGATAGCCATTTAGGGGTGCACACAGTGGGGAAACCCGGACGAGCGGTCTTAGAAACGTTATATGATATGAAATTTAGCTATTCTTAATAATGTGGGACATTAGTGTTGTTAAAGCATTTTTTGATAATAATTTTGCTTTAAATACATTTCCTGGACGGAAGAAGGGAAACGGTAAGATATGAGATGAGAAAGCATTTTATGATAATAAATATGCTTTAAAGACAATTCCTGGGTGGAAGAAGGGAAAGGGAAATTTATGAGATAAAATGGAATTTGGTAAAACATTTTGTAAAATGAAACGCCATATATGTATTTCCTAGAAAGATGGGAACTATGCATTAAGTTGTGAATAATTGGAATGATGTCTCCTTGAGCAATTGTAGATGAGTTCTCCCATGCTTATATGAATCATTGAGCATTAGCATTGATATTGAGCTAGGTTGTGCTTTTTGAATGAGAGGAGAGAACCTTTATGTTTAATTGCGAGAGAACGTTAAGTTCATGTTTATGATTAGATTTTCATAACTGTCCTGCATTTTAGTCACATGGTGATCATATAAAACCGGGCCCTGACCCGTCTATATCTCTTTGTTTTGCATGCATTCCTTGTCCATTCAAGTCCTCCTCTGCAAGGACGCTCGTATTGACCTCTCCATTCCAGTTGTCTTGGAGCTATAGCATTTTGCGGATGTTGTAGGATATTTGTTATTGACGCTTCTTTCCGTTGTACTCTAGTTATGGTCAGGTTATTTATTCGGTCGTGTGGCCCACATTTTGTCCTCATTTATAATGTGATATTAAATTGTAATACTCAGTGTAACCTATTTGTAGTAGTCTGTTAACTGACAGCTTATTCAGTAATTACTTTATTCATTTTGTTATATTAGTAACCATTGATTTTTCGTATCCACCGTTTTTACAAATTGGATTGTCTAAGTGCTTTTCTTTTACTTACAAAATTTAATTTATAGTATGTTCTCTAAAATAATTGGTGGTTATATCGTACTATTATTGTAACGACAGTGATGCTAAGAATGGATGATCTATGATTCCCATGATTATTGGAGTATCGGGCTGGCCACCTCTTATTTTAGTAGGCGGGTTGTTATAGTGAGCAAAGATCTTACCTATGAGATTAGAAGCGCCAGCTTCGACTAAAGTGTGATATTCCGGATTACATAGGATGTTGCGAAAAGTTAGGAAGTTGTTGGTAAATTCAGATGTTTAAGACCGTGCATATGTGTTGAACTTGAAAATTGAGGTTAGATACCAAGTATTGAAATTTGGAGACCTAGGTATGATGGATTGTCTATTTATGATAAAGGATGAGAAGGGTGATCTAGAATGAAATTGGCGCACTACGTACAAATATAAAAGTGAAACCCATAACATTAGTCAGAAGGAGGAAAGCTTTGTGTTTTAACTTCCCGAAAGAATTAGTTTGTACTTCAGTAAGAATGGAAAATTTGCGCACGATCAGTCATTGTACATAGGAGGAACATTGGTTATAAGTTGTGGACCTTAAGAGAACTTGTGTGTTCGTACTTTGTGAAGAACAGTTCGTTGCCTAAATTCGATTATTATCCTTTGGCTCAGTTTTCACTTAATTCGTTGTGATTCCATATGTTTCATTCCATCCCAGTAATGGGAAGCTGTTATTCAGTTGTGATCTGGGTGTGACACTACATAAGCTCAGTAGTGGAGCGGGTCAGGACGGTTGTGGCTAATGCATCACAGTAAATGAGTGTGCACTTTGTTGGAAGCACCCTAATCTTTTCATTAGTTTGTGTGTGCGCATGGTCTCGCGATTTATTGCTCGTAGTTTGCATGTGTAAAACGGTTATCTTAGGTTAATGGCCCTATTAGTCGACCGATAGAACTAGTTACAGTTGGAGTTACAATACGTTTCATCATAGGTTCAAGAATACGATTTAAGAATTACGTGGATATCAGACTCAATGAAACCTTAAGTGCAGATGTTACACTTCGAATTGAGGATATAGTTGTATAATTTTGATTATGATATCTAGGATGCTTCGAGGTTAATATGAAGATCTCATGGGAGGTTTCGATCTTTCAGGACAATGTGATATATGTGACACCCCGCCTAATTAAACCTTGGGTGATCAAGCCTTATTTTAATATAAAAAGTTTCTTAAATGGTTCATTCTTAGCATCACTGTCGAACGCCTTTTAATTTACTAACCACCTAAATGAAATTAAACGGGTGCCAAATTTTATCCTTCTTAAACAAAACATTCACCATACAACCACATTACAAAATCTAGATATAAATAAGCAGTTTAAAAAATATCTGAAAGCAGGTAAAGTCTTGCCGAAACCACGACCCAAAAGACAACTACAAATCCATAACTAGAATAAACTGTAATAGTAAAGGTGGAACAACATGTCCCAACTAAGAATCATAAAACTGAGATCCTGCACTAGAACTGAAAAAGAGGAAGCGTCTAAACAATCCTTGCAACATCCACACTTGCTGCAGCTCCCAAATCTCTGAAATGAAATCATACTGGGTGTCCTTGTGGCTGGGCACCTGAAAGGTTTTTAAAATTTTACATAGCAAGAGTTAGTACTCAAAACATTTGAAAATATTTTGCAAGCAGTTATCACAATTAAGTTATTGATTACACATTTTTAGGTTTCGTACACTCTCTTGAACTTCCTCACCTCTCTTACATTGTACGTAACTATTGAGAATACTTAGTCTACCTAGTTATACTACCCATAACCGTAGTTAACTCAATTACTGTTCGTTGTCCTTATTCTTGTAATAATTTCATCACGCTATAAATTATTACTACGACATTTACATTACATTTCATTGTCTACCATTCTAAATTAGTAGATTATGCACATAAAATACATTTTATCACACAACAATGTATTTAATATTAGTTACCACTAACATATCCTTTTATTACACATAAAGGACTCTTGGTTAGGAATAATTCATCGACCCCAAGTGAAAGTTGGTTCGGAATGACCCATCGACCCCAACTATTTAAAAATATAAATATATACACATATTCTGGTTCGGGACTCTTTCATCACGACACCAGCTAAAAGTTTGGTTCGACATTTTTTATCGACCCCAAATATATAATAATTTTTATGTTAGTTCGGAATGTCACATCGACCCTAACATAATTAATTTAGGTAATATTCTCTTAACCCAAACTTTTATATAATTTAGTAGGTACACACCCGACCTATCAAATCATACCCGTACGTAATATACTTTACTTATATTCACCGTACTTATTAATTACAATCTATTTCACTATTGTATTTATTCGAGTATTCACGCAACTCTAAGGGCCCTAGTTACCCCTCACTTAATTCAGTAGTTAAGTTAATTTTAACCTACTGGTATTTTCTTTCCGGAATTAAGTCTCACTCTTTCCGTAACTAAATTTTAATAATCTCAACATATGGCTAAATCGATCGTTCTTTCGTCATTCCATTTCTCCAACATTTCCACTCAATCATTTGTGGAGAAAACTAGTGGTACACCTACTGGTAATTACAAAGTTCCCTCATAGGAAAAATATCATTTCTAAGGTTCCCATTAAGCAACGGTAATTAAAGAAATTTTCACAAAATTCTCTAAAGTTCAGCCAGGGTCGATCGATCGAAGGAATATGGTCGATCGATCGACTGCTCGATCGATCGACATTCAAGGGTCGATCGATCGATCAAGCAGTGACAGACCCAGTTCATCTTCTTTCTACGGGTTTCACCATTTTTACTTATGTATCTTTCATGATAATCCATCATATTGACAACCAACGATTTCTAATCATTCCTACATGTTCTGGGATGATTACTAACGATTTAAAACAACAAAATCATTATAAATCTTGGCCAAATTAACTGAAAATCTCTCTAATATTCAAGAACCCTAAAACTGCATTCTTTATATCTTTCATCCAAATTCTAGATTTTCTTACGAATTTATCATCAAGTTTTCTATGATATCAACATACTTGGTAATCCAAAAACGTCCTACATGCAAATCCTTATCAATCATGTATCATAATCAATTGTTTGTTCCCAAGAATATCATAAAAATCATGTTCTTCCTAAAGCTTAATCATGGGTATTATAACTCAATTATTTTGTAAATACCCACTTGCCTTATGATTTGTAGGGTCTGATTTCGTGGTTGATGATATTGATACTTCAATCCTCCTTCCCAATAATCTTTGTGGTGAAATCTCCTTAAAATGATCCCTCCTTCCTTCTTTTGCCTTAGGAATTTGCCTCTCTCTCTCTCTTCTCTAATGGCTATGGTGTATCTCTATTTGTCTAACCCTAGCCACCACTCTTATAATATTATCTAGGGTTTCAAAATTCGTAGGTCTTCTTTCCCATAATTGTAAAGAGACCAAAATGCCCCTGAATGGTCCCGGTTTAGCCCGAAAATGACCCGGCACTCAACTAGTACCCCCGGGTACACTATTTTGACTAATTCGACCCTTTCGGAATCAACCGTGGACTCTAAATTATCATTTGAGTCTCTTAAATATTTTTCTACTCTCATCCTTAATTTTTGTCCTACGCGCGACACTCGGTCGAGATAATTTCGGTACGTCCATATAGTCACTAGACCATACATATCAACATTGAAAATTTACTACTCACATTTAGTAAATTTAATTGTCATATTCATCTTTATTAACATAATATCTCATTAAATTACTCTACTCACGTAATTTAAATAAAGTGTATTTAATCACATTAAATTACTCTACTCACGTAATTTAAATAAAGCGTATTTAATCCCATTAAATTACTCAACTCACGTAATTTGAAATTAAGCAGAATTACGGGGTATTACAATATAGTGACTCTTTTAATATTATTGACATGAATGACTAGGAAGTGTTACAGATGTATTAACCTAGTCTTGACGTGATTCAAAATTTGAGAAAACATAGATTTGGAAATCCTAACTTATGATGATGAATTCATTAATGATGCCATTATGTTTGAGGAATATCGATTGTTTAGAAAAAAATGTTGGGATTAATAAGTAAGGCATGCTTGGGTACTATATGTGTTCTAAAAGACCCGCCTAGGCTTGAGGCTTGAGAGAAACGCATTGCTTACGCCTTATTATGCCTTATTCTTGGTAAAAGGCTTCTAGGCACACTTTTTTTTAAAATAAAGGATTAATTGACAAATATTGGTTATGGAGCATGAATATGAGAAAGATGGGTACCAAACATATGGATATATTTTCAAAATTCAAGGTATGTATTATTTTATTATATTACTAGCCATAGAATAATTAAAATAATAAAAAAAGGAAAAATGCCTTTCTACGCCTAGGCTTTGCCTAGCCGCGCCTAGGCTCCTAAGGCTTGAGGCTTGACCTCTATGCCTCGACCACACCTCGCGCCTTTTAGAACCTTGGGTATTATTAATGAAAAACCTTACCATGATTGGGTTAACTTGATGATAATTAACATGGATGGAATCTTTGAGTTTTAACTGTAAAGATTCGGATACTCCATAATTAGAAATGGTTTACTTAGATGACTTAATGATTAAGATTGTTGAGTTAACAATTTTGAGGATGAAATTTCATAAGGAGGGAAGAATGTGATACCCCGCCCTAGAATAGAAATATTGAATAATAAATTGATGATTTTTTTCGAAGGAAAAATTTTAGGAATAAATATATAAGGGAATTACGCTAAATTGGCATGAAAAGTAATTAAGGAGAAAAAGGATATCCATGTTGCATGGTTCGTATGGATGCACATTTAAGTCATAATAGTCTTAGTAAGTATGCTGCTTAAGTTTGATGCAAAAAAGTCAACAAATGATTGTGACACGGTCATGCTTAATATAAGACGATTTTTGTTAGCATGTGTTGCGGAGGACGCAAACTTGAACAATTTTTGTAAGACTACTGGAGAATGATAAAATAGTGTTGCTACATATTTAGATTCCTAGAAATATAAGAAAAAATACCATGTAGAGAAAAGAATAAAATAATATAAAAGTTAATCTAGCACTTTCTGATGGTAAGCGACACTGCGAAAATGCAATTTTTCGCAAATTATTTTGGACTATTGGAATGTAAAAATAAAAATAAAATGACAATATATATTAGGCCATAAAAATACATACAAAAATACCATGGGGTCAAAAGTAAAAAAAATAAAAAAATAAAAGATTATTATTTTCGTCAAAAAATAAAATTGCTCAGAAAATTTTGAAAAATTTCAGATCGACTTAAAATTTAATTTTGAGCAACTTTTCCTTCTTCAACATATCCAAAACAATTCATCTGGTGGCTTTTTTTGGTAATTTTCTACTCAGTCAGATTGTGTAATTTTAGGTGGTTTTCCACTTTGATTTGCTCTCGCGTTCTTAGTTGTCCAATTCCAACTTTTGAGATACTGATTAGGGATCATCCTTGGCATATTATGGGTAGTAGAAATTATTGTGTTGGCCATTGTTACATGCCCCTGTGAGTGTGTCAGTTGGTGTGTTATTATAAGAGAGATGGAGGTAGCTTTGGTTCATACTATTCTCAGCAGATTTGTGTAACTTGTATATCTGTCTATAAACACTTATAGACCATTATTAATCTCCAAAACCCATATCTCACCTCCCCACCCTCCATAAAACCACCCAAACTCCATATTTATGACATACTTAAACCTCAAAACAACCACTCAAGAGGTATATAGCTTAAGGAAATCTTGGAGCTTATATTTTGGAGCTAGAGTTGGAGTTTTGGAGCATTTCTTGGAGATTGAAGAAGGAGTTCCTAGATCTCTTATAGATCACTCATAAAGGATGCATTTGGTAACCCCTTGAGGCCACATTTGAAGGTGGGGTTGCTCCTCCTACACCACAATTTTAGAGTCTTAAGAGGTGGAAAAATCTTACTTTGATTGAGGTTTAGAGTTTTATAATTTTTAGAATGATATTTGCATATAATAGACTTGATATATGTAGTATTTTAGCTATTTTACAACTTTATGTCGTTTAGTCATCATATCATCATTTGGTGTATAGAAATTAGTTTTTCAGCAGTAATTTTGATGGGTTCAAAAGGTGGATAAATTTTAGAATATTAGCCTTGAATATTTTATGAAATAAAATGTTTCAAAGTGATAATTCAAAGGTAAATATTGTAATTTCATGTTTAGAAAAATATTGGGCTAATATAGGCCATTTTTATGAGATAAAAATGGGACTTTCTTACCAAAATAACTGAGCAGAAGAAGAAGTTCGACTTTTACTTAAATGAGTGTTTTTGAGATGCATTAACTCATAATAAGAAATATTTGGGGTTGATATGTAAATAATCAAAGAATAAAATGCTTACTTTTAAATTGATACTTAAGTGTAATTAAAGAAAATAAAGAAGGCCAATGTGTTGATAGTGGCCAAATGGGTATTTAAAGTGTGTTCAACTTATTTTGGAAACTTAAATGGAAATAAAGCCTTTTAATTTGAAATTTATTACTGAAATTATGTTGGAAATGTCATAAATACACTTTGAGAAGTTACAAATTGGTTTTTGGGCGAAATTGGTATGTTTAAACCCATTTAAAAGGATAATATATGTGTGAAACAAATAGTAGTGGCATTGTAGTAAATATAGTGAAAAGTTTGTCGTCAAGAAAACATTTGGCAATTAAATGTATTAACTGAGTTTGGTAAAAGGAGATTAATGATATATAATTGCTAAGTCAAAAGAATGAGTTTCATGGAAATGATATTCGAAGTGTTAACATGACAAGTGTGAGATATGGGTAAAAATATTTTTGTTTGATAAATAAATGATTGTATTAAAAACCAAACGCTAAGGGAGCGAACCCGTATACAGGGAGTATACAAAGAAAAGAAAAATAAGAAAAGACACAAAAGACACAAACACCTACATGTCAGACTCCCAATTATACCATAGAGAGAATCTCCTCTATAAACTCAACAAACTCCTGATTCGTGACCGAGATCTTCCCCTTGGACCAGCTGAGAACAATGCTTAAAAATAGGTAATGAAGTCTTGATGGCGCCATCTCAATCCCTTCGAAACAACGATCATTCCTCTCCTTCCATATAGTGCACAAAATATAGTGAGGAACAAAAGCCAAACCCATTTGTCTCCCACCCACCCCCAATGAGGTTTCCATGTCTCTAAAAGTGTACTCGGGCATGACCCATGCGGTCTTAGATATGGACAGAAAAATATCTCACAAACCTCTTGTCACCCTACAGTGCAGAAGAATATGGTTAGTCGACTCCTCTCCCTCCTTGCATAACCAACACCGGCTATCCAGACGCTATCTTCTCTTCTGTAGGCCTTCCATCATCAAAATGGATTGCTTAACTGCCGTCCAAACGAAGAATCTAACCTTAGGTGGTGCCATTACCTTCCATATCTACTTTCAGGAGATACAACCCTGGGAATTCCTCAGTCACTCATAATAGAATAGAACCCTATAACCGTGAAAAACAATGCTAATTGGTTAAAAGTGTTTTTAAAGTTAAGTTCAAAACTCAATAACTATTTTTGGGAATAACACTTTTTAAATGGCTAAGGGGTATGTTTTGGCAAGAAACGGGTAAAATCTGTAAATTTACGTGAAGCGAAACATTTTTATGAAATAAAAATGTCAATGAATAGTTTTGATGAAAAAGGAAGAAAGTGATTTTCCAAGTGAGAATGAATGTGAACATTGAGAATAATGTTGAAACACACGGAAAATATAAGAACGGATACTTGAATGATGCCAAGAATTAAGTAGGGAATGACGTCCTTAATGGTGAAAGACCCCAAAGCCAGTACATATTAGCATAAGGCTACTAGAGAACGATGGTGTGGAGCCCGTGAAGTCCAGGAATAATGGCTAGACTCCAAGGCAAAGATTGATAATTCTTATAATAAGAAATGAAGAATGAGAATATTCTTGATATTAATTCAAATAAGTCTTGAGATTTGCAAAAGGTTGAAAGATGGAAATAACCAAAGTTTTCATGAAGTAATAAATATTTTGTGTCATGTGGTGTATGAGTTTCTTAATAAAAAATGAAAATTTTCCCAACACGAGGTGTGCGTGTGATAAAGATTGTTTTAATGAGAATATTAAAATAATGGCTATGTAACTCTAGCATGAGTTAATAAACATTGAATAGATGAATATTTTCAAGAAAAGAAAGGGTTTTCCTATAAATGATTAACCGTGTGCGTTAATGAGGAAGAATGTGATTTTAAAGAAAGATTATCAAAAATGACTATTTTGGGAAAGAAAAAAAGGATGAACGGGGATAAATAATATTTTTGGAATAAAATGGTTTAACACACCATAGAATGTATTTTTGAAAAGTATATGGGTATATATATACATATTTTCATGAGCATATAGTGAGTGAGTATTCTTTTCTGCCGTTCGTTTCTATGTTGCATTTGTATAAATCCCACTGAGCCTTTCACTCACTCCCTCCTCTTTGGTACGGCATGTTGTATGTGGTTCTGTACTTTGAGAGAGTTATACATGTAATATTTACTTGCATTAACGTTAGTAGCTCTATTTACTTAGCCTTAGGGCACTTCCTTTGGGTCCCGCACGTAGTTTATTTTATATTGAAATCGCATGCTAAGCAAATCATAATCTTATTTAATAATAATACTGGAATAGTAACATTATTTTGGTTGTTCATTGCACCCCACACTTGACACTCGGATCGGATCGGATCAGGGTCGATCCGATAATAACCCTTAAATCCGGTTCAGGGCGTCATAGGAACTCTTTTATTCGATTAAGTTAAATTTATCTGGATACAAAAGATTTTTGAAATTAAAAATCGTTTTACGTAGTGAGTATATGTATATGTATATATATATATGTATACAAAGTAGTTGCATGTGTACGTAGGTATAACGTGTATGAGTCCCCTTCCTGCCATTCAATTCTATACTGCATTAGTATATTTCCCACTGAGTATCGACTCACAACCTCGCTTTGTTACTACAAGTTAATAGCGGTTTCTTATTTTGAGAGCGTTATACAGGTAAGTACTTTTTTTATGATAGTATCTCTGTATGCTTGGACTTTGGGGTGTTCCCCATGGGTCCCTCACGTAGTTTATTCTGAAACTGGAATCGCGTGCTAAACAAGTGAAATGTTAATTAAAATAAAACTAGACTATCAACGTTAAATGAGTTGTTTCATTGCACATCACATCTAATGCTTGGGTCGAACTGAGTTGACTACGGGTAACCCATAAATTCGGCCAAGGACGATAAAAATACCATGGCCGAAGGTTCCCCGGAATGATATTGATATTTTCATAGCCCATTAGTCGAATAACTTAAAGAGGTTTGGGATAGAGGTGTGAGGAAATTTTATGCTCGTAAGGGTGAAGAGTTCACACTTCAAGAAATGGTGATGTTGGCGATCCACGACCTTCCAGTTTATGGGACCTTGTCCATTTACAATGTTCATGGTTATTATGGATATCCCATATGTGGGGAGGAAAATAAATTCACTTGGCTACATCATAGTGGTAATATGAGTTATACCGGTCGTCTTATAAATCATATAACCATTCACCCTTTTAGGAATGACAAGTCTAAATTCTTACATGTCAGTCACAAGTGTACGACGGAACCTGCTCAACTCTTTGTTCAAAAATCGAGGAGAAGGCAAAGGCCACTACTACAGGGAATATGCATGTAGGTGAACACCCTCAGTTTGTAAATATAAAGCGTAAAGCTACGGAGGATCCAAATGACCCTAGTAAAATGAAGGCACGGTCCACACAATTAATATTTTTTGACTTGTTATATTGGAAAGATCATCATGTAAGACATGTAATTTATGTGATGCACACATAGAAGAATGTTGTTAAACATCTAACAGGAACATGTATGGCTTCATATCTTTCAAAATATGGATTGGAAATGAGTAGGGATCTAAATAAGATGAAAATAAAGAAGAAATATGGTTAAAAAAAGTTCCTACAGCCGAAATAATTATACCCCCCGACTGATTTTTGTTTGAATATTAGTGGAAAAAATCCCCCTAGATAAGTTGTTCAACTCGAAGACTCCGATCGGTTATTTCGGTAATTTATGCACGTTATTAAGCTACCAAACAAATGACCTGAAGTAGTGAAAGTCTCATGACTGGCAAGCCATCGTTCAATTAATCCTTTTGTTGTCTAGGCATTGATTCTCTGAGCACAAAGTTGTCCATCGGGAAATTATGAAAATAAGTTTGTGCTTTACACAACATTGTGCAAAACTGGTAAACATAAAGCACATTAAAGCTGCCAAATCAATTTTAGCCGAGCAAATTTGTGTATTAGGTAAATATTTTCCTTTGGTGTTCTTTGATATTAGAATCCACCTGCTTATCCATTTATATGACGAGGTTTTATTGTGTTGTCCCATTAGTTATTGCTGGATGTATCCTTTTAAGCACTTGATGAAAACCTTCAAAGATGACGTTAACCATACATAATATAATGGAGGGTTAATGGATCAAGAATACATAATTGTGGAATAATCGCTATATTCTTGGGAACATGCGCTCGAATAAGAGCTGAGGAGGTTCGATCCTCATAATTAATGAGTGATCTATGAACCCGAGGATTTTGAGGATGAATTGACTTTTGGTAACCCTAAATAGGTGAGACTTACTAATCTAGAATACAACCACGTAGGTCATTATGTCTTCGAATCGCAACATAAAGTTAAAGATTAGAGAGTAAGTAGCTACATCATTAACTGACTTATTCTTGTTTGATTATATGTATTATAATAGTATGATATAAATTATACAATTTACCTTTAGGAAGTACAAAAACGAAATTTCCCATAATAAGAGCTGAAATTGCACTACAAATTATTTTAGGGAATGCTTATCAAAGGAGGTAATTCACACCTCTTATATAGGCGGTTATTTATTCATGTGTTGTAAAAACATAACTTAATACAAACTAATTAATAAATGCATCTTATAATAAGAGGTAATGTTTTTTCGTGTGTTTCACTTTTAGCGAAATGTCCTATATTTCATGCGAAATAGTTTAAGATATTCTGCACCAATTATTTTGATTCTGTCTCATACCCATGTGAGGAAAATCTTTTGACGCAAAACATCGGAATTTAAATTTCTACCTTGAGTACCTGTGCCTCTAGCAAAAGTGATAAAAATCCTAAAGATATGGTGCTAACATATTATGGGATTGTCCAACAAATTTTGGAACTTGATTATTTAGGTTTCATAAAAACTATATTCTATTATGAATGGGTGAAGTTGGAGGACACTACGAATGCTTGTAAAGTTGATCCTTAATTAAAATATATAATGGTATATTTATCTAAGTGGAAGAGGAAATATTGCATATTCTACGAGCCGTTTAATTTTTCCTTTCATAACGTAAAGAAAGTATTCTACTCAAAGTGCTTAAACGATGGCAATTGGTCTATTATTGTGCATGCACCAAAGGGTATGATTATTTAAGAAGACGCATTAAAGGTCCAAAGAGTTTCGGTTTTCTCTTGATGAGAACCCTAATTTGAAGGATCTTTTAGTGACAGAATTTCACGCATTCCATTATTTTAAAATAATATGATCAGGTAACATCCCAATGTGATGTGAGTATTATAAATTAGGTACAATATCTCTGAATTGTATATGAATTGATTGTTGAATACATGGTTCTCTGTCGGCTATAAAAAAATATTTTTTTTATTATTAAATGGGTATGGTTACGGCCATAATCCGTGACCACGAATTTGTTTTAAATAAATGGTCATGGTCCAAGATCATTATGAGTTGTTTCATTATTTAACTTTTTTAGGAGTCAGTAATTAGGCCGTTACCAAATTTGTCCCATGATGGTCACAACCAAGGGCCATGACCATGGAGACAGTATTATCCCACCTTGGCCACAGATTTGGATCATGACCAAGGGGTCACGTCATAATCCCCTGGACATCGATCTTATATTATGTAGCAGAAGTGGTTGTGACTTCCATTTAGGATCATGGATGAGGTCTATGGCCATTATTTTTTATCACAAAAAATAGTCACGACTGAGGTCCGTGACCATCTTTAATAAGTGGTGTAGTGCCCACGAAGAACATAAGGAGGTTATTGGATGGTAAAAGATTTACATTTTAATTAATTTCATATACTCTGAAAAAGGATAAAAGGTTATTCAACCATAAAGTTTGTTTCATTAAAGTCCAATATCTGAAATTTAATCATATGCTCATTAAAATATGTTTAAGTAAACGTAAGGTAGTTGAAGTGTATGATGCGCAAATTGTTAGGAATTTTATATGGGATTAAACGATCAGCAAAGGACATTATTTATATGAAAAATAAGGAAATGATTTCCTAAAATTATTATTTATAGACCCAAGAATACCTATTATATCTACCAAAATTTTTAATAAAGACACAACCTGAAGGCTAAGTTAATTACTTCTGCAATCAGTATTAATTAGTCTTATTAAACTGGCGAAGATAATTCCTATAAAATTACTTATTTCAAATAGAAAGTATGTGACAAGATTTCGAATGCTTATAGTCCACGTTAAAAAAATTACAAACTCAAAAACTGATTTTGGTCTAAACACATCAACATCGTATTCTGATATTAGTGTTTTTCATTATCTACACACCAATTCACACATATGTCTAGTGTTACATTTAATGGTTATTATTTAGTCAATATTATATAAAATAAAATGTCAAGTTGATTTTGTAAATGTACATAAATTTATGGATTGTATATATCTTAAGAGGAAATATATTACTTATTAATTAAAATGATCACAACAAATCAATTCTAAGATCACACTCACATGTTTTACCAAAATTAATTCTTATTGAATTGAATTTAGAAGTACAATAATCATAATTACTAAAAGCGTTAAACATTGAAAATTATAACTATAACAAACATCTAAATGTGGTACACTTAATTACTAGATATGAAATAATTAAAATTTTCACTCATTTGAACATCTTCAGTCTATTGTGATATTAATTTTGTATCTTTTGAAATTTCCCTTAATCTTTAAATTTTTCTTCACCCATCTATGTATGACTGACAATATTCTTCTGCAACAAGTTTAATGTTTGATTTTCATAATATTTTTATTTTTAGGTTTTATAAATCTTACAAGACATATTAAATATCCTTAAATGCAATATATATCACTTCTCAAATTAAAAACATTATACATTTAGTATGTGTGGCTATGATTTTAGTATAATAGGTTGTTGTGCGTAACTTTATCGAAAGACAAAAAAGAGATTATATTAATATTTTCTCAAAAATTGTAAAAATAGTATATGTTTCGATCAAGTTATGATTACTTTAGTTTTACCAATATACTTATGATTTGTTTTGCATTATTTTTAATAGCATTATACGACAACTTATAAAATTACGTAAAAAGAAATATATACTTTTGTAACAATAATTATACTATTTCTATTTTTTTCCAATATTTTATTTTCATTACTTCTTTGCCATTTTGTATGAGGTGAAAAACACAGTCCCTTGTAGCCTTGAGGAGTTGGTTGGATCATTAAAAATTTGTGACGAAAAAGAAAGTGTTGTTATGCCTAAACGTAAAAAGGGCTTAACTCGTGGTTTTTTTTTAAAAAGGAATCTATCATTGAAGGGTGAAGATGAGCCAAAATAAAATATTAAGGTGGACATGGCTCTTTTTATGAAAAGATTGAATAATGTCTACAAAACAAGTACAAAGTTATTTATAAAGGATAAGAAAAATGAGCTAAAGCTTTACATGTCCTCTCAACATGCTTCATATGGTGAAAAAAGTGATTCCAAGAATCATAAGGTGAGAGATTGTGACAACCCTCTCAAAATAATAACGGGTGGGCAACCCTATACTACATTAAATCAGGTGTCCCATATGGCACAGTCTCAACATCAACTGACAATACTAGTAATATAAGGCTAACTACCCGAAACTATTAAAAGCGCATTGTCAAAAAATTTAAAACTTTAATTTAACAACAACAACAAAACCAATAATTCACATAACCAACAATATACGTCTAATTGTGAGGAGTGATAAGTGCAAACACCAATAATAAGAAAGAGTACGTTACAATGTACAACAAATCTGAACAATGAAATACCCGAATATGCTATCGGGTAACAGACAATACAATAATCTGAGAATTGTAATATAAAAGTGTTAATCTACAACACTAGAATATTAACTCGATATACAAACTGAATCCTAATCTAGATATACAAAGATAGGAATCGACTAAAACAAAGTGCCGCAACAGTCCGCTATTGCCACAGCTCCACGAATAAACTGGATGGATGAACGTCAAAGGCGTCCTTACGGAGGAACGCCTAAAATAATACAATATGTACATGGGGGAGAAAATATAAACGGGTCAGAGCCCGAGTTGAAAAACATTTTATAGCAAGTGTATTAAAATGCATAATAATTATAAATGCATTATTACATGATTAAGGTGGAATCGAACTCTCCTTTAAAATCCAACTCGCCTCTCAACTAAAGCGCGCACTAAGCGTATGCACGTGGTCTCCAAATGGATGCCCGATTCTATTTAGGTAAGAGGATTTTAACGTAAACCCAAATGAAGTATTTAAGTGAAACCATCTAACCTATCTCCCAATCTACAATTATTTCTATAATCTATAAGTTATATACATTAACTTTAATGTAATAGTTATAGTTATCTTTATAATGTTCATTTGTTTAACATATATAGTTGCATGATCCATCTCATAACCATATCAACACAATACATCAACATTCTCATTTACTAGAATTTTATATATTCTAGTTATGCCCTACTTTCACATGTAAACAGTATATATTTTTATATATGAGTTATTAGCATCAAGAGTTAAGGACTAAACTCCTCCTGATTCTCAACACGACACTGCGTTTCGTGCGTGGGACGTCTCGCCGAAGCGAAATCCAAACAAGGACCCCCCCCCCCCATTACACTACTCCTGGCCGTATCTATCCTCGAGGCTCATTATGCCCTCAATGCATAACGCATGTATCCCAAGATATTATCCAATTTTAATTAATTAATATTCCCAATTCTCAACAGTACACGACGTTTCATGCGTGGGACCAAACAAGGAACCCCCCCCCCCCCCCCGGTTAAACTACTCCTGGAACTGTCGATTGTCGAGATAGGTGATATATATATAAGTATGAGCATTAAGGACTAACTTACCCCCAAGTTCCAACATTACAATGCGGTTCGTGCGTGGGATGTATCGCCGAGGCGAAATCCAAACAAGAAACCCCCCGATACACTAATTTTGGCAATGTAGGTCATTGAGGTCCATTAAGCCCTTGATACCCAATTACAAGCACAAGAAATAATAACCATCCAACCGAGCTATAACTCGAAGGACGCAGCTCACATGCTATCATCTTCCAGCATCCCATATACGTAGCAAACTGGGCCACCTAGTGGGGTTCAACGACACCCACCTCGTGATCAACTCGCGCACACGACGTCCCGGGAAGCGGTCATAGCTCCTAACCAGAAAGTGAGAGCGACACATACCCACAACCTCTCACCCCAAAATAAATAAATGTATATCACATAATAATTACATGGACGACTATGACCTGGGGAATATCCACACCCTGCTCTTTGAGCCAGGATGCTCACCCTCTACGCACGTAACTTCCCAATGATAGCAAGGAGAGGGTATGCCTAACCATGCATATATACCATCATATAGGGTATACATACATCCCACATAATAAAGATATACCATCATATAAGGTATACCTACCACATCATTTTCATATTCATTATACGCTCTTAGGCGCAATAGATTTAATGTCATTATTTAGTATATCTCTCTCTTGATACACTAATCCTCAATTCTCACACATCATCCCCACTTAGTATACACGATACTACTTCTCACTTGAAGCTCATATGTCGATTCTAATTTGAATTGTTTCTCACTTCAATTCACGTTAAGGATATTCTTTTATCCTAATGCACCTCAATTAGCATTTCTCATTCTCCATCCTTAATAGGGTTCAATTCATTTTATGAACCTTTAAGGTTATCCCATTTGGGATTGGACTCTAAAATTCATCATCACTAATTATCATTCTTCTATATGAATATATAATTATCTCAAAAGAGTCTCCAATCAAGATGGGCTCCCCACTTAGAAAATACCAAAATCTCTAATCGGTATTCCTAAATTTTAGTCAACATGACTCCAAAATCTCTTATAAGGGAAACTCGCTAAAAGTCCCCAAAACATACTCCAAATATCTTCTATAGAGATTCCCAATCGATAACCTCGAACAAAACTGAATGAAATTCTCCATAGAAAACATCCCTCGAAAAGCCCTATTTCCGAATCGATTCGGGCCAATTCCGAATCGATTCGGACCAGCGAATCGATTCGGCCAGGAAGGCGAATCGATTCGGCCAGGAAGGCGAATCGATTCGGCCAGGAAGGCGAATCGATTCGGGTCATCAGACCTGGGACTCTGTCTCGGGCCGAATCGATTCGGCTGGGATCCGAATCGATTCGGTCACTCATACCTGGGCACCTGCATATTTCCGAATCGATTAGGTAGGAGGCCGAATCGATTCGGCCCTTCAGAAACCTCGAAAATGGCTACTTTTTAAGTAAGCCAAAATACCCAAAATCAATTTTAATCATTTTCTCTCCATTTCACTTCAACCCAATCACATATATAGCATCAATAATCATTCTAGAAACTATATAAACTAATTTCTATCCTCAAATCAAAGATCTACACATCAAATCTAAGCTTATACCCAAAAGTTAGGTTTTGATAAACTAAACCTAAAACCCATAAATTTCATCCACAAATCATGTAATAAATGGTACACAACAATTATTTAGCAAGTTTAATCACTTGCCTTGGGTTCGTAGGGTCTGAATCTGCCTTGAGATAGCGTATTTTCCCGAAATCTCCACTTTTTCTCTCTTTTCTCCTTCTTTCTCTTCTTCTTTCTTATTTTCTCTTTCTTTTTCTCTTTCTCTCTTTGGATAATTGTTCCTCTCGTAGGCTTTTAAGCCCTTAATGCCAAGATACACATCTATAAATGATAATACACACTTTAAATGACTCAGTGACTTTAATTCGAGTCAAACGGTCCTAAATTATTTCAGAACCTAAATAGACCCCAAGTACAGTCATTTCAACTTTCTCGACCCTTCCGGACACAACTACACCCTCAGAATCGCCATTCGACACTCTTTCTAACAACTTCAAATTTTGACCTCAATTGCCAATTTAATTATTCTCCAATAAAATATTATTTATTTCTCCCAAAATAATTAAATCATCGTCTCCAAGACCGCGGGTTGTTACAAACTTCTCCACTTACAAAAATTTCGTCCTCGAAATTTTAGCTAAGCCTAATCCTTTAAATCTCAACTAGTTCCTACTACACTCACCCTTACTAATCCTATCTCCAAATATCTAACTTCCCACGACAAATTTATTTTCATTTAAGTTGATTATGAGTTATATAAAGCCAATTTCCACAACTAGGGCACCCATACACCCTTTATATTTCAGCTTTATGCTCACAGCAATCATAATGAGGTTTCATTTGCCTCCCAAATTCCACAAATCATAATATAAATAACACTAACATATCAATGGTGTAAAAATTTTGAATGGTCCAAAGAAATAACTCCTCTCAATTCCAGACATTCTCCACTTTTGTACGAGGGACGTCTCGCAAAAGCGAAATCCAAACAAGGAACCCCACCGATACACTAATCCTGGCAATGTAGGTCATTGTGGTCCATTAAGCCCTTGATACCCAAGTACAAGCACAAGCAATAATAACCATCCAACCGCGCTATAACTCGAAGGATGCAGGCTCACATGCTATCATCTTCCAGCAGCCCATATACGTAGAAAACTGGGGCCACCTGGTGGGGTTCAACGACACACTCCTCATGATCAACTCACTCACACGACGTCCCGAGAAACGGTCATAGCTCCTAACCGGCAAGTGAGAGCGACACATACCCACGACCTCTCACCCCCAAAATAAATAAATGTATATCACATAATAATCACATGGACGACTATGACCTGGGGAATATCCACACCCTGCTCTTTTAGCCAGGATGCTCACCCTCTACGCACGTAACTTCCCAATGATAACAAGGAGGGGGTATGCCTAACCATGCATATATACCATCATATAGGGTATACATACATCCCACATAATAAAGATATACCATCATATAAGGTATACCTGCCACATCATTTTCATACTCATTATACGCTCTTAGGCGTAATAGATTTAATGTCATTATTTAGTATATCTCTCTCTTGATACACTAATCGTCAATTCTCACACATCATCCCCACTTAGTATACACGATACTACTTCTCACTTGAAGCTCACATGTCACTTCTAATTATGAATTGTTTCTCACTTCAATTCACGTTAAGGATATTCTTTTATACTAATGCACCTCAATTAGCATTTCTCATTCTCCATCCTTAATAGGGTTCAATTCATTTTATAAACCTTTAAAGTTATCCCATTTGGGATTGGACTCTAAAATCCATCATCACTAATTATCATTCTTCTATATGAATTTATAATTATCTCAAAAGAGTCTCCAATCAAGGTGGGCTTCCCCACCTAGAAAATACCAAAATCTCTAATCGGTATTCCTAAATTTTAGTCAATATGACTCCAAAATTTCTTATAAGGTAAACTCATTAAAAGTCTCCAAAACATACTCCAAATATCTCCTCTAGAGGTTCCCAATCGATAACCTCGAACAAAATGGAATGAAATTCTCCCTAGAAAAACATCCCTCGAAAAGCCCTGTTTTCGAATCGATTCGGGCCAATTCTGAATCGATTCGGGTCATCAGACCGGGGACTCTGTCTCATGACAAATCGATTCAGCTGGGATCCGAATCAATTCGGTCACTCATACCTGGGCACCTGCATATTTCCGAATTGATTCGGTTGGAGGCCGAATCGATTCGGCCCTTCAGAAACCTCGAAAATGGCTACTTTTTAAGTAAGCCAAAATACCCAAAATCAATTTTAATCATTTTCTCTCCATTTCACTTCAACCCAATCACATATATAGCATCAATAATCATTCTAGAAACTATATAAACTAATTTCTATCCTCAAATCAAAGATCTACACATCAAATCTAAGATTATACCCAAAAGTTAGGTTTTGATAAACTAAACCTAAAATCCATAAATTTCATCAACAAATCATGTAAAAAATGGTACACAACAATTATTTAGTAAGTTTGATTATTTGCCTCGGGTTCGTAGGGTCTGAATCCGCCTTGAGATCGCGTATTTGTCAAAAATCTCCACTTTTTCTCTCTTTTCTCCTTCTTTCTCTTCTACATTCTTCTTCTCTCTTTCTTTTTCTCTTTCTCTCATTGGAGAATTGTTTCTCCCGTAGGCTTTTAAGCCCTTAATCCCAAGATACACATCTTTAAATGATAATACACACTTTAAATGACTCGGTTACTTTAATTCGAGTCAAACGGTCCTAAATTATTTTGGAACCTAAATAGACCCCAAGGACAATCATTTCGACTTTCTCGACCCTTCCGGACACAACTACACCCTCAGAATCGCCATTCGACACTCTTTCTAACACCTTCAAATTTTGACCTCAATTGCCAATTTAAATATTCTCCAATAAAATATTATTTCTTTCTCCCAAAATAATTAAATCATCGTCTCCAAGACCGCGGGTTGTTATAGAGATGTTGAACATTATTTTGTTTCTGGAGGTGAAGGGAACCAAAACAATGTATGTCGTAAACAATTGAGAAAGTTAGAGAAAATAAGGATGCAGACAAAAAGAAGAAGGTCTATAAAGCTGTAATAACCCTCGCTTATGAGACCGTATTTTATAGTAATTACTTAGCATAGTAATTAGAGGCAAGTGTTGAGTTATGGTTTGAATGTTAATTCAATGTAGAAAGTTGATATTTATTGTGAGTTAGCATACATATCATAATTATGGGAAAAAAATATTGCTATGTCATGCTTATTAATATCATCTGAATTTAAAATGATATTTGGCTTAATAATGAGACCAGAATCTAAATTGAATTTTAAAATGTCCAGATGATAATTTGGAGGTTGCAGTTGGTTCCGGAATGTGCGAAATAGTCAAATAATGTGCCATATTGTATTTTGTAGTTTTGGGCATTTTTGACTGGTTGTACCTTAATTATGCTATTGTGTATTATTTTATCGCACTATTAGTTAATTAAGTGGGTCATTTGCCTTAAGTCACGACTTAAGCCTTCTAAGTCTTCCAATTTCCCCTAATTCCCTTCCTAAACCAAAGAGAGAAAGAGAAGAGTGGAGAGAAAGACTTGGAGATTGAGAGAGGAATTGCTACTACACCAAGGAATCTGCATATTTGCTGAATCAAGGCAAGTTTTTACTTGCAATTTGTGTTTTGAGATAGATGATTTGTTATGGTAATGGTGTATTAATTTTAGTTTAGCAAACTTAGGGTTTTCTTATGTATTCTTGGGTTTTGATTCACTCAAAGATGATTGATGAGGTTTTAAGATGATCAATAGCATCATTGATGTTCTTTTAGTATTGGTATATAAGTTTGGTTTGAAGAAAATTGAGTTTGGGTAGAAAATGGAGTCCAAGACTCCATAGCCATTTCTTGGCAAAATCGCAGGCCCGAATCGATTCGCCCCCCTGGGCGAATCGATTTGGCTAGGGCCAGTGCTCAGGTCTTGTGGACCGAATCGATTCGGAACTTGTCTGAATCGATTCGGCAGTTATGCAGAAACCCAAATTTTCTGTCCGAATCGATTCGGCTCCCACCCGAATCGATTCGGCTATTATGCAGAATCTTAAACTTTCTGGCCGAATCGATTCGGCCAAGGGGGCGAATCGATTCGGTAGCCCTGCACTTTTTCAAATTTTTTTCTTTTTCATTTTAACCCCTTTTCTTTAGGATTATCGATTAAGGACCTTCTTAAATGAAGTAAACATAGGGTTTAGAGTACTAGTTGAGTTGGGTCGACACCCTAGACTCGAAAGGGTTCCTCTAGGGTTCTTTCAAGGGAGAATTTAAAGTGATGTTTAGGCATTACTTTTGTCTTGTAGTTTTATAAGGGTCTAGAATATATTAAGGTATATTTTGGAGACTTTAGAATTCAACTCGAGTTAGATTTGACTTGATGGTTTATATTAAAGCCTAAAGGAGGCCTTGGGGTTAACTTTGGAGTCTGAATTCCTTTTGGGGATGCTATGTCGGTACGAATTACATATAGTCCTGATTTAGCTCGTACACTTATTTAAAATGAGAAATTGATAAGGTAAATGATAATTTACTGAATCCTGTAATGGAAATTAATAAAATGGATGTTACACACCTCTCTAAATACCATCTTAAGGGAAGTCCGTGCAATAGGTGAAGCCCCCTGGCTAATGAATGCAGGGTGGATATAGTCCTAGGCCATATGAGCGCTTGTTTTATATTTTTCTGCGATGGGTAGGAGATTCTGGGTGTGGTCTTGACTACCCCGCAGGCATATGGCCGCTTCCTGACGATTTCGATAGGATCCCATGTTGTCTTATGTTAGGCCCTGGAAGATGATGGTTATTTAGGGACGCATACAGTGGGGAAACCCGGACGGGCGGTCTTAGAATCGTTATATTTATATTTATGACTATTCTAATTATCGAGTTGGACTCGATGGAACATTTATGCCAAAGAGCAAATTTATGCCGCAAAGAGCATGCTATTGAAATTAGTGCCATAAAGAGCACATGATGATAATTATATTCCTGATAAGGAATGGAAAATGAAGATTGATATTGAAATATGATGAAAGATGATAAAGGCTCATAAGCACTTTTAATTCTGTTTTATTATGAATCTCTCTCTCTATAGTCCTTCATCAGTTTTAGTTCCATATATGATGTTACCATGCTAGACTATCATTCATGCTTATTGTGCATCATTGTCATACCTGTCATTTATCTATTGATCACATATACCCGGCCCTGACCGGTTTCCATTTCTTGTTGTATCTATATATATATATATCATCCGTTCAGGTGTTCCGCCGCACGGTCGCCAGTAATGACCTTTTCCTTCCGCATGTTTTGAGGAGCCGTGACACTGTGCGGGTTTCACGGGATTTTGTGTAGACGCCTCCGTTTATGTTTCTAGTTATGTTCAGTCTATTCGGGCATGTTGCCCAAACCGTTGTAAATGTATAATGAATCTATTATGTAACACTTGGTATAAATTGTATGTTGCATGGTTGTTGTTGACCGACGTTTCATCCGGTCCTTTGTATCTTTTGGGTTTCTTATATACGCTTGTGGGGGTTTCCACCCTCTATTTCCATTATGGGTTGTTGGAAATGTTTTCTTTTTATTTCAAAACCAAAGTTTTTGATAACCCGTTTTCTGGAATATAGTGTGGTTATTCTCTATACTTTGCATATTATAGTGATGCTGAGAATGATGTTTATAAAGGATTTCCTATTTTATCGGGGTATAGGGCTGGCCACCCTTTATTTCGGATAGCGGGTTGTCACAGATGGTATCAGAGCATCAGGTTCTAGAGTTTTTAGGATCTAGGCGGACTTGTCACGTTCTACCGTAGCGTTCTTTGATATAGAACTTAATGTTAGGATTGTTTTGCTGCCTATGTATGCGATCTTCTGCTAAATAGATTGTCTTATATTATGTTTTAACTCCATCTCGTCTTTATCTCAGATGCCGCCGAAGAGAGGACGTCCCGCTAGACGTAATAGGGTTGTTGAGGATGAGTTTGGTCCTCCACCGCAGCAGGGGAATATCAGTGCCGCTGAAGTGGCAAATATTGTCGCCCAAGCTGTCAACGCCACGATGACTGCAGTGGCCCAACAAATGCCACAAGCTCAAGTTAGGAGACAAGAAGCACTAGTTCCTACGGGACCTTCTCAGTGGGAACGGGTGAGGGAGTCTTTCCTTAAGGGACATCCCCCGGAGTTTGAGGGAGGTTCGGATGTCATAAAGGCGAACCAGTGGAAGAGAGATATGCAGCGCCATCTTAGGATGGTGGAATGTAGTGAGGAGAAGAAGCAGATTCTCGTTACTTTCAAGCTGGTCGGACCGGCCTTACATTGGTGGGAGTCAATGACGACACCCGAACAAAGGGATACTATGTCCATCACAAATTTTTGGGCTTTGTTTGATGGAAAGTATTTCCCTCCCGCAGTTCAGAGGGAAATGCAGAGGAAGCTTCAGGATTTGGTACAGGGGGAGAGGTCGGTTGCCGAGTATGAGGAGGAGTTTACCCGGTTAGCCAGTTTTATACCGGATGAGGTAACTCCAGAAGCGAAGAGGATCTCCAATTTTGTGGGAGGTTTACACTGGCGAATAAAACAACATTTGCTGGGAAATCCATCTCTGGTGACTTTTGGTGATGTGATGAATGCTGCTTTACTTCACTGTCAAGAACACAGATTGCTTTTGCTAAACAAGAAGAAGGTTGTTACTGTGGGACAAGCGGGGAGACAGGGAGGAGTTGGGAGCGGAGGGGGAACATCTTTTTCGTCCCAATCCTCGGGGAACAAGCAGGTGGAGAGGGATCCTCAGCAGGGGGATTCGTCCAAGCGTCAAGGTTTCGGAGGGTTTAATGCTGGTGGTAACAATAATAACAGGCAGGGTCAATGTGGTCAGCAACCACAGGGAGGTAGAGGTGGAAATGGAGGTAGGGGCCAACAGGGCCGAGGTGCGGGTCAATTCCGAAATAACCAAGGTGGGAATCAGGATAATGCGGTGAACAAATGTTTTCAGTGTGGGGAGATGGGCCACTATAAAAGGGCGTGTCCTCAGTTGGTTGGAGGGCATCTTCCTAGGGCCCCACAGCAGCCGTATGTATAGTTTCCGCCTCAAGCGCCTAATCCGGTTGCTCCTCCTCAACAGGGGCAATTGCAGTACGGAAGGGTTTACCATATTCAGGAGGCTTTACTTCCTCCAGCTCCTCCGGCACCACCAGCGATCGAGGGTAAGTTTCACATTCAGGGGCACATGGGTCGGATTCTATTTGATACGGGTGCTACACACTCCTTTATTTCTAGAAGTTTTGCTCAGACTACAGGTTTGATAAAATCTGCTGAAAGTACTTTCACTTGCGTCGAATCCTCTATGGGCGATGGCTCATTGATTTTCTTCGTATGTAAAAACGTAGAAATTAACCTTGGCGACTTGTGTTTTGAGGCAGACTTACTCGTCCTTGATATGGTCGGGTATGATGTAATTTTGGGTATGGATTGGCTAGTGAAGTACCGTGCTATAGTGAATTGTTACGGGAAGAGAATAGTTTTTGCGGTTCCGGGACAAGAGATGTTCCTGGTAGTTATGCCCTGTATGGAAGGGAGCACGAATGCTTATCTATATTGTATTGCGGAAGATGCATCTAGAGATGTCGTGGTTCCCCTAAATTCTCTTCCAATCGTTAGAGACTTTGAAGATATTTTTCGGGAGATACCGGGATTACCTCCAAGACGGGAGATAGAGTTTGTGATTGATTTAATGTCGGGAACTCGACCGATCGCCAAAGCTCCTTAACGAATGGCTCCTGTGGAGATGAGGGAGCTGAGAGATCAGATTCAGAAGTTACTGGAGCAGGGCTTTATTAGGCATAGTACCTCACCGTGGGGCGCTCCAGTATTGTTTGTGAAGAAGAGAGACGGTTCTCTCCGGTTATGCGTGGACTATAGAGAGTTGAATAAAGTCACCATCCGGAATAAATACCCTTTACCTCGCATCGACGATTTGTTTGACCAACTTAGGGGAGCTTCCTACTTCTCCAAGATCGACTTGAGGATGGGGTATCACCAGTTGAGGATACGAGAGCAAGATGTATCCAAGACTGCTTTTCTGACCCGTTATGGATCTTATGAATTCTTGGTTATGCCCTTCGGGCTAACCAATGCCCCTGCAGTGTTTATGGACCTTATGAATCGGGTGTTTCGGGATTTCCTTGACCAGTTTGTCATTGTATTTATTGATGACATCCTAGTCTATTCTCGGACAGAGGCGGATCACGCTGCTCACTTGCGATTGGTCCTGCAGAGATTGAGGGATCATCAATTATATGCAAAGTTTGAGAAGTGTGGCTTCTGGTTGAAGGAAGTTCAATTTTTGGGGCATATGGTGTCGTCCCAAGGCGTGTCTGTGGATCCGAGTAAGGTGATCGCGGTAAAGGAGTGGGGTCAGCCCACGACGCCCACTAAAGTTCGTAGTTTTCTGGGCTTGGCGGGTTATTATCGTCGATTCATTAACGTCTTTTCTAAGGTTGCTAGCCCATTGACGAATTTAACCCGGAAAGGAGTAAGATTTGCTTGGGACGATTCATGTCAAGCGGCTTTTGATGAGCTCAAGGATATACTGACTTCAGCTCCAGTCCTGGCATTGCCAAAGTCGGGATTGGAATATCTCGTCTTTGCCGATGCATCTCTTCTGGGGCTAGGAGGTGTTCTTCAACAAGAGAGACAACCCATCGCATACGCTTCTCGTAAGTTGAAGCCTCACGAGAGGAACTATCCGGTACATGACTTGGAATTCACCGCCGTTGTTTTTGCCTTGAAGATATGGAGGCATTACCTCTTGGGGGAAAAGTTTAGTCTTTTCACCGACCACAAATCGCTGCAGTACTTATTCTCCCAAAAGGATTTGAACATGCGCCAGCGCCGTTGGTTGGAGTTTGTGAAAGACTACCAATTTGATATTCATTATCACCCCGGGAAGGCGAATGTCGTAGCAGATGCCTTGAGTAGAAAGCCTGATGGAGACTTAGCAGAGGTATGGAAAGCTAAGTGGAAAGAACTCAGCCTGGAGGATGCAGGGGAGAGAGCATTCCTTTCCGTGATGACGGTTGCTCCCACGATTATAGCAAAGATTGTGGAAGCTCAGAAAAGAGATAAAGCTTGTCAAGACCATACACGCCAGATGTTGTCTGAGGGAGCGGAGTCATACTCAATTGGTTCTGAGGGTGGACTACGCTTCCATGGAAGACTTGTAGTTCCCGGCGATGGATATTTGAGACATGCAGTTATGGCGGAATCCCACGGGTACAAGTTCACGGTACATCCAGGCGGGGACAAGATGTACCAAGATATGCGCCGTTTGTATTGGTGGGCGGGTATGAAGAGGGATATCTCCGAGTTTGTGTCTAAATGCACTACTTGTCAGCTGGTTAAGATTGACCACCAGCGACCGATAGGTTTGTTGCAACCGCTCGAGATTCCCGTGTGGAAATGGGAGAGCATTTCGATGGACTTTGTTACGGGCTTGCCTAGATTGCAAAAGGGTCATGACTCAATTTGGGTGATTGTCGACCGTTTGACTAAGTCGGCACACTTCTTGCCCGTGCGCACCGATTATGATACTGCTCATTATGCCCAGTTGTTCATTGAAGAGATCGTTAGACTCCACGGGGTACCTTTGAATATTGTCTCCGACCGAGATAAAATATTTGTGTCCCACTTTTGGCAGAGTTTCCAGGGTGCAATGGGGACCGAGTTAAAGTTAAGCTCTTCCTATCATCCTCAAACAGACGGTCAGACCGAAAGGGTAAACCAGATGTTGGAGGATATGCTTCGTATGTGCATACTCGACTTTAAAGGCAGTTGGGAATAATATTTTCCGTTGGTTGAGTTTGCTTACAACAACTCATACCAATTTACCATTGGAATGGCACCCTATGAAGCTCTGTATGGCAGGCCTTGTAGATCGCCCTCTTGTTGGTTGGAAGTAGGTGATAATAAGTTCCTTGGACCTGAAATGATCCAAGACACTTCCTCAAAGATCGAGCTTATTCGAAATCGCATACGGATAGCCCAAGATCGTCAAAAGAGCTATGCTGATGCGGGTAGGAGACATATGGAATTGGAGGTTGGTGACCAAGTGTTGGTGCGAGTGTCCCCGATGAAGGGCATCAAACGTTTTGGGAAGAAAGGAAAGCTTGCACCGCGCTTTGTTGGACCTTTCCCGGTGATCGCAAAGGTTGGTCCCGTGGCGTACCAACTTGCTTTCCCGGAACATTTACAACAAATTCATGATGTATTTCACGTCTCCTCTTTGAAAAAGTACAGAAGGTGTGAGGGTGCCCTTTGGCACATTCCTTTCGAAGATATCGATTTGCAGCCCGATGTTTCTTATGAAGAACAACCGGTTGTTATCCTTGAGTTTGGGGAGCGAAAGCTAAGATCTCGAGTGGTGCCTCTAGTGAGAGTCCATTGGAGTCATCATCATGCAAGCGAGTCAACTTGGGAACGCGAGGATGAGATGCGGGAGAAATATCCACATCTTTTCTCATGAGGTACGCCTGAATTTTGGGGGCAAAATTCCCTCATAAGGGGGGGAGTATGTAATAACCCTCGCTTATGAGACCGTATTTTATAGTAATTACTTAGCATAGTAATTAGAGGCAAGTGTTGAGTTATGGTTTGAATGTTAATTCAATGTAGAAAGTTGATATTTATTGTGAGTTAGCATACATATCATAATTATGGGAAAAAAATATTGCTATGTCATGCTTATTAATATCATCTGAATTTAAAATGATATTTGGCTTAATAATGAGATCGAAATCTAAATTGAATTTTAAAATGTCCAGATGATAATTTGGAGGTTGCAGTTGGTTCCGGAATGTGCGAAATAGTCAAATAATGTGCCATATTGTATTTTGTAGTTTTGGGCATTTTTGACTGGTTGTACCTTAATTATGCTATTGCGTATTATGTTATCGCACTATTAGTTAATTAAGTGGGTCATTTTCCTTAAGTCACGACTTAATCCTTCTAAGTCTTCCAATTTCCCCTAATTCCCTTCCTAAACCAAAGAGAGAAAGAGAAGAGTGGAGAGAAAGACTTGGAGATTGAGAGAGGAATTGCTACTACACCAAGGAATCTGCATATTTGCTGAATCAAGGCAAGTTTTTACTTGCAATTTGTGTTTTGAGATAGATGATTTGTTGTGGTAATGGTGTATTAATTTTAGTTTAGCAAACTTTGGGTTTTCTTATGTATTCTTGGGTTTTGATTCACTCAAAGATGATTCATGAGGTTTTAAGATGATCAATAGCATCATTGATGTTCTTTTAGTATTGGTATATAAGTTTGGTTTGAAGAAAATTGAGTTTGGGTAGAAAATGGAGTCCAAGACTCCATAGCCATTTCTTGGCAAAATCGCAGGCCCGAATCGATTCGGCTCCCTGGGCGAATCGATTTGGCTAGGGCCAGTGCTCAGGTCTTGTGGACCGAATCGATTCGGAACTTGTCCGAATCGATTCGGCAGTTATGCAGAAACCCAAATTTTCTGTCCGAATCGATTCGGCTCCCACCCGAATCGATTCGGCTATTATGCATAATCTTAAACTTTCTGGCCGAATCGATTCGGCCAAGGGGGCGAATCGATTCGGTAGCCCTGCACTTTTTCAAATTTTTTTCTTTTTCATTTTAACCCCTTTTCTTTAGGATTATCGATTAAGGACCTTCTTAAATGAAGTAAACATAGGGTTTAGAGTACTAGTTGAGTTGGGTCGACACCCTAGACTCGAAAGGGTTCCTCTAGGGTTCTTTCAAGGGAGAATTTAAAGTGATGTTTAGGCATTACTTTTGTCTTGTAGTTTTATAAGGGTCTAGAATATATTAAGGTAAATTTTGGAGACTTTAGAATTCAACTCGAGTTAGATTTGACTTGATGGTTTATATTAAAGCCTAAAGGAGGCCTTGGGGTTAACTTTGGAGTCTGAATTCCTGTTGAGGATGCTATGTCGGTACGAATTACGTATAGTCCTGATTTAGCTCGTACACTTATTTAAAATGAGAAATTGATAAGGTAAATGATAATTTACTGAATCCTGTAATGGAAATTAATAAAATGGATGTTACACACCTCTCTAAATACCATCTTAAGGGAAGTCCGTGCGATAGGTGAAGCCCCCTGGTTAATGAATGCAGGGTGGATATAGTCCTAGTCCATATGAGCGCTTGTTTTACATTTTTCTGCGATGGGTAGGAGATTCTGGGTGTGGTCTTGACTACCCCGCAGGCATATGGCCGCTTCCCGACGATTTCGATAGGATCCCAGGTTGTCTTATGTTAGGCCCTGGAAGATGATGGTTATTTAGGGACGCGCACAGTGGGGAAACCCGGACGGGCGGCCTTAGAATCGTTATATTTATATTTATGACTATTCTAATTATCGAGTTGGACTCGATGGAACATTTATGCCAAAGAGCAAATTTATGCCGCAAAGAGCATGCTATTGAAATTAGTGCCATAAAGAACACATGATGATAATTATATTCCTGATAAGGAATGGAAAATGAAGATTGATATTGAAATATGATGAAAGATGATAAAGGCTCATAAGCACTTTTAATTCTGTTTTATTATGAATCTCTCTCTATATAGTCCTTCATCAGTTTTAGTTCCTTATATGATGTTACCATGCTAGACTATCATTCATGCTTATTGTGCATCATTGTCATACCTGTCATTTATCTATTGATCACATATACCCGGCCCTGACCGGTTTCCATTTCTTGTTGTATCTATATATATCCACCGCACGGTCGCCAGTAATGACCTTTTCCTTCCGCATGTTTTGAGAAGCCGTGACACTGTGCGGGTTTCACGGGATTTTGTGTAGACGCCTCTGTTTATGTTTCTAGTTATGTTCAGTCTATTCGGGCATGTTGCCCAAACCGTTGTAAATGTATAATGAATCTATTATGTAACACTTGGTATAAATTGTATGTTGCATGGTTGTTGTTGACCGACATTTCATCCGGTCCTTTGTATCTTTTGGGTTTCTTATATACGCTTGTGGGGGTTTCCACCCTCTATTTCCATTATGGGTTGTTGAAAATGTTTTCTTTTTATTTCAAAACCAAAGTTTTTGATAACCCGTTTTCTGGAATATAGTGTGGTTATTCTCTATACTTTGCATATTATAGTGATGCTGAGAATGATGTTTATAAATGATTTCCTATTTTATCGGGGTATAGGGCTGGCCACCCTTTATTTCGGATAGCGGGTTGTCACAAAAGCTATTTTGACTCGCTCTGATTGTGGATGCAGGGAGAACACTTTTAGTGAAATGATGGGAAAAAATATTGCTTTAATGATGGGAGTATATGGTTGTGATGAGGATAATAGTGATGTGATTTCCTCAGAGTGTGTTGTTAGAAAGAATCATGTGAAAACTTCTAGTGATAGTTCATTTAGTGACTCTTCATCTTGTAGTTATAAGGGTTCACACATTTCTTCACCTAGATAACTTGAAGATAATGATGATGAAGTGTAAAACATCCCTGAGGCCTTTGATGAGCTCTATCAGGAGTCTTCAAAAGTTAAAAAATTGAATATCAAATTTTTCAACAAAATGAAAATTTTCCAAAGTGAACATGAATAAAAAGATAAAAATATCGATTGTGTTCAATTGGAACTCAAAAATGAGGTTGATGTTTTAAAAAATGAGTGTGTTTCTCTGAAAATGCAAAATTAATTTATTTTTACAGAAAAATTAAGAGACAAAACTTCAAAAAAAAAATTTAAGTTTGTTTTAAAAAGTTTAAGATTGAATTGCCACATGCCAAGGATTTGAAAATTGATATACTCGATAGAACAAGTGTTCTAGATTGTATTTTGTCAAGTCATGCTCAATTGAAACCCAATAATCACGTCAATAGTTTTAAAAATTCAATAAAGATTGAAAAAGTTGAAAAGTCAAAATCCAAAGTTGAAACTTTTATTCCTAAAATTAGGAATAAGGAAAAAACATCAATACTCAAAACAAAAGAGGTTGGGCCTAAATTCGATTTTGAAAAAAATGGAGATAGATGTTAACTTTTGTGGTAAAATGAATCATAATGTTCACTTGTGCTTTAGAAGGAATAAACTTAAAAGAGTTGGTTTGAAAGCTAAACATGAGAAAAAAGAGGTGAGAAGGAGTGTGAAAAATATTGTGAGGAGGAATGTTGCCTTCTGTGCATTTTATAAAGTACAATGCTACACAAATCAATCTTGTAGGTGATGAGAGAGAGAAATAATATCTACATGAATAATAGAAAGCAAGTTATCTAGATACATCCTATTCATGATTATATAGTTCAAGTAGGAGATTTGAGGAGAATGATAAATTTCTTAATAAAAGATAGAGGTGAGACTATACATGTGTTTCCTACACTTAGACCTACACCACAAACTCAAATTTCAAGGACCATGCACAAAACTCATAGAAGGAATCATATATGGATACCACAATTTGGTAATTAAAGGTCAATCAATGGACCGAGAAAGAAAGTTGAAGTTGTCAATCCACGAAAGAAATTTGTCATAAAAGATGTTGTCTTTGTTCCTCCCATTCATTCAGGAAATAAAATGCCCAACACTTTCTAGATACAGAGTTTTCTAGGATGAATTGGTTCTTATAGGTTTTATTTATTTGTAGGGGAAAAAAATCATTTTGGGTGAGTGCCTATTGAGACCCTAATGTCTTTTCATCTCTTGGTTAGGATATCTTTAAATGATTTTTTAACTTCAAAACATTCGACTCAAGCAAACGATTAGGCTACTCAAACTTTTGGGACTCCTTCTTTAAATTATCAATTACCCATAGAAGGTTATCTCTCTCCCCCTCAATGTGAGTGAACTTATTCCTAAGAGCCTTTTCTCGTGCCACAAAATCATTATTTGAATTATTTTCCTCGATGGCAAAAACTTTAGAATATTTTAAATCCTTTAATTCTTTTTCTAAAATGAGGATTCTATCATCACTCTCCTTTTTGCCCAATTTTAATATATTAAAATTTTTAAACAAGGAACTAAAGTGCTCACGAATTATATCTCTTTGAATTTTAAACATTTGCAAATATTTAATCCGATTTTTGAAACCAAAATTTTCTTTCTCCAAAAATTGATTAAGTTTTGCAAAATTTAAATCCAAACGATGTAAATCGGCAAAGCTTAGAGAACCCATTGAGAGAAAACAAACACATCAGAGATACACAAACACACGGGATCACAAAATAAATAAATTATGTTTTCTAGCTCTAATACCAATTTGAAAGTGCCCAATATGTGTGTTTTAAACAAAACCAATTTTCTCCGGAAATTATTCAACTTTTAATTTGCACCAAACCAAGTTATGAAAACCAAATTCTTACTTTAAACCAATTTTATCTTGATTAATCCTAAACATGCATCTAGGGATTAAAGAAAGTAAAATAAAGTAAAGAATACTCACAACGCTGGATGTACGAGGAAAAAACAAAAAATGGGAAAACAACCTTGGACGGCCCAAGCCAGACAATCACTATGAACAATGGTTTTACAAAGACAGATTAGCCTTACTCAACGACTCGATCCTCACGGGTCTTGATTCTCCTTCTGATCTTCTACCGTTCTTCATTAGTGCCCACGCAAAAACTCCATCTTCTATGATACCTGTCCCTAACACACGCGTCCACGTATGTCTCGGTGTCCACCAATTGGCTTTGATTCGTCTACGATGTCCAATAAGAAGTCCTTCTCTTTTTTTCATGGCAAAACCCTTGATGTTAAATGATAGAACAAACTTCTTGGTGCAGCAAGATCACGTAAACATATAAGAATGATAACTCAGATCATTTCAAACTTTTAAGGATGTGTTTAGACTTTGAAACCTTAGAAAAACATGTGCAAACAAGTTTCTGGTTCGAATACTGTTTTGCAGAATGCACACTTACGAAACTATGATAGAAACACACTTTAAATAATCAATTTACCGCATCCTCGAAAATCATGTCGTTCAAATGACAATGCCACATCATTCATGCGACATAGGCATCTAGTTCAAACGAGATCCTTATATCGTTTCAACGAGCTGACGTCAATTTGACTTTCTTGGACTTTTAGGGCAAAACGTCTTTTTTAAAGGAGATCCAAACTGTTCAAACTCTATTTCAAGTATATCAGAATTAAAACGTAGTGTAAACCCTTCAAACACTTTTAAAAATATTTTAAAATATATTTCTTTATAAAAAACATCCTTATCTTTTATAAAAATAATTCCAAGCACCATTAATTATACGCATTCATACCTGAGTGATCTCGGAATGCAAATAACTTTGAAGACGATTAAACTTGCACCAATTAAACTTCATCATGATTTATTCTTTGAAGCTTTGCCGCAAAGCCTTCAATTTTCTTCATTTCGTCATAGACCAAGTGGGATCGTGACAAAATAAAATCTCCCTATGACATATTACAAACTCAGTTTTGTTCACGGAATTAAGTCAAAATAATACATGGACTCAATTGGAAATTTATGTCCTAACAAAAAATAAAAAAATTATGAAAAAGAGACATTGTCGAGTTTGAAGAAAGTAAATGTCTTTGTCCATTGAAAGTATATTTTTGCAAGTATGATAAATTTCTAAAATGAAAAATATGTTTAAACCATTTAATATGATTTTATAGTTTAAAATCCATATTCTCATGAATATAAACATGTAGTAATTTGACACTATGTGTATAAACAAGTTTGGGTTTTAAACATGAAATAAAAAACCTAGAAATTCTTCTCTTTAAAATGTGTTAAAAAGGGCTAAAAGTATGATAAGCACAAAGTGTAAGACTACATGTAAAATAAAAGAATTGGTATTTTCTTCTCAAAGTAGTCTTACATGAAACTCTATACACACTTATACACCATTATTACTCTCCCAAACCCATAGCTCACCTCCCCACCCTCCATAAAACCGCCCAAACTCCATATTTATGACATATTTACACCTCAAAACAACCACTGAAGAGGTACATAGCCTAAGGAAATCTTGGAGCTTATATTTTGGAGCTACAGTTGGATTTTGGGAGCATTTCTTGGGGATTAAAGAACGAGTTCCTAGAGCACTTATAGAGCTCTCACAAAGGATGCATTTGGTAACCACTTGAGACCACCTTTGAATGTGGGGGTTGCTCATCCTACACCACCATTTTAGAGTCTTAAGAGGTGGAAAAATATTACTTTGATTAAGGTTTAGAGTTTGATAATTTTTTGAATGATATTTACATATAATACACTTGATATATGTAGTATTTTAGCTAATTTAAAACTTTATGTTGTTTAGTCATCATATCATTATTTGGTGTATAGAAATGAGTTTCTAAGAAGTAATTTTGATGGGTTTAAAAGGTGGATAAATTTTAGAATATTAACCTTGAATATTTTATGAAATAAAATGTGTCAAAATGATGTTTCAAAGTTTAATAATGTAATTTCATGTTTAGAAAAATATTGGGCTAATATAGGCCATTTTTATGAGATAAAAATGGGACTTTCTTACCAAAATGATGAAGCAGAAGAAGAAGTTGGACTTTTACTTAAATAATTGTTTTTGAGATGCATAAAGTCATAATAAGAAATATTTGGGGTTGATATGTAAATAATCAAAGTATAAAATGCTTACTTTTAAATTTATACTTACGTGTAATTAAAGAAAATAAAGAAGGTCAATGTGTTGATAGTGGCCAAATGGGTATTTAAATTGTGTTTAACTTATTGTGGAAACATAAATTGAAATAAAGCCTTTTCATAAAATTTGAAATTTATTACTAAAATTATGTTGGAAATATCATAAATACACTTTGAGAAGTTATAAATTGTTTTTTTTGCGAAATTGGTATGTTTAAACTCATTTAAAAGGATAATATTTGTGTGAAACAAATAGTAGTGGCACTGTCATAAATAGAGTGAAAAGTATGTCGTCAAGAAAATATTTGGCAATTAATAGTATTAATTGAGTTTGATAAAGGGAGATTAATGATATCTTATTGGTAAGTAAAAATAATGAGTTTGATAAAGTGTGTAACAATATAGTTTTTTTTTTTATAAATAAATGATTGTATTAAAAACCAAATGCTAAGGAAGCAAACCCGTATACAGGGAGTATACAAAGAAAAGAAAAACAAGAAAAAACAGAAAAGACACAAACACCTGCCTTTCAGACTCCCAATTATACCATAGAGAGGATCTCCTCTATAAACTCAACAAACTCCTGATTCATGATCGAGATCTTCGCCTTGGACCAGCTAAGAAGGGTGCTGGAAAATAGGTAACGAAGTCTTGATGGCGCCATCTCAATCCCTTCGAAACAACGAGCATTCCTCTCCTTCCATATCGACCATAAAATACAATGAGGAACCAAACGCCAAACCCGTTTGTCTCCCCCCCCCCCCTCCCAAGGAGGTTTCCACATCTCTAAGAGAGTCCTGACTGACTCGGGCATGACCAATGCGGTCTTAGATATGGCCAAAAAAATATCCCACAAACCTATCGTCACCCTGTAGTGTAGATAAAGATGGTTGGTCGTCTCCTCTTCCTCCTTGCATAACCAACACCGGCTAGCCAGACGCTATCTTCTCCTCTGTAGGCCTTCCATCGTCAAAATGGCTTGCTTAACAGCCGTCCAAACGAAGAATCTAACATTAGGCGACACATTTACCTTCCATATCTGCTTCTAGGGGAAACAGGCCCTGGGAATTCCCCTATCACTCAGAATAGAATAGAACCCCCTAACAGTGAAAGACAGTGTTAAGTGGTTAAAAGTGTTTTTAGAGTTAAGTTGAAAATTTAATAACTATTTTTGGGAATAACACTTCTTAAATGGCTAAGTGGTAAGTTTTGACAAGAAACGGGCAAACTCTGTAAATTTATGTAAAGCGAAACATTTTTATGAAATAAAAATGTCAATGAATAGTTTTGATCAAAAAGGAAGAAAGTGATTTTCCAAATGAGAATGAATGTGAACATTGAAAATAATGTTGAAACACATGGAAAAGATAAGAACGGATACTTAAATGATGCCAAGAATTAAGCAGGGCATGATGTCCCTAATGGTGAAAGACCCCAAAGTCTGTACATATGAGCATATGGCGACTGGAGACCGATGTTGTGGAGCCCATTATGTCCATGAATACTGGCTAGACTCCAAGGCAAAGATTGATAATTCTTATAATAAGAAATGAAGAATGAGAATATTCTAGATATTAATGCAAATAAGTTTTGAGATTTACCAAAGGTTGAAAGATGGAAATAACCAAAGTATTCATGAAATAATAAATATTTTGTGTCATGTGGTGTATAAGTTTCTTAATAAAAATGGATATTTTCCCAACACGAGGTGTGCGTGTGATAAAGATTGTTTTAATGGGAATATTAAAATAATGGCAAAGTAACTCTAGCGTGAGTTAATAAACGCTGAATAGATGAATATTTTCAAGAAAAGAAGGGGTTTTCCTATAAATGATTAACTATGTGCGTTAATGTGAAAGAATATGATTTTAAACAAAGATTGTCCAAAATTACTTTTTTGGGAAAGAAAAAGAGGATGAACGGGGATAAATAATATTTTTTGAATAAAACGGTTTAATACATCGTAGCATGTATTTTCAAAAGTATATGTGTAGATATATACATATTCTTATGAGCATATAGTGAGTGAGTATTCTTTTCTGCCGTTCGTTTCTATGTTGCATTTGTATAAATCCCAGCGAGCCTTTCGCTCACTCAATCCTCTTTGTTACGGCAGGTTGTATGCGGTTCCCTACTTTGAGAGCATTATACTTGTAATATTTTCTTGTATTAACGTTAGTAGATCTATTTACTTGGCCTTAGGGCACTTCCCTTGGGTCCCGCACGTAGTTTATTTTATATTGAAATCGCATGCTAAGCAAAGCATAATATTATTTAATAATAAAACTGGAATAGTAACATTATTGTGGTTGTTCATTGCTCCCCACACTTGACACTCGAATCGGATCAGGGTCGATCCTATAATAACCCTTAAATTCGGTTCGGGGCGTCATAAGAACTCTTTTATACGATTAAGAGAAATATGGTTTTTGAAATTAAAAATCGTTTTATGTAGTGAGTATATGTATATGTATGTATATATATGTATACAATGTAGTTGCATGTGTACGTAGATATAACGTGTGTGAGTCTCCTTCCTGCCATTCTATTCTATTCCACATGAGTATATTTCCCACTGAGTATCAACTCTCACCCTCTCTTTGTTACCACAAGTTAATAGCAGTTTCGTATTTTGAGAGCGTTATACAGGTAAGTACTTTCTTTATTTTTATGTTAGTAGCTCTGTATTCTTTGACTTTGGGTTGTTCCCCATGGGTCCCTCACGTAGTTTATTCTAAAACTGGAATCGCATGCTAAACAAGTGAAATGTTAATTAAAATAAATCTATACTAGCAACGTTATATGGGTTGTTTCATTGTACTTTACATCTAATGCTCAGGTCGGACTGAATTGACTACGGGTAACCTAGAAATTTGATCGGGGGCGATACAAATACCCTGGCCGGAGGTTCCCCGCGATGATATTGATATTTTCATAGCCCATTAGTTGAATAACTTAAAGAGTTTTGGGATAGAGGTGTGAGGGCATTTTACGCTCATAAGGGTGAAGAGTTCACACTTCAAGAAATGGTGATGTTGGTGATCCACGACCTTCCAATTTATGGGACCTTGTCCATTTACAATGTTCATGGTTATTATGGATATCCCATATGTGGAGAGGAAAATAAATCCACTTGGCTACATCATAGTGGTAAGATGAGTTAAACGGGTCATCTTATAATTCATCTGACCAATCACCCTTTTAGGAATGAGAAGTCTAACTTCTTACATGCCAGTCACAAGTGTATGACGCAACCTGCTCATCTCTTTTTCCAAAAACCGAAGAGAAGGCAAAGGCCACGACTACAGGGAATATGCATATAGGCGAAAACCCTCAGTTTGTAAATATAAAGCGTAAAGCTAGGGAGGATCCAAATGACACTAATAAAATGAAGGCATGGTCCACACAATTAATTTTTTTTAACTTGTCATATTGGAATGATCATCACGTAAGACATGTAACTTATGTGATGCACATGTAGAAGAATGTCGTTGAACATCTAACAGGAACATGTATGGGTTCATCTATTATAAAATATGGATAGGAAGTGAGTAGCGATCTCAATAAAATGAAAATAAAGAAGAAATATGGTTAAAAAAATTGTCCTACAACCGGAAGCATTTATACCCCCCCGATTACTTTTTGTTTGACTACTAGTGGAAAAAATCCCCCTAAAGAAGTTGTTCAACTTGAAGACTCCGATCGGTTATTTCGATAATTTATGCTCGTTATTCAGGTACCAAACAAATGACCTGAAGTAGTACAAGTCTCACGACTGGCACGCCATTGTTTAATTAATCCTTTTGTTGTTTAGGCATTTCTTCTCTGAGCACAAAGATGTCCTTCGGGAAATTATGCAAATAAGTTTGTGCTTTACCCAACGTTGTGCAAAATTGGTAAACAGAAAGCACATTAAAGGTGCCAAATCAATTTTAGCCGAGAAAATTTGTGTACTAGATAAATATTTTCCTTTGTTGTTCTTTGATATCAAAATACACCTACTTACGCATTTATATGACGAGGTTTTATTGTGTAGTCCCATTAGTTATCGCTGGATGTATCCTTTTGAGCACTTGATGAAAACCTTCAAAGATGACGTTAAGCATACATAATATATTGGAGGAAATGGATGAAGAATACATAATTGTGGAATAATCGCTATACACTCGGGAACATGCGCTCGAATAAGAGTTGAGGAGGTTCAATCCACATAGAGAACGAGTGATCTAGGAACCCAAGGATTTTGAGGATGAATAGCCTTTTGGTAACCCTAAATAGGTGAGACTTACTAATATAGAATACAACCAAGCAGGTCATTACGTCTTCGAATCGCAACATGAAGTTAAAGATTAGAGAGTAAGTACCTACATAATTAATTGAATTATTCTTGTTTGATTATGTGTATTAGAATATTATGTTATAAATTATAAAATTTACCTTTAGGAAGTATGAAAACGAAATTTCCCATAATAAGAGGAGAAATTGCACAACAAATTAATTTGGGCATGCTTATCAAAAGAGGTAATTTACACCTCTTATATGTGCGATTATTTATTCATGTGTTGTAAAAACATAACTTAAAATTAACTAATTAATAAATGCAACTTATAATAAGAGGTAATGCCTTTTCATGTCTTTCACGTATAGAAAAAGGTCCTATATTTCTTGCAAAATAGTGTAAGATATTCCGCACCAATGATTTTGATTTTGTCTCACACACTTGTGAGGAAAAGCTTTTGACACAAAACATCGAAATTTAAATTTCTACCTTGACTACCTGTGCCTCGAGTAAAAGTGATAAAAATACAAAAGATATGGTGCTAACATATTATGGGATTGTCCAACAAATTAAGGAACTTGATTATTTAGGTTTCACAAAAACTGTATTCTATTACGACCGGGTGAAGGTGGAGGACACTACGAATTCTTGTAAAGTTGATCCTTACTTAAAATATATCATGGTAGGTTTATATAAATTGAAGAGAAAATATTGCATATTCGACGAGTCGTTTAATTGTTCCTTTCATAACGTAAGGAAAGTATTCTACTCAAAGTGCTTAAACAATGGCAATTGGTCTGTTATTTTTCATGCACCAACAGGTAAGATTATTTAAGAAGACGCATTAAAGGTCGAAAGAGTTTCGGTCTGCTCTGGATGAGAACCCTAATTTGAACGATCTTTTAGTTGATTTAGAGGAAGACTGAGTATAGAAACATTATTTTACCATTGACAATCCTAGTTGTATCTTATTATTATATTAACCCTTGGAAACTATATTTTTATCCAAATTGTATCATATTGTGATATCGGCACTATATTGGGGCTTGATTTGGATTTATGAATTGGTAGTTTGATTTATGAATGTTTAGCTTGAATTATGAATGTTTAATTTTGCGGTTTTCTTTGTTACTTATAAAAACTGTAAATAGTGACATAATTTCCCGCATTCCATTATTTTAAAATAATATGCTCTGGTAATATCCCAATGTGATATGAGTATTATAAATTAGGTACAATATTTCTAAATTGTATACGAATTTATTGTTGAATAAATGGTTCTCTATGGAATGTAAAATAGTATTTTTATTATTATTAAACGGGTATGGCTACGGCCCTAATCTGTGACCCCGAATTTGTTTTAAATAAATGGCCATGGTCCAAGATCATTATGAGTTGTTTCTTTATTTAATTTTTTAGGAGTCAGTAATTAGGCTCGTTACCAAATTTGTCCCATGCTGGTCACAACTAAGGTCCATGATCATGGAGACAGTATTATCCCACCTTGGCCACGGATTTGGATCATGACCACGGGGTCACGACATAATCCCCTGAACATGGATCTTATATTATGTAGCCGAGGAGGTTGTGACTTCCATTGAGGATCACGGATGAGGTCTATGGCCACTATTTTTTATCACGAAAAAATGGTCACCACCGAGGTCCGTGACCATCTTTGATAAATGGTGGAGTGCCCACGAAGAACATAAGGAGGTTATTGGATGGTAAAAGATTTACATTATAATTAATTTCGTATACTCTGAACAAAGATAAAAAGATATTCAACCATAAAGTTTGTTTAATTAAATTCCAATATCTGAAATTTAATCATATGCTCATTAAAATATGTTTAAGTAAATCTAAGGTAGTTCAAGTGTATGATGCGCAAAATTGTTAGGAACTTTATATTGGATTAAACGATCAGCAAAGGACTTTTTTATATTAAAAATAAGGAAATGATTTCCTAAAATTCATATTTATAGACCCAAGAATACCTATTATGTCTACAAAAATTTATAATTAAGATAGAACCTGAAGGCTAAGTTAATTACTTCTGCAATCCGTAGTAATTACTCTATTTAAACAGGCAAAGATAATTCCTATCAAATTACTTATTTCAAATAGAAAGTATGTGACAAGATTTTGAATGCTTATAGTCCACGTTAAAAAAACTACAAAGTCAAGAACTGATTATGATCTAAACACATCAACATCGTATTCCGATATTAGTGTTTTTCATTATCTACTCACCAATTCACACATGTGTGCAGTGTTACATTTAATGGTTATTATTTAGTCAATATTATATAAAATAAAATGTCAAGTTGATTTTGTAAATGTACATAAATTTATGGATTGTATATATCTTAAGAGGAAATATATTAGTTATTAATTAAAATGATCATAACAAATCAATTCTAAGATCACACTCACATGTTTTACCAAAATTAATTCTTATTGGATTGAGTTTAGATGTACAATAATCATAATTATTAAAAGCGTTAAACATTGAAAATTATAACTATAACAAACATCTAAATGTGGTACACTTAACTACTAGATATGAAATATTAAAAATTTCACTCATTTTAACATCTTAGGTCTATCGTGATATTAATTTTTTATCTTTTGAAATTTCCCTTAAACTTTAAATTTTTCTTCACCCATCTATGTACGACTGACAATATTTTCCTTCAACAAGTTTAATGTTTGATTTTCATAATATTTTTATTTTTATGTTTTCTAAATCTTACAAGACATAATAAATATCCTTAAATGCGATTTGTATCATTTCTCAAATTAAAAAAATTATACATTTAGTATGTGTGGATATAATTTTAGTATAATAGGTTGTTGTGCATAACTTTAAGGCAAGACGAAAAATAGATTATATTAATATATTCTCAAAAATTATAAAAATAGTACATGTTTCGATCAAGTTATGACTACTTTAGTTTTGCCAATATACTTGTGATTTGTTTTGCGTTATTTTTAATAGCATTATACGACAACTTATAAAATTACATAAAAAGAATTATATATTTTTATAACAATAATTATATCTATTTTTATTTTTTCCAATATTTTGTTGTCATTACTTCTCTACCGTTTTGTATGAGGTGAAAAACACGAACCCTTGAAGCCTTGAGGAGTTGGTTGGATCATTACAAATTTGTGACGAAGAGGAAAGTGTTGTTATGCCTAAACATAGGAAGGACTTAACTCGTGTGTTTTTTTAAAGGAATCTGTCATTGAAGGGTGAAGATAAGCCAAAAGAAAATATTAAGGTGGACAAGGAACTTTTTATGAAAAGATTGAATAATGTCCACAAAATAAGTATAGAGTTCTTTAAAAATGACAAGACAAATGAGCTAAAGATTTACATGTCCTCTCAACATGCTTCGTATGGTGAAAAAAGTGATTCCAAGAATCATAAGGTGAGAGATGTTGAACATTATTTTATTTCTGGAGGTGAAGGGAACCAAAACAATGTATGTCGTAAAGAACTGAGAAATTTGGAGAAAATAAGGATGCAGAAAAAAAAGAAGAAGGTCTATAAAGCTATTTTGACTCGCTCTGATTGTGGGTGCAGGGAGAACCCTATTAGTGAAATGACTAGAAAGAAGACTGCTTTCATGATGGGAGTAGATGGTTGTGATGAGGATAATAGTGATGTGAGTTACTTATAGAGTGTTGTTAGAAAGAATCATGTGAAAAATTCTAGTGATAGGTCATTTAGTGACTCTTCATCTTGTAGTTATAAGGGTTCGCACATTTCTTTACATAGAGAACTTGAAGGTAGTGATGATGAAGTGTACGACTTCCATGAGGCCTTTGATGAGCTCTATCGGGAGTCTTCAAAAATTAAAAAATTAAACATCGAATTTTTCAACAAAATGAAAATTTTCCAAAGTGAACATGAATAAAAAGATAAAAATATCGATTGTGTTCTATTAGAATGTTTGGAACTCAAAAATGAGGTTAATGAGGTTGATGTTTTCAAAAACGAGGATCTTTCTCTGAAAATGCAAAATCGATCCACTTTGAAAGAAAAATGAAGAGAAAAAACTTCAAAACAAAATTTTTAAAGTTTCTTTTAAAACGTTTAAGATTGAATTGCCACATGCCAAGGATTTGAAAATTGATATACTCGATAGAACAAGTGTTCTAGATTGTATTTTGTCAAGTCATGCTCAATTGAAACCCATCAACCATGTCATTAGTTTTAAAAATTCAGTAAAGATTTAAAAAGTTGAAAAGTCAAAATCCAAAGTTGAAGCTTTTATTCATAAAATTAGGAATAAAGAACAAACTTGAATACTCAAAACGAAGGAGGTTGAGCATAAATTCGATTTTGAAAAAAATGGAGATCGATGTTAATTTTTGTGGTAAAATTAATCAGATTGTTCACTTGTGATTTAAAAGGAATAAACTTCAAAGAGTTGGTTTTAAAGCTAAACATGAGAAAAAATAGGTGAGAAGGAGTTTGAAAAATATTATGAGGAGAAATGTTGCCTTTTGTACATTTTATAAAGTACAAAGCTACACAAATCAATCTTGTAAGCGCTTGAAAGAGAGAACAATATCTTCATGAACAATATAAGGGAAGTTATCTGGAGATATCATATTCAAGCTTATATTGTTCAAGTAGGAGATTTGAGGAGATTGATAAATTTCTTAATTGAAAGATAGAGCTGAGGCTATACATGTGTTTCCTTCACTTAGACCTGCACCACAAACTCAAATTCCCTGGACCATGCATAAAACTCATAGTAGGAATGATATATGGATACCACAATTTGGTAATTAAAGGTCAATCAATGGACCGAGAAAGAAAGTTGAAGTTGTCAACCCACGAAAGAAATTTGTCATAAAAGATGTTGACTTTATTCCTCCCATTGATTCAGGAAATAAAATGCCCAACACTATCTAGATATATAGTTTTCTAGGATGAATAGGTTCTTATAGGTTTATTTTATTTGTATGGGAAACAAATCATTTTGGGTGGGTGTTCTATTGAGACCCTAATGTCTTTTCATCTTTGGTGAGGATATCTTTAAATCATTTTTTAACTTCAAAACTTTCGACTCAAGCAAACGATTAGACTCCTCAAACTTTCGGGACTCATTCTTTAAATTATCAATTACCCCTAGATGGTTATCGCACTCCCCCTGAATGTGAGCAAACTTATCCCTCAGAGACTTTTCTCGTGCCACAAAATCATTATTCGAATTATTTTCCTCGATGGCAAAAACTTTAGAATTTTTTAAATCCTCTAACTCTTTTTCTCAAACAAGTATTCTATCACCACTCTCCTTTTTGATCAATTTTAATATATAAAAAATTTTAAACAAGGAACTAAAGTGCTCGCGACAAATATCTCTTTGAATTTTAAACGTTTGCAAATATTCAATCCTATTTTTAAAACCGAAATTTTCTTTCTCCAAAAATTCAATACGTTTTGCAAACTCTAAATCCAAACGATGTAAATCGTCAAAGCTTAGAGAATCCATCGAGAGAAAACAAACATGGGAGAGATAAACAAACACACGGGATCACAAAACAAATAAATTATGTTTTCTAGCTCTGATACCAATTTGAAAGTGCCCAATATGTGTGTTTTAAACAAAACCAATTTTCTCCCAAAATTATTCAACTTTTAATTTGCACCAAACCATGTTGTGAAAATCCAATTCTTACTTTAAACCAAATTTATCTTGATTAATCCTAAACATGCATCTAGTGTTTAAAGAAAGTAAAATAAAGCAAAGAATACTGACAATGACAGATGTACGAGGAAAAAACCCAAAACGAGAAAACAACCTCGGACGGCCCAAGCCAGACAAACACTACGAACAATGGTTTTACAAAGACAGATTAGTCTTACTCAATGACTCGATCCCCATGGGCCTTGATGCTCATTCTGAACTTCTACCGTTCTTCAATACTGCCCATGTAGAAACTCCGTCTTCTACGATACATGTCCCCAACACAAGAGTCCACGTACATCTTGGTGTCCACTGATTGGCTTTGAATCATCTACGATGCCGAATAAAAAGTCCTTCTATTTTTTTCACCCCAAAACCCTTGATGCTCAATGTTATAACAAACTTCTTGGTGCAGCAAGATCACGTAAACATATAAGAATGATAACTCGTATCTTTTCAAACTTCTAAGGATGTATTTAGACTTTGAAACCTTAGAAAAACATGTGCAAATAAGTTTCTGGTTCGAATACAGTTTTCTAGAATGCACACTTACGAAACTCTGATAGAAACCTACTTTAAATAATCAATTTAGCGCCGCCTCAAAAACCGTATCATTCGAATGACAATGCCACGTTGTTTGCGCGATATAGGCATCTCGTTCGATTGAGATCCTTATGTCGTTTGAGCGAGCTGACGTCAATTTAACTTTCTTTGACTTTTAGTTCAAAATGTCTGTTTCAAAGGAGATCCAAATTGGTCAAACTCTATTTCGAATATATCAAAATTAAAACGTAGTGTAAAACCTTAAAACACATTGAAAAACATTTTAAAATATTTTTCTTTATAAAAAAACATTCTTATCTTTTATAAAAACAATTCCGAGCACCATTAATTATACGCATTCATAGCTGAGTGATCTCGGAATGCAAATAACTTTGAAAACGATTAAACTTGCACCAATTAAACTTCGGCATGATTTATTCTTTGAAGCCTTGCCGCAACGCCTTCAATTTTCTTCATTACATCACAGACCAAGTGGGATTGTGACAAAATTAAATCTCCCTATGACATATTGCAAACTCAATTTTGTTCACGGAATTAAGTCAATAATATATGGAATGAATTTGAAATTTATGTCCTAACAATAAATAAAAAATTTATGAAAAAGGGACATTGCCGAGTTTGAAGAAATTAAATGTCTTTGTCCTTTGAAAGTATATTTTTGCAAGTATGATGAATTTCTAAAATGAAAAATATGTTTAAACCATTTAATATGATTTTATGGTTTAAAATCCATATTCTCATGAATATAAACATGTAGTAATTTGGCACTATGTGTATAAACAAGTTTAAGGAAGATTTTGAGGGGTTTAAACATGAAATAGAAAACCTAGAAATTCTTCTCTTTAAAATGTGTTAAAAAAGGGCTAAAAGTATGATAAGCACAAAGTGTAAGACTCCATGTAAAATAAAAGAATTGGTATTTTCATATCAAAGTAGTATTAGGTGTAAATAAATTTCTTGAATAAAGAAAGTAAAGAAATGTGTGGTTTGGGAAATGGTTAATAAGGGTATTGAATTGGTGTTAATGGGTAAACATGGAGAAGTTAGTGTGCATTACATAGTAATGATGTAAAAGATTAACACTTATAAAATTGAAAAGGAATTAAAGAGGTAAAGGTGTTTCCAATTAAGAATAATATTAATCCAAGGTTAAAAATGGTGTTAAGGTGTTAAGACACTTAAGGGGTTAGTGATTAACTTAATGGTGTTTTGTAGGAAATTAACATTTGTGGAAATGGAGTAAAAGGTGATTTGGAAACTTTTATGAATAAAATGTTGAAAAGGGTGTTACGCAAAGTGATCCTAAATAAATATGATTTTGGAATAAAATCAAGCTTAAAGTGTAAAGTACATGAAATGGTGAAATTTCCAAGTGTAACACAAGTGGGGGTGTAACCCCGAGTTTTAGTTTTGGTTAGGTAAAAAGGAAAAGTGGGGTAATGTGGAAATTTTTAAAATGCTAAAACACATTAAAGGAACTCAGATGAAACTGGCATCCCTAGGGTGAATAACCCAAAACCACTGGTGAGAGTGTATGGTGCGCATAACCGGCGTTATGGAGCTCGTTAAAGTATGCGGCATTGGAAGATTTTGAGAAAAGATAAAAGAAAAAGGGTAAAATATCAAGAAATGGGTTGTGTCATTGGTTAATGTCCATTAAGTACGAAAAACGAGTAAAGTAAGTGGGTAAATGGGTGATTAGGCAACCTAAGCAGTTAAACCCATAATTAAGACAAGAATGTGCTGTAAAAGGTTCTCAAAGATTAAATGAGTATTTTCGAATACGATGTTCGCGTGTGTTGAAAGGGTGGGTTTCAACGAAAACACTAAAGTGTTTTGAATAAAATAAAAAGGGTGATTTCGGTAAGTGAATTGTTTTGGGTAAATTAAATGTAGTTATTTAAAGTGTTGAGCTGGCCGTGTTACATAAAGTGGGAAATACTAGAAAGCATAAAAGGAACTGTGATACCCCACTCTAGAAAATAAATATTGAATAATAAATTGATGATTTTATTAGAAGGAAAAATTTTAGGAATAAATATATAAGGGAATTACGCCAAAATGACATGAAAAGTAATTAAGTAGAAAAAGAATCTACACATTGCATGGTCCGAATAGATGCACATTTAAGTCCTAATAGTCTTAATAAGTATGCTGGTTAAGTTTGATGCAAAAATGCAAATGAATGATTGTGACATGGTCATGCTTAATATAAGACGACTTTTGTCAGCATGTGTCGCGTAGGACGAGAACTTGCATGATTTTTGTTGGACTATAGGACAATGAAAAAAATATTGTGGCTACATATTTAGAGTCCTAAAAATATTATGAAAAATACCATGTAGAGAAAACAATAAAATAATATAAAAGTTAATCTAGCACTTTTTAACGGTACGCGACACTGTGAAAACGCAACTTGCGTAACTTATTTACAACTATTGGAATGTCAAAAAAAAATTAAATGACCATATATAATAGACCCTAAAAATACAAATAAAAATACAACGGGGTCAAAAGTAAAAAAAAAATTATTATTATTTTCGTCAAAAAATAAAAATTCTCATAAAATTCCAGATCGACTTCAAATTTAATTTTGAGCAACTTTCCCTTCTTCAACATCTCTAAAACAATTCATCTAATGCCTTTTTTGGTAATTTTCTACTCGGCCACATTGTATAATTATAGGTTATTTTTCACATCCTTTTGCTCTTGCTTTATTGTTTGTCCAATTCCAGCTTTTGGGCTGCTAATTAGGGGTCATCCTTGGCATATTATGGGTAGTGAAAATTATTGTGTTGGCCATTGTTAGATGCCCATGTGAGTGTGTGAGTTGGTGTGTTATTATAAGAGAGAGATGGAGGTAGCTTTGGTTCATATTATTCTTATCAGATTTCTGTAACTTGTCTATCATTCTATAAACAGTTCTACACCATTATTACTCTCTTAAACCCATAGCTCACTGCCCCACCCTCCATAAAACCACTCAAACTCCATATTTGTGATATATTTATACCTAAAAACAACCACTCAAGAGGTATATATCTGAAGGAAATCTTAGAGCTTATATTTTGGAGCTAGAGTTGGAGTTTTCGAGCATTTCTTGTAGCTTGATGAAGGAGTTCCTTGAGCACTTATAGAGCTCTCATAAAGGATGCATTTGGTAACCCCTTGAGGTCAGCTTTAAGGGTGGGTGTTGTTCTTCCTACACCACCATTTTAGAGTCTTAAGAGGTGGGAAAATATTACTTTTATTGAGGTTTAGAGTTTGATAATTTTAAGAATGATATTTACATATAATAGACTTGATATATTTAGTATTTTAGCTAATTTAGATCTTTATGTTATTTAGTCATCATATCATCAATTGGTGTATAGAAATGAGTTTTTAAGAAGTAATTTTGATGGGTTCAAAAGGTGGATAAATTTTAGAATATTAGCCTTGAATATTTTATGAAATAAAATGTGTCAAAATGATGTTTCAAAGGTAAATAATATAATTTCACATTTAGAAAAATACTGGGATAATATAGGCTATTTTTATGAAATAAAAATGGGACTATCTTACCAAAATGATGAAGTAGAAAAAGAAGTTGGACTTTTACATAAATGAGTGTTTTTGAGATGCATAAACTCATAATAAGAAGTATTTGGGGTTGATATATAAATAATCAAAGTATAAAATGCTTACTTTTAAATTGATACTTACGTGTAATTAAAGAAAGTAAATAAGGCCAATGTGTTAATAGTGGCCAAATGGGTATTTAAAGTGTGTACAACTTATTTTGGAAACCTAAATGGAAATAAAGCCTTTTTATAAAATTTAGAATTTATTACCGAAATTATGTTGGAAATATCACAAATAGACTTTGAGAAGTTATAAATTAATTTTTTGGCTAAATTAGTATGTTTAAACCCATTCAAAAGGATAATATTTGTGTGAAACAAATAGTAGTGACATTGTCATAAATAGAGTGAAAAGTATGTTGTTAAGAAAATATATGGCAATTAAATGTATTAATTTAGTTTGGAGAAAGGAGATTAATGATATATTTTTGCTAAGTCAAAATAATGAGTTTCATGGAAATGATATTCGAAGTGTCAACGTGACAAGTGTGAGATATGGGTAAAAATATAGTTTTTGACAAGTGTTAAATGGTTAAAAGTGTTTTTAAAGTTAAGTTGAAAACTTAGTAACTATTTTTGGGAATAACACTTGTTAAATGGCTAAGTGGTACGTTTTGGCAAGAAACGGGTAAACTCTGTAAATTTACGTAGAGTGGAACATTTTTATGAAATAAAAATGTCAATGAATAGTTTTGATGAAAAAGAAAGAAAGTGATTTTCCTAGTGAGAATGAATGTGATGTTGAAGCACATGGAAAAGATAAGTACGAATACTTGAATGATGCGAAGAATTAAGCAGGACATGACATCCCTAATAGTGAAAACCCCCAAAGCCAATACATATAAGCATATGGCGACTGGAGACCGATGGTGTGGAGCCCGTGAAGTCCAGGAATAATGGTTAGACTCCAAGGCAAAGATTTATAATTCTTGTAATAAGAAATGAAGAATGAGAATATTCTTAATATTAATGCAAATAAGTCTTGAGATTTGCTAAAAGGTTGAAAGATGGAAATAAGCAAAGTTTTGATGAAATAATAAATATTTTGAGTCATGTGGTGTATAAGTTTCTTAATAAAAAATGAATATTTTCCCAACACGAGCTCGAGAATAGATGTATATTTTAATGAGAATATTAAAATAATGGCAAAGTGACTCTAACGTGAGTTAATAAATGTTGAATAGATGTATATTTTCAAGAAAAGAAAGGGTTTTCCTATAAATGATTAACCATGTGCGTTAATGTGAAAGAATATGATTTTAAAACAAAATGACTATTTTGGGAAAGAAAAAGAGGATGAACGAGGATAAATAATATTTTCGGAATAAAACGGTTTAATAGATCGGAGCATATATTTTCAAAAGTATATGTGTAGATATATACATATTTTCATGAGCAAATAGTGAGTGAGTATTCTTTTCTGCCATTCGTTTGTATGTTGCATTTTTATAAATCCCACTGAGTCTTTTTCTCACTCCCTCCTCTTTGTTACGGCAGGTTGTATGCGGTTCCGTACTTTAAGAGCGTTATACATGTAATATTTACTTGCATTAAAGATAGTAGCTATGTTTACTTGGCTGTAACAACCCTCGCTTTTGAGAACCCACTTTTTTTTTTAGATTCAGTTACTATGTGAAGTAATTATATGTAGAATGTTGGAATGTGGAGTAAGTATTAATTTAATGAAGAAAAGATAATATTTACTAAGATGTTGCATATTTACCTTATGTGAAGGTAAATATCACCATGTTGTGTTTTATTGTGTCATAAGATTTAAAATGACATTTTGGTTTAAAATGAAACCGGAATTTGAAATGAGTTATAAAATTTCCAAATGATAATTTGGAGGGCGTAGTTAGTCCCGAATTGTGCGAGATAGTCGAAATATGTGCCATATTGTATTTTGATGTTTCGAGCACTTTTATCTCGTTATAGCTTTAATGTGTAGTTGTGAGTCATTTTATCGCGATATTTATCATTTAAGTTGGAGTTTATACTTAAGCCACGATTTTTTAAAGTCTTGCATTTCATTTACTTCTCTTGAGTGCATTTAGTGACCTAGAGAGTAAGAGAGAGGAAGAGAACTTTGGAGAGAAAGAAGAAAAGAGAGAGATTCAATCTTGGAGATTGCTGCTACTACAAGAAAATATGAGATTCCTAAACCAAGGCAAGTTTTCTACTTGCTACTATGTGATTTAAGATGAATAATTAGTGTGGATAGTTGTGGATTAGTTATGGTTTAACAAAATTAGGGTTTTTATGGATTTATGGGTTTTGAATCCTTGGATGTTGATTTGGATGGGTATTGGTCTAAATCCTTGTTGTTTCATGCATTAGTAACAGTTGGTGGCAATAAATGATTTTGGTTTGGGTTGATTGGAGTTGGGGAAATTTAGGAGTCCAAGACTCCATATTCAAACTTGGCAAATTCGCAGGGCCGAATCGATTCGACCATGTCCGAATCGATTCGCCCAAGGGGTAACCGAATCGATTCGGCCAAGCCGAATCGATTCGGTAGTTTACAAAGTCCCAAGTTTTCTTGTCCCAAGCGATTCTCTTTTTGTACGAATCGATTCGATTTCTTGTTATTTTTGAGTTAGTTTTATAACTCAATTTTTAACCAATTTCTTTAGGTTTAGTACCTAGGAACCTTCTTGTATGAAGTAAACTTAGAGTCCTAGAGTTTTAGTTGAGTTGAGACATTACCTTACGTTAGGAATGGATTAAAAGGGGGGTACCGATTGAGGTTAGGGAATTTCTCCCCTTTAGTATATTATTAGGAGTTTAGGAGTTGTAAGCCCATACTTGGAGACTTTAGGGGCTCGCTGGAGATATATAAAACCTTGGGAATTGTACAATTATTGTGATTACTTGGAGAATAATTCGGGACATAAAATATGACGTATATTATGAGGGCATTCAAAGATTATGGTTTCGAATAAAATGAAACATACATGTGGATAATGGAAATGAAAATGAGATTTAAATGGTAAATGTTAATTTACTTAAACACACCTCTCTAAATGCTATCATAATCGAAGCTCGCGCATGAGGTGATGCCCCCTGACTAGTGAATGCAGGGAGACTATAGTCCTCGGCCATATGCGGGATTGTTATATGTTTATTCTACGCTAATGAGGTAATTCCGGGTGTGATTAGGACTCACTAGCAGGTATATGGTCACTTCCCGACGTCCGTTAGGTGCCCAGGTTGTCTTGTTTGATAGGCCCTGGAAGATGATAGTCATTTGGGGGCGCGCCCAGTGGGGAAACTCGGAGGGGCGGTCTTAGAATCATTATATGTATAAGAATATAACCTTTATAAATTCAAGTGGGACTTGAAATATGTGAAATGCCATAGGTGCATAAGATGGTAATTATATTCCTATTAAGGAATGAGAAATGGAAATGAAATGATGAATAATGATGGAGACTTTTAATTAATGAGTTTTAATTATATTCTCTCGCTTAATTGAATGAAAGCTATAATCATTTAAATTTGTATTCTTATGCTTAACATTATGTCGATTGATTTTCATCTTCATCATTCATGATTAACTGTTCATACCTATCATGCTTCTTATTCATCTGGTAATCATATAAAACCGGGCCCTGACCCATTCATTTTCCTTGTTGTGCATGATATTGTATCCGCTCAGGTGCTCCACCGCAAGGGCACCGTTTTTTATATTCCTACTCCTATGCTTTTGAGGAGCTATAAGATTTTATGGATATTACAGGATGTGTTGTTAGACGCCTTCATTTTTGTATTCTAGATATGATCGGGTCTTTCACTCGAGCGTGTGGCCTAAACTTTTGTAACTATTTAATGAATTTATTATGTAAATTATTAAACTGTTGAAATACGTTGTATGTAACTGTTGACCGACACCATATTCGGTCCTCTTATTGTATATTTGTTATAGATGTAATATTAGCTCTTTTGGAATTCTACTTTCTCTTCAGATTGGGTTGTTTAAATTATTTTCTTAACTTGTAATAAAACTAAAATTTTGGCAACCCGTTTTCTAAATTATTGGGTGGTTTTTCTGTATACTTATATTATTATTGTGATGATGAGAATGATTTCCATCCATGATTCCGTCTTATTGGAGTATTGGGTCGGCCACCCCTTATTTCGGATCACGGGTTGTCATAGATGGTATCAGAGCATCAGGTTCTAGAGTCTTTAGGATCTATGCGGACTTGTCACGTTCTACCATAGCATTCTTTGCTATAGAGCCTAATGTTAGGACTGCTTTATTACTTATGTTTGCGATCTTCTGCAAGATAGATTATTTTGAATAGTATTATAACTCTATTATTTCTTCATCTCAGATGCCGCCTAAGAGAGGTTGCCCTACGAGATGTAAGAGGGTTGTAGAAGAGGATGTTGATCCTCCACCGTCGCCACAAGGAACCATTAATGCTGCGGATGTAGCAAACATTGTGTCTCCAGCGGTTAATGCGGCTATGATCGCAGTGGTGCATCAAATGCCACAAGCTCATCAATGAGCATAGGATGCACAAGCTCCTACGGGACCTTCTCCGTGGGAGAGAGTTAGAGAGTCTTTTTTAAAGGGCCATCCCCCGGAATTTTATGGAGGTTCTGATGTTATTAGAGCAAATCAGTGGAAGAAGGATATGCAACGCCATCTATGAATGGTGGAATGTAGTGAGGAGAAGAAATAAGTCCTTGCTACTTTTAAGCTTGTTGGGGCCGAGTTGCATTGATAGGAGTCGATGACTACACCAGAACAGAGAGATACCAAGACTATCACTGATTTCTTGGTCTTGTTTGACCAAAAGTACTTTCCTCTCGCAGTTCAAAGGGAGATGAGAAGGAGGTTTCAGGATGTGGTGCAAGGTGAGAGATCCGTGGTGAAATATGAAGAGGAGTTAAGGAATTTTTGTACCGGATGAGGTGACTCCGGAAGAGAGGAGGGTTTCGAAGTTTATGGGAGGTTTGAACTGGAGGATCCGACAACATTTGCTAGGTAATCCAGCCTTGCAAACTTTTGGTGAGGTAATGAACGCAACATTGATCCATTGCCAAGAACATCGGTTGTATATGCAGAGTTGCAATAAATCTACCGTAGTGGGGCAAGCGAGAAAGCCTGGAGGTAGTGGGACTGGAGGAGGAGATTTTCCCTCGTCCTAATCTTCGGGTAATAAGCAATGAGAAAGGGATCCCCAGCAGGGGGACGTGTCAAAAAGGCAACATTTTGGTGGGTTTATTGCGGGTGGCAATAACAATAGGCAGGGTCAAGGTGGACCACAATAACAACAAACAGGTCGGGGTGGTCAAGGGGGTAGGGGCCATCCGGGCTAAGGTGTTAACCAGTTTAGAAATAACCGGGGCCAAAACTCGGAGAATATGGCGGGACGGTGTTTCCAATGCGGGGAGGCGAGTCATTACAAGAAGGAGTGTCTTCAGTTGATTGGGGGTCATCTTCCTAGGGTTCCTCAGCAGCCACAGGTTAAGCTACCGCCGCAGGTACCTAATCTAGTTGCCCCTCCGCAGTAGGGTCAGCTACAGTATGGGAGAGTTTATCATATCCAGGATGCTATGCTTCCTCCAGCTCCGTCGGCACTGCCAGCTATTGAGGGTAAGTTCCTTATTCAGGGACACATGGGTCGCGTTTTGTTTGATACGGGTGCGACACATTCATTCATTTCTAGAAGTTTGGCTCAGTCCACCGAGTTGATAAAATCTGCAGAGAGTACTTTCACTAGTGTTGAGTCCTCTATGGGTGATGGTTCACTCATTTTCTTTGTTTGTAAACAAATAGGAATTACTTTTGGTAATTTGTGCTTTGAGGCTGATTTGCTCACCCTTGACATGATCGGGTATGATGTTATATTGGGTATGGATTGGCTAGTGAAGTATCATGCTATAGTAAATTGTTACAGGAAGAGTATAGTCTTTGCCGTTCCGGGATAGGAAATGTTCTTGGTAGTTATGCCTCATTTAGAAGGAGGTACTAGTACTTATTTGTATTGTATCGCGGAGGAGACTTCTCGGGCTGTAGTTGTTCCCTTGGATTCTATTCCAGTTGTTCGAGATTTTGAGGATGTTTTTCAGGAAATACCGGGTTTGCCTCCGAGTTAGGAGATCGAGTTTGTGATCGATTTAGCATCGAAAATAGAACGATTGCGAGAGCTCCATATCGCATGGCTCATGTGGAGATGGGGGAGTTGAGAGATCAAATCCAGCAGTTGTTGGAGTGGGGATTCATTAGATGTAGCATGTCACCGTGGGGTGCTCCGGTGTTGTTTGTGAAGAAAAGGGACAGTTCTCTCCGGTTATGTGTTGACTATAGTGAGTTGAATAAAGTCACCATCCGGAACAAATACCCTTTGCCTCGTATCGATGACTTGTTTGATCAACCTAGGGGAGCATCGTACTTCTCTAAAATCGATTTGAGGACGGGGTATCACTAGTTGAGGATAAGGGAGCAGGATGTATCCAAGACCGCTTTTCTGACGAGATATGGGTCCTATGAATTTTTGGTTATGCCCTTTGGACTAACCAATGCCCCCGCCGTATTTATGGATCTCATGAATAGGGTATTTCAGGAATTCCTGGACCAATTTGTTATTGTATTCATCGATGACATCTTAGTCTATTCTCGAATGAAATATGATCATGCTATTCATTTGAGGTTGGTCCTACAAAGATTGAGGGATCACCAATTGTATGCTAGGTTCGAGAAGTGCGGCTTTTGGTTGTAGGAGGTATAGTTTTTGGGACATATTGTGACATCTCAGGGTATATCGGTGGATCCGAGCAAAGTGATTTCGGTGAGGGAGTGGGGTCAGCCCACGACACCTACCGAAATTCATAGTTTTCTGGGTTTGGCGGGTTATTACCTTCGGTTTATCAAGTGTTTCTCTAAAATCTCTAGCCCTTTAATAAATTTAACCCGGAAAGGGGTGAGATTTGTTTGGGATAACTCTTGTCAGGCTACATTTGACGATCTCAAAGATAGGTTGACTTCAGCTCCAGTCCTTACGTTACCAAAGCCGGGGTTGGAATATCTAGTCTTCACCGATGCATCTCCACAAGGATTGTGAGGTGTACTTCAACAAGAGCAATGGGCTATTGCTTATGCTTCCCGCAAGCTAAAACCCCATGAATGAAATTATTCGGTGCATGAATTAGAACTTGCTGTAGTTGTCTTTGCCTTGAAGATTTGGAGGCACTATCTCCTGGCGGAGAAATTTAGTCTTTTCACGGACCATAAATCATTGTAGTATTTATTTTCACAAAAGCATTTAAATATGCGACAACGCCGATGGTTGGAGTTTATGAAAGACTATCAATTTGACATCCATTACCATCCAGGCAAGGAGAATGTAGTAGAGACTTTGAGTAAAAAGCCCGAGGGAGAGTTAGCTGATGTATGGAAAGCTAAATGGAAAGAGCTCAGTCGGGAGGATGCGGTTGCTAGGGCATTCATGTCCGTAATGACTGTTACACCTACAATTGTGGAAAAGGTTGTAAATGCCCAAGGAAGGGATAAGGGTTGTTAGGACCATATACGTCGATTACTATCCGAGGGAGCAGAATCCTACTCGATAAGTTCAGAGGGTTGATTACGTTTTCACGGGAGACTCATTGTCCCGGAGGAGGGGAATTTGAGATGGGCGGTGATGGCAGAATCTCACGGGTCTAAATTTATGGTAGATCCTGGTGGGGAAAAGATGTATCAAGACATGCGCCATCAGTATTGGTGGCCAGGTATGAAGTGGGTTATTTCTGAGTTCGTATCCCAATGCACTACTTGTCAATTGGTCAAGATAGATCATCAGCGATCGTCAGGTTTGTTGCAACCGTTGTAGATCCCGCTGTGGAAGTGGGAGAGCATATCGATGGACTTTATTACAGGCTTTCCAAGGTCACAGAGTGGTTGTGATTCTATTTAGGTGATTGTCGACCGCTTGACTAAGTCAGCACACTTCCTACCTGTGCGTTATGACACCTCTCGCTATGCCGGATTATTCATCGCGGAGATTGTCAGACTCCATGGGGTGCCCTTAAATATCATTTCTGACCGAGATAAGATCTTTGTTTCCCACCTTTGGCGAAGTTTCCAAGAGGCTATGGGGACCGAATTGAAGTTAAGCACTTCTTATCATCCTCAAACAGATGGCCAGACTGAAAGAGTAAACCAAATATTGGAGGATATGCTCCGTATGTGTATGCTTGATTTCAAAGGTGGTTGGGAACAATATCACCCTTTGTTCGAGTTAGCTTATAACAACTCGTACCAATTTACTATTGGAATGGTGCCCTATGAAGAACTTTATGTCCGGCCTTGTAGATCACCCACGTGTTGATTGGAAATGGGGGATAATAAATTCCTTGGACCTGAAATGATCCAGGATACTTCTTCTAAGATCGAACTCATTCGGAGTCATATTTGGATAGCTCAAGACCGCCAAAAGATTTATGCCGATGCAAATAGGAGGCACATGTATTTGGAGATTGGTGACCAAGTCTTGGTGCGAGTGTCACCAATGAAAGGTATAAAGCGTTTCGGGAAGAAAGGAAAGCTTGCTCCGCGTTTCGTTGGGCCTTTTCCCATTATTGCAAAGGTGGGTCCAGTGGCGTATCAACTTGCCTTACCGGAACCTTTACAACAAATTCATGATGTGTTCCATGTCTCCTCTTTGAAGAAGTATAAGAGGTGTGAAGGTGCCCTTTGGCATATTCCTTTTGAGGATATTGATTTGCATCCCGATGTTTCATATAAAGAACAACCGGTTGCTATTTTAGAGCATGAGGAACGTAGGTTGAGGTCTCGAGTGGTGCCCTTGGTGCAAGTCTAATGGAGTCATCACAACGCTAAGGAATCAACATGGGAATGCGAAGATGATATGCGGGGAAAGTATCCGCATCTCTTCATACAATGTACGCCTGAATTTTGGGGGCAAAATTCCCTCATAAGTGGGGGGGGGGGGGGGGGGGGGGGAGTATGTAACAACCCTCGCTTTTGAGAAACTATTTTTTTATATTCAGTTACTATGTGAAGTAATTATATGTAGAATGTTGGAATGTGGAGAAAATATTAATTTAATGAAGAAAAGTTAATATTTACTAAGATGTTGCATATTTACCTTATGTGTAGGTAAATATCCCCATGTTGTGTTTTATTGTGTCATAAGATTTAAAATGACATTTTAGTTTAAAATGAAACCGGAACTTGAAATGAGTTATAAAATTTCCAAATGATAATTTGGAGGGCGTAGTTAGTCCCGAATTGTTCGAGATAGTCGAAATATGTGCCATATTGTATTTTGATGTTTCGGGCACTTTTGACTGGTTATAGCTTAAATGTGTAGTTGCGAGTCATTTTATCTCGATATTTATCATTTAATTTGGAGTTTAGACTTAAGCCACGATTTTTTTAAGTCTTGCGTTTCATTTACTTCTCTTGAGTGCATTTAGTGACCTAGAGAGGAAGACAGAGGAAGAGAACTTTGGAGACAAAGAAGAAAAGAGAGAGATTCAAGCTTGGAGATTGTTGCTACTACAAGAAAATCTTAGATTCATACACCAAGGCAAGTTTTTTACTTGCTACTATGTGATTTAAGATGAATAATTAGTGTGGATAGTTGTGGATTAGTTATGGTTTAACAAAATTAGAGTTTTGATGGATTTATGGGTTTTGAATCCTTGGAGGTTGATTTGGATGGGTATTGGTCTAAATCCTTGTTGTTTGATGCATTAATAATCAGTGGGTGGCAATAAATTATTTTGGTTTAGGTTGATTGGAGTTGGGGAATTTAGGAGTCCAAGACTCCATAGTCAAACTTGGCAAATTCGCAGGGCCGAATCGATTCGGCCATATCCGAATCGATTCACCCAAGGGGCAGTATACAGGTGTGCTTGGACCGAATCGATTCGTCCAAGCCAAATCGATTCAGTACTTTACAGAATCCCAGGTTTTCTTGTCCGAACGAATTCTCTTTTTGGGCGAATCGATTCGCTAGTGCGAATCGATTCGGCCTTTGGGTGAAACGATTCGATTTCCTACTATTTTTTAGTTAGTTTTATAACTCAATTTTTAACCTTTTTCTTTAGTTTTAGGACCTAGGAACCTTCTTGTATGAAGTAAACTTAGAGTCCTAGAGTTTTAGTTGAGTTGAGTCATTACCATACGTTAGGAATGGGTTAAAAGGGGGGGGGGGTACCGATTGAGGTTAGGGCATTTCTCCCCTTTAGTACATTAGTAGGAGTTTAGGAGTTGTAAGCCCATACTTGGAGACTTTAGGGGCTCACTGGAGATATATAAAACCTTGGTAATTGTACAATTATTGTGATTACATGGAGAATAATTCGGGACTTAAAATATGATGTATATTATGAGGACATTCAATGATTATGGTTACGAATAAAATGAAACATACATGTGGATAATGGAAATGAAAATGAGATTTAAATGGTAAATGTTAATTTACTTAAACACACCTCTCCAAATGCTATCATAAGGAAATCTCGCGCATGAGGTGATGCCCCCTGACTAGTTAATGCAGGGAGACTATAGTCCTCGACAATATGCGGGATTGTTATATATTTTATTCTGCGCTAGTGAGGTAATTCCGGGTGTGGTTATGACTCACTCGTAGGTATATGGTCACTTCCCTATGTGCGTTAGGTGCCCAGGTTGTCTTGTTTGATAGGCCCTGGAAGATGATAGTCATTGAGGGGCGCGCCCAGTGGGGAAACTCGGAGGGGCGGTCTTAGAATCATTATATGTATAAGAATATAACCTTTCTAAATTCAAGTGGGACTTGAAATATCTAAAATGCCATAAGTGCATATGATGGTAATTATATTCCTGTTAAGGAATGAGAAAGTGAAATGAAATGATGAATAATGATGGAGACTTTTAATTAATGAGGTTTAATTATATTCTCTCGCTTAATTGAATGAAAGCTATAATCATTTAAATTTGTATTCTTACGCTTAAAATTATGTTGATTGATTTTCATCCTCATCAGTCATGATTAACTGTTCATACCTATCATGCTTCTTATTCATCTGGTAATCATATAAAACCAGGCCCTGACCCGTTCATTTTCCTTGTTGTGCATGATATTGTATCCGCTCAGGTGCTCCGTCGCAAGGGCGCCCGTTTTGATATTCCTACTCCTATGCTTTTGAGGTGCTGTAAGATTTTGCGGATATTATAGGATGTGTTGTTAGACGACTTCATTTTTGTATTCTAGATATGATCGGGTCTTTCACTCGGGCGTGTGGCCCAAACTTTTGTAACTGTTTAACGAATGTATTATGTAAATTATTAAACTATTGAAATACGTTGTATGTAACTGTTGACCAAGAACATATTCGGTCCTCTTAGCTCTTTTGGAATTCTACTTTCTCTTCAGATTGGGTTGTTTAAATTATTTTCTTAACTTGTAATAAAACAAAAATTTCTGCAACCCGTTTTCTGAATTATTGGGTGGTTTTACCATATACTTACATTATTATTGTGATGCTGAGAATGATTTCGATCCATGATTTCGTCTTATTGGAGTATCGGGATGGCCACCCCTTATTTTGGATCACGGGTTGTCACATTGGCCTTGGGTGCACTTCCGTTGGAATAGTAACATTATTTAGGTTATTCATTGCACCCCACACTTGACACTCAGATCGGATCAGGGTCAATCCTATAATAACCGTTAAATCCGATTCATGGCGTCACAACTTGGTATCAGAGATTTAGGTTCAATGTTTCTTTTGGGTTTGACGTGGTGAGGTAGGTAGTCGATATTTCGATGTCAATGTTAGTTTCAGTCGGTCAAGCTAGTTTGCTGACAGTTTGTATCCTCGTCAATAAAGTCAAAGAGGTTAGCATGACAAGTAAGTTGGTGCCAAGTGGCACATGATTTGGTTGATAGTTATATATGCTTTCGCATTTATGATATAGATAAGTTAGAAATTACGGGCGTCATCATAAGCTAATTTCACCTACATCGTAATTCCATTCTATAAGAGATATATTGTGTGTTCATTTTAATGGTAATAAAGAATAAGAGAAGTTAATGCACCAAATAGTGTGAGCTAAATTGTAGCTAGAGAGATTGGTTGACTTTAACGTTGGATATTAGGTAACTTAAGTGTATATTATAAGTGTTGACTTCGTAGTGGGCGTGTATTAAATTGAAGACTCGAATTAATGTATTTGGGCGTATAGTTTCGGTAGTTTATTTGTTAGTATTGATCTTGTGATGAGAAATTAGTAGTTCCCTCGATTGAGGACTGGGGTTTATTATACCGTGATGTATATATTTTGGTTATAATGTGGACTTGGATAATCGTGAAGACTTAAGGTGACCTAGGAGTTAAGTTAAATAGTCCTTGTGGCACAATGTTGATGATGGTATCAATTTATGATTATAATAGTACGATATTGAGGAATATGATCTCTTGTAATTTTTGCGGTATGGTATTTGATGTTTATAGGCAATACCCGATGTCCCGTATCCTACCAATGTCTTTAGTAAATATCAACAGGTGATCTATCGCATGGTATGGTAATCGTATCTTAGAGATAAGCTACATTTGTGAATTGACACTCATTGAGGTTTATATGACATAGTCTAGTGATTTTTACTATGGGTTAGTAATTTGATAAGTTTCTAATTCCATGATAATTTCTCTTTGGAGTAAGTGCTAAGATTATTTGAGAAAAATAGTAATCCAATTAATTAGCATTTCGAGGCGATACCTTTGGGGTGCTATATCATATATAAAACTAAGGTTGATTAGTGTTCGTCAATGATAGACAAGTTATTTACTTGCGTAGAAATGATAAATTAAGGTGACACAGGAAAATGTCCTGGGTGATTCCCTAGTATATGATAGGAGATAATTGGTGTGACGTTATAAGAATCAAATCAATGATTACCACATAAAGATATTGAAGATTAGTGACCTTAATCAAATCATTATGATAAGCAATTGGGTGTGACACCCCGACTAATTAAATACCGGGTAGCTACTCCTTTATTAAATTAATTCAAAACGCCAAGTTGGCTCAGTTAATAGCATCACTGTCGAAAACATTTTATTATTACTAACCACCTAGTATTTAAAAAGTAAGATGCCAATTTTAATTTAAAGTCTGATTAACATGCAAGAAGTGTAAAGAATAATAATAACACCATTCACCATAGTAAAGTAAATAGAATAACCGTAACATGATATAAATAAAACTGGAGGAAAACTCCTCATAACATAATCCCACAACTGAAGTAAATAATGGAATACTGAATACTAAATGAATACAAGCCAAAGTCTGAAACTGAAATGGAATTGTATCTAATAGAATTTGGACAACATGCCCTACAACTGAAGAGTACTGAATAAGGAATCCAAATGATGTAAGCGTCTATAAGCAAATCCCTGTAGCTTCCACAAACAGCTACAGCTCGTCATCAGAATGAGGATCCTATGCATGGTGGCCTTGTGGCTGGGCACCTAAAATGGTTTTACAAAAAGATAGATTTGGAAGCAAACGGGTCAAAGCCCGAATGTGTAGATATTTTAAAAACCTGCAAGTGCTTTAAAAACATTTAAAACAGTATATGCAAAATACATGTTAGGATGTGCTCTCACATGAGATACTCACCTCTCTTCTGCTGTGCACTCCTAACGTTCCTGTACCCATTCATGTGTTAACTCATAATCATCTAAGAGTTTCTACACTACTACTTGGTTCACGCTTAATTTTCAACCTTAATAATTAAATAGAGAGTTCTACTTTAATTCCCGGATTCCCAATTATTAACAAAACCATATTTATTGATAAAAGTCCCCTTTTTTTATCTTTTCAAAACATTATCATAGCTATACTCACACTTTAACATAGCAAATTCCTTCACATTAAACAGTATATTTTCTCATCATAAATATACAATACAAGCACCCAAAGGCTAAGCTGCGGTGCACACATACTCTGCTATCCATCTCGGTACATCACGTACATAAGGATCACACATTCCGAATCTCTCAGGAATTGTTCAGATAACAACATCACAAAATAGTGGAGGCGAACACAGTCACCATCACATGGGTCACGCACATACCTACGCTCCCATGATCAGCAAACTTATTAATATCACAATAAGTCCTTCTATGACCTATGTTCATCGAGGTAACCAATCTAAATCCGGGCAACACAAGGATAAGAAGGCCCTAAGCGAACGTAAACCTCCCGTGATAGCAAGTATGGTAGGTATGTTATACACATAAAATTATATACTAAGCATTCACACATCTTAGATATCTCAATAATAATAAGGGTATACTCTACATCATTATACCATTATTCCAAATTCATATATTTCAAGTACCTCGATAATATATAATTTAAATAGTCGACACGTCTCACGTCGTAATTTCTTAAACTTTGAACCTATCTCAAATAGACTATTAAGTTCCCATAATTCTCACATATAACATCTTTATACCTAAGGTATTTACTTCTGCCCCAAACCTTATTTCATCAAATTATTCGAATTTGTATTATTAACCAAAATATTATCTCACATAACGAATTTCATTAATTTAGAATACTTCCTTAAATTAAATTCCAATTAAGGTCCAATCTCATAATCATGCCTACTGGTCTTCCTTAAAGTTTAAGGGTAATCACAATGTCTCCAATATAATTATCCAAGAGTTATCATCATTAAAATTCAATTAAGGAAAACTTTATTCTTTCTGGGAAGGTCGATCGATTGACCTTGATCTTCGATCGATCGATGGTGGTCGATCGATCGACTGATGAATGTCGAACGATCGATCGCACCAGGTCTATTACGGGCTGCTTCGTTTTTCAGTTACAGTTTCGTCCCAAATCACCATTTTTAAGCATGAAACTTCAAGATAAGGTTACTATAACGTTATACTAACATCCTACATCAGTAATAACATTCTAAATCCCATAATTCATCATTTAAAGGCTTACTTTGAATTAAAACTATATCAAAATAATTCCCTGATTTCTTCCATTCAAGAACATCATTTAGTTTCTTCTAATTCTACCTTTTGATCATCAAGGTTCTGTTTTCAACATATAAATTCGTCCAGAATAAACTACATGCAATTCCTACATAAATCATGTCCTTTAACTTTCAATTCATGGGTCTAATTTATCTCCAAAAATCAATTTCGAAAATTCCTACACATGGAAACATATCTTGAATTAAAAGAGTTTAAATCACTTGCCTTAATTATCCCAGAATTTGGTGTAGAATCTTTGTGACAAAGTTGTTCCTTCTCTCACTTTTCTGCAGAATTCTTCCCTTCTCTCTCTCTCTCAAGTTCTTCTCAAGGTTCCCTTCTCTCTCTCTCTCTCAAGCTTTTCCCAAGGTTGAAGATAATGGAGAATGGAGGTGTGAAATGGTTTGTGGGAGTTGGAAGTATATTTCAACTTCTCCCGTAGCCCATTAAGTCTCTAAATGGTAGTAGTGGGTTAAGTGGGTTAAGGAAATAGTCAGCTTATTAATTCCATTTTCGTCACTTTTTAATTCCCCAAAAATGCAATTTACCAAAATACCCTTTATGATGCCGGTATGGCCCACAAATACCCCGGGACCCAAACTAAACTTCCGGCTAGTGTTTTATGACTATCTCGACCCTTCCGGACACGTTGGCGCACTCAAAACGACCATACGGTTAATGGAACTAAAATTCACTTTTTAATTTAATAAGATACCATGACGTGGCGGTCACACGCGTCAAATAAAATTCCCAAATTGCCATATATCAATCACGTGACAATTTCAATATTACCAATATTCATATAATGCCAAGTATGCACATTATAATAAAATACTAACTCACATCTCGTTAATATTTTTATCCGGATTAATTTCCAAATTGATACACATATAATTCAATTAATCCCAAAAATAAATATTACAAAAAATACGGGGTATTACATACTTCCCCCCTAATAACTGAATTTCGTCCCGAAATTCGGAAAAAAATATGGTACGCCTGGAAAAAAATAGGTATCCTCCCGTACTGAAAACAATAGTAAATAAAAGTCCAATTTACTAAAACCCTCGTTTCACAATGAGTTTGTTCAACATACTTGATACCTTAACAGAATAATCTCGATGAATGCACTTCGCGTTGTGCTTATTAACCAACATTCTATTAAAAATACCTTATACATCATTGGACGTAATGCCTTAATATCATTATGAGTCCGCACCTCACCATTAACTCCCGCGTTTATCAACACATGAAACACCCATTCTGGAAGGAATCAATAACACATTTGACTACTCTTGACCACTCTTTGAATCTTTATTCCCGACGTGGTGACCTTTACACAAGGGAAAACCACTAGTCTGTTGGTGTTACACCAACCTTTATAAGTACCTTGTCCACCATAAATATATACGGGTGCTTCCCCCCCCCCCCCCCAATGCTATAATTTGGTAATATCTGCTCCTCCTGTCTATAATGAATCTCACTAGTTATATCCGATTTGGAATTGAAAATATCGCAATGGATCCAAAATTTCTTTCATACAATTCGTCAGCTGTTAGTCACCTCGTGCCTCCACCTCGGGTTTCAGGTGATACAACCCTCAGTTTGAATCATTGTTTCTCACTACTCATCGTCACCCCACTTGAATGTGGATATCGGGGATTTCATCCCAGTTCTAAATAGAATTACGTCGAACCACGTACCGGCGTGTTCACTATCTAATAGTGTAAATTACCCCAAGTATATAACCATTTCTCTCTTCGATCGATCGATGGTGGTCGATCGATCGACTGATGAATGTCGATCGATCGATCGCACCAGGTCTGTTACGGGCTGCTTCGTTTTTCAGTTACAGTTTCGTCCCAAATCACCATTTTTAAGCATGAAACTTCAAGATAAGGTTAACTTCAAGATAAGGTTACTATAACGTTATACTAACATCCTACATCAGTAATAACATTCTAAATCCCATAATTCATCATTTAAAGGCTTACTTTGGATTAAAACTATATCAAAATAATTCCCAGATTTCTTCCATTCAAGAACATCATTTAGTTTCTTCTAATTCTACCTTTTGATCATCAAGGTTCTGTTTTCAACATATAAATTCGTCCAGAATATACTACATGCAATTCCTACATAAATCATGTCCTTTAACTTTCAATTCATGGGTCTAATTTATCTCCAAAAATCAATTTCGAAAATTCCTACACATGGAAACATATCTTGAATTAAAAGAGTTTAAATCACTTGCCTTAATTATCTCAGAATTTGGTGTAGAATCTTTGTGACAAAGTTGTTCCTTCTCTCACTTTTCTGCAGAATTCTTCCCTTCTCTCTCTCTCTCAAGTTCTTCTCAAGGTTCCCTTCTCTCTCTCTCTCTCAAGCTTTTCCCAAGGTTGAAGATAATGGAGAATGGAGGTGTGAAATGGTTTGTGGGAGTTGGAAGTATATTTCAACTTCTCCCGTAGCCCATTAAGTCTCTAAATGGTAGTAGTGGGTTAAGTGGGTTAAGGAAATAGTCAGCTTATTAATTCCATTTTCGTCACTTTTTAATTCCCCAAAAATTCAATTTACCAAAATACCCTTTATGATGCCGGTATGGCCCACAAATACCCCGGGACCCAAACTAAACTTCCGGCTAGTGTTTTATGACTATCTCGACCCTTCCGGACACGTTGGCGCACTCAAAATGACCATACGGTTAATGGAACTAAAATTCACTTTTTAATTTAATAAGATACCATGACGTGGCGGTCACACGTGTCAAATAAAATTCCCAAATTGCCATATATCAATCACGTGACAATTTCAATATTACCAATATTCATATAATGCCAAGTATGCACATTATAATAAAATACTAACTCACATCTCGTTAATATTTTCATCCGGATTAATTTCCAAATTGATACACATATAATTCAATTAATCCCAAAAATAAATATTACAGAAAATACGGGGTATTACATACTTCCCCCCTAATAACTGAATTTCGTCCCGAAATTCGGAAAAAAATAAGGTACGCCTGGAAAAAAATAGGTATCCTCCCGTACTGAAAACAATAGTAAATAAAAGTCCAATTTACTAAAACCCTCGTTTCACAATGAGTTTGTTCAACATACTTGATACCTTAACAGAATAATCTCGATGAATGCACTTCGCGTTGTGCTTATTAACCAACATTCTAGTAAAAATACCTTATACATCATTGGCCGTAATGCCTTAATATCATTATGAGTCCGCACCTCACCATTAACTCCCGCGTTTATCAACACATGAAACACCCATTCTGGAAGGAATCAATAACACATTTGACTACTCTTGACCACTCTTTGAATCTTTATTCCCGACGTGGTGACCTTTACACAAGGGAAAACCACTAGTCTGTTGGTGTTACACCAACCTTTATAAGTACCTTGTCCACCATAAATATATACGGGTGCTTCCCCCCCCCCCCCCCCCAATGCTATAATTTGGTAATATCTGCTCCTCCTGTCTATAATGAATCTCACTAGTTATACCCGATTTGGAATTGAAAATATCGCAATGGATCCAAAATTTCTTTCATACAATTCGTCAGTCGTTAGTCACCTCGTGCCTCCACCTCGGGTTTCAGGTGATACAACCCTCAGTTTGAATCGTTGTTTCTCACTACTCATCGTCACCCCACTTGAATGTGGATATCGGGGATTTCATCCCAGTTCTAAATAGAATTACGTCGAACCACGTACTGGCGTGTTCACTATCTAATAGTGTAAATTACCCCAAGTATATAACCATTTCTCTCTTCGATCGATCGATGGTGGTCGATCGATCGACTGATGAATGTCGATCGATCGATCGCACCAGGTCTGTTACGGGCTGCTTCGTTTTTCAGTTACAGTTTCGTCCCAAATCACCATTTTTAAGCATGAAACTTCAATATAAGGTTAACTTCAAGATAAGGTTACTATAACGTTATACTAACATCCTACATCAGTAATAACATTCTAAATCCCATAATTCATCATTTAAAGGCTTACTTTGGATTAAAACTATATCAAAATAATTCCCAGATTTCTTCCATTCAAGAACATCATTTAGTTTCTTCTAATTCTACCTTTGATCATCAAGGTTCTGTTTTCAACATATAAATTCGTCCAGAATATACTACATGCAATTCCTACATAAATCATGTCCTTTAACTTTCAATTCATGGGTCTAATTTATCTCCAAAAATCAATTTCGAAAATTCCTACACATGGAAACATATCTTGAATTAAAAGAGTTTAAATCACTTGCCTTAATTATCTCAGAATTTGGTGTAGAATCTTTGTGACAAAGTTGTTCCTTCTCTCACTTTTCTGCAGAATTCTTCCCTTCTCTCTCTCTCTCAAGTTCTTCTCAAGGTTCCCTTCTCTCTCTCTCTCTCAAGCTTTTCCCAAGGTTGAAGATAATGGAGAATGGAGGTGTGAAATGGTTTGTGGGAGTTGGAAGTATATTTCAACTTCTCCCGTAGCCCATTAAGTCTCTAAATGGTAGTAGTGGGTTAAGGAAATAGTCAGCCTATTAATTCCATTTTCGTCACTTTTTAATTCCCCAAAAATGCAATTTACCAAAATACCCTTTATGATGCCGGTATGGCCCACAAATACCCCGGGACCCAAACTAAACTTCTGGCTAGTGTTTTCTGACTATCTCGACCCTTCCGGACACGTTGGCGCACTCAAAACGACCATACGGTTAATGGAACTAAAATTCACTTTTTAATTTAATAAGATACCATGACGTGGCGGTCACACGCGTCAAATAAAATTCCCAAATTGCCATATATCAATCACGTGACAATTTCAATATTACCAATATTCATATAATGCCAAGTATGCACATTATAATAAAATACTAACTCACATCTCGTTAATATTTTTATCCGGATTAATTTCCAAATTGATACACATATAATTCAATTAATCCCAAAAATAAATATTATAGAAAATACGGGGTATTACATACTTCCCCCCTAATAACTGAATTTCGTCCCGAAATTCGGAAAAAAATAAGGTACGCCTGGAAAAAAATAGGTATCCTCCCGTACTGAAAACAATAGTAAATAAAAGTCCAATTTACTAAAACCCTCGTTTCACAATGAGTTTGTTCAACATACTTGATACCTTAACAGAATAATCTCGATGAATGCACTTCGCGTTGTGCTTATTAACCAACATTCTAGTAAAAATACCTTATACATCATTGGCCGTAATGCCTTAATATCATTATGAGTCCGCACCTCACCATTAACTCCCGCGTTTATCAACACATGAAACACCCATTCTGGAAGGAATCAATAACACATTTGACTACTCTTGACCACTCTTTGAATCTTTATTCCCGACGTGGTGACCTTTACACAAGGGAAAACCACTAGTCTGTTGGTGTTACACCAACCTTTATAAGTACCTTGTCCACCATAAATATATACGGGTGCTTCCCCCCCCCCCCCCCCCCCAATGCTATAATTTGGTAATATCTGCTCCTCCTGTCTATAATGAATCTCACTAGTTATACCCGATTTGGAATTGAAAATATCGCAATGGATCCAAAATTTCTTTCATACAATCCGTCAATCGTTAGTCACCTCGTGCCTCCACCTCGGGTTTCAGGTGATACAACCCTCAGTTTGAATCGTTGTTTCTCACTACTCATCGTCACCCCACTTGAATGTGGATATCGGGGATTTCATCCCAGTTCTAAATAGAATTACGTTGAACCACGTACCGGCGTGTTCACTATCTAATAGTGTAAATTACCCCAAGTATATAACCATTTCTCTCCTTCTGGGCAACATGTACCACATAACCATTTCTCACTTTTTCCACTTGACCCTCCTATTTTTGGAATCGTCGACTTGGTACAAAATTATTTGGTGGTTCATCTAACACCAACCGGTCTACTACCTACTATCCCTCTTTCAATGCCGATATTCACATAAACTTTCCCCCATTCAAAAATACTTGATAATCTTATTCTCCCGACGAATACCAAAAGTTTGGAACTTTACCCCTTTTCACCACTTTGTACATAACTAGACTTCATACCTGATTGACATCCTCATTTTATTTACTCTTGAGTTACCCTCAACATTCGATTGATGGGAAAAACATCCCTCCCGCTCGGGGGAGCGAACGATGCGCTACTATCGATAACCTAAACTAAGCCACAAATAACAAGGTATACAGCATCCAAATCCCACAATAAAACAAGAAGCCACTATTCTTATCTTCAATTTAATACAACAAATCTCTCGAAATAATTACAACAATCCAACTATCTCGAAAATAAAATAATTCTACAAATTTGAACGTGCTACACTGACTACACATGATATTCACTTACACCTTTTCTTATGACGTTAAATCTTATAAGTAAGAATCTTATTCGTCCATGTTCCCTCTTCCTTTGATTTCTGCTTTAGCATTTCAAGGTGACTATGCCCTATATAACCCAACTATACGGTTTTAAACATTAACTACGCCTCATACAAATCTCAAACTCTTTATTGTCACTGTAAATACAACGATACTATACCACTTTGGCGTTCTCAATCCCTGCTGAATTACAAATCCTAAATCCTCCTTATCCTCAATGCGTCCCTCAACATGCCGTGCCAAAACTAATATTATTAGTATTTACATCGATATTTACTAACAACTGGTTCTAATGGCCTTACAACATAATTTACTCTTTGTAACTTCCCGTTATAACTACATACTCCCGTATCGATAGAGGTATCCAATTTATGAACGAAGGGCCACACTTCTCCCTACTACCAATCTTACGCTAAGTTTCATGCGTGGGATGTCTCGCAAAGCGAAATCCAAACAAGGAACCCCCCCGATACACTACTACCTAACATTGTTGGTCATCGGAATCCATTAAGCCCTGTCCATAGTATGTACCCCTACACTCTCATTTCCCAACAAAGTTACATTTTGCCGCAATGACACTTAAACAACGATCTCCCTTCGAATGACACTTTCTCTTGACACTGATGGTAGTCACATTCCATAAACACCACGTAACTAAGATCGGGATTCTCAAAATCCCGTCCCCAGACACATAACTATGAGTATAAACTCCCAAATCTTTAACGGGGAATAAAACGATGCACTCTTTTTGTTATAACTTCTCTATCGTTAATAGTAAAAACCAACTAACTCTTTGTTGACTAGTAAATCAAGTACATACGATTCATAATAATGAAATCCCTACGCATAATGGGATTTAATACCCGAGACCATTTTTATCATTTTGAAATCACAACATATTCATATATATGTATATATACCTATATACAAAAGTACAATTGCGAGTCCAGCCCTCTCACAGATGGGGCCTCGCCAGTACAAAACATGCTACCCCAAGGTGGCAATCCGAATAAACTTGCAATACCAGCACACTATCGGTATAAACATATATATAAAACCATAAATAATATTATCTTATACTCGTATAATACAGCACTAAAACGAGTAATTTCAATAAAACAAAACCGCTCTTAATATACTCATTCATCCTCCGCGGATGACAATAAAAGTAAATCCCCCACACTATCAGGGAAAAATGTTCTTATATATAATAAAGTTACTGATATACTCACTAAATTCGACTCTCAAGTGAAAATAACAATAGTGACCAAATGTAGCAACTCATTCACGCCACAAATAACGTGTATCAACATCTGAGTATGTAACTCATACTTCTATTTTATCAATCGACCCAGCTACTCAAATGGTTTCTGGACATACCACACATATCTGTCCCACACCGAATATTTCAGTAACTGTTGCCCTTTCCAGGCACAATACTTTGATCCCTACCCTTGTATCGGGAAAATTTTATAACGCACGGGTTTCACTCCCCATAGAAATATCTCTACACATACTCCCCTTATCTCTTGTCTCACAAATCATGTTAAAGTGGTCCATCTCTTGGGCGTTGGTAGTCTCGATTCAGACGACTATCTCTGTTGTTCCCTTAGTGTTGACGGCCCTAAGGATCATGCTACTAATTTTCCACCTCTATTACTGCAATTATCATCGCTTGGTAGTAATTCCTCTATCGGATTATTTTAACGGTTTCTCCATTGGGTCTTCCCATTGTGGTGCTTCTCCATCACCAGTTTTCCCCAGTCTTACTATATGTAAGGTTCTCGATTATCGTGTCTCCCCACCCGGGGATGTTTACCTCCAAATTAACACTATGCGACAATACCATTTGCTTTAACCGTCTAAGCACAGTCCTGCCTGACGGACTTGCGATTCTCCTCTGCAATTTCCCTTTAATATCCCTTTCTCCGTTTCACCTACTTCACCCGATGTAGAGTTCACTAAATAATTTATTTCTCCTCACAAAGTGACCTCTGTCCGGACCTCTCGTGTGAGTTCAGAACGACATTCGTTTCTCACCTTACACATTTGATCACGGAACTTATGGTCAAACCATTCGTGTACGCCTTCTCTCGACGTTACATCCCACTTATATGTGTGGTGATTGTTTCTCCCCATAGAAACTCCGCTCTCGCGTGATAGGAAAATTTTCCTCAAATTTTCACTCTCGATTAGCCATACTCCGACACAAGTCCAAGCCTTTGGATACTTTGCGTTCGTTTGGCTAGCACATGCCGTCTTCTCCTTTCGAGTATTGCTACTGTTGGTTCTCTTCAATGTTACATAAATTCTTTCTCTTCCATTCCAACCTTGTTGGATGTGTCTAATTTGACCCCATTCTTACTATAGCCGTACCCGGAAGTCTCAGGTTGAGTCTTAACCTTCTAGATCATCCAGGACTTCCGTGCCATAGTATCGGTGACTTCAACTACGGTCATCCTTATTTAAATAAATCTATTATCCTAGATATATGTTTGCCTCCTGCTGTTCACCCAACTGTCTTCGCCTGACGTACTGCATTGTTCGGCACACGAATACACACGATTGTAAATAAGATTCACTACCATATGTATTAAGGCAGGAGAACGAAATCTCACAAAAGATATCAACAATCCTAAGCATAGGGCTCTATATCAAAGAAAGCTTAGCGAAAACATAATAAGCCGTACAGATCCTAAGGACACTAGAACCTGATGCTCTGATACCACCTGTGACACCCCGACTAATTAAATACCGGGTAGCTACTCCTTCATTAAATTAATTCAAAACGCCAAGTTGGCTCAGTTAATAGCATCACTGTCGAAAACATTTTATTATTACTAACCACCTAGTATTTAAAAAGTAAGATGCCAATTTTAATTTAAAGTCTGATTAACATGCAACAAGTGTAAAGAAGAATAATAACACCATTCACCATAGTAAAGTAAATAGAATAACCGTAACATGATATAAATAAAACTGGAGGAAAACTCCTCATAACATAATCCCACAACTGAAGTAAATAATGGAATACTGAATACTAAATGAATACAAGCCAAAGTCTGAAACTGAAATGGAATTGTATCTAATAGAATTTGGACAACATGCCCTACAACTGAAGAGTACTGAATAAGGAATCCAAATGATGTAAGCGTCTATAAGCAAATCCCTGTAGCTTCCACAAACAGCTACAGCTCGTCATCAGAATGAGGATCCTATGCATGGTGGCCTTGTGGCTGGGTACCTAAAATGGTTTTACAAAAAGATAGATTTGGAAGCAAACGGGTCAGAGCCCGAATGTGTAGATATTTTAAAAACCTGCAAGTGCTTTAAAAACATTTAAAACAGTATATGCAAAATACATGTTAGGACGTGCTCTCACATGAGATACTCACCTCTCTTCTACTGTGCACTCCTAACGTTCCTGTACCCATTCATGTGTTAACTCATAATCATCTAAGAGTTTCTACACTACTACTTGGTTCACGCTTAATTTTCAACCTTAATAATTAAATAGAGAGTTCTACTTTAATTCCCGGATTCCCAATTATTAACAAAACCATATTTATTGATAAAAGTCCCCTTTTTTTATCTTTTCAAAACATTATCATAGCTATACTCACACTTTAACATAGCAAATTCCTTCACATTAAACAGTATATTTTCTCATCATAAATATACAATACAAGCACCCAAAGGCTAAGCTGCGGTGCACACATACTCTTCTATCCATCCCGGTACATCACGTACATAAGGATCACACATTCCGAATCTCTCAGGAATTGTTCAGATAACAACATCACAAAATAGTGGAGGCGAACACAGTCACCATCACATGGGTCACGCACATACCTACGCTCCCATGATCAACAGACTTATTAATATCACAATAAGTCCTTCTATGACCTATGTTCATCGAGGTAACCAATCTAAATCCGGGCAACACAAGGATAAGAAGGCCCTAAGAGAACGTAAACCTCCCGTGATAGCAAGTATGGTAGGTATGTTATACACATAAAATTATATACTAACCATTCACACATCTTAGATATATCAGTAATAATAAGGGTATACTCTACATCATTATACCATTATTCCAAATTCATATATTTCAAGTACCTCAATAATATATAATTTAAATAGTCGACACGTCTCACGTCGTAATTTCTTAAACTTGGAACCTATCTCAAATAGACTATTAAGTTCCCATAATTCTCACATATAACATCTTTATACCTAAGGTCTTTACTTCTGCCCCAAACCTTATTTCATCAAATTATTCGAATTTGTATTATTAACCCAAATATTATCTCACATAACGAATTTCATTAATTTAGAATACTTCCTTAAATTAAATTCCAATTAAGGTCCAATCTCATAATCATGCCTACTGGTCTTCCTTAAAGTTTAAGGGTAATCACAATGTCTCCAATAAAATTATCCAAGAGTTATCATCATTAAAATTCAATTAAGGAAAACTTTATTCTTTCTGGGAAGGTCGATCGATCGACCTTGATCTTCGATCGATCGATGGTGGTCGATCGATCGACTGATGAATGTCGATCGATCGATCGCACCAGGTCTGTTACGGGCTGCTTCATTTTTCAGTTACAGTTTCGTCCCAAATCACCATTTTTAAGCATGAAACTTCAAGATAAGGTTACTATAACGTTATACTAACATCCTACATCAGTAATAACATTCTAAATCCCATAATTCATCATTTAAAGGCTTACTTTGGATTAATACTATATCAAAATAATTCCAAGATTTCTTCCATTCAAGAACATCATTTAGTTTCTTCTAATTCTACCTTTTGATCATCAAGGTTCTGTTTTCAACATATAAATTCGTCCAGAATATACTACATGCAATTCCTACATAAATCATGTCCTTTAACTTTCAATTCATGGGTCTAATTTATCTCCAAAAATCAATTTCGAAAATTCCTACACATGGAAACATATCTTGAATTAAAAGAGTTTAAATCACTTGCCTTAATTATCTCAGAATTTGGTGTAGAATCTTTGTGACAAAGTTGTTCCTTCTCTCACTTTTTTGCAGAATTCTTCCCTTCTCTCTCTCTCTCAAGTTCTTCTCAAGGTTCCCTTCTCTATCTCTCTCTCAAGCTTTTCCCAAGGTTGAAGATAATGGAGAATGGAGGTGTGAAATGGTTTGTGGGAGTTGGAAGTATATTTCAACTTCTCCCGTAGCCCATTAAGTCTCTAAATGGTAGTAGTGGGTTAAGTGGGTTAAGGAAATAGTCAGCTTATTAATTCCATTTTCGTCACTTTTTAATTCCCCAAAAATGCAATTTACCCAAATACCCTTTATGATGCCGGTATGGCCCACAAATACCCCGGGACCCAAACTAAACTTCCGGCTAGTGTTTTCTGACTATCTCGACCCTTCCGGACACGTTGGCGCACTCAAAACGACCATACGGTTAATGGAACTAAAATTCGCTTTTTAATTTAATAAGATACCATGACGTGGCGGTCACACGTGTCAAATAAAATTCCCAAATTGCCATATATCAATCACGTGACAATTTCAATATTACCAATATTCATATAATGCCAAGTATGCACATTATAATAAAATACTAACTCACATCTCGTTAATATTTTTATCCGGATTAATTTCCAAATTGATACACATATAATTCAATTAATCCCAAAAATAAATATTACAGAAAATACGGGGTATTACATTGGGTTGACTTGAGTGGAGTGTTTTGGGGACATTAATACAATAAGCTCATGTCGTGATGATATAATTATTGAACTTGGTCATATGTGTTAGCTTCGGAAAATGGCTAAATCTTATTACGTTACCTTAAAGCTCGGAGAATGATTGCATTGAGGATTTCATAACATAATAATAGGTCATTAGTGAATAAATCGTGTTAATGTGCGGAAATCCGTTAGGATTGGTGACATAAAATGAATTGATTCCGATTATGAACACGTATCTTCATATAACTCTTGGAGAAATATAAGTTGGTAATAATATCCGAATTTTTTGACAAGAACTTAGATGGGCTTAATTAGCATTTATTTCTAGAACATCGAGCATGACAAGATTTTAGTGTGACACACGACTCTTACATTTGATTGTGTATACACCTTTATAAAAAATTATAAGTTTACGTAAGTTATCCGTAAAGCCTTGGAGAATATGAGTATTAGGGATTGTTTATATGTTGATGAATCATTATCATATATGTTCACTTGTGGAAAAACCTTAGAGATTAACACCATGAATCCTAAAACTTGTCTTAATATGATCTTTGAGGATTGTGTTGTAAACATGATGGTAAGTGCTAGGTTGTTCGCTTGGGAGAACTTAGAGTAACTTGATGTTGTATCAATATTTAATGAATAACTCTTGGAATGAAGTGTTAGGATTTATCATAGCAACCTCTTGTGCTACCAATATGCTTGGGAAAACCCTAGTAAAGAGAAATCATTATTCGCCTAGCATAACCCTTAGTGATATTACAAGGTGAGCAAAGATCTTACCTATGAGATTAGAAGCTCCAGCTTCGACTAAGGTGTGATATTCAGGATTACATAGGATATTCCTAAAAGTTAGGAAGCTGTTGGTAAATTCAGATGTTTAAGACTGTGCATATTTGTTGAACTTGAAAATTGAGGTTAGATACCACGTATTGAAATTTGGAGACCTAGGTATGATGGATCGACTATTTATGATAAAAGATAAGAAGGGTGATCTAGCGTGAAATTGGTACAGTACGTACAAATATAAAAGTGTAACCCCTAACATTAGTCATAAGGAGGAAAGCCTTGTGTTTTACCTTCGTGAAAGAATTAGTTTGTACTTCAGTAAGAATGGAAAATTTTCGCATGATGAGTCAATGTACATTGGATAAACATTGGTTATAAGTTGTGGACCTTAAGGGCACTTGTGGGTTCTTACTTTGTGAAGAACAGTTCGGTGCCTAAATTCGATTGTTATCCTTTGGCTCGGTATTCACTTAATTCGTTGTGATTCCATACTTTTCATTTCATCCCAATAATAGGAAGTTGTTATTCGGTTGTGATCTGGGTGTGACACTACATAAGCTCAGTAGTGGCACGGGTTAGGTCGGTTGGGGCTGATGCATCGCAATATGTGTGCGCATTGTCTCGCAATTTGTTGATCGTAGTTTGCATGTGTAAATCGGTTATCTTAGGTTAACGACCGTATTAGTTTACCGATAGAACTAGTAAAAGTTGGAGTTATAATATATTTCATCATCGGTTCAAGAATATGATTTAAGAATTACATAGATATCAGACTTAATGAAACCTTAAGTGCAGATGTTGCACTCCGAATTAAGGATATAGTTACTCATATGTATAATTTGGATCATGATGTCTAGGATGCTTCGAGGTTAATATGAAGATCTCATGGGAGGTTTCGATCTTTTAGGACAATGTGAGAAAGTGACTCTTTTAAGATTGTTGATATGAATGACTAGGAAGTTTTACAGATGTATTATCCTAGTCTTGACATGATTCAAAATTTGAGAAAATATAGATTTGCAAATCCTAACTCATGAAGATGAATTCATTAAAGATGCCATTATGTTTGAGGAATACCGATTGTTTAGAAAAATTTGTTGGGATTAATAATTGAGGCATGCTTGGGTATTATTCATGAAAAACCTTGCCATGATTGGGTTAACTTGATGATAATTAACGTGGATGGAATCTTTGAGTTTTAACTGTAAAGATTATGCTACTCCAGAATTAGAAATGGTTTGCTTAGATGACTTAATGATTAAGATTGATGAGTTGACAATTTTGAGGACGAAATTTCATAAGGAGGGAAGAATGTGATACCCCTCCCTAGAAAATAAATATTGAATAATAAATTGATTGTTTTATTCGAAGGAAAATTTTTAGGAATAAATATATAAGGGAATTACGCCAAAATTGCACGAAAAGTAATTAAGGAGAAAAAGAATCTCCACGTTGCATGGTTCGTATGGATGACCATTTAAGTTATAATAGTCTTAGTAAGTATGTTGGTTAAGTTTGATGTAAAACTGTCAACGAATGATTGTGACACGATCATGCGTAATATAAGACGATTTTTGTCAGCATTTGTCGCGCAGGACGCGAACTTGAATGATTTTGTAGGACTATTGGAGAATGATAAAAATAGTGTGGCTATATATTTAGAGTCCTAAAAATATAAGAAAAAATACCATGTATAGAAATGAATAAAATAATATAAAAGTTAATCTATCACTTTGTAACGGTACGCGACACTACGAAAACGCAACTTTATGCAAAATGTTTAAGACTATTGGAATGTCAAAATAAAAATAAAATGACCATATATAATAGACCATAAAAATAAATATAAAAATACCATGGGGTCAAAAGTAAAAAAAATATATATATTTTGTGTCATGTGGTGTATAAGGTTCTTAATAAAAAATAAATATTTTCCCAACACGAGTTGTGCGTGTGATAAAGATTGTTTTAATGAGAATATTAAAATAATGGCAAAGTAACTCTAGTGTGAGTTAATAAACGTTGAATAGATGAATATTTTTAAGAAAAGAAAGGTTTTTCCTATAAATTATTAACCGTGTGCGTTAATGAGAAAGAATGTGATTTTAAAGAAAGATTACCCAAAATGACTATTTTGGGAAAGAAAAAGAGGATGAACGGGGATAAGTAATATTTTTTGAATGAAATAGGTTAATACATCGGAGCATGTATTTTCAAAAGTATATGTGTAGATATATACATATTTTCATGAGCATATAGTGAGTGAGTATTCTTTTTTGTCGTTCGTTTCTATGTTACATTTGTATAAATCCCACTGAGCCTTTTGCTCACTCGGTCCTCTTTGTTACGACAGGTTGTATGTGGTTCCGTACTATGAGAGAATTATACATGTAATATTTACTTGCATCAAGGTTAGTAGCTCTGTTTACTTGGCCTTGGGGTCACTTCCCTCGGGTCCCGCACGTAGTTTATTTTATATTGAAATCGCATGACAAGCAAAGGATAATCTTATTTGATAATAAAACTGGAATAATAACATTATTTTGGTTATTTATTGCACCCCACACTTGACACTCGGATCGGATCAGGGTCGATCCTATAATAACCTTTAAATCTGGTTCGGGTTGTCACAGGCTCTCTTTTATATGATGAAGGTAAATTAATCGGGATAAATAAGGTTTTTGAAATTAAAAATCGTTTTATGTAGTGAGTATATGTATATGTATGTATATATGTACGTATATATGTATACAATGTAGGTGCATGTGTACGTAGGTATAACGTGTTTGAGTCTCTTTCCTACCATTCGATTCTATACTGCATTAGTATATTTCCCACTGAGTATCGACTCACACCCTCACTTTGTTACTACAAGTTAATAGCAGTTTCGTATTTTGAGAGCGTTATACAGGCAAGTACTTTATTTTTTTTTATGTTAGTAGGTCTGTATGCTTGGACTCTGGGGTGTTCCCCATGGGTCCCTCACTTAGTTTATTCTGAAACTGGAATTGCATGCTAAACAAATGAAATGTTAATTAAAATAAAACTGGACTAGCAACGTTAAATGGGTTGTTTCATTGCACTTCACATCTAATGCTTGGGTCGGACTGAGTTGACTACGGGTAACCCATAAATTCTTTCGGGGGAGATACAAATACCCTGGCTGAAGGTTCCTCTCAATGATATTGATATTTTCATAGCCCATAAGGGTGTGAGGGCATTTTACGCTCATAAGGGTGAAGAGTTCACACTTCAAGAAATGGTGATGTTGGCGATCCACGACCTTCCAGTTTATAGGACCTTGTCCATTTACAATGTTCATGGTTCTTATGGATATCCCATATGTGGGGAGGAAAATAAATTAAGATAAGTTATACGGGTCAACTTATAATTCGTATGACCATTCACCCTTTTAGGAATGACAAGTCTAAATTCTTACATGTCAATCACAAGTGTACGACGGAAGATGCTTAGCTCTTTGTACGAAAATCGAGGAGAAGGCAAAGGCCACGACTACAGGGAATATTCATATAGGTGAACAACCTCAGTTTGTAAATATAAAGCGTAAAGTTAGGCAGGATCCAAATGACCCTAGTAAAATGAAGGCACGGTTCACACAATTAATATTTTTTGACTTGTCGTATTGGAAAGATCATCATGTAATTTATGTGTTGAACACATAAAAGAATGTTGTTGAACATTTAACAAGAACATGTATGGGTTTATCTCTTTCAAAATATGGATAGGAAGTGAGTAGTGATCTCAATAAGATGAAAATAAAGAATAAATATGGTTAAAAAAAGGTCCTACAGCCGGAATAATTTATACCCCCCGACTGCTTTCTTTTTTACTACTAGTGGAAAAAATCCCCCTAGATAAGTTGTTCGGGTTGAAGACTCCAATCGGTTATTTCGGTAATTTATGCACGTTATTAAGGTACCAAACAAATGACCTGAAGTAGTGCAAGTCTCACGACTGGCAAGCCATCTTTCAATTAATCCTTTTGTTGTTTAGGCATTACTTCTCTGAGCATAAACATGTCCATCGGGAAATTATAGAAATAAGTTTGTGCTTTACCCAACATTGTACAAAACTGGTAAACAAAAAGCACATTAAAGATGCCAAATCAATTTTGGCCGAGCAAATTTGTGTATTAGGTAAATATTTTCCTTTGTTGTTCTTTGATATCAGAATCCACCTTCTTATGCATTTATATGATGAGGTTTTATTGTGTAGTCCCATTAGGTATCGCTGGATGTATCCTTTTGAGAATTTGATGAAAACTTTCAAAGACAACGTTAAGCATACATAGTATATTGGAGAGTTAATGGATGAAGAACACATAATTATGGAATAATCTCGATACGCTCGGGAACGTGCGCTCGAATAAGAGATGAGGAGGTTCAATCCTCATAGAGAACGAGTGATCTAGGAACCCTAGGATTTTGAGGATGAATTGCCTTTTGGTAACCTTAAAGAGGTGAGACTTACTAATCTAGAATACAACCAAGCAGGTCATTACGTCTTCGAATCGCAACATGAAGTTAAAGATTAGAGAGTAAGTAGCTACATAATTAACTAACTTATTCTTGTTTGATTATGTGTATTATAATATTATGATATAAAATATACAATTTACCTTTAGGGAGTACGAAAACAAAATTTCCCATAATAAGAGGAGAAACTGCACGACAAATTATTTTTGGGCACGCTTATCAAAAGAGGTAATTTACACCTCTTATATGTGCAGTTATTTATTCATGTGCTGTAAAAACCTAACTTAATACAAACTAATTAATAAATGCAACATATAATAAGAGGTAATGTTTTTTCATGTCTTTAACTTTTAGCAAAAGATCCTATATTTCATGCGAAATAGTTTAAGATATTCCGCACCCATGATTTTGATTTTATCTCATATCCATGTGAGGAAAAGCTTTTGACGTAAAACATCGGAATTTAAATTTCTACCTTGACTACTTGTGCCTCTAGAAAAAGTGATAAAAATCCAAAAGATATGGTGCTAATATATTATGGGATTGTCCAACAAATTGTGGAACTTGATTATTTAGGTTTCACAAAAATTGTATTCTATTATGATTGGATGAAGGTGGTGGACACTACGAATGCTAGTAAAGTTTATCCTTACTTAAAATATATCATGGTAGATTTATCTAAGTTGAAGGTTAAATATTGCATATTTGACGAGGAGTTTAATTGTTCATTTCATAACGTAAAGAAAGTATTCTACTCAAAGTGCTTAAACAATGGCAATTGGTATATTATTGTGCATGCACCAAAGGGTATGATTATTTAAGAAGACGCATTAAAGGTCCAAAGAGTTTCGGTCTTCTCTTGATGAGAACCCTAATTTGAAGGATCTTTTAGTTGATTTAGAGGAAGACTGAGTATAGAAACATTATTTTACCATTGACAATCCAAGTTGATTCTTATTATTATATTAACCCCTTGAAACTATATTTCTATCCAAATTGTATTATATTGTGATATCGGCACTATATTGGGACTTTATTTGGATTTATGAATGGGTAGTTTGATTTATGAATGTTTATTTTGTATTACGAATGTTAATTTGGCAGTTTTCTTTGTTACTTATAAAAACTCTAAATAGTGACAGAATTTCCCGCATTCCATTATTTTAAAACAATATGATCAGGTAACATCCCAATGTGATGTGAGTATTATAAATTAGGTACAATATTTTTGAATTGTATATGGATTGATTGTTGAATACATGGTTCTCTGTGGGCTGTAAAAAAAAAATTGTTATTAAATGGGTATGGCTACGGCCCTAATCCGTGACCCCGAATTTGTTTTAAATAAATGGTCATAGTCCAAGATCATTATGAGTTGTTTCTTTATTTAATTTTTTTAGGATTCACTAATTAGGCCTGTTACCAAATTTGTCCCGTGTTGGTCACAACCAAGGCCCATGACCATGTAGACAGTATTATCCCACCTTCTCCACGGATTTGGATCATGACCGGTCATGGCATAAGCCCCTGAACATGAATCTTATATTATGTATCATAAGAGGTTGAGACTTCCATTTAGGATCACAGATGAGGTCTATGGCCACTATTTTTTATCACAAAAAAATGTCCACGACAGAGGTCCGTGACCATCTTTGATAAATGGTGTAGTGCCCACGAAGAACATAAGGATGTTATTGGATGGTAAAAGATTTACATTATAATTAATTTCATATACTCTGAACAAAGATAAAAAGTTATTCAACCATAAAGTTTGTTTCATTAAAGTCCAATATCTGAAATTTAATCATATTCTCATTAAAATATGTTTAAGTAAATCTAAGGTAGTTAAAGTGTATGATGCGCAAAATTGTTAGGAACTTTATATGGGATTAAACGATCAGCAAAGGACATTATTTATATGAAAAATAAGGAAATGATTTACTAAAATTCATATTCATAGACCGTAGAATACCTATTATATCTACAAAAATTTATAATTAAGACACAACCTGAAGGCTAAGTTAATTACTTTTGCAATCAGTAAACTGGCCAAGATAATTCCTATAAAATTACTTATTTAAAATAGAAAGTATGTGACAAGATTTTGAATGCTGATAGTCAACGTTAAAAAACTACAAAGTCAAGAACTGATTATGATCTAAACACATCAACATCGTATTCCGATATTAGTGTTTTTCATTATCTACTCGCCAATTCACACATGCGTGCAGTGTTACATTTAATGGTTATTATTTAGTCAATATTCTATAAAATAAAATGTCAAGTTGATTTTGTAAATGTACATAAATTTATGGATTGTATATATCTTAAGAGGAAATATATTACTTATTAATTAAAATGATCACAACAAATCAATTCTAAGATCACACTCACATGTTTTACCAAAATTAATTCTTAGTGGATTGAATTTAGAAGTACAATAATCATAATTATTAAAAGCATTAAACATTGAAAAATATAACTATAACAAACATCTAAATGTGGTACACTTAATTACTAGATATGAAATAATTAAAAATTTCACTCATTTTAGCATCTTAGGTTTATCGTGATATTAATTTTGTATCTTTTGAAATTTCCCTTAAACTTTAAATTTTTCTTCACCCATCTATGTATGACTGACAATATTCTCCTACAACAAGTTTAATGTTTGATTTTCATAATATTTTTATTTTTAGGTTTTCTAAATCTTACAAGACATAATAAATATCCTTTAATGCTATATGTATAACTTCTCAAATTAAAAACATTATACATTTAGTATGTGTGGCTATAATTTTAGTATAATAGGCTATTGTCCGTAACTTTATGGAAAAACGAAAAATAGATTATATTAATATTTTCTCAAAAATTATAAAAATAGTATATGTTTCGATCAAGTTATGACTGCTTTAGTTTTACCAATATACTTGTGATTTGTTTTGCGTTATTTTTAATAGCATTATACGACAACTTATAAAATTACGTAAAAAGAATTATATATTTTTGTAACAATAATTATATCTATTTTTATTTTTTCCAATATTTTGTTATCATTACTTCTCTGCCCTTTTGTATGAGGTGAAAAACATGGAACCTTGTAGCCTTTAGGAGTTAGTTGGATCATTACAAACTTGTGACGAAGAGGAAAGTGTTGTCATGCCTAAACCTAAGAAGGACTTAACTCATGTTTTTTTTTAAAGGAATCTGTCATTGAAGGGTGGAGATAAGCCAAGAGAAAATATTAAGGTGGAAATGGATCTTTTTATGAAAAGATTTCATAATGTCTACAAAACAAGTACAGAGTTCTTTAAAAATGATAAGAAAAATGAGCTAAAGCATTACATGTCCTCTCAACATGCTTCGTATGGTGAAAAAAGTGATTCCAAGAATCATAAGGTGAGAGATGTTGAACATTATTTTGTTTCTGGAGGTGAAGGCAACCAAAACAATGTATGTCACAAACAATTGCGAAAGTTAGAGAAAATAAGGATGCAGATAAAAAGAAGAAGGTTTATAAAGCTATTTTGACTCTCTCCAATTGTGGATGCAGGGAGAACACTATTAGTGAAATGACTAGAAACAAGATTGCTTTCATAATGGGAGTAGATGGTTGTGATGAGGATAATAGTGATGTGATTTCCTTAGAGCGTGTTGTTATAAAGAATCATGTGAAAACTTCTAGTGATAGGTCATTTAGTGACTCTTCATCTTGTAGTTATAAGGGTTCACACATTTCTTCACCTAGAGAACTTGAAGATAGTTATGATGAAGTGTACGACATCCATGAGGCCTTTGATGAGCTTTATCAGGAGTCTTCAAAAGTTAAAAAATTAAACATCAAATTTTTCAACAAAATGAAAATTTTCCAAAGTTAACATGAATAAAAAGATAAAAATATCTATTGTGTTCAATTAGAATGTTGGGAACTCGAAAATGAGATTGGTGAGGTTGATGTTTTCAAAAACGAGTGTCTTTCTCTGAAAATGAAAAATTAATTCATTTTTAAAGAAAAATTAAGAGACAAAGGTTAAAAAAAAAATTAAAGTTTCTTTTAAAAAGTTTAAGATTGAATTGCCACATGCCAAGGTTTGAAAATTGAGATATTCTATAGAATAAGTGTTCTAGATCTTTTTTTGTCAAGTCATGCTCAATTGAAACCCAACAACCAAGTCATTAGTTTTAAAAATTCATAAATATTCAAAAAGTTGAAAAGTCAAAATCCAAAGTTGAAACTTTTATTCCTAAAATTAGGAATAAGGAACAAACTTGAATACTCAAAACGAAGGAGGTTGAGCCTAAATCTGATTTTGAAAAAAATGGAGATAGATGTTAATTTTTGTGGTAAAATGTATCTTTATGTTCACTTGTGCTTTAAAAGGAATAAACTTAAAAGAGTTGGTTCGAAAGCTAAAGATGAGAAAAAAGAGGTGAGAAGGAGTGTGAAAAATATTGTGAGGAGGAATGTTGCCTTCTGTACATTTTATAAAGTACAAAGCCACACCAATCTATCTTGTAGGTGCTTGAGAGAGAGAAACAATATCTTCATGAATAATAAAAAGCAAGTTATCTGGAGGTATCCTATTCATGCTTATATAGTTCAAGTAGGAGATTTGAGGAGAATGATAAATTTCTTAATAAAAGATAGAGGTGAGGCTATACATGTGTTTCCTACACTTAGACCTGCACCACAAACTCAAATTCCATGGACCATGCATAAAACTCATAGCATGAATGATATATGGATACCACAATTTGGTAATTAAAGGTCAATCAATGGACCGAGAGAGAAAGTTTAAGTTGTCAATCCACGAAAGAAATTTGTCATAAAAGATGTTGTCTCTATTCCTCCCGTTGATTCAGGAAATAAAATGCCAACACTGTCTAGATATACAGTTTTCTAGGATAAATAGGTTCTTATAGGTTTTATTTATTTGTAGGGGAAACAAATCATTTTGGGTGAGTGCTCTATTGAGACCCTAATGTCTTTTCATCTTTTGGTGAGTATATCTTTAAATCATTTTTTAACTTCAAAACTTTCGACTCAAGCAAACGATTAGACTCCTCAAACTTTCGGGACTCCTTCTTTAAATTAACAATTACCCCTAGAAGGTTATCTCTCTTCCCCTCAATGTGAGAAAACTTATTCCTAAGAGACTTTTCTCGTGCCACAAAATCATTATTCAAATTATTTTTCTCGATGGCAAAAACTTTAGAATTTTTTAAATCCTCAAACTCTATTTCTAAAACGAGGATTCTATCATCACTCTCATTTTTTCCCAATTTTAATATATTAAAATTTTTAAACAAGGAACTAAAGTGCTCACGAGAAATATCAATTTGAATTTGAAACATTTGCAAATATTCAATCCTATTTTTGAAACCAAAATTTTCTTTCTCCAAAAATTCAATACGTTTTGCAAACTTTAAATCCAAACGATGTAAATCGTCAAACCTTAGAGAATCCATCCAGAGAAAACAAACACATGATAGATACATAAACACACGGGATAGCAAAACAAATAAATTATGTTTTCTAGCTCTGATACCAATTTGAAAGTGCCCAATATGTGTTTTAAACAAAACCAATTTTCTCCAAAAATTATTCAACTTTTAATCTGCACCAAACCATGTTGTGAAAACCCAATTCTTACTTTAAACCAATTTTATCATGATTAATCCTAAACATGCATCTAGTGATTAAAGAAAGTAAAATAAAGCAAAGAATACTCGCAACGCCGGATGTACGATGTAAAAGCCCAAAACGGGAAAAAAACCTCGGACGGCCCATGCCAGAAAATAACTATGAACAACGGTTTTACAAAGATAGATTATCCTTACTCAATGACTTAATCCCCATGGGTATTGATGCTCCTTCTGATCTTCTACCGTTATTCATTAGTGCCCACGCAGAAACTCCGTCTTCTACGATACTTGTCCCCAACACACGCGTCCACGTACGTCTCGGTGTCCATCGATTGGATTTGATTCGCCTACGATGTCGAATAAGAAGTCCTTCTCTTTTTTTCACCGCAAAACCCTTGATGTTCAATGATAGAACAAACTTCTTGTTGAAGCAAGATCACGTAAACATGTAAGAATGATAACTCGGATCTTTTCAAACTTCTAAGGATGTGTTTAGACTTTGAAACCTTAGAAAAACATGTGCAAACAATTTTCTGGTTCGAATACTATTTTCTAGATTGCAAACTTATGAAACTCCGACAGAAACACGCTTTAAATAATCAATTTATTTCTGCCTCGAAAATATTGTCGTTCGAACGAGAATGCCATGCCGTTCGCGCGACATAGGCACCTCGTCCGAACGAGATCCTTATGTCGTTTGAGCGAGCCGACGTCAATTTGACTTCTTTGACTTTTAGGTCAAAATGTCTCTTTTAAAGGAGATCCAAATTGGTCAAACTCTATTTCTAGTATATTATAATTAAAACGTAGTTTAAACCCTTAAAACGGTTTTAAAAATATTTAAAAATATTTTTCTTTACAAAAAAATATCCTTATCTTTTATAAAAACAATTCCAAGCACCATTAATTATACGCATTCATACCTGAGTGATCTCGTAATGCAAATAACTTTGAAGACGATTAAACTTGCACCAATCAAACTTCGGCACGATTTATTCTTTGAAGCTTTGCCGCAACGCCTTCAATTTTCTTCATTACGTCATAGACCAAGTGGGATCGTGACAAAATAAAATCTCCTTATGACATATTACAAATTCAGTTTTGTTCACAGAATTAAGTCAAAATAATACATGGACTCAATTGGAAATTTATTGTAACAACCCGTCCTTTTTGGAGACATTAAATTCCATAATTGAGTATAAATTGGCAATTTGTAGAATTTCTCGAAATAGTGATTTTTTGGATTTTCAAGGATTTGAGGATTGTCGATAGGTGATATATTTACTTTTGGGGTTAAATAAATATGTTGACGTATTTTAATTATATGTCGCAGTTTAGTAAAGCGACAAAAGTTAAGATTTTGATTAGAAACTGGCATTAAGTTATATGGGTTAGAATAGTGATATGCGGTCAAGTACCTCGGATGGAATTTTCGACTACGCCGGGAGTCTCGGAATGTACGAGATAGTCGAAAAAGAGTGTCCAATTGTCAAAAATGAGTTTCGGGAAATTTGGAGTTAAAAGGGCTCGTAATTGAGTAAACGAGTCATTTTGGGGTTTTAAGGGTTAAAACCCTTTATCTTTTTATATAAAGAGGGAGAGAGGGAGAAAAGAAAAGAGAAGAGAAAGAAAAGAGAGAAGAGAGAGAGGATGAGAGAAAAGAGGAGAAAAGGGGAGACTCCGGCCAAACTCCGCGGGATTCGACTCGAGGTCGTCGGATTATATCCACGAGGCAAGTGTTTACTTGCTTTATTGACTTTTAATCATAAATATCTCATATCACTGTTGGTATAAACAAACCCTAAAGATTTTGGGTCGAGTTTTTCGTGGATAAAATGAGTTTTTTTCGAAAGTTAACCGGGTAAACCCCGAAAAATATCAATTTGGAGAAACTTAGGAATTTCTTGAATTTAGTTGTTGATTCTTGGTTCTAGGATGATTAGAACCTATTTCCTTTGTGTATATATAGTTAGGTACAGTTATATGTTGGTGGGATAAGAGATAAAAATCTTGGAGGTGTATTAATGGAGGTTTGGGATCGTTGGAGTTGATGATGAATAGTGAGGCAATGACTTTTCCGAATTGATTCGGCCCTAATGCGAATCAATTCGGATCCTAGTCAAAAAATAAAATTGAATATCTTTTCGATGCGGTCGCGTGGGCACCGACCGCGTATTTTTTTGATTTTTTTGGATTTATAATGATTTTTCTACGGAAAGGTGTCCGAGATCGAAATCGTTAGTTAGAAATTAAGGATAGAACTTTGGAGATAAATATTAGGGGTTCTCAAATGATGTGTTAGGACCTCTAAAGAATTTGTGGAGATATAAAAACTTTGGGTTTGTAGTAATAAATCCAAGTTATGATTTAAATGGAGATTGGATTGAAGTTTGGGTATTTTGGAGATTGAAAAATTACCCAAACAGTGCCCCTCAAACATGCCGAATCGATTCGCCAAAGGGGATCTATGATTATGCAGTGGGCTGAATCGATTCAGATTTAGACCGAATCGATTCGCCATTATGGACCTATTTGCAGAACACTTTTCGAATCGATTCGAATTGGAGGCCGAATTGATTCGCCCACTCGAACCGATTCGCAAATGGGGCGAATCGATTCGCTTTGGTCAGATTTGCCAGTTTTCTACCCTTAAGAGTATGGGGAGTTGAATTACAATTTTGGTACTTATATGGGAGACGCTAGTTATGATATCCGGACTCCTAAATGATGGTTTTGAGGGTTAGTAAACCTTTAGATGAAAGAGAAGGCCTTGGATTGGTGTAGGGCATAATACGGGGAATGAACATAGTTAACGTTCCGGATGAACAGAATTTGAAAGAGAGAGTTCGGCTATCATTGAGCATAAGTATGTATGTATTGAATGTATGTGAGTTGAATATATCTTGGTGAAACCTAGGAAGTGATTTGTAGGGATTTATATCTTTGGGATTAATGGTCATCGCTAGATGTAATTGGCAATTATGGCCATATATATATATATTCGAGGATGAATTTATATATATATATATATATATATATATATATTATGTGATTAAAGTATATATATGTGATATGATGTAAATGACTTTTGAAAATGTAAAGAAAAATATTTTGAAAATGGAAGGATAAATGATTTTCATAAATAATAATTTATGGATACACACCTCTCTAAATCGCTATCATAAGGGAAGTTGCGTGCGTATGGTGAAGCCCCCTGGCTAATGAATGCACGGTGGATATAGTCCTATAGGCCAAATGGGTGATTATATATGTTTACTGCGCTGGTGAGGTAATTCTGGGTGTGGTTATTACTCTCCCGTAGGCATATGGCCGCTTCCCGACGTTTTGGTAGGTTCCCAGGTTGTCTTGTTTGATAGGCCCTGGAAGATGATAGCCATTTAGGGGCGCGTCCAGTGAGGAAACCCGGAGGGACGGTCTTTGATATGTTAAAGCAATTCATGATAATGAATTGGCTTTAAATACATTTTCCGGATGGAAGAAGGGAAATGGGATAAACGTTTTATCTTCAGATACATTTCCCGGATGGAAGAAGGGAAATGGGATAAACGTTTTATCTTCAGATACATTTCTCGGATGGAAGAAGGGAAATGGAAGCATGTGAGATGGTAAAAGCATTTTTATGATAATAAAAATGGCTTTTAAATATATTTCCTGGATATAAGAAAGGAAATGGGATATTATGGAACATAAAAGCATTTTTATAATAATAAAATTGGCTTTTAAATACATTTCTTGGATATAAGAAAGGAAATGGAAAGTTTTGAGATAAAAATGAAAAGTATTGATAAATACTTTGTATATGAATCCTCAGTTCGGGAGATAGATCCGGATGTATTTTATAAAGATGAAATTGAATTGGTAAACCTCAGTCCGGGAGATATTATCCGGATGTATATTGTAAGGTATATATAAGAATGAATGTGAAATGTATATAAATATAAGTATGTATCTATACTTTAGTTTTGTGCTACGAGTCTAATGGATCTCTACCATTAACCCTGCCAAGTAGTAGTGTATCGGGGGGTTCCTTGTTTGGATTTCACTTGGCGAGACACCCCACGCACTAACTTAGCGCAGTGTTGAGAATGGAGGGAAGTTTAGCCCTTAGTACTCGGGGGTAGAGGTTTCTAGTGGACGGGTGAATTAGCTTAGTTAGGCGGGGTAGCTTAACTAGAATGTTAAGTGCGTTAGGTGTGCACTATTGGAAGAGAGGTGAAGGGTATCTCATGGGAGTGCGATACCAATTTAAATATGTGATAAAATCTATTTTTCTAAAAATAAAGCATTTATTCACTTGCAAAATATTTTCAAACTCGGGCTCTGACCCGTTTACCTACCTTTCCTTTCTTGTTATATATATATATATATATATATATATATATATATATACATATATATACATATATATATATAGGTGTCCAGACACGGGGATGCCTGGATGGCACTTCTTTCGAGTCAGACGTCGGCTGCAGCAGCTGTGGATGCATGCAGGATTTTCGATAGACGCTTCTATCCTTGTAATCTAGATAGGAGTTACTGTATAAACATTCGGGCCAATGGCCCTATTGCATTTATTTCTCCTTTTATTACAGCATTCGATATGATTGTATATTTTGACCGAGTGTTCGGTTATTTTATTACATTTCAGTTTCATTTACACAAACTGTGTGGATGTTTTAATTTAGTAGTTGTTTAAAAAGAGTAGTTAAGTAAAATTTTGACACCGGCCTAATAGGTTATTAGTAATTAAATGGATTTTCGACAGTGATGCTAAGAATGATCCATATGCGACTCCTGTTTTAATTTGATATAGGAGTGATCGTCCGATATTTTATTAGGCGAGTTGTCACAGATGGTATCAGAGCATCAGGTTCTAGTGTCCTTAGGAATCTGTGCGAACGTACTACGCTTTTCGGGTTGCTCTCGATTTGTTATAGTGCCTCAGGACTAGGATGTAACAACCCGAGGTTTTGGAGACGATGATTTATTTATTTTGGGAGAAATAAATAATATTTTATTGGAGAGATAATAAAATTGGCAATTGAGGTCAAAATTTGGAGTCGTTAGAAAGTGTGTCGAATGGAAATTCTGAGGGTACCATCGTTTCCGGAAGGGTCGAGAAAGTTGAAATGACTGTACTTGGGGTCTATTTGGGTTCCGAAATAAATTAGGACCGTTTGACTCGAATTAAAGTTACCGGGTCATTTAAAGTGTGTATTATCATTTAAAGATGTGTATTTTCGGATTTAGGCTTAATATGCCTACGGGAGATATTTCTCCAGAAGAGAGAAAGAGAAGAAGGAAAGAAAGAAAGAAAGAAGAAGAAAGAAGAAGAGAAAGGAAGGAGAAAGAGGGAGAAAGTGGAGTTTCCGGCGGATTCAGACTCTACGAACCCGAGGCAAGTGATTAAACTTGCTAAATAATTGTTGTGTATCATTTATTGCATGATTTGTGGATTGATTTTTGGGTTTTAGGTTAAAAATGTTAAAACCTAACTTTTGGGAAAACCTTAGATTTGTAGTGTATATAATGGATTTAAGGTTAGAAACTAGTTTATATGTATTCTAGGATGATTATTGATGTTATATTTGTGATTGGGTTGAAGAAAAATGGAGAGAAAACCATTCAAATGAATTTTGGGATTTTTGGCTTACTAAAAAGTAGCCATTTTCGACCTTCCAGGTAGGCCGAATCGATTCGGCCCCCTTGCCGAATCGATTCGGAAAGATGCAGTTACCCAGGTCTTAGTGACCGAATCGATTCGGACTCCAGCCGAATCGATTCGGCCTGAGGCAGAGTCCCAGGTCTGATGACCCGAATCGATTCGCCTTCCTGGCCGAATCGATTCGCTGGGCCGAATCGATTCGGAATAGGCCCGAATCGATTCGAAAACAGGGATTTTGGAGGGATTGTTTTCTAAGGAGAAATTCATCCCGTTTTGTTCGAGGTTATCGATTGGGGATCTCTATAGGAGATATTTGGAGTATGTTTTGGGGACTTTTAGAGAGTTTCCCTTACAAGAAATAATTGGAGTCATATAGACTAAATTTGAGGAATTACCGATTCGAGGATTTGGTATTTTTCTAAGTGGGAAGCCCACTTCTATTTGGGATAACTTTAAAGGATTCTTAATATGAATGAACCCTATTATGAGTGGATGTTGACTAATGTTATTTGATGTTCATTTGGATATAGAAATATCCTTATTAATGATCGATAGGGAGATATCTCACAATGTGAGAAATGCATTAAGGTGCAATAGGATATAGAATATCCCTAACTAAATTGTATTGAAAGACAACTCATTATTAGAAGCGACTTGAGGGCTTTAGGCGAGAACAAGTATAGTATATACTAGGTGGGGTAAATGTGTGAGTATTAACGATTAGTGTATCATGAGAGAGTATACTAAACAATGATGTAATTCAAACTATGCCTAAGTGCGTATTATGAACATGAATATGATGTTTCAAGTATACCTTAAAAAATGGTATATCTTTATTATGTGGGATGTACGTATACCTTATATATGGTGTATATACATGTTAAGCATACCCCCTCCTTGCTATCATTGGGAAGTTTCGTGCGTTGAGGGTGAGCATCCTGACAAATATGCAGGGTGTGGATATTCCCCAGGTCATAGTCATCCTTTGTGGTCAGAAAATGACATATATATATATATTTATTATTTTGGGGGTGAGAGGTCGGGGTATGTGACGCTCTCACTTGCCGGTTAGGAACTATGACCGCTTCCCGGACGTTGTGTGCGTGAGTTTATCACGAGGTGGGTGTCGTTGAACCCCACCAGGTGACCCCAGTTTGCTACGCATATGGGCTGCTGGAAGATGATAGCATGTGAGCCTGCGTCCTTCGAGTTATAGCTCGGTTGGATGGTTATTATTTCTTGTGTTTGTATTTGGGTGTCAAGGGCATAACAGACCTTAATGACCTACATTGCCAGGATTAGTGTATCGGGGGGGTTCCTTGTTTGGATTTCGCTTCGGTGAGACGTCCCACGCATGAACCGAAGTGTAATGTTGGAACTTGGGGATAAGTTTAGTCCTTAATGCTCATCATTAATTATATATATAAATCACCTATCCCGACAATCGACAGTGCCAGGAGTAGTGTAACGGGGGGGTTCCTTGTTTGGATTTCGCTTCGGCGAGACGTCCCACGCATGAAACGCCGTGTACTGTTGAGAATTGGGAATATTAATTAATTAAAATTGGATAATAATCATTTGGGTTACATGCATCTTGCATTGAGGGCCTAATGAGCCCCGAGGATCGATACGGTCAGGAGTAGTGTAACGGGGGGGTTCCTTGTTTGGATTTCGCTTCGGCGAGACGTCCCACGCACGAAACGTAGTGCCGTGTTGAGAATCGGGAGGAGTTTAGTTCTCATCTCTTGATGCTAATAACTCATCTATAATAATTATATATGGTTTCATGCCTTATAAGGGCATTACTAGAACGATATTCTAGTATATGAGATTGTTGATGTATTATGATGATGTGGACATGATTGGATCATGTAACTTTATATGTTCAACAAATGAACATTATAAAGATAACTATAATGATTTTATTAAAGTTAATAATTATAACTTTTAATTATGGTTAAATGTAGAATTTGGGAGATAGGTTAGATGGTTTTACTTAAATACTTCATTTGGGGTTTAAGTTAGAATCCTCTTACCTAATTAGAATCGGACATCCATTTGGAGACACGTGCATACGCTTAGTGCGCGCTTTAGGTGAGAGGTGAGTTGAATTGTTATGGAGAGTTCGATTCCAGCTAAATCATGTAATAATGCATTTATAATTATTATGCTTTTTAATACACTTGCTATAAACTGCTTTTCAAACTCGGGTTCTGACCCGTCTATATTTTCCTCCTCCATGCATATATATTGTATTACGTCAGGTGTTCCTCCGCAAGGACGCCTTTGATATTCCTCCATTCAGGATTTGTGGAGCTGTGGCAGTAGCGGACTGTTGCGGCACTTTGCATTAGTCGATTCCTATCTATTGTACATCTAGATTAGGATTCAGTTGTATTGAGTTAGTATTCAAGTGTTATAGATTAACACTTTCATATTTTATTATCAGATTATTGTATCGTCTGTTGCCCGACAACATATTCGGGTATTTTATTATTGAGATTTTATTGTACATTGTATTGTACTCTTTCATCTATTGGAGTATGCACATTTCACATCATAGTTAGATGTATATTGTTGGTTGTATGCGTTATTGGTTTTGTTGGGTTGTTAAAAATAAAAGTTTTAAATTTTTGGCAATTCGCACTTTATGATTTCGGGTAGTTAGCCTTATATTACAGTATTTAGTTGTTGATGTTGAGACTGTACCATCTGAGATACCTGATTTATGTAGTATAGGGCTGGCCACCCGTTATTATTTGGAGCGGGTTGTCACATAGGATTGTTGATTTCTCTTGTGAGATTTTGTTCTGCTGCCAGAGTATACGATTATTTAAATATTTTCCACGCTCGTTCGAGAATCGTGTGCGGGTCTTGGATGGCGGCAGGAGGTGGGGATTATTTGGAGCTTTAAGGTTGAAGCTCGTAGTGGAGTTTCCTTTTAACGAAGAAGTTAAGAGGACTAGTCAGATGATTGTAAGGAGCCGGGCAAACTTATTGTTATAAGTTCACCTCAGAAGGAAGAGGTATAATTGGTGTGACTAGAGAAAGTCGTGGTGTTTGTTAGCCCTATACTCGTGTGTGTAATTTGAGTTTTGTGGCGGTCTCGATAACATTATATAATATGTGCCTATGTGTTTTCCGTGGTAGTGGAGTTTTATTTTCCTTCATTCGCCATAGAGGCGGGTGTTGATATTTTGAATATATATATATATCTGGTTTGTGATACTCGTTTTATATGTTTATACGAGTATGGTAATATGGTGAGTATGTAATATTGTTGGTTGTTCAGAGCGATAGCAGGCTAATGATGGAAAGACTATCGTGTTCGCGGTTCCAGGGTGGAATGGGTTGTGGTTACGATATCTCACCTGGATACAGGTTCAGTTCGCCTTTATTATAGGGATAGATGGAACTTCGATGAGCAGAGGTTTCATTATTATGATTTGAGAGTGTGGCGACCTTATAGAGATGATTTAAGGTATGTAAGGATTATTGTTGAGTGGTGAGTTTAAGATCATTATTGATTGCGCAGAGACTGAGTTTAGTGTGATGCGCTTACTGGTGTGGCTCCTAAATAGAGTCGGGAGTTCACACCACATTTAGTTGAAAGAGGGGATAGGGTATCCCGATTGCATGTGCAAAAATAACGGACCTCCATGACCAAGGAAGTTAAGTATTTGTGTGTGAAGGGGTTCCTTGTTTGGATTTCGCTTTGCGAGACGCTCCACACATGAATCTAAATGGCGTCGGGAGTGGAGAGATGTTATAGGATGCAAGGATGTGGGTTTTTTTGATAAGTCTTATAGTGTGGATGAACCAATATAAACTATGAACCATGTGATGGCGGTGTGTTTATTGAAATATTGTGCTATGGCACTAAAGTGGTCCTCTCACCACAAGTGGATGGGTGGGGTAGGACTTAGAGAGAATGATTCGAGGCTTATAGCCAAGCCTTAATGAAAAGGCAAATTTTGAGGAAATATGATTTGGGTATGATGTTCACAGTGCTTTACAGAGAATTGGCACTTCAATTTGTTAGATTTCCTTTCGTATGGGCGGAAGGATAGAATAGTATGAATGCGTTCGTAGGTTAGCATGGTAGGATTTAGGACATCCCGCTGGTGTGCCTTAGGTCGCTATATATCGATGACCGACAATGCGAGGGAGTAGTGTAACGGGAGAGTTCCTTGTTTGGATTTCTCTTTTATGAGACGTCCCACGCATGAAACCAAGCAAATGTCGGAAGTTGAGAGAGGCCTTGGGCACTAGGGATATACTTAGGATTATACTCATTTCACGTAGGTAGGGTAACGCATAGATCGTAGCATTTGTAGGATGTAAGTTTAGTAGAGTTAGTGGCACCGAGGTTAAGAGAATTGAATTTAGTGGGTTGGGAGGACCCGTGTGTGATTATTACACCGAGGAAAGGAGACTCTCATTTAGAGAGAGTGTTATGTGTCCGAAGTTCGAAGTGGATGTGCAGATGTGCACGGGTTAAAAATGTGTATGGGAACCTTAGTAAGTCAGTTTTGTATACTGCCTGAAATTGAAGGGGTGTTGTATATAAAGTTGAAGTTTAAGCCGGGAGGCACTAGAAATGATGAGTGCAATGTGACGCTATAGGAGTCACTTTACGACTGTGATAGCTGTATGGTATTTGGTTGGGAACCATTGGGTTAGTATCGTTCCCTTTGAGGTATTAGGATTTGGAGCGATCCTAGGTTAGTATAGGTAGCATTGGTTGTATCTGAATTTCGAGGACGAAATTCCATTGTAGGGGGGAGTATGTAACAACCCGTCCTCTTTGAAGACATTAAATTCCATAATTGAGTAGAAATTGGCAATTTGGAGAATTTCTCGAAATATAGATTTTTGGGATTTTCAAGGATTTGACGATTGTCGATAGGTGATATATTTACTTTTGGGGTTAAATAAATATATCGAGGTATTTTAATTATATGTCGCAGTCGAGTAAAGCGATAAAAGTTAAATTTTTGATTGGAAACTCGCATTAAGTTATATGGGTTAGAATAGTGAGATGCGGTCAAGTACCTTGGATGTAATTTTTTACTTCACCGGGAGTCTCGGAATGTCCGAGATAGTCGAAAAAGAGTGTCTGATTGTCGAAAATGAGTTTCGAGGAATTTTGGAGTTAAAAGGGCTCGTAATTGAGTAAACGAGTCATTTTTTGGTTTTAAGGGTTAAACCCCTTTTCTTTCTATATAAAGAGGGAGAGAGGGAGAAAAGAAAAGAGAATAGAAAGAAAAGAGAGAAGAGAGAAGATGATGAGAGAAAAGAGGAGAAAAAGGGAGACTCCGGCCAAACTCCGCGTGATTCGACTCGAGGTCGTCAGATTATATCCATGAGGCAAGTGTTTACTTGCTTTATTTATTTTTAAGCATAAATATCTCATATCACTGTTGGTATAAACAAACCCTAAAGATTTTGGGTCGGGTTTTTCGTGGATAAAACGGGTTTTTCTCGAAAGCTAAACGGGAAAACCACCAAAAATATCAATTTGGAGAAACCTAGGAATTTCTTGAATTTAGTTGTTGATTCTTGGTTCTAGAATGATTACAACCTATTTATTTTGTGTATATATAGTTAGGTATAGTTATATGTTGGTGGGAGAAGAGATAAAAAGCTTAAAGGCGTATTAATGGAGGTTTGGGATCGTTGGAGATGATGATGAATAGTGAGGCAATGACTTTTCCGAATCGATTCGGCCCTGATACGAATCGATTCAGCTCCTAGTCAAAAAATAAAAATTGTAGATCTTTTCGATGCGTTCGCGTGGGCACCAACCGTGTATTTTTATGATTTTTTTTGGATTTATAGTAATTTTTATACGGAAAGCTGTCCAAGATCAAAATCGTTAGTTAGAAATTTAGGATAGAACTTTAGAGATAAGTATTAGGGGTTCTCAAATGGAGTGTTAGGACCTCTAAAGAATTTTAGGAGATATAAAAACTTTGGTTTTGTAGGAATAAATCCAAGTTATGATTTAAATGGAGATTGTATTGAATTTTGGGTATTTTGGAGATTGAAAAATTGCCCAAACAGTGCCCCTCGAATAGGCCGAATCGATTCGGGTCTAGGCCAAATCGATTCGCCTAAGGGGATCTATGATTCTGTAGTGGGCCGAATCGATTCGAATTTAGACCGAATCGATTCGCCATTAAGGACATGTTTGCAGAACAATTTTCGAATCGATTCGGATTGGGGGCCGAATCGATTCGCCCACCCCAACCGATTCGCAAATGGGGCGAATCGATTCGCTTTGGTCAGATTTGCCAGTTTTCTCCCCTTAAGAGTATGGAGAGTTAAATTACAATTTGGGGAATTATATGGGAGACCCTAGTTATGATATAGGGACTCCTAAATGATGGTTTTGAGGGTTATTAAACCTTTATATGAAAGAGAAGGCCTTGGATTGGTGTACTGCATAATATGGGGAACGAACATAGTTAACGTTCGGGACGAACAGAATTTAAAAGACAGAGTTCGGCTATCATTGAGCATAAGTATGTATGTATTTGAATGTATGTGAGTTGAATACATCTTGGTGAAACCTAGGAAGTGATTTCTAGGGATTTATATCTTTGGGATTAATGGTCATTGCTAGATGTAATTTTCAATTACGGCCATATATATATATATATTCGAGGATGAATATATATATATATATATATATATATACTATGTGATTAAAGTATATATATATATATGATATGATGTAAATGACTTTTGAAAATGTAAAGATAAATGTTTTCAAAATGGAAGGATAAATGATTTTCATAAATAATAATTTATGGATACACACCTCTCTAAATCGCTATCATAAGGGAAGTTGTGTTTATATAGTGAAGCGCCCTGGCTAATGAATGCAGGGTGGATATAGTCCAATAGGCTATATGGGCGATTATATATGTTTACTGCACTGGTGAGGTAATTCTGGGTGTGTTTATGACTCTCCCTCTGGCATATGGCCGCTTCCCGACATTTCGGTAGGTTCCCAGGTTATCTTGTTTGATAGGCCCGGGAAGATGATAACCATTTAGGGGCGCGTCCAGTGGGGAAACTCGGAGGGACGGTCTTTGATATGTTAAAGAAATTCATGATAATGAATTGGCTTTAAATACATTTCCCGGATGGAAGAAGGGAAATGGGATAAACGTTTTGGCTTCGGATACATTTCCCCGATGGAAGAAGGGAAATGGAAGCATGTGAGATGGTAAAAGCATTTTTATGATAATAAAAATGGCTTTTAAATACATTTCCTGGATATAAGAAGGGAAATGGGATATTATGGAAAAAAAAGCACTTTTATAATAATAAAATTGGCTTTTAAATACATTTCCTGGATATAAGAAAGGAAATGGAAAGTTTTGAGATAAAATTGACAAGTATTTGTAAATACTTTGTATATTAATCCTCAGTCCGGGAGATATTATTCGGATGTATATTGTAAGGTATATATAAGAATGAATGTGAAATGTATATAAATATAAGTATGTATCTATACTTTAGTTTTGTGCTACGGGCCTAATGGATCTCTACCATTAACCCTGCCAAGTAGTAGTGTATCGGGGGGGGGGGGGGGGGTTCGTTGTTTGGATTTTGCTTCGCGAGACACCCCACGCACGAACTTAGCGCAATGTTGAGAATGGAGGGAAGTTTAGCCCTTAGTACTCGGGGGTAGAGGTTTCTAGTGGATGGGTGAATTAACTTAGTTAGGCGGGGTAGCTTAACTAGAATGTTAAGTGCGTTAGGTGTGCACTGTTAGAAGAGAGGTGAGGGGTATCTCATAGGAGTGCGATACCAATTTAAATATGAGATAAAATCTATTATTCTAAAAATAAAGCATTTATGCACTTGCAAAATATTTTCAAACTCGGGCTCTGACCCGTTTACCTACCTTTCCTTTCTTGCTATATATATATATATATATATATATATATATATATATAGAGGTGTCGAGACACAGGGACGCCTGGATGACACTTCTTTCGAGTCAGACGTCGGCTGCAGCAGCTGTGGATGCATGCAGTATTTTCAATAGATGCTTCTATCCTTGTAATCCAGATAGGAGGTACTGTATAAACATTCGGGCCAATGGCCCAATCGCATTTATTTCTCCTTTTAGTACAGCATTCGATATGATTGTATATTTTGGCCGAGTGTTCGGTTATTTTATTTCATTTCAGTTTCATTTACGCAAACTGTGTGGATGTTTTAATTTAGTAGTTGTTTAAAAAGAGTAGTTAAGTAAAATTTTGACACCGGCCTAATAGGTTATTAGTAATTAAATGGATTTTCGACAGTGATGCTAAGAATGATCTATAAGCGACTCCTGTTTTAATTTGATATAGGAGTGATCGCCCGATATTTTATTAGGCGGGTTGTCACATTTATGTCCTAACAATAAATAAAAAATAGATGAAAAAGAGACATTACCGAGTTTGAAGAAATTAAATGTCTTTGTCCTTTGAAAGTATATTTTTGCAAGTATGATAAATTTGTAAAACGAAAAATATGTTTAAACCATTTAATATGATTTTATAGCTTAAAATCAATATTCTCATGAATATAAACATGTAGGAATTTGGCACTATGTGTATAAACAAGATTAAAGAAGATTTTGTGGGGTTTAAACATGAAATAAAAAACCTAGAAATTCTTCTCTTTAAAATGTGTTAAAAAAGGGCTAAAAGTATGATAAGCACAAAGTGTAAGACTACATGTAAAATAAAAGAATTGTTATTTTCTTATCAAAGTAGTCTTAGGTGTAAATAAATTTCTTGAATAAAGAAAGTAAAGAAATGTGTGGTTTGGGAAATGGTTAATTAGGGTATTCAATAAGTGTTAATGGGTAAACATGGAAAAGTTAGTGTGCATTACATAGCGATGCTGTAAAAGATTAACACTTACAAATTTGAAAAGGAATTAAAGAGGTAAAGGGGTTTTCAATTAAGAAGAATATTAATTCAAGGCTAAAAATGGTGTTAAGGTGTTAAAACACTTAAGAAGTTAGTGTGAATAACTTAATTGTGTTTTGTAGGAAATTAACATTTGTGGAAGTGGAGGAAAAGGTTATTTGGAAACTTTTATGAAATAAAAATGTTGAAAAGGGTGTTACGCAAAGTGATCCTAAATAAATATTGTTTTGAAATAAAATCAAGGTTAAAGTGTAAAGTACATAAAATGATAAAATTTCAAAGTGTAACACAAGTTGGGGTGTAACCCGAGTTTTAGTTTTTGTTAGGTAAAAAGGAAAAGTGGGGTAATGTGGACATTTGTAAAATGCTAAAACACATTAAAGGAACTCAGATGAAACTGGGATAATTAAGAAGGGACGGGATCCCTAGGGTGAATAACCCAAAACCACTGGCGAGAGGATATGGTGCGCATAACCGACGTTATGGAGCTCGTTAAAGTATGCGGTATTGGAAGATTCTGAAAAAAGATAAAAGAAAAAAAGGTAAAATGTCAAGAAATGGGTTGTGTCATTGGTTAATATCCATTAAGTAAGAAAACGAGTAAAGTAAGTGGGTAAATGGGTGATTAGGAAACCTAAGCGGTTAAACCCATAATTAAGACAACAATGTACTGTAAAAGGTTCTCAAAGATTAAATGAGTATTTTTGAATACGATGTTCGCATGTGTTGAAAGGGTGGGTTACAGCGAAAACATTAAAGTGTGTTGAATAAAATAAAAAGGGTGATTTCGGTAAATGAATTATTTTGGGTAAATTAAATGTAGTGGTTTCAATTGTTGAGTCGGGTGTGTTAGATAGAGTGCGAAATACTAGAACGAATAAAAGGAAATGCGATACCCCGTTGTGACAACCCGATATAAGTATGATAAATTATATTTAAATCATACTTATATTATGTAGTATGAATAATGTGTTATTAGTATATCTAATGTTAAGTGATTATGGTTAGTATAATTCTACTTTCATAAATCATGAAATGTCGAATTATTTACGAACACAAGATTTGGTTATTTTCGATAGAAATGTTCCTATTTAAGACTAGTTTTGACCCTTATAACATTACAACTCACTTGAGGTGAAAAATACATAGTTGTATACATGTGAGCTAGGGTGTTAACACAACAAACGTTGCATGAAACGGATGTTTGAGTGAGAAGTTAGGCCAAAATTACGAACAAGGGGCAAATTTGTCAATTCCCTTAAGTGATAAATTTTCTTTTATTAAACCAAATGTTATAATTTGATTGGATGGATTGGGAGGAAGCCTTAGCCGACTTAAAACTCTTCTTCTAACATATTTATTTAGCCAATTTAAGCCTAAGTTCAGTTTTAAGGGTTTTTGGCTTGAGGAAAGAGAAAGTAGATGTTAAGGAAGAAAGGGTTTCATTAAAAGCTAGGAAAAGAATTCCAAGAAAATTCTTAAGGTGTTTCCAAGGTAAAATTATGTGTTAATATTGTTTTAATCTTTTATTATACTTATTTCAAAGTATATAAATCGTGAAGTCTTGATTAAAATTCCATCCTCCTTTGTGATAATATGTATTGGTTCATATGTGAGATAAGTGGTGTTATAGGTCATATTGCTTTGTATTGAAACCCTTTGTATTCAAACTTGCATATCTCTTTGTGTGCTTACTGGAATTGGGAAATTCTAATTGGATATCAAAATAGACTCATATATTCATATAATATCCTAAAATTAGAATTTAAATCCTTATGGTTAGGCCTTACTGATGGTTTCAAGTTGGTATATAGTTGTTGTTTGTATATTTCATTTTGGTACGCCCTGAGTTTTGTCAAGCTTTTGAGATAGAAAATGAAATCCAAATATTATGAAACTTTAATTATGTACTATTCAGTATGTCTACTAAAATTTTGTTGAAAATCATGTAAAGTTATTCTGGAGAAAAATTATGAAAATTCTTGGAAGTTGAAGAAACAATAGAGGAGCTTGTAGGGCAGATTTCTTGTGGTGTAAAGAAATAGTCATAACTTGCCCTAGGGAGCTCGAAAAATTACACCGTCACTTGTGCTGGAAAGTATATTCATATATGTTTTCATATTGATAAGGTTAGACACCTGTATGTGTGCAATTAATGAATATGGGAAGGTTAAGTATGGAGGACAATAATTTCAGGCCATACTGGATATCCCATGAAAGAATATTTTTATCTACTCCTTCCGAAGGGTATTTTGATTACATGTTTCATGTGTATATATATTCAGGAGTATACTTTTAAGTTTACTTGAGTTTAGTTATAAATTCCTTACGAGGTAGTTTCTAGGGTTGAATGTTCATGACCTTATCAACATATATACCATCGTTTTGTCTTTACACATGTTTCATGGGATATGACTTGAGTAGAATCATATTGTGGTTGTGTACTCATTGAAAGTTACATAATTATATTAAGATAATACTTATGATTGAGTTTCAGTACTGATTTAGTTGGATTAACAGGTGTAAGGTCAAATCAACCAAATTTAGCTCCACCCGAGGGAAACGTGAATACATAGTTGACAACACAAGGTGAGTGTACTTACTGAGTTGATTTTGGATCTGATGTATATGTATTATATGTTGAGATGATATGGCTTATTTAAAAGTCATGAGATGTTGAGATGTTATGTCTTATTTAAAAGCCAAGCGACGTTGAGATGTTATGGCTTTATAAAAGTCAGGATATGTTGAGTTGCTATGCAATTCAGGAGATGTTAGGTTATTAAAACCTATGGATATGACTATTGCCTACGGGCAGGAGATATGGGATTTATTAACTTCGGATATGTATATGGACTAATTTGGCCCAGAGATGAATATATAAATATGTTGAGATGTTAATATTGTACTTTTACGTTATAGAGATGTAGTACATTCACTGAGTTTTTAAACTCATGATTTTATATGTTTACATTTTCAGGTTTTGAAGCTGCCACTGTCAAGTCTAGGATGTTTAGTGAATAGTTGTATTGTCTCGTCAGTTTGTTTTGTACATTGTACTAGTTGTAATTAAGTTAAATGGTATGGGAGTTTTGTTTAAATTATGTCTCCTTAAAACGATTGTATTTTTAGTATTCCGCATTTTAACCTTGAAGTTGTTTTAATGTGTATTACCAAACAAATAAATAAATAATAAGTGTGGTTTGCGAAATATTGAGTTAATTATATCCTAATGGGGTTAGGGGGTGACACCCGCTCTAGAAAAGAAATATTGAATAATAACTTTATGATTTTATTCAAAGGAAAAATTTTAGGAATAAATATATAAGGAAATTACGCCAAAATGACACGAAAAGTAATTAAGTAGAAAAACAATCTCCACGTTGCATGGTTCGCATGGATGCACATTTAAGTCCTAATAGTCTTAGTAAGTATGTTGGTTTAGTTTGATGCAAGAATGCAAATTAATGATTGTGATACGGTCATGCCTAATATAAGATGACTTTTGTCAGCATGTGTTGTACAGGACGCGAACTTGCATGATTTTTATAGGACTAATGGAGAATGAAAAAAATAGCATGGCTACATATTTAGAGTCCTAAAAATATTAGGAAAAATACCATGCAGAGAAAAGAATAAAATAATATAAAAGTTAATCTAGCACTTTTTAACGGTACGCGACACTGCGAAAACGCAACTTTGAGTAAATTGTTTACAACTATTGGAATGTCAAAAAAAAAATTAAATGACCATATATATTAGACCCTAGAAATATAAATAAAAATACAATGTGGTCAAAAGTTAAAAAAAATATATTATTATTTTCGTCAAAAAATAAAAGTTCTCAGAAAATTCTGAAAAATTCTAGATTGACTTAAAATTTAATTTTGAGCAAGTCCCTTCTTCAACATCTCTAAAACAATTCATCTAATGCCTTTTTTTCGTAATTTTCTACTCGGCCACATTGTATAATTTTATGTTGTTTTCCACTTCCTTTTGCTCTTGCTTTCTTAGTTGTCCAATTCCAACTTTTGAGCTGCTGATTAGGGGTCATCCTTGGCATATTATGGGTAGTGAAAATATTGTGTTGGCCATTGTTAGATGCCCATGTGAGTGTGTTAGTTGGTGTTTTATTACAAGAGAGAGATGAAGGTAGCTTTGGTTCATATTAATCTCATCATATTTGTGTAACTTCTCTATCATTCTATAAACACTTCTAAACCATTATTACTCTCTCAAACCTGTAATTCACCGCCCCACCCTCCATAAAACCACCCAAACTCCATATTTGTGATATATTTACACCTCAAAACAACCACTGAAGAGGTATATATCTTAAGGAAATCTTGGAGCTTATATTTTGGTGCTAGAGTTGGAGTTTTGCAACATTTCTTAAAGCTTGAAGAAGGTGTTCCTAGAGCACTTATAGAGCTCTCATAAATTATGCTTTTGGTAAACCCTTCAGGCCACCTTCAAGGGTGGGGGTAGCTCCTCCTACACCACCATTTCAGAGTCTTAAGAGGTGGGAAAATCTTACTTTGGTTGAGGTTTAGAGTTTAATAATTTTTAGAATGATATTTACATATAATAGACTTGATATATGTAGTATTTTAGATAATTTACAACTTTATGTTATTTAGTCATCATATCAACATTTGGTGTATAGAAATGAGTTTTTAAGAAGTAATTTTTAAGGGTTCAAAAGATGGATAAATTTTAGAATATTAGCCTTGAATATTTTATGAAATAAAATGTGTCAAAATGACGTTTCAAAGGTAAATAATCTAATTTCCTGTTTAGAAAAATATTGGGCTAATACAGGCCATTTTTATGAAATAAAAATGGTACTTTCCTACCAAAATCATGAAGTAGAAGAAGAAGTTGGACTTTTACTTAAATGGGTGTTTTGAGATGCATAAACTCAAAATAAAAAATATTTGAGGTTGATATGCAAATAATCAAAGTATAAAATGCTCACTTTTAAATTGATACTTAAGCGTAATTCAAGAAAGTAAAGAAGGCCAATGTGTTGATAGTGGTCAAATGGGTATTTAAAGTGCGTACAACTTATTTTGGAAAGATAAATGGAAATAAAACCTTTTTATAAAATTTGGAATTTATTACTGAAATTATGTTGGAAATATCACTAATAGATTTTGAGAAGTTATAAATTAGTTATTTGGCGAAATTAGTATGTTTAAACCCATTCAAAAAGATAATATTTGTGTGAAACAAATAGTAGTGGCATTGTCATAAATAAAGTGAAAAGTATGCTGTCACGAAAATATTTGGCAATTAAATGTATTAGTTTAGTTTGATAAAAAGAGATTAATTATATATTTTTGCTAAGTAAAAATAATGAGTTTCATGGAAATGATATTCAAAGTGTTAACGTGATAATTGTGAGATATGGGTAAAAATATAGTTTTTGACAAGTGTTAAATAGTTAAAAGTGTTTTTAAAGTTTAGTTCAAAACTTAGTAACTATTTTTGGGAATAACACTTGTTAAATGGCTAAGTGGTACGTTTTGGCAAGAAACGGGTAAACTCTGTAAATTTACGTAAAGCGGAACATTTTTATGAAATAAAAACTGTCAACGAATAGTTTTGATGAAAAAGGAAGAACGTGATTTTCCTAGTGAGAATGAATGTGAACATTGAGAATACTGTTGAAACACATGGAAAAGATAAGAACGGATACTTGAATCATGCCAAGAATTAAGTAGGACATGACATCCCTAATGGTGAAAGACCCCAAAGCCTGTACATATGAGTATATGGCGACTGGAGACCGATGGTGTGGAGCCCGTGAAGTCCATGAATAATGGCTATAGTCCAAGACCAAGATTGATAATTCTTATAATAAGAAATGAAGAATGAGAATATTTTTTATATTAATGCAAATAAATATTGAGATTTGCCAAAGTTTTCATGAAATAAATATGGAAATATGGAAATAGCCAAAGTTTTCATGAAATAATAAATGTTTTTACTCATGTGGTGTACAAGTTTCTAAATAAAAAATGAATATTTTCCCAAGAGGAGGTGTGCGTGTGATAAAGATTGTTTTCATGAGACTACTAAAATAATTGCAAAGTGAATCTAGCGCGAGTTAATAAACGTTGAATAGATGAATATTTTCAAGAAAAGAAAGGGTTTTCCTATAAATGATTAATTGTGTGCGTTAATGGGAAAGAATGTGATTTTAAAGAAACATTATCCAAAATGACTATTTTGGGAAATAAAAGGAGGATCAACGGGGATGAATAATATTTTTGGAATAAAATGGTTTAATACATCAGAGCATATATTTTCAAAAGTATATGTGTAGATATATACATATTTTCATGAGCATATAGTGAGTGAGTATTCTTTTCTATCATTCGTTTCTATGTTGCATTTGCATAAATCCCACCGAGCCTTTCTCTCACTCACTCCTCTTTGTTACGGCAGGTTGTATGTGGTTCCATACTTTGAAAGCATTATACATGTAATATTTACTTGCATTAACATTAGTAGCACTGTTTACTTGGCCTTGGGCCACTTCTGTTGGGTCCCGCATGTAGTTTATTTTATATTGAAATTGTATGCTAAGCAAAGCGTAATGTTTTTTAATAATAAAACTAGAATAGTAACATTATTTAGGTTGTTCATTGAACCCCACACTTGACACTCGGATCGGATTAGGGTCGATCCTATAATAACCGTTAAATCTGATTCGGGGCGTCACAACTTGGTATCAGAACTTTAGGTTCAATGTTTCTTTCGGGTGTGACATGGTTAGGTCGGTAGTGGATCTTTCGATGGCAATGTTAGTTTGGTCCGGTCACACAAGTTTGGTGACAGTTTATATCTTTGTCAATAAATTCAAAGAGGTTAGCATTACAAGTAAGTTGGTGCCAAATGGCACACGATCAGGTTGATAGTTATATATTCTTTCGCATTTCTAATATAGATATGTTAGAAATTACGGGCGTCAGCATAAGCTAATGTCTCCTACATCGTAATTCCATTGTATAAGAGATATATTGTGCGTTAATTTTAATGGTAACAAAGAATAAGAGGAGTTAATGCACCAAATAGTGTGAGCTAAATTGTAGCTAGAGAGATTGGTTGAGTTTAACTTTGGAGATTGGGTGACTTGAGTGTATATTATAAGTGTTGACTTCGTAGGGAGCGTGTATTAAATTGAAGACTCAGATTAATGTATTTGGGTGTATGTCTTGGGTAGTATATTTGTGAGTATTGATCTTCTGATGAGAAATTAGTAGGTCCCTCGGTTGAGGACTGGGGTTTATTATACAGTGATGCATATATTTTGGATATAATGTAGACTTGGATAATCGTGATGACTTAAGGTGACCTAGGAATTAACTTAAATAGTCCTTGTGGAACAATGTTGATGATGGTATTAATTTTATTATTTTAATAGTACGATATTGAGGAATATGATCTCTTGTAGTGTTTGCGGTATGGTCTTTGATGTTTATAGGCAATACCCGATGTCCCGTATCCTACCAAAGTCTTTAGTAAATATCAACATGTGATCTATCGCATGGTATGGTAATTGCATCTTAGAGATAAGCTACATTTGTGAATTGACACTCATTGAGGTTTATATGACATAGTCTAGTGATTTTTACTACGAATTAGTAATTTGGTAAGTTTCTAATTCCATGATAATTGCTCTTAGGAGTAAGTGCTTAGGTTATTTGAGAAAAATAGTAATGAAAGTAATTAGCATTTCGAGGCGATACCTTTGGGGTTGTATATCATATATAAAACTAAGGTTGATTCGTGTTCTCGGTGATAGACATGTTATTTACTTGCATAGAAATGATAAATTAAGGTGACACAAGAATATGTCCTGGGTGATTCCCTAGTATATGATGGGAGATAATTGGTATGACGTTAGAAGAATCAAATCAATGATTACCACATAAAGATATTGAAGATTAGTGACCTTAATCAAATCTTTATGATAAACAATTGGGTTGACTTGAGTTGAGTATTTTTGGGACATTAATACAATATGCTCATGTCGTGATGAAATAATTATTGAACTTGGTCATATGTGTTAGCTCGGGAAATGTCTAAATCTTATGTCGTTACCTTAAAGATCGGAGAATGATTGCATTGAGGATTCCATAAAATAATAATAGGTCATTAGTGAATAAATCGTGTTAACATGCGAAAATGCATTAGGATTGGTGACATAAAATGAATTGATTCCGATTACTAACACGTATCTTGATATAACTCTTGGAGAAATATAAGTTGGTAATTATATCCGATTTTTTTTACAAGCACTTAGATGTGATTAATTAGCATTTATTTCTAGGACATCGAGTAGGACAAGATTTTAGTGCGACACACGATTCTTTCATTTGATTGTGTATACCCCTTTATAAAAAATTATAAGTTTACGGAAGTTATCCATAAAGCCTTGGAGAATATGAGTATTAAGGATTGTTTAGGTGTTGATTAATCATTATCATATATGTTGACTTGTGGAAAAACCTTGGAGATTAACACCATGAATCGTAAAACTTGTCTTAATATGATCTTTGAGGATTGTGTCGTAAACATGATGGTAACTGTTAGGTTGTGTGCTTGGTAGAATTTAGAGTAACTTGATGTTGTATCAATATTTATTGAATAACTCTTGGAATGAAGTGTTAGGATTGATCATAGCACCCTGTTGTGATACCAATATGCAGGGGATAACCCTAGTAAAAAGAAATCATTATTCGCCTAGCATAACCCTTAGTGATATTACAAGGTGAGCAAAGATCTTACCTATGAGATTTGAAGCGCCAGCTTCGACTAAAGTGTGATATTTAGGATTACATATGATGTTTATCAAAGTTAGGAAGTTGTTGGTAAATTCAGATGATTAAGACTGTGAATATGTGTTGAACTTGAAAATTGAGGTTAGATACCACGTATTGAAATTTGGAGACCTAGGTATGATGGATTGGCTATTTGTGATAAAAGATGAGAAGGGTGATCTAGCGTGAAATTGGTGCAGTACGTACAAATATAAAAGTGTAACCCATAACATTAGTCATAAGGAGGAAAGACTTGTATTTTAGCTTCGTGAAAGAATTAGTTTGTACTTCAGTAAGACTGGAAAATTTGTGCATGATCAGTCAATGTACATAGGAGGAGCATTTGTTATAAGTTGTGGACCTTAAGAGGACTTGTGGGTTCGTACTTTATGAAGAACAGTTCGGTGCCTAAATTTGATTGTTATCCTTTGGCTCGGTATTCACTTAATTCGTTGTGATTCCATATGTTTCATTTGATCCCAGTAATGGGAAGTTGTTATTCGGTTGTGATCTGGGTGTGACACTACATAAGCTCAGTAGTGGCGTGGGTTAGGCCGGTTATGGCTGATGCATCACAGTAAATGAGTGCGCACTTTGTTGGAAGCACCATAATCTTTTCATTAGTTAGTGTGTGCACATCGTCTCGCGATTTGTTGCTCGTATTTTGCATGTGTAAATCGGTTATCTTAGGTTAACGGCCCTATTAGTTTACCGATAGAACTAGTTACAGTTGGAGTTACAATACGTTTCATCATAGGTTCAAGAATACGATTTAAGAATTACGTGGATATCAGACTTAATGAAACCCTGAGTGCAGATGTTACACTCCGAATTAAGGATATAGTTACTCATATATATAATTTGGATTATGATGTCTAGGATGCTTCGAGGTTAATATGAAGATGTCATGGGAGGTTTCGGTCTTTCAGGACAACGTGATAAAGTGACTCTTTAAGATTGTTGATATGAATGATTAGGAAGTGTTACACATGTATTAACCTAGTCTTGACGTGATTCAAAATTTGAGAAAACAGATATTTGTAAATCCTAAGTCGTGATGATGAATTCATTAATGATGCCATTATGTCTGAGGAATACCGATTGTTTAGAAAAAATTGTTGGGATTAATAAGTTAGGCATGCTTGGGTATTAGTAATGAAAAACCTTACCATGATTGGGTTAACTTGATGGTAATTAACGTGGATGGAATCTTTGAGTTTTAACTGTAAGATTAGGATACTCCAGAATCATAAATGGTTTGCTTAGAGTACTTAATGATTAAGATTGATGAGTTAACAATTTCGAGGATGAAATTTCTTAAGGAGGGAAGAATGTGATACCCCGCCCTAGAAAAGAAATATTGAATAATAAATTGATGATTTTATTCGAAGGCAAACTTTTAGTAATAAATATATAAGGGAATTACACCAAAATTGCATGAAAAGTAATTAAGGAGAAAAGGAATCTGTGTGTTCCATGGTTCGCATGGATGCGCATTTAAGTCCTAATAGTCTTAGTAAGTATGTTGGTTAGGTTTGATACAAAAATGTCAATGAACGATTGTGGCACGGTCATGCTTAATATAAGACGATTTTTGTGCGCATGTGTCGCGCACGACGCGAACTTGAACGATTTTTGTTGGACTATTGGAGAATGATAAAAATAGTGTGGCTACATATTTAGAGTCCTAAAAATATAAGAAAAAACACCATGTAGAGAAAAGAATAAAATAATATAAAAGTTAATCTAGCACTTTTTGACGGTACGCGACACTACGAAAACGCAACTTTGTGCAAATTGTTTAGGACTATTGGACTGTCAAAATAAAAATAAAATGACCATATATATTAGACCATAAAAATACATATAAAAATACCATGGGGATCAAAAGTAAAAAATAAATAAAAAATAAAATATTATTATTTTCGTCAAAAAATAAAATTGCTCAGAAAATTCTGAAAAATTTCACGTCGACTTAAAATTTAATTAGGAGCAACTTTCTCTTCTTTAACATCTCCAAAAAAATTTACCTATTGCCTTGTTTTGGTAATTTTCTACTCGGCCAGATTGTATAATTTTAGGTTGTTTTCCAACTACTTTTGTTCTTGCTTTCATAGTTGTCCAATTCCAACTTTTGAGTTGCTGATTAGGGATCATCCTTGACATATTATGGGTAGTAGAAATTATTGTGTTGTCCATTGTTATATTACCATGTGAGCGTGCCAGTTTGTGTGTTAGTATAAGAGAGAGACAGAGGTAGCTTTGGTTTATATTATTCTCATCAGATTTGTGTAACTTCTCTATCATTCTATAAACACTTGTATATTACTCTCCCAAACCCATAACTCACCTCGCCACCCTCCATAAAACCACCCAAACTCCATATTTATAACATATTTACACCTCAAAACAACCACTCAAGAGGTATATAGCTTAAGAAAATCTTGGAGCTAGAGTTGGAGTTTTGGGGCATTTCTTGGGGATTGAAGAAGGAGTTCATAGAGAACTTATAGAGCTCTCATAAAGGATGCATTTTGTTACCCCTTGAGGCAACCTTTGAAGGTAGGGGTTGCTCATCCTACACCACCGTTTTAGAGTCTTAAGAGGTGGAAAAATCTTACTTTGATTGAGGTTTAGAGTTTGATAATTTTTAGAATGATATATACATATAATAAACTTGATATATGTAGTATTTTAGATAATTTATAACTTTATGTTGTTTAGTCATCATATCATCATTTGGTGTATAGAAATGAATTTTTAAGATGTAATTTTTATGGGTATAAAACGTAGATAAATTTTAGAATATTAGCCTTGAATATTTTATGAAATAAAATGTGTCAAAACGATGTTTCAAAGGTAAATAATGTAGTTTCATGTTTAGAAAAGTATTGGGCTAATATAGGCCATTTTTATGAGATAAAAATTGGACTTTCTTACCAAAATGATGAAGCAGAAGAAGTTGGACTTTTACTTAAATGAGTGTTTTTGAGATGCATAAACTCATAATAAGAAATATTTGGGGTTGATATGTAAATAATCAAAGTATAAAATGCTTACTTTTAAATTGATACTTAAGTGTAATTAAAGAAAATAAAGAAGGCCAGTGTGTCGATAGTGGCCAAATGGGTATTTAAAATGTGTTCAACTTATTTTGGAAACATAAATGGAAATAAAGCCTTTTCATAAAATTTGAAATCTATTACTGAAATTATGTTGGAAATATCATAAATACACTTTGAGAAGTTATAAATTGGTTTTTTGGAGAAATTGGTATGTTTAAACCCATTTAAAAGGATAATATTTGTGTGAAACAAATAGTAGTGGCATTGTCGTAAATAGAGTGAAAAGTTTGCCGTCAAGAAAATATTTGGCAATTAATTGTATTAATTGAGTTTGGTAAAAGGAGATTAAGGATATCTTATTGCTAAGTAAAACTAATGAGTTTCATGGAAATGATATTCTAAGTGTTAACGTGACAAGTGTGAGATATGGGTAAAAATATAGTTTGTTTGATTTTTTATAAATAAATCATTGTATTAAAAACCAAATGCTAAGGGACTGAACCCGTATACAGGGAGTATACAAAGAACAGAAAAACAAGAAAAGCAAGAAAAGACACAAGCAGCTGCATTTCAGACTCCCAATTATACCATAGAGCGGATCTCCTCTATAAACTCAACAAACTCCTGATTCGTGACCGAGATCTTCCCTTTGGACCAGCCAAGAGGGGTGCTTAAAAATAGGTAACGAAGTCTTGATGGCACCATCTCAATCCTTTCGAAACAACGAGCATTCCTCTCCTTCCATATCGTCCACAAAATACAGTGAGGAACCAAACGCCAAACCCGTTTGTCTCCTACCCACCCCCAAGGAGGTTTCCACGTCTCTAAGAGAGTCCTGACTGACTCAGGCATGACCCATGAGGTCTTAGATATGGCTAGAAAAATATCCCACAAACCACTCGTCACCCTGCAGTGCAAAAAAAGATGGATGGTCGTCTCCTCTTCCTCCTTGCATAATGACCACCGACTAGCCAGATGATAGCTTCTCTTCTGCGGGCCTTCGATCATTAAAATGGCTTGCTTAACCACCATCCAAACGAAGAATCTAACCTTAGGCGGCGCCTTTACCTTCCATAGCTGCTTCCAGGGGAAACGGGTCCTGGGAATTCCACTGTCACTCAGAATATAATAGAACCCCCTAACCATGAAAGACAGTGTTAAGTGGTTAAAAGTGTTTTTAATGTTAAGTTGAAAACTTAATAACTATTTTTGGGAATAACACTTCTTAAATGGGTAAGTGGTAAGTTTTGGCAAGAAACGGGTAAACTCTGTAAATTTCATGAGGCGAAATATTTTTATGAAATAAAAATGTCAATGAATAGTTTTGATGAAAAAGGAAGAAAGTGATTTTCCAAGTGAGAATGAATATGAACATTGAGAATAATGTTGAAACACATGGAAAAGATAAGAACGGATACTTGAATGATGCCAAGAATTAAGCAGGGCATGATGTCCCTAATGGTTAAAGACCCCAAAGCATGTAAATATGAGCATATCGCGATTGGAGACCGATGGTGTGGAGCTCGTGAAGTCCAGGAATAATTCCTAGATGTGACACCCCACTTAAAATAATAAAGGGTGGCCAGACCTATACTACATTAAATCAGGAGTCTCAGATGACTCAATCTCAGCACCAACGGACTATACAATAACTGATAAGGCTAACTACACGAAATCGTATAAGCGAAATGCCGGAATTAAATAGAACATGCCACCAACAATATAGATATCTAGCAAAGGTAACATGAACACAAGTACCATGATAATAGAAGTGATAAAATAAAGTGAACTGATTACATACAAGGAAAAAATATACCCGAATAAGCTATTGGGTCACAGACGGTACAACAACCATAAGGAAGAAATATAAGCAGCTCTAATTAACTCTTGGATGTAAAACCGATGTACAAAATCAATCCTATCAAGATTCATAAAGAAATAGGAAGAAACTACAATCTAAATCCCGCAACAGTACGCACCTGTTACGGCTCCCAAGACTCTGAATAGAAAATCATCCGGCATCCATATTGTATGACACCTGTAGTAATATATACATATAGAAGGAGAGAAATATAAACGGGTCAGAGCCCGAGGTGTAAAAATGTTTAGCAAGTGTGTTAACGTGCATAATTAATATTAATGGCTTATTTCATAATTAAAGTGGAGTCGCACTCTCATGAAACCCCAAACTCACCTCTCATCTAACAACGCACACCTATTCGCGTCCTGGAATCTTAATTAAGTTACCCCACCCATAAGGACAACCTACCTTAGAATAGGCACGGCCTATACCCGCAAGACCTTCCATTCTAACATAAACCAATAATCCTTCCCATTATAATCACACTTAATTATATTTACACATATATGCCTTACTAGACTATAGTGGTTCCAATTATTAACTTATACCAGTTATAAGTATTAATACGTTACACATTAACATTAAGATTTCAATATAAGAGTTTATACTCAAAATAAGATTAATACAAGTACAAAGGAAAAAACTTCTCTATACTGTGAACATTGCACTACGTTTCATGCGTGGGGCGTCTCGCAAAGCGAAATCCAAATAGGGACCCCCCGATACACTACTCCTTGACAATGTTAATCATAGGGATCCATTATGTCATCCACACCAATCCTACTATTACAACTAACTAATTACTCCATATAATGTCTATTGAATTCCTTCAGTCAACATAACTGCAATTGTCTCTAAATACGATCCTTCGACCCCAATGAAAAAGTACACCAAAATCTCCCAAGATGTACATCATCGAAACTCCATATCCTTTTCACTTATAGGATATACAACGATATATATATTTTTAATCTGAATATATATATATATATATATACAATCATTCATTCCTATAACGAAGCATACATATCACACATAATATACACTATGCAATTCACATAACATAACCAACTATAGGATGCCAAAATACTTCACCATGCTATCATCTTCCAGGAATTACTCACTTTCTCCCGGGGTCACCATCTATTGGACTATTTTCTCACCGCCATGGTGACAAACTCAATCATAACGTATGGGAAGCAGTCATAGTTCCTAACCGGCAGGTGAGAACGACCCATACCCAAGACTTCTCACCCCCAAAATATAAAATTATACAAATAAATAAAATGGACGACTATGACCTGGGGAATATCCACACCCTGCTCCTCAAGACAGAGTGCTCACCCTCATCGCGCAACTTCCCATGATAGCATGTGCTTGGTATGCTTTAAACACATGTATATATATCATTCACATACACAATATATATATATCCATATGATCACATCATATAATTAAACCATCACACACGGTTTAGATATTCACGCCATGACTATACACATATCTACATATCTACATAGATATATATACATACATATATACATACCATCTCTCGTTGGTATGTATGAAACTTATAAACTCGACTATTAGTATACATAATCCTTAATATACTAGTCGTTGCTCCAATCGTATTAATTTAATTCGTTATATAAATACGATCTCTCACTTGCAGCATATTCATCCATTACCCCTATAATATGAATAGTCTTACAATATATTCAACATCATGGTTATCACCCCAAAGTTTAATGTATATAAGAATGACTACTCATCCCCATCAATATTCGAAATGCACATCGATACCTCCAATAACAATCCCGACTATCATTTGACCCAATCTTGTTCTAGTCATTATAATATTCCCCTCATTCTCAATTTAGCCTACTATTTAATTTCCCTTATGAACCCTTAATCTTATTGGGTTTACAATCTATTCCTTAAGTTAAGCATTGCTAAGGATACATGACCACTCTCTCTCATCAGTCTGTAATAATATTTTAAATAGAATCCTACCGCTATAAGGATTCGGCACAAACATCGGCCTAAAATTTCACGTTGCGCCCTCACCACTCTCTCTCAAAGAGTACTAAACCGTACGTCATATAATCTCACTTATGACATCTAAATAGAACTCCCGTTCTTAAATAAATTCCCACATTACACCAATACAGTAATCTCCAATACGCACATATATTCGTCTCCCAAAATAGGTTGTTGTCCCCCCACCAACATATCATACAAGAAACCTTAGAAATATTAAAATCATATTCCTTTCATCAATTTATAATGTTCCAAATCGATAAGCCCAAGAGGATAGGAGTAAAACTCTCACTAAGAAAAACTATTCAAAACTGCCCTGTATTCGAATCAATTCGGCCCCTTCGAATCGATTCTGCCCCAACAGCGAATCGATTCAGCCCACTAGACCTGTAAGTATGCTACATACAGAATCGATTCGAAAGGGGCTAATCGGTTTGGCCCTAAAGACATAAAGCGTATTCAACATAGCAAATCGATTCTCTAGGGGAGAATCGATTCGGCTTGTGTAGCAAGCCACGAAAAGGTGAAAATTCTCCAAAACCCAAACTTTCAAAAACCCAAATTATATAACTTTTACCCAAATATCCTCAACCCAAATATGTTCCCTACATCAAATCTCATCCTATATCTAGTTTCATCAAGTTATACTCCTTAAACCCATGTGTAAACATCAATTTCAAGATTTAAACTACAAAATCTTGGTTGATATAAATACCCAAAATCCAATTTTCTTATCCAGAAATTATGAAATGAAATACACAAATGAATTATTTAGCAAGATTAAACACTTGCCCCAAAATTGTAGATGTTGAATCGTCCTCGTGATCGCATACGGGTCGAAAATCTCCAAGTTCCATCCTCTCTCTCTTCCTTTCTTCTTCTTTCCTTCTTTCTCTCTCTTTCTCTCTTTCTCACAAATGAGATAGGCTGATCCGTATGCCTCTTAAATCTTTAAAACACAAATACCAATTTGAAATGATAATACACACTTTAAATGACTCATTTACTCCCATTCGAGTTAGACTAACTTAAAAATATTCCGGAGCCGAAATAAAACTCAATGATAGTCATTTTGACTATCTCGACCCATCCGGAATCAATGGTACACTCAAAATCGTCATCTAGAATACTTTCTAACGCCCTCAATTTTTGGACCTCAATTGCCAAATTTTAAAATTCTTCCAATTTAATTAAATTTTATTTCTCCCAAAATTTTAATTTCTCGGTCCCAAAATCGTGGGGTGTTAATATCTTCCCCCCTTACAAGAATTTCATCCGCGAAATTTAAGACATGCCTAGGACTTCGAATCTCATCTAGTCCTTACATCTACCCTGAACATTACTTTACATATCTCGCCTAGTTCTCATATCGAACCATATAGATTTAAAAAAATCAAACTAGCTACCCAGGGCGCCCATACACCGTGTACCCGAGCTCAAATCGTAAAACAATAACCCGGCTCTACTAGCCTCAAACCGTTATATAACTCTCTAATAAAATAATCTATAATAGCGTACTAAGTATATATATATATAAAAGTTTGAAATTCCCAATGGCTGAACTCTTCTCAATTCCTGACATAACCTACCTTCATGAGGGGGAGGTCTCGCAAGCGAAATCCAAATAAGGAACCATCCCAATACACTACTGTGTAGCTATGTCGGGGATTAAGATCAGTTAATCCAGAGTTAAGTTTTTATAAAAGATTTTAGAATCATAGAGACGGCCCAAAGGCCTATGTAGCCATATAATGTAAAATAATTCCCATGAATTACGACACACAAATCAAACACCTCATGTTCAAGACACAAGGCTTCAACAAACACAAAACTCTCATCAATACCTAGTTCTCAAAACTAGTACAACCCTGAGGTAAATTATTCGCTCAACAATGAATCCACCAAACTCTGAATCTTCTCAGTTATACAAATCCTTAACATTACATCAAAGCATTGCTACAAGGTAAGTCCTTCCCTCATTGGAATACCATAATTACCTTTCCTAGCTTATTCATAAAATAATAGCCCTATTGTTATTGCTCAATAATCTTAACAATCCGCGCTTTCAAAAATCAATAGCACAGCTCTCTACTAGCTCCTCACGAGACGGTCTATTTTCCCAAAAGATGCCATACAAAGGCCACGCTTGATCATTCCTTTCTAAGGCCTAATTCTCCTCAAAGAAATATCCTCCCCATAAATCCTTCCTAACCATCCTGAAGGACAAGGTGCTATTGTGACCCCCAACAATTCCTTCAGTCCTACTTAATGGACCCAAAACTCCAAATTTCTTACTCCCTCTTCCCAGAAGTCAATACTCCTGACATTGGGACAACTCCACACACGTCACATCGGTAAATGTCACCAACACAAGGTTTCCTAACAAATTTTGACGAATTTATCAATATAAACCTCCCAAGGCTTTATTATTCTCTCCTCATCACCACTTACCTTATCGATCATGAAATTCTCCTTATTATCTCTGCCAGAATCATGAAAAGAAATACTTCAAATCAAAGCGTACCTAAAATCTGTTATGGATATTACATCTCTCATCTTCCCCCTTCCTAACTAAATTATTTTTGGCGACGTCTAAGATGAAAGAGACTGTGTCAGAACGTCGTTCAAGTGAGTAGACCTCGTAGAAGAAGGTAAATGTAGTGAACACAACAATCCTGATAGTAGGGCTCTATATCAAGAACGTCAACGGAAGAACGCATAAAACTCGCACAAATCCTAAAGACACTAGAACCTGATGCTCTGATACCATATGTGACACCCCGCTTAAAATAATAACGAGTGGACATCCCTATACTACATTAAATCAGGAATCTCAGATGACTCAGTCTCAGTACCAACAGAACATACAATAACCGATAAGGCTAACTACCCGAAATCGTATAAACGAGATGCCAAAATTAAATAGAACATGCCACAGACAACAAATGAACAATATAGATATCTAGTAAAGGTAACATGAACACAAGTACCATGATAAAAGAAGTGATAGAATAAAGTGAACTGAGTACATACAAGGAAAAAATATACCCGAATAAGGTGGCGAGTCATAGATGGTACAACAACCATAAGGAAGAAATAAAAATAGCTATAAATAACTCTTGGGTGTAAACCCGATGTACAAAATGAATCCTATCTAGATTCACAAAGAAATAGGAAGCAACTACAATCTAAATCCCGCAATAGTCCGCACCTGTTACGGCTCCCAAGACTCTGAATAGAAAAGCATCCGGCATCCATGCAGTAGGACACCTGTAGTAATATATACATATAGCAGGAGAGAAATACAAACGGGTCAGAGCCCGAGGTGTAAAAATGTTTAGCAATTGTGTTAAATGGTTCATAATAAATATCAATGGCTAATTTCATAATTAAAGTGGAGTCGCACTCTCGGGAAACCCCAAACTCGCCTCTCATCTAACAGTGCGCACCTATTCGCATCCTGGAATCTTAATGAAATTACCCCACCCAAAAGGACAACCTACCTTACAATAGGCACGGCCTATACCCGCAAGACCTTCCATTCTAACATAACCAAATAAACCTTCCCATTATAATCACACTTAATTATATTTACACATATATGACTTACTAGGCTATAGTGGTTCCAATTATTAACTTATACCAGTTATAAGTCTTAATACGTTACACATTAACCTTAAGATTTAAATATAAGAGTTTATACTCGAAATAAGATTCATACAAGTACAAAGGAAAAAACTTCTCTATACTCTCAACATTGCACAACGTTTCCTGCGTAGGGCGTCTCGCAAAGCGAAATCCAAAGAAGGAACCCCCCCGATAAACTACTCCTTGACAATGTCGAACGTAGGGATCCATTATGTCATCCACACCAATCATAGTACTTCTACATACAAGTACAAAGGACAAAACTACAACTACTCTCAACATTGCACTACGTTTCGTGCATGGGGCTTCTCGCAAAGCGAAATCCAAACAAGGAACCCCCCCGATACACTACTCCTTGACAATGTTGATCGTAGAGATCCATTATGTCATACACACCAATCCTACTACTACAACTAACTAAATACTCCATATAATCTCTATTGAATTCCTTGGGTCAACATAACTGCAATTGTCTCTAAATACGATCCTTCGACCCCAATGAAAAAGTACACCAAAATCTCCCAAGATGTACATCATCGAAACTCCAAATCCTTTTCACCTATAGGATATACAACGATATATATATTTTTAATCTGAATATATATATATACAATCATTCATTCCTATAACCAAGCATACATATCACACATATTGTACACTATGCAATTCACATAACATAACTGGCTATAGGATGCCAAAATACTGCACCATGCTATCATGTTCCAGGAATTACTCACTTTCTCCCAGGGTCACCATCTATTGGACTATTTTCTCACCGCCATGGCAACAAAATCAATCATAACGTATGGGAAGCGGTCATAGTTCCTAACCGACATGTGAGAATGACCCATACCCAAGACTTCTCACCCCTAAAATATAAAATCATACAAATAAATAAAATGGACGACTATGACCTGGGGAATATCCACACCATGTTCCTCAAGACAGAGTGCTCACCCTCATCGCGCAACTTCCCATGATAGCATGGGCTTGGTATGCTTTACACACAAGTATATATATCATTCACATACACAATATATATACATCCATATGATCACATCATATAATTAAACCATCACACACGATTTAGATATTCACGCCATGAGTATACACATATCTACAGATCTACATACATATATATACGTACATATATACATACCATCTCTCGTTCGTATGTATGAAACTTATAAACTCGACTATTAGTATATATAATCCTTAATATACTAGCCGTCACTCCAATCGTATTAATTTAATTCGTTATATAAATACGATCTCTCACTTGCAGCATATTCATCCATTACCCCTATAATATGAATAGTCTTACAATATATTCAACATCAAGGTTATCACCCCAAAGTTTAATGTATATAACAATCACTACTCATCCCCATCAATATCCGAAATGTACATCGATACTTCCAATAACAATCCCGACTATCATTTGACTCAATCTTGTTCTAGTCATTAGAATATTCCCCTCATTCTCCATTTAGCCTACTATTTAATTTCCCTTATGAACCCTTAATATTATTGGGTTTACAATATATTCCTTAAGTTAATCATTGCTAAGGATACATGACCACTCTCTCTCATCGGTCCCTAATAATATTTTAAATAGAATCCTACCGCTATAAGTATTCGGCACAAACATCGGACTAAAATTTCACATTGCGCCCACACCACTCTCTCTCAAAGAGTCCTAAACCGTACGTCATAAAATCTCACTTATGACCTCTAAATAGAACTCCCGTTCTTAAAGAAATTTCCACATTACACCAATACAACAATCTCCAATATGCACATATATTCGTCTCCCAAAATAGGTTGATGTGCCCCCCACCAACATATCATACAAGAAACCTTTGTAATATTCAAATCATATTCCTTTCATCAATTTATAATGTTCCAAATTGATAAGCCCAATAGGATAGGAGTAAAACTCTCCCTAAGAAAAAATATTCAAAACTGCCCTCTTTTCGAATCGATTCGATCCCAACAGCGAATCAATTCGGCCCACTAGACCTGTAAGTCTGCTACATACCGAATCGATTCACAAGGGGCTAATCGATTCGTCCCTAAAGACCTTATGCTTCTACAACATAGCGAATCTATTCGCTAGGGGCAAATCGATTCGGCTTGTGCAGCAAGCCACGACATGGTGAAAATTCTCCAAAACCCAAATTTTCTAAAACCAAAATTATACAACTTTCACCCAAATATCCTCAACCCGAATATGTTCCCAACATCAAATCTCATCCTATATCTAGTTTCATCAAGTTATACTCTTTAAACCCATGTGTAAACATCAATTTCAATATTCACACTACAAAATCCAGGTTTTGATAGAAATACCCAAAATCCAATTTTCTTATCCACAAATTATGAAATGAAATACACAAATGAATTATTTAGCGAGATTAAACACTTGCCTCGAAATTGTAGATGTTAAATTGTCCCCGTGATCGCGTACGGGATAGAAATCTCCAAGTTTCATCCTCTCTCTCTTCCTTTCTTCTTCTTTCCTTCTTTCTCTCTCTTTCTCTCTTTCTCACAAATGAGATAGGCTGATCCGTAAGCCTCTTAAGCCTTTAAAACAAAAATCCCAATTTTAAATGATAATACACAATTTAAATGACTCATTTACTCCCATTCGAAGCAGACTAACTTAAAAATATTTCAGAGCCGAAATAAAACTCAATGACAGTCATTTTGACTATCTCGACCCATCCGGAATCAATGGTACACTCAAAATCGGCATCTGAAATACTTTGTAACGTCCTTAATTTTTGGACCTGAGTTGCCAAATTTTAAAATTCTTCCAATTTAAATAAATTTTATTTCTCTCGAAATTTTAATTTCTCGGTCCCAAAATCGTGGGGTGTTACAGATCTTCCCCCCTTAAAAGAATTTCGTCCACGAAATTTAAGACATGCCTAGGACTTCGAATCTCATCTAGTCCTTACATCTACCATGAACATTACTATACATATCTCACCCAGTTCTCATATCGAACCATATACATTTTAAAAAATCAAACTAGCTACCCAGGGCGCCCATACACCGTGTACTCGAGATCAACTCGTAAAACAATAACCGGACTCTACTAGCCTCAAATCGTAACATAACAATCTAATAAAATAATCTATAATAGCGTACTAAGTATATATATAAAAGTTTGAAATTCCCAACGGTTGAACTCTTCTCAATTCCTGACATAAGCTACCTTCAAGCGGGGGTGTCTCGCAAGCGAAATCCAAACAAGGAACCATCCCAATACACTACTGTGTGGCTATGTCGGTGATTGAGATCAGTTAATCTAGGGTTAAGCTTTTATAAAAGATTTTATAATCATAGGGACGGCCCAAAGGCCTATGTAACCATATAATATAAAATAATTTCCATGCATTATGATACACAAATCAAACACCTCATGTTCAAGACACAAGGCTTCAACAAACACAAAACTCTCATCAATACCTAGTTCTCAAAACTAGTACAACCCTGAGGTAAATTCTCTGCTTAACAATGAATCTACTAAACTCTGAATCTTCTTAGTTATACAAATCCTTTACATTACATCAAAGCATTTCCACAAAGTAAGTCCTTCCCTCATTGGAATACCACAATTACCTTTCCTAGCTTATTCATAAAATAATAGCGCTATTGTTACCACCCAATAATCTTAACAATCCGCGCTTCCAAAAATTAATAGCACAGCGCTCTACTAGCTCCTCACGAGATGGTCTATTTCCCCAAAAGATGCCATACAAAGGCCACGCTTGATCATTCCTTTCTAAGGCCTAATTCTCCTCAAAGAAATATCCTCCCCATAAATACTTCCTAACCATCCTGAAGGACAAGGCGCTATTGCGACCCCCAACAATTCCTTCAGTCCTACTCAAGGGACCCAAAACTCCAAATTTCTTACTCCCTCTTCCCAGAAGGCAATACTCCCGACATTGGGACAACTCCACACACCTCAAATCGGTAAAAGTCACCAACAGCAGGATTCCTAACAAATTTTGTCGAATTAATCAATATAAACCTCCCAAGGCTTTACTATTCTCTCCTCATCACCACTTACCTTATCGATCACGAAATTATCTTTATTATCTCTGCCTCAATCATGAAAAGAAATACTTCAAATCAAAGCGCACCCAAAATATGTTATGGGTATTACATCTCTCATCTTTCCCCTTCCTAACTAACTTATTTGTGGCGACGCCTGAGACGAAAGAGACTATGTCTGAACGTCGTTTAAGTGAGTACACCTCGTAGAAGAAGGTAAACGTAGTGAACACAACAATCCTGATAGTAGGGCTCTATATCAAGAACGTCAACGGAAGAACTCAAAAAACCCGAACAGATCCTAAAGACACTAGAACCTGATGCTCTGAGACCATATGTGACACCCCGCTTAAAATAATAACGAGTGGCCATCCCTATACTACATTAAATCATGAATCTCAGATGACTCAGTGTTAGCACCAACAGACTATACAATAACCGATAAGTCTAACTACCCGAAATCATATAAGCGAGATGCCAAAATTAAATAGAACATGCCACAGACAACAAAATAACAATATAGATATCTAGCAAAGGTAACATGAACACAAGTACCACGATAAAAGAAGTGCTAGAATAAAGTGAACTGAGTACATACAAGGAAAAAATAAACCCGAATAAGGTGGCGGGTCATAGATGGTACAACAACAATAAGGAAGAAGCATAAACAGCTATAAATAACTCTTGGGTGTAAACCCGATGTACAAAATGAATCCTATCTAGATACACAAAGAAATAGGAAGCAACTACAATCTAAATTCCGCAACAGTTCGCACCTGTTACGGCTCCCAAGACTCTGAATAGAAAAGCATCCGGCATCTATGCGGTAGGACACCTGTAGTAATATATACATATAGCAGGAGTGAAATACAAATGGGTCTGAGCTCGAGGTGTAAAAATGTTTAAAAAGGGTGTTAATCGTGCAAAATAAATATGTTATTTCATAATTAAAGTGGAGTCGCACTCTCGTGAAACCCCAAACTCACCTCTCATCTAACAGCGCGCACCTATTCGCGTCCTGGAATCTTAATTAAGTTACCCCACCCATAAGGACAACCTACCTTATAATAGGCATGGCCTATACCCGCAAGACCTATCATTCTAACATAACCCAAGAATCCTTCCCATTCTAATGACACTTAATTATATTTACACATATATGCCTTACTAGGCTATAATGGTTCCAATTATTAACTTATACCAGTTATAAGTCTTAATACGTTACACATTAACATTAAGATTTCAATATAAGAGTTTATACTCGAAATAAGATTCATACAAGTACAAAGGAAAAAACTTCTCTATACTCTCAACATTGCACTACGTTTCGTGCGTGGGGCATCTCGCAACGCAAAATCCAAATAAGGACCCCCCCCCCCCGATACACTACTCCTTAACAATGTCGATCGTAGGGATCGATTATGTCATTCACACCAATCATACTACTTCTACATACAAGTACAAAGGACAAAACTTCTCTCTACTCTAAACATTGCACTATGTTTCAAGCGTGGGGCGTCTCGCAAAGAGAAATCCAAATAAGGAACCCCCCGATACACTACTTCTTGACAATGTTGATCTAGGGATCCATTATGTCATCCACACCAATCCTAGTACTACAACTATCTAAATACTCCGTATATTCTCTATTGAAATCCTTGGGTCGACATAAGCGCAATTGTCTCTAAATACGATCCTTCGACCCCAATGAAATAGTACACCAAAATCCTCCAAGATATACATCATCGAAACTCCAAATCCTTTTCACCTATAGGATATACAACGATATATATATTTTTAATCTGAATATATGTATACAATCATTCATTCCTATAACTAAGCTTACATTTCACACATAATGTACACTATTCAATTCACATAACATAACCGGCTATAGGATGCCAAAATACTGCACCACGCTATCATCTTCTAGGAATTACTCACTTTCTCCTGAGGGCCACCATCTATCGGACTATTTTCTCACCGTCATGGAGACAAAATCAATCATAACGTATGGGAAGAGGTCATAGTTCCTAACTGGCAGGTGAGAACGACCCATACCCAAGCCTTCTCACCCCCAAAATATAAAATCAGACAAATAAGTAAAATGGACGACTATGACCTGGGGAATATCCACACCCTGCTCCTCAAGCCAGAGTGCTCACCCTCATCGCGCAACTTCCCATGATAGCATGTGCCTGGTATGCTTTACACACAAGTATATATATCATTCACATACACAATATATATACATCCATATGATCACATCAAATAATTAAACCATCACACACGGTTTAGATATTCATGCCATGAGTATACACATATCTACATATCTACATAGATATATATACATACATATATACACACCATCTCTCGTTCGTATGTATGAAACTTATAAACTCAACTATTGGTATACATTATCCGTAATATACTAGACGTCGCTCCAATCATAATAATTTAATTCGTTATATAAATACGATCTCTCACTTGCAGCATATTCATCCATTACCCCTATAATATGAATAGTCTTACAATATATTCAACATCAAGGTTATCACCCCAAAGTTTAATGTATATAACAATCACTACTCCTCCCCATCAATATTCAAAATGCCCATCGATACCTCTAGTAACAATCCCGACTATCATTTGACCCAATCTTGTTCTAGTCATTAGAATATTCCCCTCATTCTCAATTTAGCCTATGATTTAATTTCCCTTATGAACCCTTAATCTTATTGGGTTTACAATCTATTACTTAAGTTAAGCATTGCTAAGGATACATGACCACTCTCTCTCGTCGGTCCCCAATAATATTTTAAATAGAATCCTACCGCTATATGGATTCGGCACAAACATTGTCCTAAAATTTCACGTTGCGCCCTCACCACTCTCTCTCAAAGATTCCTAAACCGTACGTTATATAATCTCAGTCATGACCTCTAAATAGAACTCCCGTTCTTAAAGAAATTCCCACATTACACCAATATAACAATCTCCAATACGCACATATATTCGTTTCCCAAAATAGGTTGATGTGGCCCCCACCATCATATCATATAAGAAACCTTCGAAATCTTCAAATTATATTCCTCTCATTAATTTATAATGTTCCAAATCGATAAGGCCAAGAGGATTGGAGTAAAACTCTCCCTAAGAAAAACTATTCAAAACTGCCCAGTTTCCGAATCGATTCGGCCCCTCCGAATCGATTCGGTCCCAACAGACAATCGATTCGGCCCTAGCAAATTGACTTGTCCCACTAGACCTGTAAGTCTACTACATATCAAATCGATTCGTCCCTAAAGACCGGGCGCTTCTACAACATAGAGAATCGAATCGCTAGGGGCGAATCGATTTGGCTTATGCAGCAAACCATGAAATGGTGAAAATTCTCCAAAACCCAAACTTTCTTAAACCCAAATTATACAACTTTCACCAAAATATCCTCAACCCAAATATGTTCCCAACATCAAATCTCATCCTATATCTAGTTTCATCAAGTTATACTCCTTAAACCCATGTGTAAACATCAATTTCAAGATTTAAACTACAAAATCTAGGTTTTGATATAAATACCCAAAATCCAATTTTCTTATCCACAAATTATGAAATGAAATGCACAAATGAATTATTTAGCAAGATTAAACACTTGCCTCGAAATTGTAGAGGTTGAATCGTCCTCGTGATCGCGTACGGGCCGGAAATCTTCGAGTTTCCTCCTCTCTCTCTCTTCCTTTATTCTTCTTTCCTTCTTTCTCTCTCGTTCTCTCTTTCTCACAAATGAGATAGGCTGATCCGTAAGCCTCTTAAACCTTTAAAACACAAATCCCAATTTTAAATGATAATACACACTTTAAATGACTCATTTACTCCCATTCGAGTCAAACTAACTTAAAAATATTCCGGAGCCGAAATAAAACTCAATGCCAGTCATTTTGACTATCTCGACCCATCGGGAGTCAATGGTACACTCAAAATCGTCATCCAGAATACTTTGTAACGTCCTTAATTTTTTTACCTCAATGGCCAAATTTTAAAATTCTTCCAATTTAAATAAATTTTATTTCTCCCGAAATTTTAATTTCTCGGTCCCAAAATCGTGGGGTGTTGCACTAGACTCCAAGGCAAAGATTGATAATTATTATAATAAGAAATGAAGAATGAGAATATTCTTGATATTAATGCAAATAAGACTTGAGATTTGCCAAAGGTTGAAACATGGAAATAACCAAAGTTTTCATGAAATAATAAATATTTTGTGTCATGTGGTGTATAAGTTTCTTAATAAAAAAATGAATATTTTCCCAACACAGGGTGTGCATGTGATAAAGATTCTTTTAATAAGAAGATTAAAATAATGGCAAAGTAACTCTAGCATGAGTTAATAAACGTTGAATAGATGAATATTTTCAAGAAAAGAAAGGGTTTTCCTATAAATGATTAACCGTGTGCATTAATGTGAAAGAATGTGATTTTAAAGAAAGATTATCCAAAATGACTATTTTGGGAAAGAAAAAGAGGATGAACGGGGATAAATAATATTTTTGGAATAAAACGGGTTGATACATCGAAGCATGTATTTTCAAAAGTATATGTGTAGATATATACATATTTTCATGAGCATATAGTGAGTGAGTATTCTTTTCTACCGTTCATTTCTATGTTGCATTTGTATAAATCCCACTGAGCCTTTCGCTCACTCCCTCCTCTTTGTTACGGCAGGTTGTATGCGGTTTCGTACTTTGAGAGCGTTATACATGTAATATTTACTTGCATTAACGTTAGTAGCTCTGTTTAATTGGCCTTGGGGACACTTCCCTTGGGTCCCGAACGTAGTTTATTTTATACTGAAATCACATGCTAAGCAAAGCATAATCTTATTTAACTCCTAATACTTTTAGTAAGTATGTTGGATAAGTTTGATGCAAAAATGCAAATGAGTGATTGTGACACGGTCATGCTTAATATGAGACGACTTTTGTCAGCATGTGTCGCGCTGGATGCAAACTTGCATGATTTTTGTAGGACTATTGGAGAATGAAAAAAATAGTGTGGCTACATATTTAGAGTCCTAAAAATATTAGGAAAAATACCATGTAGAGAAAAGAATAAAATAATATAAAAGTTAATCTAGCACTTTTAAACGGCGCGAAAACGCAACTTTCTGTAAATTGCTTACAACTATTGGAATGTCAAAAAAAAAATTAAATGACCATATATATTGGACCCTTAAAATACAAATAAAAATACCATGGGGACAAAAGTTAAAAAAATATATTATTATTTTCGTCAAAAATTAAAAATTCTTAGAAAATTCTGAAAAATTTTAGATCGACTTAAAATTTAATTTTGAGAAACTTTACCTTCTTCAACATCTCTAAAATAATTCATATAATGCCTTTTTTGGTAATTTTCTACTCGTCCACATTGAATAATTTTAGGTTGTTTTCCACTTCCTTTTGCTCTTGCTTTCTTAGTTGTCCAATTCCAACTTTTGAGCTACTGATTAGGGGTCATCCTTGGCATATTATGGGTAGTGGAAATTATTGTGTTGTCCATTGTTAGATGCCCATGTGAGTGTGTGAGTTGGTGTGTTATTATAAGAGATAGATGGAGGTAGCTTTGGTTCATATTATTCTCATCAGATTTGTGTAACTTCTCTATCATTCTATAAACACTGTTATATGATTATTACTCTCCCAAACCCATAGCTCACCGCCCCACCCTCCATAAATCCACCCAAACTCCATATTTGTGACATATTTACACCTCAAAACATCCACTCAAGAGGTATATAGGAAATCTTGGAGCTTATATTTTGGAGCTAGAGTTGGAGTTTTCGAGCATTTCTTAGAGCTTGAAGAAGGAGTTCCTTGAGACCACCTTTAAGGCTGGGGGTTGCTCCTCCTACACCACCATTTTAGAGTTTTAAGAGGTGGGAAAATATTACTTGGATTGAAGTTTAGAGTTTGATAATTTTGAAAATGATATTTACATATAATAGACTTGATATATATAGTATTTAAGCTAATTTACAACTTTATGTTATTTAGTCATCATATCATCATTTGGTGTATAGAAATGAGTTTTTAAGAAGTAATTTTTATGGGTTCAAAAGGTGGATAAATTATAGAATATTAGCCTTGAATATTTTATGAAATAAAATGTGTCAAAATGATGTTTCAAAGGTAAATAATATAATTTCACGTTTAGAAAAATATTGGGCTAATATAGGCCATTTTTATGAAATAAAAATGGGAATTTCTTACCAAAATGATGAAATAGAAGAAGAAGTTGGACTTTTACTTAAATGGGTGTTTTTGAGATGCATAAACTCATAATAAGAAATATTTGGGGTTGATATATAAATAATAAAAATATAAAATTCTTACTTTTAAATTGATAATTAAGCATAATTAAAGAAAGTAAAGAAGGCCAATGTGTTGATAGTGGCCAAATGGGGATTTAAAGTGCGTACAACTTATTTTGGAAACATAAATGGAAGTAAAACCTTTTTACAAAATCTAGAATATATTACCGAAATTATGTTGGAAATATCACAAATAGACTTTGAGAAGTTTTAAATTGGTTTTTTGGCGAAATTAGTATGTTTAAACCCATTTAAAAGGATAATATTTATGTGAAACAAATAGTAGTGGCATTGTCATAAATATATTGAAAAGTATGCTGTCAAGAAAATATTTGATGATTAAATGTATTAATTTAGTTTGGCAAAAGGAGATTAATGATATATTTTTGCTAAGTCAAAATAATGAGTTTCATGGAAATGGTATTCGAAGTGTTAACATGACAAGTGTGAGATATGGGTAAAAATATAGTTTTTGACAAGCCTTAAATGGTTAAAAGTGTTTTTAAAGTTAAGTTGAAAACTTAGTAACTTTTTTGGGGAATAACACTTGTTAGATGGCTAAGTGGTATGTTTTAGCAAGAAATGGGTAAACTCTGTAAAATTACATAAAATGGAACATTTTTATGAAATAAAAATGTCAATGAATAGTTTTGATGAAAAAGGAAGAAAGTGATTTTCCAAGTGAGAATGAATGTGAACATTGAGAATAATGTTGAAACACATGGAAAAGATAAGAACGGATAATTGAATGATGTCAAGAATTAAGCAGGACATGATGTCCCGAATGGTAAAAGACCCCAAAGCCTGTACATATGAGCATATGGCGACTAGAGACAGATGGTGTGGAGCCCGTGAAGTCCATGAATAATTGCTAGACTCTAAGGCAAAGATTGATAATTCTTATAATAAGAAATGAAGAATGAGGATATTCTTAATATTAATGCAAATAAATCTTGAGATTTACAAAAGGTTGAAAGATGGAAATAACCAAAGTTTTCATGAAATAATAAATGTTTTGTGTCATGTGGTGTATATGTTTCTTAATAAAAAATGAATATTTTCCCAACACGAGGTGTGCGTATGATAAAGATTGTTTTATTGAGACTACTAAAATAATGGCAAAGTGACTCTAGCGTGAGTTAATAAATGTTGAATAGATGAGTATTTTCAAGAAAAGAAAGGGTTTTCCTATAAATGATTAACCGTGTGCATTAATGGGAAAGAATGTGATTTTAAAGAAAGATTATCCAAAACGACTATCTTGGGAAAGAAAAAGCGGATGAACGGGGATAAATAATATTTTTGGAATAAAACGATTTAATACATCGGAGCATATATTTTCAAAAGTATATGAGTAGATATATATATTTTTTCATGAGCATACAGTGAGTGAGTGTTCTTTTCTGCCATTCGTTTGTATGTTGCATTTGTATAAATCCCACTGAGCCTTTTGCTCACTCACTCCTCTTTGTTATGACAGGTTGTATGCAGTTCCGTACTTTAAGAGCGTTATAGAGGTAATATTTACTTGCATTAACGTTAGTAGCTCTGTTTACTTGGCCTTGGGGGCACTTTCATTGGAATAGTAACATTATTTAGGTTGTTCATTTAACCCCACACTTGACACTTGGATCGGATTAGGGTCGATCCTTTAATAACCGTTAAATCTGGTTCGGGGCGTCACAACTTGGTATCAGAGCTTTAGGTTCAATGTTTCTTTCGGGTGTGACGTGGTGAGGTCGGTAGTGGATCTTTAGACATCAATGTTAGTTTGGGCAAGTCACACGAGTTTGGTGACAGTTTGTATCCTCGTCAATAAAGTCAAAGAGGTTATCATGACAAGTAAGTTGGTTCCAAGTGGCACACGATCAGGTTGATAGTTATATATCCTTTCGCATTTCTGATATAGATATGTTAGAAATTACGGGCGTCAGCATAAGCTAATTTCGCCTACATCGTAATTCCATTGTATAAGAGATATATTGTGCATTCATTTTAATGGTAATAAAGAATAAGAGAAGTTAATGCACCAAATAGTGTGAGCTAAATTGTATCTAGAGAGATTGGTTGAGTTTAACTTTGGAGATTAGGTGACTCGAGTGTATATTATAAGTGTTGACTTCGTAGTGAGCGTGTATTAAATTGAAGACTCGAATTAATATATTTGGGCGTATATCTCGGGTAGTTTATTTGTGAGTATCGATCTTGTGATGAGAAATTAGTAGGTACCTCGGTTGAGGACTGGGATTTATTATACCGTGATGTATATATTTTGGTTATAATGTAGACTTGGATAATCGTGATGACTTAAGGTGACCTAAGAGTTAAGTTAAAAATTCCTTGTGGCACAATGTTGATGACGGTATCAATTTATGATTATAATAGTACGATATTGAGGAATATGATCCCTTGTAGTGTTTGTGGTATGGTCTTTGATGTTTATAGGCAATACCCGATGTCCCGTATCCTACCAAAGTCTTCAGTAAATATCAACAGGTGATCTATCGCATGGTATGGTAATCGCATCTTAGAGATAAGCTACATTCATGAATTGACACTCATTGAGGTTTATAAGACATAGTCTAGTGATTTCTACTACAGGTTATTAATTTTATAAGTTTCTAATTCCATGATAATTGCTCTTAGGAGTAAGTGCTAAGGTTATTTGAGAAAAATAGTAATGCAAGTAATTAGCATTTCGAGGCGATACCTTTGGGGTTGTTTATCATATATAAAACTAAGGTTGATTAGTGTTCCTCGGTGATAGACATGTTGTTTACTTGCGTAGAAATGACAAATTAAGGTGACACAAGAATATGTCCTGGGTGATTCCCTAGTATATGAAAGGATATAATTGGTGTGACGTTAGAAGAATCAAATCAATGATTACCACATAAAGATATTGAATATTAGTGACCTTAATCAAATCTTAATGATAAAAAATTGGGTTGACTTGAGTGGAGTGTTTTGGGGACATTAATACAATAAGCTCATGTCGTGATGAAATAATTATTGACCTTGGTCATTTGTGTTAGCTTCGGGAAATGGCTAAATCTTATGTCGTTACAATAAAGCTCAGGGAATGATTGCATTGAGGATTTCATAAAATAATAATAGGTCATTAGTGAATAAATCATGTTAACGTGCGGAAATGTGTTAGGATTGGTGACATAAAATGAATTGATTTCGATTATGAACACGTATCTTGATATAACTCTAGGAGAAATATAAGTTGGTAATCATATCCGAATTTTTTGACAAGCACTTAGATGGGCTTAATTAGAATTTATTTATAGGACATCTAGCATGACAAGATTTTAGTGTGAGACACGACTCTTACATTTCATTGTGTATACACCTTTATAAAAAATTATAAATTTACAGAAGTTATCCATAAAGTGTTGAAGAATATGAGTATTAGGGATTGTTTAGGTGTTGATGAATCATTATCATATATGTTGACTTGTGGAAAAACCTTGGAGATTAACACCATGAATCCTAAAACTTGTCTTAATATGATCTTTGAGGACTGTATCGTAAACATGATGGTAAGTGCTAGGTTGTGCGCTTCGGAGAACTTAGAGTAACTTCATGTTATATCAATATTTAATGAATAACTCTTGGAATGAAGTGTTAGGATTGATCATAGAACCCTGTTGTGCTACCAATATGCTGGGGATAACCCTAGTAAAAAGAAATCATTATTCTCCTAGCATAACCCTTAGTGATATTACAAGGTGAGCAAAGATCTTACCTATGAGATTAAAAGCGCCAACTTCGACTAAAGTGTGATATTCAGGATTACATAGGATGTTGCTAAAAGTTAGGAAGTTATTAGCAAATTCAGATTTTTAAGACTGTGCATATGTGTTGAACTTGAAAATTGAGGTTAGATACCACGTATTGAAATTTGGAGACCTAGGTATGATGGATTGGCTATTTATGATAAAATATGATAACGGTGATCTAGCGTGAAATTGGTGCAGTACGTACAAATATAAAAGTGTAACCCATAACATTAGTCAAAAGGAGGAAAGCCTTGTGTTTTAACTTCCGAAAAGAATTATTTTGTACTTCAGTAAGAATGGAAAATTTGCGCAGGATCAGTCAATGTACATAGGAGTAATATTGGTTATAAGTTGTGGACCCTAAGAGCACTTGTGGGTTCGTACTTTGTGAAGAACAGTTCGTTGCCTAAATTCGATTGTTATCCTTTGGCTCGGTATTCACTTAATTCGTTGTGATTCCATATGTTTCATTTGATCCCAGTAATGGGAAGCTGCTATTCGGTTGTGATCTGGGTGGACACTACATAAGCTCAGTAGTGGCACGGGTTAGTACGGTTGTGGCTGATGCATCATAGTAAATGAGTGCGCAGATTGTTGGAATCACCCTAATCTTTTCATTAGTTTTTCGGTGCGCATGGTCTCGCAATTTGTTGCTCGCAGTTTGCATGTGTAAATCGGTTATCTTAGGTTAACGGCCGTATTAGTTGATCGATAGAACTAGTTAAAGTTGGAGTTATAATACGTTTCATCGTAGGTTCAAGAATATGATTTAAGAATTACGTGGATATCAGACTTAATGAAACCTTAAGTGCAGATGTTACACTCTGAATTGAGGATATAGGTACTCATATGTATAATTTGGATTATGATGTCTAGGATGCTTCGAGGTTAATATAAAGATTTCATGGGAGGTTTCGGTCTTTTAGGACAATGTGATAAAATGACTCTTTTAAGATTGTTGATATGAATGACTAGGAAGTGTTACAGATGTATTAACCTAGTCTTGACGTTATTCAAAATTTTAGCAAACATATATTTACAAATCCTAACTCGTGATGATGAATTCATTAATGATGACATTATGTTTAAGGAATACTGATTGTTTAGAAAAATTTGTTGGGATTAATAAGTTAGACATGCTTGGGTATTAAAAATGAAAAACCTTACCATGATTGGGTTAACTTGATGATAATTAACGTGGATGGAATCTTTGAGATTTAACTGTAAAGATTAGGATACTGCAAAATTAGAAATGGTTTGCTTAGATGACTTAATGATTAAGATTGATGAGTTAACAATTTCGAGGACTAAATTTCATACGGAGGGAAGAATGTGATACCCCGTCCTAGAAAAGAAATATTGAATAATAAATTGATGATTTTATTCGAAGTAAAAATTTTAGGAATAAATATATAAGGGAATTACGCCAAAATTGCACTAAAAGTAATTAAGGAAAAAAAGAATCTCCGCATTGCATGATTCGTATGGATGCACATTTAAGTTCTAATAGTCTTAGTAAGTATGTTGGTTAAGTTTGATGCAAAAATGTTAACGAATGATTGTGACACGGTGACGCTTAATATATGATGTTTTTTGTCAGCATGAGTCGCACAGGACGCGAATTTGAATAATTTTTGTAGGACTATTGGAGAATGATAAAAATAGTGTGGCTACATATTTAGATTCCTAAAAATATAAGAAAAAATACCGTGTAGAAACGCGACACTGCGAAAACGTAACTTTGCGCAAAATGTTTAGGACTATTGGAATGTCAAAATAAAAATAAAATGACCATATATATTAGACCATAAAAATACATATAAAAATACCATGGGGACAAAAGTAAATATATATATATATATTTTGTGTCATGTGGTGTATAAGTTTCTTAATAAAAAATGAATATTTTCCCAGCACGAGTTTGCATGTGATAAAGATTATTTTAATGAGCATATTAAAATAATGGCAAAGTAACTATAGCGTGAGTTAATAAACATTGAATAGATGAATATTTTGAAGAAAAGAAAGGGTTTTCCTATAAATGATTAACCGTGTGCGTTAATGAGAAAGAATGTGATTTTAAAGAAAGATTATCCAAAATGACTATTTTGGAGGAAAAAAAAAAGAGGATGAACGGGGATAAATAATATTTTTGAAATAAAACGGGTTAATACATCGGATCATGTATTTTCAAAAGTATATGAGTAGATATATACATATTTTCATGAGCATATAGTGAGTGAGTATTCTTTTCTGCCGTTCGTTTCTGTGTTGCATTTGTATAAATCCCACTGAGCCTTTCGCTCACTCCCTCCTCTTTGTTACGGCAGGTTGTATGCGGTTTCATACTTTGAGAGCGTTATACATGTAATATTTACTTTCATTAACGTTAGTAGCTCTGTTTACTTGGCCTTGGGGGCACTTCCCTTGGGTCCCGCACGTAGTGTATTTTATATTGAAATTGCATGCTAAGCAAAGCATAATCTTATTTAATAATAAAACTAGAATAGTAACATTATTTTGGCCCCACACTTGACACTCGAATCGGATCAGGGTCGATCCTATAATAACCCTTAAATCCAGTTCAGGGCGTCACAGTAACTCTTTTATACAATTAAGGTAAATTAATCTAGATAAATAAGGTTTTTGAAATTAAAAATCATTTTATGTAGTGAGTATATGTGTATGTATGTATATATATGTATACAATGTAGTTGCATGTGTACGTAGGTATAACGTGTTTGAGTCTCTTTCTTGCCATTCGATTACATACTGCATTAGTATATTTCCCACTGAGTATCGACTCACACCATCTCTTTGTTACTATAAGTTAATAGCGGTTTCGTATTTCGAGAGCGTTATACAGGTAAGTACTTTCTTTATTTTTATGTTAGTGTCTCTGTATGCTTGGACTTTGGGGTGTTCCCCATGGGTCCCTCACGTAGTTTATTCGGAAATTGGGATCGCATGCTAAACAAGTGAAATCTTAATTAAAATAAAACTGGACTAGCAACGTTATATGGGTTGTTTCATTGCACTTCACATCTAATGCTCGGGTCGGACTGAGTTGACTACGGGTAACCCATAAATTCGATCGGGGGCAATACAACTACCCGTACCGAAGGTTACCCGTAATGATATTGATATTTTCATAGCCCATTAGTCGAATAACGTAAAGAGGTTTGGGATACAGGTGTGAGAGAATTTTACGCTCATAAGGGTGAAGAGTTCACACTTCAAGAAATGGTGATGTTGGAGATCCACGACCTTCCAGTTTATGGGACCTTGTCCATTTACAATGTTCATGGTTATTATTGATATCCCGTATGTGGGGAGGAAAATAAATCCACTTGGCTACATCATAGTGGTAAGATGAGTTATACGGGTCATATTATAATTCATCTAACCAATCACCCTTTTAGGAATGATAAGTCTAACTTCTTACATATCAGTCACAAGTGTACGACCATACCTGCTCAGCTCTTTGTCCGAAAATCTAAGAGAAGGAAAAGGTCACGACTATAGTGAATATGCATGTAGGCGAACACACTCAGTTTATAAATATAAAGCGAGCTAGGGAGGATCCAAATGACCCTAGTAAAATGAAGGCACGGTCCACACAATTAATATTTTTTGACTTGTCGTATTGGAAAGATCATCATGTAAGACATGTAATTTATGTGATGCACACATCGAAGAATGTTGTTGAACATCTAACAGGAACATGTATGGGTTCATCTCTTTTAAAATATGGATAGTAAGTGAGTAGCGATCTCAATAAGATGAAAATAAAGAATAAATATGGTTAAAAAAAGGTCCTACAGCCGGAAGAATTTTTACCCCCCGACTACTTTTTGTTTGACTACTAGTGGAAAAAATCCCCCTAGATAAATTGTTCAACTTGAAGACTCCGATCAGTTATGTCAGAAATTTATGCACATTATTAAGCTACCAAACAAATGAACTGAAGTAGTGCAAGTCTCACGACTGGCACACCATCATTCAATTAATCCTTTTATTTTTTAGGCATTGCTTCTCTGAGAACAAAGATGTCCATCAGGAAGTTATGCAAATAAGTTTGTGCTTTACCCAACGTTGTGCAAAACTGGTAAACAAAAAGCACATTAAAGATGCCAAATCAATTTTAGCCGAGCAAATTTGTGTATTAGATAAATATTTTCCTTTATTATTCTTTGATATCAGAATCCACCTGCTTATGCATTTATATGACGAGGTTTTATTGTGTAGTCCCATTAGTTATCACTGGATGTATCCTTTTGAGCACTTGATGAAAACCTTCAAAGACGACGTTAAGCATACATAATATATTAGAGGGTTAATGGATGAAGAATACATAATTATGGAATAATCATTATATGCTCGTGAACATGCGCTCGAATAAGAGTTAAGGAGGTTCAATCCTCATAGAGAACGAGTGATCTAGGAACCCGACGATTTTGAGGATGAATTGAATTTTGGTAACCCTAAAGAGGTGAGACTTTGTAATCTAGAATACAACCAAGCAGGTCATTACGTCTTCGAATCGCAACATGAAGTTAAAGATTAGAGAGTAAGTAGCCACATAATTAACTGAATTAGTCTCGTTTGATTATGTGTATTATAATATTATGATATAAATTATACAATTTACCTTTAGGAAGTACAAAAATGAAGTTTCCCATAGTAAGAGGAGAAATTGCACGACAAATTATTTTAGGGCATGCTTATCAAAAGAGGTAATTTACACCTCTTATATGTGCGATTATTTATTCATGTGTTGTAAAAACATAACTTAATACAAACTAATTAATAAATGCAACTTATAATAAGAGGTAATGTTTTTTCATGTCTTTCACGTTTAGCAAAAGGTCTTATATTTCTTGCGAAATAGTTTAAGATATTCCGCACCAATGATTTTGATTTTGTCTCATACCCATGTGAGGAAAAGCTTTTGACGCAAAACATCGGAATTTAAATTTCTACCTTGACTACCTGTGCCTCTAGAAAAAGTGATAAAAATCCAAAAGATATGGTGCTAACATATTATGGGATTGTCCAACAAATTAAGGAACTTGATTATTTAGATTTCACAAAAATTGTATTATATTATGACTGGGTGAAGGTGGAGGACACTACTAATGCTTGTAAAATTTATCCTTACTTAAAATATATCATGGTAGATTTATCTAAGTTGAAGAGTAAATATTGCATATTCGACGAGTCGTTTAATTGTTCCTTTCATAACGTAAAGAAAGTATTCTACTCAAACTGCTTAAACGATGGCAATTGGTCTATTATTGTGCATGCACCAAAGGGTATGATTATTTAAAAAGGAGCCTTAAAGGTCCAAAGGGTTTCGGCTTGCTCTTGATGAGAACCCTAATTTGAAGGATATTTTAGTTGATTTAGAGGAAGACTGAGTATTGAAACATTATTTTACCATTGACAATCCTAGTTGTATCTTATTATTATATTAACCCTTGGAAACTATATTTCTATCCAAATTGTATCATATTGTGATATTGGCACTATATTGGGGATTCATTTGGATTTATGAATGGGTAGTTTGATTTATGAATGTTTAGTTTGAATTACGAATGTTTAATTTGGCAGTTTTCTTTGTTATTTATAAAAATTGTAAATAGTGACGGAATTTCCCGCATTCCCTTATTTTAAAATAATATGCTCAGGTAATATCCCAATGTGATATGAGTATTATACAATAGGTACAATATTTCTGAATTGTATATAAATTGATTGTTGAATACATGGTTCTCTGTGGCCTGTAAAAAAATATTTTTTTATTATTAAATGGGTATGGCTACGGCCCTAATCCGTGGCCCCGAATTTGTTTTAAATAAATGGTCATGGTCCAATATCATTATGAGTTGTTTCTTTATTTAATTTTTTTAGGAGTCAGTAATTAGGCCCGTTACCAAATTTGTCCCATGTTGGTCATAGCCAAGGGTGATGACCATTGAGACAGTATTATCCTACCTTGGCCACGGATTTGGATCATGACCACAGGGTCACGGCATAATCCCCAGAACATGGATCTTATATTATGTAGCAGAAGAGGTTGTGACTTCCATTTAGGATCACACATGAGGTTTATGGCCACTATTTTTTATCACGAAAAAATGGTCACGACCGAGGTCCGTGACCATCTTTGATAAATGGTGTAGTGCCCACGAAGAACATAAGGAGGTTATTGGATGGTGAAAGATTTACATTATAATTAATTTCATATACTTTGATCAAAGATAAAAAGTTATTCAACCATAAAGTTTGTTTCATTAAAGTTCAATATCTGAAATTTAATCATATGCTCATTAAAATATGTTTCAGTAAATCTAAGGTAGTTGAAGTGTATGATGCGCAAAATTGTTAGGAACTTTATATGGGATTAAACGATCAGCAAAGGACATTATTTATATGAAAAATAAGGAAATGATTTCCTAAAATTAATATTTGTAGACCCAAGAATACCTATTATATCTACCAAAATTTACAATTAAGACACAACCTGAAGGCTAAGTTAAATACTTCTGCAATCAGTATTAATTACTCTTATTAAACTGGCCAAGATAATTCCTATCAAATTACTTATTTAAAATAGAAAGTATGTGACAAGATTTTGAATGCTTATAGTCCACGTTAAAAAAACTACAAAGTCAAGAACTGATTATGATCTAAACACATCAACATCGTATTTCGATATTAGTGTTTTCATTATCTACTCACCAATTCACACATGTGAGCAGTGTTACATTTAATGGTTATTATTCAGTCAATATTATATAAAATAAAATGTCAAGTTGATTTCGTAAATGTACATAAATTTATGGATTGTATATATCTTAAGAGGAAATATAGTAGTTATTAATTAAAATGATCACACCAAATCAATTCTAAGATCACACTCACATGTTTTACTAAAATTAATTCCTATTGGATTTAATTTAGAAGTACAATAATCATAATTATTAAAAGCGTTAAACATGGAAAATTAGAACTATAACAAACATCTAAATGTGGTACACTTAATTACTAGATACGAAATAACTAAAAATTTCACTCATTTTAACATCTTAGGTCTATCATGATATTAATTTTGTATCTTTTGAAATTTACCTTAAACTTTAAATTTTTCTTCACCCATCTATGTATGACTGACAATATTTTCCTGCAACAAGTTTAATGTTTGGTTTTCATAATATTTTTATTTTTAGGTTTTCTAAATCTTACAAGACATAATAAATATCCTTAAATGCTATATGTATCATTTCTCAAATTAAAAACATTATACATTTAGTATGTGTGGTTATAATTTAAGTATAATAGGTTGTTGTGCGTAACTTTATGGAGAGACGAAAAAGAGATTATATTAATATTTTCTCAAAAATTATAAAAATAGTATATGTTTCCATCAAGTTATGACTAATTTAGTTTTACCAATATACTTGTGATTTGTTTTGCGTTATTTTTAATAGCATTATACGACAACTTATAAAATTACATAAAAATAATTATATATTTTTATAAGAATAATTATATCTATTTTTATTTTTTCCAATATTTTGTTATCATTACTTCTCTGCCATTTTGTATGAGGTGAAAAACACGGACCCTTGTGGCCTTGAGGAGTTGGTTGGATCATTACAAATTTTGGACGAAGAGGAAAGTGTTGTTATGCCTAAACCTAAGACGGACTTAACTCGTGTTTTATTTAAAAAAAGGAATCTGTCATTGAAGGGTGAAGATAAGCCAAAAGAAAATATTAAGGTGGACATGCCTCTTTTTATGAAAATATTGAATAATGTCTACAAAACAAGTACGGAGTTCTTTAAAAATGATAAGAAAAATTAGCTAAAGCTTTACATGTCCTCTCAACATGCTTCGTATGGTGAAAAAAGTGATTCCAAGAATCATAAGGTGAGAGATGTTGAACATTATTTTCTTTATGGAGCTGAAGGTAACCAAAACAATGTATGTCGTAAACAACTGAGAAAGTTAGAGAAAATAAGGACGCGGACAAAAAAAAGAAAGTCTATAAAGCTATTTTGACTCGCGAACGATTGTGGATGCAGGGAGAACCCTATTAGTGAAATGACTGGAAACAAGATTGCTTTCTGTGACAACCCGCATTCCGAAATAAGGGGTGGCCAGCCCGATACCTCGATATAAGGGAATCATGGATGGATATCATCCTCAGCATCATAACAATAAAATAGGTATACGGGAAAACCACTCCCTAAATCAAAAAGCAGGTTATCAAAATTGTTGGTTTGATAAAGAGTTAAGAAATAAATTAAACAACCCAAATCTGATGAAATTGGAATTTCAAAGGAACATATAGATAAATTCCAAAACAACACACAAAAAAATAACCGAATAATCTGTCAGTCCACAATTACATTTCAAGTGTTTCAACAATTCAATATTTTACATACTACATTCATTAATAAGTACAAAATATGGGCCACTAGCCCGAATGAAAGACCCGATCATAACTAGATTCCAAAAATGAAGGCGTCTAACAAGCATCCTGTAATAATCCGCAAGATAATACAGCTCGTCTAAAGCATAGGAGTAAGGAAATCATAACGGGCGCCCTTGCGGAGGAGCACCTGAGCGGATACAACAACATGTACAACATGGAAAAATGAGCGGGTCAGGGCCCGATTTATATATGATTCCCAGAAGAGTAAGAAACATGATAGGTATGGACAATGAATCATAAAAAAATGTGAATGAGAATCTAACAACCTAATCATAAAATGTGATGATGCAATTATATAGGTTTCTAACAGTTATTAAATTAAGCAAGAGAAATAAAATTAAATATCATTTCTTCTCATATCTTATCATTTTCCATTCCTTAACAGGAATATAATTACCATCTCATATCTTATGGAAATTCACATATCTCAAGTCCCACTTAAGTTAGAAAGGTTATATTCTTATACATATAATGTTTCTAAGACCTCCCCTCCGAGTTTCCCCACTGGACGCGCCCCTAAATGACTATCATCTTCCAGGGCCTATCTATACAAGATAACCTGGGCACCTACTGCACGTCGGGAAGTGGCCATATGCCTGCGAGTGAGTCATAACCACACCCGAAATTACCTCACTAGTGCAAAAAAACATATACAAACCCCGCATATGGCCAAGGACTATAGTCATTCTGCATTCAATAGTCAGGGGACATCACCTCATGCGCGAGCTTCCCTTATGATAGCATTTAGAGAAGTGTGTTTAAGTAATTTAACAATTACCAATTTAAATCTCATTTTCATTACCATTAATCACATGTGTATCATTTTACTTGAAACCATTATCTTTAAATTTTTCTAATTCAATATCATCATATAATTAGGTCCCGAAGTATTCTCTAAATAATTTCCCCAAAATCTCATAAGTCTCAAGGTTTTATATACCTCAAAAAGGCCTCTAAAATGTCCACATATGGGCTTAGAATTCTATTTTCTAATTTATCTATCAAATAAAAAGTGATGCCTAAACATCACTTTAAATACCCCTGAATTAACCCCAAGTGATCCCACTCAACTATAGGGTAACGACCAAACTCGACTAAAACTCTAGGATCCTATGTTTACTTCATTCAAGAAGGGTCCTAGGTTCTAATCCTAAGGGAAAGGGTCAAAATTAGAAAAGAAAAATAAAGAGAAAAATGCAGGATTTCCGAATCGATTCGGACTAGGGCGAATCGATTTGGTCAGGAAAACCAACATTCTGCATAACAGCCGAATCGATTCGGGGGATGACCGAATCGATTCGGTTCACCAGACCTGGACACTGCCTCTATGCGAATCGATTCGTCCAGGAGCCAAATTGATTCGGTCCTGCAGATTTTTTCCAATTTGGTTATGGAGTCTTGGACTCCTAATCTCCTTCAAACTCAACCAAGACAAACCCTTATCATTTATTGCTACTAATTGGGCATAACTACATCCAACAACCATAATTTCACTATCAATAACCCTTCAAATCAATCTCCAACATTCCAAGCCCATAAATTAATTAAAAACCCTAAGTTTCTCAAACCATACATAACCATAACTATCAATGCTAATTACTCTACTTAAATCATAAAATAGCAAGTAGAAAACTTGCCTCAAGCTTGCAAGTTCAGATTTTGATGAAGTTGTATGCAAGAACAAACACCAAAGCTTCAATCTCTCCCTTTCTCCCAATGTTTCTTCTTCTCTTTCTTTCTCTAGGTTTACCAATTCAATTAGGGGAATAGTGACTTAACTCAAGACATAAATCATGGCTTATGTCCAAATTTCTAGCTTTGTGTAATTAATACGCGGTAAAATAATACGCAACTACTCATTTAAGTTACTACCAGTCAAAAGTGCCCGGAACCTCGAAAAACAATATGGCACACAATTTGACTATCTCGAACCTTCCGAAACTATTGGCACCCTCCAAATTATCATTTGGAGATTTTATAATTCATTTTAGGTTTCGGTTACATTTTAAGCCAAATGTCATTTTAAATCATATGACACTACAAAACATAACATAGCAAGATTCACCTATACTTACGGTAAATATGCAACATCATAGTAGATATTAACTTTTCTTTCTTAATAAATACCTACTCCACATACCAACAATTTTATATCTAACTACTATATCTAGCAAATTAAATATAAAATAGAACCTCAAAAGCGAGGGTTGTTACATACTCCCCCCCTTATGAGAATTTTGTCCCCAAAATTTAAACGTACCATGTATAAAAAGATGCGGATACTTTTCCCGCATGTCATCCTCGCGTTCCCACGTCGATTCCTTGGCGTTATGGTGACTCCATTGAACCCGTACTAAGGGTAACACACGAGACCTTAATCTACGCTCCCCATGCTCTAAAATAGCAACCGGTTGTTCTTCATATGAAACATCGGGTTGCAAATCAATATCCTTGAAAGGGATGTGCCAAAGCGCACCTTCACACCTCATATACTTCTTTAGGGAGGAAACATGGAATACATCATGAATTTGTTGCAATGGTTCCGGTAAAGCAAGTTGGTATGCCACTGGACCCACCTTCGCAATAACTGGAAAAGGTCCAACAAAGCGTGGTGCAAGCTTCCCCTTCTTACCGAAACGCTATATGCCTTTCATGGGTGACACTCGAACTAAGACTTGGTCCCCAATCTCCAATTCCATGTGTCGTCGACCCGCATCGGCATAGCTCTTTTGACGGTCTTGGGCTATTCGAATGCGATCCTGAATGAATTCAATCTTTGAGGAAGTATCTTGGATCATTTCAGGTCCAAGAAATTTATTATCACCCACCTCCATCCAACAAGCAGGCGACTTACAAGGTCTTCCATACAAAGATTCATAAGGTGCCATTCCAATTGTGAATTGGTAAGAGTTGTTATAAGAAAACTCAACCAATGGGAGATATAGTTCCCAACCACCTTTGAAGTCAAGCATACACATACGAAGCATAACCTCTAACATTTGGTTTACCCTTTCAGTTTGGACATCTGTTTGTGGATGATACGAAGTGCTTAACCTCAATTCGGTCCCCATCGCTTCTTGGAAACTCCTCCAAAAGTGGGAAATGGAAATTTTGTCTCGGTCGGAAACTATATTCAAAGGCACCCCATGGAATCTCACCACCTCCTCGATGAATAAACGGGCATACCGTGCAGTGTCATAATCTGTCCGCACGGGTACGAAGTGTGCCGACTTTGTCAAGCGGTCGACAATTACCCAAATATAATCACATCCACTTTGTGATCTTGGCAAGCCCGTGATAAAATCCATCGATATGCTTTCCCATTTCCACACCGGGATCTCTAACGGTTGCAACAAACCTGTCGGTCTCTGATGATCGATCTTGACTTGTTGACAAGTAGTGCATTGGGACACAAATTCCGAAATATCCCTCTTCATGCCTGGCCACCAATACAGACGGCGCATGTCCTGATACAATTTTTCCCCATCGGGATGAACCGTGAACCTAGACCCGTGAGTTTCAGTCATCACTGCCCGTCTCAAATCTCCTTCATCCAGAATAATGAGTCTTCCATGGAAGCGTACTCCACCCTCAGAACTAATTGAGTAGGACTCCGCTCCCTCGGACAGCAATCGGAGAATATGGTCTTGGCACCCCTTATCCTTTCCTTGAGCTCCTACCACCCTTGCCACAATGGTAGGAGTAACGGTCATTACCGACATGAATTCTCTCACTACCGCATCCTCCTGACTGAGTTTCTTCCATTTCGCTTTCCAAACCTCAGCTAATTCTCCATCGGGCTTCCTACTCAAGGAATCCGCTACAACGCTCGCCTTACCTGGATGATAACGAATATCAAATTGATAATATTTCAAGAACTCTAACCATCGGCGTTGTCGCATATTCAAGTCCTTCTGTGAAAATAACTATTGCAGCGATTTGTGGTCCGTGAAAAGACTAAACTTCTCTCCCAAGAGATAATGCCTCCATATCTTCAAGGCAAAGACAACTGTGGCTAGTTCTAAGTTATGCACCATATAGTTTCTTTCATGGGGATTCAACTTGCAAGAAGCATAAGCGATAGCCCGTCTCTCTTGCTCCAGTACACCTCCTAATCCTTGAAGAGATGCATCGGTGAAGAATATATATTCCAATCTCGGTTTTGGCAATGCAAGGATCGGAGCCGAAGTCAATCTATCTTTAAGTTCATCAAATGAGGCCTGGCAAGAGCTATCCCAAACGAATCTCACTCCCTTCCGGGTCAAATTGGTCAAAGGGCTAGCAATCTTAGAGAAACCCTTAATGAAAAGACGGTAATAACCCGCCAAACCCAGAAAACTGCGAACCTCGGTAGGTGTCATGGGCTGACCCCACTCCCTCACCACAACCACCTTGCTTGGATCCACCGATATACCATGGGATGTTACCACATGACCCAGAAACTGTACCTCCTGTATCCAAAAGCCACACTTCTCGAACTTAGCATATAGTTGGTGATCCCTCAATCTTTGTAGGACCGACCTCAAATGCATAGCATGATCAGATTCCGTTCGAGAATAGACTAAAATGTCATCGATGAACACAATAACAAATTGCTCCAGGAAATCCCGAAACACTCTATTCATGAGATCCATAAATACAGCGGGGGCATTGGTTAGTCCAACTCTTTGAAGGAGGTTGAGCCTAAATCCGATTTTGAAAAAAATGGAGATCGATGTTAATTTTTGTGGTAAAATTAATCAGATTGTTCACTTGTGCTTTAAAAGGAATAAACTTCAAAGAGTTGGTTTTAAAGATAAACATGAGAAAAAATAGGTGAGAAGGAGTTTGAAAAATATTGTGCGGAGAAATGTTGCCTTTTGTACATTTTGTAAAGTACAAAGCTACACAAATTAATCTTGTAAGCGCTTGAAAGAGAGAACAATATCTTCATGAACAATATAAAGGAAGTTATCTGGAGATATCATATTCATGCTTATATTGTTCAAGTAGGAGATTGATAAATTTCTTAATTGAAAGATAGAGGTGAGGCTATACATGTGTTTCCTACACTTAGACCTGCACCACAAACTCAAATTCCAAGGACCATGCATAAAACTCATAGTAGGAATGATATATGGATACCACAATTTGGTAATTAAAGGTTAATCAATGGACCGAGAAAGAAAGTTGAAGTTGCCAATCCACGAAATAAATTTTTCATAAAAGATGTTGTCTCTATTCCTCCCATTGATTCAGGAAATAAAATGCCCAACACTATCTAGATATATAGTTTTCTAAGATGAATAGGTTCTTATAGGTTTTATTAATTTGCAGGGGAAACAAATCATTTTTGGTGAGTGATCTATTGAGACCCTAATGTCTTTTCATGTTTTGGTGAGGATATCTTGAATATTTGCATTTTTCATTGATTTACTTTTTATGCTATGTTTCTTTGTCAAACAAGAATTTTGAAAGACACGCATCATTCTTATTAAAAAAATTTGAATTTTTTTTTGTGTTTATTTCATTTTCTGATTATGTGGTTAAGTCTTTTAATCTTACTATTTTGATGATTATAATTGGATATTATGACATCTGATTTAAAATGTTGATTGATTTAACTGGTAGGTTAAGATTCCTTTGATAAATCATGATTGTCAATTTTGTTGAAGTCTATGGTATTGATTTCACACTATTTGAGCACATGCATATCACTCGTTGCAGATTATTACACTTTCAATATTGCTGTTAGTTCATAATTTAATCATGATCAAATCCCAATATCTTATTCATTTTAAAATTTTATATTTTCCATGAGTGAGAGGTAATGGTGGATTGTTTTGGTAGGAACATTTTGTTTGCCATTTTAGGCAAATAAATTTTCTTTATGGTGATGCCTCTTCCCGAGGGAGGATCGAGCACTCATTTGTACTACATTGAGGAAAAGACCTCGCATGAGGTGGTTATATCATTAAAACTGATCCAAGCATTATGGAGTTTGCAGACGTGTTTTAGAAGATATTGAGTTGCCGCTGAGTTCGGAGATAGATTTTGTTATCGATTAACATCTGGGACTGGGTCGATTGCACGTGCACCGTATCGTATGGCCCCATCGAATATGTGGGAGTTAAGGGACCAGATTCAGTAGCTCTTGGGGCAGGGACTCATTACACGGAGTACATTTCCATGGGGTTCTCCAATGTTATTTATGAAGAAGTAGAATGGTTCACTCAAATTGTTTATTGATTATCGAGAGCTGAACAAGGTCATGACTCAGAATAAATATTTGTTGCCTCGAATCGATGACTTGTTTGACCAGGTGAGATTGAGGCATCACCAATTGCACATCAGGGATCAATATGTTCCTAAGACCGATTTCCTAACGTGGTATGGATCATGTGAGTTCATGGTTATGCCATTTGGGCTAACCAGTGCTCCATTAGTATTCATAGATCTCATGAAAAGGGTGCTCGAAGACTTTTTGGAGAAATTCGTGATTGTGTTCATAGATGACATTATGGTCTATTCTTGGACTGAGAGCCAGCACATAGAGCATTTATATATAGATCTAGAGATGTTTCGAGACCATCAGTTGTTCACCAAGTTTGAGAAATGTGAGTTTTTGTTGCATGAGGTGCAATTTTTTGATCATATCGTTTCTCACAGAGGCATTTCAGGGGACCCGAGTAAGTTTGCAACAATGAGGGAGTAGGATCACCTCACAACATCGACATAGATTCATAGTTCTTAGGATTGGCGGGGAATTATCACCTATTATTAAGGACTTTTCGAACGTTGCGGGTCTATTGACAAATCTGACTCGAAAGGGGGTGGTGTTTGTTTTGGATGATTATTGTTAGTAATAGTTTTACGAGCTATAGGACAAGTTGACTTCAGCACCTATGCTCACACTGCCTAGGGTAGAAGTGGAGTATCTCATATAAAAACAAACCATTCATTTAATAATGTGGAAAAATTATTTTAACAAAAACAAAAGCTGCGACTTTTGCGTGGCAACAATATCTTTGGGTATGAGGTGAGAAAAATTTTCTACAAAAGATAGAAAAATATAGCTGAGCATGGGAAATTTTCCATGAAAATTTTGCTTATCAAATTCATACAAAAGTTTGTAAAACCCTCATATGGCCCTTTTTTTTAGAAAATAAAATAAGAAAACCAAATATGGATATACTTTAAAAGTCATTAATTTATTGAGTCTAGCTTAATTATAGACACGCTCAAGGTTGATTCGTACCGGGCGTAAAAAAATACACTCGATGATAATTGAAACCTCAATAATTAATAATCCAAGAATGAATAACCCAATACTCATTTTAGTCTTCCTCATTTACTTTTATAATTATATGAATAAATTATTTATTTTGCCATAAATTATCACGACTATTTCAAGATGGACCCTAGACTATTAAAATTTTCAAGTAATCCCAAAACTAACCAAACCGAGTTAACAAGACCCTTACAACATTTTTGGCTATTAACATGGGCGAAAGTGAGTCTTGTCTTATGTACGTAACTCATTCTTAGGGAAAATAGGTAAGAAGATAACATTATAGGGGTCAATGGTAATTTACCATGAAATCAAAGTTAAAATTACAATATACGAAATTAAACCCACCCATTTCCCTCTATCCCCAAAGAACCTTCCTCCTTTTCGTGTTTCCATTACCGTCCAACCTCTTATCCCCATTATTTTACCTCAAACCTCCCCCCTCACTTTTTATTTTTGTCATGGTGGGTTTTTTGAAGAATTTGTGTTCGTTTAAATGGTTTGCGGTTACGAAGAAATTGTATGGTGGTGGACATTTTTGGGTTTGTTTAAATAGTTTGCGGTTACGATGGCGTTAGAGAGAAATGTGATGTTGTTTGGTTAAATGAATGTTTGGATGGTTGTGTGACTAAGTTATGGGATATTTGAATTGATGTTTTGGGTGGGTAAGGGGTTGTTTGGGAATGCTAAGAAATTTTAGTTTTTCCCCTCACAATGAGTAATGTGCATGACACGTGATTCATTTTCGCCCAAGTTAAAGACTTAACCTAACAAAAGGGTTTAGGTAATTCAGTTTGGTTAGTTTAGGGGCTTACTTGACAGTTTTGATAATTAAGGGCTAATTTTGTAATAATCGTGATAATTTAGGTGACAAATGAGTAATTTAATCGAGTTATATATAAGAACACTTATTTGGTTGATTCTATTTTGATTAAGGTGTACTATAACTATGGCTAATCGTCCATTATTACAACTGTGAAGTCTAATTGCTTGATTGGTTTGAGTTTTTATGGTTTCTTGAAAATGTATATTTCATAAATCAAACAAATAGGTTGACGAACATTATGAACAATCATTTACTATTCTCAATTTATTATCGTTTTTTTTGTTTATTGCAATTGTTCATCTAAACTTACAAATTTAGATTGCAGAAACCACAAAGGATTGAACACTAGGATTTTTTCCTCACTCGTGGTTTTTAGGCCAGTTGTCGCTAATTATGTGTAGTCCCTGATTTTTTAAGGTCTTGTGTGTGGTCCTCGTCTGTTATATTAATAAGCATCTAACTAATATAACATGTATAATCTAACGTGACAAAATAGTGTTTCAAACATTAATAAGTCAAATTTGACTAAAAATTTCTAATATGACTAAAGAAGTTATAATATAAGAGTGTTATAATATAACAATATGGAAACAACGATGTTATATATTAGATTTTGGGGATACCACACAATATTATATAACATCAGAAACTGCACACAAAAACTACTTCATGTTATTGGATAAGACAAAACGACCCAAGTAATAATAACAATATGGAAATAACCAGTATGTGAGTATTGTGTATGATGAGAAATGCACGAGTAAGTAAAGAACTTGGAGCACTACATCCAAACTCGGATTCATTTTCTGTAGTAGTTGCGACAACCATATCGTTCATCATTTCTTTAATTGTGGAGATAATTGTGCTTACGTTGCGCCACATCATTAGTTATGCCTTGACAAATGGTGAAACTATGGCAAAGGATATATCGGATCTTTGCTCATTATTGGAACTTACCCTCATTCTTGATGTAGTTCAACCCGTGTTAGCTGATAAGTATTTTCTTCAAACATGAAAAACATTTGGACACAATGATAATAATATCTCTAACATTAATGTTCATTTATATTTAAGGTGAGATATTTTTATGGAAAATAAACAGTTAAAAATTATTATATTAACTTTCACTTATGTAAATAATATTTCGTATACAAGGAAAGATGTTATAATATTGTATTAATATCTCTCATTGCATTATATGTTATCTTGTCATCTTTAGATGGGTGAAAGAGAAATGAGGGCGAGGGAGAGACAGATTAAACATAATCACATTGTCTAATGTTGTTTAGAAGTCTATTTTGTTGCATAACAAATTTAACTAGATGTCACATGTGAACTTTGAAGGTGTCTCTATTGGTTGTGGATACAGAGCTTTTGTTGTATACATTAACACAGGATGTTATTATGTGGTTAGAATCCCTCTAGGTGCCCTACTCGGGTTTTACTTTAATTTGGGTGGTAAAGTAATTTCAAAACTATTTGAATCATTTTTATGTGTTATCTTATGATATAATCCTGATCACTAGGGCATATTACGTTTTAATTCTAAAGTATAGAGAAAAAAAAATAAAAAAATAAAAAAAGTATACCAAAAAGATTCACTATAATATTACGTATTTGTGTATTTATATTTCTATACCTTGAAATTTAAAATGTAAATTGTAGAGGAGTCAAGGTATATATATACTAGCGGAATGCTCGTGCCTGAAGGCACGGTGAAAATTTCTAAATGTACGTAAACGGAAAACGTAGAAAAACTCCAAAATACGTAATCGCGAAACGGCGAAAATTTCCAAAGTATGTAAAAAAAATTATGTTATAACTGTTTCAAATAGTCTTGCTTCAACCTACAGACAATAATGGGCCTCGCTCACAGAGCATAACCATTATGCCAAGTTTGGGCCCCACCCATTTTCATAACATTGGTCTGTCTCAAACAAACCAAAGTAGAATCCTTATAATTTATATAAAAAATGAAGATTTAGGACGTCTACAGGTGAATGCAATAAAAGTAGAGAGATTTTGAATACAAACAACTAAAAATGCTAGTCACCTCTTCAGATCCCTATTTGCCCCCAAAACAGAGAAGGGAAATAAAAAAATTAAAATTAAAAAAGAAATAATTAAGAAACGTTGTTTGAGAGAGCATGATCCAAGATAAGTGAAAATAGTTGTTAGCAGCATGAAGGAGAATAGAAGAAAGAGTTAAATCAATGAAATAGATTCTGCAAAATGAAGTATCACAATATCAGTTAACAAAACTACATATAAAATTAAAACATGAGTAAGATATCCATTGTTAGTTTTAGTTCATGAAGTCCTTATAATACTTGGTGTCAACCGCATTAATAATGTATTCCATCCATCCTTAATTTTCCACGTTTCTTCAGGTATTCTTCCTGTTTGTTTTCTTTGTTCTTCCTCTTTCATCTCTTCTATTGACTGGTTTGCTGCGAAAGGGGAGGAAATTCATACGAGTAACCCACATGTTCATCTCAATACAAAATGAAGAGAGGGAATTTTAGCATCTTATTTTTTTGTTATCAGAGTCCAATTTGATGAAGACGGTACATAGGAATGCCCGTAAAGCAGTCCGTTAAAGGTTTCAGGTGGATGGCGGGGACTAAATCACTTAAGGTACTTTAGGGTTGACATTGAAAAAATTGAAAACTTCAACCTTAAAGTCTCAGAATCACCAAATTTCAGGGTTAAATATATATTTTCCCTTGCTTTAAAATTGTGAATAACACTGTACTAAAATCAATGGGCAATGTAACATTGGGACATAAGTTGTAACACCACATAATGATGACCAAGACCATAAAGTTGTATATTTCATCAACAATGACATCTAGAGATAAGACGCAACTAACTGAAGTTCAGGAAGATCACTTAATCAGATAAGTTGAACAAAGACAACATTAGCAAGGTCACCACAAGTTTCCAATGAAGCTTAGTAAAAAAATGTGAAAAAATACATCTAAAGGTTTAACCTAATATAAGGAGGTTATAAGACACCATACCTTTATGGACAACCTTCCCTAACAATAAGCCTCAACTGTTCTCTGAATTTTTAAAGGCTCTACCTGTGCAGGAAATCTTTGGCACACCCCTGGATCTGCATGATCCTCGCCTTTTGGAAATCGCAAAGGTGGATAATCAGTTTTTGGAAGTCCAGTATGATGACTATAATACTACAAATGCCAGTGGAGCTGCATTTTCTTGTTCAGCTGCCCTAATTTTAGTGGCACTTTTGCTAATGCGACACACATTGAGTGTAACAGATGCTGATGGTGGTGAAAAAGATGAATCTACTTTTTTCTCTCTTCTTGCTTCGGGATGCTGGGTTTCTTTTGCCCAGCTATATCATGGCTTGGGCCATCATCATCTTGCAGCATTGAAGGCAAACACAGGAGGCTGCAGCATTGGCAGCAACACAATTTACATTTGTAGTACAATCAGGGCAAATCAGGGGTACATGTGTACATATGTGGAATCTTAATGTACCAATTTATATGAGAACAGTTTGAAGCAAATACATATGTATTGATTGTATGCAAAAACGAAACGCACATGGAGAACCCAAACGCATATGCAGATTCTATACTGATCCTTAAGTGGCCTAAAATCAAACGCTTATGTAGAAATAAAAACGGTTCCTGCATATATAACATAATAAAGAACATAAAAATAATTATAACTTGATAACATATATAGTGATCATATGCAGAAACCAAATGCATATGCAGAAAACCAAATGCATATGCAGATCCTATACTGATCCTTACGTGGCCTAAACCAATTTAAACAATTTAAGGAATTTGGGCATGATTGTCTTTATTTATAGGACTATAAAATTAAAATATATCATAACTAAACCTCAGAATCAAGACATAGGGCCACGTAACAACTCAAAACCTAAAAGTAACACACAGTAACAACCACAAAAAATAGGCACAGTACAAATATTCCTAAACATAACAATAGATATAGGTATGTATTAAGAACCTCAAACTAAAGAATTTTTAATAAAATGCGTGTATAAAATAATCTCGATAAGACCAAGAGTTAACGCAAGCATGGGGTGCTCATGGGTCTGGCCATTTTTGGATATCATCTACAAACCCTTGAGTGGCAGAGTCAATGATGAGCATAACAAAATCTGCCTCGAATGTTCCAATAATCAAGTTTTGACAAAGTCAGAGTGTCGGGGATCATCAAAAACTGCGTTGATATGTATTGGTCTCGAACTGCCACATGCAATGTCAATGGTGATACCACGTTCAACGATGATATAAAATTTGAAAAATCCATAAAATATCATTTAAAGGTTCAATACATGGTCTGAATAACAACACAAGATGTTGGAATTTAAATACACAATAATTAATTTAGAAAGCAGAGTATAGAAATCCAAATATACGTATACATATGTAATAAATATATAGCAATTGTTTAACAAATAAATTTTGTAAAACACAAATTTATTTTCTTCAATGTGAATGCACTTAATACCAAATGAATAGTAAGTTGGGGATTTAATGAATTTGTATAGTGAACAAAGAAAACTTAATGAAAGTATAATCAAATGATCAATTTAAATAAGACTAAAAAAGTTTATCAACATTAGGTTATTGATTTATAATGGAGATAATTTCATAAATGAAATGAAAATTAAAATTGAAGCATGTGCTTAGACGACCTCCTCCTTAAGAGACACAATCTTCTGAAAATAAGTGACAAATCTGAAGATATACACGGAACACGCTCTTGCATATTATTTTTGCAGCATCCTTGAAGTTGGGAGTAAATGTTACACATGCAAAATGTTAAAATAACATTACATCAACTGGAAATATAATAATAAAATGTAACTAAATTGTTTCATTCTAGTGAATACTACTTCGATGAATCGAAAAAGTTATAAATTAAACACCGGTTTTAACGAACCTTTGAGGAAAGAAGGACTCGTCATCCAACTGAGATTCAATCCAGTCCATTTAATACTCAATAGGTTTCTTGATTTGTACATCATCTGCCCATTTATACTCATATGTGGAAGGTTTTATCAGGATGAAGTTTAGAACACTATACTTAAATATACATTGTACTCCCAAGTTTTGTATCACCATTGACATTGGTGATTCCACGTATTAGTATATCAAAAAATTTGAAACATTATTTTAACAAAAAAAAACGTGATATGGAGAGAGAGGACAAAACATATATCCAATGGAGTAATACCAACTCTTTTGAAGTTAGACGTGTCTTGCATTCAATTAACCAATGGATTAATACCATTTTAGTGCCATAGTATAATTTAAGTAGCATCACTACCCTTGGAAGCAAAGAAGTTAAGCATCAAGAAGCTAAGCTCCCCAGTACTTTTCCTTTAATAGTTTTGCCAAATCTGTGGGGCCCTAGCCAAGAAATAAATTGCACGTTAGTGATGCATGTAGAGCATCAAAGAGAATGGGATCAATTCGACCTGCTAAGATGTTTGGCGTTATAGAATAATATTAGCGTGCCCTGATCCATTAAATGGTTACCAAAGGCCAAGATAAATAATAGATGATAGCAACTAAAAATATAATGACGGATGTTATAATGACAAAATAGTAGATGATCGCAACTCAAAGAATCAAATGTTATGTTGACAGAATTCCCTGCCAATAAAGAATTGATATACTCACCATTGACGGTGGAATCATCCTCATCCATATCATCATATTCATCATCAGCAGCATAATCAGTACTCTCCTAATCATCATCATTAGCATAATCATATTAATCATAATCATCAACATTAAAATTAAATTCAGCATTGATAATATGGATGAATAGCATCTGTTATTCCTAACAGGTCCATGTACTTAAAAATAGACATTTTGCCAGACATTTTGATTGATATAAGAAATATGTGTTGTGTTTTAACGTGTCCACCTTGAGAAAGCCTTGGATCTTGTTGGGACGTTGAATACAGTGAAAGAAAGTCATGTGTTGGTTTCCATTTTTCTTATATGAACGCTACCATAAGATAAACTAAATTGTTTATAAAATATTCATGTCCTAATAGAAGGAAAAAACTTGAACCTTGCAAAGATTAAGAACTAAAACTCCACTCCACTCTACTATTTTAGAACACATTTGATGAATACCGGTCTAACATTCATCAGAAGTACAACTTAAATTTGATATCAAACTTGTACGAAGCTTTTGGCAGGTGGATGTTGCGGCAACAATTTCACCTGGAAAGTTAAGGACAGCCGTAGAACTTCTCATCTTGAAAGCTGCTCTATCTTAACCCAAAGCAACCTCTTTTGCGGTCTCGAACGTGCCGATCCACATTCGCGTGCCGTGTCAAGCGGAGTCGAAACAGTACTCATTTTTTTTTTGTCTAACCATAAATATTTAGTACACATATGGCATGTTTCATGACCTGCTAAACAAATAGACCAAATAAAGTAAGAAAGCCAAAGAAAGTAACAAAGCCTATATGAAAAACAAATAGATCCAATATTTAATTTTAATAATAGTAGCTCAATCTACTAAAAGAAGTGAAATATAATAACTAAAAATAAGTTCGAATAAACAATAGAACATGAGTTGCGATGCAACCCATAATCAGTTGCGTCCGCATCTACTGATGATGTTATATACACGAAAATCCTGATTTAAATCGAAAAAACCTATGATCTAAACCCACCTGAAGAAAATACACACAGCTAGATAGCTAAAACAGCTAAAACCCCTAAACTCATTTTAAACCCCAATACCTAAACCGATTTTCAAACCTAATATCCAAACCTAAAATAACTAAAATCCAAACCTAAAATGAAAAGGAAACAAAATCAGTTTGTTTTTTACCCCAGCAACTCAATTATCGATTGGCATGTGAGGAGTCAGATACAACCCCAAATCTATATAAAGAAAGTTCATGTATTTGAAACCTCAATAACAACATAAAAACTGAGAATGATAACCGAGAGAGAGTTTTAAAGTCCAAAGAAAACTAAAAAACAAATTAGCAATGCAAACATAAGGGTGAGTAGAGAAACGCTCCTGTGCGGGACTGGAAGTGCGGGACTGTGCGGGATTTTAAAAAGCCCTCCAAAACGCTGCGTTTTGGAGGCAGCCACTACAATCCTCAAAAAAATAAAAAACACACTTTTCTTTTTCTTTGGTCAAACAATCAAACATGGCCCACTAAAAAAAACCCACTTGTTTTTTGGTTAAAAACAAACACACGGATGCCTTTTCCAAATAAAAAAGACCCACATATCCTCTTCCCCAAGTAATTTACTCCAACCATTCCAAAAAAGCTGTTCAAAAGGCAAAGTGGGTCAGGTTAGACATTGTTAATTTATATTCCTTTTTTATTGTTAATTTATATGTCTAGTCTTTTTATGCTTTATTGATATTAGGTTATTTATAAATGCAATTTTTTTTTTCAGAAAAATGGATAATCATGATTTCAGATTTAACAAGGAGATTTGGGTTGGTGATAATATGGAATTAGAAATTGAGATTGAGCAAAATATAAATTTAGAACAACAATATGTGGGTTCAAATTCTAATGAAAATGATTGTGATTTTAACCCTCAAGTCTCCCCCGAATTGAAGCCAAAAATAGGGCAAGAGTTTCAAACACTTGATGATGTCTGGACTTTTTACAATGCATATGCTAAAGAATCTGGGTTTAGCGTTCGTAATTATTTTGTCAAGAAGGATGTGAAAACAAAAGAGATCACACGAAAAGAGTATGTTTGTTACAAACAAGGAAAGGGTGTTGTCATAGCAAGTGCCGATACATCTAGACGTCGGGGTTCCGTTAGGGATGATTGTAATGCTAAACTTGTGGTGGTGAGGTCTTTGGGTGGTACATATGTAGTTAGAATTTTTGTGGAGAGTCATAGTCATCCGTTGGCCACCCCACGCAAAACACATTTTTTGCGATCTCATCGAAGTGTTTCGAGCGCCCAAAAATGCTTAACTCAACAACTTGGTATGATTAATATACCACCGCACCAACAATTCAATTTCCTTGGAGTGCAAGCAGGAGGGTTTGAAAATATAGGGTTCACTCAAAAAGATTTATACAACCTAGAAAGAATAAACGTAATGAATTGAAAGGGCATGATGGAGATATCTTACACGAGTTTTTGAAACTAGAACAAGGAAAGAATCCGTCTTTCACATTTCAAATTTCAACGGATGATGAGCAGAGGATTAAGCATTGTTTTTGGCCCGATGCAACTAGTAGACGAGCTTACAAGTGTTATGGTGATGTGGTTATATTTGATACCACGTACAATACTAATCGGTACGGTATGATTTTTGCACCACTAATGGGAGTGAATAATCATGGTCAAACAATTTTATTTGGTTGTGCATTTCTTAGTGATGAGACTATTGATTCATTTGTTTGGCTCTTCAATCAATTTTTGGAAGCCATGCCCAGCGATGCACCGAAGATGATTATCACCGACCAAGATCCGGCTATGACAAGAGCAATATCGGAAGTTCTCCCATATACCTACCATAGGTATTGCCGTTGGCACATTTTAATGAAATTTTCCGAGAAACTAGATTCGATAAAATTTAGTGCTTACTACAAGGAGTTCTCAGATTGCATATGGAATTCGGAGATGAGGGAGGAGTTTGACTCCAAGTGGATTGATCTTGTTGACAGGAGTGGTTTAAGTGACAATAAGTGGCTCCGTTCTATGTATGAAATTCGTTCAAGTTGGGTCCCCGCATATGTGAATCATGTTTTTTCCGCTGGAATGTCAAGTAGCCAACGCGCAGAAAGTGCCCATGCATTCTTTAAGAGATATGTTTCAAAGAAGAATTTGCTCGTAGATTTTATGATCCAGTTTGGTAGGGGGCTGGTACGTCAACGTCATGAAGAGTTGCTTGCCGATCACAAAGACTTGACCGAGAAACCGAAAGCACAAATATTTCACTATGTTTTAGTGCAAATGGTTGATATTTATACACATGAAATATTTTATAAATTTCAAGATGAGTTGTTGGAGATGATGAATTATAAGTTTGAGTTTGTGAGGGAGGATGAATATCAAACCGTGTATGAAATTTGAAGGAAACAAGATACGCGAAAGGTGAGAGAAATTATTTATGACAAAAAATTAGATTATGTCTCGTGCACTTGTAAGATGTTTGAGAGCGTCGGGATCCCATGTGCACATGTGTTAACTATTTTGGAAAAGGTTCATGATTTTGAAAAATTACCAAAACAATACATTTTGAAGAGATGGACGAAATCTGCTAAATCAATGTCATTCACTGATTCGAGTGGTGTCGAGATAACTGACGACAAGTCCTACTTTCTTACAAGAAGCCAGTTAATTCAAAAGTCTTTGGATGTGGTTGATAAATCGCTCACAAGTCCGGAAGCAATTAAAATTTATAAAAATGGTTTAGATATTATACTTGAGAAAATTAATCAATTGATGATTGGTTCGGGTGAACGTGTTAATGCGGGATCGAGTGGAGGATTTTCAGTTAACATGAATTGTAATTTCGAGCGTGTTTACAACGAACCAAGGCAAGTGAGGGCGAAAGGATGTAGTACAAGGCTTAAAGGGGGGAAAGAAAGGGCAATGGGAAGATCAAAGAAAAATATAAAAAGGCGTTGTAATGGGTGTAATTTGCTTGGACATGACAAAAGAAATTGTCCGGGTCCAATTAATCGGTGAGTTGTTACACATTACCAATTTTTTTTATCTTTTAAATGGTTTCAAAATTTAATAATATTTATTCATTTTTTTATAGGATCGATGATGCAACAACACATGGCACAAGCTTGGACGGTGATAATTATTTGTCGATGTGAATGCAGTGAACATTTTGGTTTTTTTGGTTGTGTATGCAGTGAACTTTTTTGGTTGTGTATGCAGTGAACTTTTTTTTGTTGGATGGTGACAGTAATTTGTTGACGTGTATGTAATGAACTTTTTTGAATTTGAAATTTGGTTGTGTATGCAGTGAATTTTTTTTTTTATTTGGCATGCAGTTTTTTTTTTTAATTAAACAATCAAAGGGCAATTTTTTATTTGACATGCTGTGTATGCAGTGGATTTTTAGACACAGACCTGTTGGTTTATTTTTAACAACAGATGTGTATTTGGCAGTGGGTTCTGTTTGCAGTGAGGGAGTATGAATGAATGGGTATTTTTGTTTTAAACAAAAGATAGGTGGGTCCTCTTTAGTTAAAACAAGTGGGTCTTTTTTATTTGGAAAAGGCATCCGTGTGTTTGTTTTAAACCAAAAAACAAGTGGGTTTTTTTTAGTGGGCCATGTTTTATTGTTTGACGAAAGAAAAAGAAAAGTGATTTTTTTTATTTTTTTGAGGGTTCTAGTGGATGCCTCCAAAACGTAGCGTTTTGGAGGGCTTTTTAAAATCCGGCACAGTCCCGTACTTCCAGTCCCGCACAGGAGCGTTTCTCAGGGTGAGTATACCTGATGGATCTTTTTTTCCAAAAATGCATAAAAATGAGAGAAAGCAGTTCACGTTGCGCACTGTGTCTCCTGGGAACACCACTCTTGAATCTGAAAACCATAAATACACCAAAAAATTAAGGTTTCTTCATACATCAAATTACTAAAATGAAAACTTAATAACAACCCAATAACCACAATACAACACAAAAGCATCTAAGAACAACCCAACAACAAAAAATATAACACACAAATGTGAGCTCCCACTGGTGCTGGTCCACAAAAAATTCCTCACACACAAACAGAGAATATTAACTATGTTTGGAAGCATTAATTTTAAGAAAATCCCCAAATCACGACTTTGAACCCTAAAATCGCAACCCAAAAATTTTGAGAAACCCTAAACTTTGAAAACCATTTTTTCAGAGCGATATACATTAAACGATAGAGGGTTAGTATGGAGAGAGAGAGAGAGAAATAGGTTATTTCAGAGATGAGGAGTGAGATCATGTCAAGGTTTGACACCTTTTTGTTGTATTACAAAAGTAGCCCTTATATTTGAATTAAAGTAAATTTTTAGGGGTAAAAAGAGAGGGAAAATAAATTCTAGTGGGATAAAATTGTAATTACAAATAGAATATAAAATGAGGTGTGGTGAGATGTAGGGCTTATGCTATGAATTGTGATATCACCCTCCATTTTTGCTTTGGTGGTTCAATCCTCACCTCTAATTAAGTTATCAACTTATGGAATAGTAACCAACATTCTCCTCCTTATATATATAAATACTAGCGGAATACCCGTGCCTGAAGGCACGGCGAAAATTTCGAAAGCACATAATTACAAAACGGTGAAAATTTTTGAAGTACATAATTGCAAAACGGCAAAAAAAGAGTAATTTATAACAATTGGCCATAATCTCCTTTGTTTATAAACTATTCACCCTGCTTAACAAACAACAAATAGTCCAACAACATTCAAATAATCTTAAATTCATCAAACAAATTCACATATAATATAAAATATACAATATTCATCAAATAAATTCTCATTGTGTCTAAAAAAAACAAAGTGTCAAAGTTTTAAAAAAATTGGACAGAATCTCCTTTGTTTATTGGACTATCCACCCTTCTCAAGGGATAACAATAATAAAAAAATAGAAAAAAATCGCCTACCAAAAGCTTCAATAAAGCAAACATCTTAAAAAAATAAATCTATATCAATGGAAGCCCCATAGCGTCCTTGTAGTAGCTATTACCATAGCAGCCCTGTATTAGCCCCGTAGCAGCTCCGTAGCAGCTCCGTAGAAGTCCCGTAGTAGCCCAATAAAAGTTCCGTAGCAGCGCAATAAAAGTCGCGTAGCAGCTCCATAGAAGTGTCGTAGCATAAAAATTAAGTGCATGTTTGATTGGTCTTGGATTAAAACCTGAAATGAAAAGAAAAAAAATTAGTTTGTTCCCCAAAACATTGTACGTTAGGTATATATGATGTGGGGTGGGGTGGGGGGGAGATACACATCAATCCGAATTACTAAGACAATTAAAAATAAGCACCCAACTTAAAAACCTAATTCAAAAAACACATTTGTGTGTGAGTGCGATCTGTGTGTGTCATCTTGAAACTACTGGATTTCAATGTTCCCAAGCAACCCCGAAATCATCTATATGAAACCTTAAATATTGATAGTGTGACATGGATCAGAAATAATTTGATAACATCATATCACGAATACAAAATGTAAAAATAAAAAATAAAGGAAAACCAATCCAAGTAGGCAATATGTAAACCTCGATCCGCTTTATTTGTTTTAAAAAAATAAAGTGTCAAAGTTTTAAAAAAATTGGACAAAACCTCCTTTGTTTATTGGACTATCCACCCTTCTCAAGGGATATCGACAAATCCAACAATATAGAAAAAAAAATCGCAAGTTTTGTCATTAACAAATCCATCTTATTCTTTTTACATACCGTAAGCTTTGTCGTAAACTTCTCTCTGACACTTATTCTCCCAAGTATGTCTATACATAACCATCACGGTGATCTCTATACGCACCTGATAATTACAAAAAACCAATGAGAACGAAGTTGGACATTTTTATTTATCTTTACAAAAACAAAAGAAAACACAAATCCCATGTATTAGGAGGCACTAAAGGAACGGCGAAGGTTTTCCATTGTTGGTCGTATTAAAGTGTGTTTCTATAATTACTACGACTTTAGTAAAAAAAAATCATTTCATGAAACATAACAGAGCAAATATTTGGCATATGTAGACATGTAGGTTAAAATATGAAGTGAAACTAATTGGGGGGAAAAGAAATATTACCTGTGATCCAAATAAATGGAATATAAAAGGAATTCGAAATGGCCCTGAAAATGACAATTACAACGAATATCAACTGGATTCCCAACACTAAATAATTCAATAGTCATACACAACAAAATAAATCAATTTAATCAACAGTATATTTTTCTTGTCTAGAAAAGACTGTAATTAGAACATAGGAAAAGACACTAAAACTTACAGAGTTCAGATATTGATTTGAAACTGAAATTCAAATATTTGAGTTGGTTTGAAATGGTATAGCAATTGGTTTGGTATTTCATTTGGTATTAAATTTCATTAACTGTTCAGTTGGGACTTTGGTCACTTAATATAACTATTAATTTGGTATAACAGTTGGTTTCGTATAACAGTTATATACCAATTGGTATAATTTTTAAAGGCTTAATACTATGGTGATCAGTTAATTTGATGCAGATATATGCAAGCATATATGCATATGTATGCAAGCATATATGCGCAGATATATGCTTGCATATATGCTGCATATATGCTTCATATATACTGCATATGCAAGCATATATGGCTGCATATATGCAGATATATGCAAGCATGGGATCATTATGGGTGGAAACAAGAACTAAAGTGCCAAATTAAAAGCAGCAAATAATAATTAAATCAGAATTCGGGGAAACAATATCCCTTGCATATCTTCAGAATTAGATTCGAATTTGTGGTAGCGTAAGAGGGGAAATTATGAGCAAATAAGTATGGGATCATTATGGGTTAACATTTTTTGCAATATACATTTCCAAATAGTTTCTTTGTGAGCATAATTTGTTTTTTATAACAAATTTTTGGACTATTTTTACTTAATGCCATGTCTACTTTAGTAACCGTTAGAACTTTAGGCCTCAACTACCTATTTTCCTAAATTTAGGCCCCAACTTTATATATACTTATTATTTTTTATACTGAGTTGACAATCTTAGGGAAATATGACTTAATCTCTATCATAAAAAATATGACAAAATGAAAAGAAAAGAAAACAAATACTATTTAGCGAGAACATTTCTTTGTTTTAAAAAAACAAAATGTCAAGGTTTTAAAAAAATTGGGCAGAGTCTCCTTTGTTTATTGGACTATCCACCCTTCTCAAGGGATAACGACAAATCCAACAACATAGAAAAAAACAAATTCGCCTAACAAAAGCTTCAATGTTCCATAATAATTACAACAGTAGAGGTGTTTATTATAACAGTAGATACCTCTACAATAAATACAATAATTACAACATGTGGTATTAGTTCAAATAATAGTAACCCATAAGAATATAAACACTAAAAAAGGCCATACTTTAGTATTCAAAGAAGGCCGAAACAAATGTGGAATTAATGAAGCAAGTTGAGCGTGGCAATCGAAGTGTACACCGAGACAAATATTACTGCAGATATACCAAAGGGAAAACAACCTAAAATGAAAATGCAGAAGTATTAAATATGGATATATATGTAAGGTTGATCAAGCTTGGATATGTGCATAAGTAATCATGATAATGGACTTCCTTAAATTTCATAATCCAAATAAGGATTAGACTCGTCTATATTATTGTGAGCACAGGTAAAATAAAGGTGTGTATGATTGTGAGCAAAGGTGAAATAGGAAAATAGAAATGTATCTCAAATTTTCAAAAAATGGGCAATAACATAAAAGTTGGAGTGGGGGGGGGGGGGGGTGGGGAATTAAGTAATACCTCGGATTTGACAGATTTTCATGAAAGCAAATGAGACTCCAATGAAATATAAACTTTTGTTTGGATTTTGTAAAAGCAACCCAACGCATCCAAATGCGCTCATATCTTCTATATTTCGGGAGAAAAAAAAACGCAGATCAGTAAATAAATAGGAAATTTAGTAGACATGTTAGTAGCCATACTGTCATAAAAAAATTAATTTGAAACTAATACCATAATCAAACTACTTACCCACAATAATGCTCTTGAAGATTCATATCAAACCACGTTCTTAGTGCATTCAGTAAAAATAAAAATGAGTAACTGAACTAAACAAAAGTAGTACATGCAAATTATTACCTCCAAATGAGATTATCATGTACATAGAAGAGTGTAGCAATATTGGAGAGGGTAGCAATCTTGATCTGTAAAAAATAAAAACATAGTACCGTAGATCTGTACCTACTAATTCAAACTCTTAACCTAATTATTCTCAGTTATTTTTTTTAACCATAACACTTCCATATTAAAGTACAAAATCGTATATTAAAAAACATCAATCGGAAGCCAAAAACATATTAAATCCAAAAGTTAAAAAATAGATAATAACACAGCAACTTCATTCAGTAAGTGTAGCAATATTGGAGAGTGTAGCAATCTTGATCTGTAAAAAATAAAAACATAGTACCGTAGATCTGTACCTACTAATTCAAACTCTTAACCTAATTATTCTTAGTTATTTTTTTTAACCATAACACTTCCATATTAAAGTACAAAATCGTATATTAAAAAACATCAATCGGAAGCCAAAAACATATTAAATCCAAAGTTAAAAAATAGAAAATAACACAGCAACTTCATTCAGTAAAAATAAAAATGAGTAACTGAACTAAACAAAAGTAGTACATTCAAATTACTACCTCCAAATCAGATTATCATGTACATAGAGTGTAGCAATATTGGAGAGTGTAGCAATCTTGATCTGTAAAAAATAAAAACATAAGTGATTAAATCCTAAAACATAAACATAAACATAAACAAATATTAAATTACAAAATCGTATATTAAAAAGCCCTAAATTTATCTGGAGAGTGTGTATACCTGATAGATCTGCAAAACTAAATTAAAAATACTCAGAGTTTAAAGGAAACCAACCAAATTTCAAAACTGTAATCGAAAAAAGCCCTAAAATAAGAAAAGCCCTAAAATAAGTGTGTGTGGTCGGATCTGTGCGTGTGTGTGATGCCGGATCTGTGTGTGTGTGGTGCCGAATCTGTGCGTGTGTGTGGTCGGAGCTGTGTGTGTGTGTGTGGTGCCTGATCTCTGTGTGTGTGTGGCCCGATCTGTGTGTGTGTGTGGTGCCGGAGCGTGGGACGGCAGGGGCGGATCTCTATGTGTGTGCGACTGTGTGTGTGTGTGTGTGCGCCGGAGCGTGGGACGGCAGGGGCGGCAGGGGAAAGAGGGAAGGGGAGAGAGGGGGGCAGCGGGGAAGGGAGAGGTAGGAGGAGGGGAGAAGGGGAGCGGGGGGCGGAGCAGGGGAGCGGGGCGGGGGCAGCAGTGGAAAGAAGGATGGTGAGGGAGGGGGTACCGAGGAGTCCACCGGAGAGGGGAGAGGGAGATCGTGGGGAAGGGGAAGGGGAACGGGGGTAGGGGGATTGAAAGAAAACGGGGAAGGAAGATTGAGAGGGGGTTGTTTTACCTCATTTGCCACCTCATAATTTGTATAATCCTACGTGGCACAATCCCACACCACTAGATTGCCCAAAAAAATGCGATCTCAACCGTTAATTTTTTGGAACAGTAAAACACCCCCCTCTCATATAATATATATATATATATATATATATATATATATATATATACAGAAAGGATCTCATGCATACCCAGTTTGCATACCCTCCGTGCGGACCATTTTTTTAAAATAGTAAAAAAAATAATTTCGGGTTGATTTTTTTTTTATGATTTTTAAACATTTCAGTAGGACCATGAAAAAATAATCAACTCAAAATGAATTTTTTTGCTATTTTAAAAAAATCGGTCAAACTTTGTCAGTTTTTAAGTTGTTAAAAACTGACAAAGTTTGACCGATTTTTTTAAAATAGCAAAAAAATTCATTTTGAGTTGAATTTTTTTTATGGTCCTATTGAAATGTTTAGAAACTATAAAAAAAAAATTAGATCAAAAATATTTTTTTTACTATTTTATCAAAATTGGTCCGCGCCAGCGGTATGCAAACTGGGGTATGCATGAGAACCGCTCTCTCTCTCTCTCTATATATATATATATACACTCTAGGGTATGCCAATGCCTGAAGGCACGATGATAATTTTCCAAACTGCAACCACCACAACCCTCCTATTGAGCATGTTATATGAATGATTCTTCTTACCACTGAAAAGATCCCATCATTAAATCTAAACTCATATTTGGCACTATCAAGAATTTTTTTACAACATATATTAGATATCCATAATGAATTTGCCCCAAAATAAATCCCACCCAAATATAAACACCTATATTCCATTAGGTCCCAACAAATGCATGTCATTCATAAGGACCTATTTTCCAGAACAAATAAAGCTGAAAGTTTTATCAATTTTTTGTTAAATGTGTAAAGATTACATCATGTATTCAAGAAAAATTAATGACAAACAAATGCTACATAGTATTAATGATCTCTATGAAACATTGTATTAATGATCTCTATATGACAAAAATAAGCCAGGGATAATATCTAATCTTCCAAACAGCTCTCTGAAACTTAGTAAGCTTCCAAGAAGGTATCCGACTACTTAACATCAAGTATAGAGATAAAATATTTGCTTCACTAAAACAACCTGCAAAAAGTAACAAATTTAATTCAATACACACATATAACACTAAGAGCGCTACACAATACCTACCATAAAATAACATTCACAATCTGGAAGTTCATCGCATCATTGCACCTTGAATTGCAACGTTTATGATTGCAGCGGGCTTTGAACTTCATTGCATCCTACCTGATTGTAATATGTATGATTGTAGCGGACCTTGAACTTCATCGCATCCTACCTGATGGTAATATTTATAATTATAGCGGAGTTGGACTTCTTGATCTTTCACGAAACGGGCATCCTTTCTCCTGGCAGTGAAATCCTTGATATTATGGATTTTTTTTGGAATTTTTATTGTCCCTGTTTGAGTTGAGAACTAGAGCTGCTAAAGTTGGATCCTACAAAATCAAATAAAATATAAAAATTGGAGTAGGGACACTAAGTCCTTATCCAAGAAAACTCATTGGTTGGAGCAGGGACACTAAGTCCTGGGCCTTCAAGACCTTCTTGGAGTCATCCACCTCATACAACGTAAATAATAAAAATGCTCCAGATCTGAAATCGAAGACAAAAAAGAAAAATAATTAGCAAATGCTTCAGATATGAAATGTACAAATGTCAGGCAAAAAATAAGTATAAACACTGTCATAAACACTAACATAAAATAAGTATAAACACTGGCATAAACACTAGCATAAAATAAGTATAAACATTGTGTCATAAACACATGAACTATTATGTTTGTTAGGTATAAATGTGTCATAAACAATGCCATAAAATAAGAATAAAGTTCACAAATGCCTCGACATAATAATATACATAATTCAAGGTTCATCTCAAAGGTAAACATTAAAAGGAAATTTATAACAATTATAAGATGTTTATGTTTTTGGGGAAGAATATACATATGCTTTCACTTATTGCTATTTATTATTTCAATAAGCAAAATGTGAGGAAAACGTAACACACCAATGAAAACCTCAAAATAAATGAGTTTTTCGTGATACTAACCATAAACTAACTAAATGAACACATAAATAACACGTTTTGAAACTGTGTGATTTATTGTTAACGACCAGTGCAAGCACAAACTTATGATATATACAACATATTAGATAAAAGATAATTCAAAATTTCAAAAGTAATCCTAATAAGTAACTTATGATATTAGACTTGAGTCACATGCATTGGCAATGCTAAGTTCACTTTTGCTATGTGACACAGGGAGAACTTCGTAAGTAAAATTTGCTTCTCTTCCGATCTTAGATAACCATACCAAATCTTATAACCATAACAAAATCGGACCAAGAAACAATAATATCTTCACGCAATGCTAATCAATATGGGCAGAATCATTTCCCAAGTTCACATACCACTATTGATTCCCCTTTCTTTGCCCACTGATCTTCAACAAAAAAGCAGCAAACAAATAACAAAAAGTTAGAAAACAAAATGCGTGAAATATCTCATTTGGAGGCCACTGTACATAAAAGATGGATGGATCACTTTCAACAGTGTGGAAACACAGTAAGATAAAGTATATTGAATGTCAATGTACCTCTTATATCATGCTTTGAACAAATAAATTTGAAAATGGAAAATTACTTTACACCTAAAATTTACACATTCTACACAACTATTGGATAAGATCTAAGAACAATTAAGGGCCGAAAAATCTTCGAATGACAATTGTGTTTATATAGGATTTGATGTTAAATTACCTTCGAATCACAGACTTAAAATTTGGTTTTAAAAAAGTTTTCCCTCGCATAGCTGGCGGGTAACAAATTCTTTTGTGCCCCAACCGCAACTCAAGTCATTATCCATCTGAATATATTACAACATTTTTTTTCTATGTTGTCTTGAATTTTTTAGTTGCCTTGAACAATTGTTGAGAAAACCAGTTGGTTGGCATCCTCAGAACTCGACTAGTCCTATATTTTTTATCTCAATCTGACTCTTACTGCCCATTCATCAATAATATGGTTGAAGGTGGTGTATGCAGTATGATCGGAATCACATGTGACATGAACACAAATGGATGCTTTAAACCGATGTAGTAATGATCTGTTTGGCAGCGAGTAGGTGAGAGCACTGTTCCTTGATAGATACAGGGATGCCAATAGATTCAACATGTACTGATTTCTCTTTTTGAAAATAGTCTCTCCCATAGGATGAGTTCCAAATCTTGGTGATGTCGATTACAATATCTATAATAAACCACTTCTTGGAGATATCAAACAAACCACCCCCAATAATCCTGGAAAAAAGACGATAATTACTTACCCAAACCATACATCAAAAAAGCAGAATGAACACTGTGAATGTTACTAAACAAATTCATGTCACAGACACTTTTACCTTCATATATGCCAAATATAGACATGTTAATTCAAGCTTCAACAGTCAATTTAGGATCATTTTAAAGCCCATACAATATGAGCCTCATAAGGATTAAATAAATTTTTTTAAGTGATCAAAAGATTCATCTATCACATTCGTATAATATACGCGAACCGAAGATCGAAACAAATAAAAGTTCTACCTAAATAGTCCTCTTAGTGTGCCTTTAACCTAGTGTGTTGATGAATAAAATTGCACTGAAACATAAACATGTGAGTCAAAAGCGATACAACCATTAAACAACATAATTGAAGTAATCATGGTATAGAAAATAAAAATATATGAACTTTTTACTCTTCTAAATTACAACAAGGCACTCCTTAAAGATCTTCCCAAACAAATCATGATCATAATTATATAATTATATATAAGAAAGTTCAAACTAAAATAGCATGATCATAATTCTATAATTAGCACGCACTAACCTTTCGTAGGTATTTCCAGAGTAACCAGTTTGAATGAAATCAAATACTCCTAATAGGAAGGTGTCCAACAAATTGAAGCAAGGCGTAGAATGTGCGTCCAAATTCTTCAAGTCAATGAATCTATAAGTTTGGTATTCCTCAAGTTAATATTTAACTAAACATATCATAATCAATTGTGCATTAAATCAAGACATATAATGAGATATTACCATCAAGTGCGCATTGATGAGAAAGACCACTAATTAGAACTTTTAAAGGCTTGAAATTTAATCAATTTAAGATATTTAATTACTTGAGAATTATTTTTAGAAGGAATAATTAAAAGTAACCTGCATCATATTGATGAAGACCATAACTAGTAGTCATGCAACTCGTCATGCAACTCGCTTAAGAACATAACACGAGACCATGTCTCTTGTTCTAGCAGAACAACCTTGTAAGTACAATATCATGTCACTTTAAACTCACGAAAACACTACACATTCACTTATAAAAGTCGCAAATTGATGAAGATTGTATTTACTAATCGCATTATTTTTTTATTGAAAACTTGAAATTCACATAAAATTTGATAAAGCTATAATACACTCTGTCCCGGTACAATAAACTCCACCCAACAGAAAGAGAAAAAAAGTCATTTCCTAATTTAACCAACAGAAAGAGAAAAAAAGTCACCTCCAAACCAAGTAATTAAAGTAGGGTAATCTATCCAGGTACAATACACTCTGCCCAGCAGCTTCTACTATCGCTTCATTTCCTAAACCACTTCCAATTGGATTTGGGTCCTGGATAATTCCACTGTAGTTATCAATGTTCCTCTTGCTCAGACTAAGATGAAAATCCAACTATAAACTTGTTCTAGATAGGAAAGTTGGAATTACTTGGCAATCGTAAATATTTAAATCTCCAAATTAGATTTCACTACCAAATTGTAAAAACTAATGGAATTATCTATATAAATGAAAATCTCACGGAAATCATAAACTCACACAATGTTATATATTCAATGACACGTCAAGGAATCCCGTCGAATGGTGACCGTTGAAAAATGAGGTGAATCAAGATATCTCCACTTATGCTTCCTAAATGTAAAAGAACCATATTACGAAGAGTTACACAAAAAATGCAGATTCTAAAGACTTGTGCAATCAATGTTGGGCTCACTGCATCTAGATTAATTCAATTCAACCCAATAACTAAATATAACCTGCAAATAAAGACATATTACAGGGTGAAAACTTGGTATAGATGTAAAACTAACACATTAAACATCAGGATGCATGGATAATTACAAACCGTAACTAAACTGATATACACATATGCACAAATTGAAAAGAAAAATACTTTTTAAAACCAAATAGCACACAATCAAATATTTATAAAATCATGCTCAATGGTAATAAATACCAAAATATTTATAAAATCATGCTTAATCCCACACCCTCCATATATTAGTTGATTAGAAGACTTAAGTACATATTTTAAGACACAATCAATTATTGAATGCAGAAAAACACGAGTGTACAAAATCATATTTTATATCAGTAATAAAAAGTTCAGTTTCTCCTTTCTCCAGTTATTCTCTGCCTTAATCGCATATCAAATATCATTTATTAAATGCATAAAACCTCACTTGTGAACTCAAATACAAAGTGATGTCTATAACAAAGATCATACCGCTATAGCGGGGCAAGGATGGATTGTCAATAAAAGACATGGGTGGTGCTTTCAATGTGTAGGTTCAATATGCATACAACATGTCACTTACATGTTCTTGAACCAGATGAGAGAAATTTCTCTGATTATAAAAAATTAGTCAAGCAAGAGGCTACCCTTGACTCAATGATCCATGTAAAGATTCAACAGTGAATTATTGATGAAAAGAAAAATGACAAATCATGTAAACCAACAAACACAATGCAAATATAATGTATTTAGCTAAATTTTGAAATGCAACATTTTTAAGCATAATGTATTCAACAACATTTTTAAATGCAATACTATGTATTCAGCCACATTTTGAAATGAAATTCAAAACTCTAGTCACAAAACAGATTTGTATAATGTATCTAGATTATATTTCAATAATTAAAATATATTTAGTATTTTCAAATTTAATAATGGAAAAGAAATATAACATCTCTCTTTTGATTCACAAATTTTAAGATATCGCCTTAGCTTCCAAGGAATAGAGACTTGGTCAGTGCAATTGTTGTGTATAGCATGTGCATAAATACAAAATCAAATTAGAGAAAATATCAGAATTAGAATATATAGATCACGATAAACTATATACTGATTTAGAAATGATAGTATATACTATTTCAAACTACGTGAAAACATAGAAATGATAAACCGTATACTGATTTAGATGCTTCGTTGGTATCGTCGTCTTCGCTCTTCCGTTGTTTCTTGATGTTGATTCGATGGTCAGGGACTTTGACCATGGAGATTTGCTTAGGGGAGGCCCGTTGTTTTCTGGGATTTCCTTAAGTTTTTGGTTATTTTCGCTGTGGATAAATTATTTTAAGGAATTGTTCCATATAGTAATAGTTATATCCTCTGTAGACAGACATTCCAACACGTGATGCTCAAAGAATTACAAAAAAATAAGGATTAGGGAAACATTAAGAAGAACTAAAACAATAAAAACATTGTTCCATACCTTTTTCAAACCAATACCCTTTTTCAAATCTCAAAAATATAAAAAACAAAGTATATAATATAATAAAAAATACCCTTTTCAAACCAATAAAACGTTAGAACAAACATACATATCAAAACCCAAATAATAAATGTAAAATCGTCGGGACAAATCATAAATCTGAAGAAGAGAGATCTAACCTTCGAGAGTTTACCAAAAAATCACAAATCTGAAATCCTAAATTGCAATCATAATCTGAAATAATGGGAAACCAAATCTCAAATTATTAGTGTATATATACCCATAAAAAACAAATAAATAAGAGGGGAACAATAAAATGAGGGGAACATGTTCGATTCACATATGCAAAAGTAAACAACAAAGAAAACTCCAACTAGAAGAGATTAAATAACTCAAAACCACCCAAAATGATGGAAAACCCTAATTTGTACCTATTGACAACGGGGAGAAAAGGTTGGAGGAGAGGTTGATTGGCTACGGGTCACAGGGGAACCGGGATGAGGAGAGATGGTGGGGAGAAGGGGCAGCAGCGAGGGAGAGGATTTGCAGAGAAGATGGCTCGAGGTTAGTATGGGGGAAAGGATGGGTGAGAGAGGGAGGAGTATGAGGGAGGGCTTTTTTGGTCTCGCTGATGAGAGGACGAGAGAATGAGAGGTTTGTGTGAGAAATGAAAGAGAGTGTCAACAAAGTTACGAAGGGATTTTGACCAAAGTAACCTCAATTTTGAATTGAAATGTAAATTTGATAAGTGAAAAAGAGGGGGAAATCAAAGATTTGAGTGGTAAAATTGGTGGTGTAAGAAAAACTTAACTAGATGACATCATCAGCCAAGCTTATGACATACATAAGTTTTGTAACTTATATATATATATATAAAGCCAATGATAAAAGATCTAAAATATATGGATTTTTAAGAAATCCATAAAAATACCAAATGTACCATCCGACAAAAATAGAATAAAGTACTCCAAAACATGATAGCAGTAAAAGAAGACAAATAAAAAAAATTCCGAATGCACTCAAACGAAAGTTACATAAAAATCTCAAGATAATAAGATAGATATAAGGAGAAAATATATAATCCTTAATAGTGTACTCCTCGATTGTCCCATCATCATTATCATTATCATCATCATCATCATCATCATCATCATCATCATCATCATCATCATCATCATCATCTTCATCTTTACCATCATCATCCGGAGTAGGAATAAGAGTAGGAGAAAAGGAAGGAGCATTACAGGTCATGGATGTTTGTGTAGAACCTTTAAAACCCATCAAGTAATGCTCAATAGTAGTAACACTGATGAAAAAATAAGATGTATCTTGATCAACTTGAGATAAGAATAGTTAAAGCGATCATACATATTCATTATCTGTGGATCTAGCCTGCCAAAGGTGTCTCTTATAAAATTAAATTGTGTATAAAAATACTCTAAGGATGGATGAGCACGTGGAGTTGGGGATAACATTGGAGATAATCCTATAGCAAGCTCCTTTCCCTCCGATATATAACTTCCACTGGGGGTCATCCCGATTCCTATAGAATAAAAAGTGTTGACACTTATAATCGTTCCTAAAAGAAACGTAGATTGATCGTTGTAGATACTAGGAAAATCTAAAGAGTAAAGGTACTATGTGATCATCTTAGCATATGTACATACATCCCGAGTAGAATCCAGAAAAGCATGCAACATGGCATCTAAATCAGGGAAGCATAGTCAATGGAATGATTACTGACCATAACAAACATCAACCAGCCGTTGGAAAAAGGAAAAGGATTAGATCATTATCGAGGAATGAGGTTATAAATAGACACAAAATGTTGCATAAAATATTAAATTATACTAGGGGAACAAACAACATACCCATGAGTTTTTCCTACGAGCTAGAAAGGTAGCTATTTGACAATGCTTTCAAAGGCATAAAATGAGAGGAGTATAATGAAGACGATCCACTCACGGTATAATCTGATGGGATTCCATAACAACTTCAGTTAGAATAACCTCATAATGATAAAGATAATATGTCATAATCAAAGTTATAGAGGTAGTCACGATCATGTTCACATAGAACTCGTCAATAAGGGTAGAATTAACATGATGTACAAGTTAATATCTACCCAGGACGCAAAACCTCCCATGATAGAAAGTAGCCTAGGTATGATTATACATACAAATCAAACAATAGGTATACACACCACCCATATACATATACATAATGTCATCATCGGTATACACATAACCTATATCATATGGCGAAATGGTATCCAAGTGTCCCTTAGGTAAATTCTGTAGGCAATCCAACTCAAGGCCTATTAGTCTTGGTCCTACATACCCCTAATTTTCCATGATACAAAATCATTATCAAAATAACCTTTTTCTACACGTTAAGCGAAATCAATTTTAGTCTTAAACTCTTCTCATGCGACTAATCTCAAACCTAACATTAGCCTACTAGTAATTAGAATATCTCTTAATAGGTTGTTACATCTAATTCAAGGCCAACCCAATAATTCCCATGAGTCTAAGTAAAAAGGGGAAAACCTATACAATTATTGGAAACAAAATCGATTCGACCTTGGTCTGAATTTACCTAAGGGACACTTGTCTCATCTTCTACAAGAATAGCAATTATGGGATTCAACATTTTAACCTCAAAACCTCCATAATTCATTCCCAATCTCCCAACCTAATTCCCAATCTCCCAACCTAACATTATACCATCATATATACATTATTTCTAACGTATGGGAATCATTAAATCATCGAAGAACACCTTAAAATTCAATTAATATAAAATTAAACATTCAAAACCATAGTTTACCATTCATGTTCAAGAACTTCAATATTTTTCCAGATTTCATCCCAAAGATATTTCTCATCAATTTCACCCTACTTGTGTAGGGGATCAAGTATAACACCAATCCTACCCAAGAAAATGATTTATATCTCAAAATTTGAAACCAAATTTTAGGAATTTCACAAGATTATCACCTTTCTCTAACGTGGATGATATGTCAAATCATAGTTTAGCAAGATTAGACACTTGCCTCTATATGTAAGTCTGATTTCCAAAAAATTGATGGTGGTTTTGTGTTCTCCTCTCCCCGATCTACAATTTGGTGGTGTTAGTGGTGAAAGAAGGTGGTTTTTGGACTCGGAACCCTAGGAATGCCTCTCCTTCTTCCTCATGTGACTCTCCATTTGGTTTTGGTGTTGATAACCCTATTTTGCTTTACATTTCATCAGATATAATCTTCTAATTTTAGTGGTTTTATTTTCTCCTAGATTTCAAAAGACTAAAATGCCCTTCCAAGTTGCTGGTTTGGCCTAAAAGTGTATCGGGACCTAAATTAAACCCCCAGGTAGACTTTTCTGACTATCGCGACCATTTCGGATACACTGGTGAAATTATATTTTATTTTTCAAATTAAGTCCCGACACGACTGACACGCGCATCCCGACTAAATTCACCGTAACTACCGTATTTCTCACGCACGATTATTATAATATTTTCTTATCATTATTATTACTCATTCGCTAATTAATATACAATATAAATCAATATTCACCCTTATCTCGCTAATTAATAATTTTTTTACCAGATTAATTTGTCAAATGTAATTTAATTAAACCTAATTAATTCCTAATATAAAAGTTAATAAATTATGGGGTGCTACATATTTCTCCCCTAATAACAGAATTTCATCCCGAAATTTAGAAAAGGGCAATACCTGGTCTAAATAACTCTAGAGACTTGTTGTGCATCTCATCCTCGTGCTCCCAGGTGAACTCGTTAGTATTATGATGCCCCACAACATCATCTCAGATTCTTATACACAACTGCATTCGAATGTGTTCAAAATTTACTCGCAATAATTTTTGTTATTTCCACTATACATACACCAATGGTACTGTTTCAACCGAAGGTCTGTTCACTAAAACTGATGATTAACAACAAGTTCATTCAAGCCCTTACATACCAATATATTCCTCTATGCTTAAGGTCTCACTTATGTAATGAGACACAAAATTATCGGTAACTCGACGACATTGTCTCAAAAGATGTGCATGTACTCCACTGGCTCTATCATTTTTGTGTTAGAAAAGATCTCACTTCTATAGGTACCAGTTTCCCTTATTACCGTACCAAGCCATCTCTCCTCATGGGTCACTCCCTCAACAATCCCTGACTACTCATGTCAGGCTTTAAATCTTTGGTTTCCATCAAAGTAATCTCACTACATTGCACTATATGAAAAGGATGTGGATTGATTTAATCCTTTTCGACGGACTATGAATCACTTTGGGTCCGAGAAGCTTGTGATTTCCCCCTTTTTAACTATCAAAAGGGTGGGTGAATTTTTTTTTTTTCCTATTAAGCCTCAGAAGTTATTTCTCGATCAATATCATGGGTTGAGTCATCACATGCCTCCCTAACAATTGTATTTAATATATCTAACTACTCAAAAAATCCAAAATATGCATTCTCGTGTTCTGCCACATTCTATATCACCCCTCCCGGCTATCCATCGGCCTACAGTTGCCAAACTTAGCTAAGGGCTCAACTCCACCCCATTGCCTTTTGATACTCCCTATTAAAGGTGTTACTCAAAGGTCTCATTCTGATTCACAACAGTAATGGGAAGCACCCTGGGCCAATTCATTTCTTCTCTTTAATAACATGTTGGGCACATTTCCCGGTAATATAGCACGCCCAAAACTGTTAAGGATAATTTTTATCATGGACAATTCACCTCATAACCCAAAGAAAATCCTGATTACTCCGCGATTATTGATAATCCAATAATGAACTTTATCAATCTATGTATCCATTCTATCCCTAGAATTATCAATCTATCACAACATTCAGGTCGGTAGTAGAGGACCAACCATTTCCTTTTACGAGTGGTGCACTTGGAGATAATTTCATTATGCCTCACTCAACCCTAAATTAACACACTCAACACGTCAAGTGGAACATCTTACTCCCATTTTTCTACGATATACAAATGTTATAGCCCGTGTGTTTGCTCCAAAACATCGAACTTGATAGGACCTTTTTCCACCATTAGAATTTTAACAACCTATATATGCACGAACCACTCTACGCATTTGACTAGGTGAAACTCCATTTGTTCCTAACGTATTTTGACTCATCTTTCAACTTACCTCGATTGTGGGAGTTTCCTCATGACATAGACACAATCAGACTATCTCATTTCCTCAAACGAAGTTCAGCTTCTCCTATATTTCCACTTGTTTTTCTAACTATCTCACAAACACATTTACAACATCTTTTGAAGCCTCCTTATCACAGATGATATTGAATGTCAAATAGACCACGATGCCCATACACCCTATATTCCGTGCACAACTACACTATCATCTCTAACGTTCCACACATAACATACTTATATCAAGTACGACCCCACCTTCTCAGTGTAGTTATACCATATGGATAACCTCATTTACCCTATTAAAATAATTCAATTACAGTTGAGACTACCCCACCAATCAACTAGTGGAGCAAAATGTTTCCCCCAGTGCTCCCCACACAACACTACTTGACTCTACATGTCTTATATCATAGAATAACTCTCAGCTCATGCTTTCATCCACATACACGTGTAATAACTAAAGTGGTAACTCACTCCCTAGATACCAACACATCTCTCAACTCTCTACACTTATCGGGATTCGTTCGTGGGACGTCTCGCAAGAGATCTCCAAACAAGGACCCTCCCGATACACTACTACCTAGCATTCTCAGTCATTAAGATCCGTAGGTCCTACACACATGATCAAAACATCCAAAATCCTATCCCGAATGTAGAAGTCTAACCACCCATTCCCATATAGCTAAAGGAGTTATATACAACACAAACCTCTCATTATTACTAGTTTTTCTGTGCTGAGTTGATAACGAGTTAAATTTCTTCGCATGGCAGTAAACTTAATATAGATCGATCCATATCTGTATAGTCCCTATACATTGGAATCACATATAACGAGACAACTATACCCTCTAAAGACTCCCCCACAATATAATATAAATGCGAGCTCAACCTTCTTCAAGGTGACATATCACTATACAACAAATCCTGCCTTGGAATAGCGAACACGATAGCTTTGCTGTAACAGGCCACCATCGCTCAATTCATCGCTAACCAAACTATACCCAGGATAATGTTGTACTCGAATATCATCTCTCAAAGAAAGTAATTTCATTGAAATATATCGTCTCAATGATCATACCAACTTTCCTACACAAGGGACCAAAGAGCCCCGCTACTAAATGGTAAAATATAGGCACAAAATAGTAATACTTACAATACACCCACTAAACTTGTCTCAGGTGAAAATCTACTGCTAACGAGATATCATGACTCAGTCGTGTCACACAAACATACCCCAGTTACCCTAGGATTAAAACTCACACTTTTAATTTCCAATAACACTAGCGGTCCAAATGCTTCTTGGACATAACACTCTCGTCCAAATCGATCCAAAAACCTTTTACAACTGCTGTCCCTTCTGGGCATCCAGCTCCTATCCCCTTCTCTCCACACATAGGACACCTCTTGGTGTCCTTCCAGTATCTCTATCCCTATTGTCCTTATTGAAATTATCCTTCTCTCGGGCCTGGTAGTCCTGGCCCCGATTGTTACCCTCATTATTCCTTTGGCTTCGTTGGCCCTGTGAAACATATTGTTGTCCCTAGAGACATTAATTGAATCCATTGTCACTAGATCGAAATCTCCATTAATCTACATCATTTAAATAGGTCCTCTGTTAGGTATCCCTCTATGGTTCATCACTATGACCAATTACCTTCAGTCTTGCCCCTCTATGGCTATGCACTCCAACTCTCTTGGCCCCCTTCTCATGGAAGCACTGATATAATTATTGTAAAAGTATGTTATTGATGTCATGTTCATAAGTCTTCCAAGACTAATTTCCCATAAATACTAGCGACACCTACTCACGAGTCCATCATCACCTTTATGAATCTTCCTCTCCACTACTTACCTCCCTAGGTATGAATTTCACTTAAATAAATGAATTCTTCATCAAAATCTAACTATATTCGTCCCTCCTGTGGAAAGCCAGAAACTTACTTCGCAGATCCGTCTGAACATCAGATGAAATAACTTGTGGTTAAAACGCGCCCAAAATTTCTCGATTAATTCCTTATATACTTCTTCTATGTGGTGACTATCTCCCACCATGGCCGCACTGCTCCTACGAACCAAAATTAAAATCCTGAATGCTACTCCACTCCACTATACGCCATTTCCTTTGGAGTATCTACTTCCGCTGGTCCATAACACTTTTTCTCTTACCCAAATCCTTACAGATGTCTATTAAAAAGAGCTCCTTCGATTTCCCCCTTTAACAAGTACACTGGGGGAGTCAAAATTTGTACCACCATTCTCTACGACGGTTCTTGGATAAACTACTGCGCCCCAGTGATTATCCTACCATAACCTTCCTGAATAATAAATATGGTCACTCCATCACGGACATCGTTCCCAGAATACTTTGTGGCTTTTCTTGAGCCCCTCTTTGTGTAGGCCTTCTAATGACCCTCGTTGGTCGCCCTATATTGTTTGGTGTACGAAACCCAACCGAAGTCGCATATGATTCATATCAAATATACTTAGTAGCAGGAGAATATAAATGTGCTTACAGACAAGAACACAACAATGTTATAATAGGGATCTATATCAAAGAACGCTACGCTAAAACAAAGTAAGCTGCATAGATCCTAAGGACACTAGAACCTGATGCCCTAACACCATCTGTGACACCTCGCCTATTCTAATCATGGGTTGTCAGTCCATTATTAAATTAAAGAAGATTCATTAATGGTGTCATTCTCAGCATCACTATCAATTTTCAAATTAATTACTAATACCCTAATAGCCCGGTGTCAAAATTTTAATTTTAATTATAAGCATGTTGTAAATAGATTGGAATAAATACGTCATTCACCATTTGCATGCACATAAAAATGAATAATAAAATAATGACATAAGTAAATAACTGAGTCGAGAATAACAATCCAGAGAAACTCTAAATACAGTCATCCATTAGTAAAGTCTAAATCAATTATATTATCCATTAGGCAACATGCCCGACTGAGATAAATGAAGATAAATAAGAAGTGAATAAAAGTGGAGGCATCTAATAACAAGGCCCTACAACTTCCACATCAGATGCAAGACGTCAAATTTAGGAACTCCTATGCCATGAATCCCTGTGGCTAGGAACCTAAAATGGTTTTTACAAAAAGGATATGAAACGGGTCAGAGCCCAAGTAAAACAGTTTGAAAAAGTTTAGCAAGTGTTTAAAATGCGACAAGAAAAGATATTAAATACATGTTAGTACCGCGTGCCCTTGCTTGAGATCCTCACCCCTCAACTAATATACACGCCTAATGTGATACTCTAACCCACCTAGTTATGCTACCCGACTAACTAGTCTAGCTTATGTATCTTCACATCTTATCATTTATAGTGCCCACCCATATTGCCCATACAATACGATACTACATTTTTCCAATTCTTTATACTCATTAGGAATCTCTAATATATTATTTAGTTCTCATAAAAACTGGTTAATTTGGATATCACTATCTGTCAGTTAGTGATTTAGTTCTCATACACTTGAGTAATTTAGATATCACAATCTATCTTATTTATTAATATACTCCTAGAAGAATCAGTCACAAGTATGTATATATATATATATATATAATAAGGAGAAGAAGCTTTTTACTATTCCATAAAATAATAACATAAGTAGAGGTGAGGATTTAAACACCAAGTCAAAAAATGGAGGGTTGAGATTTTTTTAATCTATTTTACTCTTTTTCCCCATATTAAGCCAACAAGAGGTGATAATATGGTAATTTAGTTCTCCGAAGTCGTACAACTGTGCTTCGCTCATAGTTTGTACTTTCAAATCCCAACTAGCTACCCTATAATTTTTAATTGAATCTTACACGCAAAAACCTAATTTCAACTTTACATTCAAAGTTTGAATTTTGAAATCTATTTTCTTCTGACAAACCCACTTCTCCATCACTTTTCTATTTCTTTAGTTTTTATTACTCCCTCTCTTTTTCTTACACTCGAACTACCTTTGTTCACCCTTAACCGATGACACCGCCACAAGCCCATAAATCACCATTAATATCTCGGCTCGACAAGAACAATCCATGGTATTTTTCTTTGTCTCTCTCTTAATAATCCATGGTATGTTGTAAATGGTTTTGTGGATGTGTTGCAGAATGTGTTAAGGTTTCGATTTTGATTTTGAGGGTTTTAGATTCCCCGTGTCAAGGGTTAGAAATCATGGTTTTGGGGGGGTTTCCTTTTATTTATTGGTTTCATTCCATGGTATGTTTTGAACGGTGGTGGGGAAAACATGGTTTTTTTCTAAATTATTTTTTTTTGGTCTTCCAATACTTCTCAACAACTGCTTTGACAGAGAGGATAACGTATTTGGGTTTTGTCATACTGCCGCGATTTTGCTCCCACCCAGTCAAGGATCGCTATTTTTATTTCTTTTGTGTCTTTCAATATGTGAAGTTTCAACTTTAAAATTTTTCTTTTTGTTTAAAACCACAAAGTAGTAAGTGTCAAAGACTTTTGTAAAGATTATTTTAGAGGGTTATTTTTTTGGGAATTGTTTTCCACTTCGGTTCTATCTTCCTCTACCTCTCTTTGATCATTTCCCCGTAATTTATAAGTATTTCTCATCTCCTAAACTCTTCTCTCCAGATTCTTTGTATATTCTTCTCAATAGATTCCTTGAATGTATATGGTTGCTGTTGTCTAACGGTTGCTGAAGTGAAGCGGTTGTCTTGGTGGTTCCGGTGGTTTACAAAGGTAGCTGTGGAAATAATGTTGTAGCATGCACAACCCAAAATGTTGTTTATGTAACAGAACTCAAATTTTTTGCTGATTGTTCTGATATTCTTTTTACCCTCAAGATGATGAATCCTTTTTTATTTTTTATATGTTGTATAATTTTTTACTATTAAAATGCAAGTCTTAACTTTTTGTTTGTATTATAATCAAGTGGGATACTCCAAGAATATCAGGTTCGAAGACTGAGTTTTGGGGATTTTAAGATTTTTTTTAAAAATTTTTATGGTGTAAATGATTTAAAATGGAAGACTTAAACTTTTTTTTTTAATAATGCAGGAAGATCTGTTGGGGTTTTGACCGAATGTTTTCTCCATTATTTAGATCTAATCTTGATTGAATGTTACGATGGGTTTTCAATCAACATCAGTTACGGTAAAAAGAGTAGCTGCTACGAAATTGAGATTGTTATCTAAAAATAAAGATTTGATAGGAGAGTCTGGTGTTGTTCAGGTACTTATTTCATTCATGGACTCAAGAACAATGGGTTATTGCTCTCCTTAATATCTCCTTTCACGAAGTTTGTTAATCATAAATGCTGGTACTATAAAATTTATTATTTATGTGTTCAATATGGTTTTATTTTTTCACTATCTAAAAATTATTTTCATGGTTTGTAGATCTAATATTGTTTTATTTTTATCCCAGTGTTGAAGCAATATTAAGTTTTTTCTTCATGTTTTGGTGGGCTTGGGTGGTGGACTCTACCTAGCAAGCGACTGTTTGGGTGGGGTGTAAGTGTTCGTTTATGGCTGCTCATTTTCATTTCGTTTCGGCTTGGTTTTTGCCTATATTTATTAGTAATTGATTTCAACAGCTGCAATTGTTGGTCACTATGATTGATTTGGCCAGATCTCTATCTGTTTTGACGATTTCTAGAATGATACCCGCTTGGGTTTGGGTTAAGTTACTTTAGCACGAAGATCATTACTTTTCCTTCCATGGATGGAGTTTCCATCAGAAATAAGAATGGCTTCAAGAGAATCTTCAATACTTATATGGTAGGCTATTGAATTTCGTGTATTACTTTTTGATAAAATGGCTTCAAGAGAATCACTTTACAACCTTATTATATGTTTTAGCAACACTTTTGTATATTTTTTCTTTATTTTTTTGTTCTAGGTTCATTTTAACCCATCTCATGCTCTGGTGTTTTTTTTTAATGATAGTACTATGGTTTTTGACAGATCTACAGAAGTTTCGAAGGTATCCATTTCTCTCTCTATCTATTTTCTTTTTATTAGTTTCGAAGGTATCTATTTTCTTTTGATTATTTTTGACAGGTCTATACTTTTGTATAGTTTTTTTCCTTCTAATGTGTTAGTTTTGTCTTATATTGATTTTATCGTGTATTAATTTGACAACTATTGTGGTGTTTATATGATTTTGCAAATGTAGTATACTCTAACTTATCTCAATTAGGTTTTCTTCTTGAGAGGTTTTTGCCCATATTTGTTCTTGCTTATCGTTTGCAAAACCAGGCATTTTAAGCAGGAGGGTAGATATCGTATTCCTTAGAGTTCAAAAGATACCATTATTTCTAATATTTCATGTTGAAAAAGTGGAAATAACAACAGCACATGTATTTTTTCATCCTATACAATTTTTTTTATTTGAATTTTTTAACAACCTTATTATTTAGAATTACTATGATTTTTTGTTCAAAACCAAAATTCCATGTTTAGTTGTGTTCAATACCAAAAAGTTTAAATTACTTTGTAGCGCTAATTGAAAGGAAATTTTAATATTTGTTTTGATTTTGAATTATTTTCTTTTGAGTATGTTTTCTTGTTGATGCCAACAAAACTTATTGGGATTGTAAATGGATCCCAACAACACTTTTTGGATCATACATTTGATTCTACATAATACACATGGTAGTTGGTGGTGGTGTCGTGTCGTCAGCATAAATATAATGTAACACCCCGCCCGCCCGGGGAGAGCGAACGGAGCGCTAATGCGATAAAATAAATTCAAATTCACAATATAACAAGGTATAGAGCACCTAAATCCCACAACAACAAGAGAGAAACCAATAATCTCAATCTCTTCAAATACAAATACAACCAATCTCTCGAAATAAATACAACAACTAAAATAATTCTCCAATGCTCTATACATCAAAATAATACAATTCTTCCGAAAACAATCCTCGCTAAAATCAATCTCTATAGCGCCCCAAAATCCGCGCTAACCTGCCACTAAAAGAAAATATGGGGAAGTACACAATACGACAGGAAATATGCTCAACAAATATGGATTAGCAACGAATAAAACGTAACAACACGAGTACGAATATTCAAATCAAATGCAAATCTCAATAGCATTTCATCATTATAATTTCTCAACAACACTTTAACCGGGTCACCAGGCCTCACCACATCCGTGTATGCTTTATCAAGCCATAGCCCGAGAAACAGGAATTTTGGCGAGTGCCCAACATCTGTGCCATATTAAAATCTCATGACAATGTGCTCATCAACAATATAATGATACCACATGAATCAAAATAATTTCAACAATTATTTTCCAGATTTCAATGAATTTATCAATTCAAATATGAGTTCAATTAAACAAGAATTCAAAGAGAATGACACTCGCGAGATTTAAGGAGCATATTGTGTAAAACCCCATACCTCAAACCATGATGAGAAACCAATGATCACATCCTCAAGATCAACACAAAAGATCTACAAAAGCTTCTCCAAGAACCTCCAACAAAATAGTCCCAAGAACACCTCTAATCTAAGGTTAGAACTCACAAATCTCAAGGGCCAAAGTATATATAAAAAGAAGAGGAATATAAAATATATTTGCTGTCAAAATTTGTGCCAAAAGTAGGTTAAAAGGGTTGCCCACAACTTCCCTTTAATATGCAAAGAAATGAAGAGTTGAAATCCAAAAGACTCCTTTAAATAAGACAAAGAAATGAAGAGTTGGAAGTCAAAACAACTCCAAGAGTTAAAATCATTTTAAAATGCGTTTTAACTCCGTTTTCGAAACCGTTTGAAATTCTCGCCTTTAAAAATAATAACCAACATATTTGAGGAATAAAAATAGTTTCATCAAAAAATTTATTTTTCCTCTTTTTTGCAAAAATTAATTAAAATAGCCCAAAAATTACGCGGGTTGTTACACTTCCCCACTAACAATGGAATTTCGCCCTCGAAATTCGCCGAATGCCTAACTCTCAAAATCAGGCCAACACTCTCTAAAATTATATCATCTCCAAAAATAAATTCCTCACCTCTAATCTCGAAACCTATCACGAATATCATCTAAAATTTGTTATCTCCAAAAATTGCTAACCACGCAATGAACCCAAAACTCAAGCCCCGAGGGTTGCCGTATACCTAAGCTCTGATACCATTTGTAACACCCCGCTCGCTCGGGGAGAGCGAACGGAGCGCTAATGCGATAAAATAAATTCAAATTCGCAATATAACAAGGTATAGAGCACCTAAATCCCACAAAAACAAGAGAGAAACCAATAATCTCAATCTCTTCAAATACAAATACAACCAATCTCTCGAAATAAATACAACAACTAAAATAAATCTCCAATGCTCTATACATCAAAATAATACAATTCTTCCGAAAAAAATCCTCGCTAAAATCAATCTCCATAGCGGCCCAAAATCCGCGCTAACCTGCCATTAAAAGAAAATATGGAGAATTACACAATACGACAGGAAATATGCTCAACAAATATGGATTAGCAACGAATAAAACGTAACAACACGAGTACGAATATTCAAATCAAATGCAAATCTCAATAGCATTTCATCATTATAATTTCTCAACAACACTTTAACCGAGTCACCAGGCCTCACCACATCCGTATATGCTTTATCAAGCCATAGCCCGGGAAACAGGAATTTTGGCGAGTGCCCAACATCTGTGCCATATTAAAATCTCATGACAACGTGCTCATCAACAATATAATGATACCACATGAATCAAAATAATTTCAACAATTATTTTCCAGATTTCAATGAATTTATCAATTCAAATATGAGTTCAATTAAACAAGAATTCAAAGAGAATGACACTCGTGAGATTTAAGGAGCATATTGTGTAAAACCCCATACCTCAAACCATGATGAGAAACCAATGATCACATCCTCAAGATCAACACAAAAGATCTACAAAAGCTTCTCCAAGAACCTCCAACAAAATAGTCCCAAGAACACCTCTAATCTAAGGTTGGAACTCACAAATCTCAAGGGCCAAAGTATATATAAAAAGAAGAGGAATATAAAATATATTTTCTATCAAAATTTGTGCCAAAAGTAGGTTAAAAGGGTTGCCCACAACTTCCTTTTAATATGCAAAGAAATGAAGAGTTGGAATCCAAAAGACTCCTTTAAATAAGACAAAGAAATGAAGAGTTGGAAGTCAAAACAACTCCAAGAGTTAAAATCATTTTAAAATCCGTTTTAACTCCGTTTTCGAAACCGTTTGAAATTCTCGCCTTTAAAAATAATAACCAACATATTTGAGGAATAAAAATAATTTCATCAAAAAATTTATTTTTCCTCTTTTTTTGCAAAAATTAATTAAAATAGCCCAAAAATTACGCGGGTTGTTACATATAAGTACTGGGGGTAAATTTTTCTCTGGGCATTAAATTTATTTAATTGCGTGTTTATGTTGGTTGACTTTGTATAAGTTGCTTGTTGTTAACGAAGTTCGCATGTCCACCCGTTCATTTTTAATCTCATTTGCATGTTGTTAAGGAGGTGCACATGTTGGGTGTTATAGCTATGACTTCCATGATGTACAATGTGAATTCGATTAATGAATAATGTGAATAATGTGAATTTGGACACTTTGTTTATTTGAGGCCCAATGTGAATTCGATTGATGAATAATGTGTATATGATTTTTTTGATGGATTTAGACTATGTTGGTTGAATTTTTCTTATTTGTTAAACATAATTGATAGTTATATTGAAAAATGAGATTATAGCCATTTTTTTTAAAATGACACTTTGTTTTGTTGGGGAACAAAATTTTTGACGTTTTGCAATTATGTACATCGAAATTTTTTGTCGTTTAGCAATTGTGTACTTTTGAAATTTTCACCGTGCCTTCAGGCACGGGTATTCCGCTAGTATATATATTTTCAGATTCCAGAAATCCATTAACAACTCTATCTTTTCATCTTCCCAACATGAAAAATCTCATCTTTTTATAACTATCCTAACATGGACACTATACAAACTTAGATTGCAATTATCAAACACTTGCCTCTAATTAAGGTCTGATCCTTTGGAGTTGAATAACACGGGTGGTTCTCCCTTTTTCCAGCCAACTTTCGATGGTGGTTGGTGGTGGTGACCTTTGGTCTTCCTCCTTCCAAGCAAGCTTCTCTCTTCCCAAGCAACCTTTCACTCTCTCTAAGAAGATGACTTATGAACTTTTGTGTAGAAGAGATGAATGAACCCACGTTCAACTAATCTCCAAATACTTATAATAGGACAAAATCTGAAATCACTATTCATCCCCTTTGTAAAAATAACTAAAATGCCGTTTTGGGTTGTCTTTTCATTTCCAAATGACCCGAGACCCAAAATCAACATCCAAATAAACTTCTTTGACTATTTCAAACCTTCCGGACGCAACGACGCAGTCAAAATGAGTATAAGGTCGATAGAAAATAAATTTCCTTTTTAATTTAACAAATTAGTCCCGACACGTCCCATACCGCATTCTACTAAAAGTTCAAATTACTAAATTAATATCACACAGCCATATCAATGACATCACAATCATATATTACCTAAATATCTTTAAGTAATATTCAAAATCATACATTTTAATATCCACAATTCGGATAAACCCCAAATGGATTAATTTATAGTAAAATCCAATTAATCCATTGATTTAAAATATAACCCATTTTAAAAGTCATAAAAATTACGGGGTATTACACGTAATTCACCATGGCCGGAGGGTAGGATTTCATTGGAGTCGTATTTGATGGGGGAGGGTCATTGGGTCATGATAACGGGGAGAGTGTGCTGGAAAATTAGGGGGAGAGAAGAGAGGAGTGAGGTGGTTGAAGGTGTGAAGAAAAGTGGAGGCTATGGGTGGGTATTTATAGGGGAGGGGTGGGTAGGGTTTTGGAGTTGGAGGGAAAGGGTTTTGAGGGAAAGAGGGAGTGTATTTGGAAGGGAAATTGAAGGGTTGGTTATGGGGGAATGAATTGGGAGGGAAGGGAAGGGATTGGGGAGAAGGGGGTGCACCTAGGGAAAATGGGAAATCCATTTCTGCAGAAAGAGGACCGATCCGGCTGGGGATCGAACCGGTCCGGTCCTTTAATTTTCTAGTTCTTAAATTACCGGATCGATCTGGCTTTAAAAGAAAGGAACCGATTCGGGCCGAACTGGTCCGACTCAAAAAGAAAAGAACCAATCCGGGTTCTTGTATTAAGCTGGATTTCCCCCTAACTTAATTGCGATCGCTCTCCTCTGAAAGTTTTCAATTCTCATCATGCTCCCTATCAGTTTGGACTCAAAATTCTCTCGATTTCTATGGTCAACGCAACTTGACTCAATTTCTCGAAACATTTGAATGCTCTCACCGTATTGTACCCTAATCCTATTGACTCTCACTACTCACACGACTCTCGTCTACTATACCCAAGAATTCACCTCACTATAACTGCTGACTCTTCCCCATAAACGGGGTCCGACAACAAAACGGTGTTCTCCATTTACTTTGAATGTATTTTCGCCTTTCAAATATTCTAATTCAATAGCTCTATGAGGGAAAAAATTCTTCACAACGAACAGGCCAGACCATCGTGACCTCAACTTTCCCGGAAAGAGATGAAGCCGAGAGTTATAAAGAAGCACTTTTCATCCGGGAAGAAATTCTTTGCGTCGAATGATGTTATCGTGAGCGAGTTTCATCCTTTATTTGGAGATTTTAGCGTTCTCATACGCATCATTGCGTATCTCTTCTAACTCATTTATTTGAAGCTTGCGAGCTTCACCGGCCTTATCCATGGCATAGTTTAACTACTTAATTTCCCAATACGCCTTGTTCTCTAATTCCACGGGAAGATGGCAAAGTTTGCCATACACAAAGTGGAAAGGGGACATGCCGAGCGGATTTTTGTATGCGGTACGATAGGCCCATAGCGAATCGTTCAATCTAAATGACCAATCTTTCCAGGTAGGATTGACGATCTTTTCGAGAATGTTCTTGATTTCCCGATTTGCTAGTTCGGACTACGCATTCGTTTGTGGGTGATAAGTTGTTCCAACCTTGTGAACGACACCATACTTTATCATGAGCTTCGCGAATGGCCTATTGTCAAAGTGCGTGCCATTATTGCTGATTATCTCTTTCGGAGCACCGAAGCGGGAAAGTATGTGTTCCTTTAGGAACTTAATCACCACTTTGTTGTCATTTGTCTTGGTAGCTATAGCTTCCGCCCATTTAGAAACGTAGTCTACCGTGACAAGGATGTATAGGAAACCAAAGGACGGGGGGAAATGATCCATGAAGTCAATACCCCAGCAATCGAAGATCTCAATAATGAGTATGGGGGTAAGAGGCATTATGTCTCATCAGGTAATAGCTCCAATCCGTTGTCACCTATTGCAAGATTTACAAGCATTGTTCACATCCCGGAATATTGTGGGCCAATAGAGGCCCCATTGCAAAATTTTAACGGCCATCTTTTTCGTCGAAAATTGGACTCCACAAGCTTTCGAATGACAAAATTGGATGACTTTTGGGATCTCGTCATCAGGTACGCATCGTCGGATGATTTGGTTGGCGCAATATTTACCCAGGAAGGGATCGTCATTGAAAAACATGCGCGACCAAGTAATAAACCTCTTCTTATCTTGCGGTGTTTAGTCGGGAGGGACGGCTCCCGTAACAAGGTAGTTCACTATATCTGCAAACCAGGGCGAATAAGAGGTAGCAAAGAGTTGCTCATCCGGAAAGTATTCATCTATGGGTATAGGATCACTAGGTACGTCTAACGAAAGTCGTGATAAGTGGTCGGCAACGACGTTTTCTACACCTTTATTATCTTTAATGGAGAGATTAAACTCTTGTAGCAATAGGATCCACCTTATGAGGCACGACTTTGCATCTTTCTTTGTAAGTAGGTATTTCAATGCTGCGTGGTCAGTGAAGCAAGTAATGGGAGAACCGATAAGGTAGGACCGAAATTTGTGAAGGGCAAAGACTATCGCTAGCAACTCCTTCTCGGTAGTGGAGTAATTGAGTTGTGGTCCGGTAAGAGTTCAGCTAGCGTAGTAGATGACATGAGGCTTATTGTCTTTCCTTTGGCCCAAAACAACCCCTATCGCATAATCGCTAGCATCACACATAAGTTCGAATGTTAAAATCAATCCGAAACTTGCATAATGGGAGAGGTGTAATACCCCGTGATTTTAATGACTTTTAAAATGGGTTATATTTTAAATTAATGGATTAATTGGATTTTATGATAAATTAATTCATTTGGGTTTTATCCGAATTGTGGATATTATAATGTATGATTCTTAATATTACTTAAAGATATTTAGGTAATATATGAATGTGATGTTATTGATATTACTGTGAATTATTAATTCAGTAATTTGAATTTTTGATCGGACGCGGTATGGGACGTGTCGGGACTAATTTGTTAAATTAAAAAGGGAACTTATTTTTATATCGACCTTATAGTCATTTCGACTGCGTCATTGCATTCGGAAGGGTTGAAATAGTCATAAAAGTCTATCTGGATGTTGCTTTTGGGTCTCGTGTCATTTGGAAATGAAAAGACAACCCAAAAGGGCATTTTGGTTATTTTTACAAGGGGGATGAATAGTGATTTTGGGTTTTGTCTTATTATAAGTATTTGGAGATTAGTTGAACGTGGGTTCATTCATCTCTTCTACATAACATTGAGAAGTCATCTTTCTAGAGAACGCGAAAGGTTGCTTGGGAAGAGAAGAGTTTACTTGGGAAGGAGGAGAACTAAAGACCAAAGGTCACCACCACCAACCACCACCGGAAGTTGGCCGAAGAAAGGGAGAACCACCTGTGTTATTCAACTCCAAAGGATCAGATCTTCATTAGAGGCAAGTGTTTGATAATTTCAATCTAAATTTGTATATTGTCCATGTTAGGATAGTTATAAAAAGATGAGATTTTTACATGTTTGGAAGATAATGAAGAGTTGTTAATGGATTTCTGAAAAATGGAAGTTTATAGGAATCAAACTCATGTTATAGGTAGATAGTAATCCACGAAATAATCACAAATCTGTTGACGAAATGCTGAGAATCAATGGTGTGCTCTTGAAGATACCATGTATATAATTTTTTGGAAAAAGAGGTTAAACATATGCTTTTAATTCAAACTCTTGATGATTCTAGGATGTTTAGAGCATTAGAAATCATTCACATATGTTTCTATATCATGTAGTAAGGTTTATAAGGAATTTGGGTATGTAATATGAAGGTTTGAATGATCTAAAGTGATGAAATCCGTAGTAGAAAAAATGCAGAAAACTGGGCTGTTATCTGGGCGATCGATCGATCAACCCCCTACCTTCGATCGATCGACCTCCCCAGAATCCTTGAAGTTGTTTCTTTTTAATGCTTGTTCTTATCCCAAACCTTTTGTAAATATTTGGTGATTATTAATCGGATATAATGGGACTTAGGAAGGTTCAGTAAGCCCCAGATATGAATCGAAGTAATTTGATTGGAATTTAATTGATTAGAATTATGATAATTAGATTGAAAGAAATTTCGGTTGCTAGATTCATGTGTTGGATTCTAATTGGTATGCATGAGGATTAAGGATAGCTCCAGTATGGGAGATTACATATAACCCCTGGGTAGCCTTAAGTTTACAAGAGGTTTTAATCCTTTGTGATAGAGGATGTGTTTACGAGAGATTAGAAACTGTCGGTTATAACCCTAATTAAAGGGGAGTTCAATCCGTGGTAATTCAGGAGATAAGATGATATGGACCAGTAGGGTATTAGTGATTTTTTACTGAATAAAATGTTGAGGAAAAACCTATTTAAACCTTGAGTAATGAGTGAGACTCGCGGAGCATAAAATAAGAGAAGAAAAGTCATAATATTTTAATACGTAGGATTGAAAGAGATATAATGCTACGTATGGGAATTATCTTAGGGTAATGTGAGTACCTTATTAATATTATATTATAGGTATGATAATGCTTATTTGATTGATTGCTGATTTATGTGTATCACATACCTAGCTTACTTGCTATCGATGGGGAGGTTTGCGCGTGAGGGCAGTCATATCCTGATGAATCCATGGGATCTTTGATTTGTCGCTCGAGAACATAGGTCTATGAAAGACTTATCGGGGAGTTGATAATTCCGCTGACTACGGGAACGTAGGTATGTGCGTTACCCATGGGTATGAGAACTATGTTCGCCTCCAATATTTGTGTTGTTGTTTGTGGTTCGAGGAATCCTTACCGAACCTTTAGTCCCCTATTCGGCGACCAGCGATATTAGGACATGATAGCAGAGTAATGCATTGCACCGCAGCTATGACTCGGGGTGCCGTATTATATATGAATATATATATAATTTATTAAATGAATGAATGGTTATATTGTGGTTAAATCATCTACTGCGTGATAATTGTAGATAACGGTGAATTGAGAAAAGAATTGAAGTAATATAATGACTATTTATTGAAGAGCTTAATTCATATTAATGAGAACTGATTCATGTTAATGATAAACGATTCATATAAATGAGAAATGTATAAGAATGATTATATAACATATGTTATGGGATATACGGGGTTACGATATGGGATGGAATCATATTATGGAAATTTGTGAAGAAGAATCATTAACTAGAAGGTTAATAGGAAACGTTAAGTGTGCACTCTAGATGAGAGGTGAGAATAGAAAGTGAGAGTTGGATACTAACATGTACATAATAAATGCTTTATTGCACTTGTTAAATACTTGTTGTTTTCAAAATCATTTTCACAATCGGGCTCCGACCCGTTTCCTTGCATATTTTCTTTTCTATTGTACCTTCTATATCAGGTGTCCAGCAGCAGGGACACCAACCTTAGTGGATTATGATGAGCTATGGAGCTATGGAGTATATTTTAGAGGCCTATCTTCATTTGATTCACAGTATTCTCTTAGTTAGGGCATGTCACCCAAAGTATTTCAGTTATCTCTTTTCTATCTGAGTCAAATACTCTTGTATTCATGTCGTTTTAATACATTTACTATCGTTGGGATTACTGTATTAGATAATTATTTGGGAATGTTTATTCTAATTGAATTTAAATTCTTTTGTGTTATCTGTTTGGTTATTAGTGTTGTAGAATAATATGTGTTGTGTTGTTCGTAAACTAAAAATGGTTTTTCGTTTAAATTAAAATTTGGAAAGTTTTTAATAGCAGTTGAATTGCGTATTGGGTGAGTTGTAAATGTTTTCGACAGTGATGCTAAGAATGAGCCAACTGTATATTATGGTTTAATTTGGTATGGGTCTATCCACCCGGTATTTAATTAGGTGGGGTGTTACAGGTGGTATCAGAGCATCAGGTTCTCGTGTCCTTTAGGGTCTGTACGGCTTACTGTGTTTTCAGCTTAACGTTCTTTGATGTAGAGCCCTATGTTTAGGATTTTTGATTTCTTTGTTAAGATTCCGTATATGTTAGTGAATCTTATTTGTGTTTGGACGGGTTCGTACAAGAAGTATGACAGATGAGGGCCATTGGACAGATATAGGATAGTCCTCAGTAGAAGTTCTAGAAATGCGAGAATTAGGTGTGTTACCCAACGAAGGCAATATATTCAAAGGCTTGGACATATAGTGGAGTGTAGTTAACTAGAACTGAAAGTTTGGGATAAAATTTTTCTTGACTCATCGGAGCAAAGTTATAATAGTGGGAGTCAACAACCAGCACCCGCGAAAGAGGGTACATTTTCTATCTAAGGAGTTATGAGGCGCATACCGATTTTTATAGCAATTAATATTGTATGGGCAAAGGGGTTACTAAACTTAGCCTATAGCACTATTATTTACGTAGACTCACCGAGGGGTGTGGGACACCTATATTTTACATGTCATCACGTGGGTCTGATTTTTATCACGGAATTACTTACTTGGGCGTGTCCGAACACGATGTGACTATCGGTGTGGATTGACTTGCGGTATATGAGAGTGTATGTACTACTATAGCCAGCATCTTGTCTTTAATAAGAGGGTAGATGAGTAGACTTTTAATTTGCAATCGATAAAACCTGTAGAGAAGTTATATACTATTGACTAAGGACCTGAGGAGTTTGGATGACCGACTACTTTAGGTAGTAGTGTATCGGGGGGGTTCCTTGTTTGGATTTCGCTTGCGAGACACCCCACGCATGAAACTAATAACCGTTGGGAGTCAAAATAAGTTAGGTCTTTAGGATATGAGTTTATAACCTTTGCGATAAATATTATAATGAAAGTTGTACGATAGGGTCTATGGGCGCCCTGGATGGTTGGATTGTAGTATTTTTTCTAAATTTTGAAATAGTAAGTAGTTGTGATTTCAGGATTTATTTGTTTAATAAGTGAGGATCAATTTTTCCAAAAATTCTCATGAGGATGGTATAGGGAAGATGGGGTAATGTTTAAATTCGACTCTGTTGGAACTATATGGTGAGGCTTGGCGTATAACATCAATGGGGATTTTCGTTAATGTACTGTATGGGCGGTACGACATAGATTACTTTCAATGTGAGATGTATACTCAGAGGACCTTACTTGTATGATTTATCTTCTGAATTTTGGGATGAAATTATGTTATAAAGGGGGAAGTATGTAATACCCCGTGATTTTAATGACTTTTAAAATGGGTTATATTTTAAATTAATGGATTAATTGGATTTTATGATAAATTAATTCATTTGGGTTTTATTCAAATTGTGGATATTATAATGTATGATTCTGAATATTACTTAAAGATATTTAGGTAACATATGAATGTGATGTTATTGATATTGCTGTGAATTATTAATTCAGTAATTTGAATTTTTAGTCGGACGCGGTATGGGACGTGTCGGGACTAATTTGTTAAATTAAAAAGGGAACTTATTTTTATATCGACCTTATAGTCATTTCGACCGCGTCGTTGCATCCGGAAGGGTTGAAATAGTCAAAAAACACTATTTGGATGTTGGTTTTGGGTCTCGGGTCATTTGGAAATGAAAAGACAACCCAAAAGGGCATTTTGGTTATTATTACAGGGGGGATGAATAGTGATTTCGGGTTTTGTCTTATTATAAGTATTTGGAGATTAGTTGAACGTGGGTTCATTCCTCTCTTCTACATAACATTGAGAAGTCATCTTCCTAGAGAAAGTGAAAGGTTGTTTGGGAAGAGAAGAGTTTACTTGGGAAGGAGGAGAACTAAAGACCAAAGGTCACCACCACTAACCACCACGGGAAGTTGGCCGGAGAAAGGGAGAACCACCTGTGTTATTCAACTCCAAAGAATCAGATCTTTATTAGAGGCAAGTGTTTGATAATTTCAATCTAAGTTTGTATATTGTCCATGTTAGGATAGTTATAAAAAGATGAGATTTTTACATGTTTGGAAGATAATGAAGAGTTGTTAATGGATTTTTGAAAAATGGAAGTTTATAGGAATAAAACTCATGCTGTAGGTAGATAGTAATCCACGAAATAATCACAAATCTGTTGAAGAAATGCTTTAAATCAATGGTGTGCTCTTGAAGATACCATGTATATAATTTTCTGTAAAAAGAGGTTAAACATATGCTTTTAATTCAAACTCTTGATGATTCTAGGATGTTTAGAGCATTAGAAATCATTCACATATGTTGCTATATCATGTAGTAAAGTTTATAAGGAATTTGGGTAGTTAATATGAAGGTTTGAATGATCTAAAGTGATGAAACCCGTTATAGAAGAAATGTAGAAAACGGGGCTGTTATCTGGGCGATCGATTGATCGACCCCCTGCCTTCGATCCATCGACCTCCCCAGAATCCTTGAAGTTGCTTCTTTTTAATTCTTGTTCTTATCCCAAACCTTTTGTAAATATTTGGTGATTATTAATTGGATATAATGGGACTTAGGAAGGTTCAGTAAGCCCTAGATAAGAATCGAAGTAATTTGATTGGAATTTAATTCATTAGAATTATGATAATTCGATTGAAAGAAATTTTGGTTGCTAGATTCATGTGTTGGATTCTAATTGGTATGCATGAGGATTAAGGATATGTCCAGTAGGGGAGATTGTATATAACAGCTGGGTAGCCTTAAGTTTACAAGAGGGTTTAATCCTATGTTATAGAGGATGTGTTTACGAGAGATTAGATATTGTCGGTTATAACCCTAATTAAAGGGGAGTTCAATCTAAGGTAATTCGGGAGATAAGATGATATGGAACAGTAGGGTATTAGTGATTTTTTACTGAATAAAATGTTGAGGAAAAACCTATTTAAACCTTGAGTAATGAGTGAGACTCGCGGAGCATAAAATAAGAGAAGAAAAGTCATAATATTTTAATACGTAGGATTGAAAGAGATATAATGATACGTATGGGAATTATCTTAGGGTAATGTGAGTACCTTGTTGATATTATATTATAGGTATGATAATGCCTATTTGATTGATTGATGATTTATGTGTATCACATACCTAGCTTACTTGCTATCGATGGGGAGGTTTGCCCATGAGGGCAGTCATATCCTGTTGAATCCATGGGATCTTTGATTTGTCGCTCGAGAACATAGGTCTATGAAAGACTTATCGGGGAGTTGATAAGTCCGCTGACTACGGGAACGTAGGTATGTGCGTGACCCGTGGGTATGAGAACTATGTTCGCCTCCAATATTTGTTTTGTTGTTTGTGGTTCGAGGAATCCTTACCGAACCTTTAATCCCCTATTTGATGACCACCGATATTGGGACATGATAGCAGAGTAATGCATTACACCGCAGCTGTGACTTGGGGTGCCGTATTATATATGAATATATATATAATGAATTAAATGAATGAATATTTATATTGTGGTTAAATCATCTACTGCGTGATAATTGTAGATAACGGTGAATTGAGAAAAGAATTGAAGTAAGATAATGAATATTTATTGAAGTGCTTAATTCATATTAATGAGAAATGATTCATGTTAATGAGAAACGATTCATATAAATGAGAAATGTATAAGAATGATTATATAACGTATGGTATGAGACATATGGGGTTATGTTATGGGATGGAGTCATATTATGGAAATTTGTGAAGAAGAATCATTAACTAGAAGGTTAATAGGAAACGGTAAGTGTGTACTCTAGATGAGAGGTGAGAATAGCAAGTGAGAGTTGGATACTAACATGTACATAATAAATGCTTTATTGCACTTGTTAAATACTTGCGATTTTCAAAATCATTTTCACAATCGGGCTCCGACCCGTTTCCTTGCATATTTTCTTTTCTATTGTACCTTCTATATCAGGTATCGAGCAGCAAGGACGCCAACCTTAGTGGATTATGACGAGCTATGGAGCTATGGAGTATATTTTAGGCTCCTATCTTCATTTGGTTCACAGTATTCTCTTAGTTAGGGCATGTCACCCAAAGTATTTCAGTTATCTCTTTTCTATCTGAGTCAAATACTCTTGTAATCATATCGTTTTAATACATTTACTATTGTTGGGATTACTGTATTAGATAATTATTTGGGAATGTTTATTCCAATTGCATTTAAATACTTTTGTGTTATCTGTTTGGTTATTAGTGTTTTGGAATGATATGTGTAGTGTTATTTGTAAACTAAAAATGATTTTTTGTTGAAATTAAAATTTGGAAAGTTTTTAACACCATCTTAATTGGGTATTGGGTGAGTTGTAAATGTTTTCGACAGTGATGCTAAGAATGAGCCAACTGTATATTATGTTTTAATTTAGTATGGGACTGTCCACCCGGTATTTAATTAGGCGGGGTGTTACAAGCGGACACAAGCATGGTTTTTATTTTTTCAAAAGCGTTTTGGCATTCTTCCGTCCATTCAAATGGGTTGTCCTTCATGAGTAGGTTGCTTAAGGGTCTAGCAATGGCGCTAAAGTCCTTAATGAACCTTTGATAAAACCTCGTGTGGCCCAAGAAGGAGCTCACGTCTTTGAGCGATTTTGGTGGGTGTAGATCGGCTATGACATCTATCTTAGCTCTATCAACTTCTATCCCCTTGGATGAAACTATGTGGCCAAGACCTATTTCCTCGGTGACCATAAAGTGTCATTTCTCCCAATTCAGCACTAAGTTCTTTTCCACACAGATGACAAGTACCTTTTCCAATTTTTCAAGACAAGGATCAAAAGAGGTGCCAAAAACGCTGAAATCATCCATGAACACTTCAAGTCCTCTCTCGACCATGTCTTTAAATAGGCTCAACATGCACCTTTGAAAGGTCACGAGTGCATTACACAAACCGAATGGTATACGTTTGTAGGCAAACGTACCAAAAGGGCAAGTGAAGGTTGTTTTCTCCTGGTCAAGTACATCCTCAATTTGGTTATATCTGGAAAACCATCAAGGAAGCAATAGTAAGGGTGTCCCTATATTCTCTCAAGCATCTGATCAATAAATGGCAAAGGGAAATGGTCTTTCCTAGTTCCCGCATTGAGTTTTCGGTAATCCTCGCAAATGCGCCACCCGGTGGTGGTACATTGGGGGACTAGCTCTCCTTTAGCATTCTCAATCATTGTCATGCCCGACTTCTTCGGGACAACTTAAATAGGGCTCACCCACTTGCTATACGATATTGGGTAGATAATCTCGGCATCCAATAGCGTAATTATTTCCGTCCTCACCACTTCTTTCATATTAGGATTTAACCTTCTTTGCATTTCTCTCGAGGGCTTGATATCCTCTTCGAGATGGATCTTGTGGGTTCAAATCAAAGGACTTATCCCTTTCAAATCAGCAATGCACCAACCAAAAGTATATTGGTGCTTCCTCAGAATCTTTAGCAATTTACCCTCCTGTTCTTCGTCTAGGCTAGAGGAGACAACAACAGGAAATGTCTCATCCTCTCCTAGGTATGCATATTTAATATGGGAGGGGATTTTCTTCACTTATAGGGTTGGAAATTTTTTGTTGGAGGGAACCATGCGTGTATCCCTCGGTGGTCATTCCTCAAATCTAGAAACCCAATTTACATCTCTCGCGTCCTCGTCCGACGCTCTCTCATCAAATAACTCTCTTAACTCCTCAACCTCCCTCTCGAATGTGGTGTACGTCCCCTCACTCTCGTGGTTCTACACTAAACAGGGCCCTAAGGCATCTTCACAAAAAGTTTCCTCAAAATAATCCTCTACGATCTCGTCTATTAGATTCACCGCGTGAAGATCATCTTCTTCCCCCGTTTGTTAGGCGATATGGAAGATGTTAGTCTCTAAAGTCATGTTCCCAAAAGTGAGTTGCATTTGCCTATTCCGATTATTGATGATTGCGTTAGCCGTAGCTAAGAACGGGCGCCCAAGAATGATAGGAACATGGTTGCTCGAGGTGAAGGAGGACTTCGTGTCCCAAATGACAAAGTCTACCGGGAAGTAAAAAGTTTCAACTTGGATGATCACGTCCTCAACTATGCCTCTTGAGATCTTCACGGTTCGATCCTCTAATTGGAGAGTGAGCTTTGTGGGCTTGAGGTCGCCCAAATCAAGTTGCCTGTAGATGGCGTAAGGGAGAATATTGACACTTGCACCCAAGTCAAGTAAGGCTTTCTTAATTTTATTTTCTCCAATGATGTAGGAAATGGTGGGTTCACCGGGATCTTTGAACTTGGGTGGGAGATCATTGAGTAGGATGGAGCTCATGTTCTATGCTAGGAAGACATTTTTCTTTACCTTCATCCTCCTCTTTACCGTCAACAAGTCTTTGATGACTTCTGCATAAGATGGAATTTGTTTAATCGCATCGAGGAAAGGTAAATTTATCTTCACTTGCTTTAGTAAGTCTAGGACTTCATTACGGGGGTTTCCTTTGTGGGAACGAACCAACCTTTGAGGAAACGGTTCCACGGTGGGTGGTTTCACTACTACCTCGGTCTCACTAGTGTTCTCTTTATCACTCTCCTTCAAGGGGACATCTTCGGCCTCTTTCGTGTCGGGCGAAATCTCCTTGTCTTTGGTTGCGTCATGTGGAGGAGGTGATAAATCAACGAATCTCCCACTACAAAGAGTGGTCATATATTGACATTGCTCCTGATGTTCTGTCTAGCTGGAGCTAACTCTAGTTTGGCCTTGGGGCAGTTTTTGGCCCATGGCAGGAAACTTGCCCTTCTCTTGGATACTCAAAGATGATTGCAACTGTGAGATGTTCGCATTCATGTCGTTCATCATGCGCTCATGCCTAACATTATTTGAAGTCTGGGTATTGATAAAGTGGTTGATCGTATCCTCGAGACTTCTCCGCGGTGGAGGGATGTATGCTCTTTGAGGTGGTGGTGCCTGCACATGTCCTTGCATGTGTGGATCTTGTTGAAAATGCGGTGGTGGAGGAGGGGCAACACATGAATTAGGATTCATTGCAGCATGCTGTTGCCCATAGGTAAAACTAGGGTGGTTTTTCCATAAAGGGTTGTAAGAATTCCCGTGCGGGGCACCGAAATTACCCTTAAAGCCTCCTATGCCACTGACTTTCTCTTGAGGCATCACTTTGTAGGTGGGTATAGTCGGGCATTCCTCAGTTGAATGACCCGCCTCACAAATCTCACACACATTCTCAACAGGGTTTGCGATGGATCCAGTTGGTCCTCTTCCACATTCCTCACGTAGGTCTCGCAGTCCTTTCTAAAGCATATCAAGTCAACTATCCGCTAGAGAATTATTTTCTACATGAAATAGGCCTGACGCCGATGGAGTGGTGGTCACTTGACGGTTTCAATTTTGATTTTGAGCATTAGGGTCAGATGTATCCCAGGATTGGGTAGTCTCGGCGACATACCTCAGGTTAAGCTCAGCATCGTGGGCGTCTAAGTCGACAAACGGACCACTACCCATGGTTTCAACAAGTTGCTTGGAATTAATGTTCAGCCCATTATGGATAAAGGAAATGATTTGCGTTTTATCAAAACCATGATGGGTACACGAGGCAATTAACTCAATGAAATGCTCGTAGCATCGTTCGAATGACTCATTTTCTAATTGTCGGAAAGTTTGAATTTGAGCCTTGATGGAATTCGTTCGATGTGGAGGAAAGAACTTCTTGAGATATTTGGATTGTAATTCGTTCCATGATGAAATCGAATTTGGAGGTAAAGACCATAGCCATGTCTTAGCCTTAGCCTTTAGCGAGAATGGAAAGAGTTTAAGGCGGATCACATCTTTTGTACAAGTTTGGTCACTGAGAGTATCGCACGCCTCCTCAAATTCCATAATATGGGCATATGGCTTTTCTGAATCCAGTCCATGGTAAATGGGAAGTATCTGGATCATCCCATTCCTAAAGCGAAATTGTCCCGCATTGTACGGTAGTAAACTGTATCCCGGAGTTATAGTGCACGGAGGATATAAGATGTCTCTCAAAGGGCGATATGAGGCCTCTCCCTCGTCGGTAGTTGCACTACCGTGTTGTGACATTTATCTCTCTCTCAAAGATTCGGTATCCTCACTTGGTATAATAGGAGTGTTCTCTGAAGTGTGTCCTAAGACGGAAAACTGCGTGTTATTTGAGATTGAGTGTGACGGTGTGGGAGGTGGAACCCAGAACTATGGAGCGTTAGGAGTGTGATGGCTGTCAGGAACGTAGTCAACTACCAGGTTTTCGTGAATGTGGGTTAGAGTGTTATGGGGAGTTGGAGAGAGTTCAAAATTTTGCATTAACAGCTTATGAGAGATGATGATGAATATTTTTGTGCTTTTTCAAATTTTTTTATATGTTTTGGGATTTTTGGAAATTTTTGGTCAAAGTTTTAAATTGACTCGATCTAATCCTAAGTCTACCTAAATCCCCGGCAACGACGACAAAAACTTGACGCGACTCAGAATGTGTCTCAAAAGTGCGTACTCTCTACGCTCAAGTGCAAGCCTGCCGCGTTAGTAATAAACCCGGTAAGTTGGGATCGTATCCACAGGGAAATAGAACAAGGGAATTGTAACGACGTTGGACAGATGAATGAATCCTAACTCTGACTCTAAAGAAAATGGAAAAGATGATTTCATTGGTATGAGAATTTACTCCAACTAAATGCAATATTGAAAATAATTATTTAAAGCACTAAAGTGTGAATGAAATGCAACTACTCTAAATTATTGATGATAATTGACTCGAAACTGTAAACGATATGATGAAAGAACAGGACGGGAATACAATCCCCCAACCCTAGTGTATTGATGATATAAAACTAATCGTAAATTTAAATGATTAATTAGACCCAGAATTTAGTACTCCCAAGCATTACGTATACGAGGTTCAAGCCCGCACCATACTTAATCAGAGGACGAGTAAATCGGTATTGTGATAGTTACACTCGAATTGCATTCTAAAGCATCCCGGTTACCCTGAAGCAAACGAGATCCAAAGATCTATAATTGTCGCGTTCCTACGCAATACGATCATAATCAAACCATTAAATTTAGAGGATTAATATTATGTACATACAACTACCACATCGGGTTGGGTTCATGCATCTCGACCCTTAAAAGTCCAGCCTACCATGAAGAAATTAATGAAAGCGATTTTGGAATTGCAGGAAGTCATGATTAAACTAAGGAAAAATTATAGAATGATGTAAACAGAAAATTAGACAGAAGAAACTAACCACTAATCTTACCAAAGAACTAAAAGAATCAATTAAAAATACTTGTAATCACAGAAATCTGAACAATCTTCAATCTTGGAACTAAAATTGTAATAAATCTTCAAACTAGGGTTTTTACAAAAAGAATGGAAAATTAGATTAATTCTCCATCCTAATAATGATAATAAAACGGGTTTAAATACCCTACAAAACTTCAAGAGTTTTAGATTCACTAGGACTCTCCATTAGAGGAAGATTAGAAAATTAAAATTCGACAGTCAGACAGGTCCGGTCCTCCCTCGGTTCGGTCTGGCTGGAATCCGGATCGGTTTGTTTATTTCCTGGGCGGATTGATCCGACACGAATTGATTCATTTGTTTTCTTTAATCTTTGATCCATCTTCGGTCTGGGGTTTTTTGGAATTTGGCAATACGGATCGATCCGGCCTTGATCGATCCGCTCCTCCTTTGACTTTTTCTTCAAACTTTGACTACTCATAACTTTCACACCGGGACTCCGATTGAGGTGACGTTTTTCCTATGTACTCGTAATTGAAGGCTCTTCAACTTCTGTTTAGACGCCTCATCTGAATTTCAGGTAGAAATTACAATTTTGCCCTTTTGACGTTCCTTATTCTCTTTCTCGATTCTTCCGATTTCTTTGTTCCTTTATTGACATTAAATACCTGCAAAATCAATATGAAATACCAGAAACTCTGGGTACTCGTTATAATAAGTCAGTAGCAAGATTATGAGATAAAATTAAATCAAATGTACTCAAAATTAAAGGGATAAATTTGGAAGAATTTATGCCTAATCAATGTGCTCAATATACCCATTGGAAGGAGGATATAAGAGCATTCTTTAATAGGGTATCTAGTATGGCACCAAAATATTATCCTCTATTCTTAACAATTCCATATTTATAAATTGTAAAAATACAGGTGTCCAACCTTATCAATATGAAAACACATCTGAATTTTACTTTGCATTACAAGTGACCGTGTAATTTTTCAAGCTTCCTAGAACAAGATATGACTATCTCTTTACAACATATTAAATATTTCCTACATGCTCCTCTATTGTTCAGCCAACTTTCAAGAATTTTCATAGCTTTTCTACATCATAACATTCTATGGTTTTCACCGATTTTCAATAAGCATACTCTATAATAAAAAATTAAAGTTTCACAATTTTTAGAGTTCATTTGCTATGTTAAAAGCTTTATCAAACACATGTCATATGTAAACGAATTATCCAAACAATAACTATGTACCAACTTTCAACCATCACCAAGGTCTAACCATAAGAATTTTAATTCTAATTTCGGATATGCGTTGCCTTTATGAGTTTAGTTTCATCTCCAACTAGAATCACTAAATTCCAATAAGTATACAAAAATATATACAAGTTTGCATACAAAGGAGTTCTATACAAAGCAATACAACTTACACATACCACTTATCTTACGTATGAATATATACATACAAATACAAAGGATGATGAAATTTTAATCAATAATTGATGATTTTGGTACTTTTAATAAGTATAATCCAAGATTAAAATAAGATACACACATAATTATACCTTCGCAACACTTTTGGGATTTTGTTGGAATTTGTCCTAGCGTTTCTTATAACCATTTCCTCCTTAAGCTCCTCTTTTCTCTCACATCAAGCGAAATATTCTTCAAAATGAACCGAGGGTTGAACTAGATGAAGAAAGACGTTATATTAAGAGGTGTAAGTCGGCCAAGGTTGCCTCCCCTTCCAACCAATCAAATTAAAACAGTTAATGTAATATAAGACAAAATACCACTTAAAAGGATGGACAAATTTGCCCTTGGTTCGTAAATTCGACATAACGTCTTGTTCGAACATTCGTTTGATACATCGTTTATTGTGTTACAAACCTAACTCAGATATATACAACTATGGAATTTTTACCTTGACCAAATGGCCACGTTATAACGGTCAAAACCAGTCTCAAACATGAACATTCCTTGTGAAAATCTTAAAATTTCATTGTTTATAACCAAATATGAAATTTCATGATTTTTAAAGGCACAATTAGACTGAAATAAAATAACCTAACATTATATATGTTAGTAATTATTATATTTATCACACAAGGTAAGCAAGAATCAAATATAATTTACATAACTTTACTAGAGTTGTCAAATTATCATCCATCAATTACAAAATAATGTACTACAAAACATGATAGGCGTAATACGAGACGAATAAAAAAAATCCAAAGGTACTAAAATGAAAAGTACATAAAACTATCAATAGAATAACATAGATATAAGAAAACAAATCTATAATCCTCATTAATGTGCTCCTCGACTATCTCATCATCATCATCATCATCATCATCATCATCATTATCATCATTAACGGGAATGCTAGTAGGAGTAGGCATGGTTGTTGCTGCAATACCTCTAAAACCCATCAAATTATGCTCAATAATTGTGACTTCTATTAATAAATGATGTCATAATTAACATGAGAGAAACGATATCCAAAATGATCATACATATCTGGCATTTGCATATCCAGCCTTTCGAATGCCTCTCTTATAGATGTAAACTATATCGAAGTACTCTTGGGATGGTTAAGCATGTGAAGCTAGGGTTTTTGTGAGTGCTTGCCCCCTAACACCTTATGTATTTTTTGAATCAATATATATTTCTTCTAATGAACAAAGAGATAATTGGACTCCCTCTTAATACTCTATACCACCTGGTCAAATTGACAACATCTCAGACACTCAATCCTGAGGTTGTTATGAATGACGAGTGACAAACACTTCCCCTCAAAACATTTATTAAGTTCATACTACATGTCTCACTCCAAATATGCCCTAATTCCTGACTTAAATAAACCTCATGCGTTGGATGTTTTACAAAATAAATCAAAATATGGAACCCTGCCAATATACTTCAGTCTATCTAAGTCTTTTATTAGAACAAGTGGCACGAAACAACCTAAGAGAATATTGTTACAATGAGTACAAAACCTAAACGCTATAACTCTAAAGCATTAAAGAACGCAATGTGAAAAAGTGAAGGACGCACTGAAGACCCTAGGACACCAGAACCTATCTGTGATACCAATTTTGATACCCTATAAAATCCATAAATACATTGATCATGCCTGATATATAAAAATTATGGGGATCAAAAACATTTTGTTACATTCTTAGCATATAAAAACAAATAAAACAACGAAAGTGAATACAATATGAGATAATGAAAATGTCGAATAAATAAAAATAATCTCTGATACCATCAAACTGTAAATATAATCAGACTCCATCTCTGGAAAATAAAGTGTATATCAGTAATACAAATACATCTTGGAATAAAAGTACATCTCATACAATCTCTGACTAGAAATCTTAAATAAATACAACAATCTGAAATGAAAAATAAATAAATATAAGATATAAAGGAGCTACACTACTCGATGCCTACTTTTAAGGAATGATGGTTAGAATGTCTCTAAAGATACTCCTCTAACGTATATTCTACTCAACAACATCAACAATGACCTAAGACATATAGAAAGCAATTCAATAGTTACCATTAAACCCAACAAGTGTACAATGAGTAAAAATATAACTACATTTGGGCCAAAATAATAATAACATATCTTCTTCCCATATTAAGTTGATTTGAAGTCATTTAAGTTTCACAAACCTAAACAGCCTAAATAAACATGTGGTTCCACTCGAAACTCATATGAGTCCCATGTGATTAATATCCATGACTTAAGGAAGTATTCTTTTTCTTTTTCATTCTCACAAGAATTAAAAGGTAAAGAATCTCTACATTAATAGCATCTTGCTTACTAAGAGAATCCGTAGTGGTGGAGGAAATGGACAGCAAAATTTGTAAACTTCCAAACTCAGACCGCTCCAATGGCGGAGTGAAACCAACAAATTTTGTAAGAGAAAAGGTAGTGGATTTGTAACTTTGCTGAACGACTACTGAATTTGAAAATGGTTCCTACGAACTTCATTTATTCGTTGGAATTCCTATGAACAATTGAAGTTCGTAGGAACTCGTATCAAATATAAATAATTTTTTTTATTATATATTTGAGTTCTAATGAGCTTCAGTTGTCCGTAAACACTTCCTACGAACTAATGTTGTTCGTAGGAAATATCAAAATACCTCCTACGAACAACATTAGTTCGTAGGAAGTGTGAGACAAATTATTTTCTCTCCGCCACTGTAACGTTTGCTGATGACGAATGGTAACTATTACTTTTGTTAAGGAAACTTTACCATACATGAGTGTGAATGCTCTAATAATATCTTCGTTTACGGGAATCTCTTACATTAAAATCAACTTGCTTACTAATCATAATATTAATAACAATCTTTAGTTATGACTTTAAAAGGATGTATCAAGGTTATTAGTCTCTAATAATTTCATGCCATTGATTCAGTATATACATCTGTAGTATATCCATTACAAGATTATCGAGTTAAAATTTATAGTTATACATCACTAGCATAAAAAATAAATCGGTTCAACCACATCAAGTAATGCAATACAAAATCACATAATCCACATTGATTGTCAGTGTACACAACCCACATCAAATCTCATGGGCTACGATCGAGCCTGCAAATATAAGTATGATGACATATCCATAATTCATATTATCTGCTAGTGATCACTCGTGATTACTAGGTATAGATATATAGCATCCCAAACCCATAACCTCATAAAATAAGGATAGGGAAAATCACTATGCCATCATACCAAACGTACAGGCCCCATATGCAAGGTTGCACAATAGGATCCTCCCGTTAGACCAAGTTAGGAGACAAACACTTTCAGAACATAGGATCGAGGTAAACAAGAACTAGGCAGAGCCCGTCTCATCATCGAAAATACCACACGAGATCAAAATCATATGCTCTTAATGAAATTCCTCGCTGTTTAGCCACCATGAGCAAACACACATGACCAAACGCAACTGGGATAACTAACAAGTATGGACCCTACTCAATTGGGTTACACCAAAAGTCTATTATATTATTAGTTAATATGAACTTTAATTATAATTAGTTATATACAATATCAACCTAAAATCCCAAGGCACTAATGTTTAGGTATTGTCTCACACTAAATATTCATAGTAATTATTCAAAAACAACTGGTATCCTACACAATGGTTGTAACACATTCTGGACCACCATAGGTTCTATACAAATCCTAAGAATCTCTTGGTATCATAAATCTTATAAACCTCAACTCGAAAATTATAAACTGTAAAATATATATCAACTCTAACCAATTGTTCACATAACCATTCTCAAGCAACTAACAAATCAGTGTTAAGATCAACAAAATGGTGACATTCCTCCCTGATGGTTACCTACATCATTGTAATGCAACTACATATGTTTTAACTAATCACGTACCCTAAAAAATTAACATTAATATAAGTTTATATCCATATCATCTAGGGTTCTTAAACTTTGGTTATATCCCTCTAAAGCTAATAATCATATTCCAACTAGTCTAAACAAATAACTCCTCGAACGAAACAACCAACCACTCCATGTTGCAACCCTAACCAAAACCACCAAAGTGACAAGTCCTAAGGCCGGATTGGGTCAGATCCAGGCCGTACTGGGCCAATTATGGGAACCTTGTCTTCTTCTCTTTTTTCCTAAAAAATGACCGTAGCTAAAATTCCTTCAATCGTCGAGCCTTTAAAACTCAAAATTATCAATTCTTAATCATAACTAAGCCTCTTATATGTACCATAATAATTTTGGATATGTTTTGAATGATTATAAAATTGTTTAATGTTCTGATTGCCAAAATTATAAAACCAAACCCTAGGCTCATCATTGTAACACCCCGTATTTTTGTGCATTTAATATTTAATTAATTCAGGAATTTTAAATTACTGTTGTGTTGTAATTTTAATTGAATTAATTATGGAAATATATGTATTTAAATATTAATCAGGGAGTGAAAGGTTAATGTCTAGGGAAATTTATTTACTAAGTGAATAGTAATAATTTAATTACGTCATTTCGGATATTAATGACGGGGTATGCACTTATCCCAGCCGGGAGTCGGTATACACTAAATTGGGTGTGAGATAAGGATTTTTATAAATTAATTTGGATGCCAATTCTGAGTGAGCGGTTGAGTTCAGATGGGTCGAGGTAGTCAGAAAAGAGTACCCGGGGGTAGTAATTGGGTCTCGGGGTATTTTTGGGCATAACCGGGCCCACACGGGGTGAGTTGGGCCACTTTAATTAAGCCCATTAGGAGAAAAACGGGATTTATACTTTTAACCTAGGCGAGGGATTAGAAAATCAGCATCCATCTCAAATCTAAGCCTAGGGCTTGAGAGAGAAATTGGAGGAAAGCTTAGCAATAGCAATTGGGAGCTTTTGGAGCCAAATTAAATGGTTAATTTGGAGTGTTCTTCGTCAACCAATCTCTACAACAACGGAATCAGACCCTACGAATGATTCCAGACAAGTGGTTAACTGTTTTGATTCTGAAAGTATGATAATCAATTCATATCATAGTGATGTGTAAACCAAAATTCGTTTTGGGGATAAATGGGTACAAAATAGGGTTTTTTGTTCATGAAACTATTGAATGAGATTCATAGTAAAAATGGTTGTGTTGAACATATCTGAGTATTGATGTTTAATTGGAATAAGAATTCGGAGTATAAACAGGGGAAATTCTGGATTTGGAATTTTGGGTTGTAGAACAAGATTTATGAATTTTAATGGAAAACCCATTTCGAAAATTGTGAGATAAGTTGAGAAATTTATATACTAGAGGGTGTATATGATGTATAGGATCCAAGTTCATATGTTTATGTGATGGGATGACTTGATCAGGGGTTGAAATTAAGGTCTACAAACCTTGAATTTTCGTTAATGGTGTAATGCAGTGGGGAAGAAGAGCTGCCCAGGAAGGATCGATCGATCGATCGGGGGCCTTCGATCGATCGAGGGTCCCCGGAAATTGGCAGTTCGGCCAGTTTGTTTATAATGAGGGTTTAATTTAAGTTTTAATTCCCTTACTTTTATTTGGTAATAAATTTATATGGGACATATGTTTCCTTAACAATTATAGGGTGATATAATTGGGGTTAAGAGGGTGTGAACGGTATGTCACGAGATGAACGAATTTGGAGAAATAATTCAATTATTGATATTGGGACGAAGAATGATATTCGGGAATTGTAGTTGGGTGACACTACATTATTAAAGGAATTTAGGTGAAATATTTAATTATGGACCAAGTGGGTTAGTCTGGGTGTGCAAAAATTATAGGTAAATATAATTGGGGAAATTATGGAAATAAATGTGTGACACATTATGGGTGAAAATGTGGGTATGATATTATGAGATGTAAAATGGACCGAGTGAGCGAGTCTGGAGATATTGGTTAAGTGGCATCAAATTAGTAAATTTATTATTGAGAGAAAGTAATTAATTTGGAGTTGGAACATTGACTCGGGAAATATTGAGCTACGGGCCAAGTGAGAGAGTCCGGGGACAATGGTTGGGTGACACCATGTTATTAAATTAATGGGTGTGATAATTAATTTAATTAGAGTCAGATTGTAGACTCGGGAAGGATTAAGTTAATAAATGTGATAATTAATTTAATTAGAGTCGGATTGTAGACTCGGGAAGGATTAAATTAATAAATGTGATAATTAATTTAATTAGAGTCGGATTGTAGACTCGGGTAGGATTAAATTAATAAATGTGATAATTAATTTAATTAGAGTCGGATTGTAGACTCGGGTAGGATTAAATTAATATGTGTGCTAATTTATTTAATTAGAGTCGGACGATAGACTCGGGAAGGTATTAAATTAATAAGTGTGTCAATTAATTTAATTAGAGTCGGACCATAGACTCGGGGAAAGTATTATATAAACTGAGGTATGAGTTAATTATATTAGAGTCAGACCATAGACTCGGGAAGACGATAAATTATTAAGTCAGAAAATTAATTACGTTGAGTCGGGCCACAGACTCAGGAAATTTCAGGCAGTGTACGGGATATTTAGTACACGGTAAAGCCAGGGTTTATAATATATATATGCGGTGTAGTGATAGTATATATATATATATATACGTGTATATATTGTGTGTGATACTAAATTACAGGCAGTGTACGGGATTTTGAGTACACGGTAAAGCTGGGGTTTATATTATATATATACGGTACAGTGATAGTATATATATATGTGTTTATATTGTGTGTGATATTAAATATCAGTGACTAGATATTTATTCAATTTAAATACTCTAATGCTATCAAGGGAGGTTGCGCGATGTGGGTGAATCCCCTAGCTTGAGGAGTAGGGCGAGTATATCCCCAGGTCATAGCGTCCGGTATATATGGGTGGGGGATTTATCTCACTTTCAGGGAAGGAATATGACCGCCTCCACTACGTTTATATTTTGGGCAGAGTTAGTGAGCGATTCCAACTCGAGGAAACTAGGTTTTGTGAGCACACCTAGTGAGATAGCATTTTAGAGGTAATCATCCGGTGAGGGTATACTCGGAAGGATGGATATACGTATGATATATGTGTGGATGTTAGTAAAGGTACGTATAATATGGTAGCAAATATTATATGTAGGTGATAATACAGTGTGTGATGTATTTACTTTATATAACTCGGGTTACAATTATATGTTGTTAATTAATGAGAAATTAATTAAGTTAATTATTTGTGGGAATAATACATAGGGTGGCGTATTAAATTTATATAACTTGTGATACGGTTATATGCTACTATTTAGGAGGAATTAATTAAGTTAATTGTGAAATAACTTATAATTCACGAATCAATATACTCGAGTTAGAGTAGTATGGCAAGGGAAGGTTATACTAGGACTAGTTGGACGGGGTAGTACCACTAGGTGGGGTTAAGGTAACCGGTAGGCGTGCACAATAATGGAGGGGTGAGGATTTCCACAAGGGAGTGCGACACTAACTTAAATATGAAGCGAATTCATGCATTTTAAATTACTGCAGTTAATTCACTTGCTAAATATTTTCAAAATGTTTTGGGTTCTAACCCTTGCTATAAAACTATTTTCAAAACCTTTTAGGTGTCTAGCCACAGGGACGCCAGGATTGATATTCTATTCCAGGGACACGGAGCTGCGGCATATGTGGATGCTAGCAGGAGTTTGGATTAGGCGCATCATTCATTCATTCCTAAAGTAGGAATCTTGTATCAGTCTCAGTTTTATTTAGGGCTTGTCGCCCAGACTTCTCGGTACAGTTTTCAGGTGTTGAATATTTTTATTGGATTATTTCTTTGGTGGCCGATGATTTATTCGGCAAGTTGTGTAATTAATTATTTCAGTTGAGTTTTATTCAGATGTGTGAATGGTTTATTTTTAATTCCGCATGTATTGTTTTGTTTAATTAAAAAGTTAAAATTTGCCACCAGTTTTTGGAATACTAGGTGGTTAGTAAGTTTAAAAAAAAAATGTTTTCTACAGTGATGCTAAGGATGATCCAACTGGGATTCCTGTTTTAATTTGGTATAGGACTGATCACCCGGTATTTTATTAGGCAGTGTGTCACAATCATTAGAGCAGGATTCAACAGATTAGCGAATTATTTTAATTCTATAATCAATATACGTTGCGGGGTTTTACATATTAACATTACTAAGTTCATTATATAATGAGTATATATTCTCTTTACACATATCCATGATTCAATGTGAGTACTCATGAAAAAGATAAAATGTTCTTCATTACAAAACTAGACTTAAACATGTAATTTACTATAATTACAAAATTGACTGATTATATGATTTCAAATCAGATTATGAGAGATTACTAATGGATTGCAACATACTACTATTATTCTAACAAAAATATAACTATATTATTAATCGAAATAGACTTGCCTATGAATTGATTAAGGATTCAATCCTACTCCCTCAAATCTTGAAGCCAAAGAATTCCTCTATAAGCTATGGTTCCTGCACCTTTTCCCATGCCTCTATAGTTCTCCCAAAAGTGTATAATGCTAAATAGTTTAACCTAATAGGGAATATTAAAGTATTAATGGCAAAAATAAGCTTAGGCCCAAATATATCTCTAACTAAAAAGGCCCAAAATATGTTCCAAATCGCTCGAAGCTTGGCCTAATCCATATACTAAACCAATGGGCTCCAATTTCACTTAAATAAGTTCATACTGGACGTTCTATATGTCATATCATCCTACTATAGGGTTAACATTATTCATAAGTCAATGATCAATTACGTTAACTAAGTTATCTTATTTAATTAAATAAAAATCCAATACAAATATCTTAAGTAAAAATAAGATTTATTAATTAAGTAACCGCAACTCGATATTAAAAGAAAATGCAATGACTATGAACCATATTATACAATATCCTACCAATGGAATAGCGAAGATTTTAATATTTCTGTCAAAGAATGAGGTTATATATAATCACAAAATGAATTAAAAATATTCCATCCTCAAAGAAAACTTGAGGAACAAACTACCTGCGCACGACATCTCCCTACTAGCTAGAAAAGTTTATGTGTGGTAATGCATGTAAAGGCACTAAATGAAAGGATTATAAAAATTATGATCCGATCTCCCTACAATTAGATGGGAAGCCACACCATCCTGAGTAAGAAAAACCTCAAAACCATGCACAAATGACCTAAGAATAAGAGGCTCAGAGATAGTGACGATCATGTTCACATAGAACTCACGAAGGAGAGTACGATTGGCAGATGAATGTGGTTGAATTAATAGTGATGTAGAGCGGCACTGAATAAGGTATTGATAGAACAACCTTTCCTCACAACGTGTGAGATGCTCCAAGGAAACATGTCTCTTAGTCCTCATGAATCTTGTCTCAAAACCAAGATGTAAAGGAATACCATCCCTAGTAAACCCAATAAAGGAGGAATATATTGTGATCTTGGGGATGATAATAGAGGAAGTCGATGGACTTACTGCGTCCATGATAAGTGCGTGGCAACACTTTAGAATGGGGCATCTCACGACGACCAGTCTCCCATCCAGGAGTCACTCTCTTAAGTGGCATATATATATATATATGTGTGTGTGTATATATATATATATATACAAAAAGAGAGAGAGAGAGAGATGGAAGGAGGGAGAGAGAGTGTGATATATGTTTTCAATTGAGAGTGAATTGATGCCAAGGTTGTTTTTGGTAGATGTTATGTAATGCCCCACAGCCTGCCTTATCAGGCCGCGGTCGCTAGGTCATTATTTTCCCCAATTTAGAAGTTTCTTAGTTATAATTTGGGCAAAAATTACACAACCGCGAGCTTTCTTTAAGTCTCCATCCTCATCATTTTATTTAGTGGAATTTACTCATCATTAAACTTACAACAAGGCTCCATAAAAATATTTAACAAAAGAATACTACTTATAATAATAATAATTATATAAGTCTCTATATACAATCCTTGAAACATAATACAACATCGTTTGTCAGCACATGATTCCTTAATACAGAAACAAAAAATATTACAATTTAAAGAATCCATAAGTCTTTAACTATCCTCAAAATCTCCCAGATACAAAACTATTTGCGGCCCACGCTAATAGGATGAGACCTCTAGTAATCATCTCCTCGGCCTCCAACCCTTCACAACCTCTATCTGAAGAAAATATGGAATATAGAAAGGATGAGCTCAAATAGTTCATTAAGGCAAAAATCAAGTCCTCCACCCACTTGACTGTAATACCGCGTATTTTTATGGCTTTTAATTATGAGATTTATTAAAATTAATTTGGGATAATTAATTGGAAAATAATCCGGATTTAAATGTTAGGGAGACGAGAGTTAGTATTTGATTATTATAATGTTGTTGAATATTACTAACTGATTATGATAATATGTGATTATTGAATTTATTAAAATTGTCGTGAGTTGAAAATAAGGCAGTTTCGGTAATTAAGATGGGACGCGCATGTCAGTCGTGTCATGACCCAATTTAATGGATTTAAAAGTATTTTATTTTTATGTCATCCGTATGATCATTTTGAGTGCACCAACGTGTCCAGAAGGTTCGAGATAGTCAGAAAACACTAGCCGGGGGTTTAGTTTGGGTCCTGGGGCATTTTTAGGCATAATCGACATTCCGGGAGGGTATTTTAGTCATTACTATTTTTGGATGAATAGTGACCCATGAATTTTAGACAGTTAATATCAGCCAACACTTGAGTCCCTTAGGGTTTCTCAACCAAAAATTTGGAACGGCCCTTCCAAAGGAGAACCACTGTCACCACCACCGGATAGATCGAAAAGCAAGGCTCATCCACATATCGTCTACTTCATCGGATCAGAATCTTCATTACCAGGCAAGTTATTTAACTTTCAATAATTTAGCGCATATATCAATGATGTTAGGTTAGAATTTAAGAATAACCTTAAATAATGAAAATTGAATGCATTTGAAGAATTTAAATCATAATCTGGGTAGGTCTTGCATGTAGTTTAATGTTGGAGATAGTAGCAGCCATGAGATTATGATTTATGTCTAGATAATTATGAAATTGTATTGAATTATATAATGTTCTTGAAGAAATAGGAAAAGTAGGGTTTTTATATGAAAAATTAGGTAAATTGATCCAAGAATTTGATGTTCTACTTTGATTTGATGATTCCAAAACGTGGGAAATGATGCAAACATGTTGGTATGATAATTAGTATACTTGGCTGGGAGTTTAAGACATTGTAATGAAGAATTAGAGGTGTAAAAAGAGGAAAACCCGTAGCTGTTTAAGAAAATCAGGGCCGATACCTGCTTGATCGATTGATCGACCCCTTTTCTTCGATCGATCGACCCGTTCTGATTTTTGGCAATTGTTTTCCCTTAAGGCTTAATAAAAATCTCAAGGGAGATGATGATTCTTAGGATGTTGAAATTGATATTTTGGGACTTAGTTAAGGTCAGTAGACTCTTAGTTGAAGCCCGAAAAAATGGATTACCTTAGGGATTTGAATACTATTTCTTACGAGGGACTACCGAGTGAGTTACGGTTAGAAATCATTTAAATTGAAACTATAATGGGAATAAACGCTGAGGTAAGGATAAGCACAGTAATGGAGGGGCTTTAAGTTACTGAGATAACATTAGAAACTAATAGGTGGCCTAGTAACCTTTTGGGGTAGGTTTAGGTACTCAAATTGACACGACGAGAGAAAGTTATCAAGTTAAATATATAATTATGTATGACGTTAAGGATAATCTTACTATGTACGAGACTTACCAGATAGAATGTGAATATCTATATTGAAATATTATTACTAAGGTTGTGTGAATGCCTAGTGAATGGATTTCTTATGTGTATGACATACCTCCCATACTTGCCATCACGGGAGGTTAGTTTTTATTTTATAAAGGGCACTCTTATCCTTGTGTGCCTTCGGGGGGATTTAGACTGGTACCTTAAGAACATAGGACTGTGAAGGACTTATTTGTGAGTTGATAAGTCAGCTGACCATGTGAGCGTAGGTATGTGCGTGACCCATGGGTATGTGATTAGATACAAATTCTTGACATTTACCTCCATAATTTCGGTATTTTTATGATCTCGTGCATAGTAAATATCATGGATTTGTCTCGTATTTATGCTACTAACACCTTTTGGCAAGTATTTCGTGTATTTGTCTCGTGTTTTGTGTATTTCTCATGTGCTTTATGGGTATTTCATTCAAGTTACTGCGAAGGAGAACTCAAAACAGTGAAAGAAAGTAAGAAATGTGAAGTTAAAGGGCATTTTCGTAATTTGGTAGCCTTAGTCCGGAGGTGGGTCCAACTAGAAAGTTGAATAGATCTAAATTACAAGAACATTGGAAAAAATAGTACCTCAATCCGTGCTATGGTGAAGAAGTTACGCGGTTTTGAAGTTGCGAGATAATGAAGAGTCATTTGCAGAACTGAAGAGTCATTTTCAGAACTAAAGAGACAACTCTTGAAATTTCTTGTTTAATTCGTTTCATTAGTTGTAAAACGTGGAGAGGCATGGGAAGAGTCATTTTTTAGGTGTATAAAAGGCTAAGCCCTACATCCTTCCAAGAGAGTCGAATTCTAGAGAGAGAGTCATATTTTAGGAGTTGTTTTTATCAAGTTGTAGGAGGCTAGTAGTTAATTTTTAGAGGATTTTTGTAACCAAGAATCCTAGTTTTGAAGTTTGGCCACTATTCAAGATTCAAAGATATATTCAAGATTCATCATTCAACCATTGCAAGTAATTTTAATTTATTGTCTTTACTGCTTTCATAGTTAGTTTAATTAATTGTTGCTCTCTAGTTTTCCAATCCCAATTCAAGTCGTGTTCTCAATTTTCTAGATTTAGTTATGAACTCCTACACTTTCATTTTTAAGTTTTCTTTTATTTTAATCATGTTAAGCTATGTTTTTAAGGGTGGGGATGCATGAACCCAACCCGATGTGGTATGCATAGATATAAAATTTGTCCTCTAAATTATATAAGTCATTAGATCGTGTTGTATTGTTTCACAACCATTGTAGAACTTTTGATCTCGTTTGCCCTAGGTAACCGGGGTACTTAAGGATGCAACATGCATGAACTATTGCAACACTTCTTTACTCATTCTTTGATTATGAATGATGCGGGCTTGAACCCCATATATGTAATGCTTTTGAGTACTAAAGACTGGGTCTGATCAATTATCTAATTTATGACTAATTTTGTAATGGCATACACACTAGGGCTTGGGGGAGTGTATTCTTAACCCATTTCTTCATTCATATTAATTCCTTCTTTGTTAGTTAATTTCGCATGCATAGGTTAATTTAATTGAAACTAGTTAATTCATAGATAAAATCCATAAAAATCAATCATCTTTTTCTTTTCTTTTATTTTAACATCAACTTTAGGATTAAACTACCTTACCTTTGTTGTCACATTCACACGTCCTAATTCCCGGTGCATTCGATACCCAGACTCGCCATTATACTCCTTAAGAAGTGTAGTTACAAGTTTAGTTTTTTTTTTTGTATTGAGGTTGGAAGCCGATAACAACGACTAGCGTATTATACGGACGCTCGATTTACACCTCGATCAAAATGGCGCCGTTGCCGGGGAATTAGGTAGACTTTAGGTTAGGTTGGTTAATCCCGAATTTGACCTTTAAAAAAAGTAGAAAAAAAAAACAACAATAGGGGTGTCACGTTCTTGAATTGCCCAATTTGAAATGTCTTACTTTAACTCTTTTGGTGGCTTTAATTGTTATGATAATAGTGAGGAGGAGGCGCTCAAGACTTATGGACATTGGATCAATATCTCTAAAGACGAGTCTCATAAATACAAGCCCAATGCTAAGTCCATCCAAATTTATCAAAATGAATTTCTTGAAGAAGAAAGACTTGAAAAAGAATATCGAGAAAAAAAATCGTTATTGGGAGCAAGAGTTAGATGCATTATTTGAACCCAATGAGGATTTTTCTTTCGATATTTTTGAAGTTGAAGAATGGTTTCAACCAAATGAGGAATCCAAGGTGCTAGACCAAGGAAGCATACTTTGGAAGAACTCTTGATTATTATCAAAAAACAATCTGATGACCTTACTGCTACAGAGTTGAGAATTAGAGCAACTTGCAAGGAGTTTAATGATTATTTGGACAACTTAGAGAAGGTCAAGACTTGTGCTTCACCTAACACTTTTTAGGATGGAATCATTGAGAGTGATCCAAGTTCTTTTGAATATCAATCTCTTATAAATATTTCAAAACCTATTGAGGTTGAAGATCATTTGTCTCCTTATGTACCCACTATCATCGAACCATTAAATCCATCACAAGAACTGGATGAATGTCTTGAGGATGTTGATCCGATTCTTATATGCGAATGTTTTTTGAGATGCTTCATCTTACGGGCCATACACTTAGATGTGTTACTCCACTAGATCCAGTTGAAAATTTCGAGCGAAAATATTTTGAGGACAAGGACTCTATGCTTGAATTATTTTCCAAGATGGACTCTTTCTATTTGTGTGCTCCGTTTCCAATACTAATTGAAAAATCTATGGGAGGTGATTCTATTTTTCTTGGATTCCAACGGTACTTGTCCCCCTATGCACCCTAATCCTTTATTATCCCCCTAAATTTTTTAATAGGTGATGATTCATTTCTTCCGCGTTGCACGTGCCTTCCGTTTTTCAAACGAAATTCTTATTTTTTGGACGACATGCTTTCTAGTGGGGGCACACCATTAATCCCTCAAAGACAAATTGTATTTTGGGTGGACCCTCAAATTTTTTGACTTCTAGTGTATGATTTATTAGCCGTTCAAATTTTAGGTTATAAATAGTTAGTTTTTTTTATTATTACTTTTCATTTTTTATTATTGTCTACTTTCGATGGTCGAGCTTTTGTTATTCTTTTTGCTATGCTTGGTTCTAACATGCTTTGTAGATTCAATGGACTCACACTCATCGGGGATCGCTCCATTTGGGTAATATCTTTCTTTTTCTCTCTTTATGTTGTGTTCTTGATTCGCAGTGAGGACAATGCAATATTTAAGTTAGGGGGTGTGGGATATTCTTCCGGTTTAGTGTTTAGATTCATTGAATCGATCACATGTTCTTTCCAAGTGTGTTTTTTTTCAAAAATTTCAAAAAAATTGAAATTTTTTGAAAAAAGCCGAAAAGTATTTTTCTTCAAAATAAATAAAAATTGGAATTTAAAATTTTCAAAAATATCACCTTTATTCTATTTAAAGTCTCAAATTGTTAACAATCAAAATGCACTAAGCCAAAATTGACCGAAGATGGAAATTGAAAGAAAATTGACAACTTAACGAATAAGTGTGGAGATTGATCAAACCCGGTGAGATTTCGAGCCTTTTAATTTTTTTTATGACTTTTTAAATCAATCCGAGTTTATGATTAACTCAAAGTTCTTTTCAACGTTTTATTAAGTCGTTGATCATCTCAATCCTTTGTTTTGATCGGTTATGGGAAATGTGTGAAATGTTGTCTCGAAATTCGTGCTAAATATATCTCTAAACTTAATTAATGTCAAGATGCATATGGTAATGTGATTACCAATTTGGACAATAAAGTAGGCCCTCTTTTGTTTAACCCAAAAATATTAGCCATAATAAAGTTGTGAAAAAATTATCCCTTTGCACCCACTTTGAGCCTAATAAAATATTTCCCTTTCGTTTGATAACCCGAAAAACTCAAATAGCCCAGAATTGTGAAAATTGAGAAAATTCATCAAGTAAGTCCAAATTGTGCAATAAAAAGGGTCAAGAGAAAAACAGAAAAAATGCTCAACAACAAAGAAAAATAGCAAAACAAAAAAAAAAAGAAAAAAAGAAAATAGAAAAAAGAAAGAGAAAAATGAGCAAATGCCCGAAAAAGCACTAATGGACGTCATAAGGGCATTTTTCAATTCCGAACATTTCATCCATTCCCATTTTTACCCTTTACACTTTTTAACTCGAAAAAGTCATAACCGAGTCCGAATGGCGAAATTAATTACTGCATGGAGAGTTAAAACACAAAAAGATAATAAAAGAGATTACATGGCGTGATTAAGAGATGATGTTTCCCGTTTCCTAATAACTGTATTCCGATGATGAGATATTTTCACCATATATTTCCTTCTTTTCAATTTTGTATTCGTGACTTCGTGTTCCATTATATTTACTCTTTATATCACGCATACCAAGAGAATAGCCACAATTCGAGAGATTCATTTGTGAGAGCATTCCGTGAGAAGTAGAAATCAAAACGAATTTTCAGGTAAGTAACGTGATGATCAATCGGTGGAAATTTGAGGTTTAATATCTAGCTTTGCACACACACACTATGGTTTGATACATTTGAATATGAATTTATGGTGAGTATTTTTTGAAAAGTTTAAATTGTACAATTCTTAAGTATTTTGATATTTATTTGAGTCAATAAAGAATTTTGTGGGTGTATCTCCGTAATTCGGTATTTTTATGATCTCGTGCAGAGTAAATATCTTGGATTTGTCTCGTATTTATGCTACTAACCCCTTTTTCTAAGTATTTCTTGTTTTGTGTATTTCTCATGTGCTTTATAGGTATTTTATTCAAGTTAGTGCGAAGGAGCACTCAAAACAATGAAAGAAAGCAAGAAATGTGAAGTTAAAGGGCATTTTTGTAATTTTTCAGCCTTTTTCCGGAGGTGGGGCCAACTAGAAAGTTGAAGAGATCTAAATTACAAGAACATTGGAAAAAATGGCACCTGAATTCGAGCTACGGTGAAGAAGTTACGAGGTTTTGAAGTTGCGAGATAATGAATAGTCATTTGCAGAACTGAAGAGTCATTTTGAGAACTAAACAGACAACTCTTTAAATTTCTTGTTTAATTCGTTTTTATTAGTTGTAAAACATGGAGAGGCATGGTAAGAGTCATTTTTTAGGTGTATAAAAGTCCAAGCCCTACATCATTCCAAGAGAGTCGAATTCTAGAGAGAGATTCAGATTTTAGGAGTTGTTTTTATCAAGTTATAGGAGGCTAGTAGTTAATGTTTAGAAGATTTTTGTAACCAAGAATCCTAGTTCTGATGTTTGGCCACTATTCAAGATTCAAATATCTATTCAAGATTCATCATTCATCCATTGCAAGTAATTTTAATTTATTGTCTTCACTGCTTTCATAGTTAGTTTATGTAATTGTTGCTCTCTAGTTTTCCAATCCCAATTCAAGTCATGTTCTCAATTTCCTAGATTTAGTAATGAATTTCTGCACTTTCATTTTTAAGTTTTCTTTTATTTTAATCAATGTTAAGCTAAGTTTTTAAGCGTGGGGATGCATGAACCCAACCCGATGTGGTATGCATAGATATAAAATTTGTCCTCTAAATTAAATAAGTGATTAGATCGTGTTGTACTGTTTCACAACCATTGTAGAACTTTTGATCTCGTTTGCCCTAGGTAACCGGGGTGCTTAAGGATGCAACGTACGTGAACTATTGCAACACTTCTTTACTCATTCTTTGATTATGAATGATGCGGGCTTGAACCCCATATATGTAATGCTTTTGAGTACTAAAGACTGGGTCTGATCAATTATCTAATTTATGACTAATTTTGTACCGGCATACACACTAGGGTTTGGGAGAGTGTATTCTTAACCCATTTCTTCATTCATATTAATTCCTTCTTAGTTAGTTAATTTCGCATGCATAGGTTAATTTAATTGAATCTAGTTAATTCATAGATAAAATCCATAAAAATCAATCATCTTTTTCTTTTCTTTTATTTTAACATCAAGTTTAGGATTAAACTACCTTCCCTTTGTCGTCACGTTCACACGTCCTAATTCCCTGTGGATTCGATACCCAGACTAGCCACTATACTCCTTAAGAAGTGTAGTTTCAAGTTTAGTTTTTTTTTTGTATTGAGGTTGTAAGACGATAACAACGACTAGCGTATTACACGGACGCTCGGTTTACACCTCGATCAAAATGGCGTCGTTGTCGAGGAATTAGGTAGACTTTAGGTTAGGTTGGTTAATCCCAAATTTGACTTTTAAAAAAAATAGAAAAAAAAAATCCACAATACGGGTGTCACGTTCTTGAATTGCCAAATTTTAAATGTCTTACTTTAACTCTGTTGGTGGCTTTAATTGTTATTATAATAGTAAGGAGGAGGCGCTCAAGACTTATGAACATTGGATCAATATCTCTAAAGATGAGTCTCATAAATACAAGCCCAATGCTATGTCCATCCAAATTTATCAAAATGAATTTCTTGAATAAGAAAGACTTGAAAAAGAATATCGAGAAAAAAAATTGTTATTAGGAGCAAGAGTTAGATGCATTATTTGAACCCAATGAGGATTTTTCTTTCGATATTTTTGAAGTTGAAGAATGTTTTCAACCAAATGAGGAATCCAAGGTGCTAGAACCAAGGAAGCCTACTTTGTAAGAACTCTTGATTATTATCAAAAAGCAATCTGATGACCTTACTGCTACAGAGTTGAAAATTAGAGCAACTTGCAAGGAGTTTAATGATTACGTGGACAACTTAGAGAAGGTCAAGACTTGTGCTTCACCTAACACTTTTGAGGATGAAATCATTGAGAGTGATCCAAGTTGTTTTGAATATCAACGTATTATAAATATTTCAAAACCTAATGAGGTTGAAGATCATTTGTCTCCTTAATTTAATATGACATTGTCAACCTCTGAATCGGTTGTCCATCAGAATTACTTCTTTGAGTGTTATCAACTATTACTACGTGTTGACCTCCCACTCGGAGTTGTTTCCCCCACTTGTATCTACATCTTTCGATACAAAATTCGCTAACGATTAGGATTCATATCCACAATTTGGACTTCTGTCATGCCCTCCTGCGATGAGTTCAGAACCACCTTTGCTTCTAATCCTAAACAGTTAAGGAAGGAACATACGGTCAACACTGTACCTAAGGTTCTCCTATAGGCATAGCATTTCATTTTTAAAATTGGTGGTTGACTCTAACCATTATAACTTCATCCCGAAAGCCAAGAAAATTTTCTCTAAATTTTCACTTTCAGTTTGCCACACTCCGCCCTATATTTAAGCCTTTGGATACTTTACCTCCTTTGGTAAACACATACAATTTTCGCGTTTCTAAAATTTTCCACTGACAGTCTCTACACGTTTTTGTAATACGTTGGGTAAGTTTACCCTCGTACCTCATTTGACTATAACAGCATTTGAAAATCATTGTTGCACCTTAGTCGCCTTTTTAGTCGTGGCTTCTCGTGCCATAATGGAGGTGACCTCGACTACGGTCATCATCCTCGGATATATTTCATAATCTCAACTGAGCCCTGCCTCCTGATATACGCTTAACGGTTCTCTTCTGACGTCCGTCATCGCTCGGCACACGCACACATCCGAACGAAATTAGAATACACTAATGTATACACATTATAGCATGAGAACGAAATCTCGGCAAAGGAATCGACAATCCTAAACATAGGGCTCTATAACAAACAAAGCAACGCCGAAAGCATAATAAGCCGTACAGATCCTAAGGACACAAGAACCTGGCTCTGATACCACCTGTGACACCCCGCCTAATTAAATACTGGGCGATCACTCCTTTATTATATTAAATCAAGGTGAACAGTTGGTCCATTCTTAGCATCACTGTCGAAAAATAAATTTTTCCAATTTAACACCCTAATTAATTAAGCTAAGTGTCAAAACCATTTTCATCCATACTTTCCAAATTTTATTTAAAGAAAAATCATTTATTTTATTAACAACATTCAATAAGTAAGAATCACACCACATTAAATTCTGCAACATAATCCAAATTAATTTAATACATTCGTCAATCGAATGTCAACATACGAAATCTAAAGTCACACATCCAAACTGAATAAATCCCATAGTAACAATACTGGAAATATCTGAAATACAAATGTCCAACAACAACGGAATAATGGAAAGAGCTACACATGCCCAGCTAGATGAAAGTACTACGAGAGGATCCGAATGAACGAAGTGGTCTAAACAAGAGACCTGTAACTCCCACCTAAGCTGCAGCGCGTTCCTTCCAAGAGATCCTAAGCAAGACGCCCCTGTGGCTGGGCACCTGTAATACATACATATATATACAAGAGAGAGAAAGAGAAAAAGAAACGGGTCAGAGCCCGATAGTGTGTTTGATTTAAAATACGTTTAGCAAGTATTTAAATTGATACAGGCCAATGCAACAACAGATTAGTGCGACACTCTCTTGAGAAATTCTCACTTCTCTTCTAATGTGCACACCTATCGCACTAACCTTCCCAATGGTCTATCTCATCATATAACACGCTATTCTTTCCCAATGGTTTAACTTATCTTATTTTACTCGTAAGATTCAAAATTTAACAATTCAATTGTTTGAAGATACTATTTCAATTAGTAACCAAAGTTCTCATTTTAACTTCATAAATCAATAAAGTTTTCCAGTGTCATATTATACTTTTCAAACAAGTATTTCCGATTTATAGTCTAGAATTATTTCTCACTTACCATATCACAGCAACAGTTTAAATTTCCCAAATTCCAGATATATATATTAAGCACTCGTATAATATATACATTCCAACAGCACCAACATACAAACTATGGTGCGGGCATACTTTGCTATCCAATCCCCGTATCGCTCACACTAAGGGATATACAAGTTCGGAATCACTCTCGAACTGTATCAACATATATATACAAACAAGATTGAGGCGAAGCATAGATTCCAAGTCTCCAAGAGGTCAGTACATACCCTCACGTCTCTTAGGACCTTCTGAACTATCATTCCGATAGCCTGTACCAAGGATATCTATCTTCTAGGGTACAAGTCAATATCCCCCATAAAGGTCCCATCGAGATAAGACTGTCCCAGTGCGGTAACCTCAGGGATAACAAGTAGCGCGGGTACGTTTTTCACACGTATATAATATATGGATACACAACCATATAAATATACCACTTATTATTATATCAATATAGGTTTCTCTCATCACCCATAATTACAATATTTATCCCTAATTTTCACATTAAGTATTCTTATAAGGGTTCGTCACTAACCTTAACTCGAAAGGTTTCTCCAACTCATTTCGTGACACTCGTGAACTCTATCCTCACAAGTATAAAATTCAGTAGGTGTCCTTATTATGTTCCAACATAACTCTCTTACGTGTCTCTCTCTTTAAATTATAAATTTACCGACCCATATGTAATTATCCCAAAATACAATCTTTGCCCGACATCAAGGGTCCCAAAATCTATTCACATATCCTACTGGTCTTCCCTATCTCCCAAAACATTATATTAAGGATACCCAGGAATTATCTCCCAATAAATTGAATTTAACTCATTTAAAAAGAGAAATAGGAGTCTGCCAGGAGGGGTCGATCGATCGAGGTCTGGGGCTCGATCGATCGAACCTTCGATCGATCGAAGCTCTAGGCTCAATCGATCGATCAAGCAGGTCTGCGAAATCTGCAGAATTGCAGTTACGGGTTTCATCTCCAAACTTACACCAAATCCATATTTTCTAATCCCAATCGTCCCAAAATTGATACTACTAACCTTATATCATCATAACAGGTATATTCAACGTAAAACATGTTAATTTACATCACTAAACATGGATTAATCATGCCATAATTCATTTAAAACTCAAGAACCCTAAAAATCTCTAACTCATGATTCTAATCTGTTTTATCCCAGAATTTCTTTCTTATATACACCAAAATTTCGTGGGTTATCTTTCTACATCACAAGAGACTTCCAGAATAAGGTTTAAGTCTTTACTACATGCAAATTCCTATCACAATTTGGGTTTTCTTCCATATATTTCATCCCTAATCATTCCTAAACTAATATGGAAATTGCACCAACGAAAATAGCAAGATAAACACTTGCCTGGGATTTTCGACGTTCTGATTTGCAGATGTTTTTGGTGTGGTTGCGTATCCCGTTGCGCGATCTACACATTGGTGGTGGTTGTGGTGCAAACGGATGACTTTTGGGGCCTTGGATTGCCTTGGAAGCTTTCTTCTTCCCTCTCCTATGGCCGTCATTTGTGTTTGAGTTTTCTAACCCTAGCTGACTAACCTAAATGGCTGATATAGGTTTCTGATTTTCATGGGTTTAATTACCCATAATTGTGAAATGTCCAAAATGCCCTCCCGGGGTACTAATTAGGCCTAAAAATGCCCCGAGACCCAAACTAAACCCCCGGGTACACTTTTCTGACTATCTCGACCCTTCCAGACGCGTTGGCGCACTCAAAACGACCATATGAACAACTTATAAAATATTCACTTTTATTAATCCACATTTAGTCCCGACACGACACAGGCGCGTCCTGACTTAAATTTCCACAATTGCCATTTTATTCACACGTGACAATATTATAAAATAAATCTCATATATTACTATACTCATCCAGTAATATACCACAAATAACAAATTTCCAATAATTACTAACTCTCGTCACGCTAGTAAATATTTAAAACAACATTTCGGATTAAAATTAAATTAATTTATCTCAATTCAATTTAATAAATCCTAAAATTTAAAAGCCATGAAAATACGGGGTATTACATACTCCCCCCCTAATAACGGAATTTTGTCCCGAAATTCGGAAAATAAGGCCTATCAGGTAGCACAAGTATGGATATCCTTTTCCGTACACAAACTAACTACACATTACGGCGCTCAATCACTATAGCCCTTTCTTCACAGCAACATTGTCTTACATTCTCATTGGAGGCACTTCACATTGTACTCCCAACTGACAACATTTGAAAAGGTTACGTCTTTACGTTATACATTCCATTATCTCACTATCATTAGGAGGCCGCACCTCACTACATGACAACTACTCGGATTTATTCATACACAAAATTCCCATTCTGAGAAAATCATACGAACATTTGACCCCTCTTGACTGCCTAAAACAGTCGTGGAATTCCACCATAGTTATCGGATATTTTCTCGACCGATACAAAAATTCTGATTATCCACTCTCCTCTAAACATACGGAAGGAGAATAGTCTAGGTTCTTCCATAACAAAACCTTAATAAGTACCTCGTACGCGACAAACAGGTACGAGTGCTTCTATAGAGCATTCTTGAAATCATCGTACCAAGATTCCAAAATCTCCTTCACGTGGCTCCACTAATCTTTAATCACCATGCGCTTATTCCCTGGCTAAGGGTGATACATTCTACTCTCCTGATTCGGAAACTTATACTGCGCCGGACCATGCACTGGCGCGATCCTTCCTTTCAAAGGAAGTCTGGGGCATACTAGTTAATATTGTAAGCCAGCCCAAAGGAATATCAATCACTTCCTTCTCGGTGACTTAATTCACATGTTCGGGATAAACCCTTGATCTTGTTTTCAGGATGGCAACCCATCTAAGAACTTTACCGACTTTACCAACCTCTTCCAATTTCAGGAATTTTCGATACACATAAAATTCTTTGGTTGATTCTCCTCTTTCAACCAAACCTTACCTATGGGCAGTGCATGTAAAGACTACTCACTACGTCTCGCTAAACATCGATTCTTCCCTTGAAATGTCTCATATTAAGTGACACGTAATACTCCCCTTCCTTCCTTGGAGTATGCCGAAAGTTCCGACCCGTTCTCTTCTCTCCATGAAGCGTACTTCTGGATCTCTTATACTGTACTAACATCATTACTCTTTGTATGCGCAAGTCGCTCTCACACTTGACTAATAACAACTCCGCTCCGGGTGTGCTTCATAACAATTAAATTCTACTCTATTCAAGGAATACCAATTCTTAAATGGCTTCCCACAGCCTTCCAATCAAGTTAGGGCGTGCTATTCTAATTGCACACTTATGTATGGATTATCGCCCCTCATGTGACGTTTAATCCACTCTATCACTTCCACTTCGCCATACTAGTCCCACAAACTTATATTTCACACGTCTATTACCACGTCCCTTCGACTCGGACTATTTTAACTGTAGTTAACCAAGATGCCCACATTTTTGCAACACTCCGACCGCCCTGGGAGAGCGAATGGCGTGCTAGTCATCTATAGGAATAACTAAATTCAACGGTATAGAAGGAATAGTGCATTCACATTCCATGACAACAAAGAGGAATAATAATTCTCAACCTTCCTCAGATAAGTACAACAATTTTCCCAAATAGGTACAACAACCAAAATAAATCACTAACGCTCTATTCATCAAAATAATTACAGGTCATCTCTTTTGTATAATATAAAGTTCTTTCCAGATTATCCATGCTAAAAATCATTCCAACTCTTTATTCACCTCGTGTTCTGAACGCGGTTAAGACATTTGGGTACTCTCAATCACCCTAGGAATCAAAATTTTTAAATTCTCCTTATCATCGTTCCACCCCTCAACTCGTGGGGATAACTTTCAATGCTTTCCTACCACAAAAATCCGGCTCCAATGACCCTAAAACAAAATTCAACTTCCAACTTACATACATAATTACTTGATCCCATTTCGACCAGGGTACCGAACTCATGCAATAGTGACCAAACGTCTCCCTATTTCCAACCTTACGCTAAGTTTCATGCGTGGGATGTCTCGCAAAGCGAAATCCAAACAAGGAACCCCCCGATACACTACTACCTAGCATTGTCGGTTATCAAAATCCATTATGTCCTCCGTCCATAGTATATACCCCCTTTATTCCGTCCCTTGACAGAAAAGTTACAATTTCTCCCGTAATTATGCTTAATAAAGAACGTTTCACAAATTTCACTATCGTCCCGTATTGATTGATGGTAATTACATTCTATAAACCTCAGATACATACGATCGAAATTCTCTAAATTTCCTTTTTCTAACATTAGGGGTATAATTCTTAACTCCCACATCTCTTAAGGATAAATATAACACTGCACTCTTCTTATCACTAAGTCCGGAGTGCTAAACATAATATCGAGTCAAGTCTTTTCGCTCAATGGTAAATCCCGGTACATACTGAATCATACTGACAAATTCTATACATACATTGGTATCGAATATCTGGAGCCCACTATCTCCTCCGAAGTCTCTAGGATAGATAATATAAGTGCGAGTCCAACCTTCTTACAGGTAAGGCCTCGCCAAAACAAAACGTGTCGCACTAGTGTAACTACTCTGATAGCCTTGCAATAAATGCCCACTAACATACTACCCATTTCTATAACATTTTAACAAAGATAATATCACACTCGTGTATCGCATCACTACAATGAGTAACCTGGATAAAGTATAAAACATTGTTAATATACTCATTCATCCTCCGCGGATAGCACCAAAGAAAAATTCCGCTATACTAAGGAGAAAAATATTCACATAATGGTAACATTTATAATGATATGCATTAAACTCGTCTCAAATGATAATCTAGCAATGAAAAAAATATGGTGACTCGCTCGTGTCACATAAACACGCCGCATCCTCTAAGGATACAACTTATACTTCCATCCTGGCAATCATCTTGACTGCACAAATGGTTTTCGGACATAACACGTCTGTCCAAACCAAAACAAAATCATTTTAATCGTTGCCTTTTACTAGGCACCGTATTCTTGTCCTTTTTCTCATTTTGGAACATATTATCGTGAGCTATCTCACTCTGCACAAAATACCTCAACACATAATCCACTTATCACCTGTCCTACTAACCAGGTTAGGATTGTCCTTCTCTCGGACTTTAGTAGACTCGATTCCTGTTAGCCATCCCGGTTGTTCCCTTACCTTATTAGGCCATAAAGATCATGTTACTATCTATAATAGTACATGCTGAATTTACCATCACTTGGTAAGAATTTTACTATCTGAAGCATTTAAATGGTTTTGCTGATGTGTATTCACATCCTTTTGTGGTGCTATACCACCACCGTCGTATTCAGTCTTATTCTCGACTAAATTCTTCGATTCCTTTAACTTCCCCCACAAAGAAGCGTTATCATCTATATTGACAAAATATGACATTGTCAACCTCTGAATCGGTCGTCCATCAGAATTACTTCTTTGGGTGTTATCAACTATTACTACGTGCCGACCTCCCACTCAGAGTTGTTTCCCCCACTTGTATCTACATCTTCCGATACAAAATTCGCTAACGATTAGGATTCATATCCACAATTTGGACTTCTGTCATGCCCTCCTGCGATGAGTTTAGAACCACCTTTGCTTCTAATCCTGAACAATTAAGGAAGGAACATACGGTCAACACTGTACCTAAGGTTCTCCTATAGGCATAGCATTCCATTTTTAAAATTGGTGGTTAACTCCAACCATTATAACTTCATCCCGAAATCCAAGAAAATTTTCTCTAAATTTTCACTTTCAGTTTGCCACACTCCGCCCTATATTTAAGCCTTTGGATACTTTACCTCCTTTGGTAAACAAATACAATTTTCGCGTTTCTAAAATTTCCCACTGACAGTCTCTACACGTTTTTGTAATACGTTGGGCAAGTTTACCCTCGCACCTCATTTGACTATAACAGCATTTGAAAATCATTGCTGCACCTTAGTCGCCTTTCTAGTCGTGGCTTCTCGTGCCATAATGGAGGTGACCTCGACTACGGTCATCATCCTCGGATATATTTCATAATCTCAACTGAGCCCTGCCTCCTGATATACGCTTAATGGTCCTCTTCTGACGTCCGTCATCGCTCGGCACATGCACACATCCGAACGAAATTAGAATACACTAATGTATACACATTATAGCAGGAGAACGAAATCTCGGCCAAGGAATCGACAATCCTAAACATAGGGCTCTATAACAAACAAAGCAACGCTAAAAGCATAATAAGCCGTACAGATCCTAAGGACACAAGAACGTGGCTCTGATACCACCTGTGACACCCCGCCTAATTAAATACCGGGCGATCACTCCTTTATTAAAATAAAATCAAGGTGAACAGTTGGTCCATTCTTAGCATCACTGTCGAAAAATAAATTTTTCCAATTTAACACCCTAATTAATTAAGCTAAGTGTCAAAACCATTTTCATACATACTTTCCAAATTTTATTTAAAGAAAAATCATTTATTTTATTAACAACATTCAATAAGTAAGAATCACACCACATTAAATTCTGCAACATAATCCAAATTAATTTAATACATTCGTCAATCGAATGTCAACATACAAAATCTAAAGTCACACATCCAAACTGAATAAACCCCATAGTAACAATACTGGAAATAACTGAAATACAAATTTCCAACAACAACGGAATACTGGAAAGAGCTACACATGCCCAGCTAGATGAAAGTACTACTAGAGGATCCGAATGAAAGAAGTCGTCTAAACAAGAGACCTGCAACTCCCACCTAAGCTGCAGTGCGTTCCTTCCAAGAGATCCTAAGCAAGACGCCCATGTGGCTGGGTACCTGTAATACATACATATATATACAAGAGAGAGAAAGAGAAAAAGAAACGGGTCAGAGCCCGATAGTGTGTTTGATTTAAAATACGTTTAGCAAGTATTTAAATTGATACAGGCCAATGCAAAAACATATTAGTGCGACACTCTCTTGAGAAATTCTCACTTCTCTTCTAATGTGCACACCTATCGCACTAACCTTCCCAATGGTCTATCTCATCATATAACACGCTATTCTTTCCCAATGGTTTAACTTATCTTATATTACTCGTAAGATTCAAAATTTAACAATTCAATTGTTTGAAGATACTATTTCAATTAGTAACCAAAGTTCTCATTTTAACTTTATAAATCAATAAAGTTTTCCAGTGTCATATTATACTTTTCAATACAGTATTTTTGATTTATAGTCCAGAATTATTTCTCACTTACCATATCACAGCAACAGTTTAAATTTCCCAAATTCCAGATATATATATTAAGCACTCGTATAATATATACATTCCAACAGCACCAACATACAAACTATGGTATAGGCATACTCTGCTATCCAATCCCCGTATCGCTCACACTAAGGGATATACAAGTTCGGAATCACTCTCGAACTGTATCAACATATATACACAAACAAGATTGAGGCGAAGCATAGATTACAAGTCTCCAAGAGGTCAGTACATACCCTCACGTCTCTTAGGACTGTCTGAACTATCATTCCGATAGCCTGTACCAAGGATATCTATCTTCTAGGGTACAAGTCAATATCCCCCATAAAGGTCCCATCGAGATAAGACTATCCCAGCGTGGTAACCTTAGGGATAGCAAGTAGCGCGGGTACGTTTTCACACGTATATAATATATGCATACACAACCATATAAATATACCACTTATTATTATATCAATATAGGTTTCTCTCATCACCCATAATTACGATATTTATCCCTAATTTTCACATTAAGTATTCTTATAAGGGTTCGTCACTAACCTTAACTCGAAGGGTTTCTCCAACTCATTTCGTGACACTCGTGAACTCTATCCTCACAAGTATAAAATTTAGTAGGTGTCCTTATTATGTTCCAACGTAACTCTCTTACGTGTCTCTCTCTTTAAATTATAAATTTATCGACCCATATGTAATTATCCCAAAATACAATCTTTGCCCGACATCAAGGGTCCCAAAATCTATTCACATATCCTACTGGTCTTCCCTATCTCCCAAAACATTATATTAAGGATACCCAGGAATTATCTCCCAATAAATTGAATTTAACTCATTTAAAAAGAAAAATAGGAGTCTACCAGGAGGGGTCGATCGATCGAGGTCTGGGGCTCGATCGATCGAACCTTCGATCGATCGAAGCTCTAGGCTCAATCGATCGATCAAGCAGGTGTGCGAAATCTGCAGAATTGCAGTTACGGGTTTCATCTCCAAACTTACACCAAATCCATATTTTCTAATCCCAATCGTCCCAGAATTGATACTACTAACCTTATATCATCATAACAGGTATATTCAACGTAAAACATGTCAATTTACATCACTAAACATGGATTAATCATGCCATAATTCATTTAAAACTCAAGAACCCTAAAAATCTCTAACTCATGATTCTAATCTGTTTTATCCCAGAATTTCTTTCTTATATACACCAAAATTTCGTGGGTTATCTTTCTACATCACAAGAGACTTCCAGAATAAGGTTTAAGTCTTTACTACATGCAAATTCCTATCACAATTTGGGTTTTCTTCCATATATTTCATCCCTAATCATTCCTAAACTAATATGGAAATTGCACCAACGAAAATAGCAAGATAAACACTTGCTTGGGATTTTCGACGTTCTAATTTGAAGATGTTTTTGGTGTGGTTGCGTAGCCCGTTGTGCGATCTACGCGTTGGTGGTGGTTGTGGTGCAAACGGATGACTTTTGGGGCCTTGGATTGCCTTGGAAGCTTTCTTCTTCCCTCTCCTATGGCCGTCATTTGTGTTTGAGTTTTCTAACCCTAGATGAGTAACCTAAATGGATGATATAGGTTTCTGATTTTCGTGGGTTTAATTACCCATAATTGTGAAATGTCCAAAATGCCCTCCCGGGGTACTAATTAGGCCTAAAAACGCCCCGAGACCCAAACTAAACCCCCGGGTACACTTTTCTGACTATCTCGACCCTTTCGGACGCGTTAGCGCACTCAAAACGACCATACGAACAACTTATAAAATATTCACTTTTATTAATCCACATTTAGTCCCGACACGACACAGGCGCGTCCTGACTTAAATTTCCACAATTGCCATTTTATTCACACGTGACAATATTATAAAATAAATCTCATATATTACTATACTTATCCAGTAATATGCCACAAATAACAAATTTCCAATAATTACTAACTCTCGTCACGCTAGTAAATATTTAAAACAACATTTCGGATTAAAATTAAATTAATTTATCTCAATTAAATTTAATAAATCCCAAAATTTAAAAGCCATGAAAATACGGGGTATTACAGTGGCTAGTAATTAATTAAAAAAAATTCGACAGTGATGCTAAGACTGAACAAACTTGATATTCTATATTAATTTAATAAAGGAGTAGCTACCCAGTATTTAATTACACGAGGTGTCACAGGTGGTATCAGAGCATCAGGTTCTAGTGTCCTTTAGGATCTGTGCGGCTTATTATGCTTCCAGCACAGCTTTCTTTGATATAGAGCCCTTTGTTTAGGATTGTTGATTTCTTTGGTGAGATTTCGTTCACCTGGTTTAATGTATATGACAGTGAATCTTATTTGCATTCGAGTGTGTTTCTATGCCGAACAATGCAATATGTCAGACGAAGATAGTTGGGCGGACAACAGGAGGCAAAGATCAGTTGAGGTTACTTGACTTATTAAAGAAGGATGATAGTAGTTGAAGTCCCCCATATTATGGCACGAAAGTGCAGGACGACAAAGACGGATAAGGCGCGACTTGTGACTTCCAGGTACAATTATAGTAGAAAGTGGCGTTAAATTAGAATCACCCAACAAGGTTGGATTGGGAGAGAGTCAGACGAAACATTGAAAAGAGCCAATAGTGGAAATACTAGAAATGCGGAGATGGCGTGTACTAGCTAACTAACGTAAAATATCCAAAGACTTGGATATATAACAGGGTATGACTAATCTGGAGTGAAAATTTGTGGTAAAATTTTTTCTTGGCTCGTCAGAGCAGAGTTACAATGATGAGAGGCACATTACAAGAAAAATGGTCATTTATGCCAGTCAAAAACTGGCATAAATGACCATTTATGTCAGTTTTAGAAATTTTCAAAACTGACATATAAAGTCCTGACATAAATGTTCGTAAAACTGACATAAATAAGATCACATTTATCTCAATTTTTAAGAACACACATAAAAACTACGACATTCAACATGTTTTTAATCACATTTTCATAAAAAAACTGACATAAATAAAATCACATTTATGCCAATTTTAATAATTTTATGAGAGTTTTTTCAAAACTGACATAAATGTTAATATAAAAAATTAAAAAAAAAATCATTAATCCATCAATAAACAACTATTATTTGAAGTCAAATCAACCATTGTAAATAGATAATAACTAAGGTCATAAATATCAGTAACTTGATATACATCAAGATATTTAGAATCAAATTGATGTGAAGTTACATCATATCAAAAAACTAGCTAACGTCTAGTTATTTACGTGATAATATCTTAAAAATAGTGATGATACATCACAATATTCAAAAACTAGCATTGCGAATTACATCATAAGAACCACAATCCAAAATAATAGTCAAGCTAGGATGTTGTCGAACGTAATATTCGATCCAATTTGTTCTCGACGCTATCCAACCCAGAATGAGTAACCCTGCAATTAAATATAATCAACATAGTTTTCATCAAAACACAATCATCTCAACACATTGTCATTACAACATAACAAAATACAATTACTCGAAAATACCTAATATATATAATCCGTAATGAACTCAATGAACTCCATTTGAACTTCATTTACTTCATTCAACGTGCATGTGACTTTATCGGACAATCTTCTCATCTAAAAAATTGAGGATAGAATTGAATTTATTATTACGGTATATAATAGTTAATAACTAAACAATATTTTATATAATATGACAAAAAGAGAACATTGGTAACATACCTTTGTTTCAAAAGGTATGGAAGGATCCTCCATGAAGTACTTCATGAACTTCAACACAAAATATCCGCAATAAAGAGTACCATTTGCTTGCATTGGGCATTAGTTAACACAAAACATTATTACTCAACAAATAATAAAAGAGTACAAGTCTAAAATATTTTTTATACAACACAAATAATTGTAAAAACTATAATAATTTTGGGCAGAATTTCCTCTCTTTACAGGACTATTCACCCTATTCAAAAAATATAAAATACTCCAACAACAAAACTATCAAGTGCACCTCATCCATCTTGCTTAAAATCATTGTACTCAAAAACTATCAACTACCACATTCTCTATGATAGCAAAATTGAACATTTTTCTATTCCTTAAAAAAAAAACTCTTGGATATTGTTTCATTAAAGACATGTGAGTTGTTGAGAGTCTAAAAATTAAGTTGATTACTGATCGAAGCATTGACAATTTATATAGAATGTGGAAGTGAAGTTACACATCTAATTGGTAAACAGAAACATACCATCTAGTACTAGTATATGTTCTAGGAATATCAATGTGGAAGAACCTAAAATCAAACTCGACTATAGTTCTCGATACCCCTACTTGCCCAGACATCCTAACTTAGGAGAACAAAAGGTGTTGGAGGTACTGAAATTAACTCTCAGCTATAATGTCGACCCAAACCTTGCTTCCCCTCCTGCAGCAAAGAAGCAGGGAACTTCTTCAACTGATCATGTTGTAAAAGTACATCTATAAATATATAGCTACTGTTTTGTATATATATATATATATAGAGAGAGAGAGAGAGAGAGAGAGGAAGGGTCACCTACATCATGCACTATACATCACACCGTACATCAAACCTAATTCTAGGCCCTTGGAAACTTTTTTTTTAAATTTTATATTTTTCCCTTGAAATTAACCTTCCAGTCAACCCATATGCAAAAAATTAGGTCGAAATACATTTTGTAACTATTTTTAAAAAATCCACAAAGAACTGCTGGCGCAGACCCTTAAAAATAAGTTATTTCTAGCAGTTTTTTGTGGATTTTTTAAAAATAGCTACAAAATGTATTTTGACCTAATTTTTTGTATATGGGTTGATTGGAAGGTTAATTTCACGAGAAAAATATAAAATTTGAAAAAAAATGTTTTTAGGGCTTAGAATTAAGCGTGATGGATGAGTGATGTATAGAGCATGATGTAGGTGAGCCTCCCTCTCTCTCTCTCTCTCTCTCTCTCTCTCTCTCTCTCTATATATATATAAATATATATATATATATATATATATATATATATATAGCACTGAAATGTGTAATCTATTTGATGAAAAATCAGTGGTAACACTGAAATGTGACGTCTGCTACACAGTAAGTCAATGGTTGCATCCAGAATTATCCTATTTAAATTTAGTACGCACATTTATGTTGTGAATGGAATCATACGCCATTTTATATGTTATTTTCTTATTCATTTGGATTTTAGATACAAATATCAGTTGGATTATCATAGTTTAGCTAAAAGTTCAGATGTTTTGTTCATTTTTATTTCAATTTAACGTTGATTTCTTTGATTTCCTTTTGGTTTAATGAGAGTGGGAGTGGGGTATATAATTATTTTGTGAATGGGATATATGAAGGGGGTTGGGTGGATGGGATTGATGTGTATCTCCCCCTACACCACCCCACCCCACCCCACATATATCCATATGCATATATGAAGTATATATGCAGCATATATGCAGATATAGCATATATGCAGCATATATGCAAGCATATATGCAGATATATGCATATGCATAGCATATATGCACCATATCAGGGTTAGGAGAAAGTCCGAATAGCTGCCTAAACACCTCAAGGCACTGAGCAACACATGAGACATAGTGGATTTTACCTTTACAGAAAATAAGTAGATCATCAACAAAGCACAGGTGGGATATCTTTTCCTTGTCGCTCTTCTAATGGAACTTCTATTTTCCTTAGGATACCATGCTATTCAAAAATCTGGAAAATGCTTCCATGGCCAACACAAAGAGGCTCATCCGACATGGCATAAATCAGCGAATCTCCACTCAGGAATAGTAATGCTTTGAAAAACGCATGATTCATTAAGTGAAATATGCTAATCGAATAGTTAGAGATGTCGCAAGCAAAGATCATATAGACTAATTGAATACAAGTTGAATATGCTATGACCCTCTTTAGATTGTTCTGTAATATTCCAGTGGTTTTCGCAAGGAATGACATCATAGCTGTGATCGGGGTGAGCGGTGGTTAGATATAGGGACGGCTTCACCGACTTGGATTGGAAGGAAGGGATTTGCTTTTCGATCGCTTTTTGAGGCCGATTTGGATGAGCGTGGGCAAGTTCAAAAGATCTTATGCCTCGTTTCAAGATCTCCCTCTCACCTTTTCCAATTCAAGTCCAAGTATTCCATCAAAGAATGTTCTTGTGCCTGGAACCGGAGAAGAATAGGGAAGAGGTGTGGTGGAGACATAGACTGAAGCAGGAGCTGGTTTGGTCGCTAAGTCCCTTGTTGATCCCCCTTACTATACGCGGATAAGGGGGGACGGATATAAGAAGCAGAGGAAAAAACCAATTACTAACCTACTAAAAACCCCTGAATTGCAATCGTTGTTACATATGTATTAATACATGAAAGCTCTTCATATCGATCTCTCGGTTACGCCTCCCCAGACCCGAAATACCCATCCATTCCGTTGACAATGAGTTATGTTCTCCCTGAACCGGATGGAAGTGAATGAGCAGGCGACATCTCCTTCTCATTGCTCTTCACTAATGGGGAAGCGAGTCCAATAATTCTTGATTCCTATGCATATATATGCATATATGATTTCATATATGCATATATCTGCATATATGCTTGCATATATCTTCATATATGAAGCATATATGCAGCATATAAGCGAGTCCACCAATTCTTGATTCCTATGCATATATATGCATAAATGATTGCATATCTGCATATATGCAGATTTTCAAGACATCGTTGGCACTCGGAGCCTCATTAAACACTCCCACCCCAAACATTGACCCATCCACCTTAATAGTCCCCAATCATCCCAAACCGAGGATGAGTACGCACTCACACATTTAAATAGCAACCCCCTATACATGGCATCACCTGTCATAAAAATCATCACTGAAACATTGACCACCATTGATGACATGACATTATTCGTCATGGACATACACTTATTATAAACTAACTATTGTATCTCGAACTTTCATAGTAATGGAGTTCATTCTCTCAAAAGAGGCAAGGATCCTTACTCCTGTCATAGAGAAAATATATCATCCAGTAGAATGTGAAGAGAAATAAGATGAGGCCCTCCAACAAACTGATCATATCACCCTTACAGTACTAATTTAGTCATCGAGTGGGGAGGTTTGATCTCTAAGGCACGTCTATTTTCTATCATAGATTCAGGAACTAATAATAGTCCCCGTTCACCAACTACTTCAAACATGTTCTTAATTAACTCTTTGGAAAATAGTGGGAGATCCACCTCTATCGATCGTTAGACATAATAACCCGTAATTTGGACACCTCGATATCTTATCTCCCCAGTACAAATGACTGAAAGGGATTAAAGTCTTAGGGTTGATGATCACATTAACTAAAAGTATCGAATTCATCGCCAACAACTGTATAAAGAAGAAGAAAGAATGAGGATTGACATTTCCCAGAGGTACGCCGCATCCGAAGTTGAACAAGAGATAACCCTGCTCTAATAGCTTATGTCACACAAACAAGAGATAACCCTTCTTAGGGTATTTCAATCTGAAATATACTTAGTCTATTATTTGTATTAGTTTGATGCTCCATATATTTTGAGTTTGCTATTACCATATTTTAAGATAAATTCAGTAACTAGACAACAACCAATATGCAGGCATCAAGAGCAAAGATTTTCAAGGAATACAAAGAAGTGCAGAGAGAGTAAATAGTTAATCCATATATTCAATTTGTTTGTCATATTCAAATGGAGTGCGCTTATTAAGGTACCATCCGAAACTCCCTATGAAAGAGGTTGCAAAACTGGATAGGAAACAAATGGAAGAGGACACAGTAGCTACTTTTTTAAAGGACAACGAGACTGAGACAAGCCTGGACGAAGATAGAGATATTGAAAAGAATGCTACTTCATAGCATTAATTGAATTGTAGCTTAATTGCTTATAGTTTTAGCTTTTGTTATCTTATGCACTTAGTTTACTGCTAGACTTGATTGTTGTCATCGACTTTGAGGTTTGCTAGAGGCTTTCCTTGTAACATCCGCGATCTTAGATTCTTCTACGGTGAATATTTGCTCAATTGTTATTGTAAGCTTAATAATGTGTCATGCCTAAAGGGTTTAGATAATACTATGTGGCCTAAAGGGTACAATGACCCCCCAGGGCTTTAAATATGGTTCTTTGATCTTTACTAGATACGTATATTAGCAATTGAATAGAGGATGTTACGAATAAGTGGATAGGAATATTTATAAATCTTGTTCAAACTGGAACAATATGAATCTCTTCATCGACTTTGATGTTTGGGGACTAATTAAATGTTCTCATTGGTTATTTATCAACGAACCATTGGTCTCTCAACCATAAATTATGAATGAAATCCTCTTCATAATTTAGTCCTATAAGAATGTGTTTCCCATTAAGAACACCTATAGACTAAGAATCCTTTAGGGATAAAGATATAATGATTTTTCGGATCAGTTTTAGAGGGGGTCTACCATGTGATAACTTCCCCAATGATGGATATATGAAAGTTAGTGCAAGGACTTCTATATCTTCAATGGAAAACTGTATGTTAGCTATACATGTTATATAGCAGCAACTATATGATAAATTTACCTTAATACAACTCCATGATGCGTTATGCCTTTTCCCCTCGATATTCAATGTGTTAATCCCACTACATGTAAAGAGAATTCAAAGACGTGTATTAGGAGATCGCAATAATAATGTACTCCTAATGCATGTCAAACAAAATTAAAAATTATATTATACTTACGTAGTGATATACATCTTATCTTTGTCACTTGGTACCGTATTCAATGAATCCAACCAATAAATAGTTCTTGTGGACAAATCAATGAAAATCAATACCCAATGGAACCTATAAAATGAATTTTGTCATAATTATATAGTACAGAATATAATAAAGATTTGTTTATTCATGTGGAAAAAATTAATTTAACTACTTACATATCTTCGAGATTGTAAGGAATGAAAAAAATCTGACATTTTTTTTTGCATTTCCCAACCTTTTTCCAATAAGTCGAGTTAAACCAAATTTTTTTGTATCATCGAAAGACTCGGGATTGAAGAATTGAAACTCTTCTTGGGAGCACTGAAACTTATCATACAAGAACCTGTAAAAGTAAGTAACTAAATTAGTCACTACGTATTTTAAATAACACGATTAAATCAAGTTATACCTCATGTATTCAACAATGCACGTTACATCTAAAGGCTTCAATGAACAAAAGTCCAACAAATCGTTATTAAAAACATAGCACTGACCCTTATCTTCTCCAAATATATCTTTCTCTAGTGGAATCGTTATTTGATTCGTCTTCATTATAAATAAATTATGGTTGAAGGCGGTTATCAAATTGCAATCAATATTCTTGTTTACTATATCACATCTACTTTCACCGAAAATATCATTCTCTTTCTCATGGCCTGCTTTTTTCCCAACTTCCATTTCATTCTACACTGAATCATGTGAATGTCATTCATTGCACAAACATAAACTTATAGATAAACATAAGAACCAATGGTTTACCTCAAATTCCAACAACACTAACTCTTTGGGCCAAGCAACATATGACCCAATAGCCACTTTCACAAAATACATTTCACTTTGAATAGTCGGGAGGATGGCACTAGAAGAAATAACTTTAGAAATGGAAACCCGAATATTATTTTCTCCCAACGCTATATTATGAATTTTCTCGTTCGGTCCATTCCTAACGAATATGATCCCCTCGGCAACGATGTTAGTTTTATTGCCAATTGCTAACCAACATTCTCTAACCTAAATTATGAAAAATAATCACATAAAAATTTAGCAATGTATTAAAATTGAGCAATTTATTGGCCCCAACCTAGTAAAACTACATAAAATTCAATACCCTACTAATCCAACCAAGTAACACTACAAAGTTATCACCATTGAGAAATGTGATCCCACTACCTTTGAAGAAGACGCTCGTTTCATACTTTTATCACTAGCTATCGAAGAAGGTTTCTTAATTTTCACAGCAGCTACTGATTGAGGTAGTAACTTTTCACTATGTGTTACACAACTATATTTGAATTATGCCAAAGAAACACAAAAACAAATTGCAATTACAACAAAAATCACAGACCTTAATGGTATGTGTTTGTATAATTATCTTTGTGTCATTATACCTTTGAAGAAAGTGATTGTGTTGCAATTTTTCCACCCGAACGTGAACACTTTATATTTTCACTTTCACACATATATGAAGCAACTTTCTCAGCTCGGGGTGCGACTGTTGGGGCTGCGGTAACAGGCTCATTTCTTCACGTCAACTGGGCTTCAATATCTTTTAATATTTTCTTCTCTTCTCTTAATTCGGATTCTAACTCAGTAATATGTCTCTTGGAACCACGCTTTGGAATATTGAAGTACCTTGTTGGAACAACTCTGAATCCCAACCCCCGAACACGGCCCGAGTGTTCGGGAGTACCCAATGTCATAGTAAGAACATCATTACTTCCTTCGGTGATTAAACTACCCTCTTTAACTTGTCTTTTCAATTCATCCTACAATGAAGTAGATTCAATCATTCAGAATGTCATCTAAGTATTATCAAAATTACAAATCGTACACTAAAAGACACCAAATAAAGGAACTCGTGTCGTAATTTATAAAAACTAACCATTTTATCCACCACCTATTTTAATGAATCATCTCTATATTCACCATCTTTCTTTTCACGACCTTTCAACCATAAGAAAGCTATGTCATCTTCACATTCCGAACCCATCTTCTTTTTCTGGTATCAATTGTAAAACAAAAAATCAAATTATTAAAGAGTAATTCAATGTTCAAGTTCAAACCATCACCAATCTAATGAAAATATTCAAACTAAAACATACCAAATCTTCAGCAAGACCGACGTTACCCTTCTTGCTCATACGATGATTGTATGTGAACTTGAATATCTTTTCCCTTTGTTCCTCACTTACAATCTTATAAATCAAAGAAAAAAATTATAAAACAATAACAAAAAGTACCACACAAATCTTCTACTGTTTTTTCAACTATACCTCAAATCCTTTGGTTAGCCTACTGCAAACAAATTTAGTCCACACATTTGGACTAATGAATTTCTCGTATTTTGCAGGAGGATGTTTGAGAATCTCGCATTGGTGTCTCAATGGTATAATCCAAAGTCTCGTGACGTTTGTTTTGAACGCTCTCCAACTGCAACCCATAGAGGCTAACACCATCCTCTTGCTATTCGGATCAATGTCAAATTTGATCTGAAAAAGAAAGATGTTGAATACATGTCTGAAAATCAGTGTAAAGATTTCTTCAAATGAATGTCGTATTTGGGAATATAACATAAAAAATCAATCAAAATTCATCTATCATATATAAATCGCATTCTACATCATTATAATATAAGAAAACGTCCGCATTGATAGAACATCGAATGGGGTTTAAACAACAGATAAATCATATAGACCATAGATCAACTTAACCAATTTCGAGTGAAAAATTTATCAAAGCACAAAAATCCATCTACTATCAGTTATCTCATAATACAATTTGCTAATAAAAATCAAGCAAATTCGTCATCATGATATAATTAGTAGCTCTTATGAATAGAAATTCAAATTCTAGGTTTAAATAGCCAATATGTATTAAATTTGGGATTTTTACTTTTAAAATATGAAAGTTCTAATTCCAAATGATATGCGTATCTTTCTACAATAATTTGTCTTGAGATTCTTTGCCAATAACAACTATTTGCTTCTTTCTACATCAACTATTCGCTTGATTTATATAAAAATAAAAAATTGCTCTCGATTTCAAATAATCCTCGTTTAACATGTTGGTAAGAAGGCTCAGGTACGTAATTGCGATGATCGATGATATGGGATGATCATTTTTAGGGATAATTAAATCATCGATGATATGGAATCCAAGTTCGATCGAATTCGTCTTCTAAACAAGTCGAAAGTATTGTACCTTCTCCGATTCCAAGTACCCAATATATGAGTTTTGATGAGTCTTGGAAGCGCTCCACTGTCGTAATGGTCAACAGTTGGTTAATATAAAATAGAAAAGAGAAATGGTCAATACAAATGGTTAATAGAAATGGTCAGAACATATAAATGGTCTATAGAATCAGCACGGGCACACCTAATAAGAGTGAAAACAAACAAGAATGAAGTAAATAAAATAGTATAGACCATTTATCTATTCATTTTTCGTCTGCTCATCGTGACCCAATGGTACCAAGAATACAACATATACATAAGAAAAGTAAGAGAGCAGTTTCAGAATATAATAAAGCGAGGAATTAGAGAGTGCAAAAAGTACTGCAAAAAAAAAGATTTTATAAATTTTTTTTTTAAAATGTCATATTGTATGAAAAACAAATATCGGAATGAATGAATATGATGTGAAGTTGAAGAAATCATCACAGAACCACTAACTTAAACAATATGCCAATTTGAACATCATAACAAATGGAGTAATGTGGTGCAAAAAATATATGTCCAATATCAATATTCATAAGGTAAATGCATTGACACTAAACATTAAACACTGGTGACCTTAAAGACTGAAAATGTGATTGGTCTACAGTATGAAATTAATGTACAACTACAATCCGAACCATTATTTTAGTAGCAATTGAGCCTAATGAAATCTAATTCTAAATTACAAATGTGAACGGAGAATGCTTTGTACACATCCACAACATACACCTATAGGAATGCAAGAAGTTTAAAACATACACCTATAGGAATGAAAGATCAGTAAATTACCATGATTATAGGTATTTTCCAGTAACATTATCATGTTTTTTGCCCAACACATGAGTTATTGAATCTTATAGAAAAACATATTCTATCAAAAGGATAACTCTACAAATGTTATCCAACCTGACAACATAAAGTAAACTATGAGCATTACATATCCACAATCCTAATTGTAACAGTTTCGGCATAACATATATGCATACAAAAATAGGGCACCTGCATACTTTTCGAAATCGTCTCTGCGAACACCCTAAAACATAAAAGAATCATATTTGGAATGCACAAACGGACAAAAAGGACCTCAAAGCATACAAATTAAGTAACTAACCACACTTTTTCTATTCATCGCATATTCATTTCACAAACAAAGGGTCGTAATGTGAAAACATTTCTATACAGATCACAAAAGAAAACAATATAAAATGTTAACTAAAACCTAATTTTATAAAAATTTCACGTACATATGGCCAATATACTTTACCATATGCCTTTTCCATATCCAGGTTCATTATCACATTGTTACCAAATACTTTTTTTCTCTAAGTATTTCATCATTTCTTGAGCTAGAAGAATATTCCCTTAGATGCTCCTCCCTTTTACAAAACCACTTTGATTTGTGAAATAATGAAGGAAGAATGGCAGAAATAATCTCATTTAGGATTTTAGAAAAAAATTTGTTACAGAAATTAGACTTATAGGCCTAAAATGATTACATGAGGATGGGTTAATTTATTTTAAGGATAAGAGCAATAGACGTAGATATCCAACTTTTATGCATCTCAGCTCCAGCAAAAAAAGAATGTATTGCATTAATAAGATCATGTTTAATAATACCCCAAAACTTAATATAAAATTCCACTCGAAAGCCATATGAACAAGCAGCACTAGAAGGATCCATATCTTTAATTGAAGAGAAAATTTCATTTTTAGAAGTATATTCAGAGAGAATTTTGTTCATGTCATCAGAAATTTCTTTGTCAATCACTTCAAGAAAAAAATTATCCATAGTTATAAAATCTGCAATCCATAACTTCTGAAAATGTGCTTGAAATATATTGCGGATTTCTTCACTGGACTGTTCCCACTGACATTGAGGATTTTTAATTCTGGTGATAGAAAAAATTCTTTTTCTTGCTCAAATTGAAGCATGAAAGAATTTTGTATTTATATCCATTTTATATTACTTTTTTTATTCCAAAAACTCTCTTCTCCGTGAAGACCTATATTTAATTGAGATATAGTTTTATACATTTCACCTCTAGTATTTTCATTTGGATTTAGATCAAATTCAATTTCCCTAATAAGCACTAAATCTTCTAGATCTTTAACTGATTGAAAAATATTTTTGAAGGTTTCTCTGTTCCAAATTCTCTATTTTGATTTTCAGTGTTTAAGCTTTAATGTAAATTTAGTCAAAGGACGATCTTGAATATTGATAGACTAATAATCTTCAATGATATCTTGAACATTAGATTTATACACTACATTGATAAAAAAATTAATGGTTTAGTATCATGATATATGTTGCTTTTTGTAGTAAGTAATAAGGGGATATGATGAGAGCATAATCTGTAAAGGTGAGTGATATTAGACTGGGGAAATTTCATAAGCCAATTTTGGTTAGCTAAATCTCTATCAAGTCTACTGAAGATAGTGCCATTTATCTTATTATTTTTCTAGGTAAACCTGGATCCAGAACAACCTAATTCAATTAATGCACAATTATAGATCATGTTTTTAAAATCTTCCATAGCATGAAATTTTAAATGATTGCCTCCCAGTTTTTCTTCATCATTTGAGACAATAATAAAGTCTCCAATTACTAGCCAATATTGGTTAGTAGAATCACTTGTAAGATGTTCTAAATCTTTCCATAATATCTTTCTCTCTAATGCATTACATTTAGCATAAACAATGACCAAAAATACTGTTTTACATAAAAATTCTATATGTATTTCTAGACACATCATTTTCTCTGAGTCATGAATCAATTTAACTTTCAAATCAAATTTCCATAAGAAGCAAATCTTGTTGGGTAGATTTCTTAAACTATTAGTGAATTGTCATCTTAGATAGTACTTTATTAATGTGTCAAAATTAGCTTTTGGTTCTATTAGGGAAATAGAAGGAAGTGGATATTTTCTAATTAATCTTTTTATTCTTTTATTGGTAGCATTATTTGCCACAGCTCTAACATTCCAGCCTATGAAATTTATCATTTAGGAAAATTAAGTTGATTTTGAGTTTTATTTTTTTCTAAAGATCTTGTGAATCTTCTAAATAAAGGATCATATGGAATTTGTTTAGAAATCTTACCTACTCTGGGAGCATTAGTTGGTTCTGTATCTGTAATATCGTCTTTGAAGAGTTTTTGATTTTCAGACTTTTTGTCTTTGTACTTGTTCTTTTTGAGATCAATCCAAGAAGAAAAGTTTTATAATTCTTCAATCATAAGCAATGCATAATTTCTATCCTCTGTATCTGAATGGTAGCCTTTTCGACCTGCTAAATTTGTATCATACTTGGGGAGATTTGAACCTTTTGGAGAAAGTTATATTGATCTAGTTTTACTGTTTCTTCTGATGAGTATTCTGTATGTTGAACTTTATCATATGCATGGTCTTTTGGGATTTCATAGTCTTATGTTTCTTTTTCATCTTCTTCAAAATTTAATGGAGAATTTTGGATAACTTCAATATGGTTTTCTTTACTGCCACTATTAGTAATTGAAGTAAGTGAATTATTAGGAACTTGTAGGTTCACTTAAGGATCTTCCTGATTCTTGGAATTAGAAATACAGTTTGCTGTTACTTTCATCCCTGTGTCCTGAATTTTTGTTAATATTTTAAGGGGATTTTGGGTATTAGGGTACTTAATCATACATTTTTCTTCTTGATGGCCCCTTTTCTTACAATATTTACAAAAGGAAGGAATATTTTCATAAGGTATTTTTTTCTATAATCCTTTTGTACCACATCCTATCCAAATCCCGTGAATTCTTTCTTTGAGGAGATTTATTTCTACACATACTTTGCAATGATTGGCCTAGAAATTGATACAGTAGATGCATCCAATTTCAATGGTTTTCCTATTAATTATGCAATAGAGTAGAGGGAAGATTTCCCATATAACTGTCTGGGTAATTTAGGTAGGTTTATCCACACATGTACAATAGGACTTTTCTCCCCTCGCTTAAAGTCAGTTGACCAGCTAAGTGTACGCATAAGAGATTTTCCTATATACCATTGATCCTATAACAAAAGTCGAACATTGTCTTCTTCACACTTGAATCGGATCAATATGTGTTTTGAATCTATCAATCCAATTGTATAGGCAGGTTTTACAAGAAAAGGCTTCAAAGGTTTTGCGAATGATCTCAATTGATGGCCTACCATGTTAAAATTTGCCAACAATCGAGTGTTTGAATGGTTAAGTTAAGGCAAAAATATCTTCATTGGAAAAGATTAAAGAAGGCTCTACCTTGAATGTAATGGGTTTCTTAAGATCGGGTTCTTGGGTTGTATTTTTCATGAGTACCCCGGAAAAATATTTCGACCAAGTATTAATTGGATTAGGGGTTTTTGGGGGGATCATTCTCGCAATTAGGGAATTATCCATAAAAGTACGGGGTATTAATTTTGTGGAATGTCATGGAGTTAAATGACCTTAACAATCTTACTATTGTTAGGAGGGAGATTTCTTTATGGAGATCATATGTCTTGTGTTTGCAAGAGACCAAGATTAATAGGATGAGTACGGTCGTGGCCCAAATTTTTTTTGTGTGTGTGGGGGGGGAGGGGGGTCACGTAGTCGTGTACATTTGACTTATGTGGTTCATTAGGGGAGGGGAGTTATGATTTTATGGGATAAACAAGTTGCGAAGTTCAAGGATAGCTTGGTCAGAAATCACTCCTTGTCTTGTTTGTTGGGGGGTGGGGTGTGAAGACAGTTTTTGGTGGAGCTTTTTGGGGGTGTATGTTACCAAAGGACAATGCAAACATACCTACAATGCCAAAAATGAATTTAAAATGTTTCTCTTTTTCTTCGTTAATCTGGCGTACTTTTTGAACTGTCTAACCTAACCGAATTGGTTTCTTCACCTGATCATACAATCAACTTTTGATAGGAAACCATAATATCTATATATTTATTTGTTCGTAAAATGAAATCTATTTTATGGTTTGTACATATCTGGTAAATTTCTCCTTTATGACCACTCTTTCATAAAAAAATGTATGCTCCTGGGATGCATTTTATTCAAAATGCATGCTTATATTTTGTTTTTGTTTGTTTATTTTTTGAAATTTTAGACTTACCACAGTGTATTAAAAATCAGTCCATGAACTGTTTTGTTCCTGTAGGAATGAATGAGGGTTGGATCCGTGAATTATCATCATGATCCCCAAAAGGTAGTTATCTCTAAGTCATTTTGTGTGTTTGGTTATCTCTTAGTGTGAGTCTGATTATCTACAAGTCTGATGGATGGTTCTGCATTAATCAGAGACTAATTTAAAACTATTTTCATATTTTGCAGTTCTTATATTGTGTTGTTTTGTGATCTTTATAGAAATGTTTTCACATTAATTGGAGATTGCATTTACTAATGATCTCTGTATACTTTTTTTTTGTGATTTGTATATAAATGTTATGTTCAATGTTTGAAAATGATGGGCAATGAGTATGATAGCCATAGAAGTATGATCGGTGACACCGTTGACATAGCTTAATCTTTTTGGACGACATTCATTTGAATATTTAGCTGTAATAGTTTGGAAGTCTGTTATGAGTTGATTATTTAGCTTTGATTGGACAGCTGGCTAGGTAATTTAGTAGGTTAGCAAACTAGTGTTGCATAAAAGGGGATTAAACCCAATTGTAATTGACACCTTGGATAATAATACAAATTGATTCTTTCTATCTCTAAACTCTCTGTTTCTCTATAATTCTCTATTTTCTTCATTCATCTACCTTTTAATTATGTAGTTTAACTTGAATGTCATATGAGATGGCATGACAATAATTGGTATCAGAGCAGTATGTTAAGATTGCACAAATGACAGAAAGTAGATGGCAAGGGATAGAGTCGGGGATTGCAGAAATACACCAAACATAAGATGTAATGGATCACAAATTGGAACAAATACGAACAGAATTTAAGAGTGATCTGAATTCAACAATGGATACAACAAAAATGCATCGAACAATATTTTCTATATATAACAGCTACATATAATATATATATATATATATATACCTGTATTGCCTCCCACAAATCATTCTTTAAATTGATTGGCACTTTAGGTCAACTTGGATAGGTTATCGGCACAAAGCACTTCACCATCAAATCCCCATAACATGATAATTCTTTTTTTTCTAGTACTTATTGGTTGCCCAAGATCATTATATAAAACTCTTATCCGGTCTTCACTGCTCTTTATTTTAGTCATTCGCTTTAGCTTCGCCGCACCTCTACTTTTACTACTATATTGTGAAGGTTTTCCACGGGTTCGAGATCAATAGCTTCCGTTTCAAGTTAAAGCAATCGAACTGTTGAAACACAAAAAAGAGCAATACTATAGATGTCATCAATACAAGTCATAAATACTCAAACAATACAATTATTGAAATGTACCACAAATTAAAATTCACCATTTTATCCTATGTTAATTAAAATGTACAAGAGCACAATTGTCAAAATATTAAGAAGAAAATAATAATCCATAGTCTAGCACAAATGTCACATAGCCCATATTCCATACATTCAATTTCTAATAATCAACTATTGTAGGTTCCGCACAAAAAACTAAAAAGTTGGACAACATCACCAAACAAGTTAACATTTTAAGCAACTATAACTAATAATAAAGAACAATTCAAACATTAAGCATCATAACATCATCTAACACAATTATGTTGGTGTATTATCTATCCATGTGCCCTCACAATCTTCACGCATATAAGTTTCGAAAGATTCTTCAACCACGTCAAAGGATTCAATAGTTGGCAAAACTATAGTGCAAATATCATCCTCGAGACATCCATCATTGAGATCATCTTCATCACCTTCATCATAGTAATCCCTTTGAGGAGTTGACAATACAATTGAATATTTAGGATTCATTTGGTCCGGAACATAGAAAACTTTTTTCTCTTGAGAGTCTAAGATGAAAGAATCGGATTTATGACCAACTCTATCAAGATCGACAGATGTAAAACCAAGCTCGTCTATGTTAATTCCATTTTTGTTGTCAACCCAATCACACTCGAATAAAGGAATCTAAATTGAAAAATAGTCAAGTATCCATATCTCCCTTATGACACCGTAGAAAATCATATCGGTACGAACATGATTGTTGTCCTTTGCACTAGCTATCTGTAACGTCTTATCAACTAGGCTCACTCCACTGTTTTGGTTTACTCGTGCATCATTGCGATCCTTTGTTAGGTAACGAACACCGTTAATGACATATCCGTGAACTTTAATGACGTCTCGACGAGGTCCATGAGCAATCCATTTTAAGTCATTTGAGATATTGTTGTTTGGGAGTTCTTCTTCGAGAGCAACCTATTAATATAAGAATTTTTGTTACTTACAAAACAAAATTCAAATTACCATATTAAAGTAAGTGGATATTTCGTCTTTATTCCCACTTTAGTTTTTAATATTAGACCTCACCAACTATTTAGTTTCACTTTACAATCTACCACTATTCCAGTAGTTGGTATTAGACTTCGAAATTGTTTTTCACTAAGATTTGCAACTAATAAATAAAAAAACAGTGGCATTGTTTAAAAGAAAACTTAAAAATTGGTAAAATCTAATGAAAATTAAAGTGGTGGTTAAGTCAACATGTCCCTAAATCATACCCTTTTACTTAACCAATGGATAAACGTGCGGTTATGCTCCTCTTCAAGCCACTTCTTATTTTTCCCTTTTCAAGGATGGGTTTCTTTCAATTACTGCTCATGCTCTCTAACATGGTATTAATGAGTAACGCAACATTAGTTATTAATATATATAGAGATAAGTATGTGAGGAACTAACTTCATATTAATGGGAAGTTAGGTAAGCCATACTCTATATAAGGTTGAACATCATTCGTGTTATGTAACACATGAAGATGCGCCTGCTCCAAGGACATTCGATCAACTTCAACGACATCCGAACCTCCTATCGGTTTATCATCATCCTTCCTCATCAAAATTCCAATTGAATCTAATTCCAATAAGAACTCGGAACAAAACTCAATAGCTTCTTCTGCTATGTAACATTGAGCAATACAACCTTCTGGGCGATTACGATTTCTCACATAACCCTTTAATACTTTCATGTACCTAACACGTTAAAAAGAAAACTAAAGGGATACACTTATTTACTTATATTAATACATGATAGTAAAGTAAATTGACCTAACCTTTCGACTGGGTACATCCATCGAAAGAAAATAGGACCGCAAAGTTCGACCTCCCTCATAAGTTGCACCATTAAATGCACCATAATGTCAAAGAAGGATGGTGGAAAGTATTTTTCCAGCAAACACAATGTGATCACAATTTCATTCTGAATTTCTTTTAGTTTTTGAAAGTCCACTACTTTGGTAAAAAGGGCATTGAAAAAAAAACATACTCTCATGATCGCATATCTCACATGTTTTGGCAACACCGATCGAATTGCAATTGGAAGAAGTTGTCACATTAGAATATTCCAATCATGAGACTTCAAGCCAAACAATTTCAAATCTTGCATAGAGACATGGCTTCTAAAATTTGAAGAGTACCCATTCGGGACCTTAAGGTCATGCAAAGTTTTGCTGAACATTTTTCTTTCCTCTCTCGATAACATATAACATGCCGGGGTATGTCCATTTTTCATTAACCTACGGTGCTAACTCACTTCTTAATCCCATTTTTTCAATTTTCGTCACTTTTTAATTTCCCAAAAATACAATTTACCAAAATGCCCTTTATGATACCGGTATAGCCTAAAAATACCTCAGGACCCAAACTAAACTTTCGGCTAGTGTTTTCTGACTATCTCAACCCTTCCGGACGCGTTGGCGCACTCAAAACGACCATACGGTTAATGGAACTAAAATTCACTTTTTAATTTAATAAGATACCGTGACGTGGCGGTCACACGCGTCAAACAAAATTCTAAATTTCCGTATATCAATCACGTGACAATTTCAATATTACCAATATTCATATAATGCCAAGTATGCACATTATAATAAAATACTAACTCACATCTCGTTAATATTTTTATCCGGATTAATTTCCAATTAATAGACATTTAATTCAATTAATCCCCAAAATAAATATCACAGAAAATACGGGGTATTACATACTTCCCCCCTAATAACTGAATTTCGTCCCGAAATTCGGAAAAATAAGGTACGCCTGGAAAAATAGGTATCCTTCCGTATTCAAAATAATAGTAAATAAAAGTCCAATTTACTAAAACCCTCGCTTCACAATGAGTTTGTTCAACATACTTGATACCTTATCAGAATAATCTCGATAAATGCACTTCGCGTTGTGCTTAATAAACAACATTCTAGTAAAAATACCTTATACATCATTGGCCATATTGTCTCAATAACCTTATGGGTCCGCACCTCACCATGTATTAACTCCCGCTTTTATCAAAACATGAGACACCCAATCTGGGAGGAATCAATAACATAAATGACTACTCTTGCCCATTCTTTGAATATCTATTCCCGACGTGGTGACCTTTACCCAAGGGAAAACCACTTCTGCCTGTTGGTGTTACACCCACCTTTATAAGTACCTTGTCCACTAAGTATATACGGGTGCTTTCCCTCCCCAATGCTACCATTTGGTAATATATGCTCCTCATGACTACAATGTACCACACTAGTTACACGATTTGGAATTGAAAAATATCGTAATGGATCCAAAATTTCTTTCATACAATCCATCAATCGTTAGTCACCTTGCTCCTGCACCTCGGGTTTTAGGTGATACAACCCTCCGTTTGAATCGCTATTTCTCACTACTTATTGTCATCCCACTTAAATGTGGATATCGGGAATTTCATCCCAGTTCTAAATAGTATGACGTCGAACCACGTACCGGCATGTTCACTATCTAATAGTGTAAATTACCCCAAGTATATAACCATTTCTCTCCTTCTGGGCAACATGTACCACATAACCATTTCTCACTTTTTCCACTTGACCCTCCCAATCTTGGAATCGTCGACTTGGTACAAAATTGTTTGGTGGTTCATCTAAGCCCAATCGGTCTACTACCTACTATCCCTCTTTCAATGCCGATATTTACAGAAAATTTCCCCCGTTCAAAATACTTGATGATCTTATTCTCCCGACAAATACCAAAATTTTCGAACTTTACCCCTTTTTACTACTTTGTACATAACTAGACTTCATACCTGATTGACATCCTCATTTTATTTACCCTTGAGTTACCCTCAACATTCGATTGATGGGAAAAACACCCCTCCCGCTCGGGGAGAGCGAACGATGCGCTACTATCGATAAACTAAACTAATTCACAATTAACAAGGTATACAGCATCCAAATCCCACAATAAAACAAAAAGCCACTATTCTCATCTTCAATTTAATACAACAAATCTCTCGAAATAATTACAACAATCCAACTATCTCGAAAATAAAATAAGTCTCCAAATTATGCCCCTTATAACCTAACTATACGGTTTTTAAACATTAACTACGCTTCATACAAATCTCAAACTCTTTATTGTCACAGTAATTACAACGGTGTTATACCACTTTGGCGTTCTCAATCGCTGCCGAATTACAAATCCTAAATCGTCCTTATCCTCAATGCGTCCCTCAACATGTCATGCCAAAACTAATATTACTAGTACTTACATCGTAATTTACTAACAACTGGCTCTAATGTCCTTACAACATAATTTACTCTTTGTAACTTCCCGTAATAACTACATACTCCCGTATCGATAGAGGTATCCAATTTATGAATGAAGGGCTACACTTCTCCTTGCTACTAATCTTACGCTAAGTTTCATGCGTGGGATGTCTCGCAAAGCGAAATCCAAACAAGGAACCCCCCCGATACACTACTACCTAACATTGTTGGTCATCGAAATCCGTTAAGCCCTGTCCATAGTATGTACCCCTACACTCTCGTTTCCCAACAAAGTTACATTTTGCCGCAATGACACTTAAACAAGGATCTCCCTTCGAATGACACTTTCTCTTGACACTAATGGTAATCACATTCCATATACACCACGTAACTGAGATCGGGGTTCTCAAAATCCCGTCCCCAGACACACAACTATGAGTATAAACTCCCAAATCTCTTACAGGGAATAAAACGATGCACTCCTTTTGTTATAACTTATCTATCGTTAATAGTAAAAAAAAACCAACTAACTCTTTGTTGACTAGTAAATCAATTACATATGATTCATAATAATGAAATCCCTACGCATAATGGGATTTAATACCCGAGACCATTTTATCATTTTAAAATCACAACATATTTATATATATGTATATATACCTATATACAAAAGTACAATTGCGAGTCCGGCCCTCTCACAGATGGGGCCTCGCCAGTACAACACATGCTACCCCAAGGTGGCAATCCGAATAAACTTGCAATACCAGCACACTATCGGTATAAACATATATATAAAACCATAAATAATATTATCTTATACTCGTATAATGCAGCACTAAAACGAGTAATTTCAATAAAGCAAAACCTCTATTAATATACCCATTCATCCTCCGCGGATGATGATAAAAGTAATCTCCCACACTATCAGGGAAAAATGTTCTTATATATAATAAAGTTACTGATATACTCACTAAATTCGACTCTCAAGTGAAAATAACAATAGTGACAAATGTAGCAACTCATTCACGCTACAAATAACGTACAACATCATCTGAGAATGTAACTCGTACTTCTATTTTTATCAATCGACCCGGCTACTCAAATGGTTCCTGGACATACCACACATATCTGTCCCACACCGAATATTTCAATAACTGTTGCCCTCGCTAGGCACAATACTTCGATCCCTACCCTTATATCGGAAATTTTTTTACAACGCACGGGTTTCACTCCCCACAGAAATATCTCTACACATACTCCACTTATCTCTTGTCTCACAAATCATGTTAAGGTGGTCCATCTCTTGGACGTTGGTAGTCTCGATTCAGACGACTATCTCTGTTGTTCCCTTAGTGTTGACGGCCCTAAGGGTCATGCTACTAATTTTCCACCTCTTTTACTGAAATTACCATCGCTCGGTAGTAATTCCTCTATCGGATTATTTTAACGATTTCTCCATTGGGTCTTCCCATTGTGGTGCTTCACCAACACCAGTTTTCCCAGTCTTACTTTATGTAAGGTTCTCGATTCTCTTGTCTCCCTACTCGGGGATGTTTACTTCGAAATTAACACTATGCGACAATACCATTTGCTTTAACCGTCTAAGTAGAGTCCTGCCCGGAGGACTTGCGATTCACCTCTGTAATTTCCCTTTAATATCCCCTTCTCCATTTTACCTACTACACCCGATGTAGAGTTCAATAAATAATTTATTTCTCCTCACAAGGTGACCTTTGTCCGGACCTCTCGTGTGAGTTCAGAACGACATTCGTTTCTCACCTTAAACATTTGATCACGGAACTTATGGTCAAACCATTCGTGTACGCCTTCTATCGACGTTACATCCCACTTATATGTGTGGTGATTGTTTCTCCCCATAGAAACTCCGCTCTCACGTGATAAGAAAATTTTCTTCAAATTTTTCACTCTCGATTAGCCATACTCCGACACAAGTCCAATTCTTTGGATACTATGCGTTCGTTTGGCTGGCACATGCCGTCTTCTCCTTTCGAGTATTGCTACTGCTGGTTCTCTTCAATGTTACAAAAATTCTTTCTCTCCTATTCCAACTTTGTTGGATGTGTCTAATTTGACCCCATTCCTTACTATAGCCGTACCCTGAAGTCTCAGGTTGCGTCTTAACCTTCTAGATCATCCGGGACTTCCGTGCCAAAGTATCGGTGACTTCAACTACGGTCATCCTTATTTAAATAAATCTATTATCCTTGATATATGTTTTCCTCCTGCTGTTCACCCAACTGTCTTCGCCTGACGTACTGCATTGTTCGTCACACGAATACACCCGATCGTAATAAGATTCACTACCATATGTATTAAAGCAGGAGAACGAAATCTCACCAAAGATATCAACAATCCTAAGCATAGGGCTCTATATCAAAGAAAACTTAGCGGAAACATAATAAGCCGTACAGATCCTAAGGACACTAGAACCTGATGCTCTGATTCCACCTGTGACACCCCGACTAATTAAATACCGGGTAGCAACTCCTTTATTAAATTAAATCAAAATGCCAAGTTGGCTCAGTTAATAGCATCACTGTCGAAAACATTTTATTATTACTAACCACCTAGTATTTAAAAAGTAAGTTGCCAAATTTTAATTAAAGCCTGATTAACATGCAACAAGTGTAATGAAGAATAATAACACCATTCACCATAATGAAGTAAATAGAATAACCGTCACATGATATAAATAAATCTGGAGGAAAAACTCCTCACAACACAATCCCACAACTGAGATAAATAACGAAATATTAAATACTGAATGAATACATGCCAAAGTCTGAAAAACTGAAATGGAAATGTATCTAATAGAATTCGGGCAACATGCCCTACAACTGAGGAATACTGAGTATGGAATCCAAATGATATAAGCGTCTAAAAGCAAATCCCTGTAGCTTCCACAAGCAGCTACAGCTCATCATCTGAGTAAGAATCCTATGCATGGTGTCCTTGTGGCTGGGCACCTAAAAATGGTTTTACAAGAAAAAATAGATTTGAAAGCAAACGGGTCAGAGCCCGAATGTGGAGATATTTTAAAAACCTGCAAGTGCTTTAAAAACATTTAAAACAGTATATGCAAAATACATGTTAGGACGTACTCTCACATGAGATACTCACCTCTCATCTAACTGTGCACTCCTAACGTTCTTGTACCCATTCATGTGTTATCTCATAACTATAAGATTCTAAAGGATTTCTAACACTTCTACTCGGTTCACGTTTAAGTTCCAACCTTAACAATTAAATAGAGAGTTCTACTTTAATTCCCGGATTCCCAATTATTAACAAAACCATTTATTGATAAAAGTTCCCTTTTTCTCTTTTCAAAACAATACCATAACTATACTCACAAGTTAACATAGTAAATTCCTTCTCATTTAACCGTATATTTTCACATCACAAATATACAATACAACCACCCAAAGGCTAAGCTGCGGTGCACACATACTCTGCTATCCATCCCGGTACATCACGTACATAAGGATTACAAATTCCGAATCTCTCAGGAATTGTGGAATAAACACCACACACATAAATGGAGGCGAACATAATTCAATCACATCCATGGTCACGTACATACCTACGCTCCATAGTCAGCTGGCTCATTAACTCACAAATAAGTCGTTCGCTTGAATTATGTCCTCTAGGCACCAATCTAAATCCGGGCAACACAAGGATAAGAAGGTTCTAAGCGAACGTAAACCTCCCGTGATAGCAAGTATGGTAGGTATGTCATACACATAAAATTATATGCTAAGCATTCACACATCTTAGATATCTCATATAAATAAAGGTATATACTACATCTTTATACCATTATTCCAAATTCATATATTTCAAGTATCCTGATAATATATAAATTAAATAGTCAACACGTCTCACGTCGTAATTTCTTAAACTTAAAACCTATCTCAAATAGACTATTAAGTTCCCATTATTCTCGCATATAACGTCTTTACACCTAAGGTCTTTACTTCTGCCCCAAACCTTATATCATCAAATTATTCAAATTTGCACTATTAACCCAAACATTATCTCACATATCGAATTTCATTAATTTAGAATAATTCCTCAAATTGAATTCCAATTAAAGTCCAATCTCATAATCATGCCTACTGGTCTTCCTTAAGGTTAAGGATATTCACAATGTCTCCAATAATATTAATCAAGGGTTAACACCATTAAAATTCAATTAAGGAAAAACTTTATTCATTCTGGGAAGGTCAATCGATCGACCTATACCTTCGATCGATCGATGGTGGTCGATCGATCGACTGAAGATCATCGATCGATCGAACGCACCAGGTCTGTTACGGACTGCTTCGTTTTGCAGTTACAAATTCGACTCAAAACTCCATTTTTAAGCATGAAACTCCAAGACAAGGTTACTATAACATCATACTAACATCCTACAATAGTATTAACATTCCAAGTTCCATAATTCATCACTTAATGGCTTAGTTTAGATCAAAACTACATCAAAATAATTTCCAGAATTCCTCCATTCAAGAACATCATAAAACTACTTCTCAATTCCTTTTTTAGATCATCACTTGTCCTGTTTAGAACATAATTTCGTCCAGAATTATACTACATGCAATTCCTAACATATTTCCAAGCTTTTAACTTCCAAATAATGGGTCTAAATCATCTCCAAAGATAAATTTCGAAAATTCCTCAACATGAAAACATATCTTGAATCAAATGAGTTTAAATCACTTGCCTTAATTTAACTCTGAATTTGGTGATGAATCTTGAAGTTAAGTCTGTGCTCTCTCTCTGTTTCTGCATAATTCTTTCCTTCTCTCTCTCTCTCAAGCTCTTCCCAAGGTTGAAGACAATGGAGATATGGAGGTGTGTTATGGTTTTTGGTAAGTTAGAATGGTATATCAACTTCTCCCGTAGCCCATGTTGTCACATAGTGTAGTTAGTGGGTTAAGTGGGTTAAGGATATAGTCAGATTGTAATTCCAATTTTCGTCACTTTTTAATTTCCCAAAAATACAATTTACCAAAATGCCCTTTATGATACCGGTATAGCCTAAAAATACCCCGGGACCCAAACTAAACTTTCGGCTAGTATTTTCTGACTATGTCGACCCTTCCGGACGCGTTGGCGCACTCAAAACGACCATACGGTTAATGGAACTAAAATTCACTTTTTAATTTAATAAGATACCGTGACGTGGCGGTCACACACGTCAAACAAAATTCCAAATTTCTGTATATCAATCACGTGACAATTTCAATATTACCAATATTCATATAATGCCAAGTATGCACATTATAATAAAATACTAACTCACATCTCGTTAATATTTTTATCCGGATTAATTTCCAATTAATAAACATTTAATTCAATTAATCCCCAAAATAAATATCACAGAAAATACGGGGTATTACACACGGGCGGAACTGTAAGACTGAATTTTTTTTTTCACAACTCAGGCCAAACATAATTTAGCGTGTTAAAATTAACGAGTTCAACTCGAAAGAAACCCGAATATGACAGGTCAGACTCAAAAGAAACTCGAATATTGAAGGACACAAAAGCGATACTGCACAAGTACATATTAGGAACTAAAAATCTTAACAAAAATTCAAGTACTAAGCACTAAACGAATTGACCCTACATTTCTAAACCTCTGAATATTATACATTAAGCATAACATTTTACATTACGTCAAAAACTAGATATTTTACATTTAACTTAAACATTTTAAGTCAACCGGGACAATTAATGTTTAGTCGCTAGGAGCTAAGTATATTTTACATTTAGTCCACCTTATTTTTTAATTTTACAAAAACTCCCCTGTTTACTTTTTTTATGATTATTTCTTAAAGTTTAGGATAAGATAAAAAAAGTTTGTAACTGTTTTATGCGTCGAGGGATCTTTTGGAACAAAATTAAAAAGTTTGGACTATATATTAATTATAAAATTGTCGAGGATCTTCGAATGACCCTACGATTTTTTGCAACAAGTCATTAACAAAAATTATTAAACATTGAACATATAAATTGAAAAGCAAATAAAATTACGCTTGAAACTAATGACACTCAACTATTTCTTTAATGTGTATTTTTAAAAAAAAATGACATTATATAAATTGAATTTATAATAGACACAATTCTTTAAAGAGTATTATTGCTAATAGTTCTAACAAATCTAAACAAATAAAGGCTTGAACAATGCTTGGGACAAACATAACTATTTACTAATGTAAAAATAGTTGGTAAAGCAACGTACCCAAATTCTCTATGTGCAGACTGGGCCGGGGTAGAAAACAGGAGAAGAAAGAAGGCATCCCAGCTGCAACTCTAATAAAAGACACAATAAAAAGGAAGAGAAATAAATTAGGTTTTTAAACAAAAATATTACAAACACATATACAAAAATCAAGAACAAATCGCATATACACAAATCACAAACACAAATCAAGAAATCGCACACACACATATCAAGAACAAATCGCATATACACAACACATATACATAAACCCTTGCAAATCCATATTAGGGCTTTTTGTACCTGATTGATTGAATCTCGCTGGCGCCGGAGGTGCTGTGAGATATGAGGAAGAGTCGTGCGAGCGAGCCAGAGAGAGAGAGAGAGGGACAGTCGAGCGTGCGACCCAGAGAGAGGGAGAGTCGGGCGTGCGACCCAAAGAGAGAGAGAGAGAGAGGGATGCAGTAGATGTACGAGAGAGAGAGAGGAAAAAATATCCCTTTTTTTTTTTTTCATTTATCTCAGTTTTTACTCCAAAGGAGAAAATAACTAATATATATTTGTGTCATCTATATATAAATACGAGATAAATGATTTATTTTTTATGTCAATTTTATTTAAATTGAAATAAAAATTTACTTTCAAAGTAAAATTGACATAAATGAATATTATTTATGTCAATTTACATCTGTCTGACATAACGTTCATTTTTAAACTGACACAAATGCTATTTTTTCTTGTAGTGGCAACTACCACACTTAGAAGTGGAATGTGTCATCGAGAGAAGGTGCATAAGTATGGTTTGACCATAAGTTCCTTCATTAGATGTTCAGAGTGAGATGCGAATGTTATTTTGAACTCACACAAGATGGTCGAAGAGAGGTCACATTGTGAATAGAAATTTCATTATTTAGCGAACCTTACACCGGGTGAAGTAGGTGAAATGGAGAAGAGGACATTAAAGGGAGAATTTACATACAAGAAGAATTGTTAGCATTACGGGGAAATTCTGCTTGGATGGTCAATGGAGATGGTAATTAAGTCACATTTTGTTAATATTGAGGTAAGCGCTTCCTTGTGAGGGGAGCTACAAGAATCGAAGAATTTAGATAGAGTAAGACTGGGGGAAATGGTGTTGAAGAAGCACCTTAAGGGGGAGACCCATCAGTGAGCCCATTTAAATGATTCGATAGCTGAATCGTTACCAAGCGATGGTGATTTCAGAAACAGATGTGGAAACTAGTAGCGTGTTCCTTAGGGCCATAAAAGCTAAGGGAACAATGGACATAGTCATCAGAGCCAAGACTACCAACGTCCAAGAGAAGGACAACCTTAAAATGGTCAGTGTGATCGGAGATAAGTGATGTATGTGTAGAGGTATTTACTGGGGAGTAAAAATCATGCGTTAAAATGTTCCCCGAAGCAAGTAGAGGGATAAGGGTAAGGTGCTTAGCAAGGGCAATAGTTATTGAAATTTTTGATTTGGTACGGATAGGTATGTAAAGTCCAGGAACCATTTGAGCAGCCATGGCGATTGGTAAGGTAGAAGTATGAGTTATATCCTCAGATGATGATGCGTGTTGTATGTGTCACGAACGAGTTACTGTATATTATTTTTACTATTGCTATATTTGCACGAGAGACGAGTTTAGTGAGTATCTCAACAATTTTATTATTTATGTGAATATTTTCCCTAGTATAGTGGGGTTACCTTTAGTGTGATCCGCGGAGGATAAATGGGTGTATCGATAGTGGTATATACTTTATTAAGATTACTCGCTTTAGTGCTGTGTTATATGAGTATGATATTACCCTAATTATTGTTTTATGATAACGATTAAACCAATTGTGTGCAGTTATTACTAGTCCATCGGGGTTACTACCTTGGTGAAGAAAGTTTTTGTTACGACGATGTAACACCCCGCCCGCCCGGGGAGAGCGAACGGAGGGCTAATGCGATAAAATAAATCCAAATCCACAAGTGACAAGGTATAGAGCATCTAAGTCCCACAACAACAAAAGAGAAACTACAAATCTCAATCTCTTCAAATTAAATACCAAATCTCTCAAATTACATACAACAACTAATTCAAAAATAAAATACAAATCTCCAAAGCTCTATACATCAAAATAATACAAATCTTTCCCAAACAATCCTCGCTAAAATCAATCTCCATAGAGCCCCAAAATTCGCGCTAACCTGCCACTAAAAGAAAATATGGGGAAGTACACAATACGACAGGAAAGACGCTCAACAAATATATGTTAGCGATGAATAAAACGTAACAACACGAGTACGAATATTCAATTCAAAATGCAAATATTAATAGCATTTCATCATTATAATTTCTCAACAACACATCAATGGGTAACCAGGCCTCACCCCATTCGCATATGCTTTATTAAGCCATAGCCCGGGAAACAGGAATTTTGGCGGGTGCCCAACATCGTGCCATATTAAAATCTCATGACAACGTGCTCATCAACAATATAATGATACCACATGAATAAAAATAATTTCAACAATTATTTTCCAGATTTCAATGAATTTAACAATTCAAATATGAGTTCAATTAAACAAGAATTCAAAGAGAATGACACTCGCGAGATTTAAGGAGCATATTGTGTAAAACCCCATACCTCAAACCATGATGAGAAACTAATGATCACATCCTCAAGATCAACAAAAAATATCTACAAAAGATTCTCCAAGAACCTCCAACAAAATATCCCCAAGAACACCTCTAATCTAAGGTTGGAACTCATAAATCTCAAGGGCTAATGTGTATATAAAAAGAAGAGGAATATAAAATATATTTACTGCCAAAATTTGTGCCAAAAGTAGGTTAAAAAGGTTGCCCACGACTCCCTTTTATAATGCAAAGAAATGAAGAGTTGGAATCCAAAAGACTCCTTTAAATAAGGCAAAGAAATGAAGAGTTGGAAGTCAAAACAACTCCAAGAGTTAAAGACATTTTAAAATCATTTTAATAACTCCGATTTGAAACCGTTTGAAATTCTCGCCTTTAAAAATAATAACCAACATATTTGAGCAATAAAAATAATTTTATCAAAAACTTTATTTTTTTTCTCTTTATTTTGAAAATAGCCCAAAATTACGCGGGTTGTTACAGGCGAGGCCCTATCTGTGAGAGGGCCGGACTCGCGTATATATATTTGTATATAGGTATATATATATTATGAGAATTCGAAAAGTATATTGGTCTTGGATATTGGTTCTCGATATGTGTAGGGGCTTTATTAATATGATCCAGAGTGTATTTGGTTTACTGTTTCGCGGAAGGATTTAACTGGTTATTATAATTAAAGCTCAGGATGTAGTAATAAGAAGAGTGCATTGTTATATCACCATTTAGAGATGTGGGAGTTAATACTCATTGTTGTATGTATGGGGACGGGATTTTGAGAGCCCCAATTTTATTTGCATGATGTTTATGGAAGGGATTTCCATCAATGTTAAGAGACAATGTCTTTCAGATGGAGTTCCTTGTTTAAGTGAAATTGCGGAAGGAGATGTTACTTTATTGTCAAGAAGCGGGAATATAGGTGTACATGTCATGGACCGAGGGCCTAAGAGATTCTGATGACCGACAATGCTAGGAAGTAGTGTATCGGGGGGGGGGGGGGTTCCTTGTTTGGATTTCGCATTGTGAGATACCCCACGCATGAAACTTAGCATAAGGTTGGTAGTAAGGAGATGTTTGCCCATTCGTCTATGATTTGGGTACCTCGATCGTTAGGAAAGTATATAGTTATAACGGGAAGTTAAAGAGGAAATTACGATATAAGTCCAGTAGAGCTGGTTGTGTGGTGAGGAAGTATTGTTAATTTTGTTTTATTTGGGTGAGTTGAAGGATGAAATGATGTTTAGGAGGATTTAAATTTCAAATTCGGGGGCGATTGAGAACGTCCAAGTGGTATAGCCACATTGCAAATGCAGGGACAATAAAGAGTTTGGACTACTTATGAAGCGTATTTAATGTTTAAAATCGTTTGCACGTTGTATAGGGTGTATGGACGCCTTGGTTTGCTGGTGTCAGAAGAGCCGAAATAAGATACAGAGATGGGTGAAAATTTATGCTTGTAAGACTAATATTACAAAATAGTAGTGGTAGAATGGATTAAGTGTCATGAGAAGGACGACAATCTATATATTCAGGTGCAATCAAAGTAGCACGTCCAAAATTGGTTGAAGGGCAGTGGGAAGCCATTTTAAATTGGGTATCCCTTGATAAGACAAATATTTTACTATTATGGGCGATTTGAAGCGGAGTCCCACCCAAGCGAAGGTTAAGGGTGCCTTATGCGTAAATAGTGTGAGGATGTCAATAATGTATAAAGAGTCTAGATATGCACAACGTGGTAAATAGTGCACGGGCCAAAACATTTGGTATACACCGAAGGAAGAAGTGGGATATTAAGTACCACTTAATGGGAAGAGTTATCAGTGGAAGTCGGTGTTGAGAGAGACATAATGGGTAGTCCTCCCGAGCACCACTTATAGATATAAATCGGTTGGAGTAAGGGTATCAACCAGAAACTTGGTGTTGAGCCGATGATTCCAGTAGCGAAAGAGTCAAGATGGTAAATTTCTTCGATGGGTTACATTCATAAAGATGAGTAACGAGTTCCTTCGAATGTATGTAATGGATTGTCAATAAGGAAAGAAGTTGTTATATCCTTGGGTGATTTACAATATTAGATAGTGACCGCGTCGGTATGAGGCCCTACCCAGTATTAATCTGAATGAGGATGAAATAGCCGAAACCCGCCTTCAATATGGGGTATAAGCAAGTAGTGAGAATATTTTTATTCTGAGAAGGTTGTATCACTGATAACCCGAGGAGTAGGAGCAAGGTGATTGACGACTGGTGGAACTGGATGAAAGCAATTTTAGATTCATTGTGATCATTTCATTTCCAAAACGGGTATAGCTAGTAAGTGAGGTATATTGTGGTAATGGGGAAAAAATATTACCTAATGGTAGAGTTGGGTGAAAACACCAGTACCTATTGAAAGTGTACAAGGTGCTTACTGAGGCTTTGAGTGGATAAACCTTATCATTCTTTCTCTGGATGTTTAGAGGTGAACGGATTATCAGAGTTTTAGATCAATCAGGAGTTAGAGTCCAATGACTAAAATGAGATAACCACCAATAGTCGTGAGTGGCTTTCCCTTGTGTAAAAATCATAACGTCGGGAACAAATATTTAAAGAACGGACAAGAGTAATCAGATGTTCTATGGTTTCCCCCAGGATGGGAGTTTTGTGTCTAGATAAACGCGGGAGTTGATACGTAGTGAGGTGCGAACTCACAATAATATTGAGATAATGTGGCCAATGATGTAGAGGCTATTCTTATACGAGTGTTGTTTAGTAAGAGCACAATGTGAGGTGCATTTATTGATGTGTAACCCTATAACTGATAAAGTCTTGAGACTGTTCAACAAGCTTGTTGTGAAGCGAGGGTTGCAGTGATTAAGCCTTTCTTTGTTTTTTACTTTGAGTATTAGAGGATTACAAATTTTTCCAGATATGCCTATTTTCTGAATTTTGGGATGAAATTCCGTTATTAGGGTGGTAGTATGTAATACCCCATATTTTTATGGCTTTTAATTATGATATTTATTAAAATTAATTTGGGATAATTAATTGGAAAATAATCCGGATTTAAATGCTAGCGAGACGAGAGTTAGTATTTGATTATTATAATGTTGTTGAATATTAGTGAGTGATTATGATAATATGTGATTATTGAATTTATTAAAATTGTCGTGAGTTGAAAATACGACCGTTTCGGTATTTATGATGGGACACGCGAGTCAGTCATGTTAGGACCCAATTTAATGGTTTTAAAATTATTTTATTTTTATGTCATCCGTATTAGCATTTTGAGTGCACCAACGTGTTCCGAAGGTTCGAGATAGTTAGAAAACGCTAGCCGGGAGTTTAGTTTGGGTCCCGGGCATTTTAGGCATAACCGACAACTCGTGAGGGTATTTTAGTCATTCCTATTTTTGGGTGAATAGTGACCCACGAATTTTAGACAGTTAATATGAGCCAAAACTTGAGTCCCTTAGGATTTCTCACCCAAAAATCATGAACGGCCATTAGAGTGGAAGAAAATGGAGTTTTCAAAGGAGAGCCACTGATTAGAGGCTTTTGCACCACCGTCACCACCATCGGATAGATCGGAAAGTAAAGATCATCCACAAATCGTCTACTTCAACGGATCAGAATCGTCATTACCAGGAAAGTGATTTAACTTGAAATAATATAGCGCATATATCATTGATGTTAGGTTAGAATTGCAGAATAACCTTAAATAGTGAAAATTGAATGGATTTGAAGAATTTAAATCATAATCTGGGTAGGTCTTGCATGTAGTTTAATGTTGGAGATAGTAGCATCCATGAAATTATGATTTATGGGTAGATAATTATGAAATCGTATTAAATTATATAGTGTTCTTGAAGAAATAGGAAAACTAGGGTTTTTATATGAAAAATTAGGTAAATTGATCCAAGAATTTGATGTTCTACTTTGATTTGATGATTCTCAAACATGGGAAATGATGCAAACATGTTGGGATGATAATTAGTATACTTGGTTGGGAGTTTAAGACATTGTAATGAAGAATTAGAGGTGTAAAAAGAGGAAAACCCGTAACTATTTAAGAAAATCTAGGCTGATACATGTTTGATCGATCGATCGACCCCTTTTCTTTGATCGATCGACCCGTTCTAATTTTTGGCAATTGTTTTCCCTTAAGGCTTAATAAAAATCTCAAGGGCGATGATGATTCTTAGGATGTTTAAATTGATATTTTGGGACTTAGTTAAGGTCAGCAGGGTCATAGTTGATGCCCGAAAAAATGGATTACCTTAGGGATTTGAATACTATTGCTTACGAGGGACTACCGAGTGAGTTGCAGTTAAAAAGCGTTAAAATTGAAACTATAATGGTAATAAATGCTGAGGTAAGGATAAGAACAGTAATTTAGGGTATTTAAGTTATTGAGATAACATTAGAAACTAATAGGTGGCCTAGTAACCTTTTGGGGTAGGTTTAGGTACTCAAATTGACACGACGAGAGAAAGTTATCAAGTTAAATATATAATTACGTATGATGTTCGGGATAATCTTACTATGTACGAGACTTACTATATAGAATGTGAATATCTATATTGAAATATGATTACTAAGGTTGTGTCAATGGATTTCTCTTGTGTATGACATACCTACCATACTTGCTATCACAGGAGGTTAGTTTTTTTTTATAAAGGACACTCTTATCCTTGTGTGCCTTTGGGGGGATTTAGACTGGTACCTTAAGAACATAGGACTGTGAATCACTTATTTGTGATTTGATAAGTCAGCTGACCATGGGAGCGTAGGTATGTGCGTGACCCATGGGTATGTGAACTATGTTCGCCTCCAATATGTGTGATTTTGCTTATTGAAACCGTTCTTGAGAGATTCGAAACTCGTAGTCCCTATGTACGTGATGTACCGGGATTCGATACCAGAGTATTCGTGCACCACAACTTAGCTTAGGGGTTCCATATATGTATTTATGTACTGAGAGTGATATACTTATGTACTTGTGACTGGTTCCTTGTTGCTTAGTATATGTGAATAACTAAGATATTTGAATGGCTAAGAATGAGAATTTAATTAACACTTGAGTTAAGTAATTTTAATGAATGTGAATATGGGTTATGAATATAATTGTTTTGGGTACTAAGAGTAGACGTCCTCTGGTAGAATGCGAAAGCGGAAGAGGTACAAACTAGTTATTTAGTGACATAACTAGGATGGGTTAAGGTCATACATTAGGCGTGCACATTACTTAAGAGGTGAGAAACTCATGCGAGGGTATGCAACTAACATGTTTATAATATGTGTTGTTTAATTGTAATTTAAACACTTGCTAAAGTTTTAAATTGTTTTCACCTCGCGCTCTGACCAGTTTTCCTCCAAATCTATATTGTTTTTTAAAAACATTTTTAGGTGCCCAGCCACAGGGACGCCAAGCATAGGAGTTTCGTTCTGATGACGTGCTATAGCTGCTGTGGGAGATACAGGATCTTGGTATTAGATGACTTCATATTTATCTTTGGTTCCTTGAGAGTCATTTGTATCAGTTAGGGCATGTCGCCCATTCTTATTTAGAGGTTGTAGTTACAGTCTATCATTATTTCAGTTATGGGTTTATTTATTCAAAATTTTGTATTGGGACTTTATTTACTCTGGAATTATTATTATTGGAGTGTTTACTCCAGAATCAGTTGATTTCATTTCATTGGATATTTAGATGAGATTGTTTATGCGATTGATGGTTAATGATTTAATTCTTGGTTATTTGATAACTTAATTAATAAAATTTGACATCTCTCTTTTTAAATTATTAGGTGGCTAGTAATTAATTAAATATTTTTCGACAGTGATGCTAAGACTAAACCAACTTGATATTATGTATTAATTTAATAAAGGAGTAGCTACCCGGTATTTAATTAGACGGGGTGTCACATTGACAGTGTTAGTACTTAGCAAATATAAGATATACTAACAGAGTAAATAGAAAAACATCAATGCAATATGTATGAGAGTACAATATAAATAATTATCAAGGAAAAGAATATAAGTTTCCCAACCCCTTAGATTACCCCAATGACCTAAGGATCAATCTCCCGTAAATCACGTCATAATGACTCCGCCAAGGCTCAATCTCCCATGGTTAACTTCATCTTTCCATGACTCAATCTCTCTTGGGTTCCCCTCAAATTTTGTGGCGTTTAATTTATACCCTTCGATATATCAAGCTCTACAGCCTTATCCTACGTATCTTTGACCTAGTAATGCCACAGGACATGATGTCACCTCCTACCCAATACCGAGATGAGGATCCACGCTCTACTACTAACTCAAGACCTTAACCGATCTTTTTCGTAATGTAAGGCCTATAGTTAGTCCTACGCTCAATCTCCTTAGGAAAAGACATATTGACCTAACGCACTAAGTAGGAGGCCCTTAAATAAGTAATAACACCTCGGCATGCCCATGTAATACCCTATACTTTTAAATATTTTTAAATTACAAAGGTGGGCATAATTTGGAAATTTGAGAATAACAAAAGTGGGCATAATTTGAGGAATTATTATGAATAGTAATTTTGAAATTTATAAGTGTAAATAAATAAATTTAGAATATAAAGTGAATAGTAAATATTAGTTTTTAAGTGTCAGATTAATATTTAAATGGATCATATTTTCTTACGAGACTAAGAATATGAGTTGGATTATTTTAATTACGTGTCGCAGTTGGGTAAAGCGACAAAGGATAATATTTTAATTAGAAAACACGCGTATTGGAATGTGTTGGGTTTAATTAGTAAATTTTTGTTAAGTGACTTGGACGGAGATTTCGAGTGCGCGGTTGGTTTCAGAATGGCCGAAATAGTCAAAATGAAGTACCCGGGGGTAATGTGTGGGTTTCAGGGGCTTTTTGGACTAGTAGGGACTCGCAATTGAGTACACGAGTCATTTTACAATTGGGTTTATACCCAATTTTGGGTTTAATAAGGGGAGAGCCTCATTTCTCCCACAAATAATCGCTAAGAGAGAGAAAGAGAAGAGAGAAGGAAGAGAATAAAGAAGAAGAGAAGAGAGAAGAATAAAGGCGATTTCCAGTCAAGCTCCGCGGGATTCGACTCGGGGTCGTCAGATTTTATCCACGAGGAAAGTGTTTAACTTGATTCCATGATTTAGTCTGTTTATGTATCATATTATAGTTGGTGTGTAAAACTATATAGATTTTGCGATGAGTGTGCGTGAATCAAAATGGGTTTTTTGGAAGATTAACAAATAAACCCCGGATAATATCAAATTTGGGAAACTTAGAAATTAATTGAAATTAATTGTTGGATATGGGTTCTAGGATGATTAGAACACTTTTTATGTGTGTATATATTTTTGGTTGAGGTTGGATAATGATGGGATAGATGATAAAAACCTTGGAGGTGTATTAATGGAGGTTTGGGATTTTTGGAGAAGAGGGATAATAGTAACTCCGTCCTTTCCGAATCGATTCGGCTAGGAAGCGAATCGATTCAGCTATTGGTCAAAGGATGAAAGTTGTACAACTTTTGGATATGGTCGCATGGGCACCAACCGCGTATTTTTCAGATTTATTTTCGATTTATAGTGATATTTCTAAGGAAGCAGTTCCGAGATGGAAAATCGGACTGGCATAATGGAACCGGTTCCGTTTTTTGTTATAGGTTCAGTTCCCTTTTTTTGATGGGATCGGTTCATTTTTATGATAGGATTAGATCATTTTGTTTTAATAGGATCGGTTCGTTTTGTGGGGGGATCAGTTCGGTTCGTTCCTCTGTAGACTTTCAGTCCAGTTGCAAAATTTTGGAGAAACCTTTAGAATCTTAAATTATGAGATTTAAGGAGAAAACTACTTTGGACCGGTAGAGTATCGGGAACTTATCTACTGTCTTGATATTTGAATGTTTTAGTGCCCTTTGAGTGAGGAGAAATACTCTACGTAGATTGTTTGGGATATTCGGGGTACAAATATACTACGTATGAGATTTATTATATGGGTTGTGCGTACACCCTGATGTTATTATATATATGGGTTAAATGAATACATATGAGGATTATATATAGGTGAGATGAATACCCATTGTTAATATATGTATAAGTGAGATGAATACCTATCATTTGTAACACCCCGTAATTTTGAGGATTTAATATTTAATTATTTTTGGGAGTGATGAAAAATATTTAAATTGGAGAAACTTAAATTCATGAGTTGGAGAATTTATTTGAGTGAGCCGAATTATTTACAATTGGCGACTTTTTTGTTTAATGGTTCAAAATCTAGTGTGTCACATTTTGAGGTCAAATTTTGGAAATGTCAAAAAGTATTTTGGATGGCAATTCCGACTGCGCGGTTGCGTCCGGATGGGTCGAGATAGTCAGAAAAGAGTACCCGGGGGAAGTAATTGGGTCTCGGGGTAATTTTGGGCATAGCCGGGCCCACACGGGGTGAGTGGGCATTTTTAATCAGGCCGAGATGGCCAAAAACGGGATTCGGCATTTTTAACCTAATTGAGAGATTAGGGAACGACAGTCAACACACCTCTAAACCTTGGGTTTGAGAGGAAAATTGGGGGAAAGCAAATCGAGAGCCAAATTGGGGATTTTGGAGCCAAATTAAGGGACTACACCAACGGAATCAGACCCTACAAACGATTTCAGGCAAGTGGCTAACTGTTGTGATTGCTAAATTGATGATAATCAATTCATATCATAGTGATGTGTAAATCAAAATCCATTTTGGGGATAAATGGGTACAAAATGGGGTTTTTGTTCATGGAACTATTGAATGGGATTCAAAGTAAGAATTAGTTGTGTTGTATATCTCTGAGTATAGATATCAAATTTGAATGAGAAACCGGATTATAAAATGATGTGATCTAAATTTGGAATTTTGAATTTGTAGAACAATGTTAATGGAAATTTATGGAAAAACCCATTTCGGAAATTGTGAGATGAGTTGAGAAATTTATATACTAGAGGGTGTATATGATGTATAGGATCAAAGTTCATATGTTTATGTGATGGGATGACTTGATCAGGGGTTGAAATTAAGGTTTACAAACCTTGAATTTTCGTTAATGGTGGAATTCAGTGGGGGAAGAAGAGCTTCCCAGGGATGATCGATCGATCGATCGGGGGCCATCAATCGATCGACGGTCGGAATTCTTTGACAGGTCGGGTTGTTGGTTACCCTTGTTTTTTTTTTTGAGTATAATTTTATTTGGTGAAAAATTATAGAGAAATTAATAGCTAGGAACTCAAAAGATAGCTATTAGAAATTGACAATTTAAGTTATGAGTTGAGACTTAAAGGGAGAATTTTGGGTGAAACATATTTAATGAAATTCTGGACCAAGTGGGCGAGTCCGGGTATGTTGGTAATTATAGCAAATATAATTGGGAAATTTATAGAAATAAATGTGTGACACATTGTAGGCGAATATGTGGGTATGATATTATGAGATGTAAAATGGACCAACTGAGCGAGTCCGGGTATGTTGGTTAAGTGGCATCAAAGTATTAAGTTAATTATTGAGAGAAAGTAATTAATTTGGAGTCGGAACATTGACTCGGGAAATATTAAGGTATGGGCCAAGTGAGCGAGTCCGGGGATAATGGTTGGGTGACAACAAGTTATTAAATTAATAAGAGTGATAATTAATTTAATTAGAGTCGGATTGTAGACTCGGATAGGATTAAATTAATAAAAGTGATAATTAATTTAATTAGAGTCGGATTGTAGACTCCGGTAGGATTAAATTAATTAGAGTGATAATTAATTTAATTAGAGTCGGTTTGTAGACTCGGGTAGGATTAAATTAATAAGAGTGATAATTAATTTTATTAGAGTCGGACCACAGACTCGGATTTGTGTTGATTAATTAATTTGTAAATGAATTAACTGGGAGTCGGACCACAGACTCAGTTTGGTATAAATTAACTAATGTGTAAATTAATTATATGAGGGTCGGACCACAAACTCGGATTTGTGTTGTTTAATTAATGTGTAAATTAATTATCTTAGAGTCGGAGCACAGACTCGGATTTGTGTTGATTAATTAATGTGTAAATTAATTAACTGGGAGTCGGACCACAGACTCAGTTTGGTATAAATTAATTAATGTGTAAATCAATTATATGAGGGTCGGACCCCAGACTCGGATTGTGTTGATTTAAATAATGTGTAAATTAATTAAATAAGAGTCGGATTGTAGACTCGGGTAGGTATTAAATTAATATGCGTGTTAATTAATTTAATTATAGTCGGACGATAGACTCGGGGAGGTATTAAATTAATATGTGTGTTAGTTAATTTAATTAGAGTCGAGTGATAGACTCGGGAAGGTATTAAATTAATAAGTGTGTTAATTAACTTAATTAGAGTCGGACCATAGACTCGGGGAAAGTATTATATTAATTGAGACATGATTTAATTATATTAGACTCGGACCATAGACTCGGGAAGATGATAAATTATTAAGTGAGAGAATTTATCTACGTTGAGTCGAACCACAGACTCAGGAAATTATAGGCAGTGTACGGGATTTTGAGTACACGGTAAAGCCGGGGTTATTAATATATATATATATGCGGTGGAGTGATAGTATATATACACGTGTATATATTGTGTGATATATTAAATATCTGTGATTAGATATTTATTCAATTTATATACTCTAATGCTATCAAGGGAGGTTGCGTGATGTGGATGAATCCCCTAGCTTGAGGAGTAGGGTGAGTATATCCCCAGGTCATAGCGTCCGGTATATATGGATGAGGGATTTATCTCACTTTTAGGGAAGGAATATGACCGCCTCCATTACGTTTATATTTTGGGCCAAGTTGGTGAGCGATTCCAACTTGGGGATCTAGGTTTTGTGAGCACACCTAGTGAGATAGCATTTTAAAGGGAATGATCCGGCGAGGGTAGACTCAAAGGGATGGATATACGTATGTTATGTGTGTGGATATTGTGGTAAAGGTACGTATATAATGGTAATAAATATTATATAAGGGTAATAATACAGTGTGTGATGTATTTACTTTATATAACTTGTGACACGGTTATATGATACTATTTAAGGGGAATTAATTAAGTTAATTGTGATATAACTTATAATTCAAGAATCATTATACACGGGTTAGAGTAGTATGGAAAGGGAAGGTTATACCAGGACTAGTTGGACGGGGTATTACAACTAGGTGGGGTTAAGGTAACCGGTAGGTGTGCACAATAGTGGAGGGGTGAGAATGTCCACAAGGGAGTGCGACACTAACTTAAATATGAAGCGCATTCATGCATTTTAAATTACTGCAGTTAATTCACTTGCTAAATATTTTCAAAATGTTTTGGGGTCTAACCCTTGCTATAAAACCATTTTCAAAACCTTTTAGGTGTCCAGCCACAGGGACGCCAGGATTGATATTCTATTCCAGGGACACTGAGTTGCACATCATTCATTCATTCCTAGAGTAGGAATCTTGTATCAGTTTCAGTTTTATTTAGGGCTTGTCGCCCAGACTTCTCGGTACAGTTTTCAGGTGTAATTTATTCAGGTGTTGAATATTTGTATTGGATTATTTCTTTGGTGGCAGGTGATTTATTCGACAAGTTGTGTAATTATGATTCAGTTTATTTTCATTCAGTTGTGTCACTGGTTTATATTTAATTCCGCATGTACTATTTTGTTAATTAAAAAGTTAAAATTTGGCACTAGCTTTTGGAATACTAGGTGGTTAGTAAGTTTTAAAAAGGTTTCGACAGTGATGCTAAGGATGATCCAACTGGGATTCCTGTTTTAATTTGGTATATGACTGATCACCCGGTATTTTATTAGGCGGGGTGTCACATCATTATCATATGGTTGTGTGAATACAACATTGATGTTATATTTATATAGGTGGAATGGATACCTATATTATTGTTTATTATGTGTATGACATACATACCTTACTTGCTATCACGGGAGGTTGTGGGAGGAGGACAATCTTATCTTGTGCGCCTTCAAGTGGATTTAGATTTGGTACCTCAAGAGCATAGGACCGTGAAGGGCTTATTTGTGAGTCGATAAGTCTGCTGACTATGGGAACGTAGGTATGTGCATGACCCATGGGTATGTGAACAATGTTCGCCTCCAATATGTGTGATTTGTATTGATACAGTTCCTGCGTATTTGGAATGCGTGATCCTTATGTGCATGATGTACAGGGATTTGATAGCAGAGTGTGCATGCACCGCAGCTTAGCCTAGTGGTGCCTTATATGTATATATGTACTAAGAGTGATATATATATATATATATACTAGGGTATGCCCGTGCCTGAAGGCACGCTAATAATTTTGAAAAACATAAAGTCGTGCCTTAGTATGATGGAAAATGTCCTCGCCAAAGCTACGGTTGATCTTGAGTTCGAAACACAGGAGCAACTTTTTTATATATGCCTGTGCACGAAGGCATGACGAAAATTCCAAACTACGTAATTACAAATCGATGCAAATTTTCAAAGTACGTAATTACAAAACGGTGAAAATTTTGTTCCCCGACAAAATTTCCAAAGTACATAATATTTTTAACTCCCAAAACAAACCAAAGAACATAATGTTTTTTAAACATTCACGTAAAGCTTTTAGAAAATGGTTGAAAATAATTTTGGAATGTTTCTCGTTTTTCTATTAAAAATATCTTTGAACAATTTAATAAAAAACTGGAAAAAAAAAATGGGATTGTCACTATTTTTTCTGTTAAAACATAATTAAAAACAACAAAGATAAAATAAAAATAAAAACAGTTATTATTATTATTTTTGGATAAAAAACTATTTTTATCTTCAAATAATAATAATAAAATAATTTATTTTTAAAAAATTTAACACCCATTTTGTTATTTTTCAATAAATATGGGTATTTTATAATATCTACCCAGGGTGGTGTGATAAATATTTGCTCCATTAAAATATTTTCAATAAAGCGGAATTCCCGTGCCTGAAGGCACGAAGAAAATTTTCCAAAGTATTAAGTCATGTACAATTTAAGTCGAAAATATTTTTTATTTAACAAAAATACTTATAAAACAATTTAAAATTTTTGGGCAAAATTTTCAATTTTTTATAGGACTACGTGCCATGTTTAAGAAATAAATAAAAAAAACTCCAACAGCAAAATTAACAGTCCGTAACAAAAGTGTGCGCCGTTGATTGGTGTATTGAGAGCATCATTGTGATGGTTGTCTGCACTTAATGAATTCAATGTTTTTCCAAAATATTGAATGTTTAAACAATTATCAAGTTTTTTACTTGATAATTTTAGAGTCCTTTTATGGCCATTTTTGGCATTTCAATATAACTAATATATTCATATCATACACAACTCCTGTACAAAAAACTTAGCTCACTTGCTGATCAGCACCTAAAAATGGATTACTTGCATTAATTAAATATGAAACCCCAATTGCCAAATCAATTACTTAAATGATTTGTAAGACCAACAAACTAATGAGGTAAATTAGTACTAACTCAAGGAAAACTCCTTTACCGACTGAGGTAAATTAGAGTTTCCCCAATACATTATTGAAGTTGCCACAGAATAACACTGACGATACAACATACCCAACAATATCCTCTTTTCCCCTAAATAAATGAGGGAATGGAAGAGCTAGTTATGTCGAAATAAACAAACGCTAACTTGAGAAATGATTAGAACTGGAACAGCATCTCTGGTGCATACCCTAGAGCCTCAAGGTGAGCACCCATGGCCTTGTTCATTAGTGGTGGTCCGCACCTCGGAACCTTAATATCAGAGGCAGGTATAGGGCAATGATCTTGGATCATTTCCCTGGATACAAACCCAACCCCACCATTCCACACTTTAGGTGGCTGGTTCAGTACGTAGTAAACTTTGAATTGATATTGGTAGTTTTTAGCAAGTCCATCCAGTTCCTCCTTTAGAAGAATATCCTCGAATGTAACATTAGCATAAATGAGATCCACCTTGGTCTTGTCTTTTGGGTTTTCTAATATAGCTCTGGAACAATGGAGTAATTCCAGAACCCCTATAAGCATTCCAAATCTTGTCACTTCACCAGGTTGATACTTGAAACGACCTTTGGTTCCCGTGCATGAAGGCACGCTGATAATCGCAACATGACAAAAATTTTCAAAGTACATAATTGCAAGAAGGCAAAAAATTCGTTTGCCAAGAAAAAAATGTAATTTTAAAAAAATTGTCCATAATCTAATTTGTTTATATGACTCACATAATAACAACCAAAATTTGGTCAACCTATTTAATTCCATACAAATAAGTTAAAGTTAATGTAATTTTAGTCCCTATTTTTTGATAAATTCACTGGCGAGAACTCACATTCATAAAATGTCAACCAATCACAGCATGCCACGTCAATGGATAATTTGAAAATAGGAATTAAAAATGAAAACTAAATATTATTCTAGGTCCTAAAACTATATAAACTATTGAAAATAATAGGGGCTTTGTAAATTTAGGACCTATTGTAATATGTATTTTTGGAAATGGGACAACAAATATTTTATTTATAGTTTTAGTCCTTATTTTTTAATAAAGTCATTGACGCAAACCCATATTTATAAAACGTCAACCAATCACAGCATGCCATGTGTTTCTTTAATTGGAAAATAGAGACTAAAAATGAAAACGAAATGTTTATTGTCTTATATCCATAATCAATTTTATTTTATGTTTTAAAATTACATAATGTAAAAATATAAATAGAAATCTAAAGAAGACCCGGTTCGTGTAAACCCAGCTCTACTATCTCATAACTGAGGCCAAGGCCATATCTCACTCATAAACCAATACAATTATAAAACCACCTCACTTGTAAAACTCATACAGTTAGCAGCCCACTTCGTGTAAATTCTACTATCTCTATTACCTCACTTATAAAACTCATACAGTTAGAAACCCAACCATAATTTTACTCGTGTTATTCGTGTCAAATAGTATTTTGATGTGATGTGAAAAAATATAAGTCACGTTATTCATGTCGTGTATCTAAATCTAATAATAATAGTAGTGCATTAAAGTCAAAGTTCAGTTTCTTACTAAAAAATGATTTTTTAAAGTGTTTTTTTTTTAAATTATAAAAAAATAAACTTTTAAAAAAAATTATGTTTCATAAAAATTTGTAAAACCAAATCTAATAAAAATTGATATCAACTTTGTTTTTCAATATAACTAATGTCAACTTTTGTCCAAATAAATAATGAAATATTTTTTTCATTCACGTCTAATTTAATAAAAACTTAATATAAAGATCAAAATACATTATCTGATTAATTATTATTTCTCTATGTATGGATTTACTTGGACATTACCTAAACAATAAAAGTGATGGGGTGGATTTACTTGGACATTACTAAGTAATAAAGAGGATGGCATGGGATGGGATGGGAGTTGGCGACAATCCCAGGTGGATACCAACTTTCTTTTCAACTTGAAACACCCTTATTGACTTTTTCCTCTGATTTCTGATTTCTGCACTCTCTCTCTCTCTCTCTCTCTCAGTTTTTAAGATTCGATATATTTCTTTGATTTTGACATTATCAAGAAATGGGGAATTTTATTGATGAAACGGCATAAAAAATCCATATACAGTACATCTTTGTACTACTGTTCACAACCCCATTCTAGCTTTAGAATATCTTTCTACTACCATTTTTTGAAACGTAGACGGAGAGTTCAAAACTCCATTATAATCTTCACAAACTTTTTCTGCAGATATACAACATAATAAAAGATAAAAAAAATGTTAACATAAATTAGTAAACATCAAATCTAAACTTTGCTTAACAAAAATACAATAAAACAAAAACTAAAATAATGTATTTTTTCTATACAAAAAATACAAAAATAAAAACACCCATTTCAAGCAATTGCCACCAGCAACGCTAAACTAAAGAAGGCAAAGATGGGCCATCATTCCATCTCTGCCAGCCATTCGGGATATGATACCATGAAAACACATCTATATCCATTTGGGAGCAAACCCTTTTTATTCTATTTGTCGATTTGCCTCCAACTGAGATTATAATGAGTAATGTTCTGGGAAATAAATGTAGTTTTCAGATATCTTTTTTTTTTTTGGGATTTTGTTATTGATGAAAGGGAGAAACTCGGTTTTAATTGTTGTCAGAAGATTTTGTTATTAAGCCATTGGAGCTTTCTTGTTAAAAAAAACACCCATCATATCTGATAACAACCAGATAATATAAGCCAGAAAACATGAATCACCAAAATGAAAACAAAAAAAGACAGAAATGGAAATACCCACAAAACAAAATAAGCCACGAAATCATAAACAAAATTATTACCCACAAATAGAAATACCTGCAAATAGAAATACCTACAAAATTATTCCTCCTCAAACCCCTACATACTTGCAAATAAACATCAAAGTCCAGAAAAATACAAAATTAAAATAAGAGAATCAAAATTGAAAGCGAAGATGATGGTTACCTTCAACAGAACATGGCCCATTTTCTTAGTTGGATTTGGAGAAAAAAATGAGAAAGGGACGGGGAAGAACCACTTCATTACCTGTAGCTAGATTTTGTTTTTGTTACCATAAAATCAAAACCAAAACACTCCAAAACCAAAAAGATTTAAAGAAGACAGAGAACCCAATGTAAATTAACAGTGGAAGACAGAGAACTACCTTTCATTTCTGAATTTGTTAACTTGGCAGTGCCAGTCATCAACGCCCTCAACATCATCTACGTCCTTAACTTGGCAGTGGCAGCCATCAACGATCTTAACTTGGCAATGGCTGTGGCAACCACAAAAGAGGGACTAATTGGTACCCATAAAAGAGGGCCTTGGCGTTTTCTCTACGTGGAAGACATCACCGTCCTCAACGTTTCCTCTCTTTCTCTCTTACTGTGATGGCACCCATAAAAGAGGGTTTAAGAGGGAAAATATTGAGAAAGAAATAGAGAGAGAAAGAGAGGAGACTTTTCAAATGGGAACATAAGGTATGGGTTTTAAGAAATCGTGGATGCAAATCAACCGTGTCAAACACACCATCTGAAGGATGTCAGACATAGAGTAAAAAATGACGACTTATCTTGATCCATGAGCTCTGTTTGTAAATAACGTTGAGCCTTGTGCATATCATTGACTAAAGAATCCTCTCAAATATGAAGCATTAACTGTTAGATACAAACTGCTAAAATTTAATCTCAGCCATCTGGTGTGGATTTTGTGGGTGTTTACGGAAGTAACCTTAGGTTTGAATTATAGTGAAAGAAGGGAACTTAATTAGTGAGAAAGAAAAGGGAGGGAATTCAAAATTTTAAGGATAAAATAGGAAGTGTAGGAATAAATCACATAGATGACATCATCAAGTGAACTTATGACATACATAAGTTTTCTACTTTATTATATAGATATATATATATATGTATACTTGTGATGTATGCGTGCACCGCAGCTTAACCTAGGGGTGCTATATATGTGCGTATGTATTGAGAATAATATATATGTATACTCGTGATGTTCCACTATTGCTAAGTAGATGAGAATGACAAAGCTACTTATATTATAGCTCGGTGGACTGATTATTATACTTATTGCATATAGTATATCGTTCATATATGAGATGAGATATCATATAACGTAACCTTGTATAATGTGAAAAGAATCAATAAAGTGATATACTCCTTCCGGTAGATTTATATTCGAATTTATTTGAATATGGATCATAGGTTCTAGTTAGAACTACATATATATATACGGGATGGTATAAAATGTGGCATGTACTGAAGGCCTAATGGATCCCGACGATCAACATTGTCATGTAGTAGTATATGGGGAGGGGTTCCTTGTTTGGATTTCTCTTCGCAAGACACCCCACACACGAACTCAACGTAATGTTGGGAAAGGGGAGAAGTTTAGTCCCTAGTTCTCGGATTTATGAGGATTTTGGAATATGGGTGAAATACATTAGTTAGGCAGGGTAGCTTAACTAGGTTGTTTAAAAAGGAATTCGATAGCTGTGCACTATTAGAAGAGGGGTGAGGTGTATCTCATGAGAGTACGATACGAGTTTAAATATGAGAAATATTATATTTTAAAATACGGATTTTAAGCACTTGCTAAAATGTTTTCAAAACTCGGGCTCTGACCCGCCTCTCTATTTTTCGCCTCTCTTGCTATATCTTTATATATACAGGTGTCCAGACATAGGGATGCATCGATGATGATTCCTTCGAGTCAGACGTTTGATGCAGCAGCTGTGGATGCAAGTAGGTTTATTATAGAGGCTTCTATCATTGAGATCTAGATAAGTGATATTGTAGAAACATTCGGGCTGATGGCCCAACTGTATTCATTTATCCTTTCACCCCCTTTTAGTACGACATTCGATTTGGTTGTATTATATTGTACTGAGTTTTCGGTGTTTTTATTTCATTTCAGTTATTGCATATAAAATGTTGTGATTATTTTATTTGAATGGTTTGGTTAGAAAGATTAGTTAATTAAAATTTTGACACCGGTCTAATAGGTTATTAGTAATTAAATTGGTTTTCGACAGTGATGCTGAGAATTAACCATATATGAGACTCCTATTTTAATTTGATATAGATGCGATCGCCCGGTATTTTATTAGGCGGGGTGTCATAGGTGGTGTCAGTGCATCAGGTTCTAGTTTCCTTAGGAATCTGTGCGGATGTACTACGCTTTCAGCGTTGCTTTTGCATTGGCGTAGAACCTTATGATTAGGATTGGTGATTCCTTTTGTGAAATTTCATTCTCCTGCTATTATGAGAGATTATAGTAAATCTTTTGCTCGCTCGTTTAAGATTCGTGTGTTGATCGACGTAGGGAGACTAGGGAAGGCCATTGTGAGGGTAGTTGGAGGCGGGGATTAGTTAGAGCTGTAAGTTGAAGTTGGGAATGTGGATCGTGGAAGAGGTCACTCCCCTTTTGGCATTGTCATGGATTGCTGCAACGACTACTAAAGTATAGCAGTTATAATTGTCTATGTATTGCTGTAGTAGAGTGTGGTGCTAAATTTGAAATACTTGGTGAAGTTAGATGGGGAAAAAGTTTAAAAGGATCCTTGATAAGGACCATACATTGAATTTAATCTAGGAGGAAGCAATGTAATGTTCTCCAAATTGAGTAGAAGGCTCAGAAACTTTGGCTTTGGGCAGGGTATGGAAATGCCCAGATGTGAATTTAATGAAAAAAAATTCACTTGTTGGAGCAACATTGAAATGGTGGGAACGGTGGTCACCATATTTGGGGAAGCAGGATATTTTTCTCATAACAGTATTTTACGCATGGTTTTAACTGCGAATTCCTTTGATTTATTAGGAATGAAGAGAATCTAGTTTCTAAGATATTCACATAAGGATCAGTTAGAGATCGACGGTGAATAAATAGTGACATGGTTAAGTGAACTTAATACCGAAGTAAGAGAGGTACAATGGAGAAAGAGGATTCTTCAGTGGAATGATAGACTCATTAGTAATTTGACTTCTGTAGAGTGAGTTATAACTGTTTCAGTGCAAGGTGTGAAATCTTCCATAAAATTAAAGTTGTGAGACTTTGTGATTTTTAAGAGTCTAATGGTATAAATACTCTTGGGATTCGAATGGGAATTTCGGATGTATTGGGATATGAGCTAGTTGTGATAAGCTTAGTATTTATTTATATTATAAGTAAATGAATACTTATGGAATTAAATCAAATATGTATATTCGAGATTACAGGCTAATGCTACGAGAGATAGGCATTGATAGCTGGATTTGATGATGATGATATATATATATATACATATATATATATATATATATATATATATATATATATATATATATATGATGTAATTATAAATATATATGTGTGTGATTGATATATTTATGTGAAGCAAACCCCTCTAGTGCAATCATCGAAAGTTGCGCAATATGGGTGAGGCCTCTGGCTGGAGGACCAGGAAGGGTATAGCCCCCAGGTCGTAGTGTCCATTTTATATTGTGTGATTTTTACTAGGGGTGAGATGTGGTGGGTATGTTTCATTCTCATTTCCGGTGAGGAACTATGACCGCTTTCCATACATTGTGATTTTGTTTTAACCAAGTCGGTGTGCTAGTCTGACCGCTAGTACCCAGGATGGTATGTGAGTAATTCCCTGGAAGATGATAGCATTGGGAGACTGCACCCATTGAGTTATAGCTCTGGGGGATGGTTATTATACTTATATAGTGTATAATATATAAGTATGGAAATACTTGATGTGTATAGTATATTGTATATATATTTATATGAGATGTGAAACATATATATACGGACATAATAAAGAATAGAATGCGAGATAAATTCTGGATGAGATCGAATTTATTATGTGTTTAGATGGAACTTTGATGAGGAGATATTTCATTACCATGATTTTGGTACATGGGGACCTCATAGATATAATTTAGGGTAAGCAGGATTTATAGTCAAACTGGGAGTTTAGGCTTGTTGTTGTTCGCGCGAAGGACTTATTGTTAGTGCAAGTGCTTGTGGTGTGGCTCCTTGATAGAATTAAGAGTTATGACCATATTTTGTTGGTAGATGGGATGGGATTATTCCAGTTGGATATTTAAAACTAACAGGACACTCCACATATGAACCTTAACGACGTTGGGAGTGGAGAGATTTTACTGTATGCTAGGATGTTGGTTTGATGAAATTAGCTAAGAGTCATGTGATGATTAAGGGCTAATGAAAAGTAGATGTGCTATGGAAAATCAATGGAAATGTTTCTCTCACCGCAAGTATTTGGTGAGGCATGGTGAAGGAATTGATTTTAGTCTTATAGCCTGGCCTTGAAGAGAAGGCAAATTCATTGGAAATATGTTGTGGGTATAATGTTCGTAGCACTTTTGAAGAGAATATGTGCCCTGATTAGTTGGACTTTCCATTTCGTCAAGATGGAAGGACATAATGGTAGAAGTATATTAGTAGGTTAGCGAGGAAGGATTTAGAATGTCCCGTTGGTGTCCCTCTGGCCGTTATATCTCGATGACCGATGATGAGAGGGAGTAGTGTAACAAGAGGTTCCTTGTTTGGATTTCGCTTGGCGAGACGTCCCACGTATGAAACCGAGAAAATGTCAAAAGTTGAGAGAGGTCTTGGGAATTAGGGATATAGTTAGGATAATACTCATTTTACATGTGTTGGAAACACCTTGATCTTAGGACTACCATGAAGTAAGGCCAGTAGGACTGGCGGTGCTGATATGGGAAGATTGTTGTGAGTTAACCACAAGAATATCGGTGGGTTAATCTGAAGAAGGATTGGATTTCCAGGTATCATAAGAATTGAATTTTGAATTATTCGGGTTAAGGGTACCCAGGTGTTAGTACCAAGCCAAGGAAATGGGGTCCATTATTTAGAGAAGAGTGTTACGTGTCAAACATTTACAATGGTTATAAAGATATGCACGAATGATAGGGCGTATGGGCACCCTGGTTAGTTAGTTCCAAAGATGCCCGAGATACAAGGACACAAAAATGAATGTGTAGACTATATGCCTGAGGGGAAGCTATAAACAAGGTTAAAATGGTATGACGAATTGAATGTCGTGCGAGAATGACGATAATTCAAGCATATATGTGCAACGAGAGCTAGCACACCAGAGATGGGTTGAAAGGATATGCAAAGAAATTTAAAAGGTACCTCTTGATAAAAAGGATACCAAATTATTGTGAGAAAGTAGAGTGGAGTCTTACTCGAATGAGTGTTGAAGAACGGCTTGCGGATGACTGCATTGTTAGCAAACTCCAAGGACAGAAGGGGTGTATTGTGACAACCCGCCTAATAAAATATAGGGTGATCACTCCTATATCATATTAAAATATGAGTCTCATATGGTTCATTCTCAGCATCACCGTCCAAAACCAATTTAATTACTAATATCCTATTAGGCTGGCATCAAAATTTTAATTAACTAATCCTTTTAACCAAACCATTCAAATAAAACAATTACAACTGTTTATATGCAATAACTAAAATGAAATAAAGTAATCGAACACTCGGTACAAAATAATACAACCAAATCGAACGCAACACAAAAAGGCGGTAAAAGAATAAATGAGTATTGTTGGGCCATCAGCCCGAATATGTCTACAATAGCTCCTATCTAGATCTGAATGATAGAAGCGTCTAAAATAAACCTGCATGCATCCACAGCTGCTGCAGCAAACGTCTGACTTGAAGGAATCATCATCCAGGCATCCGAGTGTCTCGACACCTGTATATATATATATATATATATATATAGCAAGAGAGGGGGGAAATAGAGAAATGGGTTAGAGCCCGAGTTTTGAAAACGTTTTAGCAAGTGCTTCAAATTCATATTTTAAAAAATGATATTTCTCAAATTTAAACTGGTATCGCTCTCACATGAGATACACCTCACCCCTCTTCTAATAGTGCACCACTATCGCATACCATTAAAGCAACTTAGCTAAGCTACCCTGCATAAGAAATGTATTTACCCATCTTGTAATAATTCTCATAAAACCGAGTACTAAGGACTAAACTTCTCCCCATTCCCAACGTTACGTTATGTTCGTGCGTGGGTGTCTCGCAAAGCGAAATCCAAGCAAGCAACCCCTCCGATACACTACTACATGACAAAGTTGATCATTAAGATCCATTAGGCCCTCAGTACATAGCACATCTTATATCATGTCGTATATATATATAGTTCGCATTAGAACCTATGATCCATATTCATATAAATCCGGATATAAATCTACCGGAAGGAGTATATCACTTTACTCATTCTTTTCCCTTTTATACAAGGTTACGTTATATGATATCTCATCACATATATAAACAATATACTATACGCAACCAGTATAATAATCAATTCATCGAACTATAATATAAGTAGCTTAGTCATTCTTATATACTAAGCAACAGCGGAACATCACAAGTATACATGTATTTTATTCTCAGTACATATATTCATATCTAGCACCCCTAGGCTAAGCTGCAGTGCACACATAATCTGCTATTAAATCCCAGTACATCACGTACACAAGTATCACGCATTCCGAATCACTCAGGGACAATATCAGTACAAATCACACATATTGGAGGCGAACATAGTTCTTATACCCATGGGTCACACACATACCTACGCTCCCGTAGTCAGCAGACTTATCGACTCACAAATAAGCCCTTCACAGTCCTATGTTCTTTAGGTACCAAATCTAACTCCCCGTAGGCACACAAGATAAGATTGTCCACTTTAGAAAGTCGACCTCCTGTGATAGCAAGTTTGGTAGGTATGTCATACACATAATAAACAATAATATAGGTACACATTCCACCTATATAAATATAACATCAACGAGGTATTTACACAACCATATAATAACGATAGGTATTTGTCTCACCTATACATATAATAACAACGGGTATTCATCTCACCCATACATAATTCCCCATAGGTATTTATTTAACCCATATATAGGGCATACACATATCCCAGATAGTAAATCCCATACGTAGTATATTTATATCTCGAATATGATACACATTTAGATTATAACAAATCCTCAATATATTATTTCCTAGCTTTTCTCACCGCATGATGATAATAGCAATAGCACCGATATATTATTCGCCTCATATTAAATATACTTTTAGGACATCGTATATATAATCTATATCACTTCTTCAATATATTTATAATTTCCAAACCCTTATAGCGATAGCCAATAACCTCGAATGTTCCCATTCGTAATAATATAAGAATTTACACACTTAAAATACTACCCCAATACGTACTCTCTTATTTAATATTCAAATCGCTCCTTAATTACTTCATAAGGATTTGTGTGTGTGTGTGTGTAAATATATATATATATATATATACCAATTCGTAATAATTAAATAGCATACGCACTACATATCTTTATTCTGTAGGTATCTCATCACCTATAATAATCGTCGTCCATAGACGTATAGGATAATTTCTCAATTCATTGTATCCCGTATCTTAAATTTTATCCTAGTCACTTCGTTGGATTTTTACTCAATTAAAATCGGCATATAAGTACATTTCTACGCGCACAATTACTTATATAAAATTGGTCACCGAAATACAACCCCGAGTTATACTCCTCCAAAACACCCCTATTTTACTAAATCTTGGATTGTACTTTCAACTAACCCAAGGTACACATCTCACTTGAATAATTATTTATAAGTCCCCACACTATTTTTAGGAACCCCAAAAATCTCACTCTACAATTTATTTTCCTCAAAAATACACGTTATGTGACACACCATTTTTGCACCTTCCTAACCCCCAAATTAACTCCTTTAAATGGTGTGGAATCAATTACCTTAGTTGGATATTTATTTCGTCAAATAAACAAGCTAGAAGTAATTAAATTTGGGATTTAACCCATATATATTAAACCAACTGAAACTGCCAAAAATCCTGAAGGATTTATCGATCGATCCCTGCCCATCGATTGATCAATCGATTTGGGCAGCTTCTTCTTCGAGAAGCTGTCCGGACATTAAAGTTTCCCCAAGATTTTATCTCTTATTCTAACATCCTCCAACCTCAATAAATAACATATACATACATCAAAGGGGTTCTAATCATCCTAGAACCAAATTTTAACAATTAATTTCAATAAATTCTTAATTTCTCAAATTGGGTATTAACCGAGTTTTATCCGTTTTAATCTTCCGAAAACCCATTTGATCCATGAAAATTCAAACCAAAAATCTTTACAGTTTTACACCAACTAAAATATGAGAAATAATCACACTAAATCGTAAAGCAAGTTAAACACTTGCCTTGTGGATAAAATCCGACGACCCCGAGTCAAATCCCGCGGAGCTTGGCTGGAAATCCCCATTTTTTCCTTCCTCTCTTCTCTTCTTCCTTATTATCTTTCTTATCTCTTCTCTTTCTCTCTCTTAGGTAATATTTGGTGAAGAAACGAGGGCTCTCCTCTTATTCAACTCGAAATTGGGTATATACCCAATTGTAAAATGAATCGTGTACTGAATTGTGAGTCCCTACTAGTCTAAAAATCCCCGGGACCTAAACACTACCCCCGGATACTCTATTTTGACTATATCGGCCATTTCGAACCCAACGATGCACTCGAAATCTCCATCCGAGTCACTTAACTATAATTCAATAATTAAACTCAACACATTCCAATACGCGTGTTTTCTAATTAAAATATTTTCCTTTGTCGCTTTACCCAACTACAACATGTAATAAAAATAATCCACTCATATACTTAGTCTCAGTAGAAAATATGATCCATGTAAATATTAATTCGACACTTGAAAACTAATATTTACTATTCACTTTATAATATTAAATTTATTTAATTTTACTCATAAATTCCAGAATTACTATTCATAGTAATTCCTCAAATTACCAAATTAGGCCCATAGTTTGATTTAAATATCTTTAAAAGTTTGGGGTATTACATACTTCCCCCCTTACAATAGAATTTCGTCCTCGAAATTTACATATATTCTGCACCACCACTCTAGGATCACTATATGCACTACATCCTAGTACCCCAAAGTCGAAAGGTACTAACACAATGATCCCCCACCATATTCCACATATCTCAAGGCGTATGCTCTAACGCACTAGCTTAACAAAATCTCTATATGTTACAACGCTACCTCGGTCATAAGGTTGACTCTAACGTCATATCGTACCTAGTGCTTCTTTAAGTGAATATAAAGAAAACGAGCCTATAACCGTTGTTCTAACGTATTGGTCCCATCGGAGATTCGTTACTCTAAGCATTCACTCGTTTACATCACGGCATCTAATTTCCCTCAAAAAGGAAACTACACTAGTGCTCGATTATTCCCGTTAGACTTTTTGCTCATCTTAAGTGTGCTGCCTCTTTGCACAAATATAATTGGATCATTGCGTACTTCCTACGACGTTCTATCCAATCCATTTTCAATCCATTTATAACTTCCTTGTAGCATAATCTCTAGCTTTATATACTACGTCCTTCTATTTCGGGCGGTATATAAAATCAATTTACCAAGGTTCCCGTACACCTTTTTAACCCGTGCCTATCTTCACAACCATCGTAAATGTTTGATACATAACATTATCTCTAAATAATGGGCCTCATTTCCTCGGTCTGGTAATAAAACCTGGGTACCCTTAACCCGAGTATTTCAAAATTCAATTCTTCTGATACTTGGAAATTCAATCCTTCTTAAGGTTAACCCACCAGTCTTCTTGTGATTAACTCACAACAATCTTCTTATATCAGTGCCACTACTCTTACTGGCATTACTTCGTGGTAGTCCCGTGATCAAGTTGTTTCCAACACACGTGATATGAGTACTATCCTAACTATATCCCTATTGCCCAATACCTCTCTTAACTTCTGACATTTTCACGGTTTCATGCATGGGACGTCTCACAAAGCGAAATCTAAATAAGGAACCTTCCCGATACACTACTCCCTCTCTTAGTCGGTCATCAAAATATAACAGTCTAAGGGACACCAATGGGACATTCTAAATCCTACCTCGTTAACCTACTAACATAATTCTACCACTATATCCTTCCATCTTGTCCAAATGGAAATTTCAACTTATCAGGGCGCCTACTCTCTACAAAATCATTACGAACGGCATACCCAAAACGTATTTCCTCTTAATTTTCCTTGAATTCAAAGCCTCGTTATAAGTCTCAAATCAATTTCATTTACCTTACCTCACCCACATACTTGCGGTGAGAGAACAATCTCAGTGCCTCTCCGTAGAACTTATATCTCTATATAATTATAAAGTCATCAAATGGCTCTCAGTCTATAGTGCTTCCTTTACACTAGGTGACTTATCGTCAAAACCAACATCCTTGCATTTTATAATGTCTCTCCACTCCCAACGTCATTAAGGTTCATGTGTGGAGCGTCTCGCGAGAGAAAGCCAAACAGAGAACCCCTCCTATACACTACTACTTAACTTTGTCGGTCGTGGAGGTCCGCTAGTTCAAATATGCCACTAGGATAATCCCATCTCTCCTATTGACAAAAATGTGGCTAGAACTCCTAATTCTGTCAAGGAGCCATACCACAAGAGATTGCATTAATAATAAGTCCTCAGCGTAACCAACAATGACCTTAATCCTATAGCTCAACAATAAATCTTGCATACCTTAAATTATATCTATAAGGTCTCTATGCACTCAAATCGTGGCAATGAATCATCTCCTCATCAAAGTTCCATGTAATCATATACTAAAGGCGAGCTCATCCAGAATTTATCTCGTATTCCATTCTTTACTCTATTCGTATATATATATTTCACACCACATATAAATATATATACAATATACTATACACATCAAGTATATCCATACTTATATATTATACACTATATAAGTATAATAACAATCCCTTAGAGCTATAACTCCGTGGATGCAGTCTCTCAATGCTATGATCTTCCAGGGAATTAATTACATATCATCCTGGGTACCAGTGGTCGGGCTATCACACCGACTTGGTAAAAACCAAATCATCACGTATGGGAAGCGAACATAGTTCCTTACCAGAAATGAGAACGAAACATACCCACCATGTCTCACCCCTGATAAAAAATCACACAATATAGAATGGACACTATGACCTGGGGACTATACACTCACTACTCCTCAAGTTAGGGGCCTCACCCAAATCACATAACTTCCCATGATAGCACTATAGGGGTATGTTTCACATAAATATATCAATCACACACATATATATTTATAAACATATCATATAGATACGCCATATATATATACACAATATGATCTAGCTACTCGTGCATATCTCTCGTAACATTACCACGTATTTCCCAAATATGAAATTCGATTTAATTTCATAAGTATTCACTTACTTGTAATATAAATAAATGTTAAGCTTATTACAACTAGCTCGTATCCCAATTACATCTGAAATTCTTAGTCGAATCCCATGGGTCCTTTTCTCATAAGAACTCTTAAAAATCACCAATTCTCATAAGTTTAATTTAAGGCAGATTACACACCTTGCCCTAAAGCAGTTGTAATTCACGCTACAGAAGTTCAAATAACTAGTGAATCTATCATTCCACTGAAGAACCTTCTATCTCCATTGTACCTCCCTTACTTCGGTACTAAATTCACTTAACCATGTCACTCTTTATTCACCGTTGGTCTCTGACCGATCTTTATGTGAATTACCTCGAAACTGCATTCTCTTCCTTTCCTTCTAAATTAAAGGAATTTGCAGTTAAAACCATCCGTAAGATTCATTTATGAGCGAAACATTATGCTCCCCCAATTATGATGACCATCGTTCCCACCATTTGATCTTTTTCTTACGAGTGAAATTTTTTTCCTCAAATTTTCATATATGCGTATTTCCATACTCAACTCTAAGACAAAGATTTTGAGCCTTCTTCTTCCTTTGGATAGAGATACACTGCTTTCGCTTAGCTCAACTTCAATGTACAGTCCTTATCAAAGACCTTTCAAACTTTTTCCCAATTTATCTTCACTGGGTAATTCAAGTTTAGCACCATTCTCTACTACATCGATACTTGATAATTATAACTACTATACTTTAGTAGTCGTTGCAGCAATCCATGATTCCCTAAGGAAAGTGACCTCTACCGTGGTTCTCATTCCCAACATCAACATATAGCTTTAATTAAGCCCCGCCTCCTACTGCCCTCACAATGGCCTTCCATGGTAGCCCTTCGTCGATTGCCACACGAATCCCGAACGAGCGCGCAAAAGATTTACGATTATCTTACATAATGGAAGGAGAATGAAATCTCACAAGAGGATATCAACAATCCAAATAAGGAGTCTCTATATCAAATCAAAAGCAACGCTGAAAGCGTAGTACGTCCGCACAGAGTCCTAAGGACACTAGAACCTGATGCTCTGATACCACTTGTGACAACTTGCCTAATAAAATACCAAGCGATCACTCCTATATAAAATTTAAACATGAGTCTCATATGGTTCATTCTCAACATCACTCTCGAAAACCAATTTAATTACTAATATCCTATTAGATTGGCATCAAAATTTTAATTAACTAATCTTTTTAACCAAACCATTCAAATAAAACAATTACAACAATTTATATGAAATAACTGAAATGAAATAAAGTAACCGAACACTCGGTACAAAATAATACAACCAAATCGAATGCCACACAAAAAGGCGGTAAAAGAATAAATGAGTACTGTTGGGCCATCAACCCGAATATGTCTACAATACCTCCTATCTAGATCTCAATTATAGAAGCGTCTAAAATAAATCTGCATGCATCCACAACTGCTGCAGCAAACGTCTGACTCAAAGGAATCATCATCCATGCGTCCCTGTGTCTGGACACCTATATATATATATATATATATATATATATATATATATCAAGAGAGGGGGAGAAAAGATAAACGGGTCAGAGCCCAAGTTTTGAAAGCGTTTTAGCAAGTGCTTAAAATCCATATTTTAAAATATGATATTTCTCATATTTAAACTGGTATCGCTCTCACATAAGATACACCTCACCCCTCAACTAATAGTGCATCACTATCGCCTACCTTTTAAGCAACCTAGTTAAGTTAGCCTGCCTAACTAATGTATTTACCCATCTTATAACAATTCTCATAAAACCGAGTACAAAGGACTAAACTTCTCCCTATTCTCAACATTACGTTACGTTCGTGTGTGGGCTTTCTCGCGAAGCAAAATCCAAACAAGGAACCCCCCCTCCCCCGATGCACTACTAGGTGACAATATTGATCGTCGGGATCCGTTAGGCCCTCAGTACATACCGCATCTTATATAATCCCGTATATATATAGTTCTCATTAGAACCTATGATCCATATTCATATAAATCTGGATATAAATATAACGGAAAGAGTATATTACTTTATTCATTCTTTTCCCTATTATACAAAGTTACGTTATCTTATATCTCATCTCATATATAAATAATATACTATACGCAACAAGTATAATAATCAATCCACCGAACTATAATATAAGTAGCTTAGTCATTCTTATCTACTAAGAAATGGTGGAACATCACAAGTATACATGTATTTTATTCTCAGTACATATATTCACATCTGGCACCCCTAGCCTAAGCTGCGGTGCACACATACTCGGCTATCAAATCCCAGTACATAACGTACACAAGGATCACGCGTTCCGAATCACTCCGGAAATGTATCGATACAAATCACACATATTAGAGGCGAACATAGTGTGACAACCCGCCTACTAAAATAATAGGTGGCCAGCCCAATACTCCAATAATTACAGGAATCATAGATGGTCCATTCTTAGCATCACTGTCGATTAAAATAATAGTATGAGACAACCACCAATCATTTTAGAAAACGGATTGTCATATACAAAAAATTTAAAAGTAAAAGAGAAACACTTAGACAATCCCATTTGTAAAAACGGTGGGTATCAAAAATCGATGAATAAAGTATGACCATACAATAAATAATCACCGAATAAGCTGTCGGTGCACAGACCAATACAAATAATATATTCAGTATTACAATCAATAATTACAATATAATAAATGAGTGCAATACCTTGGGCAAACACGCCCGAATAAAAGTACTGAACATAACTGGAGTACAGAAGAAAGTAGCGTCTACTACGAGTATCCTACAACATCCGCAATATGCTGTAGCTCCATGACAACTGGAATGAAATATGTAAATACAGGTGTCCCTGCGGAAGCGCACCTGTAACGGCAAGGAAATGCAGCACAAGAAATATAGAAACCGGTCAGGGCCGGGTTCGATATGATTACCATGTGACTAAAATGCATGACAGTTAAATGCGTAATTCTCTCGCAGATAACAATAATATTCCTCACCTCTCAATCTAGCAGCAACCTAGCCCAATAACGTGAGATGTTATAGTTAACCCTAAGTACTAAGGGCTAACTTTTCCCCATTCTCAACACTATGCCCTATTCGTGCGTGGGGTGTCTCGCAAAGCGAAATCCAAACAAGGAACCCCCCCGATACACTACTACTTAGGCAAGGTTGATCATCGAGATCCATTAGACCCTAAGCACGAAACAATAAATAGTGTGTGTGCGTAAGTGCAGGAGGTCACAACTACAACTACTCGAGAAATATAAACATAAACCCGTCCATCATCTAATGGCACAATTCCTAATTCTTTATTTAGGAATATACATATATATGGTAAATTCATTTTATCAAATGTTTACCAATTTATCTCATTTCAAAACCTTCTTTATCAAATTTATTTCCTTTCTTCCATCTAGGAAAAATATATAATTTAAAGCAAGTTTTATTATCATAAAAATGCTTTACTTTCAAATCATATCATCCATTTTCCTTCTTCCATCCGGAAAATGTATTTAACATCCCATTTCCCTTCTTCTATCCGGGAAATGTAAATTAAAGCCATTTTATTATCATAAAATGCTTTAATTACCAATAATGTCCCACATTATTGAATCATAGTTATATATTATATAATATAACGAAATCTAAGACCGCCCGTCCGGGTTTCCCCACTGTGCGCGCCCCTAAATGGCTATCATCTTCCAGGGCCTCCAAGACAACCTGGGATCCTATCGAAACGTCGGGAAGCGGCCATGAGCCTGCGTGGGAGCCAAGACCACACCCAGAATCTTCCTACCCAGCACAGAAAAATATACAACCATAAGCGCTCCCATGGCCTAGGGACTATATCCACCCTGCATCATCAGCCAGGGGGCTTCACCACAACGCGCGCGACTTCCCTTATGATAGCGATTTAGAGAGGTGTGTATCCATAAATTATTATTTATGAAAAACATTACTTTTTCCATTTTTGAAAACTCATATTTTACATTTCCAAAAGTCATCCATTTAGTCATTAAGCACCAAGCTTTAGAAGGTGCAATTCATTCTTATTATGTCATATATTATTAATGACCTAAGACCCAAAGTGCCACTAACCTCAAATTAGTCTCTTAGACTTCAATATAATGTTTTAACTCATTAAAGTGAATCTCCCTCAAGGAGAGTCTCCCGATTGTCTCAACCTTAACATTTTATCTCCAATTCATCTCTAGGTTAATCTCCCAAATATTTCGGATATCAACGTACGCAACTTAGCCCTCGGGTAAGCCTAATTATCCTATTTAATCCTAGGGCATTAATCTACCCAAAACCACCCTCTAGGACTCTTAATTACTTCCCAAAGGAAGGTTCCTAAACCTTGGACCTAAAAGAAAAAGGGCTAAAAAAATCGAATTAAGAAAATCTCACAAAAACAGGGGAACCGAATCGATTCGCCCCTTTGGCCGAATCGATTCGCCCTTGGGCCGAATCGATTCGGTGAGCAAAAACTGACTTTCTGCAATTGCCGAATCGATTCGGTTTTAACCCGAATCGATTCAGTATGCAAGACCTGTAACCTTCTCCTTATCCGAATCGATTCGCCCTTAGGGCCGAATCGATTCGGTCCTGGGATTTTGCCCAGTTTGGGCGACGGGTTACATAAACCCTAAAATCCCAAAACCTCCAATCTTTGCTTTTACCCAATATCAACAACATCTAATTCCACCAAATCATTCCTACACCATTTACAACTACTAATTTATCCTCAAATCCAATTAAAACTAAGATTTAAGGGTTTAATCATCAAAATCAACATATACCCATTTATGGGTTAAATCTCCAAAACCTAACTACACATGCAATTTATCACATTAAATCAATATCTAGCAAGTAAGAAACTTGCCTCGAGGTTCGTAGTCTCGGAACACCTCCGGTAGCGACGGATTCCGGCCCGAATCTTCCTTTTCTCTCTTTTTTTCCCAACTCTCTCTTCTCTCTCTCTCTCTCTCTCCTTTGGCTTTTTCACACAAATGAAGAAAAAAGAAGGGGGTGGGGGATTTATAAGGGTCTAAAAATATAAACTCCCACTCCTAAATGCTAATACACCACTAAAATGACTCGTAACCACTTAATTGAGTCATAACCCCTTAAAAATGCCTAAACCCCAAAAATTACAACTGGGCACTTATTTCGACTATCTCGACTATTCTAAAAACAACCGCACCCCCTATTTTGGCATTCGGGAAAGTGTGAACTATTTTTACGTTCCAATTCCATTTTGATTTATTAATTATACCCAATATCATATATAGGTCATAACCGTCGTTTTACATATAACGACGCAAAATACACAATATAACACTATTTACCTTCTCATAACGGTAAATAGTCAAAACATAGTAAATATTATCCCTAAGTCTCACGGGAAATAATATTTACTCCAACATCCTTAATTTTATAAAATTAGCCCATTAGGCAAAATAGTATAAAATTGTCGCTCAAATCTTTGGGTTGTTACATACTCCCCCCCTTAAAGGGGAATTTTGCCCTCAAAATTCAGGCGTAACCCATAACCATAAAAAGGGTATAATATAATAAAAACCGTGCTATCCTACTAGCAAACCCCAACACTACTTACTCCTATTCGCGTTGGCGTATTCCTCAAAAGTCTACTTGCTCAAAGAACCAAATCTAAAGGAAGGTTCCCGGACCACTCCCAGTCCCAGGAATATACTATTCGCTGTTTCCATTCCAACGGGTAGACAAGGCATATTGCCATCTATACTAGGCTACGCACGGCCTAATGTTTATCGAAAATGATCCAAACTATTGCACGGAAATTCGATCCATAGAAACTACTACTCCGATCTCTCCTTAATTCAGACCCACCCTTCCAATTACGGGTGGTAGGATATACCCCATATCCCTATGGCTCCCATTCTTCCTGGAAACTTTACCTGTACCTTGACACAAATGTCTCGTCTCGGTTCACTACCATTTGATAGGAAACCGCATACCGATCCAAAACTCCTACTAAGAAGAGATGGGCGTACACCTCCCGCTTAGTCCGCCCATAACCATCGAGCAATCAGCGATTCATCAAATGATCCACAGTTTTCTCAACTAGAATCATGACCGTTGCATTATCGACATTTTGATAAAATGTCCACGGATATACCCGTCCTCGATCCACACTACTCTCTACCCACAAGTAGGTGAAAGGGTCAATCACGGTCATAAATGCTCTTACAATAGCGTCCCTTCGGTGAAGCTCACTCCACTTGGCATTCCATGCCACGAATAAATCTCTAAGACGGTATCTACTCGGCGCCTACACTACTCCCGTTCGCATTGCCTTAGCGAAAGGGAATATCCTATAGATAGTCCTTTACGATCACAAGTTTGTTATTCGTGAAAGGACTCTAAATTCCTGCCCAGGAGAAATGCCTCTAAGTCTTTAAGACAAATACTACCGCCATGAACTTTAAATCAAGCGTGGGACGACACTTCATAAAAGTGTGAGACACACAAATAATAGGTCCATGTTCCCATACTCATACTTCCTGTTCCTGGCCAAGACTCGTTTGTTAAATACACTCCTGATCATAACAACACGAGTGCAGGAGAAAAGTCAGCTCATACTTCAACTCCTCCAAAGGTAGGTTACCCGTGTAACCCTCTATCTACGAGAGGCCTCACCACTAATGGCCTATCCTTCCAACTAGCTCGAAATCCCATACTTCTCGTCTAGGGACCAAATCCTACTAAGAGTTAACCCACAAACCTATTGTGGTCAACTCCCCACCATCTTCCTAAAATAACGCCGCATGCCCTAAGGGCCTAGCATCCTAAGAATCCTAAGGTCAATCTATCTATCCTAACCTAGTCGTATAAGTATAATACTAAGTATCCCTAGTGTCCAAGACCTTTCCCGACTTCCGACATTAGCTCGGTTTCATGCGTGGGACGTCTCGCCGAAGCGAAATCCAAACAAGGAACCCTCCCGTTACACTACTACCTCGCATTGTCAGTCGTCGAGAAGTAGCGGTCGAAGACACATGATCGGGAACTACGAAATCCTAACTCGAAATTCTACTACTACATATATACGTCTACGTCCTACCATAACTATCGACTGAGGCATTTACTTTCAGTAAGATGCCACCAACACTCTACTCCAAGATACACATACCTCTACACAAATGGCCTTCCCATTAAGGCACAACCATAAGTCCCTATCGAGCTTTCAAAATCTTAATCTTCCCCATATCTATCAGAGGAAATCTATCATAGTGCTCATACATCGCACATCAACTTAGCCCTTAATCACTCATATACGTGATTCTTGGCTAAACCTTCCAACCCAGCACTTAACCAACAGAAAAGAAAAGAAAGAAGAAAAGAACAGAAAAAGAAATGCACATCTCTCCACTCCCAACGTCGTTAAGGTTCATGCGTGGAGCGTCTCGCCGAAGCAAAATCCAAACAAGGAACCCCTCCACGCAGTCACCTTAACTAGCCGGTCATGGAGATAAGGCAATAGCATACACAAGCAAAGCAAACAAAGAAAGCAAACAGAATAAAAACAAAAATAAAGGAAACTATCTACATACTGTAAACCGCCTCTATAAAGTCTCAACCCGTATCCAGGAGAGATATTATAGAACAACTAATCCTCCTCCTAGAACTAGCACTAGGATAGCCTCGCGGTATATTCGCTTGCTATCATCCCAACCAACCTAAGAATATCTCTACTCGTATAATATATAATACAAGTAGTACGTACCACACATATCACCACTCGCCCCATAACGAGTGTGAAGGAAAATATAGAACTCCCCTATCATGGAAGTCACATAAATATACTTACTATGTATATATATAAAAGTACCGATACTATCACAAGCTCGATATACACACCCGAATCTAGGGTTAACACCATACTACTCCCTCCAACCTAAGGAATGCACTACTCGCACCTTAGTTAGAAAGTCCCACCAACATACTAGCCAACCTCCTTGGCTACGACTGATAGTTCTAAGATACGACATTCTAGTCTTACCCGAACCAAACTACTTCTCTAAAAAAGTGTTTCCAACACTTACTTACGAGCCTAGCATTTCCACTGAAAGGCTCTCTCTATGGGCAAAACATTCTGCCCCACCATAAAGAGGCGATTATCATTTCCGCCACTTCAACCTTACTCCTAAGGGTGAAAGATTTTCCTCAAATCCTCACACCTGAGCACTCCTATACCCAACTCCAGACCAACACTCTCGGGCCTCACGCTCTCACCGAACGAGGTTACACTTCCTCTATCCGTCTGAACTTCAACATGTGGTCCTTGTCAAGGACCTCTCAGTTCCAAATTGACATTGCTTGGAGTCCCAAGCATAGCACCACCCTCTATCGACAGCGGTACTTGGGAAAACTATTTTCACCATACTTAGTAGTTACGGCAGCATTATAAAATAATGCTACAAAGGGAGAGACCTCTAAAGCAGTCCTTATTCCCGTCCACAGCCTACAGCTTATAGTAATCCCATCATATGACGCCTTCACCACGGCCTTCTTCAACTCCCTTCATCTAAAGACTTACGAGTCCCACACGAACGCGCAGAAGATCTTCGGGGTTCTCATACTATAGCAGGAGAACAAAATCTCACTAGAGAATCCAATGACCTTATTCCTAAGGCTCTACATCAATCAGAGAGAAACGCAGAAGACGTAAAACATCCGCACAGATTCCTAAGGACTCTAGAACCTAATGCTCTGATACCATCTGTGACAACCCGCCTACTAAAATAATAGGTGTCCAGCCCAATACTCCAATAATTACAGGAATCATAGATGGTCCATTCTTAGCATCACTGTCGATTAAAATAATAGTATGAGACAACCACCAATCATTTTAGAAAATGGATTGTCATATACAAAAAATTTAAAAGTAAAAGAGAAACACTTAGACAATCCCATTTGTAAACCCGGTGGGTATCAAAAATCGATGAATAAAGTATGACCATACAATAAATAATCACCGAATAAGATGTCGGTGCACAGACCAATACAAATAATATATTCAGTATTACAATCAATATTTACAATATAATAAATGAGTGCAATACCTTGGGCAAACACGCCCGAATAAAAGTACTGAACATAACTAGAGTACAGAAGAAAGTAGCGTCTACTACGAGTATCCTACAACATCCGCAATATGCTGTAGCTCCATGACAACTGGAATGAAATATGTAAATATAGGTGTCCCTGCGGAAGCGCACCTGTAACGGCAAGGAAATACAGCACAAGAAATATAGAAACCGGTCAGGGCCGGGTTCGATATGATTACCATGTGACTAAAATGCATGACAGTTAAATGCGTAATTCTCTCGCAGATAACAATAATATTCCTCACCTCTCAATCTAGCAGCAACCTAGCGCAATAACGTGAGATGTTATAGTTAACCCTAAGTACTAAGGGCTAACTTTTCCCCATTCTCAACACTATGCCCTATTCATGCGTGGGGTGTCTCGCAAAGCGAAATCCAAACAAGGAACCCCCCCGATACACTACTACTTAGGCAAGGTTGATCATCGAGATCCATTAGACCCTAAGCACGAAACAATAAATAGTGTGTGTGCGTAAGTGCAGGAGGTCACAACTACAACTACTCGAGAAATATAAACATAAACCCGTCCATCATCTAATGGCACAATTCCTAATTCTTTATTTAGGAATATACATATATATGGTAAATTCATTTTATCAAATGTTTACCAATTTATCTCATTTCAAAACCTTCTTTATCAAATTTATTTCCTTTCTTCCATCTAGGAAAAATATATAATTTAAAGCAAGTTTTATTATCATAAAAATGCTTTACTTTCAAATCATATCATCCATTTTCCTTCTTCCATCCGGAAAATGTATTTAACATCCCATTTCCCTTCTTCTATCTGGGAAATGTAAATTAAAGCCATTTTATTATCATAAAATGCTTTAATTACCAATAATGTCCCACATTATTGAATCATAGTTATATATTCTATAATATAACGAAATCTAATACCGCCCGTCCGGGTTTCCCCACTGTGCGCGCCCCTAAATGGCTATCATCTTCCAGGGCCTCCAAGACAACCTGGGATCCTATCGAAACGTCGGGAAGCGGCCATGAGCCTGCGTGGGAGCCAAGACCACACCCGGAATCTTCCTACCCAGCACAGAAAAATATACAACCATAAGCGCTCCCATGGCCTAGGGACTATATCCACCTTGCATCATCAGCCAGGGGGCTTCACCACAACGCGCGCGACTTCCCTTATGATAGCGATTTAGAGAGGTGTGTATCCATAAATTATTATTTATGAAAAACATTACTTTTTCCATTTTTGAAAACTCATATTTTACATTTCCAAAAGTCATCCATTTAGTCATTAAGCACCAAGCTTTAGAAGGTGCAATTCATTCTTATTATGTCATATATTATTAATGACCTAAGACCCAAAGTGCCACTAACCTCAAATTAGTCTCTTAGACTTCAATATATTATTTTAACTCATTAAAGTGAATCTCCCTCAAGGAGAGTCTCCCAATTATCTCAACCTTAACATTTTATCTCCAATTCATCTCTAGGTTAATCTCCCAAATATTTCGGATATCAACCTACGCAACTTAGCCCTCGGGTAAGCCTAATTATCCTATTTAATCCTAGGGCATTAATCTACCCAAAACCACCCTCTAGGACTCTTAATTACTTCCCAAAGGAAGGTTCCTAAACCTTGGACCTAAAAGAAAAAGGGCTAAAAAAAATCGAATTAAGAAAATCTCACAAAAACAGGGGAACCGAATCGATTCGACCCTTGGGCCGAATCGATTCGCCCTTGCGAATCGATTCGCTAAATAGCCGAATCGATTCGGTGAGCAAAAACTTACTTTCTGCAATTGCCGAATCGATTCGGTTTTAACCCAAATCGATTCGGTATTCAAGACCTGTAGCCTTCTCCTTATCCAAATCGATTCGCCCTTAGGGCCGAATCGATTCGGTCCTGGGATTTTGCCCAGTTTGGGCGACGGGTTACATAAACCCTAAAATCCCAAAACCTCCAATCTTTGCTTTTACCCAATATCAACAACATCTAATTCCACCAAATCATTCCTACACCATTTACAACTACTAATTTATCCTCAAATCCAATTAAAACTAAGATTTAAGGGTTTAATCATCAAAATCAACATATACCCATTTATGGGTTAAATCTCCAAAACCTAACTACACATGCAATTTATCACATTAAATCAATATCTAGCAAGTAAGAAACTTGACTCGAGGTTCGTAGTCTCGGAACACCTCCGGTAGCGACGGATTCCGGCCCGAATCTTCCTTTTCTCTCTTTTTCTCCCAACTCTCTCTTCTCTCTCTCTCTCTCTCCTTTGGCTTTTTCACACAAATGAAGAAAAAAGAAGGGGGTGGGGGATTTATAAGGGTCTAAAAATATAAACTCCCACTCCTAAATGCTAATACACCACTAAAATGACTCGTAACCACTTAATTGAGTCATAACCCCTTAAAAATGCCTAAATCCCAAAAATTACAACTGGGCACTTATTTCGACTATCTCGACTATTCTAAAAACAACCGCACCCCCTATTTTGGCATTCGGGAAAGTGTGAACTATTTTTACGTTCCAATTCTATTTTGATTTATTAATTATACCCAATATCATATATAGGTCATAACCGTCGTTTTACATATAACGACGCAAAATACACAATATAACACTATTTACCTTCTCATAACGGTAAATAGTCAAAACATAGTAAATATTATCCCTAAGTCTCACGGGAAATAATATTTACTCCAACATCCTTAATTTTATAAAATTAGCCCATTAGGCAAAATAGTATAAAATTGTCGCTCAAATATTTGGGTTGTTACACATAGTTCTCATACCCACGGGTCATGCACATACCTACGCTCCCATAGTCAATAGACTTATCAACTCACAAATAAGCCCTTCACAGTCCTATGTTCTTGAGGTACCAAATCTAAATCCCCCAAAGGCACACAAGATAAGATTGTCCTCTTCCGAAAATCGGCCTCCCGTGATAGCAAGTATGGTAGGTATGTCATAAACATAATAAACAATAATATAGGTACACATTACACCTATATAAATATAAGATCAACGAGGTATTTACACAACCATATGATAACGATAGCTATTTGTCTCACCTATACATATAATAATAATGGGTATTTATCTCACCCATAGGTATTTATTTAACCCATATATATAATAATATCAGGGCATACGTATAGCCCATATAATAAATCTCATACGTAGAATATTTATATCTCGAATATGCTATGCATTTCGATTATAACCAATCCTCTATATATTATTTCCTAGCTTCTCTCACCGCATGATGATAATACCAATTGCACCGATATATTTATTCGTCTCATATTATATATATTTTAACGACATCGTATATATAATCTATATCACTTCTTCAATAAATTATGGCTATAATTTCAAAACCCTTATAGCGATAGCCAATAACCTCGAATGTTTCCATTCGTAATAATATAAGAATTTACACACATAAAATACAACCCCAATACGTACTCTCTTATTTAATATTCAAATCACTCCTTAATTACTTCATAAGGATTTTTGTATACATATATATGTTCTCGAATATACCAATTCGTAATAATTAACTATCATACGCACTACGTATCTTTATTCGGTAGGTATCTCATCACCTATAATAATCGTCGTCCAAAGACGTATAGAATAATTGCTCAATTCTCTGTATCCCATATCTTAAATTTCATCCTAGTCACTTCGTAGGATTTTTACACAATTAAAATTGACATATAAGTACAATTCAATGCGCACAATCTATTATTACTATAAAATGCAAGACAAGGCATTTAATGTCCTCTTCACCTAAGCTATCCACGTCAGAGACCCATTAAATCTATCTATATCTCTATACTGTCCTCGTCAGATGCATTGCACACTCTAAACCACAAAACAAAACCCTATACATCTTCCTTTCTCTCTCTTTCTCTCTTCACTCTCTCACCGTCACCTGTCACCCCCATCACCATGACCCATGTAATAACCCGCCCTTTTGGAGATAATTAAATTCCATAATTAAGTATAATTTGGAATTTTGAGAATATCTCGAAATAGTAATTTTTGGGATTTTCAAGGATTTAATGATTTTCGAAGGGTGTTATAAATTATTTTGGGACTATATAGGTCGAAATAATTTAATTATATGTCGCCGTGGAGTATAGCGACAAAAGAGGTAAGATTTTGAGTAGAAAACCCGCATTTTTTTATTTTGGGTTGGAATAGTGATTTGCGCTCAAGTACCTCGGATGAAAATTTTGACCGCGCCACGAGTCTCGGAATGTCCGAGATAGTCGGAAAAGAGTGTCCGATTGTCGAAATTGAGTTTCGGGTAATTTTAGAGGTAAAAGTAACTCGTAATTGGGTAAACGAGTCGTTTTTGGGTTTTATGGGTTTAAACCCTTTTCCTTTCTATATAAAGAGGGAGAGTGGGAGAAAAAGAGAAAGAAGGAAAGAAAAGAGAGAGAAGAGAAAGAGGAGGAGAGAAAAGAGGAGAAAGGGGGAAACTCCCACCAAACTCCGCGGGATTCGGCTCGAGGTCGTCGGATTTCATCCTCCAGGCAAGTGTTTACTTGCTTTATCTACTTTTGTGCATTAATCTCATATCATAGTTGGTAAAAATATGATTTTGGGGTTAGAACCCTTAAAATAAATTGGGTAAAAGTTGATTATGAGTTTACACATTGATGTAGTGTAAACTCTTAATGATTTTTAGTGTCAAAACCATGTTAATGGAGTATAAAATGGGTTTAAAGGTTAAGTTGGGGTTTTTATGGTTTTAGGGTTTAAAACTAAGAGAAATGAGTTAATGCCCCAAAATAATTGATGTGTTAGTTGTAAAACATAGATTAGATGTTTATTGAGTTGTTGGGTGAGGTTAGAAACAACAAAAATGGAGAAAAATGGAGTTTGGGATTTTGGGAGAGATAATGAATAGTAACCCGTAGCCTTCGGGGTCATTTTCGGCCAAGAAGATAAATGATTTTGCTTTCGGCCAAAACATGAAAGTTGTAGATCTTTTCGATACGGTAGCGTGGGCGCCGACCGCGTATTTTTCTGATTTTTCTACGATTTGATATGATTTTTACAAGATGACAGCTCCGGGGTGAAATCATCAACTCGGAAATCAAATCGGGAATTGGAAAAATTACGGCTACAATTAATGTCGTAGATGTTCGGAATAATTTTTGGGTTAGTTTAGAAACCCCGAAAATGAATTTGGGTTGCTGGATTAAGGATTTGAGGAATTAAAGTTTTGAGGACCTGGTGTGACCGGTCGACCGCGCCACTATGGCTGGTCGACCGCGTCAAGGAAATTGGGCCTACTGCTTTGTTTCGTAGGCTTATCTGCAACCCGTGGTCGACCGGGGGTTTGGGACCGGTCGACCGGTGCCCTGTTTTTAGCCCAAGATTTTGGAGATTATTATTATTTCTCCTCTTCGAGTTTAAAGTTTAAGGGCCCTCTAAATTAAAGTATATTAGAGGGTTATGTCCTAAGGGACTTGTGGATTTGGGGAACATATATATATATGTATATTCACTTAGACTGAATTATTATATTTGAGATATCTAATAAATCCTTAAGAGATGATTAAGGTAATTATTATTTGTCGGAGTAAGAAATACTTTGGATTTAGAATCATGCTAATATGAATGCATGATTATGATTCCTGGAGGGAATCTTTGGGATTATGGTCATCGTTAGATGCTATAGGCCATTATGGCCGTTTATATATATTCTAGGAAGAATATGTAGGATATGTATATACTGTGTGTTTTAGGTATATATATATATTATGATGGAAATGATTTTGAAAATATAAAAATGAATATTTTCAAAATGGCAAATAAATGATTTTTATAATTGATAAAATATGGTTTACACACCTCTCTAAATCGCTATCATAAGGGAAGTTGCGTTCGTATGGTGAAGTCCCCTGGCTAATGAATGCAGGGTGGATATAGTCCTATAGGCCATGTGATCGTTTGTTGATATATTTTTCTGCGCTGGTTAGGAGATTCCGGGTGTGGTCTTGACTATCCCGCAGGCACATGGTCGCTTCCCAACGTCTTGCGATGTAGGATCCCAGGTTGTCTTATGATAGGCCCTGGAAGATGATAGCCATTTAGGGGTGCGCACAGTGGAGAAATCCGGACAGGTGGTCTTAGAACGCGTTATATTAATGCAATTCATGATAATGGATTGGCTTTAATCACATTTCCTGGATATAGGAAGGGAAATGGGTTATATAATTTGGCTTCGGTAACACTTCCCGGATGGAAGAAGGGATGTGGAAGCATATGATATGATCAAAGCATTTTCATGATAATGAAAATGGCTTTGAATACATTTCCTGAATATAAAAAGGGAAATGGGATATTTTCAAAAGGAAAAGCATTTTTATGTTAATAAAATTGGCTTTTAAAAAGATATATGTTTTGATAAAGCAATTCATGCTAATGAATTGGCTTTAAATACATCTCCTGGATATGAGAAGGGAAATGGAAGTTTTTGAAATGAAAAGGATAAGTATTTATAAATACTTTGTGTATCAAATACACCTCAGTCCGGGAGGTAGATCCGGATGTGTATTATAAAGATATAATTGATTTGGTAATCCTCCGTCCGGGAGATATTATCCGGACTTACATTATAGATGTATGTATATGTATAAATCGAGTGCCGAGGGTCTAATGGATCCCGACGATCGACCGTGCCGCATAGTAGTGTATCGGGGGGTTCCTTGTTTGGATTTCTCTTCGCGAGACACCCCACGCACGAATATGGCACTGTGTTGAGGCTAGGGAGAAGTTTAAATCCTTAATGCTCTAATATTCTAAATGTTTATGGTATATATATATTATATATATCTTTCGGTACTGAGGGACTGGCGGATCTTGACGATCGAACTTGCCGCATAGTAGTGTATCAGGGGGTTCCTTGTTTGTATTTCGCTTCGCGAGACACTCCCGCACGAACATGGCATAGCATCGAGATTAGAGTGAAGTTTAGCCCTTGGTACATCTGTTTGACTATCTAGGGTAGATAGTGGTTGGGTATTAGACTAGTTGAGCAGGGTAGCTTGACTAGGATGTTTAGAGGGATGCGCTAGGAGTGCACTGTTAGAGGAGAGGTAAGGGGTATCTCATGGGAGTGCGATACCAGTTTATATATGAGATGAAAACTATTTTTCTAAAAATAAAGCATTTATGCACTTGGAAAATATTTTCAAAACATTCGGGCTCTGACCCGTTTTATCTACTCTCCTTTCCTTCTATATATTATATATATATAGGTGTCCAGACACAGGGACGCCTGGATGGAAATTCTTTCGAGTCAGACGTGTGCTGCAGCAGCTGTGGATGCTTGCGGGTTATCGGTAGACGCTTCTTTCCTTGCACTCTAGATAAGAGATATTGTACAAACATTCGGGCCAACGGTCCAACTGATTTTATTTATTCTTCGCACGATATTCGATATGGTTGTATTATTTAGGACCGAGTGTTCGGTTATTTTAATTTATTTCATTTCCATTTCAGTTCATCTACGCATTTAATTGTGGATGTTTTAATTTGATCACTAAAAAGAGTAGTTAGTTAAAAGTTTTTAACGCTCACCTAATAGGATATTAGTAATTAAATGCATTTTCGACAGTGATGCTAAGAATTATCCATATGAGACTCCTGTTTTAATTTAATATTGGAGTGATCGCCCGGTATCTTATTAGGCGGGGTGTTACAGATGGTATCAGAGCATCAGGTTCTAGTGTCCTTAGGAATCTGTGCGGACGTACTACGCTTTCAGCGTTGCTCTCGATTTGTTATAGAGCCTCAGGATTAGGATTGTTGATTTCTCTTGTGAGATTTCTTTCTCCTGCCATATTAGAGGATTCTAGAAATCTTTTACTCGCTCGTCGAGAATCAGGTGCGGAGCTCGGAGGGCAGCAGGAGATGGAGCTTAGCTGGGGAAGCTGGTGGAAGTTGGGGACGAGGACCTTAGTAGAGTTCACTCTCCTTATAGTAATTGTTAAGGACTTTGGCGGCAACTACTAAGGAATGGTAGTTAGGAGTACCACAGTACCACTGAAGTTGAGAGTGGTACTAAAGTTAAATTCCTCATTGAAGTTGAGGGTTCAAAAGGGATCTTACGGATAGTCTTAACCGTGAGTCCCCACAATTTAGTTGGTATGAGAAGAATGTTGTTAGGAGTTTTACCTCAGAAGGAAGAGGTATATTTGGCGTGGCTAGATGAAGTTGTGGTGTTCGATAGCCTTAGACTCGTGTGTGTAATATGCGTTTTGTTTCGATCTCGATAACATAATAATATAGGTTTGTGTGTTTTCCGCGATAGCGGAATTTTGTTTTCTTTCACTCACCATAGAGGCGGGTGATTATATTTTGTATATATACGTATAAGGTATATGGTATATCGGAGCGATAGCAGGCTAATGATGGAAAGTCTATCGTGTCCGCAGTTCCTGGAGGGAACGGATTGTGATTGCGGTGTCTCACCTGGACACAGGTTGAGTACACCTTTGTTATTATGGATTGATGGAACCTCGATAAGCAAAGGCTTCCTTATTTTGGTTTGTATATGTGGCAACCTTATAGATATAATTTAAGGCCCACATGATCATTGTTGAGCTGTGAGATTTAGCTCAGTACTGGTTTGTGCGAAGACTTAGAATTAGTGCGAGCGCTTGGTGATGTGACTCTTAGTTAGAGATAGGAGTTCAAATCACCTTTTGTTGATAAGGGATAGGATTGTCCCGGTTGCATATCTGAAATAACGGGACTCCGTGACCGACGCAGTCAAGTGTTAATGTGTGGAGGGGTTCCTTGTTTGGATTTCGCTTTGCGAGACACTCCACACATGACTCTTAACTGGGTCGGGCTTGGAGAGCTGTTATGGGATGCAAGGATGTGGGTTAGTCTTATAGTGTAAATGAACCATTATAGACTATGAGCCCTGTGATGATGGTACGCTTATGGAAATATGGTGCTATGGAAGAGCACTAAAGTGGTCCTCTCGCCACAAGTTGTTGAGTGGAGTAGGACTTAGAGAAATTTCATTGAGGATAAGAGTCAGGCCTTAATGAGAAGGCAAATTTGGAGGAAATATGTGACCGGTGTGATATAAGAAGTCTTCCTACAGAGTGTAGGCACTTTGATTAGTTAGGTTTCCTTTCGTATGGGTGGAAGGATAAGGTAGTAGGAATGCGTTTGTAGGTTAGTTTAGTAAGATTTAGGACGTCCTGCTGGTGTGCCTTAGGTCGTTATATCTCGATAATCGACAACGCGAGGGAGTAGTGTAACGGGAGGGTTCCTTGTCTGGATTTCGCTTTGGCGAGACGTCCCACGCACATAACCAAAAAATGTCGGGAGTTGAGAGAGGCCTTGGGCACTAGAGATATAATTAGGATACTCGTTTCGCTTAGGTAGGGTAACACATAGATAGTAGCATTGCAGGATGTAGGCTCGATAGAGTTAGTGATGCCGAGGTTAGGAGTTTGGACTTTCCTGGGTCGGGAGGACCCATAGATGAGTATTACACCGAGGAAAGAGACCCTTATTGGGAGAGAGTGTAACGTGTCGAACCTTCGCTATGGTTGTGCAGATGTGCACAAGTTAGGAAGATGTATGGGCGCCTTGGCAAGGTGGTTTGGTATACCGCCTAGTTAAGATAGGAGTAGTATATAAGGTTGAAATTCATGCCAAGAGGCATTTTAGAGGATGGGTATTAAGTGACGTATTAGAGTCACTTTATGATTGCTGTAGCCGCATAGTGTATGGTTAGGAACTATTAGGTTAGTATCTTTCCCTTGAGGTTTTAGGATTTTTAGTAATCCTAGTTAGAGGGTGTAAGTTGTATCTGAATTTCGAGGAAGAAATTCCATTGTAAGGGGGGGAGTATGTAATAACCCGCCCTTTTGGAGATAATTAAATTCCATAATTAAGTATAATTTGGAATTTTGAGAAATTCTCGAAATAGTAATTTTTGGGATTTTCGAGGATTTAATGATTTTCGAAGGGTGTTATAAATTATTTTGGGACTATATAGGTCGAAGTAATTTAATTATATGTCGCCGTGGAGTATAGCGACAAAAGAGGTAAGATTTTGAGTAGAAAACCCGCATTTTTTTATTTTGGGTTGGAATAGTGATTTGCGGTCAAGTACCTCCGATGAAAATTTCGACTGCGCCACGAGTCTCGGAATGTCCGAGATAGTCGGAAAAGAGTGTCCGATTGTCAAAATAGAGTTTCGGGTAATTTTAGAGGTAAAAGTAACTCGTAATTAGGTAAACGAGTCGTTTTTGGGTTTTAAGGGTTTAAACCATTTTCCTTTCTATATAAAGAGGGAGGGTGGGAGAAAAAGATAAAGAAGGAAAGAAAAGAGAGAGAAGAGAGAGAGGAGGAGAGAAAAGAGGAGAAAGGGGGAAACTCCCGCCAAACTCCGCGGGATTCGGCTCGAGGTCGTCGGATTTCATCCTCCAGGCAAGTGTTTACTTGCTTTATTTACTTTTGTACATTAATCTCATATCATAGTTGGTAAAAAAATGATTTTGGGGTTAGAACCCTTAAAATAAATTGGGTAAAAGTTGATTATGAGTTTACACATTGATGTAGTGTAAACTCTTAATGATTTTTAGTGTCAAAACCATGTTAATGGAGTATAAAATGGGTTTAAAGGTTAAGTTGGGGTTTTTATGGCTTTAGGGTTTAAAACTAAGTGAAATGAGTTAATGCCCCAAAATAATTGATGTGTTAGTTGTAAAACATAGATTAGATGTTTATTGAGTTGTTGGGTGAGGTTAGAAACAACAAAAATGGAGAAAAATGGAGTTTGGGATTTTGGGAGAGATAATGAATAGTAACCCGTAGCCTTTGGGGTCATTTTCGGCCAAGAAGATAAATGATTTAGCATTCGGCCAAAACACAAAAGTTGTAGATCTTTTCGATACGGTCGCGTGGGCGCCGACCGCGTATTTTTCTGATTTTTCTACGATTTGATATGATTTTTACAAGATGACAGCTCCGGGGTGAAATCATCAACTCGGAAATCAAATCGGGAATTGGAAAAATTACGGCTACAATTAATGTCGTAGATGTTCGGGATAATTTTTGGGGTAGTTTAGAAACCCCGAAAATGAATTTGGGTTGCTGGATTAAGGATTTGAGGAATTAAAGTTTTGAGGACCTGGTGTGTCAAGGAAATTGAGCCTACTGCTTTGTTTCGTAGGCTTATCTGCAACCCGCGGTCGACCGGGGGTTTGGGACCGGTCGACCGGTGCCCTGTTTTTAGCCCAAGATTTTGGAGATTATTATTATTTCTCCTCTTCGAGTTTAAAGTTTAAGGGCCCTCTAAATTAAAGTATATTAGAGGGTTATGTCCTAAGGGACTTGTGGATTTGGGGAACATATATATATATGTATATTCACTTAGAGTGAATTATTATATTTGAGATATCTAATAAATCCTTAAGAGATGATTAAGGTAATTATTATTTGTCGGAGTAAGAAATACTTTGGATTTAGAATCATGCTAATATGAATGCATGATTATGATTCCTGGAGGGAATCTTTGGGATTATGATCATCGTTAGATGCTATAGGCCATTATGGCCGTTTATATATATTCTAGGAAGAATATGTAGGATATGTATATACTGTGTGTTTTAGGTATATATATATATATTATGATGGAAATGATTTTGAAAATATAAAAATGAATATTTTCAAAATGGCAAATAAATGATTTTTATAATTGATAAAATATGGTTTACACACCTCTCTAAATCGCTATCATAAGGGAAGTTGCGTTCGTATGGTGAAGCCCCCTGGCTAATGAATGCAGGGTGGATATAGTCCTATAGGCCATGTGAGCGTTTGTTGATATATTTTTCTGCGCTGGTTAGGAGATTCTGGGTGTGGTCTTGACTATCCCGCAGGCACATGGTCGCTTCCCGACGTCTTGCGATGTAGGATCCCAGGTTGTCTTATGATAGGCCATGGAAGATGATAGCCATTTAGGGGCGCGCACAGTGGAGAAATCCGGACGGGCGGTCTTAGAACGCGTTATATTAAAGCAATTCATGATAATGGATTGGCTTTAATCACATTTCCTGGATATAGGAAGGGAAATGGGTTATATAATTTGGCTTCGGTAACACTTCCAGGATGGAAGAAAGGATGTGGAAGCATATGATATGATCAAAGTATTTTCATGATAATGAAAATGGCTTTGAATACATTTCCTGAATATAAAAAGGGAAATGGGATATTTTGAAAAGGAAAAGCATTTTTATGTTAATAAAATTGGCTTTTAAAAAGATATATGTTTTGATAAAGCAATTCATGCTAATGAATTGGCTTTAAATACATTTCCTGGATATGAGAAGGGAAATGGAAGTTTTTGAAATGAAAAGGATAAGTATTTATAAATACTTTGTGTATCAGATACACCTCAGTCCGGGAGGTAGATCCGGATGTGTATTATAAAGATATAATTGATTTGGTAATCCTCTGTCCGGGAGATATTATCCGGACGTACATTATAGATGTATGTATATGTATAAATCGAGTGCCGAGGGTCTAATGGATCCCGACGATCGACCGTGCCGCATAGTAGTGTATCGGGGGGTTCCTTGTTTAGATTTCGCTTCGCGAGACACCCCACGCACGAATATGGCACTATGTTGAGACTGTGGAGAAGTTTAAATCCTTAGTGCTCTAATATTCTAAATGTTTATGGTATTTATATATTATATATATCTTTCGGTACTAAGGGACTGGCGGATCTCGACGATCGAACTTGCCGCATAGTAGTGTATCGGGGGGGTTCCTTGTTTGGATTTCGCATCGCGAGACACCCCACGCACGAACATGGCATAGCATCGAAATTAGAGTGAAGTTTAGCCCTTGGTACATCTGTTTGACTATCTAGGGTAGATAGTGATTGGGTATTAGACTAGTTTAGCAGGGTAGCTTGACTAGGATGTTTAGAGGGATGCGCTAGGAGTGCACTGTTAGAGGAGATGTAAGGGGTATCTCATGGGAGTGCGATACCAATTTAAATATGAGATGGAAACTATTTTTCTAAAAATAAAGCATTTATGCACTTGCAAAATATTTTCAAAACATTCGGGCTCTGACCCGTTTTATCCACTCTCCTTTCCTTCTATATATTATATATATATAGGTGTCCAGACACAGGGACGCCGGGATGGAAATTCGTTCGAGTCAGACGTCTGCTGCAGCAGCTGTGGATGCTTGCGGGTTATCGGTAGACGCTTCTTTCCTTGCACTCTAGATAAGAGATATTGTACAAACATTCGGGCCAACGGTCCAACTGATTTTATTTATTCTTCGCACGATATTCGATATGGTTGTATTATTTAGGACCGAGTGTTCGGTTATTTTAATTTATTTCATTTCCATTTCAGTTCATCTACGCATTTAATTGTGGATGTTTTAATTTGATCACTAAAAAGAGTAGTTAGTTAAAAGTTTTTAACGCTCACCTAATAAGATATTAGTAATTAAATGGATTTTGCGACAGTGATGCTAAGAATGATCCATATGAGACTCCTGTTTTAATTTAATATTGGAGTGATCGCCCGGTATCTTATTAGGCGGGGTGTTACAACCCATCCCCACCATCACCCCGACAAACACCGGCCAAAATAAAAACCCTTTGTTTCTCTTTGCTTTCTCGCCACCTACCATCATCAGGAAACCTTGGGAAAAAAATGGCATCTCTCACTCTATTCATTTTCTAGACTTCTCTCTGTATTGAGTTTCAACAGGTTTTCGATGGAGGTGGACAAAAAAAACTACAGTTGGATCTGGTAAAGGGGTGGAGATATGCGTCTCGGTTTTGGATATGGGACGGTTTCGAAATGGGTCCAGTTCGTTTGGGTTGTTGAGAATCAATCTGGGCTGTTGGATTGCATCTGCTGCTCGGGTTATGGGTATATGGTGTTCGTGTATTAGAAGGTCAATTTTTGGGTTGAAGATGGTTGATCCGGAGATGGGTGTTGGGTTTCTGTTCCAAGGTTTGGTAACGGGTTATGGGTATATGTTGTCAGAAGGTTTAATTTTGGGATTTGAGGATTTGGGTGATTTTTTAAAATTTGTTTGTGGGTTTGAGATTTAGTTATGAATTATTTGAGCTTCTCTATTGAATTTTTTTTACAGTTGTTGATTTAGCCATCGGCATTAGCAACTATTGAAGAGAAATGGAGAAAATGGGCTTCGCAATTGATCGCTTAGAGTTGGTCAGTTGTCGCATGCAGAGCTTCTCTAATTGACGACAAAAGCAACTCGTGGGATTTTTCATCCATTTTTTTGGTGGTAAGTTTACCTGGTGATGTGGGATTATTTCATCATTTTTTTTTTGTATTAAGTTTGCAAGGTGATGTGGGTTTCTTTTGACGGTTGTAGTTGATTTCTAGGTAAATAGTAATGTGTAGTTGTTGCTGTTATTGGGCGTATATGAGAGAGATAATAATTGGTGAGAGAGATAACTATTGATGAAGTAATGGGTGAGAGTGAGAGGAGGCCCAAGGGTGGATAGTTGTATTGGTTAATCAATTTTTCATTCGAATAGAAATGAGATTATACTGATTCTTACAGAAAAAAAGAGGTGAATAATGATATGGGTCTTTATAGCTTTTTTATTTTTATGGTGATTCTTACAAAAAAAAAAAGGTGAATAATGATATGGTTAATCTTCTTCTACTTTTTCAGATTTTTAAAAAGGCTAATAATCTGATATGGGTCTTTATAGCTTCTTTATTTTTATTTTATTTCTAATGAAGTTTTTGCATTTGCTTTTGGTGAAAATTTCATTTTTATCCTTTTTCAGTCACACCAAAGTATTTTTTTTTTCTTTTAACTGAGAAATAAAGTTTGTCAGTTTTAAGTCTTCTCCCATAAAATCAGAAGAAAAACTATTGTTTATGATTTGTATGTAAAGAACTATGCATATACATACACATATTATACATGTGTATTTATAATTTAAATAGGATTTGAGAGGCTTATCAACTTCGTACACGTCCAATCTAGATATGGATGGAAATTTTGATAGGAAAATATCACTCATTACCTCCAAGACTTTTTTGTAAATATGCTTTATATCTACTACTTTGTACTCTTTCCATTTATTCTATAATTTTTTATTTTTATTTTTTATATTTCTTTGAAAATTAAAAAAAATTAAAATGACCCGTAACACACAATTATCTCTCAAACACTTCACAAAATTAAAATTTCACAACCCAAAATTAAAAATTTCTAAATGACCCCCCCCCCCCCCCCCCCCCAAAGTTAACCACAAGATGATTTTAATATATTAAAATTAAAAAAAAGAATAAAAAAATATATTAAAATAAACTCTAATATTTATTTTTGTTATTTGATATATATATATATATATATATATATATATACCCCAAAGTTAACCACAAGATGATTTTAATATATTAAAATTAAAAAAAAAGGATAAAAAAATATATTAAAATAAACTCTAATATTTATTTTTGTTATTTGATATATATATATTTGATATATATATATATATATATATATATATATATATATATATATATATATATATATATATATATATCATGTTCTACGATATTAATGAATATTCATCATTTTTAAAAGAAAATTATTCCAGACACATTTGTTGTCTCTCTTAACAATAGATGCATAGATGATCTAATATCCAATTTGTAGGAACTCTTTTACTATATTTTTTTTTACCTTTTCTAACACTGGATATATTGACAATGGTAAGCACTTTTGCATTTCATAAATTTTAGGGGTAATATTCAAATATTTTAAGCAATAAAAATTATGAATTTTCTGATTTTTTTTCTGCCCAACTATACAATTGGTAGTATCACAATCTGCTAATATATATGGATGATTTCTACGACATGAGGATCGCAATAGTGTAACCCGCGCATCGCGCGGGTTTACACCTAGTTACTTATATAAAATTGGTCACCGAAATTCCACCCCGAGTGATACTCCTCCAAAACACCCCTATTTTAGTAAATCTTGCATTGTACTTTCAACTAACCCAAGGTACACATCTCACTTGAATAATTATTTATAAGTCCCACACTATTTTTAGGAACTCCAAATATCTCACTCTACAATTTATTTTCCTCAAAAATACGAATTATGCGCCACACCATTTTTGCACCTTCATAACCCCCAAATTAACTCCTTTAAATGGTTAGGAATCAATTACCTTAGTTGTATATTTATTTACTCAAATAAACAAGCTAGGAATAATTAAATTTGGGATTTAACCCATATATATTAAACCAATCGAAACTGCCAAAAATCCTGAAGGTTCGATCGATCGATCCCCGGCCATCGATCGATCATTCCCTGGCCATCGATCGATCGATCGACCTGAGCAGCTTCTTCTCCGAGAAGCTGTCCGGCCATTAAAGTTTCCCCCAAGCTCTTATATATTCTTCTAACATCCTCCATCCTCCATCCTCCATCCTCAATCAACAACATAAACATACATCAAAGGGGTTCTAATTATCCTAGAACCAATTTTCAACAATTAATTTCAATATATTCTTAATTTCTCAAATCGTGTATTAACCGAGTTTTATCTGTTTTAATCTTCCGAAAACCCGTTTGATTCACAAAAATTCAACCCAAAAATCTTTATAATTTTACACCAACTACAATATGAGAAATAATCACACTAAATCGCAAAGCAAGTTAAACACTTGCCTCGTGGATAAAATCCGATGACCCTGAGTCGAATCCCGCGGAGCTTGGCTGGAAATCCCCCCTTTTTCCTTCATCTCTTCTCTTCTTCCTCCTTCTCTTCCTTATCTCTTCTCTTTCTCTCTCTTAGGGAAGATTTGGGGAAGAAATGAAGGCTCTCCTCTTATTAAACCCAAAATTGGGTATATACCCAATTGTAAAATGACTAGTGTACTCAATTGCGAGTCCCTACTAGTCCAGAAATCCTCGGGACCTAAACACTACCCTCGGATACTTTATTTTGACTATCTTGACCATTCTGAACCCAACGGCGCACTCGAAATCTCCATCCGAGTCACTTAACTAAAATTCACTAATTAAACCCAACACATTCCAATACGTGTGTTTTCTAATTAAAATATTTTCCTTTGTCACTTTACCCAATTGCAACATGTAATAAAAATAATCCACTCATATACTTAGTCTCGTAAGAAAATATTATCCGTGTAAATATTAATACGACACTTGAAAACTAATATTTACTATTCACTTTATAATATTAAATTTATTTAATTTGACTCATAAATTCCAGAATTACTATTCATAGTAATTCCTCAAATTACGAAATTATGCCGACAATGTAATTTAAATATCCTTAAAAGTACGGGGTATTACATGTATGTAGTACCAAATTCCGAAAGAGTATATGATAATTAATGCTTTAATTATTCGGTATAGGGAATGTACCTCGGAGATTACGAGAGAGATAGTAATCTGAATGTTTATACAATACGTAACAATGAGAATAAAATACGTATGGTAAGTATGCAAATAGGTTGGGAGCGTACCTATAAATTTTAGTAGGATGTGTGTATGCCTATTATTTGATATTTTTATTAAGTGCACTAATGGGTGATAATCCGGGGGTGCAAGGTTATGTTGTTTTATACACTAAAGGGTGATAACCCGGGGGTGTAAATTTTTATTAAGTGCACTAATGGACGATGAACCGGGGGTGTAAGAATCTTATTGTTAAGCGCACTAATGAGTGATAACTCGGGGATGCAGTTACTCTATTGTTAACTGAACTAATGGGTCTTATAGCGGGGGTGGAGAATTAGTATATATATATATATATATATATATATATATATATATATATATATATATATATATATATATATATATATATATATATATATATATAGGGATGATGAGACTATATATATATATATGAGCATACTTTGGGGAATTTTCTACTTTGTGATTTAATAAATCCTAAGTTGTAGTACCGACATTGTCCTAATTTCGGGGATGAAATTCCTTTGTAGGGGGGGGGGGAGTATGTAATACCCCGTACTTTTAAAGATTTTTAAATTACAAAGGTGGGTGTAGTTTGGAAATTTGAGAATTACAAAAGTGGGCGTAATTTGGTAATTTGAGGAATTACTGTGAACAATAATTTTGGAATTTATGAGTGTAAAAACATAAATTTAGAATATAAAGTGAATAGTAAATATTAGTTTGCAAGTGTCAGATTAATATTTACATGGATCATATTTTCTTATGAGACTGAGAATTTGAGTGGGATTATTTTAATTACGTGCCGCAATTGGGTAAAGCGACAAAGGATAATATTTTAATTGGAAAACACGCGTATTGAAATGTGTTGGATTTAATTAATAAATTTTAGTTAAGTGACTTGGATGGAGGTTTCGAGTGTGCGGTTGGTTTCGAAATTGCCAAAATAGTCAAAATAAAGTACCCGGGGGTAATGTTTGGGTTTCGGCGGCTTTTTGGACTAGTAGGGACTCACAATTGAGTACATGGGTCATTTTACAATTGGGTATATTCCAAATTTCGGGTTTAATAAGGGGAGATCCCTCATTTATCCCACAAATCATCCCTAAGAGACAGAAAGAGAAGAGATAAGGAAAAGAAGAAAGAAGAATAAGAAGAGAAGAGAGAAGAAGAAGAAAGGGGATTTTCGGCCAATCTCCACGGGATTCAAGTCGGGGTCGTCAGATTTTATCCACAAGGCAAGTGTTTAACTTGATTTCATGATTTAGTGTGTTTATTTCTCATATTATAGTTGGTGTGCAAAACTATAAAGATTTTTGGGATGAGTTTTCGTGAATCAAAATAGGTTTTTCGAAAGATTAGCGAATAAACCCCGGATAATATCAAATTTGGGAAACTTAGAAATTAATTCAAATTAATTATTGGATATGGGTTCTAGGATGATTATAACCCTTTTTATGTGTTTATATATTATTGGTTGAGGTTGGATGATGATGGGAGAGAAGATAAAAACCTTGGAGGTGTATTAATAGAAGGTTTGGGATTTTTGGAGAAGAAGGTGAATAGTAACTCCATCCTTTCTGAATCGATTCGGATAGGAAGCAAATCGATTTAGCTCTTTGTCAGATGAAAGTTGTAAATCTTTTCGATACGGTCGTGTGGGCATCGACCGCGTATTTTTTTGATTCATTTTTTATGTATAATGATTTTTATAAGGAAGCAGTTCCGAGATGAAAACTCGTACTGACATAACGGAACCGGTTCCATTTTTATGATAGGTTCGGTTTCCTTTTTCTAATGGTATAGGTTCATTTTTCTGATAGGATCGGTTCATTTTATTTTAATAGGATTGGTTCATTTTGTGGGGGGATCAATTCGGTTCGTTTCTCTGCAGACTTTCCGTGCTACTGCAGAAATTTGGAGAAACCTTTAGAATCTTAAATTGTGCGTTTTGAGGAGAAAAATACTTTGGACCGGTAGAGTATCGGGACCTTATCTATTGCCTTGATATGTGAATGTGGTAGTACCCTTTGAGTGAGAAGAAATACTCTACGTGATTATTTGGGACATTCGGGGTATAAATATACTACGTATGAGATTTATTATATGGGTTGTGCGTATACCCTGATGTTATTATATATATGGGTTACATGAATACCTATGGGGATTATATATAGTTGAGATGAATACCCGTTGTTGATATATATATGGGTGAGATGAATACCTATTGTTATCATATGGTTGTGTGAATACCACATTGATGTTATATTTATATAGATGGAATGGGTACCTATATTATTGTTTAATATGTGTATGACATACCTACCTTACGTGCTAGACCATGTACTCTTATAATTAGTGATGAGTATAGACATGGATTGTGCCCACTCATCAATAATTTTTTCTTGATCTTTAAAAGGAACATGCCATTTTAACTGCAAAAATCCTGATTTACAATCGAATTTACTAAAGAACTTTTTTCCTTTAGTTTGGTTAACTAATACATGCTTTCTTGGGATAAAATAACCATCAAATTCCAATTGTTCATTTAATCTTTTATAATTTGTAACCATTCTAGCTTTTCCTCTTGTAACTTCATTGTGTTTTCTTACCATGAAGGCAGGGCTATAGTGTGAACTTATTGTTTCTTCAATAAGATTAATTTCCAATAGTTGTTTGATTTGTTTATCAAATTCATCTATATCATTTCTGGTATATATCATTGGTTTTACTCTTATAATGACATTGGGATCTCTTAGTTTAAGATTACAATGTCTTGGACTTTTGTCCCATAATTTTAGTGGATTTTCACTGATCCTATCTTCCAATTTTCTTTTAAAATCTTATCACAACATTTATAACCATCTTTAGAATTTGCGATTTGATTTTTAACTTGCTTTTTAGCTTTTATTTCAATTCATTTATCGGATATTTGTCTTAATACCCAATTAATGCGATAACCATGATTGTCTTCCTTCTCGATAGTTTTTAACCAAGCAGGATAAGTTTTTAAAGACATTTCATCCCATGGGTTTGGGAGTTTGTGGAAGAATTGATCCAACTAATGAATATTTTCTGAATGCTTTAGTTTGAAATAATATTTTTTTATATATTTCAAAAAATTCTTCCAATTTTGGAATTCCTGAAGTGGTTCTTCAGCCTTCCTTTTTCCATCACTAGTATTTAGTACATGTGGTGAAAAATCTTCTTCATTAGATGAATATTGGTTTAATTCATATTGATAGTGATGTAATGATTTTTCATGTTCCAAATACGTGGTTTGTATTTGTTCAATGAGTTTATTTCGTTCTGAAACATTTAATGTTGGATATTTTTATAGGTCTCTCCAATAATCTAATATTTCACGAAGGGAGATTGTTTGTAGCTCATCTTAGCTACCTCCTCGTACTTCTGTAGTATTATACATAAATACGAGTTCTTCATCGGATAATTCCGAATCATATTCAAGTTTATATAAAATTTGATTAGAATTATTAGAAATATCTGAGTCGGATAAATCTTCCCCATAGAATATTTCTAAGTCTTTTTCATTAAGAAATTTTATCATCTTATTTGCACGTCACCCTTTTTTAGGTGGTGCTTCTGTTATTTGGGGTAGTATCCATTGTTTTGGTACTTCCAAATCTCTCCAGTTGATTAATGTAGGCTGTATTGCCGAATCAAATGGTCGCTGTTCAAATATTTCAATAATAATTCTATCCACATTTTGTGTATTAGTATGTGGTAGAGTTGTCAATTCATGAATTATTTTCCAATGTGTTGACATATTTCTAGACGTATCTTTCATTCCTATCTCTTTGGTCTGGATTTTTATAATGACAGATTCATCAATATTTGGATCATCAATGGATATAAAGAAATTTAGTTTCAGAAAATTGGCTGATAATGATTGGGAAAAATTAAAAGGAAAAAACCTTTTAAAAGGCGAAAGTAGTAGTAATAATAAACCCCTTATTGCTATGAAAAATATACAAGTACCAATTTTACCTGGTACAAATTATCTAAAAGAAGATAATATAAAATTCAGTCAAATTTATCATTTCCAATTAGGAAAAGAAGAAATTATCTTTTCACCAAGACATGGAAAGGGAAGATATACTTATGTATTAGGTTACTTCAATTTTGCAGGCTATAAACCATATAGTCTTTGCACATTAATTGATACAGGAGCAACAATATGTTCTTGTAGACCTAATGCTTTACCACCTGAAAAATGGATAAAAAATGAAAAATCCTATTGCTGTAACAGGCATCAATGGGACACACAATTTCATTGTTATAAAAGCCAAAAAGAGGCTATATTGTTTAATGAAAAGAAATTCATTATTCTAAAAATTCTATGCTTTCCAGCAATGCATGGAGATTTTATTCTAGGCAATAATTTTATCTCGAAATATTTGCCTATAAGTATTGATGAGGGAACAATAAATTTAACCCCCAACAAAGATGTAGTAAAAATCCCTTTACTACAACAACACAAATATAAGTGCGAAAGAGATTTTCGCCCTACTAAGAAAGGAGATATAACTCCTATTATTAAAGCCCTTGAAACAACTCATTGCCTTTTTACTACTTTAAAAGATAATTTCAGTGAAAATCCACTAAAATTATGGGACAAAAGTCCAAGACATTGTAATCTTAAACTAAGAGATCCAAATGTCATTATAAGAGTAAAACCAATGATCTATACGAGAAATGATATAGATGAATTTGATAAACAAATCAAAGAACTATTCGAAATTAATCTTATTGAAGAAACAATAAGTCCACACTCTAGCCCTGCCTTCATGGTAAGAAAACACAATGAAGTTACAAGAGGAAAAGCTAGAATGGTTATAAATTATAAAAGATTAAATGAACAATTGGAATTTGATTGTTATTTTATCCCAAGAAAGGATGTATTAATTAACCAAACTAAAGGGAAAAAGTTCTATAGTAAATTTGATTGTAAATCAGGATTTTGGGATTTAAAACTAACTGACAAATCCAAACCATTGACATACTTCAGTACTCCTAGAGGACACTATCAATGGAATGTTATGCCTCTTGGACTAAACACAGCTCCTCATATATATCAAAGATCGATGAAAAAAATCATTAAAGACCTTAAAGATTTTGGTGTTGTCTATATAGATGATATTCTTGTTTTTTCAAAAACAATAGAACAACATAGACATCATCTAAAAATTATTTGTGAAAAATTCCAAAAACATGGAATTATTTTATCAGCAAAGAAAACTGATGTTGAAAAAACAGAAATTCATTTTCTTGGCATAATCCTAAACCAGGATGGCCTACAACTACAAGATCATATCATCTCTAAAATAAGAGATTTTAATGAGGAAATTTTGGATAAAAACAATTACAAAGTTTCCTAGGAATCCTTAATTATGGAAGAAATTTCATAAAAGGATTATCTGAAAAATAATTAACACTTCTTGAAAAACTTAAAAAGAATGAAGTTTTTACATGGAGTGATAATGATACTCTTGTTGTTAAAATAATTAAACAAGAGATTATTACAAATTGTCCAAAAGTTTATTTTCCTAAAACAGCAGATAAATTAATACTCGAAAATGATGCTTTAGATAAATTAATACTCGAAACTGATGCACTTCGCCCTTTTTGGGATATTCAGATGCATAGTGGCCTTCTTCGTTACAAATATAACAACGACACTTCTTTTTTAGAGGTGTTTTTTAGAAGGTTTCTTTTTCCTAATATAGTTTTTATTCTTTGAATAAGATGATTTCTTTTTCCAAGGTTTGCATTTAAATTTTCTCTTTCGAGAATGTTTGAAAGTTCTACAAGGTGGATTACATCCTATCTTCCAATTTTCTTTTAAAAACTTATCACAACATTTATAACCAGCTTTAGAATTTGTGATTTGATTTTTAACTTACTTTTCAGCTTTTATTTCAATACATTTATCGGATATTTGTCTTAATACCCAATTAATGCGATAACCAAGATTGTCTTCCTTCTCGATAGTTTTTAACCAAGCAGGATAAGTTTTTAAAGACATTTCATCCCATTGGTTTCAATTTGACAGATATTACATAATTCTAGTTTAGATAATATGTAACACACGTCTTCTTGGATTCTGGGTTCTCCAGTATATCAGTAGAAACTATTATATTACACCATCATACTTATGTTTCTAGAGAAAATTTTAAAGTAAAATATAAAAATATTGGAACTAAGTGTCGTAATAATTGTTGTAAGATATCATTTATATCTAATACTCTATAAGTAACTATGTTATTTGATAATAATGTTTTCTTTATTTCTAAAATTAATGTTTGTAGTTATAATCTTCATATTATAATTAAGTTACGCCTGTCTTTGTAGAAATCAAACATTTTAGAAAGAGACAATTTAAATGGAAACCTTGGAAGAAGAAATCATCTTTTTAAAGGGCGAGTATTAATTGCTTTAGATTATTGGAGACACCTATATAAAGATCCAACATTAAGTGTTTCAAAATGAAATAAACTCATTGAACAAATACAAACCACGTATTTGGAACATGAAAAATTATTACATCACTATCAGTATGAATTAAACCAATATTAATCTGATGAAGAAGATTTTCCACCACATGTAGTAAATACTGGTGATGGAAAAAGGAAGGCTGAAGAACCACTTCAGGAATTCCAAAATTGGGAAGCTTTTGAAGAATATATGCAAACCCCTGCATATGAAATTGAAAAAGAAGATTTTGTTAAAACAGGCAATACTTCTACATCATCTACTAGTAATACTAAAAATTGACCAAGCCAATGACTAGTTTTTGGATGCTTTAGTTTGAAATAATATTTTTTTTTATATATTTCAACAAATTCTTCAAATTGACAGATATTACATAATTCTAGTTTAGATAATATATAACACGCGTCTTCTTGGATTCTGGGCTCTCCAGTATATCCAATCCTTTTAATTTTTCCCAATCATTATCAGGAAAATTCTTTTGCCAATTTTCTGATTGTTTATTTTTAAAATAAACATTATTGCCAGATACCTATAATTCAACGTTGTTTTGTTGTTTTTCAGGTGGTGCTTCTGTTATTTGAGGTAGTATCCATTGTTTTGGTAGTTCCAAATCTCTCCGTTGATTAATCTAGGCTGTAGTGCCGAATGAAATGATCGAGGTTCAAATATTTCAATAATATTTCTATCCACATTCTGTGTATTTGTATGTGGTAGAGTTCTCAATTCATGAATTGTTTTCCAATTTATTGACATATTTCTAGAGGTATCTTTCATTCCTATCCCTTTGGTTTGGATTTTTATAATGATAGATTCCTCAATATTTGTATTATCAATGGATATAAAGAAATTTGGCTTTATGTTAAACCAAATAACTCCATTTATCAAATTGGATTGGATTCCTCCAATTATGGCATTCATAGGATTACTGAATCTTTTATCTAAGACCAGTATAGCTACGGGTGTATCCATACTTTGTCTAAATAAGGCAGTAATACGTATTTGAATAAACCCGATATGAATATATTTTATATTTGGGTGTTTTTCCTTCCATCTTTTGATCTTTTTAAAATCAAAGAGTTTTATATCTTCCATCTCATCATCTGTTGACCCAGCAGTAGTATTACCATTAAATTGTTCAAATATTCTTGTTGAGAATAATTTGAATTTCGTACTTCTGCTATATTGTACATAAATACGAGTTCTTCATCGGATAATTCCGAATCAGATTCAAGTTCATACAAAATTTCATTAAAATTATAAGAAATATTTGAGTCGGATAAATCTTCCCCATAGAATATTTCTAAGTCTTGTTCATCAAGAAATTTTTTCATCTTATTTGCCCTTCGCCCTTTTTTGGGACATTAAGGTGCATAGTGGCCTTCTTCGTTACAAATATAACAACGACACTTGTTTTTTAGAGGTGTTTTTTTAGAAGGTTTCTTTTTCCTAATATATTTTTTATTCTTTGAAAAAGACGATATCTTTTTCCAAGGTTTCCATTTAAATTTTCTCTCTCGAGAATGTTTGAAAGTTATAGGAGGTGGATTACATCCTATCTTCCAATTTTCTTTTAAAATCTTATCACAACATTTATAACAAACTTTGGAATCTGTGATTTGATTTTTAACTTGCTTTTTAGCTTTTATTTCAATTCATTTATCGGATATTTGTTTTAATACCCAATTAATGCGATAACCATGATTGTCTACCTTCTCGGTAGTTTTTAACCAAGAAGGATAAGTTTTTAAAGACATTTCATCCCATGGGTTTGGGAGTTTGTGGAAGAATTGATCCAGCCAATGAATATTTTCTGGATGCTTTAGTTTGAAATAATATTTTTTATATATTTCAACAAAATCTTCAAATTGACAGATATTATATAATTCTAGTTTAGATAATATGTAACACGCGTCTTCTTTGATTATGGGTTCTCCAGTATATGCAATCATATTTTCTTTAATTATGCCAACAAATCCTTTTAGTATTTCATCAAAAGATTTGAAGCTTTGTAGGAGCTCAACTTTTTGCACAGTTTCTTTTTCTGAGTTTTCCCATTATTGAACTCATTGTAAAACATCTCCTTAAAGTGTTGCATCAAGGTAGTCTAAAACTTTTTCTTTAGACCATGTACTCTTATAATTAGTGATGAGTATAGACATGGATTGTGCCCACTCATGAATAGTTTGTTCTTGATCTTTAAAAGGTACATGCCTTTTATCAAGATAAATACCATGTTGTGATATATTTTGTTTGTTCAAATTATCTCTTCTTAAGAGAAAAAGATTTGGTTCATATATTCGGTGTAATTAAATTCTTTTGTTTGAAGAGATTTAATTTCCTCCGAACCATAATATAACCTAGGAATTGTATTATCCCCTGGGTTATTCATTCCAGTTTGTTCTGGGTTTTGATTATCTATTTTGTTTAATAGATTTTCTATTTTTTGCTTAGTTTCCTCTTTTAAGTCTAGGTTTGAGACTGTTCCGAGTTGACTAATTTTTTGATCAACTTTCTGTAAGTTGAATTCAATAGTATCTAATTTTTGTTCTGCATAATTTTGATAAACGACCTGATGTCTTTCAGTTCGTTTTACCCAACTAAAAACTATATCAGTTAAACTATTTAACGTAGTACTAATTTTACTGATATCATTTTCTGATTTTTTTATCAATATGCAAATTATGATTATACATAATTTCATCTTTTGTAACCATGGTGTTAAACATTGTAAATTAATATTAGTATTTTGATCATCCTATTCAGATTCCATTGGTACCTAAGACCACCTATTATATACTATTTCAGGTACCTAATACCGGTTTTCCTAACGCCGATTGCTAACTATAGTAGCTTTTTGGAAAACGGAAATATGGGCTTGGAAATAATAATAGGTATATGGGTTTTATGAAAACTTTAAGGATTTTCAAAATAGTATAATTTTATAACTATGCTTAATTCACCTTAATTACAAAACATATGTATACACAAATATTAAAAATTTTACAAAGACAGACGTAACTTAATTATAATATGAAGATTATAACTACTAACTGTCACAACCTGCCTAAATAATAACGGGTGGCCAACCCTATACTATATTATATCAGGAGTTTCATATGGTCCAGTCTCAACATCAACTGCCGGTACTATATAATATGGGACTAACTACCCGATATCATATAAGCGGGGTGTGAAAATTTAAATAAAATGCAACAGACTACCAACTAAAAGAAAGAAATAAGATAAACGAGATGCTAGAAATAAACTGAACTAAATAAATACAACCGAATGTACTACACAAAGTAGACCCGAATAAGCTGTCGGGTCACAGCCAATACAATAACTGAAATGGAATAAATATAAACATGTATATAAATATCCCTTGGGTACAAACCCGATATACAACATGATTCCTACCTAGAATTTCAAAGAAGTAGGAAGCGGCTACATGAAACATCCCGCAACAGTCCGCACCTGTCACGGCTCCCAAAACTCTGGATAGAAAGTCATCCGGCATCCATGTGGTAGGATACCTGTGGTAATATATATATATACAAGGAGGAGAGAAAAGTAAACGGGTCAGAGCCCCGAATGTGTAAAATATTTAGCAAGTGTGTTAACCGTGCATAATAAATACCGGTGTACTTAATTTCATAATTAAAGTGGAAACGCTCTCTCGTGGAACCCCATCTCACCTCTCATTTAAAGGCGCGCACCTATTCGTTGTAACAACCCTCGATTTTGGGAGGCTCATTTTATATTAATTTTACCGCATGAGGTAATTATATAAAATGTGGGGTCTGGAGTAAATATTAATTGCATGAATTGGAAGTTAATATTTACTAAAGTGATGCATATTTACTGTATGTGAAAGTAAATATCATCAGGTTGCATGTTTTAGTGTCATGTATTTAAAATGACACTTTGATTTAAATGATTTTTGGAACTCAAAATAATTTATAAAATTTCCGGATGCCAGTTTAGAGGGTGTAGTTAGTCTCAGAAGGTGCGAGACAGTCAAAATAAGTGCCATATTGTATATTTGGGGTTTCGGACACTTTTACCTGGTTTTAGCTTAAATGCGTATTTGGGAGTCATTTTAATGTGGTATTAACCACTTAAGTTGGGAGTTTTAACCTACGCCACGATTTTAAGTCTTGCCCTTATTTCTTTTCCCTTATTTCTTGTCTTAAACATAGAAAGAGAGAAAGAGGAAGAGAAGAGTGGAGAAAGAAGAGAGAAAAGGAAGATTGAAGATGGGAGATTGCTTCTACCACCAACAAATCTGAAATTCCTACTCTAAGGCAAGTTTTCTACTTCCTAATATATGTTTTGAGATGAATAAATTGTGTGATATTTGTGTATATATATGTTTGGAGATAAAAATGGAAATTATGGTATTTAAACCTAGATTTGGTTTTGAAAATAAAATTGTGAGTTTTAATGGTTATAAATCATGTAGGATTACTTCTGGGTAGATGAAAGTTGTTGGTTGTGTTCAAAATGAAAGAGATTTGAGCTTGGGTTTAGCTTTTGGAGAGAGGAAGAACCCTAGGTCTGCTACGTGCGGTCGACCGCGTCCCCCAGACCGGTCGACCGAGCCTTCGGGGGCAGGCTTGCTGCTTTCCCAATATGGCATAAAATTCTTGCGCGGTCGACCGCGGTCTCCTCACCGGTCGACCGACCATTCCAGTTGAGCTTTCTGCATTCCTTCGTAGGCAAAACTTTGAGACGCGGTCGACCGCGGTCTTGGGATCGGTCGACCGGTCCCCTGTTTTTCACCTTTAAACCTTATTTTGCTTCTTGGGTTTATTCTCTTCATTAGGATCTAGGAACCTTCTTGCATGAAGTAAACTTAGAGTCCTAGATTTCTTGATGAGTTGGGATATTACCCTAGTTTAGAAATGGTCTAGGCGGGGTTTTTCCGGGGTTAGGCCTATTGATGTTAGGGCATTTTTTCTTCTAGTTGATTTTAATTAACTAGGGGATGCATTATTATGCTTGGGAGACCTTAGAGGCTCATTGGAGCTACGTTAATCTTGATGGTTTATTAAATCTATCAACGAATCTTGGGAGAATAATTGAAAGTCTATTTATTCTTTGAGGTCTAATGTCAATGTAAATACGTACGGCTCCGGATTCATGAAGGCGAAATATTTACAAAATGTAAATGAATATGGTTTCGGATAAATTGGATATACATTTGTTAAAATGTAATTGGATATGCAAATGATAGTAAATGATAATTTACTTAAATCATTAACATGATAAATGGAAATTTGGTTAAACACACCTCTCTAAACGACAACATAAGGGAAGTTCGCACGCTTGGTGATGCCCCCTGGCTAGTGAATGCAGGGTGGATATAGTCCTAGGCCATATACGGGGTTTATATATTTTTTCTGCACTGGTTAGGGGATTCCGGGTGTGGTCCTGACTTTCCCGCAGGCATATGGCCGCTTCCCGACGTTTGCGTTATGAGCCCAGGTTGTCTTGTATAGATAGGCCCTGGAAGATGATGGTCATTTAGGGGCGCGCCCAGTGGGGAAACTCGGAGGGGCGGTCTTAGAATCGTTGTATGCATAATAATATAACTATTCTAAATCAAGTGGGACTTGATGTATCACAAACGCCATAAAGAGCGTGTAATGTTGATTATATTCCTGCTAAGGAATGGAAATGCCAGGATGGGCATGTAATTCAAATGAGAGCCACAAGGGCTTAAAATTGAGATAAAAGCCATAAAGAGCTTATAGTTATAGATTTATTTTCCTGTTGAGGAGTAAACTATGACATGAATTGGGGTATATAATAGAAGTTTTATTTATGTTCACCTTTCCTTCTTCCTGCTTAGTTAAATTAAACGCATGCTGTTCTTTACTGTCTTAGCATATATTTTAGAACTGTGTAGTTAGATTTTATTCTTCCCAGCATGATGATATTCATAACTGTCATACTCTTTATTCATCTGGTAAATATATAGAACCGGGCCCTGACCCGTTTACACTTTTGTTGCATATGCATCTTGTCTCTTCTCAGGTACTCCTCCGTAGGGATGCCTGATTTGAATTCGTATTCCGATGTCCTCGGCGAGCCGTGATGCATTGCGGGTATTACGGGATACATTTGGTATAGACGTTTTAATTTTTACATTCTAGTTATGATCGGGTCTTTTTACTCGGGCGAGAGGCCCAAGCTTTTGTAAATGTCTAATGAAGTTTAATATGTAATTTATTGAACTTGTGTATTAGTTTGGTGACCGGTAACATACTCGGTCTTTTTATTGTATTCTTGTTGTATTATTTATGTACTCTTAGGGCTTCCCCTTTCTTTTCAGGAATTGGGTTGTTGTTTTACCTTAATTACTTTAAATTCAAAATTTTTGACAACCCGTTTTCTGGAATATTGGGTGGTTATCCTGGATACTCTATATTTTTATTGTGATGCTGAGGATGATTCCATCTATGATTCCGTTATATTGGAGTATTGGGCTGGCCACCCCTTATGCTGGTGAGCGGGTTGTCACAGATGGTATCAGAGCATCAGGTTCTAGAGTCCTTAGGAATCTGTGTGTGAACGCCTTAAGTTTTCCGCGTTGCTTTTGATTTGACATAGAACCTTAGGATTAAGATCGTTGGTTCTTTTGTGAGATTTCATTCTTCTGCCTTGAGGTAGAATCTATATAATCTCTTGCGCATTCAGGTGAGAGCAATAGGTCGATTGACGAAGGGCGCCGTGAGGGGAACTACAAAGAATGGTGAGTTGTGGTCGGGGATGAGGATCGCTTTGGAGGCCGCCCCCTTTTTGTAGCATTTCCTTGTTTTGCTACTATGACTACTAATTTCAGTTGATGTAGTTTTCCCATGTACCGCGTGAAGTAGGAAGTGGTACTAAACTTGAGATTTCAAGAGATGCTAGAGTGAAGTGGAGTAGTGCCCTGAAGTAGGATGGAGGGAAATCCTTCACCGGTAAGGAGTGGTGTAGAGGTGGTGATGATGAGGCCACCATATTAGAGTGTGCCGGAAGTTTTGCCCGTGGAGAATACCGATAGATACTTTCTATCGTAACTTTCTCTGGGATAACTGGATTGAGGAGGAGTTGAATTCTCGAGTGTTCACCGAGTGTTCGGCTAAAGGCCGATGGTGAATAAAGTGTTGTACAGTTAGCGAGACCGTGCATCATAAGATTGATGGGCTCCAGAATAAGTGTCGTTAACACTTCTGATGGAGTAATAATCATGAAACCCCGTTGGTGGACACCCGCCTGGGGAGGCTTCACTGAACTAAGGAAGAGGAGGCCGAGAGCGTGTCCTCTCTTATTAAGTAAGTAAGAGGGACTACATGGGCAATTGATGTCAGCCAGAGTCGGAATAATGGCAATGATGTGGAGCGTAGAACCGCTCATTTTAAACTCCATTGAATGGAGAATGGGGGCAAGAGTAAAGTGCCTGGTAGGGGGTGTTGATGGAAATAATGTTGGATCGTGTAAGGCTCGAATATGGAGTCTGAGAACCATTAGTGTTTACTCGGAGTGATTGACATATATTGTTGGAGGGAATCCCGCCTTGTTAGTGGGTGGTGTATTCCTTAGGATAAGACTTAGTAGTATTGTATCTACTGTAGATTTGGGTGTGTATATGGAGCTTGTAGATGTATTGACGCTACTATATGAAGAGTACTTATATGACTTCCTTGGTATGGAAGTTCTATCATTGTTCACTCGTTATGAAACGAGTGATGATATTTTACATGTATATGTGTTATATGTGCTACTTGATTTGAGTGTTTTATTGCTTGCTTGCATTGTATGTGGATGTTATGACTTATCTCCACGACCAACAAAGTTAAGTAGTAATGCATAGGAGGGGTTCCTTGTTTGGATTCCGCTTTTGCGGGACGCTCCACGCATGAACCTTAACGATGTTGGGAGTGGGGAGATGTTCTTTTTCCTTTCTCTTGTTTTATGTGCATTATGCGAGTATATATATTTTGGTCGGGTTGGTGTGATAGCAAGCAAATAAAATTGTAAGGCTGTCTTACTTCTAGTTCAAAATGGAACTAGTTGTTCTATGATTTCTCCCCTGGATACAGGTTGAGACTTTATAGAGGTGGATCGAGGTAGGTAGGAGATTTTGTTATTTGTTTAGTTATCTTATGTTAGTGATTGATTGTTTATTTGTCTTGTTTATGCATGTTACGCTTATCTCCAGGATCAACTAGTTAAGTAGGCATGTGTCGGAGGGGTTCCTTGTTTGGATTTCGCTTCGGCGAGACACTCCGCCGCATGAACACTTAACGATGTTGTGATTGGAGAGACGCTATCCTTTTCTTTCTCTTTTACTTTAATTATTTTGTTGTTAGAAGTGGGATTGGTAGATTAGCCGAGAATCACGTAGAAGAGTGATTAAGGGCTGTTAAAGTGCGAAATAGAAGCACTGTATATAGTTCTCTCCTCTGATCGATGTGAGGGAGACTGTGATACGAAGTCGGATTGAGACTTCGGGATTTTGCCCTTATAAGAAGGCCATGCTTTTATAAGGGGTATATGTATTTGTAAGACTTCGCAGGAAGTGAATGTCTGATCAGTTGAGATCTTTAAGAGATGCTATAGTAAGTAGAATTGTAGATTAGAATTGTACCGATCCCGATCATGTGTTTTAGACCGTTCTATCTTAATGACCGACGATGCGAGGTAGTAGTGTAACGGGAGGGTTCCTTGTTTGGATTTCTCTTCGGCGAGACGTCCCACGCATGAACCCGAGCGAATGTCAGAAGTTGAGTAAGGTCTTGGGCACTAGGGATATATTTAGTATTAGGTGTCTACGATTTAGATCGTATATAGGTAGATAGATTTTAAGGTTATTAGGACGTTAGGTCTCTAGGGTTTGTGAGGTTAATTTAGGAAGGCGGTAAGGAGTTGACCACGAATAAGTTGTGGGTTAACTCCATGAGGGATTTGATCCCTAGGAACGAGATTTATGGGGTCTCGAGAGATTTGGTAGTCTAAGCCGAAGGAAGTGAGGCCTTTCTTAGATGTGGTGTTAAGTGGTGACTTCACTTACGGGGAGTAATGGATGGGCTGACCTTCACTCTTGAGCGTATGGTGGTGAGCTCGAGAGTGGGTTTAATGAATGAGTTCCTGCCAGGTTGGGGAGTAATAATACTGGAGCATAGACCCATTGTTTATGCACCTCACAAGCTTAAACTTGTGGAAAGTATTATCTCATGCTTGAATTTAAAATTCATCGTGATAGTGATCACCTTAAATAGATAAGGCACTACTTCCTGGGTAGGAAATTTGGTCTTTCTCGCAAGCAACAAGTTGTTGCAATATGTTGTGGGAGGAATCGAGTTGGTGCTCGGAGTTCAGAAGAAATAGTGATTGGATATTTTCTCATTCGCTAAGGGAATGCGATCGGGGTAGTAGATGCGTCGAGTAAGAAACTCATCGGGGATATTGGTGTTGGCATGGAAAGCCAAATGAAACGAACATGACTCGAAAGACTTTGTAACGAGAGCATTTCGGTCTGTGATTAACCATTTCACCTACTCGTGTGAAGAAGAGTATCGGTGGAATGAAGAAGGGTATATTCATAGACGTATGCCTTTAAGTACCGGGACCGTTCTAGTCATGATCCTATTTGAGAAAATGGTTGGTCGTTTGACCAGACTGGTGCATTTCCGGTCGTTATGGACGAACTTCATGTGGATGAATACGGCCCGCTCTTTATGAGGGGATGGTCGAACCGTGGGAGGTGCCTATTAAAATAGGGTAGACCGAGACTAGATATTCGTATCGGAGGTTTGGTACAAGTTTCCATGACATAATGGGAACCGTATGGGAATGGAGTATATTTTGCCACCCTAATGTGGACGGGTGAATGAGAGGAAATTGACTCATGCCGAAAGGCATATCACGAACGGGCGCCTTAGTATGCATAGTAGATGGGAACGGTAATTGTATGGATAGAGATTTCCGTACAACCCTTAGGTTTTTGAAATGGCCTTAGCGTAGTCGGTTGAGTAATTCGCATACTCTTTGGATGGAACCAACGGGTAATATGTTCCTTGGACTTGGAGTGGTCTCGGGACATTTCTTTAAAGATTTGGCTTTTAAGCCATACACCTTGAGGAGGTATGTCAATGCGAGGGAAAGTTGAGTAGCATTGGGGTTATGCCACTTAGAGTTGGTATGAGTGCCCCGAGGGGAGATGTAACATGATTCTAGAGGTTAGGCGATTTGTGCTGAGTCATGTGGGCATCGTCTTCTGCCGAAGGAAGCTAGAATCATTAGTTAGTGGGGAAGGCTTTGTGCTATATTAGAGCACAATTGCTGTAGACTGAGATCGATAGGGTCGATCTTAGTCCAGGTTCGTTTGGGACGTTGCGTTAACGAGGGGTTTGTTTAGGATGGTAGAATCCTAGTTAAGAGTAGTATACCCTTTACGAGAATTGGGTATGCCCGAATTTTGGGGGCAAAATTCCCTCGTAAGGGGGGGAGTATGTAACAACCCTCGATTTTGGGAGGCTCATTTTATATTAATTTTACCGCATGAGGTAATTATATAAAATGTGGGGTCTGGAGTAAATATTAATTGCATGAATTGGAAGTTAATATTTACTAAAGTGATGCATATTTACTGTATGTGAAAGTAAATATCATCATGTTGCATGTTTTAGTGTCATGTATTTAAAATGACACTTTGATTTAAATGATTTTTGGAACTCAAAATAATTTATAAAATTTCCGGATGCCAGTTTAGAGGGTGTAGTTAGTCTCAGAAGGTGCGAGACAGTCAAAATAAGTGCAATATTGTATATTTGGGGTTTCGGGCACTTTTACCTGGTTTTAGCTTAAATGCGTATTTGGGAGTCATTTTAATGTGGTATTAACCACTTAAGTTGGGAGTTTTAACCTAAGCCATGATTTTAAGTCTTGCCCTTATTTCTTTTCCCTTATTTCTTGTCTTAAACATAGAAAGAGAGAAAGAGGAAGAGAAGAGTGGAAAAAGAAGAGAGAAAAGGAAGATTGAAGATGGGAGATTGCTTCTACCACCAACAAATCTGAAATTCCTACTCTAAGGCAAGTTTTCTACTTGCTAATATATGTTTTGAGATGAATAAATTGTGTGATATTTGTGTATATATATGTTTGGAGATAAAAATGGAAATTATGGTATTTAAACCTAGATTTGGTTTTGAAGATAAAATTGTGAGTTTTAATGGTTATAAATCATGTAGGATTACTTCTGGGTAGATGAAAGTTGTTGGTTGTGTTCAAAATGAAAGAGATTTGAGCTTGGGTTTAGCTTTTGGAGAAAGGAAGAACCCTAGGTCTGCTACGTGCGGTCGACCGCGTCCCCCAGACCGGTTGACCGGGCCTTCGGGGGCAGGCTTGCTGCTTTCCCAATATGGCAAAAAATTCTTGCGCGGTCGACCGACCATTCCAGTTGAGCTTTCTGCATTCCTTCGTAGGCAAAACTTTTAGACGCGGTCGATCGCGGTCTTGGGATCAGTCGACCGGTCCCCTGTTTTTCACCTTTAAACCTTATTTTGCTTCTTGGGTTTATTCTCTTCATTAGGATCTAGGAACCTTCTTGCATGAAGTAAACTTAGAGTCCTAGAGTTCTTGATGAGTTGGGATATTACCCTAGTTTAGAAATGGTCTAGGCGGGGTTTTTCCGGGGTTAGGCCTATTGATGTTAGGGCATTTTTTCTTCTAGTTGATTTTAATTAACTAGGGGATGCATTATTATGCTTGGGAGACCTTAGAGGCTCATTGGAGCTACGTTAATCTTGATGGTTTATTAAATCTATCAACGAATCTTGGGAGAATAATTGAAAGTCTATTTATTCTTTGAGGTCTAATGTCAATGTAAATACGTACGGCTCCGGATTCATGAAGGCGAAATATTTACAAAATGTAAATGAATATGGTTTCGGATAAATTGGATATACATTTGTTAAAATGTAATTGGATATGCAAATGATAGTAAATGATAATTTACTTAAATCATTAACATGATAAATGGAAATTTGGTTAAACACACCTCTCTAAACGACATCATAAGGGAAGTTCGCGCGCTTGGTGATGCCCCCTGGCTAGTGAATGCAGGGTGGATATAGTCCTAGGCCATATGCGGGGTTTATATATTTTTTCTGCGCTGGTTAGGGGATTCCAGGTGTGGTCCTGACTTTCCCGCAGGCATATGGCCGCTTCCCGACGTTTGCGTTATGAGCCCAGGTTGTCTTGTATAGATAGGCCCTGGAAGATGATGGTCATTTAGGGGCGCGCCCAGTGGAGAAACTCGGAGGGGCGGTCTTAGAATCGTTGTATGCATAATAATATAACTATTCTAAATCAAGTGGGACTTGATGTATCACAAACGCCATAAAGAGCGTGTAATGTTGATTATATTCCTGCTAAGGAATGGAAATGCCAGGATGGGCATGTAATTCAAATGAGAGCCACAAGAGCTTAAAGTTGAGATAAAAGCCATAAAGAGCTTATAGTTATAGATTTATTTTCCTGTTGAGGAGTAAACTATGACATGAATTGGGGTATATAATAGAAGTTTTATTTATGTTCACCTTTCCTTCTTCCTGCTTAGTTAAATTAAACGCATGCTGTTCTTTACTGTCTTAGCATATATTTTAGAACTGTGTAGTTAGATTTTATTCTTCCCAGCATGATGATATTCATAACTGTCATACTCTTTATTCATCTGGTAAATATATAGAACCGGGCCCTGACCCGTTTACACTTTTGTTGCATATGCATCTTGTCTCTTCTCAGGTACTCCTCCGCAGGGATGCCTGATTTGAATTCTTATTCCGATGTCCTCGGCGAGCCGTGATGCATTGCGGGTATTACGGGATACATTTGGTATAGACGTTTTCATTTTTTACATTCTAGTTATGATCGGGTCTTTTTACTCGGGCGAGAGGCCCAAGCTTTTGTAAATGTCTACTGAAGTGTAATATGTAATTTATTGAACTTGTGTATTAGTTTGGTGACCGGTAACATACTCGGTCTTTTTATTGTATTCTTGTTGTATTATTTATGTACTCTTAGGGCTTCCCCTTTCTTTTCAGGAATTGGGTTGTTGTTTTACCTTAATTACTTTAAATTCAAAATTTTTGACAACCCGTTTTCTGGAATATTGGGTGGTTATCCTGGATACTCTATATTTTTATTGTGATGTTGAGGATGATTCCATCTATGATTCCGTTATATTGGAGTATTGGGCTGGCCACCCCTTATGCTGGTGAGCGGGTTGTCACATTCGTGTCCTCAAGTTTTAGTTAAATTACCCCCATTGTTATAAGGACAACCTAACTTATCATAGGCCTAGCCTATACCCACGAGAGCTACTTACCCTTCATAATCTAAGGATTCACCCTTTCTAATCCTACTAGATTGTGGCTACAACATTTATGCCATAATAGGCTTAATGGATTCCAATTAATAATCTCATGAATCATAATTCATAATACGTTACCCCTATATATATATATACACATATATATGTATATATACATATATATGCTAAAACATAAGAATTAATATTCTTAATAACATGCACATGGAATATTGGCAAAACTTCTCTTTAATCTCAAAATTGTACTACGTTTCGTGCGTGGGGAGTCTCGCAAAGCAAAATCCTAACAAGGAACCGCCCCGTTACACTACTCCTGAAAAAATCAAGGCCAGAGATCCGAGATGCCACATATGGAATTACTTCTCTCAAATCCCGACATGGCACTGCGTTTCGTACGTGAGGCGTCTCGCAAAGCGAAATCCAAACAAGGAACCCCCTCGTTACACTACTCCTGGGCCATGTCGATCCTAGAGATCCATAATCCTTAACATACAAACTAATACCACCATTACTACTAAACTATAAACTACAAGAGAAAAAGAAAGAAAGAAAAAGAAAACAAATCAAATAAAATAAGAGAATCTCCAATATTATCCTTGGTGTGATGTAACCGAAGTATTCCTCAAGTACGATAAATCAACCCCCAAATAATCTGGTACACCATAATCATCCAAGATGTACCCTAGAAATAACATATCCTTTTATCTAGGATATATAAATATATATATAGGTATTTTATTCTCACCATATATATATACATGCCATCATCAATATCCATAACCAAGTATACATACCATATATGATGTACAATGGCCATGCAAATATAATACCCGGCTATATATAGCGCCAATAAAACTGCATCAATGCTATCATCTTCCCAGAGTCCGGCTCACGTAACAACTGGGGACCACCTGGTGGGGATCAACAACACCCACCTCGTGATATACTCACACATACGACGTCCCGGGAAGCGGTCATAGTTCCAACCTGGCAATGAGACGAAACATACCCGCCACGTCTCATTCCAAAATATATATCTATATGTATAATAATCACAAGGGACGACTATGACCTGGGGAATATCCACACCCTGCACTCTATGCCAGGATGCTCACCCTCTGCGCGGAAACTTCCCAATGATAGCATGAGCGGGGTATGCCTAACCAAATAAGTATGTATATCACTAACATACGCAATATACATACATCCATATGATCCCATCATATGATCAAGTACAGTAAACCAAATAAGTATATATATCGCTCACATACGCAATATATATACATCCATATGATCCCATCATATGATCCCATATAATAAACCTTCATAGACGATTTAAATATCCATACCATGTATGTCCACAACATAACTATATCCATATATTCAGATTCATACATAGATATATGTACATATATATTCACACGTCGCTATATCAATATATATACAAACTAATTCTCGTTCATATGTATAAGATATATATAAACCCGGCTATAAGTATACATAATCCTCAATATACAAGCCGTCACCAATTTCCATTAAATGCACCTCGATATGTGAATACAATCCCTCACTTGAAACATATTCAATCATTATTCCTATGATGAATAGTCTCCCAAAACCATATGTATATACCTATACATATATATTCAACATTAGGGTTATCACCCAAGCTTGTGTAGGAATCCATCACTACACATCTCATCCATAACTAAAAGTATATAATTACCTTTAGTACCATATAACCATAGGCTCACACATGACTTAATAGTCTAAAACCTCAATTATTCCAACCTAATTCAAGTATTGGAATCTCAGTAATCATATCCCCATAATCACGGGTAAACTATCCTAACTAGAATTTTCTACCGCATTTCTCTAGTCGATAGTACGATCCCAAAGCGTTCTCAATGTCACCTATGGTTCGAATAAATCCCGGTAACCCTTACTCCTATTGAGTTATCGATTGTTCCTTAGTCTAACCATTTCTAAGGATATGAGACCCCTCGCTCTTAAAGAGTATGTAACCACTCTCTTCCAATTGGCCCCAAACTACATCTTAACCATATCCTATCCTTATAAGGATTTGACATAATTGTCGGCCTAGAAATTTCACAACATATATGGAGATTTCTTATACAATTATTCCAAGAAGTTCCCACTATCAAATACTAAGTGAGAAACCTCCTATTAGTCACCAAAAAATATCTCTTACTTCATAAGAGATAATCCCAAATCAACTAACCCAACCAAAAAGGGTTAGGAGTCCGCCTAGAGAAACCTCCTAAAACAACCATTAAGGAAGTCTCCAAAAATAAACTCCAAAAGAAAGAGGGGGAGAATAATTATAAACTTTGGGCTAAAAACAGGGGACCGGTCGACCGGTCCCAGACCCCCGGTCGACCGCGGGTCCAAATTTTGCCTACGAAGAAATGCAGTAGGCTTTTCCCTTAAGGCGCGGTCGACCGGTCCCCAGACCGCGATCGACCGGCCATACCAGTTAAGCGGGCCGAAATCCCTTTCTCAGCAAACCCACGAAAATATATACCCAATAATCATCACCACGCCCCCAAATCTCTAACCCAATAATGATATTAACAAGAAAACCCATCCTACATATCATCCCAACCATTTATATGTGATTAAACCATAGAATACATTGATTTCAAGATTTAAACCCAAAATCTAGGTTTTGATGTTAATACCCAAAAATCCATTTCTTTACCCCACAAACTATGAAATGAAATACACAAATAGCTATTTAGCAAGATTAAACACTTGCCTCAGATTTGTAGAGGTTGGATCGTCCTCAATGTCGCGGTTGGGCCGGAAATCCCAAGCTTTCCTTCCTATCTCTCTTCCGTTCTTCTTCTTTCTCTTCTTCTCCTCTCCCTAAGGCTTTCTCTCTTTCTCTCTAATGAGAAATGGCTTAATCCGTAAGCCTCCCACCTATTTAAAACAAAATCCCAGTTTTAAATGTTAATACACACTTTAAATGACTCGTTTACTCCAATTTAAGTCAAAACAACTTAAAAACATTCCGGAGCCGAAATAAGACCCAATGACAGTCATTTTGACTATCTCGACCCTTCCGGGATCGATGGTACCCTCAAAAATATCATCCGGAATACTTTAAAATAGTCTCTATTTTTGGGCCTCAATTCCCAAATTTTGAAATTCTCCAATTTAATTAAATTTTATTTTCCCAAAATTTAATTTCTCAGTCTCCAAAAATCGAGGGTTGTTACACACTTCCCCCCTTACAAAAATTTCGCCCGCGAAATTTAAGACAAGCCTAGGACCTCAATAACATCTAGTCCTCACATCAATCCTTAGGATCACTATACCGATCCTTCCTAGTTCTCATGTCGAACCATACAGTTTTAAAGCAACTACTACCCAGGGCGCCCATACACCCCGTATCCGAGTTTCCACTCGTAAAATTATGATCAAGCTCCATAAGCCTCAAATCATAACATAACCCTTAGCAATATGATCTATTACAACATACTAAATATATAGAAGTTTAAAATTTCCCAATGGTAGAACTCTCCTCAATTCCTGACACTAGCCACCTTCGTGCGGGGGAGGTCTCGCAAGCGAAATCCAAACAAGGAACCCTCCCAATACACTAATGTGTAGCTAGGTCGGGGATTGAGATTAGTTGAACCAGGGTTACGATTTTATAAAAAGAAGGATTTCCATATTTTAGATATTGCCCGAGGGCCCAAACAACAATACAACATAAATATATTCCGCGTCTTTCGACACGCCAAACAAACACCTCATGTTTTAGACACAAGGCCTCAACAAATACCATGCTCTAGCCAATACCTAGTTCTCAAAACTAGTGCAACTATGAGCTAAATTATCCGCTCCACATCAATCTACCAAACTCTGAACCTCTCAGTTATGAAGTTCCTATACATCATATCAACACTTATATGAAAAAAAAAAAAAGTTCTTCCCTCAATGGGATACTTCCCTACGATTTCGTTATGGAATGGTGTGTCATCTCTAAAGATGCCATATAAAGGCCACACTTGCTCACTTCCTCCTCTAGGAAAAATTCCACACACCCTAGCGGTGTAGCAACTAGCTACTCGTCACATCTCACACGCGACATTCTCAATATCGCACATAGCGTAACTTAAACCCAAAGAAAGGTATTCTACCTTACATTTCCATAACTCAATGGTTTCCCCTTGTCCGAGAATCTTAACTCAGGGTCCTCAACCTCTTCTAGGAAAATCATTATCCCTAAGCCTATTTCCTCACAAGAGAAACATCTTCCTCAAAACCCTTCCTAACCATATTGAAGGGCAAGGCGCGATTGCAACTGCCGAAAACTCCCTCAGTCCTACACAACGAAACTGAGTCTCCAAAGGCATTCTCCCTCATCTTAGAAGGCGATACTATTGATATTGGGATAACTATACCTTCCTCACCTCGGTAAGAGTCACCAACATTAGGTTTCCCAACGAAGGTTAACGGGTTTCTCAACCTAAACCTCCCAAGGCCCACACTACATGCCTCTCCTCGGACTTCCCTTACTAAGACCAAGATTCACCATTCGAGTAAATTTCCTTTCTTACTCAACTGCAGATAAGTCACCTCGAACCACTACTAGAAATCTCCTCAATAACTCCTCTGGAATCGGGGAAAACAAATACCCCCGATTGCAGCGTACCCATAATATACTAAGGGTATGGTATTTCTAATCTTATCCTTTCCTAGACGACAAAAATCTAGGAGACGTCTGAAACGAAACAAGAGAAACTGTTATCAGAACGCCAATCAAGAGAATATACTTCACAGAAGAGAACAACGCAGTGAACACAACAGTCCTAATTATAGGGCTTTATGTCAAGAACGTTAACGGAAGAATGCATAAACTCGCACAGATCCTAAAGACTCTAGAACCTGATGCTCTGATACCATCTGTCACAACCCGCCTAAATAATAACGGGTGGCCAGCCCTATACTATATTAAATCAGGAGTTTCAGATGGTCCAGTCTCAACATCAACTGACGGTACTATATAATATGGGACTAACTACCTGATATCATATAAGCGGGGTGTGAAAATTTAAATAAAATGCAACAAACTACCAACTAAAAGAAAGAAATAAGATAAACGAGATGCTAGAAATAAACTGAACTAAATAAATACAACCGAATGTACTACACAAAGTAGACCCGAATAAGCTGTCGGGTCACAGCCAATACAATAACTGAAATGGAATAAATATAAACATGGATATAAATATCCCTTGGGTACAAACCCGATATACAACATGATTCCTACCTAGAATTTCAAATAAGTAAGAAGCGGCTACATGAAACATCCCGCACCAGTCCGCACCTGTCACGGCTCCCAAAACTCTGGATAGAAAGTCATCCGGCATCCATGCGGTAGGATACCTGTGGTAATATATATATATACAAGGAGGAGAGAAAAGTAAACGGGTCAGAGCCCCGAATGTGTAATATATTTAGCAAGTGTGTTAACCGTGCATAATAAATACCGGTGTACTTAATTTCATAATTAAAGTGGAAACGCTCTCTCGTGGAACCCCATCTCACCTCTCATCTAAAGGCGCGCACCTATTCGCGTCCTCAAGTTTTAGTTAAATTACCCCCATTGTTATAAGGACAACCTAACTTATCATAGGCCTAGCCTATACCCACGAGAGCTACTTACCCTTCATAATCTAAGGATTCACCCTTTCTAATCCTACTAGATTGTGGCTACAACATTTATGCCATAATAGGCTTAATGGATTCCAATTAATAATCTCATGAATCATAATTGATAATACGTTACCCCTATATATATATATACACATATATATGTATATATACATATATAGGCTAAAACATATGAATTAATATTCTTAATAACATGCACATGGAATATTGGCAAAACTTCTCTCTAATCTCAAAATTGTACTACGTTTCGTGCGTGGGGAGTCTCGCAAAGCGAAATCCAAACAAGGAACCGCCCCGTTACACTACTCCTAAAAAAATCAAGGCCAGAGATCCGAGATGCCACATATGGAATTACTTCTCTCGAATCCCGACATGGCACTGCGTTTCGTGCGTAAGGCATCTCGCAAAGTGAAATCCAAACAAGGAACCCCCTCGTTACACTACTCCTGGGCCATGTCGATCCTAGAGATCCATAATCCTTAACATACCAACTAATACCACCATTACTACTAAACTATAAACTACAAGAGAAAAAGAAAGAAAAAAAAAGAAAAAAAATAAAAAAAAATAAGAGAATCTCCAATATTATCCTTGGTGTGATGTAACCGAAGTATTCCTCAAGTACAATATATCAACCCCCAAATAATCCGGTACACCATAATCATCCAAGATGTACCCTAGAAATACCATATCCTTTTATCTAGGATATATAAATATATATATAGGTATTTTATTCTCACCATATATATATACATGCCATCATCCATATCCATAACCAAGTGTACATACCATATATGATGTACAATGGCCATGCAAATATAATACCCGGCTATATATAGCGCCGATAAAACTGCATCAATGCTATCATCTTTCCAGAGTCCGGCTCACGTAACAACTGGGGACCACCTGGTGGGAATCAACGACACCCACCTCGTGATATACTCATAGACACGACGTCCCGGGAAGCGGTCATAGTTCCAACCTGGCAATGAGACGAAACATACCCGCCACGTCTCATTCCAAAATATATATCTATATGTATAATAATCACAAGGGACGACTATGACCTGGAGAATATCCACACCCTGCACTATATGCCAGGATGCTCACCCTCTGCGCGGAAACTTCCCAATGATAGCATGAGCGGGGTATGCCTAACCAAATAAGTATGTATATCACTCACATACGCAATATACATACATCCATATGATCCCATCATATGATCAAGTACAGTAAACCAAATAAGTATATATATCGCTCACATACGCAATATATATACATCCATATGATCCCATCATATGATCCCATATAATAAACCTTCATATACGGTTTAAATATCCATACCATGTATGTCCACAACATAACCATATCCATATATCAAATTCATACATAGATATATGTACATATATATTCACACGTCGCTATATCAATATATATACAAACTAATTCTCGTTCATATGTATAAGATATATATAAACCCGGCTATAAGTATACATAATCCTCAGTATACAAGCCGTCACCAATTTCCATTAAATTCACCTCGATATGTGAATACAATCCCTCACTTGAAACATATTCAATCATTATTCCTATGATGAATAGTCTCCCAAAACCATATGTATATACCTATACATATATATTCAACATTAGGGTTATCACCCAAGCTTGTGTAGGAATCCATCACTACACATCTCATCCATAACTAAAAGTATATAATTACCTTTAGTACCATATAACCATAGGCTCACACATGACTTAATAGTCTAAAACCTTAATTATTCCAACCTAATTCAAGTATTGGAATCTCAGTAATCATATCCCCATAATCACGGGTAAACTATCCTAACTAGAATTTGCTACCGCATTTCTCTAGTCGATAGTACGATCCCAAAGCGTTCGCAATGTCACCTATGGTTCAAATAAATCCCGATAACCCTTACTCCTATTGAGTTATCAATTGTTCCTTAGTCTAACCATTTCTAAGGATATGAGACCCCTCGCTCTTAAAGAGTATGTAACCACTCTCTTCCAATTGGCCCCAAACTACATCTTAACCATATCCTATCCTTATAAGGATTTGACATAATTGTCGGCCTAGAAATTTCACAACATATATGGATATTTCTTATCCAATTATTCCAAGAAGTTCCCACTATCAAATTCTAAGTGAGAAACCCCCTATTAGTCACCAAAAGATATCTCTTACTTCATTAGAGATAATCCCAAATCAACTAACCCAACCAAAAAGGGTTAGGAGTCCGCCTAGAGAAACCTCCTAAAACAACCATTAAGGAAGTCTCCAAAAATAAACTCCAAAAGAAAGAGGGGGAGAACAATTCTAAACTTTGGGCTAAAAATAGGGGACCGGTCGACCGGTCCCAGACCCCCGGTCGACCGCGGGTCCAAATTTTGCCTACAAAGAAATGCAGTAGGCTTTTCCCTTAAGGCGCGGTCGACCGGTCCCCAGACCGCGATCGACCGGCCATACTAGTTAAGCTGGCCGAAATCCCTTTCTCAGCAAACCCATGAAAATATATACCCAATAATCATCACCAAGCCCCCAAATCTCTAACCCAATAATGATATTAACAAGAAAACCCATCCTACATATCATCCCAACCATTTATATGTGATTAAACCATAGAATACATTGATTTCAAGATTTAAACCCAAAATCTAGGTTTTGATGTTAATACCCAAAAATCCATTTCTTTACCCCACAAACTATGAAATGAAATACACAAATAGCTATATAGCAAGATTAAACACTTGCCTCAGATTTGTAGAGGTTGGATCGTCCTCGATGTCGCGGTTGGGCCGGAAATCCCAAGCTTTCCTTCCTCTCTCTCTTCCTTTCTTCTTCTTTCTCTTCTTCTCCTCTCCCTAGGGCTTTCTCTCTTTCTCTCTAATGAGAAATGGCTTAATCCGTAAGCCTCCCACCTATTTAAAACAAAATCCCAGTTTTAAATGTTAATACACACTTTAAATGACTCGTTTACTCCAATTCAAGTCAAAACAACTTAAAAACATTCCGGAGCCGAAATAAGACCCAATGACAGTCATTTTGACTATCTCGACCCTTCCGGGATCGATGGTACCCTAAAAAATATCATCCGGAATACTTTAAAATAGTCTCTATTTTTGGGCCTCAATTCCCAAATTTTGAAATTCTCCAATTTAATTAAATTTTATTTTCCCAAAATTTAATTTCTCAGTCTCCAAAAATCGAGGGTTGTTACACTAACATTAATTTTAGCAATAAAGAAAAAATTTCTATCAAATAACATAGCTACTTATAGAGTATTAGATATAAACGATATCTCATACAACATTTATTACGACACTTAGTTCCAATAATTTTATATTTTGCTTTAAAATTTTCTCCTGAAACATAAGTACGATGGTGTAATATAATAGTTTTTACTTTGACATTCATATTAAACATACATAATATGGAATACTAACCTGTGATAACAAGGCTCTGATACCAATTACAAAAGCGAAAATGATCGAGATATTATTAATACAAACTTACTATTATTATAAATGGAGAGAATACTACAAGAGATAGAAGAGAAAGATCAGAGATGACTGAGTTACAATGAAGGAGGAGTTCTCCTTTTATAGCAACCGGATTTCAAAATTTCTTAAAACTAATTGAATATAAGATAAGGGAAAACAAAAACGTGGCTGCCAAAAGAAAAAGAAAGAAAAGCGAAAGGGATGTTGGTTTCGTCCGTTTTTCAAAAAGGAAATAGTAAAGTACTATTTACTTTATTAAAGAAAACTTTAATAAAGAAAGATTCGTTTGTTTTAACGTTTCTTTCAATCAGTGGGGACCACATATCGTGTGCTAGATTGTGTTGCAGTCGTTCATGTGGTCAATTATCCGTCAATCGCATTTGCAATGTTGGCCTCAACAACAGAATCAAATGACATACTGTCACTAGGGCTGTCATGTGGAGGACCATGAAGTTGTGCTGCCTCATATTCCTCTGCATGGCTTAATTGCTCATAGGGAACATCCAAATTATTTTTGTTTTTCAAATTATTCAAAAATTCCCTAACAACCGCTCTTTATTCATGCGAGGTGGTGTAGTTTATCGGTAAATCAGTAACAAATAGTCTTCGTCCATCAGTTACCGTGAATTTTAAAGCCATTTCCCGATAATAATAGTCTGCCAGATTTGAAGTATTGACCAGGTTTTGTGATCCAATGGTAACGGAATTTCCCAATGCTATTCAATTTCATCCTATTCATAATCCTCAGTGGCTCTCAGGTGCCAGATTTCATAAAACCCGGATTTCAGTTAAAGTTTTCATAAAACCCATATACCTATTATTATTTCAAAGCCCATATTTCCGTTTGCCAAAAAGCTACTGTAGTTGGTAATCGACGTTAGGAAAATCGGTATTAGGCACCTGAAACAGTATATAATAGGAGGTCTTAAGTACCAATGGAATCTGAAGAGGATGATCAAAATACTAATATTAATTTACAATGTTTAGCACCATGGTTACAAAAAGATGAAAGTATGTATAATCATAATTTGCATATTTATAAAAAATCAAAAAATGATATTAGTAAAATTAGTACTATGTTAAATAGTTTAACTGATATAGTTTTTAGTTGGGCAAAATAAACTGAAAGACATCAGGTCGTTAATAAAAAATATGTAGAAAGAAAATTAGATAGTATTGAATTCAACTTAAACAAAGTTGATCAAAAAATTAGTCAACTAGTAATAGTCTCAAACCTAGACTTAAAAGAGGAAACTAAGCAAAAAATTGAAAATCTATTAAACAAAATAGATAATCAAAACCCAGAACAAACTGGAATGATTAACCCAGGGGATAATAAAATTCCTAGGTTATATTATGGTTCGGAGGAAATTAAAGCTCTTCAAACAGAAGAATTTAATTACACCGAATATATAAACGTTCGTGAACTATTAGATTATTGGAGACACCTACATAAAGATCCAACATTAAATGTTTAAGAACGAAATAAACTCATTGAACAAATACAAACCACGTATTTGGAACATGAAAAATTATTACATCACTATCAGTATGAATTAAACCAATATTCTTGTGTTGTCTATATAGATGATATTCTTATTTTTTCAAAAACAATAGAAGAACATAAACATCATCTAAAAATTATTTGTGAAAAATTCCAAAAACATGGAATTATTTTATCACCAAAAAAAACCGATGTTGAAAAAAATGAAATTAATTTTCTTGGCATAATCCTAAACCAGGATGGCCTACAACTACAAGATCATATCATCTCTAAAATAAGAGATTTTAATGAGGAAATTTTGGATAAAAAATAATTACAAAGTTTCCTAGGAATCCTTAATTATGGAAGAAACTTCATAAAAGGATGATCTAAAAAAGAATTAACTCTTCTTGAAAAACATAAAAAGAATGATGTTTTTACATGGAGTGCTAATGATACTCTTGTTATTAAAACAATTAAACAAGAGATTATTACAAATTGTCCAAAAGTTTATTTTCCTAAAACAGGAGATAAATTAATACTCGAAACTGATGCTTCAGATAATTGTTGGGGATGTGTTATCAAAGCAATTCCTATAGAATATTGGAATGAAAACAATCCTTCCAATATTTTTTGTATCTGTGGTAAGAAAACTACTATACCAAAATCAATTCAAAAACATGAATTGATATGTGGATATAATTCTGGAAAATTTAAACCAAATGAATTGAATTATATCATTTTTGAAAAGGAATTATTAGCAATTATACTTGCTATTATAAAATTCCATACCTTTTTAACACCCGAAGACTTTATTGTCAGAATATTTAATAAAGCGGTAAAAGACTTCCTCATAAATACAAGAAATATTTTAGAAGGACGAAGACTTAAATGGTTCAACCAAATTTCTATTTATACTTTTGAAGTTGAACATTTAAATGGTACTAATAATTTTCTTGCAGATTATCTTAGCAGGAACTATGCAGAAACATCTACTAACCATGTAGAATTTTATGAAACCCACTAAACAAGCTGAATATGTTTGATATAAAACCCACTATACTAGTGGACTATATTTTATCAAAACCACTAAACTAGTTGATTATTATTGTTTCATTATGGGAGATAAACATCCAGGTGAAGCTAATAGAGATTGGGTTACAATTGCTAAAAAGGTAAAAACCCAAGCATCATCATCTACACAACCTAAACCAGACCCTGTATACGTTGTATTTAGTGGAAGACAACCAGGCTTTTATGACACTTGGCACCAATGTTTTCAATAAGTAAATAAATTTCCAGGTGCATGCCATAAAAAAATTGTAATAACCCGCCCTTTTGGAGATGATTAAATTCCATAATTAAGTATAATTTGGAATTTAGAGATTTTCTCGAAATAAGTAATTTTTGGGATTTTCGAGGATTGAATGATTTTCGATGGGTATTGTAATTACTTTTGGGACCATAAAGGTCGAAATATTTTATTTATATGTCGCCGTGGAGTATAGCGACAAAAGATGTAAGATTTGGTGTTGAAAACCCGCATTTAATTATTTGGGTTAGAATAGTGATTTGCGGTCAAGTACCTCGGATGGGAATTTCGACTGCGCCATGAGTCTCGGAATGTCCGAGATAGTCGGAAAAGAGTGTCCGATTGTCGAAATTGAGTTTCGGGTAATTTTGGAGTTAAATAGGCTCGTAATTGGGTAAACGAGTCGTTTTTGGGTTTTTAGGGGTTAAAACCCTTTTCCCCTCTATATATAGAGGAAGAGAGAAGAGAAAGAAGAAAGAAGAAAGGGAAGAGAGAGAGAGGGAAGAAAAGAAGAAAAAGGGGGAGATTTCGGCCAGCCTCCGCAGGATTCGGCTCGAGGACGTCGGATTTTATCCACGAGGCAAGTGTTTACTTGCTTTATTTATTTTTGAGCATAAATATCTCATATCATTGTTGGTATAACAAATCCTAATGATTTTGGGTTGGGTATTCGTGGATAAAACGGGTTTTCGGGAGATAAAACGAATAAACCCCTAAAATTGGTAAATTGGAGATTTTAGAAATTAACCAAAAATATTGGGTGATTCCGGGTTCTAGGATGTTTAGGACCCTTATTATAGGTGTATTTGTTGTTGGTAGAAGTTGTAGGCCGTTGGGTGAAGAGATGGAAGCTTGGGGGAAGCTTCCATGGCTGAACAGCTTCTCGGAGAAGAAGCTGCCCGACTTGATCGATCGATCGAGCCTGGGGGATCGATCGATCGAAGCCTTCGATCGATCGACGGCCATGGGTTGATCGATCGACCCCTGCTAAAAAGGGATAATTTTCTTAGGGTGATTTGGATGGGATAGATTCCACTTCATCTTGCTTTGAGGTTAATTAGGTGATAACCTAAAGGACCTTTTAGGACTTTATGGTCCATAAATCAAGGTAATTTAGGAGGGTAAAGTAAGGGTGTTAAGTATATAACCCTTAATCTATATTTTCGAGGAAAATAGAATAATTGTAGAAAATGATGGATTAGGGTTCCTAAATTATATTGGGGACTTCTAAATGATAAATTGGACTAGGAATAGTCTTGGGGTTCAAGGAAATGAAATCCTTAACCCAATGAATTTAAGGTTGATCGGGTGAGATAAAATCCTGAGGATATTTCTAGTAGGCATATGGGCCTGTATAATTATGCTTATAGAAAGCATAATTATATCGGGTACTGTTAAGTGTATCCTAGGAGATAATTAGGATAATTTGGGAAAATAGATATTTGTTGATTTCACTTAGAGTGAATGGTATCATTGGAGATATCCAATAAATCCTTAGAATAGGATCAAGATATATAGAGATTTTTAAAGTAAGAAATACTTTGGATTTAGAATCATGCAAATATGAATGCATGATTATGATTCCTGGAGGGAATCTTTGGGATTATGGTCATCGGTAGATGCTATAGGCCATTATGGTCGTATATATATTCTAGGAAGAATATATAGGATATGTATATACTGTGTGATTTATGTATATATATATGTTATGATGGAAATGATTTTGAAAATATAAAAATGAATATTTTCAAAATGGAAAGATAAATGATTTTCATAATTAATAAAATTGAGGATACACACCTCTCTAAATCGCTATCATAAGGGAAGTTTGCGTACGTATGGTGAAGCCCCCTGGCTAATGAATGCAGGGTGGATATAGTCCTATAGGCCATGTGAGCGTTTGTGTTATATATTTTTCTGCGCTAGTTAGGAGATTCCGGGTGTGGTCTTGACTATCCCGCAGGCACATGGCCGCTTCCCGACGTCTTGCGATGTAGGATCCCAGGTTGTCTTATGATAGGCCCTGGAAGATGATAGCCATTTAGGGGCGCGCACAGTGGAGAAATCCGGACGGGCGATCTTAGAACGCGTTTATATTAAAGCAATTCATGATAATGGATTGGCTTTAATTACATTTCCTGGATATAGGAAGGGAAATGAATTATATGAATTGGCTTCGGTAACACTTCCCGGATGAAAGAAGGGATGTGGAAGCATATGTTTTGATCAAAGCATTTTTATGATAATGAAAATGGATTTGAATACATTTCCTGAGTATAAAAAGGGAAATGGGATAATTGAAAAAGGAAAAGCATTTTATGTTAATAAAATTGGCTTTCAAAAAGATATATGTTTTGGTAAAGCAATTCATGCTAATGAATTGGTTTTAAATACATTTCCTGGATATGAGAAGGGAAATGGAAGTTTTTGAAATGAAAAGGATAAGTATTGGTAAATACTTTGTGTATAGAATACACCTCAGTCCGGGAGATAGATCCGGATGTGTATTATAAAGATATAATTGATTTGGTAATCCTCAGTCCGGGGGATATTATCCCGACACACATTATAGATGTAGGTATATGTATAAATCGAGTGCCGAGGGTCTAATGGCTCCCGACGATCTACCGTGCCGCATAGTAGTGTATCGGGGGGGTTCCTTGTTTGGATTTCGCTTCGCGAGACACCCCACGCACGAATAGGGCACTGTGTTGAGACTGGGGAGAAGTTTAATCCTTAGTGCTCTAATATTATAAATATGGTATATATATATTATATATATCTTTCTGTACTGAGAGACTAGCGGATCTCGAAGATCGACCTTGCTGCATAGTAGTGTATCGGGGGGGTTCCTTGTTTGGATTTTGCTTTGCGAGACACCCCACGCACGAACATGGCATAGCGTCGAGATTTGAGTAAAGTTTAGCCCTTAGTACATCTGTTTGACTATCTAGGTTAGATAGTGGTTGGGTATTAGACTAGTTTAGCAGGGTAGCTTGACTAGGATGTTTAAAGGGATGCGCTAGGAGTGCACTGTTAGAAGAGAGGTGAGGGGTATCTCATGGGAGTGCAAATACCAATTTAAATATGAGATAAAACTATTTTCTAAAAATAAAGCATTTATGCACTTGCAAAATATTTTCAAAACATTCAGGCTCTGACCCGTTTGTCTACTCTCCTTTCTTTCTCTATACTATATATATATAGGTGTCCAGACATAGGGACGCCTGGATGGAAACTTCCTTCGAGTCAGACGTCTGCTGCAGCAGCTGTGGATGCTTGCAGGACTTTCAGTAGACGCTTCCCTTCTTGTACTCTAGATAGGAGGTACTGTATACACATTCGGGCCAACGGTCCAACTGCATTTATTTATTCTTTTAGAGCATTCGATATGGTTGTATATTTTTGACCGATTGTTCGGTTATTTTATCTCATTTCAGTTCATTTCGCATTTAAATTGTGGATGTTTTAATTTGGTCGCTAAAAAGAGTAGTTAGTTAAAAGTTTTTAACGCTCACCTAATAGGATATTAGTAATTAAATGGATTTTCGACAGTGATGCTAAGAATGATCCATATGAGACTCCTGTTTTAATTTAATATTGGAGTGATCACCCGGTATCTTATTAGGCAGGGTGTTACAGATTGTATCAGAGCATCAGGTTCTAGTGTCCTTACGAATCTGTCCGGATGTACTACGCTTTCAGCATTGCTCTCGATTTGTTATAGAGCCTCAGGAATAGGATTATTGATTTCTATTGTGAGATTTCGTTCTCCTGCCATATTAGGAGATTATAGGAATCTTTTGCGCGCTCGTTTGAGAATCCTGTGCGGAGCTTGGATGGCAACAGGAGGTGAGGCTTAGCTGGAGCAGCTGGTAGAAGGTCGGGAATGAGGACCGTGGTAGAGGTCACTTCCTTTGCAGTGTTTGCTAAGGATTATCTCAATGACTACTAAAGCATAGTGGTTACGAGTATCATAGTACCGCCGTAGTTGTGTGTGGTACTAAATTTGGAATTCCCGGTGAAGTAAGGATTCGAAAGGGATCTTGCGAATAGTTCTAACCGTGAGTCCCTATGAATCAGCAGGATGAGAAGAATGTAGTTTTGGGAATTATTCGCCTAAGGTTCAGCCAGAGGCCGACAGTGAATAAAGAGTATTATGGAGAAGTGAACCTTGTACCTAAGTGAGTTAGGTGCAATGAATATTGAGTCTTTTCCAGGAAGGATGGGCTCACTAAAGAATGGGTATGTTCGAGGACCCCATGGTTGGACATCCACTCGGGGGATTTGTTAAAATGAAGTGTTGTTATGAGTTTTACCTCAATTGAGGAGGTATATTTGGCGTGACTAGATAAAGTCGCGATATTAGTTAGCCCTAGACTCGTGTGTGTATCTTGAGTTTTATGGCGGTCACGATAACGTTATATCATGCATGCCTATGTGTTGTCCGCAGTAGCGGAGTTTTATTTTCCTTCATTCGCCATAAAGACGGGTGTTGATATATTGTGTATATATATATATATATATATATATATATATATATATATATATATATATATATATATTTGGGTTGTGACACTCGTTTTATATGTCTATACGAGTATGGTATTATGGTGAGTATATAATGTATTTAGTTGATCGGAGCGATAGCAGGTTAAGAATGGCAAGACTATCGTGTCCATGGTTCCTGGAGGGAACGGGTTGTTGTTGCGGTGTCTCGCCTAGATATAGGTTGAGTTCACCTTATTTATTGTGGGATACGAAACTTCGATGAGTAGAGGTTTCATTATCGTGATTTGGGTATAGAGCGACCTCATATATATATGATTTAAGGCCGCAGGATTTGTGTTGAGCTGTAAGACTAAGCTCATTATTGTTTGCGCAAGGACTTAAAAGTGAGTGCGAGCGCAGGGTGGTATGACTCTTAGTTTAAGATAAGAGTTCCAATCACCTTTTTGTTGGATTAGGGGATAGGGATATCCCGGTTACATGTTAAAATAACGGAACTCCATAACCAACGAAGTCAAGGGTTAATGTGTGGAGGGGTTCCTTGTTTGGATTTCGCCTTGGCGAGACACTCCACACATGACTCTTAACGGCGTCGGGAGTGGGGAGCTGTTATGGGATGCAAGGATGTTGATTTTGTGGAAAGGTCTTATAGTGTGGATGAACCACTATAGGCTATGAGCCCCACAATGTTGATATACTTATGGAAATATCGTGCTATGGAAAAGCACTAAAGTGGTCCCCTCGCCACAAGTGGGTGGGTGAGGTTGGACTTAGAGAAATTGATTTGAGGACAATAGTTAGGCCTTAATGAAAAGGCAAATTTTGAGGAGATACATTTTGGGTATAATGTTCGTGACACTTTCTATAGAAAGTGGGCACTTCGATTGGTTAGGTTTCCTTCCGTATGGGCGGAAGGATAAGATAGTAGAAATGCGTTCGTAGTTTAGAGTAGGCAGTATTTAGGACGTCCCGCTTGTGTGCCTTGGGTCGCTATATCTCGATGACCGACTACGCGAGGGAGTAGTGTAACGGGAGGGTTCCTTGTTTGGATTTCGCCTTGGCGAGACGTCCCACGCATGAAACCAAGCAATTGTCGGGAGTTGAGAGAGGCCTTGGGCACTAGGGACATACTTAGGATTATATTAGTTTCGTGTAGGTAGGGTAACGCATAGATCGTAGCATTTTAGGATGTAGGTTCGCTAGAGTTAGCAGCACCGAGATTAGGAGAATTGGATTTCGCGGGTCGGGAGGACCCATAGGTAAGTATTACACCGAGGAAAGGAGACCCTTATTGGGAGAGAGTGTTACGTGTCAGACGTTCGTACTGTTTGTGCAGATATGCACAAGCTAGAAAGGTGTATGGGCACCTTGTTAAGAGGGTTTTATATATACCGCATAGTATATAAGGATGAAATGCATGCCGATAGGCATTATAAATGATGGATATTTAATGACGTATTAGAGTCACTTTATGATTGAGGTAGTCGCATAGTGTATGGTTAAGAACCATTAAGTTAGTATCTTTCCCTTGAGGTTTTAGGATTTTAGTAATCCTTGTTAGTGGGTGTAACTTGTATCTGAATTTCGAGGACGAAATTCCGTTGTAAGGGGGGGAGTATGTAATAACCCGCCCTTTTGGAGATGATTAAATTCCATAATTAAGTATAATTTGGAATTTAGAGAATTTCTCGAAATAAGTAATTTTTGGGATTTTCGAGGATTGAATGATTTTCGATGGGTATTGTAATTACTTTTGGGACCATATAGGTCGAAATATTTTATTTATATGTCGCCGTGGAGTATAGCGACAAAAGATGTAAGATTTGGTGTTGAAAACCCGCATTTAATTATTTGGGTTAGAATAGTGATTTGCGGTCAAGTACCTCGGATGGGAATTTTGACTGCGCCATGAGTCTCGGAATGTCCGAGATAGACGAAAAAGAGTGTCCGATTGTCGAAATTGAGTTCCGGGTAATTTTGGAGTTAAACAGGCTCGTAATTGGGTAAACGAGTCGTTTTTGGGTTTTTAGGGGTTAAAACCCTTTTCCCCTCTATATATAGAGTAAGAGAGAAGAGAAAGAAGAAAGAAGAAAGGGAAGAGAGAGAGAGGGAAGAAAAGAAGAAAAAGGGGGAGATTCCGGCCAGCCTCCGCGGGATTCGGCTCGAGGACGTCGGATTTGATCCACGAGGCAAGTGTTTACTTGCTTTATTTATTTTTGAGCATAAATATCTCATATCATTGTTGGTATAACAAACCCTAATGATTTTGGGTTGGGTATTCGTGGATAAAACGGGTTTTTGGGAGATAAAATGAATAAACCCCTAAAATTGGTAAATTGAAGATTTTAGAAATTAACCAAAAATATTGGGTGATTCCGGGTTCTAGGATGTTTAGGACCCTTATTATAGGTGTATTTGTTGTTGGTAGAAGTTGTAGGCCGTTGGGTGAAGAGATGGAAGCTTGGGGGAAGCTTCCATGGCCGAACAGCTTCTCGAAGAAGAAGCTGCCCGACTTGATCGATCGATCGAGCCTGGGGGATCGATCGATCGAAGCCTTCGATCGATCGACAGCCATGGGTCGATCGATCGACCCCTGCTGAAAAGGGATAATTTTCTTAGGGTGATTTGGATGGGATAGATTTCACTTCATCTTGCTTTGAGGTTAATTAGGTGATAACTTAAAGGACCTTTTAGGACTTTACGGTCCATAAATCAAGGTAATTTAGGAGGGTAAAGTAAGGGTGTTAAGTATATAACCCTTAATCTATATTTTCGAGGAAAATAGAATAATTGTAGAAAATGATGGATTAGGGTTCCTAAATTATATTGGGGACTTCTAAATGATAAATTGGACTAGGAATAGTCTTGGGGTTCAAGGAAATGAAATCCTTAACCCCATGAATTTAAGGTTGATCGGGTGAGATAAAATCCTGAGGATATTTCTTGTAGGCATATGGGCCTGTATAATTATGCTTATAGAAAGCATAATGATATCGAGTACTGTTAAGTGTATCCTAGGAGATAATTAGGATAATTTGGGAAAATAGATATTTGTTGATTTCACTTAGAGTGAATGGTATCATTGGAGATATCCAATAAATCCTTAGAATAGGATCGAGATATATATAGATTTTTAAAGTAAGAAATACTTTGGATTTAGAATCATGCAAATATGAATGCATGATTATGATTCCTGGAGGGAATCTTTGGGATTATGGTCATCGGTAGATGCTATAGGCCATTATGGCCGTATATATATTCTAGGAAAAATATATAGGATATGTATATACTGTGTGATTTAGGTATATATATATATGTTATGATGGAAATGATTTTGAAAATATAAAAATGAATATTTTCAAAATGGAAAGATAAATGATTTTCATAATTAATAAAATTGAGGATACACACCTCTCTAAATCGCTATCATAAGGGAAGTTTGCGTACATATAGTGAAGCCCCCTGGCTAATGAATGCAGGGTGGATATAGTCCTATAGGCCATGTGAGCGTTTGTGTTATATATTTTTCTGCGCTGGTTAGGAGATTCCGGGTCTGGTCTTGACTATCCCGCAGGCACATGGCCGCTTCCCAACGTCTTGCGATGTAGGATCCCAGGTTGTCTTATGATAGGCCCTGGAAGATGATAGCCATTTAGGGGTGCGCACAGTGGAGAAATCCGGACGGGCAGTCTTAGAACGCGTTTATATTAAAGCAATTCATGATAATGGATTGGCTTTAATTACATTTCCTTGATATAGGAAGGGAAACGGATTATATGAATTGGCTTCGGTAAAACTTCCCGGATGAAAGAAGGGATGTGGAAGCATATGTTTTGATCAAAGCATTTTTATGATAATGAAAATGGCTTTGAATACATTTCCTGAGTATAAAAAGGGAAATGGGATAATTGAAAAAGGAATAGCATTTTATGTTAATAAAATTGGCTTTCAAAAAGATATATGTTTTGGTAAAGCAATTCTTGCTAATGAATTGGTTTTAAATACATTTCCTGGATATGAGAAGGGAAATGGAAGTTTTTGAAATGAAAAGGATAAGTATTGGTAAATACTTTGTGCATAGAATACACCTCAGTCCGGGAGATAGATCCGGATGTGTATTATTAAGATATAATTGATTTGGTAATCCTCAGTCCGGGGGATATTATTCGGACACACATTATAGATGTAGGTATATGTATAAATCGAGTGTCGAGGGTCTAATGGATCCCGACGATCGACCGTGCCGCATAGTAGTGTATCGGGGGGGTTCCTTGTTTGGATTTCGCTTCGCGAGACACCCCACGCACGAATAAGGCACTGTGTTGAGACTGGGGAGAAGTTTAATCCTTAGTGCTCTAATATTATAAATATGGTGTATATATATTATATATATCTTTCTGTACTGAGAGACTGGAGGATCTCGAAGATCGACCTTGCTGCATAGTAGTGTATCGGGGTGGTTCCTTGTTTGGATTTTGCTTCGCGAGACACCCCACGCACGAACATGGCATAGCGTCTAGATTTGAGTGAAGTTTAGCCCTTAGTACATCTGTTTGACTATCTAGGTTAGATAGTGGTTGGGTATTAGACTAGTTTAGCAGGGTAGCTTGACTAGGATGTTTAAAGGGATGCGCTAGGAGTGCACTGTTAGAAGAGAGGTGAGGTGTATCTCATGGGAGTGCGATACCAGTTTAAATATGAGATAAAACTATTTTCTAAAAATAAAGCATTTATGCACTTGCAAAATATTTTCAAAACATTCGGGCTCTGACCCGTTTGTCTACTCTCCTCTCTTTCTCTATACTATATATATATAGGGGTCCTGACACAGGGATGCCTGGATGGAAACTTCCTTCGAGTCAGACGTCTGCTGCAGCAGCTGTGGATGCTTGTAGGACTTTCAGTAGACGCTTCCCTTCTTGTACTCTAGATAGGAGGTACTGTATACACATTCGGGCCAATGGTCCAACTGCATTCATTTATTCTTTTAGAGCATTCGATATGGTTGTATATTTTTGACCGAGTGTTCGGTTATTTTATTTCATTTCAGTTCATTATGCATTTAAATTGTGGATGTTTTAATTTGGTCGCTAAAAAGAGTAGTTAGTTAAAAGTTTTTAACGCTCACCTAATAGGATATTAGTAATTAAATTGATTTTCGACAGTGATGCTAAGAATGATCCATATGAGACTCCTGTTTTAATTTAATATTGGAGTGATCGCCCGGTATCTTATTAGGCGGGGTGTTACAAAAATTAATACTATGCAAGAAGCCATAACTTCATGGGAAAATTGGATGAAACAATTAGGGCATCCTAATATGATCTACCAGTTCTCCAAACTTCAAACCAAGGAAACCCTCCTTGATACTGAAACCTATGATTTTCACAACCCAGGAAAAAACATGAGTATCCTTGTTGACAAGATTGCTGAACAAACAACAACCCTAGATAAGTTTAAAAATCTTAGTCTCAAGATTTTGAAAATATTAAATTATGAAAATGAAGACTTTTCTTTGGAAAAAATTGAAACTTTTTTGGACTTTGCAGAATTGCTGGAAAATGATTTTTCAGATAAACTCTTCAACACTATTCGAAGAATTTGCCTATTTAAAAAGGAAAAGGCACTTCTTCCACGACCATTATTTCAAATCGAAATTTTGCCAAAAATTGAAGATCACGAGCAAAAGATAAAAAGTCTTTTACTCCATTTTGATCAAAGTTTAAATTATAGTGATGAAATGCCAAAACTGCATTTTTTTACTGAAGAGGGTTATCCATGATGGGATATTGAGGCTATTGAATGGGGAATAGTAAAAAAACTAATCTTCTCGAGTGTTTGTTTCTTCAATAATTTTGAGTTTTTACCCATGATGATCAAAACCATGGTTTATCATGTTTTAACAAAAAGCAAGTATAAATATACCCGCTATTTGTCCTTCCATATTACTAGCACAATTGGCTGGTGGACTAAGGAAATAGTAAAGTACATATCAGTGGGGACCACATATCGTATGATAGATTGTGTTGCAGTCGTTCACGTGGTCAATTATCCATCCATCGCATTTACAATGTTGGCCTTAGCAATAGAATCAAATGACATACTGTCATTACAAAGAGGACAATCTTATCTTGTTTTCCTTCCGGGGGATTTAGATTTGGTACCTCAAGAACATAGGACTGTGAAAGGCTTATTTGTGAATCAATAAGTCTGCTGACTATGGGAACGTAGGTATGTCCGTGACCCATGGGTATTTGAACTATGTTCGACTCCAATATATGTGATTTGTATTGATACGGTTCCTGAGTGATTCGGAATGCGTGATCCTTATGTGCATGATGTACAGGGATTTGATAGCATAGTATGCGTTCACCACAGCTTAGCCTAGGGGTGCATTATATGTATATATGTACTGAGAGTGATATATATATATGTATACTTGTGATGTATGATTGCACTGTAGCTTAGCCTAGGGGGGCATATATGTACATATGTACTGAGAATAATATATATTTATACTTATGATGTTCCACTGTTGCTTAGTAGATGAGAATGACTAAGCTACTTATATTATAACTCGGTGGACTGATTATTATACTTGTTCCGTATAGTATACCGTTTATAAATGAGATGAGATATCATATAACGTAACCTTGTATAAAGTGAAAAGAATGAATAAAGTGATATATTCCTTCCGGTAGAGTTATATTCGGATTGATATGAATATGGAACATAGGTTCTAGTGAGAACTACATATATATATATATATATATATATATATATATATATATATATAAAATGTGGCATGTACTGAAGGCCTAATGGATCCCAATGATCAACATTGTCTTGTAGTAGTGTATCGGGAGGGTTCCTTGTTTGAATTTCGCTTCGCGAGACACCCCATGCACGAACGTAACGTAATGTTGGGAATGGGGAGAATTTTAGTCCTTAGTACTCGGATTTATGAGGATTTTGGAAGATGGGTGAAATACATTAGTTATGCAGGGTAGCTTAACTAGGTTGTTTAAAAAGGTATGTGATAGTTGTGCACTATTAGAAGAGGGGTGGGGTGTATCTCATGAGAGTGCGATACGAGTTTAAATATGAGAAATATCATATTTTAAAATATGGATTTTAAGCAGTTGCTAAAAAGTTTTCAAAACTCGGGCTTTTACCATTCTCTCTATTTTTCCCCTCTCTTGCTATATCTATATATATATATATATATAGGTGTCCAAACACAGGGACTCCTGGATGATGATTCCTTCGAGTCAGATGTTTGCTACGGCAGCTGTGGATGTAGGTAGGTTTATTGTAGATGCTTTTATCATTGAGATCTAGATAGGAGGTGTTGTAGAAACATTCCCGCTGATGGACCAACTGTATTCTTTTATCCTTTCACCGCCTTTTAGTGCGACATTCGATTTGGTTGTATTATATTCTACCGAGTGTTCGATTGTTTTATTTCATTTCAGTTATTGCATATAAACTATTGTGATTGTTTTATTTTAATGGTTTGGTTAAAAAGATTAGTTAATTAAAATTTTGACGCCAGCCTAATAGGCTATTAGTAATTAAATTGGTTTTCGACAGTAATGCTGCGAATGAACCATATGGGACTCCTGCTTTAATTTGATATAGGAGTGATCGCCCGGTATTTTATTAGGCGGAGTGTCACAGCCCAATAGTTATGCGACCTCGGCATCGAACCCTATCTCAAATTTTACCTAGGCACAATATATTCTACCTTTCTACTCCACGACCTCTTCTAACAGGCCGCGGCCTCAAAGAAGGAATTAGAACTCCTGTTCAATAAACCAATAAGGGTCATTTAAGTAAAACATTTGTTTTAAACCCTAATTATATCTTAACTTTAAACCTCAAACATCAAAGGTAAACCCCTTGATATAACCTCATATGGTAAGTTAAGAACATCCTCAATATACTCAAAAGATCTCTCTTGTAGGACCTTAATAGAAAACTTTTTAAATCAATGATACTGCCAAGAAAACCCTAGAATCCCAAAATGGTTATGGTGAGTAAGAATCCATGGCTTTTAATCCCAAATACCATGGATTAAACCAGAAATACACACAAGGGCTCATCCCATTCAGTAGAAACATAGAGACTAAGGTTTTAAGGAAGGAAATAAGAAGAATATGACATATACCTTACCGTGGTAGACTTAAGTTTGATGAATAGTAGTTGATCACCGCCTCTTAACTCCCTTTTACTCTTAAAGTCTCGCTTTATCTTTAAAGTGGTAATTAGGGTTGTTGACAACTATTAGAGGGTTAACAGGGTTTCTATTTATAGGGTTTAGTAACAAACCTAAGGTTTCTCCTTAAGACTTTACTTTTTCAAAAATACCCCTTTAAAAATGCTTCAAGAACCTCCCAATAATTGTTCATAAGTTATGACTCGATGATGCCACATCATCACCCTAAGAGCTAAATTACATTGGTCCCAAGTCACTATAGGCCACGATCTATTTCCCTAAGGTATTGGCCTTGAATAAAGTCCAGAACTCCTATGACAGGGCCTATTTCATAACTTTTGACTAGACATGGCCTTCTATACCCTTTCACGGCCTTAATATTCCTAGGTTGTGGCACTTTTCTCTGAACCTACTCATTCCCATGGAATTTACAATGTCTTGGAATCATACTAATTTTGGGTGGTTACAACCTCCCCAACTTAGGAAATTATGTCCTCAAAATTTTACAATTTAAAGATAATAACTAACTCATACCTTGAAATAAATGTGAATACTTTTCTCTGATAGGGGATTCCACCTCTCAAGTCCCCTTATTCGGGACTTGGTGTGACAAAAGATATTTGAGTAGTGAAATGGGTTTGGTCCTCATCTTACTTTCTTTCCTTCCTAAAATCTCAAGTGGATCCATATCATAACTCAAGTCTCCACGGACCTCAACTAGTTCATGGTTAATGATGTGGCTACGATCCTTGATTTAGTTCCTCAGTATTCAAATATCAAACACATTGCATACGTGGGACTAGTTTAAGGGCATGGTAATCCTGTTGGAAAGCTTTATGATCTTCTCAAGTACCTCAAAAGGTCCCACATACCATTGACTCCATTTCTCTTTCTTTGTAAAACTCATGACTCCCTTCTAAAGGGAAACCTTAAGGAATGCATGGCCCCCTTTCTTTATATCAACCCATATCTTCCGCCTACTATGAGAACTCCACACCCTCATTTGAATACTCCTGACCTTTGCTGTGGGATCTTATATTATTTTTTGCCCAAGAAACTTCCTCTGACCTACCTCATCCCAACATAAAGGGTAGTGGGACCTCCTCCAACACATGGCTATGTAAAGGGCCAACTTAATACTTTATTGGTAACAATTATTATACACAAACTCCACTAAAGGTAATGTGTCTTCCCAACGGATGTGGAGATCTATAACATATAATCTCAACATACCCTTTTATGTTCGATTGGTTTTCTCCGTTTTGCCCATCTGTTATGGGATGGAAGGTTGTGATAAAGTCTAGTCATGGACACACATCCTTTTGAAAACTCTTATAAAATACTAAGGTAAATCTTGGGCCGATGTAAGACAATATGGTTAGAGGGACTACTATTTTTAGGTCATGGACTCAGTCAACATCAACTAGCCCTCAATTAACAAACGAGAGATCTAGTGAAAATGTCTGCTATTTTTTGTCGAGCATGGAAAAAAACCAATCCAAAAACTCCATCCCTATCCATGATCATATTCAAGATATCATAAAACCATGACTTCGTAAAGAGACATGCCTAGATCACAACTATCCATTATCGACACTCTCTATATCATTAGTTTAATTGGGTAATTAATACCTTTGAGGGAATTCATTCTTTTTATTATAATATGGTTACATATGTTTAACTGGGAGATCTTTGTCTTGAAATATTTCCATAACCTCAAAGACAAAACATTACCTATAACTTTCATTGGGAAACTTTGTCCAAGCATTCACATTATGATTTAATAGTTAGTGTACGACTAATTCATGGGAAGGATGAAGAACATATCAATACCATTAAAACAATGTCCTTCCAAAAATGATTAAGGACCTAAATTTATTTCAATATAATAAACACTATCAAAACACGATCATCTAATTTAATTCCAGTGTCTTGAATCCTTTTCGCAAATGATTACAATTAGTATAATTTAAGACATGTGAAAACGTAATTTTAACCATGGTTAAATATCTTCTTTTCAATCACAATTTCCAATATAAGAATTAAGATGGATTAACATACTAATTACATAGTTGATAAGTTCATCTTAAGAATTAAGAATTAAGATGGGTAAGTTTATAATTTTACATAAATCAATATCAAACCATTATAATGTTCTAAACATAATTTTATCCAATGTTTTTACAATTAAATTAACGTTTAGGTAGAAATTACTAATTATACACATTAAAGTGAAATATTATATTGTATCCTGCCTTAATGTAGAACTTTCATTGAAGTGAAGAGATGATGATGATCCTTGCTTGAATTTTGTTCGAATTCCATCTTGTATTATTATTTCTTATTTTTTTCTTTAATCCTTTTTTCCTTCGTTCTTGAATTTGACTATTGGTTGCTAATCGAGTTTTAGACTCTAGGTTGATTAGGGTTTGTCTATATGGGGATGTTAGGGTTTTGAGAAATGAAAAACTAGTGAACAACTAGTATAAGTCCCAGTTTTAAGAGTCCAACCAGTAGACACCCCCGGGTGACCCACGGGCCATTCGTGGTCGCGGACCATTTGGGCACGACCTTCTCCCTTTTTCTTTTCCTTTTTCATTATTTTATTTATCCGATAAATTCTTATTATAAACTAGCTAATGTCATCTCATTTCATCACATTCAAGCTTAACTTAACTTACATATGCACCAAGTAATCACAAAATGACCTTAGTAACCTTGGTGCTGAAATTCATATTTCAATTTAACCCTTTTCCAATTTAACCTAATTTAATTACTCAAAATCTAAAGTGTGTTAGCCCATTATCAATTAACATTTCTCTGATATACACTTAAATTAGTCCAATTTATTTATCTAATTCTCGCATAAAATAATTTATTTAATCTAAAATAAATATATATTTTAATTATATTCAATAAATTCTTTAATTATTTAAATATTTACAAAAAGTATGGGTTATTATAATCTTCTCATATAACTAAAAACTTTATGTCCTCGAAATTCAGAAAAAAAGAAGAAGACAAACCTGTCTCAAAATAACTGTGAGTGTTGATGTCTCATCAAATCCTCATGTTCCCAAGTGGACTCATCCTCAATGGGGTACTTCCATTGAAAACGCCCTAAAGGTATCTCCTTAGAGCGCAACCTTTGAAATCCCCTATCAAGAGTACTCATCGACTTCTAGTAATTAGGTGTATCTAACTCTAACACAATATCGCCCAAACTAATATACTAATAGGCAACAGTATCACACAAAATTTATGGAGCGCGGACAAATAAAATATGTTATGTACCCGATTAAGATGAACTAGAAGTGATAAACGATACACAAAACTCCCCAAACTGTATATGATAATAAAAGGTTCATTATAATGTGGTGCTAGAATTCCTTTCTTCTCGAAGCGCATCACTCCTTTCGTAGGGGATACCCAAACTATGACATGCTCTCCCACCTCAAACTACATAGGTTTCCTTTTTAAATCTCCATATCTCTTATGTCTATCTTGGGAGGTCTTAATCATCTTTATAATAAATTCAACATTCTAGGTCTTCTATTTGAGGAATTCTATCCTCAATTGTCGACTTTCACCTCGGTCCAACAAATGTACTGATGATTGGCTGGGTCTCCCATTCAATACCATAAAAGGTTCCATAAATATGGACTTTTGGTAGAAGTTGTTATACGAAAATTTTACCAATTGTAAGTGTACATATCAAATACCCTTGAAATTCCTTACACATTCTCTTAAAATGTCCTCCAAAACCATATTTACTCTATCTTTCTATCCATATGTCAGTAGATGGTAAGCTATAATAAAGTGAAGGTTAGTTCCCATTATATGTTGGAAACTCATCAAAAAATGTTCTACAAATTTAAGACCTCGATCTAAAATTATCGATAAAGGGACCCCATGTATTCGTAAGATCTCGACAATAATCAATCGTTCTAGCTGCTCAGAAGAAGTCGGTGTCTTGGCCAAAAAGTGTGCCACCTTTATAAGGTGGTCTATTACACCAAAATATAATCATGTTGATGTGGCGTCAAAGATAACCGCATAATGAAGTCCTTAAATATGATATTAAATTCCACTAGAGAATAGGTAAAGGTTGAAGCATACCGGATGACTTCATACAATCCCACCAATACTTCCTATTCATGTCTAAGTACATGTTATCTCCACCAGTTTGTACCAAAAACTGTTCACTAAAAGGCCCCTTCATAACTGCCCGTCTTAGTTCCTTACGTGAGAGTTCTACCAATTTACCCTTATCTATCAACCCACCATCAGATACAACCAAAAATAAAGGCACAACGATATTGAGTAATTCCTCCCCCTTTTCCTTTAATACCTCATCCTTAGACTGCATCGTGATCAGTCGTACCACAATCTTGGGAGTCACTGCGAGCATTCCCTTAAAATCACTTGCATATTCGACAATCAACTTCAGCAAACCCCATTTTTCTAACTAGGATATAAGTGGATCATCAACTCAATACAACAGCTACTACATTAGTTGTTCCTTCATGGTATTGGATCATGAATTTATAATATTTTACAAACTCGAACCATATTCGCTATCCAATTTTCATATCTTTTTGTGTAAAAAGGCATTTCACACTCTTTTAATTGATAGACCCTAAATTTCCCGTCCCAAAGGAAGCGTATCCATGCATATTATACAAACAGAATAGAGAGCATCCAACTCCAAGTCATTAATAGATAGAGAACCTCATGCGATTTCAACTTTTGAGCTACTTATGAAATTGAAATGTCATCTTGGATCAACACCCCCCCTAATATCGATAGATAGGCATCACTGGAAACCAAATAATCCACTATGATCCAAGTTAAGACAAGAAATGGTGCAGAGATAAACTCATCCTAGAGAGTGTCAATTGCATTTTGACATTTCTCACTCCAAATGAACGTCATACCCTTCTTTGTCAAATGAGTCATTGACCCTGCTATCTTTGAGAAACCATAGATGAATCTCTTGAAATAATTGTACAATCCCAAAAGTGTAAGAACCCCAATAAGTGTCGTGGGCTCTCCCCAATCCAACACAGTTGACCCCCTGCTAGGGTCGACGGTAACCCCTTCTTTAAAATGATGCGCCCAAAATATTTAACATCATTTTTCTAAAATTTTCACTTTAATAACTTCGTATAAATTATTTTCTCGCTCAATGTATATAATTATGTTCGTAAATGTATGGCGTGTTCATCTTCTATCCGTGAGTAAATCAAATATCATCAATGAAGAATACGATAAAATAGTTCAAATATGGTCCGAACACCCTATTCACTAAATCTGTCAATATTATTAGGGCATTAGTCAAATTTAAAGATATCAGAAGGATATGTATTAGGGATCATTGGTTTGTGTCCCATATGGGGACAAAGTCTAATTTATGTGTTAATACACATAAGATGTCATTAGGTTAAACCAATTTCATATTAACAACTTTGAAGAGACATCTTGGAGAGAAGTGGAATCGGAGGATTAGAGCTTTGAATTTGTTTTAGTTTGGACTGAGGCACGTTTACCTAGTGTATGAATCTATTTGTTTTGGTGTTATAGTATATTGATTAGTTTGAATCTAAACCTATTGATGTTATAATCGAATTTTAGAAATCAATCAGTTAAATTCATAATTAACTTCATTGGATAATTAAATTAGTACCTGTGTTAATCTTACATATTAAATTGAGTAAAGATCATTATGATTCCAAGATAGAATTGATTTGTAATTGTTAGAATCGTGTTATATATATCGAATCAATCAATAGCCCTTTAGTTAATTAATAAATTGACTATAAATTTTATATTCATAGAGGAAATTTTAAATCTAGGTTTGTTAACCATTAAATAAGAAACGTACCCCTAAATCTATATTAAAGCACATAAAACTTGTAAGTATAGTATAAAGTTGGGTCTACTGAGGTTTTTAGGTTATTTTACAGTATATTTGTTAATGGCTATTTTGGGTTTTGCTTTTTGTCACATGGGGCGTATTGTTAATGAAACCTGAATTCTCGAAATTTGGATTTTAGGAAACTTGTACATGAGACATGTTCAGTTCATGTGAATGGACACCATGAGAATAGTAAGTGACCCCGTGTGAAAGGCAACCTTATGTATGACTAGGTTTTATCCCCATGCACACGGACGAGAAAAAATTATGGTTTTACAGCATTTTTAATGGGAATGATTAGGGGAAAATTTGTATGAGTAGACTTCGCCTGTTCGAAGTTAATGATCCAAGACCCTTAATTATATATACAAAAAAAATCTACATTTCCTTGATTATTAGAGTTAACTGATATGAGAATATGTGTAGGGCTAGTAGTCCTTGTATGATTATAATTACTATTCTGGTATACCACGTGTTAGTGCTCATGGGATACACATATGATGTCGACCACACTGGTACTTATTACTAGAGACAGGTTTGGCCTTAGTCATTTTTACCCTAGACAGTATGTGCTAAAAGTACCCATTGTATCCCGAGGAGACTAATGGGTGGATCCTCTCGTATACCCTAGGCTTTGGGATCATTTGGTTTTTTTGGAGGTGTAATCATTATCCCGTGTTAATGTTTTTAGGTTATAGGTGTGGGACAACCTATAACTATATCTAGTACACATGAGTGATCCTTGAAGGCGGTGGGGAGAGTCATGTGTTATGTGTGGGCTCGATCATAACTCATTTATTATCTACACGAATGGGACCTTACTTATGTGGAAATTAAAAGTAGAGATTGTGTTTAGTTATATATTCATATAATTGATATATACATATATATATATATATATATATATATATATATATATATATATATATATATATATATATATATATATATATATATATATATATATATATATATAATAAAGTAGGAAACTTATGTTAGTCATAAGATAGCACCATGATGTCATCAATATGAATTTTTTTTGCACTTCCTATTTTACCCCTCAAATTTTTGATTTCCACCTCTTTTCTTTCACACCAATTAATTCCCCCACTTTCACTTTAATTCAAATGAAAGGCTATTTTGGTAAACACACCCCAAAATGCACACTCTCCCATTCACTCATCCAAACCCCACGATCTCCCTTGCACTCATTACCCCAAACCTAACCGTTCTCATTCCTCCCTCTCTCTCACAAATCCGTTCGATTCATTTCCACACAAAAGAACCCTATTCGTTTCCGGCCCAGCTGCCTCCCCCTCTCCTGCTGCCTACCCCCTCACCCCCTACTCCAACCTCAACTCGTTCCTCTCCCGCTGCCACCCACCTCGCCAGCAGCCTCCCACCTCACCCTGATGTGTGGCTTAGGTTTCAACCACTGGCAATAGGTATATTTTATAAAGACAGTTTATTTTTAAGTATTTTTTCGATTTGGGTTTTTATTAGGGGTTGCATTTTTAAGTTGGTTGTTTTAGATATGGAGATTTGACCCAACTGACTGTGATTTCTACTGTGATGATTTACATAGGTAAAATTAAGATTTATAATGGTTTACACACATAGGTAAAATCCCACTGGGATGCGGACAAGAAGGCGGATAAGAGCCTTGTTGGGTACCGGTATACAAGGATGCGAACAAGAAGGCGGATGAGAGCCTTGCTGGGAACCCGACCGGCTTTTTTGTGAGTAACGGTACACAATACATCAATCATCCAGCTAGGTCACCACGCGTATGTTCAAAATGGACTCTATCCGAGGAGGTTCTCCATATGGTGCTGGAGGTATTGCTGGGGATGGCACAATAGAAGCGACAAAAACTGAGCTCGCACTTGCAGAGCATCAGGGCAAGTATATGGCTGCAGTAGTCAAGAGGCTAGCTCACGCTTGATGATCTTAGCCTTCCTTCAAACCAACATTTTATGGTTCTTTTTTCTGCTGTTCGAAATTGATATTTAGTGATTGGTACACTGCCATTTTTTTTCCACATGTTGTGGTTCCTCTGTGAGGATCATGTGTTTTGTGTGCGTCGGTTTTATTGTTTTATTTGTCTTGGTTTATTTGTACATGGGTTAATATTCTTCTGACTGGTGACATTGTTAATTAAAAAAAATTAAGATTGGTTGTAAAAGGGGTTGAAGTTGTAATTTCCGTTCTCCTTCACTGGTTGATGGGGTATGAGAAGGCTTTGGAATACTTAAAATCGGAACTGAAGTCCAGTATCGAGAGGCGTTTGCCCAGAAGCAGATAGTAGCAGCTTGAAGACGATAACTATGAATCTCCACCCTTAGAGAGAGTAATAGCAAAGTAGGGGTGGCAATTCGGGTCAAGGTTTTTTTGAACACGACACGAATTCGTGTTTATTTAGTTGACACGAACACGAACCGAATAAAACATAACACAACATGAGACGAATACCAGAATTTCGTAAACTTCACGCCTAAAAAACACGCTAACACGACACGACACCACTCATAATTAAGATATGAACACAACACGACTTCGTGTAAAAAAACACGATACGAACACGAAACATCGTGTCAATTTTGGGTCAATTTTGTGTTGTTCCGTGTCATTTTTTTATGTCGTTTCTAAAATTGCAACCCCTATAATAAAGAGTGACAATGTTTTTTTTATTCATCAATGCTTTCATCATTTTCGGTTTTGTAGACTTCATTAGATTAATGAGATTTTCAATTCGAGAAAATTGATGGGTGGATTTGATAAAAAAATACTTTTGTATTATGTATCTCAATTACAATTCTTAGTTACTTGAAGTGGTTTGTTTCTTTCTACCATGTCCATTCCTTTGTCAAATGAATAGTCTTGGAAAAATATAGAACATATGTGGGGTTTCATTTGGCCTTTTTTTTATTTGGTATTATTTTCGGCAATTTATATATATATTTGTTAGGTTATGTATTAATAAGAGTAAAGTTGATATATTTGTTCTTAAACAAGGAGAATTGTTCTATAAACAATAGAAATTCAACCCAAATTTTTTAAATTGTTAGATTTAACAATAATAATAGTATAGTTGATGTTTTTGTTCTTAAACCGAGTGAATTGTTTCATAAACAAATGAATTTTTGTCTAAGTTTTTAAAAACTAATATGTTCGTATAATAGGCTATTTCAAAAATTGTTTATATGTTGTGAACTAAATACGACGTATGATCTTATTAACGATGTACACTTTTGAATATTATATCGTGCCTTCAGGCACGGGCATACCCTAGTATATATATATATGTAGATAGATAGATAGATAGATCGACATGGTGATTTAACCTTTAATTAAATTCAGTTGACAATAATAGTAATAATTAATCATGGGGTTCACTTGGGCTTGGGATTAGACGTATGTTAAAATTACTTAAAAGACAAGAGTAAGATGCTTCTTTGTATGGTATCCCAAACTCAATTATACTCTTACTCTTGTAAACTTATCGTTAACATTGTTGTTGAACTATCTTTTCAGGACCTAGGCCACTGGTCAAGCCTCATACATGATTTTATCTTGCACTTCTTCAATTGTTGCTCATATAGGATGTAGGTACGGAGCCTGCATGCTCAAAATTTTATTCTTATTTACTTTTCAGTCCAGTAAAATATTTTTTGGTTGTTTACTCTGGTTTATTTTTATTGTTGTATTATGTTACGCATGTTAGTTATTTTGTTTCATGCTTAGAATGGTATCCAGATGTTCGAACACATGTATTATTTATTTTTAGCCCTAATTAACCTAGCTATATATTTTTAGTGGTGTTACAATTGGTATGAGAGAATTTTATGTTCTAATGTTACGGGGTTCTTGAGTGTGTCAATCACTTTTCCATGTAGCGTTATTTGATACTAATGAGTTTGTCATTTAGATTATTGTATTCTATTTTCGCAAGTGTACTAATATATTTTTTTACTATCTTTCCGAGGGTGAGCACACCACGATGAACAATACGACCGCAACTGAATATTATCGCGAAGTCAGATACAATGGCACCTCAGCAGCAAGCGTAACCACCATAGACACCTTATCCACCGCAAAAGGGGTATGCATGGACATACCTGGATATCATTATCCCATCAATACTAGCTATACGCCAGGGGTAACGACCATCGCCACCACCCGTGTCTGCACCTATTCCTATCATGCGTATCTCATCTTCATAGGAGCGAGACAAGAGTACCTTTGGGAAAGGGCATTCATCATCATTTTCTATATACACATACCATATTATTGCGCTATAGTGGGAGATGCATCAAGCGACACCTACATCTGGTAGAGTTCACTGACATCAAAAAGTAGATTGTAGCCAATCTCAAACTAGTGGGAGATGCCTTATAGTGGTGGGAGTCCTATACCACCGAGGAGTATCTATCATAGGTGACCATTTCATTATTTTGGGTGAAGCTCGAGGGGAGGTATTTCCCTCCCACATAGTAGAAACCTTGTAGAGAACTGTTTGATTAAAAGAAGTTGGATAATCGTACAATTACAAAGTGTGAGATTGAGTTTACTTGGATCTTAAACTTTCCTACGAACATCGAGTGTTCCAAGATGAAAAAGATAAATATATTTAATATAAGCATGACTTGGAGGATCAAGCAGGTGGTTCTTAAGAACCCGACGTTGTTTAACTACACATAGGTAGTGGATGTCGTATTACTTCACTTCCAAGACCACTGATATTTCCAGAGAGATAAGGAACCGAAGAAGGAGAAGTTAGGAGACGATGAGAGGACAAAGATGGTATAGGTAGATGCATCGTACTAAGGATAGTTAGGCTTATAATGGTAGTAAATTGGCCAAATAGATGGTAAGTAGCCCCTTAAGTGGTTTAGAGGAGAGGACCAGAATCGACATCGAAGTCATGATTAGGGACATCCTGACCAGGGATAATAGGGCCATTACTAACAGACCCATAAGGGTCGGAGAGGGCAAGGCCACGAACTATAGGGGCATCATAAACCCCATTGGGAGGGGTCAAAAGGTCCATCATACGGATCGCCTCATTGGGGGGACATACTATACCATGAGTAATCTAGGCCACTCAGTTTGGATATACCCTGGGTACCATTAGGCAGAATAGGTCCACCAATAACAGTGGCAGTGGCTAGCTCTTGCAACCCTACCATAATATCAGGCATTACTGCCACTGCTAGTATACCCGACATTACCTCTACCTAGGGATCATGCACACATACTCTCACAGTTATATTTTGGACATGTATTCATCGTCTATCAAATGTATTATCTTGAACGGACTCATGAAATTGAGGGTACGTTCTATTTCTATGGTAGTTATGCATGAGTTCTTATTTAGATGAGCACATCATACTTGTTTGATAATTACACTCATGCAATTCGGTTTTGCTTTACGTCAAGTTTTTAGAGACGTGGAACTAAAGATCGGTCATTTTTTTATGACTTACTACTTTTGGATATGTTGACGTATCAGACGTATCATGTCATATTAGGTATGGACTTGTTAGATCTGTATCGCGTGTAGATCGCCTACAATGGGGAGGCAATAACATTTACTACTCTTGGGCATGATATGCTGTTAGTTGATATGCCTAGGCTCATGGAAGAATCAATCAAAAACTTGAATTACATAGATACAAATTCATCTTAGGATCTCACAGTAAAGTTAGATTAAAAAACAATTGCACAGGTGTTTACAAAAGTATTTCAAGATGTACCAGGGTTATCGTCGGCGCGAGAGATAATCATTTGAATATAATTGGCATCGAGAAACATGCCCATTGTGAGGGCACCATACTAGATGTATCAATTAGAAATGTGAAAGTTGTGTGGGAGGATTCAATTATTGTTGAGATGGGGGCTCATACGTAAGAGTATGTATTTGTGTAGAGATTCAATATTATTTGTGAAGAAGAAGGATGATTTGCTTAGATTATGTGTAAATTATCGGGAGCTAAACAAGCTCACTATACATAACATATATCCATTATTTTCAAAGATTGATTGGCACTTTTTGTATTTCGAATTACGTATTTGGGAGGAGGATGTTTCAAAGACGACTTTTCTCACACAGTATGGATTGTATAAGTTTTGGATGATGTCATTTGGGCTGATAAACATTCCATCACTATTCATGGATTAGATGAATCAGTTATTATAACCATTATTACGTGTTTATTGATGACTTCTCAGTGTATTCTCGATCGAATGAGGAGAATTCATAACATTTGTGGTTGGTTTTTGAAGATACTTTGGGAATATTAGTTGTATGCTAAGTTCGTTAATTGTAGATTTATTCTTTGAGAGATGAAGTTCTTGAGCCATGTTATACTAAAGATAGTATTTTAGTGGATCGTAGCAAGGTATGAATCTTACATCTTTATCTTATCCAAAAAACACCACTAACACCGCCAAAATTCGCACCTTTGCCTAATAATGGTGGAAATGGTTATTTAGGGCTTGGATATGGTGGAATACCTCCAAAATATGTAGGCATAAGGTGGTTACATGGTGGTGGCATGGTGATTTGGGGTAGAGAATTCTAACAATTATGGGAGAAGACCTCTCCCCACTCTCTCTCTTCTTCCAACTCCAAATGACCCAAATGAACCTAAATAAACCTTATAAAACAAACCTAAATTCCAAAATCTCATTTTAGCCAAATGTGGGATCACCAAATCTCAACACCTCATCCATACATAGGTCCAAAATGAGACAACACAGAAGGGCAAACCGATTTTAAAATTTTATATGCGCTCGTTTGAATGAGAATGGCCTTTTGTTCGAATGAGAGTGGCCCCTCTTTGGAACATACCTTGGAACGACCTTCTAACGACACATACCTATAATGAAGAAGGATCTCGTTCAATATCCATTCGTTCCCCACTTCAAATAACCAGAGCTACTCATTCTAATGACTTGTCTTCAGTCCAATGAAACAACAATTTCGTTCGAACGACCCTTAACTCGTTCGAACCACAATTTTCCAATTTTCTAAAATTTACCCAAAAACTTCCAGTAATTACTATAAAGACTTCAAAAATAATCAAATGAGGATATAAACACAATTATAATGATCTAATCCCAAGAGTTTCTAGATTACTAAAATTTATGCTAGAAAAATAATAAAATATTAGGGGTGGGTATTATAGAATGGGGGAGCAATGGTATCTTTCCTTTCATTACTAGGAGATCCTTATCTGAGGGGGAGACGTCTTACCTAGGTTGAGGACTGTTAGACATAGGAGAATTTTATTTATATGCAAGTTTATATTTTTATATATTCAATTTGAATTTGAATGTGTGTTTAAGTGTGTAGGTTTACTACATGCGATAATGTTTTTAAGGAAGCAAAGCTACTCAACGTATATGTTTATAGAGCATTTGTTCTTCTTCCTTTTGGCGTTGGGGATTGTCTCCCTTAGAGATCTTGACGACCCATAGGAGGTTTTATTTTTAATTTTGTCCTAGAATAGCCAAAGAGGGATATTTGTAAAGACAAATTTAAAATCGAGTCAATTTTTATGCATTGGCTTAATTATTGAAAACTAATTTGAGTCATAGGTTAGGCTTTTTATTTAGGAACTCGTAAATTTGATGAAGACGTAAGGATAAATCTTATGAGATAACACATTGTGTCATGTTTAGTGTCACATTTGGTAGGGTGTTTTCGAGGATCTATCAGGTATGGATGCATATGATTTATGAGAACATGGAAATTTAATTTTACGTGTTTGGTTTTTACTAAAATGCTTTTGGGAGAATAATGTTTTTTTGGTTAAGTTCATTGGAAATAGAATTCAACTTCATTTAAACGAGCTGCGAGTTTTGTTTAAATGAATTATGTTTTTTGTTGGAACAGGTTGAATGGTTTGTTAGACCAAACATCAAATGAACACCCAATATGGGTTCAGTGTCTAATAATGGCCTACTCATTCGAATCTCGTTTGAATCACGTTCGAATGAGACTGCTTGTCCATTCAAACGAGTGTAATGTTTGTTTGAACAGAACATGGTTTTTGTTCAAACAACCCTTAGTTTTCATTCGAACGAGCGCCGCCAGCCAAAATTCATTTTTTTCTATAATTAGGAGTCCTAACCTTAGTTTTCTATGAGAGTTTTGATGAAAAATGTTTCCCCGTCTATATCTACAAGATCCAAAACCTTAGTTTATAATTTTTTAAAGAACCATAGTTTTTTTCTCTCATCATCTTGATAGATGAATGATTTTGTGTGGTGGAGTCCGCACTGTGTTTGTTGGGTTACGGTGAAGAGATGACGATTATGTGTTCTAAATCTTCAGACATTTTTTTAGCCTCATTGGTGGATACTGAGGCATGTACGAACTCACATGTTATGGAATCTTGACATGGTGGACTCATGTGTTGCACTATGGAGGAAATGTTGAATACATGAGAGCATCAAGGCTGTGAGGGCGATAAGTCGTTGTGTAAGTCTATTGTCTATCTTTTGTAAAACCATCAAGCTGGGTCATTCGAGGTTTTTGCCAGTGTGGGTTTTTCTCATATGTCAGTGTGTTGTGTGATTATTTTACTTATTTTATCTACTAATAACCTAAGTTAATTTTTTAGGTTGAAATAATAAAATTAGATAAATCTAGTTTTCACAACAACTCAGCTAATATTGGTGCACATGCTTTTGTTGGATTAATCACTTTGTAGTTTTGATAATAAATTTGAAAATTTTGAAATAGACTTTTTGGTGTTCGGACTAACACTTTTGCATTTTCACTAGGGTTTGGATGGTTCATATCAGAGGTTCATTCAGGGGTTCTCAATACTTCTCTTACCACTAACTCACCTCACCCGTAAGGGAGTACTATTTGTTTGGAGCGCCCACAACCATGGGGATGTTTTTGAGCTAAAGGAGAATCTCACCACCTTCCCCATCCTCTGATTACCATGGGGTGATGTGTAATATTTAGTGCATACAGATGCATCTCTTAAGGGACTGTGGTGTGTGTTAATGTAGGAGGAGAGGCATATAACTTTTGCTTACCATAAGCCTAAGCCTCGTGAGGGAAACGACCCTACTCATGATCTGTAGTTGGTGGTAGTAGTGTATATCCTTTTATTTAGAGACATTAACTACTAGGTGCGAGGTTCACACTACTTTTCTATCACAAGAGTATCTAGTACCTTTTCACTCAAAGGTATCTGAATATGAGATAACAAAGAAGGCTAGATTTTGTGAAGGACAACCACATTTCAATTCAGTAGCATTTAGGGAAATCTATTGGTGTAAGATATACGTTCAGTCGGAGACCAATTATTAGGTTGGAAGACATATGGATATAGAATGAGGATGATTAACCAGATATTTGGATAGAGAAGTTGAGTGCCACACATGATGTATTTGAAGTATTACTTTTTGGAAGTGGTCACTATTATACCTGCCTTTGTATTGTGGATGATTCATGCATAAGGTTTAAACTCCTTATTTTAGGAGAAGGTGGAAGGACTTTTAAATGGGTGAGTTACCTTTTCCTTAATTGTCTAAGCTGAAGGATTGAGATTTTAGAGACGTTTGGAAATGTTAGATGATCCATAGTTAGGAAAGGTATTTTTGGGTGAGGTGCACGGTGCATCCCGGAGGGGACAATATATACTATGATTTGAGGAGATTGTACCGGTGGGATAGGATAAAGATGTATGTAGCGGAATTTTCATTTAGGTGTACCACATATTAACTTGTAAATGTGTAGCCATAGAGACGGGTAGGGAGTTGCAACCATTAGATATTCCCGAGTGGAAGTGGGAGGGTATCTAAATTATTCAATATGGGTCATCATTAATAGATTGTCTAGTGAGGCTCATTTCATTCTAGTGCGGACATGTTACACCACAAAGGAGTATGCTAGAGTATTTGTATCAGAGACTGTATGACCTCATGGGGTAGCATGTGATATTGTGTCTGACAGGGATAGTACATTTGTATCCCAATTCTGGAGGGTTTTCTAGGATGATATGGGGGTGTAAGCTAATTTTAGTACGATGTTTCACCCTCATTCAAATGATCCAATTGAGGTAATGAACTAGATTAAGGAGGATATTCTTTAGGCATGTGTCTTCGATCCAAAAGGGAGCTGGAAATAACACTTAATAGTCGTGGAATTGGGTTACACCAATATTCATTAACAAGGTATTGGTAAGGCGCCTTACGAGGCATTGTATGGGTGACCATGTCTTTCTATGAGCTACTTGTTAGAGTTAGAGGAGCACAAGATGTTTGGCCTAGACATTACTCGAGATGCCTCATCTGAGGGATAAGGTTGCCTATCATCATATCAATTATGTCGGGATTGAGTTGCAACCCAGTCCGAGCTATTAGGAGAGACCACAGTGTACCCTCAATCGGAGAGATCACACCCTATGATCAAAGGTCATATCATTACTTAGAGTCCAGTGGGGACACCAAAGTGAGGTTGCGTCTATATGGGAGATATAGGAAGACATACATACGAGATATCCGTAATTATTCTAGTGAGGTAAAAAATTCAAATTTTCCAGACAATTTTTTTTCTTTGAGGTTGGGGAGGGGGGGGGGGGGGAATACAGTACCTCATACTTTTGTACATTAACACTACACCAAAATGGGAAAATTGGTACCCTTTAAACGACTAGCCTTGTCACAGTCACTGACCGTGACAAAAAAACACGCATTTTTTTGTCACGGACAATGACCGTGACAAGTCTGTGACAAAGGCTTATCACGATCATTAAACGTGACATGACCGTGACAAGAACAGTTGTCATGGACTTGTCACGGTCAATGACCGTGAAAATTATATAAAGTTGTCACGGTCAATGATCGTGACAAATCTGTCAGCAAAAAGCATTTCCCCTCCTTTTTTCCTGACCGTGTTCCCTCCAATTTCTCTCTCTCTCTACGCATTGCTCTGACTCTCTCTATACTTTCAGGTTGGTTTCTCTATCTCTCTCTCTCTCTCTCTCTCCCATTCATATGTGTGTGTGTGTATCTGTGTATGTGCGTGTGTGTATGTGTGTGTGCGGGTGTGTGTGTGTGGTTGGGGAAGGGGGTAGAGAGGGGCGTGGGGATGTGTGTGTGTATGTGTGTGTGGTGGGGGGTGGGGCAGGGTGTGTGTGCGTGTGTGTGGTGGGGGGTGGGCTAGGGATGGGTAGGTGGGTGGTGGGGTAGGGGTGGGGCTACGTGTGTGTGGGTGTGTGTATGTGTGTGTGTCTGTATATCTGTGTGTATTGTGCATGTTTGTGCATGTTTGTTCGTATGTGCGAGAGAGGGAAATGATGCGTGGGGTGCGATGGGGAGTGGGGCTGCGTGCGTGCGCGCGCGCGCGTGTGTGTGTGTGTGTGTGTGCGCGTGTGTTTAGGGAGAAGGGGATGGGGGCGGGGTGGGGCTTGTTAAATTTTTTTATTAAATTTTGATAGGTTTATTAGATATTTTTCCTCATATGCAAGTAGTGTCCCTTGTAAATGAATTGATTGATTATTAATTTTTTTAGTAAATTAATATATGAAAGTAGGATTGCCCCTCATTGTAAATTGTAAATTAATAATTGTATACTATAATTGTTAGTTTAATTGATGAAAAAAATGGGGCTGCGTGTGTGTGTATGTGCGCGTGTGTGTATGGGTGCGTGTCTGTATATGTGTGTGTATTGTGCATGTTTGTTCATATGTGCGAGAGAGGGAAATGATGCGGGGGGTGGGGTTGCGTGAGTGTGTGTGTGTGTGTGTGTGTGCACATGTGTGTAGGGAGAAGGGGATGGGGGCGGGGGTGGGGCTTGTTAATTTTTTTTATTAAATTTTGATTGATTTATTAGATATTTTCCCTCATATGCAAGTAGCGTCCCTTGTAAAGGAATTGATTGATTATTAATTCTTTTAGTAAAGTAATATATGAAAGTAGGATTGCCCCTCATTGTAAATTAGTAAATTAATAATTGTATACTTTAATTAATGAAAATAATTAATTAAGTAGATGAATTAGAAGGAGTACAGGATACACATTTGTTGTTGACATTGCGGTTGGATTATAGTAAATTGATGATGGGTTGGTTAATTTTAAAAGTGGCACGACCACTGGATTATTGTCATATGGGGGAGGGATTCTTCAACTTTTTTTGAAAATTACATTGTATAACGAACAATATATATATAATATGACAATTAAATTAAACATACTTGAAATTACATATAGTGCGCATAGATACTAGCCTTTTAGTTCTTATGCGTATGTATTCAATAGCCCTTAGACCCGTTCGATAGTCAATACCCCTGTAATGAGATCTCTCGATTTGTCTCGTTTGGACAGTTTGGGACTGCATAATTTATGTATAATAATATTCTTAGTGGCTTAATGTTGTTACTTTTGGAGGAAGTTCTGCAGTCGTATCCTAATGTTCTCTAGGTACATACTAGATTGACAAGTGTGACTGTTATTTCAATGGATCAATTGAAATAACACTCACACTTGAAAATCTACGTCATGTACTTGGATAACTACGGGTATATGCTGCCGAATATTTCTCAAATCGTAACATTGTGCATGAGCTGTTAAGTATATTACAAAAAAATGCGGTCTTGAATGGGATATGACCACTCACCCTTTAGAGGAGATGGAGGAAATATAAATTTCTATTATAAATTGAATTTGAATTTGAAATTTAGAAATCAAATATAAATAAGATATAATTAAATAAACATACTTTAAATCTATTTTTTGTTTATACTAATCCATGAATATACACTTCTTACCTTTAATAAGTGATTAGTTGTGGTAGCTGTGATGGGATATCCGAAATACAAAGAGTGAATGGGTGAGACAAATAGAATGGGGGATGTGTTTCGCAGAGGTGCTAATGAATTTGTGAAATACATAAAGAGATGTCATAACGATGAAGAGTTTTCATGTTCGTGTGCTAGGTGTAAGAATGGTAAGGTGTTTGAGTGGAAAACAGGTGAACTACATTTATTAAGATCGGGTATGCAAGATAGTTATCGATTTTGGAGTTTTCATGGTGAATTGAAAGTTCCTTTTGTCCCTGACCAACCTTCACAACAACCTTCAACAAGTAGGATAGATGTATAAGGGGACGACGTAAATATTCCAATTTGTACCGAAACATCCATTTTTAAATCTTTTAATTGATTTGCACTTCATCATTTTCACTATTGTGTAGTGTGCATGTGTGTGGGCAGTAGGGGTGGGGGTGCGGATGTTTAACAGTAAAAATTCATTTTTATTTGCAGTAATTGTACATATTTGTAATAACAATTCATTTTGATTTGTACATATTTTCTCTCTCTCTCTCTCTACTTTCAGGTTGGTCTCTCTCTCTCTCTCTGTCTCTCTCTCCAAATTATATATATGTATATATATATATATATATATATATATATATATATATATATATATATATATATGTGTGTGTGTGTGTGTGTGTGTGTGTGTGTGTGCATATGTGCGTGTGTGTATGTGTATGTGTGTGTGGTGGGGGAAGGGGGTGGGGGGTGGGGAGGGGGTTGGGGGTGGGGCTGTGTGTGTGTGGTGGTGGGGGTGGGGCTGGGTGTGTGTGCGTGTGTGTGTGGTGGGGGCTGGGGTTGTTTATGTGTGTGTGTGTGGTGGGGGTGGAGGGGACAGGGATGGTAATAAACATTCCAATTTGTATCAAAACATCCATTTTTGATGATAAGCCGAATTTTAAACAATTTTTCAATTTGTAATAAATATTCCAATTTGTACCGAAATATCCATTTTTAATGCTTTTAATTGATTTGAACTTTATCATTTTCACTCTTGTGTAGTGTGCGTGTGTGTGGGCAGTAGGGGTGAGGGTGGGGATATATAATAGTAACAATTCATTTTTATTTGTAGTAATTGTACATATTTGCATGTCTTCTTCTAATTAATTTTTATTTGTACTAACAACACATTGTTATGGAAAATGTCTCCTTCAGGTATTAAGGCGATGATGATGATGCTGGTTATGATGTGTGACACCCCGCCTAATTAAATACTGGGTGATCAGTCCTTTATTAAATTATAATCAAGGTGAACGATAAGTTCATTCTTACCATCACCGTCACAAAATAAAGTTTCCAGTTTACACACCCTAATTAATTACACTAAGTGTCAAAAACCATTTTCAAAACCTTAGTTTTAATTCAATAAGTCCAATAATAAAACCTTTAACAAGATACAGATCAGGAATCACACAATTAATAGAATGGAAATAAACACCATGGATTTAATTGTTCACATAACTAATACAAACATTAAAACCATAAAGGAAAAGATCCTGATAGTAATGACAACCCAAAGAGTAATATACTAATGTTATATGAACATAGTCTCTGATAAATCCAACTGAATAAAGATAAAGGGTGAAACATGCCCAACTAGATAAAGTAAAATAGAAGTGGAATCAATAATTAAGTCGTCTAAGCAAGAGGCATGCAACTCCCACCTAAGCTGCAGCACATCCTGTCCAAAGAACCTAAGCTTGATGCCCCTGTGGATGGGCACCTGTAATATATAAATATGTATACACAAGAGAGAAGAGATGACAAGAAACGGGTCAGAGCCTGATTGTAAAACAGTTTCAATTTAATTTAGCAAGTATTTAAAATGCATACTGGCCAATGCAACAATCATGTTAGTATGCGACACTCTCTTGAGAAATTATCACCTCTCGACTAGTGTGCACCCCTACCGCACTATTTACTCCAAAAGTTTATTTGAACTCAATCTCTCATATGTTTCATGCCGACAATTTCTATGGCTAAGGTAATAAATTACTGAAGATAGAATTCTCACATTTACCTCAATTTTATTCTTAAGATATTTCAGTGTTGTTACAAAATTCTAAAACACTTATACTAAAGTCGGAGTAATTAAATCATTATTTAACTACTTTATACACAATAGAAATTTCCCAAACTTCATGACTATATATATTAATCACTCATATAATATATACTATTAGCATCCCACATAAATTTATGGTGCTGGCATACCATGCTATCAAGTCCCCGTATCACTCATACTAAGGGAAATACTAGTTCGGAATCACTATCGAACTGTATTAACACAAAACATAAACAAATGGAGGCGAAGCATAGTGACAAGTCGCTAAGAGGTCAGCACATACCCTCACATCTCTTAGGACCGTCTGACTATCGATCTGATAGCCTGTACCAAGGAATCCTATGTTCTAGGGTACAAGTCATTATCCCCTATAAAGGCCTAATCGAGATAAGACTGTCCCGGCGCGGAAACCCCCCCGTGATAGCGAGTAGATCGGGTACGATTTTTACACATCTATAGTATATGCACAATCACATAGTCATATATATACAACACTTATTGACATTTCTCAAATTGGTGTACCCACAACCTATAATTAAAATTTCTTGTTCTGAAGACATTTTACTCACTTATCCCGTATAACGGACTCATATCGTTTATTACGGTTATCTCACTCTCGTGATCTTTAAAGTAACCTCACCGTCCCAAATACTTAAATCGTTACACCTATACAACCCCAATAATTTTGTACTAATCTGAATTCCTCGAATACTGGTTTTCCTCACTCAAATTAACCGATTTCTAAAATAGGGGTAAAAATAGGAATTTCCCTAAAAATTGAAAATCTTGCTCGAACCATAATGGTTCTCGCTCAAACGACTACCACGTGTCACTCGAACTACTTCGCGTGACTTGTCCATCTTGCTCGAATGACTTCGTGCGACATTAACATCTTGCTCGAACTACTTCGCGCAACATCGCGCGAACTGCACTGTTTCGTCTTCAACCTTTGGCAGATTCGTTTTTCACCATTTTTAAGCCTAAAAACCTCTATAGTTTAATCCCAAACTTCTCCTCTTCAATCCCAATCAATAATATCATGATTATATAACATTAATAGCTTCCTAGAATCATTAATTCATAAAAAATCATTTAGATTACATGAAATCCCCAAATTAATTCGTAAGAACCCTATTCCCAAATTTTCAATTAAAGAACCTAATCAACATCAATTCGTTCATCCATATTAATTCAAAATTTCGTGATACAACCTCTACATATGATCAAGGTTCAGGCTACACAGATTCTCCTTACAACACATGCGATTTCTTCTTCCAAAACATATAATTTTTCAATCAAAATACAAATTTTTTATTCCTAGACTAACATGAGAGGAACATTAACTTGCATTCATCAAGATAGATACTTCCCTGGAAATTTGGTTCCTGATTTGTGGAAGAAGATGGTGTGGTTGTGTTCCTCATCGCCTGATCTACGGTTTGGTGGTGACGGCGGTGCGAACGGCGGAGTCTTTTGGCCTAAAACTCCTTGAAGAGCTTCTCCACTTCTTCTCCAATGGCCGTCTTTTGTTTTTGGTTGTGTTAACCCTAGATGACAACCCTTAACATCTTATTTAACCTTTGTAAATTCGTGGGTTTAATTACCCAAAAATATGAAATGTTCGAAACGCCCTCTCGGGATGCTTATTAGGCCTAAAAACGCCCCGAGACTCAAACTAAACCCCCGGGTACATTATTTTGACTATCTCGACCCTTCCGGATGCATTGACGCACTCAAAATGACCATACTGGTGACTTATAATTTATTCACTTTTACTAATATGAATTTAATTCCGACACGACATAGGTGCGTCCCTATAAATTTCTAAGGTTATCAATTTATATTCTCGCGGTAATTGTTACTAAATTCAATTACACAACTTACTTTACCCATAAAGTAATTTATAACACAATTCCAATAATTACAAACTCTCATCACGCTAGTAAATATTTAAATGATTTTATGGGTTAATATTAAATTAATATCTCTAATTAAATTTAATAAATCCCAAAATTTAGAAGTCATAAAAATACGGGGTATTACATACTTCCCCCCTCATAATGGAATTCGTCCCAAAATTCGAAAAGTAAAGTATACCCGGTTAGAATAACTCTGGGTATTTCTCACTTTTGTCGGCCTCACGCTCCCAAGTGGATTCCTCCACATTATGATGCTCTCACTAGACCCGGACGAGTAGGACTACTTTCGACCTCAATCTCCTTTCGCTATGGTCTAGGATAGCCACTGGCCTCTCCTCGTAAGAGCTGTCGGGATGTAAGTCAATCTCTTCTATCGCGATGTGGGTGTGGGCCATATCATCCCAAAGGTATCGTCTCAACGACGAAATGTGGAATACATCGTGAATGCGGTGTAGGTGCTCTGGCAGCCCCAATCTGTATGCTACCGACCCAATCCTCTCGATAATGGGAAATGGTTCGACGTACCTCGGGGCCAGTTCCCCCATCTTCCCAAACCTCATTACTTCTTTCATAAGAGATACACGTAGTAATACCTGATCCCCCACATTAAATTCCTGAAAAAAACTTTTTGCATCGGCGTAGCATTTTTGCCTGTCCTGGGCTACCCGATTGCGACTCCTGATAAGCTCAATCCTAGTGGAGGTTTCTGTAATTACCTCTGGTCCGAGCAACTTGTTGTCTTCCACCTCTAACGAACAAGTTGGAGAACGACAAGGCCTGCCATACAGTGCCTCAAATGGAGCCATGCCAATCGTAAACTGATAAGAGTTATTATAAGCAAACTCTACTAGTGGGAGATGTGGCTCCCAACCTCCCCCAAAATCAAGAACACACACGCGTAGAATATCTTCCAACATCTGATTGGTATGCTCTGTCTGTCCATCTTTTTGTGGGTGGTAAGATGAACTCAACCTCAACTCTGTACCCATGGCTTCCTAAAATCTCTCCTAGAAACGCGGAACAAAAATATTGTCTCTATCTAACACAATATCCAGGGGCACCCCATGTAATCTGACAATCTCAGCAATGAACAACTGAGCATACTGGACCGTGGTATAGTCTATCCGTACTGGTAGAAAATGAGACACCTTGGTCAAATTGTCCACAATCACCCAGATGGAGTCGTGTCCCCGCTGTGACGTAGGCAACCCAATAATAAAATCCATGGAAATACTCTCTTACTTCCACGCGGGTATTTCCAATGGCTGAAGCAACCCCGATGGTTTCTGATGGTCCACCTTTACCAGCTGGCAAGTAGAACACTTGGACACGAACTCAACAATGTCCTTTTTCATCCCACTCCACCAGTATTGCCGCCTCATATCCTGGTACATCTTGTCTCCCCCAGGATGCACTGGAAATCGGGACCCGTGAGACTGGGTCATCACTGCATGATGTAATTCTGCTGCTCGGGAACCACCAATCTCCCATTAAACCTCAAACCTCCATCGAAACTAACAGAATATGACTCAGTACCCTCAGCTAAAAGCCGTACGATTTGCTCCTGGCAGAATGAGTCCACTGCCTATGCCTGTATTACCCTCGTAATAATCTCGGGTGTCACTGTCATGACAGATATGAAAGAACGGACTACCGCGTCTTGGTGACCCAACTCTTTCCACTTTGCTCTCCAAATGTCCGCTACGTCGTCTACCGGTATATGGCTCAACGCATCAGCAACTATGTTGGCCTTCCCTGGATGGTACTGTATGTCGAACTGATAGTCTTTCACAAGCTCTAACCACCTGCGCTGACGCATATTCAGCTCTCACTGAGTGAACAAGTACTGCAGTGACTTATGGTCTGTGAACAAACGAAACTTCTCCCCCAATAAATAATGTCTCCATATCCTCAATGGAAAGACCACTGCTGCTAACTCTAGGTCGTGAGTGGGGTAATTTCTCTTGTGTGGGTTAAACTTGCGGGAGGCAAAAGCTATAGCCATCTCCTCCTGCTGAAGTACTCCCCCGAGTCCCCGTAGAGAGGCATCGATGTAAACTAGATACTCCATGCCCGACTTAGGTAAATCAAGGACCGGTGTTGAAGTAATCTTATCTTTTAGCTCTTAGAAAGACAATTGACAAGTATCGTCCCAAACATATGGTACCCCCTTGCGAGTCAGGTTCGTCAATGGACCCGCTATTTTGGAGACCCCCCGAATGAATCTCTTGTAGTATCCGACTAATCCCAAGAAACTACATACTTCCATCGGTGTCGTGGGCTATCCTCACTCCCTCGCCGCTGACACTTTAATCGGGTCAATTGCTATCCCTTGTTTAGAAACAACATGCCCCAAGAACTGCACTTCCCGTAATCGGAACCCGCACTTCTCGTACTTAGCATACAACTGATGCTCTCGTAGAGTCTGAAGAACCTGCCTTAAGTGCTCGGCATGCTCTTCCTCAGAGTGTTAATATATCCGGATATCATATATGAAGACTGTGGGTACCCAAAATTTAGAACCATGGGCCCGGACGAGTAGCCCAGTCCTAGCGGCCGAAAGTCCGGAGCCCTCATCTCTTTTATTGATCCGGTCACCCCCACGTTTCCACAATTGGAAGTTATACGGGAGATGGAAAACGTGGAGAAACCCATCACCTCCACTTACCTACATGCACATGTATATATTAAACCCTAGGTTCGGGCAAAAGGATAAGTTGTATTCTCTGTAATTACTCTCCGGAATGTATAGAAATAATATCGACTGCACCACCGTGGACATAGGCACATCCTTGCTGAACCACGTACATCCTTTGTTGTGTGATTGACATCTTATATTCCTTGTTCTTTCTTGATAATTTCTTATCTCATATTTATTTGTGTTGCATAATAATTGCCTCCATAATTGGCGCCGTCTGTGGGAAACGTTCATCTTTCCCTGAGAAGTGCCCATGTCAAGAAAGGAATTTAAGATGTCTGGCCACAGCAGCAATGCTCCCCAAGTAGGAGATATTTAAGAGCCACCTGCTCCTCGCAGGATTAGGTCTGAAGTCTGACGTTCAGATCAGAGAGCTCACCTGGAGAGACCAGCCTCAGAAGAAAGTCAGGGACCAGTGAGGTCCACGCAGATATCCAGGTTGATTGATGCGTACGAGGCAAGGCTCCATAAGTGGAGGGAGTCTTCTCGCAGATACGAGGCTAAGAATTCCCGCTTGAAGAGAAGACTGGAAAGACTAGAGAGGGAGCTTCATCCTGATAACAAGAGACGCCCATATCGCACTCCTAGCCCTCAGGTGAGCAAATCTCACAGCTGAGGAAGGAGCCCTAGGCGAGAATCTTAAAGGGACGAAGGAGGCGAGTCAGACGACGACCTCCACGAACAGCTACGAAGAGCTTGCCGCTACCAGAGCCCTGCTCGCAGCGACGAGACATGAAACATGGTCCGCAGGGAGATGGACCAGCATCCCGCTCACCACGGAACAAGATCAACCAGAGAACTTGCGAGGCGAGCTCTCAAAACCCAGATGAAGTCACTTTTCACAAGAGAAATCAAAGAGGAGGAAGCTCCCAAGAAATTTTCCATTCCAAGGTTAAAGATTTACGATGGAAAAACTGATCCCATCGATCACGTTAGGCAATACCGACAGGCCATGACCCTCTAGAGTCACCGAGATGCCCTGATGTGCCGCATTTTTCCCTCGAGCCTTCATGATGTAGCACAGAAGTGGTTCGAGAGGCTCCCCCACCAGTTGATAAAGAATTTCAAATCCCTAGCCGAACTCTTTACGGCCCGATTCATTACCAGTAGCTCCCATCCCAAAAGGATGGATGCTCTACTAACAATGAAGAAAATGCCTCAAGAGACCCTCCGAGAATACGTGAATAGGTACTGGGAGTTATTTATGAGATCGAGGACTGCGCGGAGGAAGTGGCAGTGGCCTCCTTCAAAATTGGGCTCCCTAGTTCTTCCCTCCTCTACCAGTCCCTGACGAAGAAGGAAGCTATGACTATTGATGACCTAATGGCCCGAATCGAGAAATACGCAAAGGTGGAAGATGTCACCCGCCCTAATACAAGAGAAAATAGTCGAGCTAAGCTCACTACCAAGGTAGGTGAGAAAATTGAGAACTAGAGGAAATGAGGAAAGAACGGAGGTAAAAATGGCTCCAAGAACGGAGGGAACAATGACGTGTCAAAAGTATTCCAGGCGGTCAATACCGTCTTCAAAGAACCAATATACAAGATTCTCGCGAAGATCAAGGATGAGACATTCATCAAGTGGCCCAGGAAAATGGGGGGAGATCCCTCGAAGAGGAGCAATGCGTTGAGATGTGCTTTTCGCAAAGAGGGAGGACACAAGACCGAGCAATGCAAGGCTCTTAAGTCTCACCTCGAAGAGTTGGCCCAGTCCGGGCATTTGAACAACTTTGTGGAAAAAAGGGCAGAGAAAGTGACTGCCAACAGAGAGGTGAGACCCGACAAAGTGCTGGAGGATGATGTTGGACACGAGTTCGCAGTAATCCACAGAGTATCTGACGTCAAGCAGATACAAGGGAACTCAGCCCGAATGGAAATGAAAAAACTTACAGCGGTAATGCATGCTTTTCAAATCTATCCAGCTAAGTCACAGTCAGTAAAGCATCGATGAGCAGAGGACGTCAACTATAACAAGCATATTGTTTTCACGGATGAAGATTTGATGGGAGAAAGGACCCCACATCATGATGCCCTGGTCATTACACTCAGGATATCTAACTTTGACATCGACAAGCGTCTCGTCGATCAAGGAAGTTCATCCGAAGTAATGTTACTCGACCTATTCAGGAAATTGAAGTTGAGGGTCTCTGACCTAAAAGAAGATACTGTTCCTTTGGTCGACTTTGCTGGAAAAATGACCATGCCCCTAGGCAAGATAGTGCTGCCAGTTTGTGCTGGGAACGTCTCCAAGATGATTGAGTTTTTGGTAGTTGACATCGAATCACCGTACCAGGCAATCCTCGGCAGATGATAACTTCATGCAATGAAGGCGGTCTCCTCGACCTACCATTAAAAGCTCAAGTATGTAACCGAACGAGGAGTAATGGAGATCCATGGCGACCAAGCGATGGCGAGGAAGTGCTTCATAGCAGCCATCCGACCAAAGCCAGAGAAGAAGGCCGGTCAGACCAGCGAGAAAGTTGAAGTGGGTGTGATACCTTATAAATAGCAATTAAAGTATGGAAGACCTGGAGTAGAGGACACCAGGCTCCTCCCCTTCGAGTGTGTCATCGAGGACCTAGTAGAAGTTATAACCGAAGTTGGTGACAGTAGCAGAGCCTTCTTGATTGGAGCATCTCTCACAGACCAAGAACAAAAGGAGTTGATGACCTTGCAGCGACACAACGTAGATGTTTTTGCATGGGAACCATACGAGCTGCCTGGAATTGATCTTGATATGGTCTGTCATCAGCTGCACGTCGACCCCACATTCAAGCCAGTCACGCAGAAGGCACGGAGAACTGCACCTGAGAAGGCTAAAGCGTTCGAAAAGGAAGTCAAAAAACTGCTGGATGCAGGATCCATATGGGAAGTGCAATTCCCCAAGTGGTTGTCCAACCCAGTAGTAGTTCCGAAGAATAATGGGAAGTGGAGAGTTTGCATTGACTTCACTGACCTCAACAAAGCGTGCCCTAAGGATAGTTTCCCCCTCCCAAAGATAGACCAACTAGTAGATGCCACTACAGCTCACGAGCGAATGAGTTTCCTAGATGCATACTCAGGATATCACCAGATCCCCTTGTATACCCCAGACCAGGACAAAACGGTGTTCATCACGATAGTTGGGTTGTATTGCTACAAGGTCATGCCATTTGGGCTCAAGAATGCGGGGGAAACCTATCAGCGGATGGTCACAAAAATGTTTAAGGATCAAATGGGAGACACAATGGAGGTCTACATCGATGACATGCTCGTTAAGAGCAAGAAGAAGGAAAATCAGCTCTCAGACCTGTCAAAAACCTTCGAAATCCTCAGGAAGTATCGAATGAAGCTTAATGCGAGCAAGTGTTCCTTGGGTGTCCAGTCAGGAAAATTTCTTGGATACTTGGTCAGTAAGAGAGGCATAGAGCTAATCCAGACCAGATCGATGCAATCAACAGGGTACAACCCCCTCGAACAATTAGGGACATGCAGAAGCTCACTGGAATGCTCGCTGCCTTAAATCGCTTCATTTCCAAATCCTCCGAGAAGTGCAAGCCTTTATTCCAGCTTCTAAAAGGGAGTAAATCGATAGAATGGAGCCTAGATTGATCACGAGCATTAGACGAGCTCAAATCCTACCTAAGCACTCCACCTTTGCTGGTCATACTACAGCAAACGGATTCTTTGTACCTATACCTCTCTGTATCCAATCACACTGTCAGCTCCGCACTAATATGCGAGGTTGTAGGCATCCAACACCCCGTTTATTACCCGAGCAAGACCTTATTACATGCCGAGCAATGGTATATGCCTTTGGAGAAACTCGCCTTTGCCCTAGTAATAGCCTCGAGGAAGCTGAAGCATTATTTCGAAGCTCATACTATCATGGTCCTTACATCGCACCCCCTTAAGGCGGTCCTAAGGAAAGCGTATTTGTCGGGCAGATTGTCTAAGTGGTCAGTCAAGCTCGGCCAGTTTGACATCCAATTTCAACCAAGGACAGCTATCAAGGGTTAGATCCTTACTGATTTCATAGCTGAATTCACAGGCGAAGAACTCCCCAACCAACCTCAACCAACAAAGAAAAAGGAGAACCAAGCAACAGTGGAAACCTAGAAACTATTCGTTGATGGAGCCTCCAACTCAAAGGGGGCAGGCGTAGGCATTGTTCTCATCACCACAGAAAACACCATCCTTGAGCAAGGAATTAGGCTTTGATTTGAAGCCTCCAACAACGAAGCAGAGTACGAAGCCCTAATAGCCAGTCTCCAAAAGGCGCAAACTCTGGGAGCAAAACGTTTACAGGTGTTCGACGATTCTCAACTAGTCTCCAATCAGATAAGTGGGGATTACAACGCGAAGGATGAAAGAATGGAAGCCTACCTCGCCCTGGTGAGAAAACTAATGACGAGCTTTGAGGAGGTCAACATCTAGCAGTTTCCCAGAGGGCAAAATAGTCATGTTGACGCCTTAGCAGCCCTAAGTTCGGTAGTTGATTCTAGCCTTAAAAGGGTCATTCCCATCGATTTCCTCATTTGTCCGAGCATTAACCACAACAGCAAGCTGCCAAACGTGGAACAAATCCTCCAGGTGGGATCAGCCCCCAGCTAGATGGACCCCTTAAAAGAATATTTAAAGGAGGGCACGCTCCCAGAGGACAAGAAAACTGCCCACCAGATAAGAGTCAAAGCTGCTCGCTTTCACTTATCCACAGGAGGCGACTTGTATAAGAAGTCCTTCTTCGGTCTCTACCTTAGATGCGTCCACCCAGGCGATGTTGAGCAAGTGCTGCGCGACCTTCACGAGCTTCACGAAGGAATCTGTGGAAGTCATGTCGGAGGAAGGTCTCTAGTCTTTCGAGCAATGAAGGAAGGCTATTGGTGGCCATATATGCAAAAGTTCTCCGCGGTGTATGTCCGCAAATGCCTGAAATGCCAACTTCACGCTCCTATGGTCCACCAACTCACCAGCGACCTAAAATCCCTGACCAGCCCATGGCCCTTCGCCCAATGGAGAATGGACATCGTGGGACCACTGCCCACCACTGCCGGCAAATGCAAATACTTGTTGGTTGTAACTGACTACTTCACCAAATGGATCGAGGAAGAACTATTGGCAAATATCCGAGACGCTGATATGATAAGGTTCATATGGAGGAATATAATCACTCGATTTCGAATCCCCAGAACCATCATCACTGATAATGGGGCAGAATTCGAGAGTGGCCCCTTTCAGGACTTCTGTAACGAACACGAGATGAGGCACAACTTCAGTTCGATGGCCTACCCTCAGAGCAATGGGCAAGCAGAAGCTTCCAACAAAACTGTGATCGATGGATTGAAGAAGTGATTAGAGCGAGCCAAAGGCGCATGGGCAACCGAGCTACCTCATATCCTATGGGCATACCGAACAACTCCTCGGGAGCAACAGGAGAAACCCCATTTTCTCTAACATATGGCATGGAATAAGTCATCCCACTAGAAGCGGGTTTGCCAACAATGAGATCCGACCTTGTCGACCAAGGCCAGAATAATGAGGCATTGCTCGCTGAACTCGACCTCACCGACGAGCGTAGAGAACTTGCCCTAGTGAAGCTTGCAAGCTATCAGCAACAACTCACAAAGCACTACCACAAAAGGGTTAACGCGATAAGATTCCAAGTTGGGGACTATGTTCTAAGGAAAGTCCTGGGCAACACAGTAAAGTCATCAGACGGCAAGCTAGGCCCAAACTGGGAAGGACCCTTTAAAATAACTAAAGACGACCTACAAGGTGCCTATCATTTATAAATGATGGAGGGCAGAGAGATACCACGAGCATGGAACGCAACTAATCTCAAGAAATTCTATTTTTAGATTCTCAAGAAATTCTATTTTTGAATCTTTTTCTTGTATTTGTTATGTGAAAGGGCAGTTCATTTCCCTTATTACTAATGAAAGTTACTTAATTGATTACCCTCTGATCAGTAATAGTTGCATTTTATCACACATCTTTTCCAAATCATAGGCACGATGGTCGATATAGCTGGGGAATACCCCTCCTCAGGTCATCGTCATGAAACACGAGAGACCTCTTAGAATTGCCCCTGTCAATATATAAAGCCCTACAGAGGATTCTTAGGCAATGCGACCAGATTTTATATTGGCCAACAAACTTACTTGGGTTGAGCAAAATCCTGATTGGATGAAGACATCCAATACCAGGTGTGTCCTCGCCAATTGCCCTACTTAGGCCTAAGGGAGTGTGACGACACGACCTAAAAGGTAAAATGGGGCATAATGGTATTTTGGTACTATATTGGACTGGGGGGACACTTGCATGACAAAATAAAAAGGATTATGAAGCAACAAGAATATAAAAAGATTGGATGAACACGTTTAGTCGGCAAAATTTCCCAAAACACGAACTTTTCATTAATCTCTTATATTTACAACAATGATAATACATGTTTAGTCGGCGAAGCTCGCCCAAAGCATTTACATTATCAAAAATATAAAAGAATAACAACTTCCAAAATCTCAAGGAGGTGGAAGCCTCCGAACAAGATAATCTGCCACTCTAGCTCTTCGTCCATCATCAGGAGCGGGGACTAGCTCTTCCACAACCTCATTTGCATCCAACTCCAATAGTTGCCGAGGAATAGCATCAATGGGGATCCATCGATCATCCCTCCTGAATGGGTTGGGCATTAGAGTGGAGGAGGACATCTCGTGACGATACCATAACACCGAGTTCCTCGGGACCTGAAGCTCTTTCAAGGCACTTAACCACCCTCTGATGAAAGAAAGTTCCTTGAACTCAGATAGTCTTGTTGGAGCATCTAGCCAACCTTGATCATAACCGTCAGCCCACGCTAACCGAGGACCTTTCTTGAATAAGTGTCGCAATCGGGTAACGTCCCTTTGAAGCCCAACAGCAATTACATATGCTCGCCGGACATCATCGCAGAGCTCTTCCATCTCCTTATCACGCTGTTCTTCTGCTTCCCTGTTCTTGCCCCTGGTGCTCCTACCAGCTCGCGGGAGGGGAGTATGAGTGGAACCTCGCAGCATAGGAGGAGTATATCCAGCTCACGACGACCAGGAGCCTTGCAGAACCACTGAAACAGTTCTCGGTGCATGCTCTCTAAGTTGTAAGACTTCCCTCCTCAGGTTTTCATTCTCCTGCTACAGGAACTCCCCAACTTGGTTGATCTCGGTGGCCTCTAGTAACCTTGCTCTCAGTACATTGACTTCCTCTTACACTGAGGCACCAATGCCTTCCATCTCCTGGAGCCTGTCCTTCAGCTTAGCCACTAGCTCAGACTACTCCTTTTACTTTTGATTCCTTGACCTAAGAGATTTGTAAAGCCTAACAAAGGCCTGACGAACCTGAGGACTGGCATTGGGACCAAGAGTCCTGCCCAAATGAGATGTGGTAGGAATATACTCTTCTACATCAGTCAACTACAAGACATAAAAGGGAAATGGAGAGAAAAATCAATCAATGCACTGGAAAAAGAAGCCTTTTCATTTCATTGATAAAAGTCAAGTACATCGAGCAGAAATTGGAAAAATTACAAGCAAAAATACAAGAATAGTCCTAAAAGTATATTAACTAGCAACCTCAGGCTGCCCAGAGGTGTCTAGCTACTTCCCCTTATCATCAGCAGCGGAGGCATCCCCCTTTGCAGGGATGCCCTCAGTCGCCTGGGCAGGACAAACACCGACAGGAATTGTCTGAGAGGAAAGATCAACACCCTCGATGGCTGGGGCAGGGACTTCTTCATCCACAGTTGGCTTCGGACCCGGGTCATGCTCGTCAAACAGAGGAGACTCAGCATCAACACCAGCAGCTAAGAGGGCCTTGTTCCAGCCCTTCTTAAAGTTCAGACGGCTGATGTAGCCTATCTGAACCTCGGCGTCTTCATAAGAAGCAGTCCACCCGGAGTTGTATGAATCCTCCTTGATGGTGGCTACCTGGGAAAATTTCTCCTTTAACTGCTCGGTCAGAACCATATTCTCCTCCACGACATCCAGCTTGCTCGAGTAGACTAGGTCATAGGCCTGCCTCAGCTCGTTCAACTCCTTAACCGCCGCATCCCTCTCTCGATTAGAATTAACGAGGGCCTGATCAGAGGAAGCTCGGGCGGCGTCAGCAATCTTTAAATCAGCCTCCAGCTGAGAACCCCTGACTTCCAGAGCAGACTTCTACTGCTCTAGCTCGCCATTCCTTCTCACCAACTCATCGCGAGAGCGATAGAGCACGGCGAAGTCAGTCACAAACTGCCAGAAATAAAGAAGAGATCAAGAAGGAGAAATAACTAAAACTTGATAAATAATTGAAAAATGGATAGGATCTTACCAAGGCTAGACTTTGGCTAGCTAGTAGGGCCAATTGATCAGACCACAGTGCCCTCTGGCGGTCTGCAGGGAGAACTGCCCTCTCGAGCAGCGCAGGAGCCAGCTGAGGAGTGTAAGGACATTTTTGTCCATTATCAATATGTATGTGATACACCGTTAGACCGTTGAAGAAATTCAAGATCGCATCTACATCAACGGATCCGAATATCAAAGTGTCTTCAACATCATAGCCTCTGCAAGAATGAACTTGGTAAAATTTTGTTTTTACGTTCCTTAAAGTTCATATTTAGTATTGGGAAATTTTTATAAAATGTTTTTTATAAAAATAAGAAGTAAGTTTTTTCAAGCAAAATGAGGCTTTTAAAACTTTTTTATTTTTCTGGGAAATCCGGACCGGTCCGCCTCTATACCAGACCGATCCGCCACCAGACCGGTCCGCCCCTCAACCGGACCGGTCCGCCTGCTGAAAAGCCAGTATACCCCGGATCGAATGCGAACCGAAGAAGGCAAATTTTAAAAGAACCAATCCGAGGTCTGACCGATCCGCCCCCAAGCCGGACCGGTCCGCCTGGGATAATTACGAGCAGTCCCAGTTTTTGAAAACTCTTTCCTTGGTTTTCTTATTTATACCAACTTCGGGAGAGTTATTTTTAAGACTTACATACACGATTTTCAGAGTCCTAAATACTCTAAGTCTTCACCTTTTTGATGTGCCAAACATCTTTTTGATTCACACAAAATTCCCAATTACTTTTGTGAATATTTTGGAACCCTAGAACACAAACCTTTTAGTTTGTTCAAATCTTTGTGGAGAGATCTTTGCAACCGAGGGCTGCGTGTCATTGCTGAGGGAGTCTCTACAAAGTTTTATGGCTATGTGTCATTGAGGAGAGCTGCGGTTCTTCCTTCGTTGTTTGGGCTGCGAGTCCTTGGAGGGTGCTGCGTGTATTCTCTTGCTGAGTTCAAGACTGCGTGTCTTTGTGGGTTGGCTGCGCGTTGATCCATTGCAGATTTCTCTATGTAATTGTAAGTTGCGGCTTGTATATTCATAGTGAAATAAAGGTTTTACCCGAAAGGGGTTTTTTCCTGAATTCTGTGTCTCAGCATATTTTGTGTCGCATGCTTTATATTTGATGGGTTCATTTAGATGCATGATTAGGGGCTGAAATTAAATAAGTGTGCTATATTAGAATGTTGCGAAGTTAATCAATTATCACACGTAATTCTTGTCTTCTCAAGGAGAAATGGAAACTGAGGCCCCCTCGGGCAAAGCAGACACCGGGACCAAGGCTTACCCAGCCTTTGTCCTTGACTCCATCTTTGTCCTCTCTTCCTTTTTATCCTTTTCCATTCTCTTCCTCTCCTCCATCCTCTTATTTTCCTCCACCTTCTTTCTTTCCTCCTCCTTTTTTCTCTCCCTCTCTCTCACCTGCTCTTCCTCTCTCCTCTTCCTCTCTCGCTCCCGAGTAGAAGACCGAGAACCAGTAGCCACGGCACCATAAGTGGACTTTTGTTTCTTTGACCTTTGTGCAAGAAGCACGTGGTCCTTATCATCATCATCTATAATCAAGTTCTTCCTTGGAGGCATCTCTTCACCTAAACTGCTGGAAGTGCTCGACGATCCTCGAGCTTCAGAATCCTCCTCATAGTCAGACGAACTGCTACTGTCAAAGCTCCTTTCACCTAAATTACTTGCAGCTCGTATAGGCTCACTTTCAGAGTTTCTCTCCTCTTCGTCCAACTGGATAGGCTCAGCAGTAGTCTCTTCAAAGGAATTGAACTCGGGTACACTATCCACAGGCCGTGCTATGAAGCTGGAGCCAACGTTCTTATACTCGAGCAAAAAGGTAGCAGACTTGGGATGCTCGCCATCACTCAGAGGCTCCCTGATATTCCAAGCTTTTACCAACTCCGAGACACGAACCTCGCTGAGAGCAGGCTCCAAATTCTTTGACCTCGTTGTGGAAGAAAAAGCAAAGAGGGGTTAGAAAAGTCACAAATCAGCAAAAGTTGAAACAACAGTACAATGTCTACCTGTATATTCCTCCTCGTAAAAAGGAACAGAGAACCTCTCAGACCTCGACCCTTCAAACTGGGGAGGGAACTGCCAATTCCTAATGAGGAAACCCTCTTGCCAGTAGTCCTTATGGGAATCAGGTAGGTTTACTACCAATACCCTATCAGGGCTCCTAGCTTTGAGGTATGAGACACCTAAACTAGTTCGAGAAAAAGAATAACAGAAACAGATCTCGACAAGTCCTAACCTAGTACCATACAACTGATTTATTCTATGGACGCCATTTACTATTTTCCACACATTGGGCGAGCATTGTGCAGGAACAATATTAAAATAGCCAAAGAAATGAATAAATAAATCATTGGGAGGGAAAGTGAGTCCCCCCTGGGAAAGTAACAGAACGTGGATCCAGTGAGCATCCTCTATATCCCTAACGTTCCTAGGAGGGGAGGCACAACACTCAATATCTACCCACTCAGGGATGTTATAGAACTTCCTAAATTCAGAGATTGACTTATTTCCAATCTTCGCCATTAAAAAACTCAAGAAAAGCTACAAACCGAAGAGAAAGTGCAAAGAAAGGGCATGAGAAACTTACAAAATAGAAGATCGGTTCAAGTGATGAAGAAGCACGAGCTCAAGACGACTAAGAAGCAATGTGAATGGGGGTTGAGAGAAGAAGGTACGAGGTCCTAGAGTTCTCAGGAGAAAGAAGAGTACTAGAAGGGCTGAAGCGATGAAAGAAAAAGTGGCTATCCCAACAAGCCTTCAATTCTAATCATAGCGCACAACAAGCGAAGTGGGTGCCGCCAATTCAACTTCACAGTTTTCGAAGAATCGCAAATCAGCCATAATGGCTGACCATTTAAATCCATTAAACCCATAAACATGGCCCAACAAATTTTGGCTCAATTGTGGGTACCCGAAACTTAGAACCATGGGCCTGGATGAGTAGCCCAGTCCTGGCGGCCCAAAGTCCAGAGCCCTCATCTCTTATATTGATCCGGTCTCCCCCACGTTTCCACAATTGGAAGTTATACGGGAGATGGAAAACGTGGAGAAACCCATCACCTCCACTTACCTATATGCACATGTATATATTAAACCCTAGGTCCGGGGCAAAAGGACAAGTTGTATTCTCTATAATTACTCTCCGGAGTGTATAGAAATAATGTCGACTGCACCACCATGGACGTAGGCACATCCTTGCTGAACCACGTACATCCTTTGTTGTGTGATTGGCATCTTATATTCCTTGTTCTTTCTTGATAATTGCTTCTCTCATATTTATTTGTGTTGCATAATAATTACCTCCACAAAGACGATGACAAACTGATCCAAGAACTTTCTGAACACTCGGTTCATCGAGTCTATGAATACGGCTGGAGCACTTGTGAGTCCAAATGGCGTCACTCTGAACTCATAGGACCCATATCTCGTCAAGAAAGCGGTCTTTGAAACATCCTACTCCCTAATACGTAGCTGATGGTACCCTGACCTCAGATCTATTTTTGAAAAGAATGTTGCTCCCCTCAACTGGTCGAACAGATCATCGATTCGAGGCAACGAATATTTATTTCGTATCGTGACCTTGTTCAGTTCCCGGTAGTCCACACATAGCCTCAGTGAACCATTTCTCTTTTTCACAAACAACACTGGAGCTCCCCAAGGTGAGGTACTCCTACGAATGAAGCCCTGACATAATAGCTGCTCTATCTGATCCCGTAACTCTTGCATTTCCGCTGGAGCCATATGGTATGGAGCACGTGCTATCGGTCGAGTATCCTGTAATAAATCTATGACAAAATCTATCTCTCGACTTGGAGGTAGGCCTGGTATCTCCTGAAATACATCAAAATACTCACGAACAACTGGGATCGATTCTAAGGGAATCACGACCTCCTTAGAGGTATCCTCCTCTATGTAATACAAATGAGCGATCGAGCCTCCTCTGGGCGAGGCATCGCCACTACACACATCTCTTGCCCCGGAATGGCAAAGACAATACTCCTACCGAAATAATCTATCATGGCTTTGTAAGCTGCGAGCCAATCCATACCAATAATGACTTCGTGCTCATGCATATCTAAGACTAACATGTCTGCTGGTAAGACCAAGCTACCAATCTCTACTCCCACACACCAGCATATAAAGAAAATTAACGATCCATTTCCCAGTGGGGAGTCTACACATGTCACAGTGCTCTCTGTTGTGGGTAATAACCCTAAGGTCTTCGCAAAATGAGTAGCTATAAAACAGTGTGTCTCCCCAGTATCAAATAAAACCCAACCCATAGTACCATGGATAGGAAACATACCCTCAATCGTGGGTGGTGCCTGTGGAGCTGCTGCCTGGAGGATGTCATAGACACGTCCGTACTGTAACTGCCCCTGCTGCACTGGACCGACTGGAATGGCTGGTAGGGCTGGTACCTGAGCTGGTGCTGGGAGGGCGGCTGGAAAAAGTGGCCTCTGGGGCTCATTACGGGCACCCTGCTGCTGTGGGGCCCTATCTCCCTCTGGACAATTCTGGCGCCTGTGGCCATTTTTACCACACCCGAAGCATCGGCCCCTGAAATTTCCTCCGCTCTGTCCCTGCTGATTATGGCCTTGCTGGCCGTTACCTCCTCGCCATTGGCCCTGCTACTGACCCTACGGCTGAAGATGTAGGCCCTACTGGCCCTGTTGATTAGACTGGCCCTACTAGCCCTCCCTAAATCCCCTGAATCCCTGCCTAGAGTCACCTGATCGGAATCGCTTGGCAGGGTCCCCCTGATGGGAAATCTCCTCATGCTGACGAGTCTGCCCCTGTGATGTCGGTGCTCCACTAGTACCATTACTTCCTTGTCCTGCCCTGCTGGCTGGACTCTCCTTCTCGCTTGCTTCCCTATAGGTGGAAGCGGTGATCCTGGCAGTGTAACAAAGCAGCATTGAGTACATCCGTGTAGGTACTCAGTGACAAATTGCCTATGAGGTGTTGACGGATCCTCCAGGACAACCCGTCCACAAACAACAGTATCTTCTTTCCCTCAGTGGGTGCCTCATCTGGAACTATAGTGAGAAGTCTTATGAACTCCTCTTCTTACTCAACAGAAGTAGAATTTTTCTGCTTCAGACCCAGTAACTTCCTAATCATCTCAGTCTGCACGGCGGATGGGAAGTATTTACTGTCAAACCGTGCCCAAAATAACTGAATAGTAATAACCTACCTCTCCTCCAGAGTAGTAGTGGATTCCCACCAATGCAAAACGGCCCCCACTAGCTTAAAGGAAGCCAACAGCTGTTTTTGCACGTTCGTGCACTCGTACATACGCAGATGCCTCTGGATATCTTTCTTCCATTAGCTGGCTATAATAATAATTGAACCACCAGCAAACTCTGGGGGATGCGCCTTCTGAAAGGCATCCCTAACCCCCTCCCATGCAGATGGAAGCTGTGCCGGTACTAGAGCCACTGCCTGAACTTCGGGTGGAGCCTGCTGTACTACCGCTAGCGCGGCATTCACCGCCTGAGTAACAATAGCGGCTACCTCATTTGCATTCATCATTCCCTGAGCCAGAGCTACTGGTTGCTCGGCTTGGGCATGCCTATCCTTTGGTGGACGTCTCGGAGGCATCTGAAACGTGAAGAAATTTAATAGTCTATAGTTATTACAAAATGTCAAATAGCAAAAGACGTAATCATAAAAGCAAGAATACAACAATCCTAAAATAGGGCTCTATAACAAGAACGCTAAGCGGAAAGTGAAATAAGCCGTACATATCCTAAGGACACTAGAACCTGATGCTCTGATACCACCTGTGACACCCCGCCTAATTAAATACCGGATGATCAATCCTTTATTAAATTATAATGAAGGTGAACGGTAAGTTCATTCTTAGCATCACTATCGCAAAATAAAGTTTCCAATTTACACACCCTAATTAATTACGCTAAGTGTCAAAAACCATTTTCAAACCCTTAGTTTTAATTCAATAAGTCCAATAATAAAACCTTTAACAAGATACAGATCAGGAATCACACAATTAATAAAATGGAAATAAACACCATGGATTTAATTGTTCACATAACTAATACAAAATTTAAAACCATAGAGGAAAACATCCTGATAGTAGTGACAACCCAAAGAGTAATATAGTAAAGATAAATGAACATAATATCTGATAAATCCAACTGAATAAAGATAAACGGCGACACATGCCCAACTAGATAAAGTAAACTAGAAGTCGAATCAATAATGAAGTCGTCTAAACAAGAGGCCTGCAACTCCCACCTAAGCTGCAGCACGTCCTGTCCAAAGAACCTAAGCTTGATGCCCCTGTGGATGGGCACCTGTAATATATACATATATATACACAAGAGAGAAGAGATGACAAGAAACGAGTCAGAGCCCGATTGTAAAACAGTTTAAATTTAATTTAGCAAGTATTTAAAATGCATACTGGTCAATGCAACAATCATGTTAGTATGCGAAACTCTATTTAGAAATTCTCACCTCTCAACTAGTGTGCACCCCTACCGCACTATTTACTCCAAAATTTAATTTGAACTCAATCTCTCATAAGGTTTCATGATGACAATTTCTATGGCTAAGGTAATAAATTACTGAAGATAGAATTCTCACATTTACCTCAATTTTATTCTTAAGATATTTTAGTGTTGTTACAAAATTCTCAAACATTTATACTAAAGTCGGAGTAATTAAATCGTTATTTAACTACTTATATACACAATAGAAAATTCCCAAATCTCATGACTATATATATTAATCACTCATATAATATATACTATTAGCACCCCACATAAATTTATGGTGCTGGCATACTCTGCTATCAAGTCCCCGTATCACTCATACTAAGGGAAATACTAGTTCGGAATCACTCTCAAACTGAATTAACACAAAACATAAACAAATGGAGGTGAAGCATAGTTCCAAGTCGCTAAGAGGTCAGCACATACCCTCACGTCTCTTAGGACCGTCTGACTATCAATCTGATAGCCTATACCAAGGAATCCTATATTCTAGGTTACAAGTCATTATCCCCCGTAAAGGCCCAATCGAGATAAGACTGTCCCGGCGCGGAAACCCCCCCTGTGATAGCGAGTAGATCGGGTACGATTTTTACACATATATAATATATGCACAATCACATAGTCATATATATACAACACTTATTCACATTTCTCAATTTGGTGTACCCACAGCCTATAATTAAAATTTCTCGTTCTGAAGACATTTTACTCACTTATCCCGTGTAACGGACTCATATCATTTATTACGGTTATCTCACTCTCGTGAACTTTAAAGTAACCTCACCATCCCAAATACTTAAATCGTTACACCTACACAACCCCAATAATTTTGTACTAATCTGAATTCCTCGAATACTGGTTTTCCTCACTCAAATTAACCGATTTCTAAAATAGGGATAAAAATGGGAATTTCCCTAAAAATTGAAAATCTCGCTCGAACCATAATGGTTCTTGCTCGAACTACTTCACGCGACTTTTCCATCTCGCTCGATCGACTTCGCGCGACATTGACATCTCGATCGAACTACTTCGTGCGACATCGCGCGAACTGCACTGTTTCGTCTTCAACCTTTGGCATATTCGGTTTTCACCATTTTTAAGCCTAAAAACCTCTATAGTTTAATCCCAAATGTCTCCTCTTCAATCCCAATCAATAATATCATGATTATATAACATTAATAGCTTCCTAGAATCATTAATTCATAAAAAATCATTTAGATTACATGAAATCCCCAAATTAATTCGTAAGAACCCTAATTCCCAAATTTTCAATTAAAGAACCTAATCAACATCAATTCGTTCATCCATATTAATTCCAAATTTCATGGTACAACCTCTACATATGATCAGGGTTCAGGCTACACAGATTCTCCTTACAACACATGGGATTTCTTCTTCCAAAACATAGAATTTTTCAATCAAAATACGAAATTTTTATTCCTTGACTAACATGAGAGGAACATTAAGTAGAATTCAGTGAGATAGATACTTGCCTTGAAATTTGGGTCCTGATTTGTGGAAGAAGATGGTGTGGTTGTGTTCCTCGTCGCGTGATCTATGGTTTGGTGGTGACGGCGATGCGAACGGAGGAGTCTTTTGGCCTAAAACTCCTCAAAGAGCTTCTCCACTTCTTCTCCAATGGCCGTCTTTTGTTTTTGGTTGTGTTAAGCCTAGATGACAACCCTTAACATCTGATTTATCCTTTGTAAATTCGTGGGTTTAATTACCCAGAAATATGAAATGTCCGAAACACCCTCCCAGGATGCTTATTAGGCCTAAAAACGCCCCGAGACCCAAACTAAACCCCCGGGTACATTATTTTGACTATCTCGACCCTTACGGACTCATTGACGCACTCAAAATGACCATACGGGTGACTTATAATCTATTCACTTTTAATAATACGATTTTAATCCCGACTCGACACAGGCGCGTCCCGATAAACTTCTAAGGTTATCAATTTAGATTCTCGCGGTAATTGTTACTAAATTCAATTACACAACTTACTTTACCCATAAAGTAGTTTATAACACAATTCCAATAATTACTAACTCTCATCACGCTAGTAAATATTTAAATGATTTTCTGGGTTAATATTAAATTAATATCTCTAATTAAATTTAATAAATCCCAAAATTTATAAGTCATAAAAATGTGGGGTATTACATGATGATGTCGTCTGGGCTCGGTGGTAGCGGAGGCGACGAGGACTCCTCGACCCCTAGGTTCCCCAAATATGGAAAATTGTGGATGGCCATCGGGAACAAGTCGAGGCTATTAGCGAGATCCCTTGAGCTGGTAAAGACGATCATCGCGTCGGGGTACATTAGTTTGGAAGGAGGTGCCATATGAGCTGAAGTTAGCTGCTTGGGTGGCACTACCGGTAATGTAATTATATTTATATGAATATGAATATTTCAGTTTCAATTTCGATTTCGATTTCGATTTCCTGTTCATTTTTATATTTATATTTATATTTATTCACAACTAACATTGTATTTGTTGGACAGGAACAATTCAGCTTGGATCCAAAGCTACGTGATTCTGTCTTGGAGCAGTTGAGGGAGAAACAAAAGACATGGAAGAAAAATATTTGGACCCGATACTTTGGGAAGACACGAGAGTCCGTTATACGAATGCGTGAATCCGTCCCGCCGAAGGAGCCGATCTCATTGGCACAATGGCAAAAGTTCATTGACAATGAGATCGGGGAGCGACTATTGGCATCTCGCCAATCGGGGAGGGAAAATCGGGCAAAAAATACGGGCGTGCACTACTCTAACCGGACGTCTTATGCCGAGGTGGAGCATAGGATGATGGTAAGATTTAATTTTTCTATAACTATAGAAATATATTATTCTGCATTATTTTACTTTGCGGGGCCGATACTAATTTTACTTTATTTTATTTCAGGGGACAGGGAGTGGTGCTGGGGGTAGGACACATAGGCTCGATAATTATGTGGCTCTTTGAACGAAGAAGGGGAAGGATAAAGAGGTGTCCCCTGGCGTCGCAGCCACGATCATAAGTAATTCGACAGTTTCCTTTTTTATTAATTACGGTATAATTTTTTAATTTACTTATTTTACTAATCATGTGTTTTTTGTCATTTCAGGCAAAGCTTAGAGAAGTGCATGAGTCGCATTTTGATGCTGACAAGGCATCTTTGTCCACTAACACACTCAACCAAGTGCTTGGCACTGATCACAAGGGGAGTACAAGGGGGTGAGCTCACGGGTGGCAAAATCTAGGATTATCGGATTGGACACGAGTGATACCGGGTTGGATTAAACGGTGGAGTCGCATGACGCGAAGCTGTCCCGTTTGGAGGCGATGGTCCAAGATATGTTCTCATTTGTGAAGCATTCGTTGGGCAGAAACCGTAAGGGGAAAGGGAAGGAGAAGGAGAAGTTGGTGGAGGAGGAGGTGCAGGAGGACGAGGATGTGGACCTCTCTGCTTCATCGCAGACACGCGTGGACTTTGATGATCCACTTCCCTATTTGGGTCCCTTCGACCAAGCGATGTCGACACTTGGTTGGCCGAGCGTGTTTATACTGAACATATTTTATGGTGATCGGATAGGGCGGGGGTTGAGGGACCCAAATATCGTCGAGGGTGCACTAGTTCATGGGCGTGAGCTTCAAGACATTGATTCCAAGGTGCTCGTCACGCATGTGATTCACGGGAAGGATAACTCCCCATTCTGGTTTCGCAAAAAATGTGGCACGGTGTATATTAGTGGGTGTGTCAATTCGTATATCGTGTGGCCTACTCACCTCCCCACAGCTAACCTTACCCAAGACATGTAGTGACATTATTTGAATTGAATTAAATTTAAGTTGGTACATTTGAATTATATTTAGATGATATTGTGATGCATATTGTCTCTATTTTGAATATATATTTGCATTATCTCTATTTTATTTGGATATATGATGCTTGAACAGGTACAACGTTGCTATAACAGGTACAAATATACTGTTGGGCAGTGGCAGTGGCAGTGGGCAAACTGCCTAGCAGATTTTTTTCAATTATGCCCAGAATTGTCACGATCAATGACCGTGAATTTTTTTTAACCATTGTCACGATCTTATCACGGTACTTAAACGTGAAAAAAATTTCAAGTTCAAGGACCGTGACATGACCGTGACAATTTTAACGAACTTATCACGGTCTATGATCGTGACAAGTCCATGACAAAAAAAGTTGTCACCCTATGAATTGTCACGGTCATTGACCTTGAGAAGTTGAACTTGTCAAGGTCAATGACGGTGATAATTCCGCAGATTTGGTGTAGTGTAAATTAATTTATGAAATTATTATATTTTCATGCAGTGACATGTGATGTCACTATTTATATTTTATACGTATAATGTGTATATATAATGCGAGATTGAAATCAAACTTACACAATAATTGATTATTTAAATATTATAAGTGATTGTGTATTATGGGAAACTATGGAATGGTCGGGGAATCAATATCGATGGTTTCCTTAATTGGATTATCCCATTGGTGTTGGGTTCCACTGATTGTGAAGTAGTTTCTTATAATGCTATGCAACGCTAAATTAATAAATAGTTAAATAATTGTTACTTGGACTCTTAACGGATAAAATATTAGTTTTTTTGGTATCATATTTTTGGTTGGCTTTTGGAATATTTAGAAGGCCCATTTATGACTTGAAATAATGGGTTTTAAGTCCTATTGGTTGTTATATTTCGTGGTTAGTGTTTTGGCTCATTTGGAAATGTATTTGGTCTCATTGGGTTAAGGACCATATGGGGCGTAAGCCTAATTTTGGGACTAATACACTTAAGAAGTCATTACCTTAAACCAATTTCATATTAACAACTTTGGAGAAGATCCATAAGGCTTAGAGAGAAGAGGCATCTTGGAGAGAAAAAGAATTGGAGGATTGGAGCTTGGAATTCATCTTACATTGGATTGAAGAAAGTTTAACTAGGTTAGGAATCTTATTATTTTTGTTTTATTTTATATCTATTTATTTGAATCTAAACCTATTGATGGTAAAAAATGATTTGAGCAATGAATTATTTAAATTCAAAATTAACTTAATTAGATAATTTAAGATAATACCCATGTTAATTTTACATACCAAATTGAGTAGAAATCCTTAGGAGTCATGTTATATACCGTGAATTGTTAGAATCATGTTATATACCGTGAATAAAAAAAAACTTTGTTAATTCGTAAATTGTTTCTAAATGTGAGATCAATGTGGGAAATTTTAAGTCAATGGTTCTTACCTCTTAAATCTGAAATATACCCCTAAATCATTATTAAACGATGTCAAACATGCAAGGATATTACATAGTTGGGTATAGTAAGATTTTTAGACCATTTTAAGGAATATGAAAGGTGGTATGTCCTTAGTATTGGATCTTAATGGTGGTTTCGGGTGATGATTTCATAACAGAGGTGCATAAGTTTGATGAATACCAAATTTTGTGGAATTTATTTTTTAGGAACCATGCACACGGGTCACGTTTGGTCCGTGTGAATGGTGAGTGACCCCGCGCGAATGGAAATCGTGCGTAGGACTCAGTTTTAGCCCCGTACGCACGAAAGAGGACAAATTTTAGGTCTCACTGGATCTTTAAAGGGAATATTTAGTGGGATATTTCTAAGAGAAATCTTAGACTTTTGGAAGCTAATGATCTAAGATGGTTAATTTTATCCATGCAAATATCAACATTTCCATGTTAATTAGAATGAATTAATTGATGATATAAGTAGGGATAGTAATTCCTGTGTGACTGTGATTGCAATTTTGGTGTACTTATTTGTTACATACAATATGTGACTACTCGTGGGATACATACTAGGGGATATCCATATGGGGCACGTATGATGTCGACCGCGCTAGTACCCCGGTGATATAGACAACCTTTGCCTTCGTTATTTTTACCCCGAACGTTACGTACTGAAAGTACTCATTGTATCTTGAGGGTAATAATGGGGGGATCCTCACATATAGCACGGGGTATGGAGCCATATGACTAGTTTGAAGTCATAGTGATTATCCCATGTTTATGTTTAAAGGTTGTATGTGGAGGACGACCAATAACTATACCTAGTACGTGCAAGTGATCCCCGAAAGCGATAAGGATAAGCCCTAGTTATGTTTGGTCTCGATCATAGAATATTTATTATGTATGTGACTGGGATTATACTTATGATTATGTTAGGCATAAATATTGTCTTTCCTTATATTCTCATATACTTGCGACATATGGACAAACATGATGACAAAACATTTAATTATATTCCATTATTAAGAATAATAATTAATCATAGGGTTCAATTAGGTTTGGTATTAGGCATATGCTATATTTAGGGTTATTTGGATGGGGTTAACTTAAAGAATAAGCAAGACGAAAATGCGTAGTTTTATTGTTGTACAAACTCAGTTATATTCTTAGTCTCTATAATCTAGTTGTTAATGTTGTTGTTAAACTCTCTTTTCAGGACGTAAGTCTTCAATGGAGCCTCATCCCCGATTCTATCTTGCAGTTATTCAGTTTCTACTGATATAGGATATAGGTGTGGATCCTTCATTCTCACTCTTTTATTCCAATTTACTTCTTCAGTTGAGTCGAATATTTTGTAGTTCGTTGTTTTCATGTAGTTTACATTTCCTGAGTTGGATTTAATTAGTGTTAGTGACTATGGTATCAGAGGTCTACTTTGGTTCATTCTTATTTTTCTATTTACCTATTTAGTTGTGCATGTTATTTATTTTATTCCATGCTTAGAATGATATATTATTGTTCAAACCCCTCTATTATTTAATTTTAAACCTGATGAACCTAGCTATAGATTATACTCGGTGTCATTGGATCTCAAATAAATATTTGGAAATAATTATGACCTTCAAGCGATCAAATAGATAATCTATCCTTGGTAAAGGGTACTTATTCTTCACCATCACCTTATTTAGCTCACAATAATAAATGCATATCCTCAAAGAACCATCATTCTTCTTCATGAATAAAACTAGCACACCCAAGTGAAGTGCTACATTGAATAAAACCTCATTCTAATAACTTCTTAATATGATATCTAAGCTCTTTCATCACCACATGATCCATACAGTAAGGTGTTCTACCTGTAATCATCGGTGTTGATGCTAAAACTATAATGTAGCCAAAATCTCTACTCTGTGATAAACACTGAATAACATGAAAAACATATTAGAACTCCTGAACTAATAGGAACATGTCTGAAGAGATATTAGTCTCACCCTAGGTCTCCTCACAAATAACATATGAGTTTATTATAGTGTCACTCAATGGCATAGGCATAGTGTCCAGATACATCTCTTAATCTGGTATAGAAAACATAATAGCTTTACCCACACAATCAATTTTAGCACTCTAAGTACATAACCAACCCATCCCCAATATGACATAATAAGAATGGGTGTATTAAAATAAATAATAACCATGAACTGTATCCTACAAATATCATTACCTATACATTCACAGGCTCGATAATATGGATGGATACATCTAGCAGAGTATCTATAGATAATAGTCCACTACACATATTCTGAATCATCCCAGAAACACCTATGAAATGTCGTGCGAGAAAAAAATGTGTGTCCCCCACGTAAGAATAAAACCTAGATAAATAATCATAAACAAAAAATATAAGATAAACTTATTAAATAGGTGATCTGTCCTCAATGGGTCCCATTTCATAAACACTACCACACGGTAACAAAGGCTGAGGTGTTTTGGCTGGTGGTTCTTGAAGTTCTGCTAGTGACACCTACCTCGGTGATGATAGTTCTGGAAACTTCTATTTCCTTTATCGTTGCAGGTGATTAAGCCTAAAGTTGGACTACCCCTAGCCCTGCTTCTACTATCCCTATTGTTCATGCCCTGGTTTTCCCCCACTCGAGAACTCTTTCTTCATATGGGGTGTGCCACCAGACCTAAAAAAATCTTGAAAACGGCCATTGGGGAATCTCCCCTTATCCCGCCCACTTCTGCATCCCTTGTCTTGTCTATTCGGTGCTCTACTGATTGGGACAAAATCTCTTCATTAGAACTTGAACCTATTATCCTTGATATTGCTTGCAGTCTTTGATAGATCCTCCATTTACCTTTTTCCCACTTTCTTGGACCCCTTTCTCAAACTTCTTCTTACAATCTCTGAAGTCATGACAGAGTGTCGGTGCAACATCCACTATATTTGCGTACATAGTATACATTGGGTTCACTATCAACATTTGGCCTAAATGGTAAATAACTCCCTTTTCAAGACACCCTGTCTTTTTTATGCTCCGTGTTAATCACCTCAAGAGCGATAAGTGGAAAATTCAAGAATTATTTATCGTAATTTATGACAGTACGAGTCCCCTATTATGGTAGAAGAAACTCTATCTTCTTTTTTAACTAGATTGAATTGAGGAAGTACTTATCATTTAACATCATTATAAACTCTGGATAAGTCAATTGATCTCTTTTTGTGGATATAGTCACACTCTCTTACCACTATGGGGCATCTATGATCAAATGGAAAGTGCCAAGAATGTGCTTCTGCACAATTATGCACCCCAAAAATCTTAAAGGACTCTAAATATCATGGAGCCACTATAATTTCACCAAAGGTTCAATAGAACTGGAGAATGTAGGTTGATTGTTTTTCATTAACTCTCCCCTGACCTTCTCCTAATATGATGTAGGAGTTGTGTCACCTAGTGTGGTGTCTCAGCTGATCTCTCTTACCTGCGTGCTACCAACCATACCTTCACTGATCATGAGATCGATTCTAAGAGTGTCGAAGCATAAAATAATATTTTCCTTGGGAAACATGTGTTAGGACTAGTGGCATAGGTGGTACATGTGCTAGTAGTTGTTCAAGTGTCGTGGGACTCGTCTTAGTATAAAATCCAATTGTGCGAGTGTTCTTTGTAGCATATGTCATCTAAAAGGCATGCTCGAGAATGTATCTAAGAAAGATCCAACGATGATCATAATGGACCTTTATAACTAATGTTTCCTAGTACCATGCTCTGATACCAACCACGACACCCCTTATATTTAAATGCTTAAGAATAGTTATTCTATTATACATGTTGTTAAATCAATTAAATAAAATCTACAGGATGAGATGTAAGCACAAGGTAAATGTGAACAAAATACAGTGCAACATGAATATCCATAATATAAATAAAGATGGAATGTAATCAATCATCACTAAAATATTGAAATCAAATGACAAGGTCAATAATAGCTCATCAATACATTCAAATCAGTGAAGTTTCAAAGACGAAAATATAAAGATAAAATGAGTATAATGTCTATAGCGGTAAAATAGACAACCCTCACATTACTCAAAAACATAAAATAAATGCTAGGGTCCAGCACATACATCTCTAAAAATTGGCGATGACTGGAATTATGACTCAGTGCTCGTTAGGTCACTTGGAAACAATATGACACGTTAGACGTTTTACAAGATAAAAAGCTTCACAACCTAGATAATAATGAAAACAATCATGTATATAAAAAATAAATCCATGGTTTTCTAGTAACTGGACAATAACTCTCCACACCATTACCAATGTTATTTTTTGTTATGGACTTTTATAATGTCTTTAAAAAAATTAATAGTTCCCATTTATAAGGAGATCACTAGAATACCCAATAATCAGTCGTAATGTCACCATAAATAATCTCGGACAAGCACTCAATTAACAAAATAGGTTACTAGTACACCAAATAACACGTGAATATCCTCAACTAACTAACATGGTCACAAGCATGTACATCATCCATTTTTATCAGTCATGGAAAAAATAACCGCAACATGACCTCAACTAACTAAGCAGGTCACTAGAAAAAATGTTCGTTGTTTTTGTCGGGCACGAACCAAAACCATTCCAACAACTCCACCCCATCCGTGATAATCTCTAAATAATCATTAAACTATAACTCCTCAAAAAGACATGCCTAAATCATAATTATCCGTTCCTGACCCTCTATTGCATTATCCTAATAAATAATTAATACTTTATATGTTATTCTTTCCTTTCATTCTAACATAGTTACATATGTTTAAATTGTGAAATTTTTTCTTAGGTTATTTTAATATCCTCGAAGGAGAAACATCTCCTATAATTTTGTTCGGGAAGCTAAGTTAAAGAATTTAAATTAAGATTTTAAATATTGATTACTACTGATTCATGGGAAGGATGAACAAAATATTATGTCCCTGTAAACATCTTGGTCCAAAAATGGGATTAAATATACATTTAAATAGAATGAACACTATTAAAACATGCTTGTCTAGTTTCATTTCAATATCTTATTAAAACAAGGGTGAAGGATTAGACATACTATTGTTTAATTTTACATAGAATTCTAATCATAAATAAGATTTGCATATAAACCACAACTTCCAGTATAAGAATTAAAATATATTAACGTACAAAATTACTTATTTAAAAATTTCACATGTAACTGACATGAGATATCATATGGGTACGTTCATACTTTTATATAAATAAATACTAAACCATTATAATGTTTTATGATGAAAAATTTAGACAACACAATGAATTTGTATATATTACGATAAAAAGGGAGTAGAGCATATATGTGGTTCAGCCGGGGTTGGCCTACGTCCATGGTGAAAAGGGTGATATTTATTAATGGAGATGATATGAAGGTTTCTTAGTTAAATTAATGTACTACATTTTCTACTACTTTATTAGTATTTATAGACACAACCCCGGTACAATGTTCATCCTATTTTCTAGCATACCTATTTGATACATTTGAATTTAGGGAGGACACGCGTTCGAATTCTTTGAGATATCTAGCAGTAATAATAGGGATCATACTAGATATTGAGTTCACGATCATTGATTAAGTCTTAAATAGTTTAAACAACCATAAGGTCATGGGAGATCCTTCAATCAAAATCGGAGGCCCCTTCGACCTACTGATGGACCCCCGTTGAGTCTCCTATGATTCTTGATGTCACTGGTTAGCCAAAGATTACCATTTGTTTACTTTTTCATACGAATGCATAATTTGTTACCTCCCAAGTTGATGATGACATTCTTCTTGGCTACCACCTAACAACTTCGTCCAAGTATCGTCCAGATATTGTCTAAACTGTTCGGCCACCACTCAGAAATTCTCGTCATTAGTAATGCTCCATACATTTTTGGTTCGCCAAGACAAACCAAAGAGTAGTTCATATTGAAAAAGCCTCCTTTTCTCCATGTGTCCATAAATTAATGCTATCCTGGAGTGAATGTCGCAACTGGGAGCCCAGTTATTGTGTTTTCAATTGATGAGCCATCATGGGCTCTTCGCCACGCAAAACATCATCCATTAGATATGTAAACATTAGTTTTTGATTTCTATCACGCTTCCATGATAGTCCCTTGTACGCTTTCCCATCAGTAGCATTATACCACGTGTGTAACCTCTGATCTATATCTGAATTGTTAGATAAATTAAAATCATACTATTTAATTTGAACGGTCTTTGTTGCGTCGCTACAAAGAGGGCTCTTCCACTTTCATTTTGATTTTCTGCCATTTTCATCAATTAATGTTCTTTCTAGCACTAAATTTTTTTGCCTTTCGAATATGTTTCATCATTTGAAAGATTTTTTTACTGCCTTTAATCATCTTGTACGTCATTGTTCTTCCCTTTATTACTTCATTTTAATGCATTTATTTCTATTTATCACTTAGTATAGGATTTGTTTCCCACTTTACCAATATTAGTAATTTCTTCTCTCAATTCCCAGAAGGAAATACCCATATTTCTAACTTTGTACCCCTTCGCGCACCACTATTCCAGTACCTAGAGTGGTTTCAATCGCTTATTCATCCCTTACACCAAGCACATCAACCCATACTTCAATGCTGAAGGTGTCTAGCCCACTTAATGGAGATAGGGGAATCCTTTGGCCCTAAATAGAGAAAATGGAGGGCTACTGGTCAAGGACCCTCTTCGTCCCGCACTCTAAGTCTTGACCATCCTCATAGGATTCGTAATCCCCCAGCTCGATGACTATCCACCATTGATTTGTTGGGGACTTCATCCATCATTCCTGTTAAATTCAATCCCAAGTGACCCCATGGGGTTGTCTGCTATTTATCTCAAGAGACATCTAATGAATAGTTGGAGAGGTTTGCTCCTCCTCAAGCCTTGTCTAATTGCGTTGTTGACGAGAACAATCGACCCTTATTGCCCGCAAAAGAGAAGTTTTCTCTTATGAACACTACCTCTAAGATTGCCTTGGCATTCCACTCCCAAGACACATTCTTGAAGTCTCGGCCTTCATCAATCTGGACCTTTCTTAATTGATACCAAATGCATGGAGAGTCTTGATTGTCTCCCTAGTTTATTTTTTCAATTTATTGGGTTTGATCACACTATCATGGTTGGTGAGCTATTGGATGTTTACAAACCAGTAGCCTCCTTAGGAGGGTGGTACACCTTTGCTAGTCAGAGTAGAAGTGAAGTTTCTGCCACCTCTATCCATTAATCAAACCATGACTGGAGACATCATTTCCTTTACATCAAGGGTGAGGGGTGGGAACATGACAAGCAGAACAACCTCATAGGTCATCTATTTACATCCCCTTAACTTGGAACAAATACCATCTGAGTGGGCCGTTTAATTTTCTTAATTACTTGGTTATGTTATTATTATTGTTTTGTGGGTTGTTATTCTGATTACCATATATTATATTTCAGAGAACCTTAACGAGATGCTGGACATTCCTGCTAATCGAAAGTCATGGGTGGAAGAAGACCTTAACAAATCATACCCCTCAGTCATATTTGCAATATGATGAGGTTGAAGTAGTCGTCATTCATAGTATGAGTTTAAGGGGTCCGTGATTCGGAAACACTTTGGTTTTGGGCCGACACTAAGGAAGATCATCTCCTCCTGTTGAAATTTCAGTGTGTGTCATTTCCTCGCTTTTCGGATATTTATCTATTGTGAGGATTATATTTTATTTTTGTCTTGATTACACTTGTAAAAACATATATATATATTTTTATACATCTATAGCTTCTGAGGAAATGGCATGTTGGGGATACCGAACGACTCTTTAAAGATTGGCTCAAAACCCTTTGGCCCCTCAAGCGATAAAAAATAACCTTCTTGCTTGTAGTGGATGAATCAAATAACAAATCACCCCTTAATATCGTTGATGAAGATACCTCCTCCATTGAGTTGATGAAGGAGTGAGCCTTTTAAAGGAGGCGTGAAATAAGGTATTTGAAGGTGATAAGCACTCCCACTTTCGTGTACTGATGGCTAATCGTTGATGATGAAGACATCAGGTTAAGGGGGAGGATTACCCGTGATGAGTAGGTATCCATGGCTCCAGGATGAACATATAATGAGTCGAATGAGAGTTATTTAAACTTGTAAAGTGCTTATCTTCCGATGGACCTCAATTGGCTTAGTGGGGAGCGATCTGTTCTTCTAAGGAGCTCATCCAGCTAGCCACTAAGGTGAACACTAAACCATTCTTTTTTATTCATTAATGACAGTTCTGTTGTGTTATTTACGAACTTGAATATTGACTTCTCGTGCATAGATGACCTATCTGGGGATATATGCATTCCAAAATTACCAAAGGTGGTCCAACGAGGCTAGGACGATCCTTGGGTTTAAAGATGAAATGGAGGCCTTGAAAAGGGTCAAGGACGAGGCCCATGCTCAGAAGGTACGAGATGTTGAGAAGAAGACTAAGGAAGTTGTTATGCTCAAGACTCAGCTGGAAACAGCAGTTTCTGATATGTAGAGGCTTCTCAATCTTTGTACTCAGGCGAAGGAGGAGACTGTGAAGTCTAAAAAACACTTGGACATGTGGATCAGGTTCAAATACCTAAAGTCCTTCGTTCTATCGAACCATTATGGGGTTATTAAATACAAGTCATTCTTGAATGGGTACAATGAAGTAATCAACCGGGTTAAGGTAGTTCATCCATAATTGGATATTTCGGGCTTAAATTATGATGACATGGATATCGAAGAGGAACCTATGCCTTGTTCTATTTCCTCGGAGGAAGTTATTTACATTGAGTATCCTTGTCCCCTAGTATGTTCTAAAAGTATGGATATCTGAACCTTCATGGTGAGAAAGATGATCCAAGTCCTTACTCTTCATCCCATTTCAACTTCCCATGCCCTACGAAATTTCTTTTATAATATAGGCTTTTCTCTATTTTTATTTTTATGACTTCGGCCTTATTATAATGTTTTTATTGACTTTGGTACCCATAAAAAATAGCTTGATGCTTTCATTTTATAATATCATGTGTGTCCTTTTTTAGTCTTTTCTTTTCTTTTCTCACTGTGAATGATTTATGTAATTTCCTTCATATTTAATTGATTATGCTAAACATCATAGCAAACAGGAAGAATGGCCTATTTGTACAGGGTTGTTGGACAAACTATTCTAACAATGATTAACTTTATTTATATAGGGTTGACGATCTGTGTTATTTTGTTTATACACGATTGACGAACATTGTTATTCCGAATGACTAAGTTAAACCGTTGTGATTATTTATACATGGTTAATTAGCCATGTTATTTTTACTCCAAAGGTCAATTGGCGAAGAGTGGTACCGATGGCCAATTGTAAAATAAAATTTATGATCAATACTTTTAAATATTTTCCCCTTGTAACAACACTCCGTCCATATTTCCTCCTTATTTACCCTGTACTCCCCAATTTTGAGTTTAAAATAACGTAATAATCGGTAACAGACCCTCTTAACTTAGATTTCTTCCCATTATAATCGAACGACCTCGCTACACAAATTGGATTTGATCTGGGGGCGTGAGTTAAACTTGGGGATCAGCCAATGTTTTTTCCAAAGGCTATGAGCCCAGAAAAGTCATACGGGAACACCATCTAATATTAGCCTTCTTCTGCATTGAGGTTATTTTGTAAATTGGTAGGATCCGAGTGCTTAGGGGGTAGGAGATGAATAAGTGGAGAAACAATGATTTGAAACAAAAATCCTTCTTTGGTGATAAAGTAATTATTCAAGAATGCATCGAAGATGGAGACAAAAGTGATTAATAATAAAGTATTAAAAATAAATTAGAGTAAGAAAAATGAAATCACATAAATAAAAAATATTAAATGAACCTCTGTTGCAGAATGGCCATGTCATCGATTATTCAGTGATAGTACCGTTTCAAGTTTTTGATGATATACGGGCATGGGAAGGCTTTCCCTTCGTGACCTCTCAAGTGGTGCACCCCTGACCAAATGATGCGAACGACCACACTAGGTCCTTCCCAGTTTTCATATAACTTCCCATGGCTGGTCACCTTCATGGATAGAGTCATTTTTCTGGGCACCAAATCACCCCCTTGAAATGTCTTGTTCATAACCTTTTAATTGTAGTATCGTGCGACTTTTTGCTAAGTTGTTGCTACTCTTAGCATTATTTCCTCTATTCATTCTTCCAACAGGTCGAGGTTTTCCCATAGGTTTTCATCATTTTCTTCAGCCTTGAAGAATTGTACCCTCATCGTCTAGACTTCGAGTTCTACGGGGATAACGACCTCTGTTGGGCAAATGGTGTGGACCCCGTTAGCTCTCTTGGTGTTATTCATTATGCCCATAAGATTGAAATTAACTTATCTTTCGAAAGATACTTTGAGTTCTTTAGTTCAGTTTTGATTCAGTGGATAGTGTTATGTTCATCACCTTGATTTGACCGTTGCATTTGAGGTGACTTGGAGAAAAATAACAATGTTCAACTTAGAACTGATCTGATAGCTTGTCAATGGTAATGCTATCAAATTACCTGTCGTTAACTATAATGATAAACCTAGGTTCGCCGAATTGATTGATGAACTTCCACAGAAAAGAATGAGCCTGTTGGTTCTTGATTCTCTATAGTTGTTATGCATCCATTCACATGGTGAAATAGTCTCTCGCCACTAGTAGGAATTTTCATTATCTTCCCTCTGAATGTTCTTGATGATGAATGCCATAAGTTGATCCGCTATTTTCTAAAAATACTTTAGGTATGTTATCGTGATCTTTCATTTCCCCTCATAATCTATGATCACTTGTTGGACTACAACAATAGAGTCACTCAAGAACTCTACCTGGTCGATGTTAATGGCAAGAGAGAGATGAGATACTATGATTAGTTCCTCATATTTGTCTTCGTTAGTGGAGGTCTTGAAGTTTAATCACAATGAGTATTCTATACTACCACCCTCCATAGTTTTTATTATTATTCTTGCTCCACATCTTTGATTGTTTGATGACCCATTTATTTGGATCGTCTAGACTAGATTATTTTTCTTCATCCTCCACCCTATTTGTTCACTTCCATCGTTCAAAAATTCTGCGGCGATGTCTCCCATGACCGACACTTCTACTAAAAGATTTGGCTTGTACTGTAAATAAAATTCCACTTGCTCTTCCAACCACTTCATGAGTCATCCACAGACTTTTGACTTACGGATATCCTACCTTAGGGGGAAATCTATTAGAACCTCAATTATGTGTTCTTGAAAATACAGTCATAATTTTTGAGCCGTTATAACAAGAGTGAGCATTAACTTTTCCAGGACTCGGTATCTTTCTTTCGCTCCTATGAAAACCCTACTCACATAGTATATTGGGCACTGAATCCCTTCGTCTTCTCTTATCTAGACTATGATGTCAGTTGTGGAGGAGACATCAAGATATAAATAATCGGTTCCCCCGATCTTAGTTTTGAGAGAACTAGTACATCTTCCAAGTAGGCCTTTAGATCCAAAAAGGCGTTCTTATTTTCTTTCATCTAGACGAAGGCCTTTCTTAGTGCTTTGAAGAAGGTACTGCATTTATATATGGCTTTGCTTATAAACTGATTCGGCACGTCCAAACTTCTGGTTAAGGATTGCACATATTTTACTATTCTTAGCCTTATCGTGTTTAGGATAATCTAAATATGTTTGGGGTTCGCTTTTATCCTCCTATGTGTGATCATGAACCCAAGGAACTTTTATTAATGCCACGCTGAATGTACACATTCCTAGGTTTAACTTCATTTTCTATCTATTGAGGATAATGAAGGTTTCCTTGAGATTTGTGGTCGACTACTCCCATTTCAAACTCTTTACTATTTTAAACTCTTTTCTAACATATCGTCCATGAAGACTTCCATCGTACTACCTATCTAGTTTTGAACATCTTGCTGACCAACCTCTGGGAGGTTGCCCCTGCATTTTTCAACCCAAATGACATTACCTTGTAACAGTAGGTTCCCCTGTTGATTACGAACGACATCTTCTTTTATTCCTCGGGTGCATCCTGATTTAGTTATACCCAGAGTATGCGTCCATAAAGGAGAGTTTTTCGTTAGTGGTCGTAGCATCCATCAGAGTGTAGATCCTTGGGGGGGTAATAATCTCTCAGACACGCGTAGTTCAGGTTTGAGTAGTCCACACACAGTACCAAAACCCTACCAGCACTCCTCGCTTTCAAGTACAATATTCCTCCACTTATGCGAGAGAAAGATTAACAGTAGAAAATTTGGGCTAATCCTAGACTGGTACCATAAAGCTGATTTATCCTATGAACCACATTGACAATGTTCCATACATTTGGAGAACATTGGGCATTAACAATGTTGAAATAATTAAAAAAGAGCAAGAACAAAGAGTTTGGGGGAAATGTTAAACCCCCTTGGGAAACCTAGATCACATGAATCTAGTAACCATCTTTCAGGTTCCAGATATTCCACGATACTGAGGTACACTCTATATCTACCCAATCAGGAATATTCTAGCACTTTCTAAATTCAGGAAAAGATTTGTTATCAAGCATCGCCATAAAAGAAACACAAAAACCCTAACTACAGTAACAAAGGATTCACAGAAGATGAAAACTACAAGAAGAGAAGAACTGAAACTTACAGGACAAAAACAAAGTTTGGAAAATAGGGAAAGCCTTAATTTTGAAAAATGAGAGCAAGAGGTGAAGCCTTAAGACACAATATTCACAAAAATGACCAAGAATGATGAACTGACTATTAGTCTTGTACCAACATCTGTTTTCAAGAACCCAAATGATGATCCACGCTTCTCGAGAAAGATTTAGCGCTTTAATTTTTCCTAAAAAGACAAGTGCGTCTCTCCTATTTCAATAAATTATAACCACACCATTGTAGACCGTGCAACGTTCTCAAACTTATTTAAAATCCATTGGCCGATGTGATGGCCCAAAGATTTTAGGGTCAATTGTGGGAAACCATTTATTCTCAACGCACGAAAGTAGTCGACCAAGCCCAGAAGAACTAAGAGGCTTCCTAGACCAAATCATGGGATCAAGGTACGCACGTGCGTAATCTAATACACTTAACCACTCCTTGAAAATAACAAGTCAATCTCCTAGAATCTCGAGGAGTATTTCAAGGGATTTATGTTTCATCCCATTGTGTCCATCATTGAGTTACTTTCACAATCAAAATTCTACATATATAAATTGTAACCTCTGGCCCGGGGCATAGGGTCATGTAACGAAGAATATTGAGAGATACTTAATAAAATGGTAGACCTCTTTGTGGACGTAGGCAAGTTGCCAAACCACATACATAGTGGTGTTGTGTGTGCGGCTATATGTTTTCTTGCTTGATTGTGATTGTTCTTCGTAAACTCTTTAGTGTAACATTTTTTTATACCACAGTAGGTGTCTTGGGTAAATACCGAGATTCGAGTCCTCCCTTTTGCTCATTTGTATATTGTTTATGTATATATGTACATATAATGGATGCCATATACTTGCATTTTTGTGTCTTCTCCGATATATACACTCATTCATCCATAACGATTTGTAATTCGAGAAACACGTAGATTATATTTTTAATTACTATGTTGGGAACACTTCTCGGGATGAATTCACTCCATCCTTTTCTAAGACGTGAGTTGAACAATTCCGTTCTCCCTCTATATTATTTGCATAAGCACACACTTCATGGAGTGTAATATGAGGATATTAATACATGCTCATGAGAGACCGAACGGGTGGGATGGGTCCCTTACACCTTCCCATTTCGTAATTTAGTCCCCGAACCATTGAACTATTTTTTTTTTCAAGCATCAGTATTGTCCTTGATGACATTCTCTCTAGGCGAAAACATTTATTTTTGCCTGTTTTGTGAAAAATAGGTTGGCGACTCTATCTCTACATTTTACTCAACATTGATGACGATCGAGCGCCCATATCTCTGCATATTACTCCACATTGGCGACTCTATCTCTACATATTAGGTATCCCACTTTCATCCAAAACTCCCATTCGAATCCGTTCTTATTTTTTCGAGTCTCATTCATCCTAAACACCGCTAAATCCATACCTCAGATTTATTCCCATTTAATCCAAGGTAAAGATAATGTCCTTTAATATTTTCTAGAGTCCTACACTCATCTACGGACATCCCAAAATAACTCAAAACTAACCCAAACAATAAAACCATGTAAACAACCGACACAGCTAAAGAGGGTGGCCGACCAGTTTTGTTCTAGGGCGAACAAGTCCGCCCATGCTGAATAGACAAGATGGGGCTGTCATGGCTATTACAGATTTTCCCCTAATTTCTCCACCAAAATCAGTCCTAATAATTATCCCAACACAATATAATTCTACCTCATCAATCCCTATCATAAGGGTACATATTTTATGGACTTGACTCATTAAACATCCATCTAAATCATAGGGTTCACCATATTAATTAAGAATTTTTCCCTATCTTAATTAGACCGTAAGATTATACAAATCTTCCATTTTCTCATAAAAAATCACATCTTTATTTTGATTTAAATCTTAGATTTCGTACGGAAAAATTATCACATCCCATTTCTACGAAATCATTTCCAAAAATCCAATTTTCACATAAATACCAACCCAAAAATTCCTCCTCGTAAATCCTTATTGATTTCCTTTTTCATTTCCCCCTCTTGTTTTTCCTTTTCTCTTCTTTCTCTATTCTTTCTCCCTTTGTCTCACTCTTAGAAATGATACGGCTGCACTAAACCATACCCTAACCCCTATTATATCATAAATCCTGAAATTGGATTAATACTAAAGTGTAAAATGACTCGTACACACAAATGCGAGTCCCAGTGAGTTTAAAAATCCCCCTAACCCAATCACTACCCCTGGGTACTTAATTCTGACAATTCAGGCCCATTCCGAATCAATCGTGCACTAAAAAATACCCATCCGAGTCACTTATAAAAAATCATTAACTAATTCCTAATACGACTCTATACACATGTCCCAAACAAGATACTACCAACCCGTCGCTTTTACCCACTTCTGAGGTGATAAAAATAATATAGCTTCATTTACTTATCCCACAACTAAATATAATGCATATAAATATTAATCCACTACTCGCCAATTAATATTTAATTGATTCACTTTTATTTATGAAATTATTAAATTACAAGAAAATTTCCAATCCATTACAAGCACATAAATTATAAGTTCCCATGGTGACTCCCACATCCCTCAACTTTCATGACAGCGTTCCGTCACATATTCCATCCATTAGCATAATGTTAGGTTCTAAGTCTGAAAATGTGATGAATATCACATTTTCAAAAGTATGTTCCTTGGAACCGTGGTTAATGTTCCCGCGCGGATAGGTATTCAAAAGTGGGGGACATGCATTTGTACAATTAAGTTTGGGTACTTTTGCAAATGGTTGGTCCACTACCTCATTAACCTCAATTTCTTCCCAAAAACAATCCTCGCTCGAGATTAGCGCCTTCACGTGAATAGTTGGTTTAAATAGTCTAGAGTGGTCAATCGGGGTGAATTCACAAGTCATGAATTCATCCCCAATTTTGACTTTTTCGCTTATTTTCGCCCCCTGTGAGGACAAAGCATGTGTCTAACACACCACACAATGTCATCTTTCACGCTTTGGTCATTTTCCTCAAACATTTCACTCACAAAATTCATTCCCCTTGTACACTTGTCCCTATCCAACATTGAACTCACTCACTTGGCTTCATGATCATAAAGATAATAATGCCTAAAAAAGTACCACATAATGTGTCGCATCAAAATGCTCTTGGACTACCTCCTCAATTAGGTTTACTTCTTGGACATCGTCATGGTCACCCTTCGGTTAGCAATATTAAAAATGTTAAGCTCCAAGGTCATGTTCCCGAAGGTGATATTCAATTATCCATTTCTAGCATTAATTAAAGCATTTGATATTGCTAGAAAATGATGACCTAGGATAATGGGGGTGTTGTTGCTACTCGGAGCAACGAGTTGAGTATCCAGGAGCGCAAAGTATATCGGGAAGAAGAATTTGTCGACCTGAATGATGACATCTGCAACTACCACTCTCGGAACCTTAATGGAGAGATCCTCTAATTGAAGAGTGATTTTAGTGGGTTTGAGGTCGTCGAGGCCAAGTTGTTTATGCACCGAGTATGGTAGTAAATTGACACTTGTACCTATGTCGAGCAAATCTTGCTCTATTTTGAAGTTTCCTATCACACAAGAGAAGGTAGGACATCTAGGGTTCTTATATTTAGGAGGTAAGTCAGATTGAATGATTTAACTCACATTTTGAGCTAGGAATGCCTTTTTTCCAAACAAAAAGTTTCCTCTTTATCGTAATCACGTCGTTAAGGGACTTCTCATAGGCAGGAACTTGTCTTATCGCAATAAATGCCATGATTGTGCATAATAAGCTCTAATCGATTGAAAGTGTATTTTGAACTAGAAAACTGAAAATCTTAAATTCTCCCAGTATAACCAATTGCAACCTTTGAAATTAAAACCAAACTACTGATATACATTTCTAAAATTAAACTATGTTCATAATAATCCCTACCATATATTTAAAATCCACGAATGTTAGGTCAAATTTTCGATAAAACACGAAGTTATGGTACTTGTGATATACGTCTCATTCCAAAAAACCTATATATTTGTATTCCTTAAGAAATTTTCGGATGATTTTTTTAAGAAATCATCTCAAATGATTTAGAAATGAAGGAGTTATTCAAGTAAAAAAATCAGAAAACCTAAAGTCAATTGTCAACGGGAAGAAGATGAACTTTCTGACTAGAACTGTTGACCTCAGGCGTCAGGGCGCATGGCCAATCAAAATTTTCTAAGTTTTTTTCCATCATTTTTATTTTATTTATAAGGTAAGGTCATGTTTGGATCAACCTAGCCTAAGTTATGGGAAAATGAGGTTTTAAATTATAAATACTTTTTCTAAATTACAATTTGACCCATTTGAACTTTTCCAACTTATGAATTTGAACCGCAAATTTTGTGTATGAACACTTTAGAATATTTTAAGATAAAAATTTTCTTACACCAAAGTTCAAATATGCCCTTTAGTCTATTATTTTAAAGCCTCAAATTATTTACAATTAAACTTTAAAAGATACAATTTTTTGTATGCACTAACCAACCTAACCCTAATTCTAACAAATACTTATATACGCAAATATTTGATACAGAGAAACAAGTACCAACTCCTCCCAATATCCTCTTGTGATCTATAAAGCCATGCGATATACCGAGAAAGTAGGGCTTCCTACCATTTCAATAGTAAACTATGCATATTTGGCAGACTTCTACTGATATCACTATGTGATAGCTCATATTTTCCCTTAGTATATGCATGTTATAATACTTCCATACTATATATTTTATTATATCTCATGGATATTTGAAATTGTATATGGATCAATTTAACCCTTCTCACCTAATAATTGATACCATGTTCTTTATTGATTCAATTTACCCCTGCACTTGCGTGCAAATATTTATATTATGAGTATCAGTATTAACTAGGAAGTAGACTGACTTGTTATCCCATGGAACTTTCTACTTGGCATAATGGTCTCAGATGATTAAGAGCCTTGATTATTGCTATATACGTATGAGTTCCACTATAATTGTGTGCGTAGTTGGTCCCCAAAAGTTTTGGGTTGATTATTATTTGTTTTTACTAAAGGCTTAATTAGTCTTATACCCCTTAATGAACTGATAAGTATGGGATTATTAGTTCAAAGAGATTTGACTTTATTTATATGATCCTTAATGAACTGGTAAGCATGGAATTATTAGTTCAAAGATCCGTATTTTTCTTTATGTAACCCTGATTAAACCGATAAGTATGGGATTATCAACATTAATTTTTACCTTTGCTATACACTGAAACCTATACACACTCCAACTCTCATGTATACTTATACTTGTTATACAACTGGTAAAACCCGCTTAGCATATTTATGCTAATTCCTTTTTCCTCCAGATTAACTCAGAGAAAAAGGATAATATCTCCTCAATTTTGGAGACAGATGCCGATCACTTGTTTGCATACGTGACTGTGTGTGTAGAGAGTAATCCAAATGGGAGCAAGCAGTGGCTCTTTTCAATTTTTCACTTTGTCGTTTGTGTTGAAAATATGTAAGTCGCCCATGCGGTAGTACTAACCTATGTAAACTACTTTAATAATGAATAAAGTTATGTTATTGCGCCATAACTTTTCTTTATATATACTCTCTTGTGCATTCATAACAAAAAGAAGGCTATGATGTATAGTTAATGCATGAAACGGTTTTACTTCCGAAAACCTTAATTATCCCGATTAGTTCACCTTAATCTTGTAAAAGACTTCCCTTCTATCATTTTGACATTTATCCCTTTATTTAACACCCACGATTAAATATTTGGAACAATGCCACTTGATTTGATCAAAAATTAATTCTTTACCAAAATCACCATTTCCATTTTAACCAATCACATTAGTTTTTTCATTGAAAATCACCCTTTTACCACACACGAACACCGTGTTAGAAAATAATTATTTAGCCTTTGAAAACCACTCACAACACACCATTGTGATACTTATGGGTTAAACCTCTTAGGTTGGATAACCACCTCTTTACTGTGACCCCCTGCCAAATTAAATACTAGGTGATCGATCCTTTATTAAATTAAATCAGAATATCCAGTTGGTTCTGAATATGCATCACTGTCGAAAACTTTATTACTAACACTAACAACCTAATATTTAAAAAGGTTGATATCAAGATTTTATCTTTTAATTACCATAAAATCAAGTTAACCCGTTATTAAACATATATCATTCAAACTAATCTCATAAGAAATAAAATGACTGAAATAATAAATGTCCCTAGAGTAAACACATCCAGCCCAAATACTGAATACAATAATCCAACAGAATAAACCAATAATTGAAAGGAGTAAATAAATGAATCAACCATATCTGACTGTCTGAATAAATAAAAGGGGTGTCATTCCCTAACTGGAATAAATAACTCACTATGAAGAAACAAAAGTATTGGAGGTGTCTACTACCAAGTCCTGTGACTTCCACAATAGCTACAACTCGTAAAATGAATGGAACTCCTACGATTGGTGTCCCTGTGGATGGGAACCTAAAATAATTTGACTAAAGAAAAGAGATTTTCAATAAACGGCTCAGAGCCCGAGTTGAAAACAGTTTAAAAACTAGCAAGTGCTTGAATAAAAATAATAGCACGTGTTGTGTACATGTTAAATTTTTGTACTCTTACTTCAGATACTCACCTCTCATCTAATGTGCACATCTAACGCGTATATTTAACCCATATTGTCATGATACCTCGCCTAACTAGCCCGAAGATGACTATTGCCACTTTAATAATCTCACGCGTTTACCCAAATCACCCTTATCCCGGATTACCCTAAGTTTAATGATAGTTATTCATATACACAATTGTTATTCTCATTGGTATTCTTTTTCTCAAAAACAATATTTTTAAATATCGTTATTTCCATATTTACTAAACACACACAGTAGAATAAGTAACATGTATACATATATTTATCTCCCTAAATATATATACTATTTCATCACCCCAAGGTTAGGGCCCTTTGTTGTAATGAATACTCTTCTATCATGTCCCGGTACATCGCTCATTACATGAAGGACTATAGGTTCAATCACTCATGAACGAGAAAAAATTGACATATTGGAGGCGAACATAGTTCCAAGCCGATGGGCTACGCACATACCTACACACCCATATGACTGTCAACACTTTCGTTCTCACTAATAGCCCGTACTTAGGTTCTATGTTCTTATGATACGAATCAAAATCCCATCGAAGGCTCCTCAAGATATGATCATCCACAGCGCGCAACTCCCACCTCATAACAAGCAGCGTTGGTATGTCATACACATACTAGTTCAATCAATAGGTATATACATTACCTGTAATAACCATTAGGTATACACACAACCTAAATCCCCGAATTGATACATAGTATTATTATCACGAATACTCACGTTACTCTATTCGTACGGTTAATCTCTCTATCGTATATATATTCCATAAGGCCCTCTTATTCCAACCTATTTCGTTAGTAGTTAAACAATCATCTCATCTCTATACTATGTAATAAAGTCACTCAAGAATAGCGTAGGTCATTCCCTCTCACTTGAATCAACCATGTAAGGTTTTAACTTCTCCGAGCAAAAGTTTGAACTTCTGAAATCTCGTTGTAAGCTTGGGGAAAATCTCGTTCCAACAAAACTTCGAACGAATTTTCGTTAGAAGCTCTTTCGAACAAGGACATTCGAACGAGGTCATTCAAACAAAACTTCAAACGAATCTAATCTGAATAATCATTGGATAGGTCGTTGGAATTCTTGTTCGAACAAGATTTTTGAACTTCGTCCCTGACCTCTAGAAACTGCATTTTTCCAATTTTTTCAACACCGAAATCACATAAAACTTTACCTAACTCAAAATCAACGATTCTAAATCATAACCACTGGTAATTGAATGCTTTCTAACACCCTTTTAGCATCAAATCCTTACAATTTCATCATATATTCAGAATAATCTTCTAAATTCTCAAAAATCCCTAAATTCATAAAATCAGCGTTAGTCACAATTAAACCCATATTTGATTTCATAATTTCAACATATAAAGCCCAGGTTTCTTATCCCCACAAGATGTTTATTCAACTACATGAAAAACCTATACCGCAATCATGGATCAATACCCAATTTCAACCCCAAATTTCATAAAATCTTGAATAAATTATCAACTATTCTAACATGGACATTATATGCTCTAAATAAAGGAAGATAAACACTTGCCTTTTCACGAAGGCTTGATTCGTCGCTTGAAATTGGTATAAATGCATTCTCCCCTTCTCGATCTACACGTTGATGATGTTTTTGGTGAAGGTGACTGGGTTTGGCTCTGGAAATCCTAAGAACCTCTTCTCCTTCTTCCTCTTGGACTCTCTCTTGGGTTTACCAGTTATTTTTCCTAACTCTCACACGTACATGCAGATATATGTCTCCAATTTTTGTCCATTAATGAATCCCAGTTTTTCAAAGGACAAAAATACCTCTCTGGGGTGTCGGGTTGGCCTAAAGTTTCCACAGACTCCAAACTAAACCCCCGAGTATACTTTCCTAATAATCTCGACCTTTTCGAATACACTGGCACACTCAAAACAGCCATCCGCATAACCAATTTCTTTTTATAGTAATTCCTCATTTTAGTCCCGATAAGACCCACACGTGCGTCCCAACTAAGTGTACTGTAATAGCCATATTATTCACTCGCAATAATTATAATATATTCGTAATCATATATTACTCTACTAGCCAAGTAATCTTCAACATGATTCTCATCAATAAATACAAACTCTCATCACGCTAGTATTTATTTACTTAAATTCGGATTAATTATAAATAAATTTCCCATTTAAATTAATTAATCCCATAATAAAAATAAAATCTTTCAAAAATACGGGGTATTACATACTTCCCCCTAATAACGAAATTTTGTGCTGAAATTTGGAATAGAGTATAAATAACTATATACCTGGTAGGAACAACTCTAGATACTTGTCTCGCATCTCATCCTCGGTCTCGCAGGTAGACTCCTCGGCAGTATTGTGCCACCACTGAACACGTAATAACGGAACTATCTTTAACCTCAATTTCCTCTTGCTACGGTCTAGGATAGTAACTGGCCCCTCCCCGTGGGAACTATCAGTCATTGTAGGTCGATCTCATCTAAAGAAATATGAATGTGGTCCATGTCATCCCGAAGATATCTCCTCAGTGAAGAAATATGGAACACGTCATGAATCCTGTGCAAGTTCTCCGGTAATCGAAGTCTGTAAGCTATTAGCCCAATCCGCTCAATAAGTAGGGAACACCCCTCAACTGGTTGAGTAGGTCATGAATTCAGGAAATGAATACTTATTCCGTATAGTGACCTTACTCAACTCTCGATAGTCAACACGCAACCGTAGTGACCCATATCTCTTCTTTACAAACAGTACGAGAGATCCCCAAGGAGAGGTACTCCTACAGATGAAGCAATGTCCTAATAACTGCTCGATCTGATCCCGTAACTCCCTCATCTCCACCGAAGCCATGTGATAAGGTGAACGGGCTATCGGCCGAGTTCCTGGTGTCAATTATATCACAAACTCAATCTCTCTGCTAAGTGGTATCCCTGGTATGTCATGAAATACATTAGCGAACTCATGAACAATCGGAATCGAATCTAGTGGAATCACCACCTCCTTAGAGGTCTCCTCCTCTATATAATATAAACGGGTGGACGAACCTCCTTCCGGACGAGGCATCGCCACTTAAAAAATCTCCTGACCTGGTATAGCGAACATAATACTGTGACTATAGTACTCAATCATTGCCCTATACATAACTAATCAATCCATCATGATAATAGCATTATACTCGTGCATAACTAAGATAAGCATATCGATCAGTAAGATCAAACTCCCAATCTCTATGCCCACTCCCCGACATATAAAGAATATAAATGACCAATAGCCTAATGGGGAGTCTACACTAGAAATTGTGCTCTCTGCCGTGTCTAATAACCTCGTGGCGCGTTCAAAACTAGTGGCAATGAAACTATGTGAAGACCCCATGTTAAATAATACTCATCCCAAAGTCCCCCGGATAAAAACCATAACCCCAACCGTGGGTGGAGCCTGGGGAACTGTGGACTGGTGGATGTTATAGACACGCCCATACTATAGTTGTCCCTGTTAGATTTGAACTGCTAGAATAGATGGCAAAGCTGGTACATGCGATGGTGATGGGAGGGCGGCTGGAAATATTGGTCTTTGGGGTTCCTGATGAGTGCCCTGCTACTGCTGCTACCGTGGGGCTCTACCCTTCTGAGGCTAATCCTGATATTTGTGGCCAGTGTTGCCATAACATAGGCATCTATGTGGATAGTGTCCTCCCTTCTTCCCTTGCTTCCCTTGGCCCTAGTGGCCATTACCACCCCTTTGTTGGCCCTGCTAGCCCTACTAAAAGCGTTGTTTCCCCTGATGGACCTGTCTAAAACCTCCTTGTCCATTCCTGTAGTCACCTGATCTGAACATCTTAGCAGGGTCCCCCTAGTGGGAACTCTGCTTGCCCCGTCTCTACTGACCCTGAGCTAGTTGTGCCCCACTAGCACAATTGCCTCCCGTCCTGCCCGGTTATGTAGACTCCCCCACTTATTTGCTTGCCTTCTAATAGAAGCGGTGATCCTGGCAGTGTAGTAGGGAATCGTTAAGTACATAAGTATATGTACACAATGAAAGATTACCCAAAAGGTGATGATGAATCCTTCACATCAAGCTGTCCATTAGGCACCTCATCTGGCACCAGATTAATCAATCTCGTAAACTCTTCTTCGTACTCTGTAATGGTCTTCCCCTTATGGGTGAGGTCCAGTAATTTCTGTCTCACTTCAGTCTGAATGGAGAAAGGGAAGTATTTACGGTTGAAGCGCACCCATAAGTCCCTGATAGTCACGTTATCTCTCTCCTCAATAGTGGTAATAGACTCCCACCACTGCAGTGCCGCTCCGACTAGCTTAAAAGTATGTAGTATCTACCTCGGAACTTTAGTACACTCATACATCCTCAAGTTCCGCTGAATGTCCCTTTTCCATTGACTCACTACCAAAACATCTAAACTTTATGTGAACTCCGAAGGGCGTCCCTTCTGGAAAGCATCTCTGACTCGCTCCCCAGCAAAAGGGAGTGCGTGAGCTAAAGCTGGGTCCACCACCGGTGTCTAGGGTGGGGACTGCTGTACAATGACCGAAGCTGCATTTTTTGCCTATGCTATAATAGAAGCAACCTCCACAGCATTTCATTGTAACCTAGGTCGGAGCTAGATGGGGATCGGGCTAGGCATCCCTAGGAGCTCGTCGTGCACGTCTAGGAGGCATCTGAATTAAGAGAGAAGATCAATAAGTCCACACTAATACCTCAAATAGCTGAAGATGTAAAATGAATAACTAATGAAAACAAGAGTCATAAATATAGGGCTCTATATCAAATAAAGATACGCTAGAATTATAACAAGCCGCACAGATCCTAAGGACTCTAGAACCTGATGCTCTGATACCACATGTGACACCCTGCCAAATTAAATATCGGGTGATCAATCCATTATTAAATTAAATTAGAATATCCAGTTGGTTCAGAATATGCATCACTGTAGAAAACTTTATTATCAACACTAACAACCTAATATTTAAAAAGGTCGATGTCAAGATTTTATCTTTTATTTATCATAAAATGAAATTAACCAGTTACTAAACATACACCGTTCAAACTAATCTAGTAAGAAATAAAATGATTGAAATAATAAATGTGACTTGAGTAAACACATCCAGCCCAAATACTGAGTACAATAATCCAACAGAATAAACTAACAACTGAAAGAAGTAAATAAACAAATCCACCATATCTGACTATCTGAATAAATAAAAGGGGCGAGTTTCCCTAACTGGAGTAAACAACTCTAGAAGAAGAAACGAAAGGAATGTATGCGTCTACTACCAAGTCCTATAACTTCCACAACAACTACAACTAGTAAAATGAATGGAGATCCTATACTTGGGGTCCCTGTGGGTGGGAACCTAAAATAATTTGACAAAAGAAAAGAGGTTTTCAATAAACGGGTCAGAGCCCAAGTTGGAAACTGTTTAAAAATTAGCAAGTGCTTGAATGAAAAAAATAGCACATATTGTGTACATGTTAGATTTTTGTACTCTCACTTGTGAAACTCACCTCTCATCTAATGTGCATATCTAATGTGTATATTTAACCCATCCTAGTCATGATACCCCACCTAACTAGATTGAAAATGACTATTACTACATCAATAATCTCAAGCATTTACCCATATCACCCGTATCCCGGATTACCATAAGTTTAAGGATAGTTATTCACATACACAACCGTTATTCTCACTGGTATTCTTTTTCTCACTAAAAATATTTTTAAATATCGTTATTTCCATATCTGCTAAACATGCACAGTAGAATAAGTAACAGGTATACATATATTTATGTCCATATATATATATACTATTTCAGCACCCCTGGGTTAGGGCCCCCTTGGTTCAATGCATACTCTGCTATCACGTCCCGGTGCATCGTTCATTGCATGAAGGACTATAGGTTCAGTGATTATGCATAAATTCTTCCCATTTATCCCCTTAATTTAGAGACATTTATCGCTCCGCAAAGTGTAATTCAAGTTGATTTATATCATATCTTTACTATTGATAATTTCTAATGAGTGCATCGAGTTTCGTGTGTTCGTCATCTATTACGCAGGTGTTCAGTATTGTAATTCGAGTTCTGTATCAAAAGCTTCAAAGAAACATAAGAAGACAAGGGTTCTGCAAAAACTGATACAGATGGAACCGAACCGAAGCTGAGAAAAAAGAACTGGTTCGCCCATTTGTCAAGCACCAGATCCGTTACAAAATTAGTCACGCTCTCTAAGTGTGACAAATTTCCAGATACATGATTTTTATTTTGTCCTTATCTTTTAGCCAAAAGAGTTTTGTGTTTTGGGGACTCTTCTAAACGACCTCTACCCCATATATTTAGTCATTAGGACTCTTTTTATTCAAATTTCATTCATGAAAAAGATCCATAACAAGTAGGAACATCTAGGAGAAGAATTTACATATTTTTCACCTTTAATTCAAGAGCTTTTCCAGTTTTTCTTCAACCTTTGATTTCTTCTTGCATGTTCTTGTTCTTCAATATTGGTAACTTTTATTTCCAGCAGTTTTATTATTATTTCTGATATTTAATATCTCTTTCCAAGAAATTATGAGTTCATGCAACGTAGATAACATAGTTTTCATTAATTTCACCATGTTAGGCTAGGTTTTTAATGGTTGGGATGCATGAACGCACCCCGATGTGGTATTTGCATGTGTGTAAAATTAGTCCTCTAAATTTAATGATTTATTACGACTGTATTGCTTAGAAAAGCGACAATTATAGATCTTTGGAATGCAATTTGAGTGTAACTATCGCAATAGCGATTTACTCGCCCTCTGATTAAGTATGGTGGGGGATTGAACCTCATATACGTAATGCCTGGGAGTACTAAATTCTGGGTTTAATTAATCACTTAAATTTATGATTAGCTTTATACCATCAATACTCTAGGGTTGGGGGACTGTGTCCCTACCTAAATTTTCCAATTAGTTTTAGTTTACTTCTTTATTTTTCCCTTTTTCCTTTCTCACTGAATCATCATCTTTTACACTTTATTTTTTGAATTAATAAATCAATTAAAATCTATCAAAAATTCCATGTGCATTCGATACCCAGACTCGCCACTATACTCTGCAAGAGTGTAGTTAAAGTTTAGGTTTTTATTGTATTGTGGTCGGAAGCCGATAACAACGACTACTGTATTTACACGGACGCTCGATTTCCAACACGATCAAAATGACTTATCGGATTATTACTTGAGCGACAGGCTTACACTTGAGCCTAAAGAGTACACACTTCTGAGACACATTCTCTGTCGCGTCATGTTTTTGGTACCGTTGCTGGGGACGTATGTTGACTTAGGATTAGATCAAGTCAATCTCAAACTTTGACCAAACATTTCCAAAATTACAAAAAAAAAACATAAAAAAAATTTAAAAGCACAAAAATAGTCCTCATCATCTCTCATAATCTAATTAATGCAAAATTCAGAACCCACTCCAACTCCCCATAATACTCCAACTCACATTCATGAGTCGTTCGATCGATGCTATGAGCACTTCAATGAATTAATTACTTCATGCCCCCATCGTGGATTTGATAAACTACAACTCATTTCCTTTATACATAATGGGTTGAAAATGAATTCTAAACAACTTGTTGAAACCACGGACAGTGGTCCATTTGTCGAATTAGACGCCCGGGATGCTGAGCTTCACCTATGGTATGTCGCCGAGACTACCCAATACTGGGATACATCTGACCCTAATGCTCAAAATCGATATCGCCAAGTAAGCACCACTCCATCGGCGTCCAGTCTATTTCAAGTAAAGAAAAATTCTATAGTGGACGGTCGACTCGATGTGCTTGAGAGAGGAATGCGATAATTATTGGAGAAATGTGTAGGAGAACCACCAGGATCCACCCCGAATCACACTGAGAAGGTGTGTGCAATTTATGAGGCGGGTCATACAACTGAGGAATGCCCGACTATACCCGCCTACAAAGTGATGCACCAAGAGCAAGTCAGTGGTATAGGAGGATTCAAAGGTAATTTCGATACACCGCATGGGAATTCTTACAACCCTTCGTGGAAAAACCATCTTGGTTTTAGCTATGGGAAACAACATGCTACGATGAATCCTAATTCACATGTTTCTCCTCCTCCACCACCTCACTTTCAACAAGCTCCACGCATGCAAGGACATGTGCAAGCACCACCACCTCAAGAAGCATATATCCCTCCACCGCGGAGAAATCTCGAGGATACGATAAATAAATTTATCAATAACCAGAATGCATCCAATGATAGATATGATCGCATGATCAGCGACATAATGCAAATATTTAAAAAATGAAATCATCGGGGAGTATCCAAGAGAAGGACAAGTTCCCTGCCTAGGGCCAAAGACCGCCTCAAGGTCAAACTAGTGTTAGCTCCACTTCAATAGAACTTCAGGAGCAATGTCAAGCTGTGACCATTCTTTGTAGTGGGAGAGTTGTTGATTTATCACCTCCCCCACATGACGAAATCAAAGACAATGAGATTTCGCCCGCACGAAAGAGGCCAAAGATGTCTCCTTGAATGTGAGTGATAAAGAAGAAACTAGTGAGCCCGAGGTAGTAGTGAAACCACCCACCGCGGCACCATTTCCTCAAAGGTTGGTTCCTTCCCATAAAGGAACCCCCCGTGACAAAGTGCTAGACATGCTGAAGCAAGTAAAGCTAAATTTACCTTTCCTCGATGCCATTAAGCAAATTCCAGCTTATGCGAAAGTCATCAAGGACTTGTTAATAGTAAAGAGGAAGATGAAGGTAAAGACAAACGTCTTTCTAGTATAGAACGTGAGTTCCATCCTACTTAATGATCTCCTGCCAAAATTCAAAGATCCTGGTGGACCCACCATTTCCTGCATCATTGGAGACAATAAAATTGAAAAATCCTTACTTGACTTGGGAGCAAGTGTCAATATCCTCCCTTACACCATCTATAGGCAACTTGATATGGGTGACCTGAAGCCCACAACGATCACTCTCCAATTAGCAGATCCAACCATGAAGGTTCCAAGAGGTATAATTGAGGGTGTGATCGTCCAAGTTGACACTTTCTACTTCCCGGTAGACTTTGTCATTTGGGACACAGAGCCCTCTTTTGCCTCGAGTAGTCATGTTCCCATCATTCTTGGGCGCCCATTCTTAGCTACGGCCAACGCAATTATCATCACTCGAAATGGGAAGATGTCACTTTTGGGAACATGACCTTAGAGACTGACATCTTCCATATAGCCCAACATACGGGGGAAGAAGATGATCTTCACGCAGTGAGCCTAATCGAAGAGATCGTAGATGAGTATTTTGAGGAAAACTATTATGGAGATTCCCTAGGGACGTGCATAGTATCGACAAATAAGAGTGAGAGAGCATACACCACTTTAGAGGAGAGAAAAATAGTGGAGTTAGAGATCGAGCGACTAAGCAAGGACGTAGGCACCACTCGAGAGAGAGAATTAGGAGATATAAGTCCCGAAGACTTTGAAAAAATATTCGGGTTGATGGAAGAGAGCCTTACTGTTAAAGTCCAATCCCTACTAGGCTCTTGTAATCACTCAGAAGAAAGTGAATGGAAGGATAAAATCGATGAATTCCTTCTTTGTGACCATCCACCCATACCACTAGAGGTCCCAAAGGCTATTGAGGAGAAAAGTTGTGTTTCGTCCGACTTAGAGCCTGACCCATGCATTCCAAAAATAAAAAGAAACTTAGGTGTTCCCTCTGAATCGATGCAAGTAGGCCATGCTTTGAGTAAGCATCACAGTGATCCCTTTCCAAGTTGTCACGATGCGTCTCCCGATCTTTCCCTTATCTATGGGTGAGGACCCAACTTGTTCCAATTATTGGTTTACGATATGAAGACGAGAGAGACGGGGAGAGCACCGAACCCCGTGAGTGGGGTCGGGTGAGTTTGTGGAGAGATGAGAGGTCATCGCACACCCGACGCTTATGGGGTGATTTTTATTGTATTATTGAGTCATGTGTTAGTGTCATTTAGTGTCTTTATGCATTTTAAATATTTGTTTGTTTTATTTGTCGCACTTTTCATTCGCTTTGAGTTAGATTTTAGTCTTTTTTGCTTGAGGACAATGCAAAAGTCGAATTTGGGGGGGGGGGGGGGGTAACAAGTGTGTTTTTCTAAAACTTCACAAATTCTAAAAAATGCCCAAAATTTTCAAAATAAAATCATAAAATCTTGAAAAATCCAAAAATATTTTTTCTTCAAAATAAATAAAATTTGGAATTCAAATTTTTTTGAAAATGTCATTAAAAGTCGGTTTAAACTCTCAAGTTGTAAAATTCAAAACGCACAAAGCCGAAATTGACCAAAGATGGAAATTGAGCTAACATAGGCGACTTAACGAATAAATGTGGAGATTAACTACCCCGGTGAGATTCGAGCCTTTCATTTTTGTGAAATTTATAAATCAATCCGAGTTAATTGTTAACTCAAAGTTCTTTTCAGTGGTCTAATAAGTTGTCAAGGATCTGAATCCCTTCATTTTGATCGGTTATAGAAAATGTGTGTGATATTGCCTTGAAAAACGTGCCAAAATTTATCTCCAAACATAATTCATCTCGAAACGCATATGATAACAAAATTAGTATTTCTGACAATGAAGTAGACCCTCGTTTGTCACCAAAAAATATTGGCCAGAAAAAGCAGCGAAAAATTATTCCTTTTGTAACCCAAATTGATCCGAATAAATTTCTCCATTTCGTTTGACAACCCGAAAAACCCCAATTGGCTCGGAATTGTGAAGTTGATAATGCAAGAAATTAAGTCCGAAAAGTGCATAAAAAGGGGTAAGAAAAAATTAGCTATGGCCAACAAAAATAGCAAGAAAAGAATAGCGAAAAAATAGAAAAAGAAGAAAAAATGAGAAAAATCCCGGAAACGCAATAACGGACATCATAAGAAAACTTTCCAATTCCAGATTTTCCATACCTCTCTCATTTTACCCAATACACCTCTAGCCCGAAAAAGTCCTAACCGAGTCCAAAATTGCGAAATTGGTTACCGCGTGGAGAGCAAAAACACAAAAAGGTAATAAAAGAGATAAAAAATACTAATTAGAGGCAATGTTCCCATTTTCTTATATTCGTAATCCTTTGATGAGATCCGATTACCATATAATTCTGTCTTTCTACTTGTATGCGTGAACTTGGTTCCAATACATTTACTCTTATAAATCACGCATACCGAGAGAATAGCCACATTCCGAGTGATTCGTTTGTGAGAGCATTCCGTGAGATTTTGAAATCAAAACGAACTTTTGGATAAGTAACGTAATGGTCAATCGGTGGAAATTCGCAGTTAAATCTTTGGCTTCACACACGTGCACTATGATTTGAGACTCTTGAACTTAACTTGATGATGAATATTTTCAGGAAAAGTTTGAATTATACAATTTTTGTGTATTTTGAGTTTGTTTGAATAAAATTTTGTGGGTATATCCTCTGCAAACCCCCATGAAACACAACTCGTCTTACAAGGGTAACCTAGGGGTTTAAAGGCTTGTTGTATACTCTAAATGCGATTGTGCACCCGCGAAAGAGGTATCCTATCCCATATATGAGTTAGACCATGCTTAAATTCTTTTACATTGCTCGGGACAATCAACGTTCTAAGTTAGGGGGGTTTGATTAGGCATAAATTCTTCCTATTTATCCCCTTAATTTAGAGGCTTTTATCGCTCTGCGAAGTGTAATTCAAGTGGATTTATAACATATCTTTGCTATTAACAAATTCTAATTAGTGCATCGAGTTTCGTGTGTTCGTCACCTATTTCGCAGGTGTTCAGTGTTGTAATTCGAGTTCCGTATCAAAAGCTTCAAAGAAACACAAGAAGGCAAGGGTTCTGCAAAAATTGATAAAGAAGGAACCGAACCGAAGCTGAGAAAAAAGAACCGGTTCGCCCATTTGTCACGCACCAGATCCGTTACAAAATTAGTCATGCTTTCTAAATGTGACAAATTGCAGGATACGAGATTTTTATTTTGTCCTTATCTTTTAGCCAAAAGAGTTTTTTGTTTTGGGGACTCTTCTGAACGACCTCTAGACTATATATTTAGTCATTACGACTCTTTTTATTCAGATTTCATTCATGAAAAAAGATCCATAACAAGTAGGAACATCTAGGAGTAGAATTTACATATTTTGCACCTTTAATTCACGAGCTTTTCCAGTTTTTCTTCAACCTTTGATTTGTTCTTGGATGTTCTTGTTCTTCAATCTTGGTAACTTTTATTTCCAGCACTTTTGTTATTATTATTTCTCATATTTCATCTCTCTTTCCAAGAAATTATGAGTTCATGCAAGGTAGATAACATAGTTTTCATTAATTTCACCATGTTAGGCTAAAGGTTGGGATGCATGAACCCAACCCGATGTGGTAGTTGCATGTGTATAAAATTAGTCCTCTAAATTTAATGATTTATTACGACCGTATTGCGTAGAAACGCGACAATTATAGATCTTTGGATCTCGTTTACTCCAGGGTAACCAGGATGCTTCAGAATGCAATTCAAGTGTAACTATCGCAATACCGATTTACTCGTCCTCCGATTAAGTATGGTGAGGGCTTGAACCTCATATATGTAATGCATGGGAGTACTAAATTCTGGGTCTAATTAATCACTTCAATTTATGATTAGTTTTATACCATTAATACTTTAGGGTTGGGGGATTGTGTCCCTACCTAAATTTTCCAATTAGTTTTAGTTAAGTTCTTGATTTTTCCCTTTTTCCTTTCTCACTCAATCATCATCTTTTAGACTTTATTTTTTGAAGTAATAAATCAATTAAAATCTATCAGACATTCCATGTGGATTCGATACCCAGACTCACCACTATACTGCATAAGAGTGTAGTTAAAGTTCAGTTTTTTTTTGTATTGTGGTTGGAAGCCGATAACAATGAGTAGCGTATTTACACGGACGCTCGGTTTCCAACACGATCATTCAATCTCTCATGAACCATCACAACAAGCACACATATTATAGATAGTTCAAAGGCGATGGGTTATGCACATACCTACGCTCCCATATGACTATAAATACTATCGTTCTCACTGATAGCCCGTACCTAGGTTCCATGTTCTAGTGATACGAATCAAAATCCCACCGAAGGCTCCTCAAGATATGATCATCCACAACTCGCAACCTCCACCCAATAGCAAGTAGCATAGGTATGTTATACACACAATAGTTCAATCAATATGTATATACATTACCTATAATAATCATTCGGTATACACGCAACCCAAATCACCAAATTTATACGTAGTATTATTATCTCGAATACTCACATTACTCTATGCGTATGATTAATCTCTCTATCGTATATATATATTCCATAAGGCCCTCTTATCCCAACCTATTTTCGTAGTAGTTACACAATCCTCTCATCTCTAGACTATGTAATGAAGTCACTCAAGAATATCATAGGTCATTCTCTCTCACTTGAATCAACCTTGTATGGTTTTAACTTGTCTGGGAAAAAAATTGAACTTCTAAAATCTCATTGGAAACTTGGGGAAAATCTCATTCGAACGAAACTTCGAACAAATTTTCGATAGAATCTCATTCGAACAAGGACGTTCGAACCAGGTCGTCAAAAAAGACTTCGAACAAATCTACTCTGAATTCTCGTTGGATAGGTCGTTGGAATTCTCGTTCGAACGAGGTCATTCGAATGAAATTTGCGAACTTCGTCCCTGACCTATAGAATAAATCATCAACTAGTCTAACATGGACATTATATGCTCTAAATGAAGCAAGATAAACACTTGACTTTTCACGAAGGTCTTATTCGCCGCTTAAAATTGGTGTAGATGTTTTCTCCTCTTCCCCATCTACATGTTGATGATGTTTTTGGTGAAAGGTGACTCGGTTAGGCCCTAGAAATCATAGGAACCTCTTCTCCTTCTTCCTCTTGGACTCTATCTTGGGTTTACCAGTTATTTTCCCTAACTCTCCCACGTACATGCAGATATATTTATTCCATTTTCGTCCCAATTTTTCAAAAACAAAAGTACCCCTCTGGTGTCGGGTTGGCCAAAAGTTACCCCGGACTCCAAACTTAGCCCCCGAATAGACTTGTTTGACTATCTCGACCCTTCCGAACACACTTACGTACTCCAAATATCCATCTGCATAATGAAAAACAAAATTTCATTTTAACTCCTTATTTAAGTCCCGACACAACTCACACGCTCATCCCAACTAAATGTACTGTAACAACCGTATTTTTCACTCATGATAATTATAATATATTCATAATCATATATTACTTTACTTTTTAAGTAATCTTTAACATAATTCTCATCAATAAATACTAAATCTCATCCCGCTAGTAATTATTTACTTAAATCTGGATTAATTATAAAAAAATTTCCCACTTAAATTAATTAATCCCATAATTAAAATAAAATCTTTCAAAAATATGGAGTATTACATTTACCCACTTACTTCACATTTTCTTCACCTTATGGACATTAATGAATTCACACATTTTATTGTCCATTTTAACCTTTACCATAACATTTTTTCATTAATTCATGTTAAGTTATCTTAACACATTTTTTACCATACAACACATTTCTTGACATGTTCCTTATTCCTTATTTTTTTCTTGAAATCTTCCAATAACCGTGTAAGTTAATAGGCTCCACGTCTTAGGCGACAACATTGTATGCTCTGGCCAGTGTTTTGGATCTTTCACCCTAGGGCTCCGGGCCTCCTTTAATTTTCCCGGTGTCATCCGAGCTCCTTTTTAATGTGTTTCAACATTTTGAAAATGTCCAAGTTATTCCACTTTTCATTTCACCGGGCTGAAGCCAAAACTCGGGGTTTGACCTCAACTTGTTTTATACTTTGAAAATCATTACTTACTATTCTTTACACTTTAGCCTTGATGTTATTCCAAAAATAATGTTCATTAAGCCTATCATATGTAACACCCTTTCCACCACTTTTATTCGATAAAAATGTTCCACTTTGCGTAAAAATACAATTTTTACTTATTTGTTCCCAAACTCACCTTTTACTCCATTTTCACAAGTGTTAATTTTTCAAACACCATTTAATTACCCACACTAAATTTTAAAGTGTTTTTAGCACCTTAACACTTTTTTAACCTTTTGGAGTAATATTCTTCTCAAGTGGAAACATCTTTATTTCAATACTTTTATTTTCAATAATCATTAACATATAAGACTACTTTATAAGGAAAATACCATTTCTTTATTAACAATTGTAGTCTTGAAACCTTACATTTTTAACACATTCCAACACCCATTACACAACTTAAGGGCTGAATTTTCAAATTTCTTCATTTCATGCGTAAACCCAATAAAGCAGTCATTAAACATGTTTATATATTTCTTATAAAACGACTACAAGTTTATATATACGAGAAGATGGAATTTGACTCCAAAAATCCTATTAAATGGTTTAAAATACAATTAGTTCTAGAAAATTCATAACACTTGCACAGGCCAAAGGACATTTCACTTCTTAAAAGCCCAAGCAAATGTCCCATTTCTATAACATCTTAATTTTTGTAAGAAATCGAACTTAGTTTACCAAAAATCTTTAGCAAGATAAAAATGTAAATTTAAAATATTTTTACTCAATAAAAAAAGCCCGACTTCCTGAAATATACCATTTACATGAAAATGCCATTTATTTTAAGAAAATTTTGAAATGTTTACCCATCATTTAGTTCCAACAAAATAGCATTTTGCCAACATTTTTACTCCGCAAAAATTTTGAATACCAATTTCTACTAAACACCAATCATTTTATCATATGGATATTGCCCTTATATTCTAACACAAGACTACTAATACATAACAATAGATACTTAATCTAAGAGTAGGTTTTCCCACCTCAAATGAAGCTGCACTAATGGAATGTATGAAATGTCTAAGAAGATGGCGACCTCCCACCTCCATGAAAGCTCCATTAAAAACTCTCTTTAAATACCATGAAACTCCCATATTCATCTTCTTCAAACCCCCAAATAACATCTCCAAATTCATAGTTATGCCCAACAATGGTGGAGATGGGTATCTAAATATTGTATATGGTAAAGACTAGATGAATATGGTGGTTCAAGGGGGATATGTGGTGGTTGAGTGGTGGTGTGAGGTGAAGAGATTCTGAACAGTGGTGGAAGACCACCCTTCTCTCTATATATCTCTCTTCTTCCAAATCAAACACTAAAATGAACCCTAACAAGCCTTATAAAACACCCAGAAGCCATAAAATATCATTTTTGTCTAATTTGGGCTCACTAGAGCTTGATATCTGATCCATTTAATGTAATACCCCTTACTTTTGAGAATTTATTTTTATATTAAATTGTGTGATTTAAGTGTTAATATTTACAAGTAGTGCATATTTACTTTTACTTGAATGTAAATAGTGTAATACTATGTTATGTTGCATTGTTGCGCTTTAAAGCGAAGATTATTCCAGGGCACTTTTGGCAAGTTGCGACTTAAATATGATGTTACGAGTCATTTTAAGAATGTAGTAGCATTTAATGTTAGACTTAAATGTATTTATTCTATATCGGGTATTTGGTATTGCAAGAGAAATTAAAAGCTCATTTGTGTTTAAACCTAGAAACAAAGAGAGAGGAGAAGAGCTTGAGAGAAAGAAGAGAAAAATAGAGGAATTAGTGATTTGAGCTTGGAATCGTTTCAATGAGGAGGAATACGAGACTTCAATCCTTAGGCAATTTTTCTAATTTTCATAAATGTATGATTGTGTGTGAATAAAGTTTATAAATTGCTAGTGTTGTTGAGTTAAAACCATTTGGTGATTTTGGTGATTTTTATGTTTAAACTCTTAAGTATATGATGCAAACATGGTTTGAGGGGTTCATATTGGTCGGTTATCACGTGGGAGTGATTATGGATGATTGTTTTTCTAGATGGAAGGAGAAGAAATTGGGGGATTTAGGGTTCACATAAACCCATAGCCAAAATTGGGTTGAACAACCCAGGCGAATCGATTCGCCCCTAGCGAATCGATTTGGTAAAATGATAGGCTACAGGTGTGAGTTAGAGAATCGATTCCAGTAGGACCAATCGATTTGTTAGGTTAACAGATAGTTTAGTTCTCTCGATCGAATCGATTCGGTTGGGGCGAATCAATTCGCTTTCAAGGGAGAATTGATTCAGAAAACGTGTCGTTTTACAAAAAAAATTCTAACTTTGTCTTAATTCCTTTTCTCTTGGGTCTAAAGATCTAGAACCTTATTATCTGATGTATTATATATAACTGTGACCTTATACCAGGATATTATTACCCTAGGATGATAAAGGGGCATTTAGGCCTATTTTGGGGATTAGAAACGGTAGTATAATACCTCAGTTGGTTAAGAAAATGATCGTAGGACTAGTGTATAATTAGACTTTTCTTGGATTTTGAGGGATATTATGGAAGTGTTTATACATTTTAGCCTTAATTTATTATACATATATGATTTTGGGTATAAGAATTGTCATTTTAATTCATTATACATACATTTTGTGATTTTGGCATATATGCATATACCTCTCCAAATGTTATCATAAGGGATGTTACACGAAAGAGGTGAATCCCCCTAGCTAATGAATGTAGGGAGAGTATAGTCCTTAGGCCATAGCACAATTTTTTACATTCTGTGATTGTTTATTCGAAGTGAAGTAATTTTGGGTATGGTTACGCCTCACTTTCAAGGTATATGTCCGCTTCCCATGCGTTGTGATTTAGGGTACCCAGGTGGTCATGAAATTAGGCCCTGGAAGATGATAGAAATTAGGGAACACATCCAGTGGTGTAATTCCCAGAAGGATGGTCTTATAAATGTTATTGAATGAATCTAACTGTTCTCATACAAATTGTGTTTTAAGGAAAATGATTAAATGGAATTATGAATCAACTCTGATTATATGTGATCATTAATGATTAATTGACTTGTGAGGATAAATGATAAATTGATAAATCGGGCATATTGGATATAGTTAGGTTATTCAAATTAAGAAGTCGGGTAGCTTAACTTAAAAATGAATTGTACACTTTATGGTATGCACTTTAGAAGAGAGGTGAGTATAATTCTTCAAGTGAAGAGCGAATCTAACCGGTTTATGAAATCTTGCATTCATAACTGTTATGCACTTTATTCACTTTGAAATCATATCAAACTGGGCCCTGACCCATTTATATTTTGTCTCTTGGTGTGGTTATTGTTTATGTTCAGGTGTCCCGCCGCAAGGGCGCCCGTTCTGACCTTCCCTTCTAGTGTTAAGAAGATACATCACATTGGGGATGTTGTAGGATATTTGTATTAGATGCATCAAACTCTTTTTCGATATTCTAGTTATGATTCGTCAGTGGTATTCGGGCATGTTTCCCAAGTTTATATCTCACAAATACTTTTATATTTGGTGTGAATTTTTTTTATCACCCTATCAATCGAGAGCTTATTCGGTTATGTTTTGTAAATGCTAGCAAACTGTTAGTTGTATATTAACCCTTTTGTTACAGAAGAAGATGACTGAAATAGTTTCTATTTTAAATTGGAAAATATTTTGACATCCATTTTTAAAATGTTGGGTGGTCATATCTTATTATCTTCTATGCGACAGTGATGCTAAGAATGGACCATTTAAGATTCCTATTTTGTTAGAGTAGCGGACTGGCCACCTGTTATTTTAATAAGCGGGGTGTCATAGATGATATTAGAGCATTATGTTCTAGAGTCCTTAGGATTTGTGTGGACTTGTCATGTTCTACCGTAGCATTCTTTGATATAGAGCCTTATTATTAGGATTGTTTTGTTTATGACTATTTGCGATCTTTCGCAAGGATAAATTATTTTAACTGTATATTGAGTCATTCACTTTTTATCTCAGATGTCGCCTAGATGAGGTCACCCAACAAGGGTAAATTGAGTTGCAGATAACGTAGAGCCCCCCCCCCCCCCCACCGCATGGAACTATGAATGCGACGGAGGTGGCTAATATTATTGCCCACGCGGTCAACGCTGTAATGACCGCTATGCACAACAACTTCCATAAGATAAAAAATTGACAGCACCGCTGGCTCAAGCCCATATGCGACCCTCCACATGGGAAAGAGTTTCTAGAATCCTTCCAAAAGGGTCACCCGCCAGAATTTATGGGTGGCACTGATGTGATATTGGAAAATCAATGGAGGAAGGATATCCAATGCCATCTTCGAATGGTGGAATGTAGTGAGGAGAGGAAACATATTCTCACCACTTTTAAATTAGTGCGAGCAGCTCTCCAATGATGGGAGTCGGTGACAACTCTAGAACCAAGGGATACTATGACTATCTCAGAGTTCTGGATTCTATTTGAACGAAAGTATTTTACTCCAACATTACATAAGGAGATGAGTAGGAAGCTTCAGGATGCAACTCAAGGGGAGCGAATAGTGGCGGAGTATGAAGAGGAATTTTCCCATTTGGAAAATTTTGTGCCGGACAAGGTAAGTATGGAAGAAAAGAGAATCTCTAAATTTGTCGGGGGTTTGAATTGGAGGATAAGGCACCACCTTTTGGGGAACCCTGATCTATAAACTTTTGGTGACATGATGAATGCAACTTTACTTCATTTCAAGGATCACCGCCTTCATTTAAAGGGGAGTACGAAAATAGTGGATTCTGGACAATCAAGTAAACCAGGAGGGAATGGTGTCAGTAGAAAACTATCACCCCCATTGAAGTCAGGGAGTAAACAGAAAGAGAGGGACCTTCAGCAGGGGGATCTGGGTAAAAAATAATGCTTTAGGGGTTTCAGTTTTGGCGGGGGTGGTTTTAGGAAAAATCAGGGAGCTCAGTAGCAGCATAAAATAGTTCCATAAGTCCAAGCCAATCGAGGGAATAATGGTGGTCGAGGCCAGCAGGGGCAAGGTGCGAGGCAGTTTCAGAACAATAATCGGGGCAGACATCTGGAGAATTATGCAGGCCGTTATTTTCACTGATATGAAATGGGTCACATGAAGAGAGTCTGTCCACAATTGTAAAGGGGAAATTTCCTTGAGGCCCTCAGAATCATCAAGAACCTTTATAACTTCCAGCACCAATTCAAGCAGTCCCACTACATTAGGGACAACTTCAGTTTGGGCGTATGTATATTGTCCAAAATCCTTTGTTACCACCAGCACCGCCACATATCGAGGGTAAATTTCCCTTCCATGGGGTTATGGGTCGAGTGTTATTTGATAAGGGTGAAACACACTCATTTATAGCTACGTACTTTGCTGGTTCGGTGGGATTGTTAGAGTCTACCGATAGTACTCTTATGAGTGTAGATTATCCTATGGGCGATGGCTCACCTATATTATTTATTTGTAAAGGGGTGGTCATAGAGCTTGGTAGATTGTGCTTTGAAGCCGACTTGCTTGTCCTAGATATGGTCGATTATAATATTATTCTGGGTATGGATTGGTTAGTGAAGTACCTAGCAATGGTGAATTGTTATGGGAGGAGTATAGTATTTTCCATTCTAGGGCAGGAAATGTTTTTTATTAGTCATGACTCTTCCGGAATGAGGTTTGAGAACTCACTTATACTGTATTGAGGAGGAGATTTCGCAAGGTATAGTTATTTACTTGGACTTGATTCCTATTGTTAGAGAATTTTGAGGATGCCTTTCAGGAAAATCCTGGCCTACCTCAAAGTCGTGCGATTGAGTTTGTAATTGACTTAGCGTCGGCGACTAAGCCGATTGCGCGAACTTCATATATCATGGATCCTTTAAAAATGCGGGAGTTTTGAGATCAAATTCAGTAGTTGTTAGGGCAAGGGTTCGTTCAGTGTAGTACATCACCATGGGGTGCCCTTGTATTATTCGTGAGGAGAACAGATGGTTCCCTTTAGTTATGTATTGACAATCGCGAATTGAATAAGGCAACCATCCAAAATAAATATTCGTTACCTCGAATCGACAGTTTGTTTGATCAATTGGGAGGAACATCGTACTTCTCTAAAATAGATCTAAGGACTAGGTATCATCAGCCATGAATTCGGGATGAAGACGTGTCCAAAATCGCATTCTTGACCAGGTATGGGTCCTACGAGTTTCTGGTTATGCCCTTTTGGCAAACTAATGCTCCTGCACTATTTATGGACCTTATGAATCGAGTATTTCGAGAGTTTCAAGACCAGTTTGTGGTAGTGTTCATCGATGACATTCTACTCTATTATCGAGCTGAATTTGATCATGTTGAACAATTGAAATTAGTCCTGCAGACACTATGGGATCATCAGCTATATGCAAAGTTTGAGAAGTGCGGTTTCTGGTTATTGGAAATACAATGTTTGGGGCATATTATGACAGCTGAGGGTATTTTTATAGACCCAAACAAGGTTGCAGTGGTGAGGTAATAGGGTCTTCCCACGAAGCCGACTGAGATTCGTAGCTTTCTGGGCTTGGCGGAATATTATCGTCGTTTAATTACATTTTTTTTTAAGATTGCTGGCCCTTTAGCGAACTTGACCCGGAAGGAAGTGCGATTTGTTTGGGATGACTCCTGTTAGCTAGATTTTTAGGATCTAAAAGAAGAATTGACTTCTGCCCCTGTACTTGCATTGCCAATATTCGGGAGTTATTATTTAGTCTTTACTCACACATCTCTATAGGGATTGGGGGGTGTTACAATAGGACAATAGGGCCATTGCATACGTGTCTCGCAACCTTAAGCCCCATGAGAAGAATTATCCCGTACATGATTTAAAGCTTGATGTAGTAGTGTTTGTTTTAAAGATATGGAGGCATTACCTTCTGGGTGAGAAATTTAGCCTCTTTATGGGACATAAGTCATTGCAATATTTTTTCACATAGAAAGACCTAAATATGTGGCAACGCCGATGGTTAGAGCATGTGAAGGACTACGAATTTGATATTCACTACCACCCAAGCAAGGAAAATGTGGTAGCTGACACGCTGAGTCAAAGACCCATGGGCCACTTAGTGGAAGTGTTGAAAGATAAGTGGAAGGAACTTGGCTAGGATGATGCTGTAGCTAGAGCGTGCCTATTAGTGTTAATAATTACGCCTGATATAATTATGCAAGTAATAAAAGAACAATTAGGGGATAAAGACTATCAAGATCGAGTACGACAGCTATTGACTGAGGGAGCGGAGTCCTACTCTATTAGTTCTGAGGGTGGGTTACATTTCCATGGAAGAGTTATAGTCCCAGACGACGGAAACTTGAGACATGTTGTCATGACTTAATCCCATGGTTAGAGATTTACAGTACATCCCGAAAGGAAAAAAATGTACCAAGATATGCATCGTCAATATTAGTGGGCAGGAATGAAAAGGCACATTTATGAGTTTGTCTCCAAATGCCCCACTTGTCAGTTACTGAAGGTTGACCACCAGCAATCGACTGGAATGTTGCAACCGTTGGAAATACCAGTGTGGAAATGAGAGAGTATCTCAATGGATTTATTCACAGGATTGTCGATGACGCAAAGTGGACATAATTCTATTTGGGTCATTACTGATCGCTTGACCAAATCAACACACTTCCTAGCGATGCGGACAAATTACAATACAACACATTACACTCATCTTTTCATAGAAGAGACTGTAAGACTTTATGCGGTGCCGGTCCATATCGTGTCCGATCGAGATAAAATTTTTGTATCACATTTTTGGCAAAGTTTTTAAGAGGCGATGGCAATAAAATTGTCGTTGAGTAAAACATACCATCCGCAAACCGATTGGAAAAAGGAGAGATTCAACTAAATGTTGGAGGATATGCTTTGAATGTGCATCCTTGATTTTAAATGAGGATGGGAGCAATACCTTCCATTATTGAATTTGCATACAATAATTCGTACCAATTCATGATAGGTATGGAACCGTATGAGGCATTGTATGGCCGACCGTGTCGATGGACTCCTTGTTGGTTGGAAGTAGAAGACACTAAGCTACTTGGACCTGAAATGATCGAAGATATATCTTCAAAGATTGACCTCTTCAAAATTGCATACGGATCGCACTGGATTGCCAGAAAAACTACGCCGACGTCATTCGGAGGCATGTGGATTTGGAAGAGGAGGATCAAGTTTTATTACGGGTGTCTCCAATGAAAGGTGTTGGGCGATTCGGGAAGAAAGGAAAACTTGCGCCAAGATATGTAGGCCCTTTTCCCATTGTTGAAAGGATAGGCCCCTTGGCATATCGACTTTCTTTGTCAGAACACCTAAAACTATTTCATGATGTAGTCCATGTTTCATCTTTAAATAAGTATAAAAGATGCGAGGGGTCTCATTGGCATGTTCCATTTGACGATATTGAGTTGCAGCCCGACATTTTGTATGAGTAACAACCGATTTCCATCTTAGACCATGGTGTGCATAGACTAATGTCGAAAGTGGTACCCTTTTTTTGAGTCCAATGGGGACACCCCAATGCCAAGGAATCAACTTGGGAACGAGAGGATGATACTCGAGAAAAGTACCCTTAACTCTTTTTACTAGGTACATCTAAATTTTGAGGACAAAATTTCCTTATAAGGCGGGAGTATGTAATACCCCTTACTTTTGAGTATTTATTTTTATATTAAATTGTGTGATTTAAGAGTTAATATTTACGAGTAGTGCATATTTACTGTTACTTGAATGTAAATAGGGTAATGTTATGTTATGTCGCGTTGTTTCACTTTAAAGCGACGATTATCGCTTATATCCCAATCTAACTATTTAAGAAAGGTAATATGATGTTGGGATAGGAAATTATAAATGATATCTCGGATGTTAGTTTAAAGGGCACGGTTAGTCCGGCAACGGTTGAGATAGTCAAAATAAGTGTCGGGTGGGTTTTTGGGTTCCAGGTCACTTTTGGCTAGTTAGGACTTAAATATGATGTTATGAGTCATTTTAAGTATGTAGTAGCATTTAATGTTAGAATTAAATATATTTAAGCTATATTGGCTATTTGGTCTTTCAAGAGAAATTAAAAGCTCATTTGTGTTTAAACCTACAAAGAAAGATAGAGGATAAGAGCTTGAGATAAAGAAGAGAAGAAGAGAGGAAATGGTGATTTGAGCTTGGAATAGTTTCAACGAGGAGGAATCTGAGACTTCAATCTTGAGGTAAGTTTTCTAACTTGCATTAATCTATGATTGTGTGAAAATAAATTGTATAAATTGTTAGTGTTCTTGAGTTTAAACCATTTGGTGATTTTGATGTTTAAACCCTTATGTATATGATGTAAACATGATTTAAGGGATCATAACGGTGGGTTATCATGTGGGAGTGATTATGGATGATATTTATTGATGATTGTTGGTATATATGCAAGAAGAAGAAGTTCAGGGATATAGGATTCACATAAACGCATAGCCAAAACTGGGTTGTCCGACCTAGGAGAATCGATTCGGTAAAATGATTGGCTACAGGTATGCGTTAGCGAATCGATTCGGGTCGGCTGAATCGATTCGTCAGGTTAGAAAAAAGTTTGGTTCTCTCAACCAAATCAATTCGTCCGGCGCTTTCAAGGGGGAATTGATTCAGAAATAGTGTTGTTTTACAAAAAAATTCTAACTTTGTTTTAACTCCATTTTGTCTTCGGTTTAAAGACTTGGAACCTTATTATAGGATGTATTATAGATAAATGTGACCTTATATGAAGAGATTAATACCCTAGGATGGTAAGGGGGCATTCAAACCTATTTTGGGGATTATAAACGATGGTATTATACCTTAATTGGTTAAGAAAATGATAATAGGACTAGTGCATAGTAGGACTTTGTTGTTTTGGCTTTTGAGGGCTAGTATGGAAGTGTTTATACATTATAGCCTTAATTTATTATGCATCTATGCTTTCGGGTATAACAAAGTAATTTTAATTGATTATACATACACTTTTTGATTTGGCATATATGCACATACCTATCTAAATGCTATCATAAGGGAAGTTATGACAAAGAGGTGAATCCCCCTGGCTAATATATGCAGAGAGAGTATAATCGTTAGACCATAGAACCAATTTTTACATTGTTTATTCTAAGTGAAGTAATTTCAGGTATGGTTATGGCTCACTGTCGATGGTATATGGACGCTTCCCATGCGTTGTGATTTAGGGTACCCAGGTGGTCATGGAACTAGGCCCTGGAAGAAGATAGCAATTACGGAACACATCTTGTAAGGACCTAAATTTCCAATTCAGTCCCTGTATTGTTTTGACTTCATTCCGTGAACAAAACTTTGTTTGTAATATGTCATAGGAAGATTTTTATTTTGTCACGATCCCACTTGGACTATGACGTACTGAAGAAAATTGAAGACGTTACGACAAAACTTCAAAGAATTTATCATGCCGATATTTAATTGGTGCAAGTTTAATCGTCTTCAAAGGTAATTGCATTCCTAAATCACTCAGGTATGAATGCATATAATTAATGGTGCTCGAAATTATTTTTATAAAAGATAAGGATGTAGTTTTTATAAAGAAAAATGTTTTCAAAATATTTTATAGTGTTTTAAAAGATTTACAGTACATTTTAATGCTGATAAGTTTGAATAGGAGTTTGACTTATTTGGATCTCTCATAGAAGAGACGTTTTGGACAAAAAATCAAAAAGTCAACTCTGTCACTCGAACGACATCAGATCTCGTTCGAACGAGATGATTTGCATTATCATTCGAACGACACATCGAGGCGGCATTTTTAATCCTATTTAAACACTATTTGCATCAGAATTTCTTAAGTGTGCATTCTGGAAAACTGTTTACGAACCAGAAACTTGTTTGCACATGTTTTCCAAGGTTTACAAAGCATAAACACATCCTTAGAGTTTGCAAAGATCCAATTTATCATTAGTTTATGTTTACGTCATCTTGCTGCACCAAAGTTGTTTGTTCTACACATTGAACATCAAAGGGTTTTGCGGTGAAGAAAAGAGAAGGACTTCTTGTTCGACATCGTAGACGAATCAAATCCATTCGGTGGACACCGAGACATACGTGGACGCGTGTGCTGTGGATAGGTATCATGGAAGACGGAATTTCTTCTTGGGCACTATTGAAGAACGGTAGAAGATCAGAAGGAGCATCAAGACTCTGGGGATCGAGTCTTAGTGTAAGGCTAATCTGTCTTTGTAAAATCGTTGTTCATAGTGATTGTCTGGCTTGGGCCGTCCGAGGTTGTTTTCAAGTTTTGGGTTTTTTCCTCGTACATCCGGCGCAGTGAGTATTCTTTACTTTATTTTACTTGCTTTAATCACTAGATGCATGTTTAGGATTAATCAAGATAAAATTGGTTTAAAGTAAGAATTGGGTTTTCACAACTTGGTTTGGTGCATAATTAAAAGTTGGATAATTTTTCTAAAGAAAAATTTTGTTTTGTTTGTAACACACATATCGAGCCGCACATCTTCAAATTGGTATCAGAGCTAGAAAACATTTTCATTTGTTTTGTCATCCCGTGTGTTTTCAAAGATGAATTCTGGATATAATGAATTTTCTCAAACTCCTATTTTTGATGTCACTAATTACACTTACTGGAAGATGAGAATGGGATGTGCATTAAAATCTTTTGATGAGCGTGTTTGGCTTGCAGTTGGGAAAGGTTGGAACCCCCATGTCACTATTATAGGCGAGGTCACTAGTTTAAAGCATGTTGAGTCATGGACCAAAACTGAACAAAGCCTTGCACAATATAATTCTAAGGGCCTGCACGTTATTTCTTCACATGTCACGTAGGAAGAATATAACAGAAATATGACTTGTGAAACATCAAAAGAGTCTTAGGATATTTTGTCACTCACTCACGAGGGCACTATCATGGTTAGAGCGTCAAAACTTTAAAATTTTACTACACAGTTTGAGACCATTAGGATGTTAGAGAGTGAGAATTTTGATGAGTTTTATGCTAGGATGTCCAATATTGTCAACTCGTCGTTTAACCTAGGTGAGAAAATTCTCGACAACCATGTCATTAAGAAAATCCTTAGGTGGTTGCCTAGTACGTTTAATGAGAAAGTGACCATTTTAAACTCATTGGGTAGGTTAGAGTCGATGAAACTAGAAGAGATCATAGATGACTTATAAACCTATGAAATCGACATGATTACCTCCAAGCAAGTGCCTAAGAAGGAAAAGGGTAGTGCTTTGAAAACCCAAAATGAGGAAATTAAAGTTGCGGATTTCGATTCTGATTCCGATTTTTAGGATGTTACTCTTTTGGCAAAGAAATTTAATTTTTTTATTAAGTTTTAAAATCAATCTAAAGATGCCAAGAAATTTAAAAAATTCGAGAACAATAAAGTAGATCCGAACTTTAAGGATAAGTTTAAGAATCCTAAGAGAGATGAGTCGGATAAGTGTTTTGGGTGTGAGGGGTACGATCACAAAGTTATGGAGAGTCCCACTAGGCTTAAGAAAGAGGGCAAGAAACCCATTGTCTATAATTCCACCTTAAGTGATAGTGATCCAGAAGAGGGAGAGAGTTCCCCCATTGATCGTAACTTTGTTATGTTTATGGCAGGTCATGTGAGCGACGATGATTCTAATGTGCATGAAACTTCCGAGGAGGGTTTGAGTGTATCCCATATTAGTGAGGGTGAAAAGAGTTATAAGGAGGAGGTAGATGTGAAAGAGTAGAAAAATGCGTTTAATGAGTTGTATACCGAAACGGTGAAGGTGAAAAAGGCTAACTCAAAATTTCAACTAAGTTGAATGAGAAAGAGAGAGACAATCTCCGTGGTTTGATGGAGTCCTTGAAAAAGGAGATTTTAGGGTTTGATTAGTCTAGGCGTTTGCTCGAGTCTAGGATTTATGAGTTGGAGGAGAGATTGAGAGAGTCGTTGTAACACCCCAAGACTTTTGAGACTGAGAAATTAAATTTTGGGAAAATAAAATTTAATTTAAATTGGAGAATTTCAAATTTGGGAATTTAGGCCCAAAAATGGAGAACATTTTAAAGTATTCCGGATGATGTTTTTGAGGGTACCATCGATCCCGGAAGGGTCGAGATAGTCAAAATGACTGTCATTGGGTTTTATTTCGGCTCCGGAATATTTTAAGTCAGTTTGACTCAAATTGGTGTAAACGAGTCATTAAAGTGTGTATTAACATTTAAAACTGGGTTTGTTGTTTTAAAGGGGTTTGAGGCTTACGGATGAAGCCTTCTCAAATAGAGAAAGAGAGAAAGAAGAAGAGAAGGGAGAGAGAGGAAGAAAAGCTTGGGATTTCCGGCCCAACCGCGACATCGAGGATGATCCAACCTCTACAAATCTGAGGCAAGTGTTTAATCTTGCTAAATAGCTATTTGTGTATTTCATTTCATAATTTGTGGGGTAAAGAAATGGTTTTTGGGTATAAATGTCAAAACCTAGATTTTTAGGTTTAATCTTGAAATCAATGATTAAATATGGATTTAATGGAATAGAAATGTTTGGGATCAACTTTGGGTTGACTTATGGGCTTAAAATCATAAATTGATGAAGGTTTAAGGGTTAGAAATGGAAATTTAGGGTTTAGAATTCGTGGGTTTTGATGAAGAAGAAGAACCCTTCAAAAATTGCAGGTCCGAATCGATTCGCCCCCTTATGCGAATCGATTCGGTTTAGTGAAATTGGCAGGTCTGCATTGACCGAATCGATTCGGACCCAAGCCGAATCGATTCGGCCTATTGCAGAAGCCCATGTCTTTGGGCCCGAATCGATTCGCCTTGGAGGCCGAATCGATTCGCTAGGCCGAATCGATTCGGAATAGGGCCGAATCGATTCGGAAACAGGGCATTTTGAGGTATTTTCTCCATAGTGATTTCAAACCCTTTTTGGTTGGGTTTATTGAATTGGGGGTCTTCTCTTATGATGTAAGAGATATATTCTTGGAGACATTTAAGGAGTTTCTCACATAGTAGGATTTAGGGGACTCCTTAGGGTATCTTGGGTGAAATGTACCCATGTACGTATTGGAGTTACATATGGATATCGGGGAAACCTCTTTGAGGTTGGATTTACCAATTATAGATAAAGGTATATATATATATGGATATATGTTTGAAGTTGAGAACTCTTAGAGAGTGAGGGGTCTCCTATCCTTAGAAATATTTAGACTAAGGAACAAATGATAAACCAATAGGAGTAAGGGTTCATAAAATAAATTGAACCAGAGGTAAAAGTGGGAAATGGCTTAGGATCGTACTATCGACTAGAGTAAGCGGTAGCGTAAATTCTAGTTGGGAGAGTTCATGCGTAATTGTGGGGTTATGGTCATTGAGATTCCAATACTTGAATAAGGTTGGAATAAATTGAGGTTTTAGACTATTAAGTCATTTGTGAGCCTATGGTTATATAGTACCAAAGGTAAGTATGTATTTTTGGATATGGATGAAAGGTGTAGTGATGGACTCCTACACAAACTCTTGGGTGATAACCCTAATGTTGAACATATATAAGTATAGGTATATACATATGGTTATGGGAGACTATTCATCATAGGAAAATGATTGAATATGTTTCAAGTGAGGGATTGTATTCCATATCGAGGTATATTTAATGGAAATGGTGGTGACGGCTTGTATATTGAGGACTATGTATACTTATAGCCAGGTATATATATATATCTTATATATATATGAAGGAGAATTAGTTTATCATATATAGATATAAGGATATGTGAATATGTGTTGATATATATCCGTATGTATATAAATGTATGGATATATTTATGTTATGAACATACATAGTATGGATATTTAAACCGTATATGATGGTTTATTATTTGATCATATGATTGGATCATATGGATGTATATATATTGTGCATGTGAATGATATATACTTATTTGGTTAAGCATACCCCGCTCATGCTATCATTGGGAAGTTGCGCGCGTAGAGGGTGAGCATCCTGGCTGATAATGCAGGGTGTGGATATTCCCCAGGTCATAGTCGTCCCTTGTGATTATTATACATATAGATATATATTTTGGGATGAGACGTGGTGGGTATGTTTCGTCTCATTGCCGGTTAGGAGCAATGACCGCTTCCCGGGACGTCGTGTGCGTGTGTTTACCACGAGATGGGTGTCGTTTAGTCCCACCATGGTGGCCCCAGTATTGCTACGTGAGCCGGGCACTGGGAAGATGATAGCACTGATGCAGTTTATCGGCGATATATATAGCCGGGTATATTATGTGCATGGCCTTGTACATCATATGTAGTATGTACACTTGGCTATTGGATTTATGATGGTATATATATATATACGGTCAGAAATAAATACCTATATATATATATTTATATATCCTAGATAAAAGGATATGTTATTTCTAGGGTACATCTTGGATGATTATGGTGTACCAGATTTATTGGGGGTTGATGTATCGTACTTGAGGAATACTTCGGTTACAGCACACCAAGGATAATATTGGAGATTCTTTTATTTTATTTTATTTGTTTTTTTTTCTTTCTTTTGTAGTTCTTAGAGTTTAAATAGTAATGGTAGTATTAAATTGTATGCTAAGGATTATGGATCTCTAGGATCGACATTGCCCAGGAGTAGTGTAACGAGGTGGTTCCTTGTTTGGATTTCGCTTTGCGAGACACCTCACGCACGAAACGCAATGCCATGTCGAGAATTGAGAGAAGTAATTCCCTATGTGGCATCTCGGATCTCTGGTCTTGACCTTGTCAGGAGTAGTGTAACGGGGCGGTTCCTTGTTTGGATTTCGCTTTGCGAGACTCCCCACGCACGAAACGTAGTACAATTTTGAGGCTAGAGAGAAGTTTTGCCAATATTCCATGTACATGATATTAAGGATATTAATTCTTATAGTTTAGCCTATATATGTATATATATATATATATTTATATAGATATATATATATATGTATATAGGGGTAAGGTTTTAAGAATTATGATATTTTAATTCAGGAAATTTTATATAGGAATTCATTAAGCCTATTATGGCATAATAGTTGTAATCATAATCTAGTGGGTTTAGAAAGGGTGGATCCTTAGATTGTGACGGGTAAGTAGCTCTCGTGGGAATAGGCTAGGCCTATGATAAGTTAGGTTGTCCTTAACTATGGGGGTAATTTAACTAAAACTTGAGGATGCGACTAGGTGCGCGCCTTTAGATGAGAGGTGAGATGGGGTTTCACGAGAGTGCGGTCTCACTTTAATTATGAAATTAAGTACACCGGTATTTATTATGCACGGTTAACACACTTGCTAAATATTTTACACATTCGGGGCTCTGACCCGTTTACCTTTTCTCTCCTCCTTGTATATATATATTACTACAGGTATCCTACCGCATGGATGCCGGATGACTTTCTATCCAGAGTCTTGGGAGCCGTGACAGGTGCGGACTGTTGCGGGATGTTTCTTATAGCCGCTTCCTACTTCTTTAAAATTCTAGGTAGGAATCATGTTGTATATGGGGTTTGTACCCAAGGGATATTTATATACATGTTTATATTTATTCCATTCCAGTTGTTGTATTTGCTGTGACCCGACAGCTTATTCGGGTCTACTTTTGTATCACTTTCTGTTGTAGTTATTTATATCATTTTATTCTAGCTTTTCGTTTATTATTGTTCTTTCTTGCATCTCTCTCCTATTTATTAGAAAATTTGTAGTGTCGGGTTGTTGTATGTTGCAAGTTTTAATTTATTTAACATCTCGCTTATATGATATCGGGTAGTTAGTCCTATATTATATAATACCGACAGTTGATGTTGAGACTGGACCATCTGAAATTCCTGATTTAATATAGTATAGGGCTGGCCACCCATTATTATTTTAAGCGGGGTGTTACAGATGGTATCTGAGCATCAGGTTCTAGAGTCCTTAGGATCTGTGCGAGTTTATGGATTCTTCCGTTAACGTTCTTGACATAAAGCCCTACAATTAGGACTGTTGTGTTCTCTGCATTGTTCTCTTCCGTGAAGTACATTCACTTGATTGACGTTCTGATAAGAGTTGCTCTTGTTTCGTTTCAGACGTCGCCTAGATTTTGTCGTCTAGGACAGGATAAGATTTGAAGTACAATACCCATAGTATATTTTGGGTACGCCTTACTCGGGGGTATTTGTTTTTCCGGGTTTTGGAGGAGTTATTGAGGATGTTTCTAGCAGTGGTTCGAGGTGATTTACCGGCAATTGAGTAAGAGAGGGAAATTATTCGAATAGTGAATCTTGGTCTTGTTAGGGAAGTCCGAGGAGAGTCATGTAGTGTAGTCCTTGGGAGGTTTAGTTTGAGAATCTGTTAACCTTCGTTAGGAAACCTAATGTTGGTGACTCTTACTAAGGTGAGGTAGATGGAGTTGTCCCAACATTAGGAGTATCGTCTTCTAGGGTGAGGGAGAACGGATTAGGAGACTCAATATCGTTGTGCAGGACGGAGGGAGTTTTCAGCAGTTGCAATCGTGCCTTGACCTTCAACATAGTTAGAAAGGGTTTTGAGGAAGATGTTGGAGACCCTGAGTTGAGATTCGAGGACAAGGGGAAACCATTAGGTTATGGAAATGTAAGGTAGAATACCTTTCTTTGGGTTTAAGTTACGCTTGGTGCGATATTGGGAACGTCGCGTGTGAGGTGTGATGAGTAGTTAGCCATTATACCGCTAGGGTGTATGAAATTTTCCTAGAGGAGGAAGTGAGCAAGTGTGGCCTTTATATGGCATCTTTTGAGATGATATACCTTTTCATAATTGAGAGGTTCAGAGATTAGTAGATTTATGAGGAGCGGATAATTTAGCTCATAGTTGCGCTAGTTTTGAGAAATAGGCTTTGGCTAGAGTATTGTATTTGATGAAGCCTTGTGTTCTAAACATAAGGTGTTTGTTTGGCGTGTCGGAAGACGCGGGATATATTTATATTGTATTGTTGTATTGGCCCTCGGGCAATATCTAAAATATGGAAATCCTTCTTTTTACAAAACCTTAACCCTGGTTCCATTAGTCTCAATCCCCGACCTAGCTACACAGTAGTGTATTGGGAGGGTTCCTTGTTTGGATTTCGCTTGCGAGACCTCCCCCGCACGAAGATAGCTAGCGTCAGGAATTGAGGAGAGTTCAACCATTGGGAATTTTCAAACTTTTATATATTTAGTATATTGTTATAGATTATATTACCGAGGGTTATGTTACAATTGGGCGCTAATAGAGCCTGATCATAATTTTTCGAGTGGAAACTCGGGTACAGGGTGTATGGGCGCCCTGAGTAGCTGTGACAACCCGCACTCCGAAATAAGGGGTGGCCAGCCCGATACTCCGACATATATGGTAATCATGGATGGAAATCATTCTCAGCACCACATATAACAAGAGTAACCGAGAAAACCACCCAATAATTCAGAAAACGGGTTGTCAAAACAATTTATGCAAGTTAAAAGTTAAGTTAAGAAAAACAATTTAAACAACCCATCCTAGAATAAGAGTGGAATTTAAAGAAGCATAATCAATATACATCTAAATCCTCAAAATACAAGGGGTGAACCGAATATGCTGTCGGTCCACAGCTACACAAAAGTAATAGCAACAGTTAAATATTATGTTTTACAGTCATTATACAATTACAAACTTGGGCTACTATCCCGAGTGACAGACCCGATCATAACTAGATATCAAAAGATTGACGGCGTCTAACAAAACATCCTGTAATCATTCGCAATTTCATACAGCTCCTTAAAACAAGAGAGTAGGAATATCAACACGGGCGTCCTTGCGGAGGAGCACCTGAGCGGATACAACAACAAGCATAGCATAGAAGAAAATAAACGGGTTAGAACCCGGTTTATATATAGTTCCCAGATGAACAAAAAGCATGCTAGATATGAACAGTTAATCATGGGAATGGAAAACGGAAATCTAACAACCTAAGCATGAATCATAAGAAGGCAAATGAAAGGACATGACTATAGACAACAATGCAAGAGAAAGAAATGATGCTGAAGTAAAATTTAAATTAAGTTAAAAGCTTCTCTTACCAATTTCAACTTTAATCCCGGTTTAAATTCCTTAACAGGAAAAGACTAGCATTATTATCTCATTTCATTACAATTCATATCCCTTAGCAGGGAGGTAATTATCGTATTATCATTAAGTGGAAATTATACATCCCTCAAGTCCCACTCGAGTTTTAGAAAAGTTACATTCTTATACATATAACGATTCTAAGACCGCCCCTCCGAGTTTCCCCACTGGGCGCGCCCCTAAATGACTATCATCTTCCAGGGGCCCATCAAATAAGGCAGCCTGGGTACCTAACGCACGTTGGGAAGTGGCCATATGCCTGCGAGTGAGTCATAACCACACCCGAAATTACTTCACTAGCGCAGAAAAATACATATAATAAACCCTCATATGGCCGAGGACTATAATCTCCCTGCATTCACTAGTCAAGGAACATCACCTCATACGCGAGCTTCCCTTATGATAGCATTTAGAGAGGTGTGTTTAAGTAAATTAGCATTTACTATAAAAACCATGTTTTTCCCTTTTCATTTCATTTACATGTTTCATTTGTTTGAAACTATAATCATAGGATAAGTGCAATATTCTCAACTTAGGTTATGCATCGAATATGTCTCCAAGGGATCATTTTAGTCTCCCAAGCTTAAGGTCTTATATACCTCATATCAAGCCCCTAAAGTCTTCAAGTATGGGCCTACAATTCCATCCGTATTTTAGGATGCACAAAGAAGACTGATGCCTTAGCATCACTTAAGATAACCCCTCCCCCGGACTTAACCCCAAGTGAAACCCATTCAACACTAGGGTGACATCCAACTCAACTAGGACTCTAAAAGCCAAGATTTACTTCATTCAAGAAGAGTCCTAAGTTCCTAGGGGAAGAAAGGGATCAAAACAAAAGTAGGAAATTTGGGGAAAGAAAACAGGGGACCGGTCGACCGATTCCCATACCGCGGTCGATCGCGAACCAAGTTTTAGCTTTTGAAAGAATGCAGAAAGTTCATTTCGGACGAACCGGTCGACCGATAGTGAGACGCAGTCGACCGCGCCCTTAAATTTTCATGCCCTTGAAAGAAAGCAGAAAGCCCTCTTCCGAAGACCCGGTCGACCGGTCTGTGATGAGCGGTCGACCGGTCTGTGCAGACCTAGACCCCTCTTATCTATTCTTCTTCCAATCCCAAAATTTATACCAACCAAACTACCCAACCGCATTTAATGACACTAAACAACAATCAATCCTTATCAAGAATGTTGGTACCCATAAATCCAACCAAAACCACAATTTATATACACCAAAACTAAACATGTCTACCCATACAAATTATTCATCTTAAACTATATAATTAGCAAGTAGAAAACTTGCCTTGGGGCCTCAAAATCAGTCTTGGTTGAAGAAGAAAGCAAGATCAATCCACCAATTCTTCAAGATTTCTCTCTAATCTCTCCAATCTTCCACTCTCTCTCTCACTCTAGGGCTAGAACACATAGGGCAATTTAGAGGAAATGAAAGACTTGGGGAAAACTAAACGTAGCCTAGAATAAAAGGTCTCTCACCTTTAAATGTTAATACCGCATTAGTTAATTTACAATACGCAATATGCCAAAACCAGTCAAAAGTGCCCGAAATCTCAAAATACAATATGGCACACATTTTGACTGTCTCGCACCTCCCGGAACTAACTACACCCTCCAAATTATCATATGGAGATTTTATAAACCATTTTAAGTTCCGGTTCCATTTTAATTCAAATCGCCATTTTAATTTTCATGACAAAATAGAACACCATATGGTCATTATAACTTACCCACATGGTAAATATGCAACTCATTAGTAAATATTAACTTATTTTATCAAATTAATACCTACCCACAACAAGCATTCAATATATACCATTGCCCAGCATAAAGAATAAATATAAAATGGGCTCCCAAAAGCGAGGGTTGTTACATACTTCCCCCCTTATGGAAATTTTGCCCCCAAAATTCAAGCGTACCTCGGATAAAAAGGTGCGGATATTTATCCCGCATATCGTCCTCACGCTCCCAAGTAGATTCCTCGACGCTATGATGAATCCATTGTACTCTAACCAAGGGTACCACTCGCGATCTCAATCTACGTTCCCCATGCTCCAAAATAGCCACCGGCTGCTCCTCATAAGAAACATCGGGTAGCAACTCTATATCCTCAAAAGGAATGTGCCAAAGGGCACCATCACACCTCTTATACTTCTTCAAAGAGGAGATGTGGAAAACATCATGAATCTACTGCAAAGGTTCCGGTAGGGCAACTTGATACGCCACTGGGCCTACCTTAGCGAGGATAGGAAAAGGCCCAACAAAACGTGGTGCAAGCTTCCCCTTTTTTCCGAAACGCTTAACGCCCTTCATAGGCGACACCCGAACCAACACCTGGTCTCCGACTTCGAGTTCCACATGCCTTCTCCCCGTATCGGCATAGATATTTTGTCTATCTTGAGCAACCCGAATACGATCTCGGATAAGTTCGATCTTTGAAGAAGTATCCCGATTCATTTCAGGTCCGAGAAACTTGTTATCTCCCACTTCTAACCAACACGTGGGGGATCTACAAGGCCTACCGTACAAGGCTTCATAGGGCGCCATCCCAATAGTGAACTGATACGAGTTATTATAGGCAAACTCAACCGAAGGGAGATATTGTTCCCAACTACCCTTAAAATCAAGCATACACATACGAAGCATATCCTCCAACATTTGGTTAACCCTTTCGGTTTGGCCATCCGTTTGAGGATGATAAGAAGTGCTTAATTTTAATTCGGTTCCCATGGCCTCTTGGAAACTTTGCCAAAAGTGGGAAACAAAGATCTTGTCTCTGTCGGAAACAATATTTAAGGGCACCCCATGCAATCTAACAATCTCTTCAATGAACAACTGAGCGTAACGAGCGGTATTGTAATCGGTACGGACGGGAAGAAAGTGCGCCGACTTTGTCAAGCGATCCATTATGACCCAAATCGAATCGTGACCCTTTTGCTTCATTGGTAAGCCGGTGATAAAATCCATTGAAATGCTCTCCCATTTCCAAATAGGAATTTCCAACGGTTGCAACAAACCTGCCGGTAGTTGATGATCAATTTTAACCAACTAACAAGTAGTGCATCGAGATACAAATTCCGAAATATCTCGTTTCATACCCGGCCACCAATATTGACGGCGCATATCTTGATACATCTTATCATTCCCCGGATGCACCGAAAATTTAGAGCCATGAGATTCCGCCATTACAGCCCGTCGCAAATCTCCATCCTCCGGAACAATAAGCCTTCCATGAAAGCGCAATCCACCCTCGAAACTTATCGAGTAGGACTCCGCTCCTCCAGACAATAATCGGCGAATATGGTCTTGACATTCTTTATCTCTGCTCTGGGCTTCCACAACCCTGGCCACAATCGTCGGAGTAACGGTCATCACGGACATAAATGCCCTGGCAACCGCATCCTCATGACTGAGTTCCTTCCATTTAGCTTTTCACACATCAGCCAGTTCGCCTACAGGTCTCCTACTCAAGGCGTCTGCCACCACATTCGCCTTGCCCGGATGATAATGAATATCAAATTGATAATCTTTCATGAACTCCAACCATCTTCGCTGTCGCATATTCAAATCTCTCTGAGAAAATAAATATTGCAACGACTTATGGTCCGTGAAAAGACAAAACTTCTCCCCGAGAAGATAGTGCCTCCAAATCTTTAAGGCAAAAACAACGGTGGCTAACTCCAAGTCATGCACCGGGTAATTTCTTTCATGAGGCTTGAGTTTTTGAGAAGCATATACAATAGCTTGTCGCTCTTGCTGAAGCACACCTCCCAAACCCTGTAGCGATGCATCGGTGAAGAATGAATATTCCAACCCCGGCTTAGGGAAAGCGAGGACTGGAGCCGACGTCAATCTATCCTTAAGCTCATCGAAAGCCGCTTGGCAGGCATTATCCCAAACAAATCTAACCCCCTTCCGGGTCAAGTTTATCAAGGGGCTAGCGATCTTAGAAAATCCCTTGATGAATCGACGGTAATAACCCGCCAAACCCAGAAAACTACGTATCTCGGTAGGCGTCGTGGGCTGACCCCACTCCCTCACCGCAACAACCTTACTTGGGTCCACCGATATTCCTTGTGAAGTCACAATGTGACCCAAGAATTGCACTTCTCGCAACCAAAAATCGCACTTCTCAAGCTTGGCATACAATTGGTGATCCCTTAACCTTTGTAGGACCAACCCCAAATGAACAGCATGATCATCTCTCGTTTGAGAATACACAAGAATGTCATCGATAAACACGATAACAAATTGGTCCAGGAAGTCCCGGAACACTCGGTTCATAAGATCCATGAATACCGCAGGGGCATTGGTTAGCCCAAAAGGCATGACCACAAACTCATAAGACCCATACCTCGTTAGAAAAGCAGTTTTGGATACATCTTGCTCCCGTATCCTCAGCTGATGATACCCCGTTCTCAAATCTATTTTAGAGAAATAGGTCGCTCCCCTGAGCTGATCAAATAAATCATCTATGCGAGGCAAAGGGTATTTATTCCGGATGGTGACCTTATTCAACTCTCTATAGTCAACACACAACCGGAGAGAACCATCCCTCTTCTTCACAAATAACACAGGAGCACTCCACGGCGATGTACTACGCCTGATAAACCCCTGTTCCAACAACTGCTGAATTTGATCTCTAAGCTCCCTCATCTCCGCAGGAGACATACGATAAGGAGTTCCCGCAATCGGTCGAGCTCCCGGCGCTAGGTCAATCACAAATTCAATCTCTCTACTAGGAGGCAAACCCGGTATCTCCTGGAAAACGTCCTCAAAATCTCGAACAACAGGAATAGAATCTAAGGGAATAACTACATCCCGAGAACTCTCTTCCGCAATACAATATAAATAAGTACCAGAATCCCCCTCTAAACGAGCCATAACCACCGGGAACATATCTTGTCCCGGAACGGCGAAGACTATACTCTTCCCGTAACAATTAACTATAGCGTGATATTTAACAAGCCAATCCATGCCCAAGATAACATCATACCCGACCATATCTAGGACGAGTAAGTCGGCCTCAAAACACAAATTACCAAGAGTGATCCCTATATTTTTGCAAACAAAGAAAATAAGGGAACCGTCACCCATGGAGGACTCCACACTAGTAAAGGTACTCTCTGCAGATTTTATCTAATCCGTGGACTGAGCAAAACTTCTGGAAATGAAAGAATGCGTCGCACCCGTGTCAAACAGAACGCGACCCATATGTCCCTGAACAAGGAACTTACCCTCTATAGCTGGCGGCGCTGGCTGAATAGGAGGAAGCATGGCATCCTGAATGTGGTAGACTCTCCCATACTGTAGTTGACCCTGCTCCAGAGGGACAACTGGATTCGGTGCTTGTGGAGGAAACTGCACATAAGGCTGCTGAGGAACTCGTGGAGGTTGTCCCCCAATCGCTTGAGGACAATCTCTCTTGAAATGACTAGCTTCTCCACAATGGAAACATTTCCCCACCATATTCTCCTGACCTCGGCCTCTGTTATTTCTGAACTGCCCAGAACCTTGGCCCGGATGGCCCCGACCTCCCTGGCCACCACGACCCGCTTGCTGAGGCACGGCACCCTGGCCTTGCCTGTTAGCATTACCACCAACATTAAACCCGCCGAATCGTTGCCTTTTCGACCCATCCCCTTCTGGGGTTCCCTTTCACGTTGCTTACTACCCGCCGGTTGGGATGAAGGAAAGGCTCCTCCTCCATTCCCACTCGCCCCGGACTTCCCGACCTGCCCCATTCCGGTCGCCTTCTTGCTATTCTGAACAAACAACCGATGCTCCTGACAATGAAGCAATGCCGCATTCATCACTTCACCAAAAGTTTGTAAAGCCGGATTACCCAACAAATGTTGTCGGATTCTCCAGTTTAGGCCTCCCAGGAACTTGGAGACTTTTCTTTCCTCAGGAGTCACCTCCTCCGGTACAAAACTAGCTAGCCGGGTAAACTCCTCCTCATATTCGGCCACCGATCGTTCTCCTTGAACCAGATCTTGAAGTTTCCTCCTCATCTCCCTCTAAATCGCGGGAGGAAAATATTTTCGGTCGTACAAGACCCAAAAGTCGGTAATGGACATAGTATCCCTCTGTTCTGGAGTAGTCATCGACTCCCACCAATGTAACGCTGCCCCAACCAACTTGAAAGTAGCAAGGACTTGCTTCTTCTCCTCACTACACTCCACCATTCTCAAATGGCGTTGCATATCCTTCTTCCATTGATTTGCTCGAACAACATCAGAACCTCCATCAAACTCTGGGGGATGGCCCTTTAGAAAGGACTCCCTTACCCTTTCCCACGGAAAAGGTCCCGCAGGCGCTTGAGCATCCGAATCCCGTTGTTGAGCTATTGGCATCTGTTGAGCTACTGCGGTCATGGCAGCATTAACTGCATGAGCTACAATATTGGCTACGTCCGCAGCATTAAAAGTTCCTTGGGGCGGTGGAGGACCAACATCCTCTTCTACAACTCTATTGCGTCTCGCAGGGCGACCTCTCTTAGGCAGCATCTGAGATGAAGGGACAATAGAGTGTTAGAATACCATTCATAACAACCTATTTCACAGAAGATCGCAATCATAAGCAACAAAGTAGTCTTATCATTAGGCTCTATATCAAAGAACGCTACGGTAGATCGTGACAAGTCCACATAGATCCTAGTACTCTAGAACCTAGTGCTCTGATACCATCTGTGACAACCCGCACTCCGAAATAAGGGGTGGCCAGCCCGATACTCCGACATATACGGTAATCATGGACGAAAATCATTCTCAGCACCACATATAATAAGAGTAACCGAGAAAACCACCCAATAATTCAGAAAACGGGTTGTCAAAACAATTTATGCAAGTTAAAAGTTAAGTTAAGAAAAACAATTTAAACAACCCATCCTAGAATAAGAGTGGAATTCAAAGAAGCATAATAAATATACATCTAAATCCTCAAAATACAAGGGGTGAACCGAATATGCTGTCGGTCCACAGCTACACAAAAGTAATAGCAACAGTTAAATATTATGTTTTACAGTCATTATACAATTACAAACTTGGGCTACTATCCCGAGTGACAGACCCGATCATAACTAGATATCAAAAGATTGACGGCGTCTAACAAAACATCCTGTAATCATCCGCAATTTCATACAGCTCCTTAAAACAAGAGAGTAGGAATATCAACACGGGCGTCCTTGCGGAGGAGCACCTGAGCGGATACAACAACAAGCATAGCATAGAAGAAAATAAACGGGTCAGAACCCGGTTTATATATAGTTCCCAGATGAACAAAAAGCATGCTAGATATGAACAGTTAATCATGGGAATGGAAAACGGAAATCTAACAACCTAAGCATGAATCATAAGAAGGCAAATGAAAGGACATGACTATAGACAACAATGCAAGAGAAAGAAATGATGCTGAAGTAAAATTTAAATTAAGTTAAAAGCTTCTCTTACCAATTTCAACTTTAATCCCGGTTTAAATTCCTTAACAGGAAAAGACTAGCATTATTATCTCATTTCATTACAATTCATATCCCTTAGCAGGGAGGTAATTATCGTATTATCATTAAGTGGAAATTATACATCCCTCAAGTCCCACTCGAGTTTTAGAAAAGTTACATTCTTATACATATAACGATTCTAAGACCGCCCCTCCGAGTTTCCCCACTGGGCGCGCCCCTAAATGACTATCATCTTCCAGGGGCCCATCAAATAAGGCAGCGTGGGTACCTAACGCACGTTGGGAAGTGGCCATATGCCTGCGAGTGAGTCATAACCACACCCGGAATTACTTCACTAGCGCAGAAAAATACATATAATAAACCCGCATATGGCCGAGGACTATAATCTCCCTGCATTCACTAGTCAAGGAACATCACCTCATACGCGAGCTTCCCTTATGATAGCATTTAGAGAGGTGTGTTTAAGTAAATTAGCATTTACTATAAAAACCATGTTTTTCCCTTTTCATTTCATTTACATGTTTCATTTGTTTGAAACTATAATCATAGGATAAGTGCAATATTCTCAACTTAGGTTATGCATCGAATATGTCTCCAAGGGATCATTTTAGTCTCCCAAGCTTAAGGTCTTATATACCTCATATCAAGCCCCTAAAGTCTTCAAGTATGGGCCTACAATTCCATCCGTATTTTAGGATGCACAAAGAAGACTGATGCCTTAGCATCACTTAAGATAACCCCTCCCCCGGACTTAACCCCAAGTGAAACCCATTCAACACTAGGGTGACATCCAACTCAACTAGGACTCTAAAAGCCAAGATTTACTTCATTCAAGAAGAGTCCTAAGTTCCTAGGGGAAGAAAGGGAACAAAACAAAAGTAGGAAATTTGGGGAAAGAAAACAGGGGACCGGTCGACCGATTCCCATACCGCGGTCGACCGCGAACCAAGTTTTAGCTTTTGAAAGAATGCAGAAAGTTCATTTCGGACGAACCGGTCGACCGATAGTGAGACGCGGTCGACCGCGCCCTTAAATTTTCATGCCCTTGAAAGAAAGCAGAAAGCCCTCTTCCGAAGACCCGGTCGACCGGTCTGTGATGAGCGGTCGATCGGTCTGTGCAGACCTAGACCCCTCTTATCTATTCTTCTTCCAATCCCAAAATTTATACCAACCAAACTACCCAACCGCATTTAATGACACTAAACAACAATCAATCCTTATCAAGAATGTTGGTACCCATAAATCCAACCAAAACCACAATTTATGTACACCAAAACTAAACATGTCTACCCATACAAATTATTCATCTTAAACTATATAATTAGCAAGTAGAAAACTTGCCTTGGGGCCTCAAAATCAGTCTTGGTTGAAGAAGAAAGCAAGATCAATCCACCAATTCTTCAAGATTTCTCTCTAATCTCTCCAATCTTCCACTCTCTCTCTCACTCTAGGGCTAGAACACATAGGGCAATTTAGAGGAAATGAAAGACTTGGGGAAAACTAAACGTAGCCTAGAATAAAAGGTCTCTCACCTTTAAATGTTAATACCGCATTAGTTAATTTACAATACGCAATATGCCAAAACCAGTCAAAAGTGCCCGAAATCTCAAAATACAATATGGCACACATTTTGACTGTCTCGCACCTCCCGGAACTAACTACACCCTCCAAATTATCATATGGAGATTTTATAAACCATTTTAAGTTCCGGTTCCATTTTAATTCAAATCGCCATTTTAATTTTCATGACAAAATAGAACACCATATGGTCATTATAACTTACCCACATGGTAAATATGCAACTCATTAGTAAATATTAACTTATTTTATCAAATTAATACCTACCCACAACAAGCATTCAATATATACCATTGCCCAGCATAAAGAATAAATATAAAATGGGCTCCCAAAAGCGAGGGTTGTTACATACTTCCCCCCTTATGGAAATTTTGCCCCCAAAATTCAAGCGTACCTCGGATAAAAAGGTGCGGATATTTATCCCGCATATCGTCCTCACGCTCCCAAGTAGATTCCTCGACGCTATGATGAATCCATTGTACTCTAACCAAGGGTACCACTCGCGATCTCAATCTACGTTCCCCATGCTCCAAAATAGCCACCGGCTGCTCCTCATAAGAAACATCGGGTAGCAACTCTATATCCTCAAAAGGAATGTGCCAAAGGGCACCATCACACCTCTTATACTTCTTCAAAGAGGAGATGTGGAAAACATCATGAATCTACTGCAAAGGTTCCGGTAGGGCAACTTGATACGCCACTGGGCCTACCTTACCGAGGATAGGAAAAGGCCCAACAAAACGTGGTGCAAGCTTCCCCTTTTTTCCGAAACGCTTAACGCCCTTCATAGGCGACACCCGAACCAACACCTGGTCTCCGACTTCGAGTTCCACATGCCTTCTCCCCGTATCGGCATAGATATTTTGTCTATCTTGAGCAACCCGAATACGATCTCGGATAAGTTCGATCTTTGAAGAAGTATCCCGATTCATTTCAGGTCCGAGAAACTTGTTATCTCCCACTTCTAACCAACACGTGGGGGATCTACAAGGCCTACCGTACAAGGCTTCATAGGGCACCATCCCAATAGTGAACTGATACGAGTTATTATAGGCAAACTCAACCGAAGGGAGATATTGTTCCCAACTACCCTTAAAATCAAGCATACACATACGAAGCATATCCTCCAACATTTGGTTAACCCTTTCGGTTTGGCCATCCGTTTGAGGATGATAAGAAGTGCTTAATTTTAATTCGGTTCCCATGGCCTCTTGGAAACTTTGCCAAAAGTGGGAAACAAAGATCTTGTCTCTGTCGGAAACAATATTTAAGGGCACCCCATGCAATCTAACAATCTCTTCAATGAACAACCGAGCGTAACGAGCGATATTGTAATCGGTACGGACGGGAAGAAAGTGCGCCGACTTTGTCAAGCGATCCATTATGACCCAAATCGAATCGTGACCCTTTTGCGTCATTGGTAAGCCGGTGATAAAATCCATTGAAATGCTCTCCCATTTCCAAATAGGAATTTCCAACGGTTGCAACAAACCTGCCGGTAGTTGATGATCAATTTTAACCAACTAACAAGTAGTGCATCGAGATACAAATTCCGAAATATCTCGTTTCATACCCGGCCACCAATATTGACGGCGCATATCTTGATACATCTTATCATTCCCCGGATGCACCGAAAATTTAGAGCCATGAGATTCCGCCATTACAGCCCGTCGCAAATCTCCATCCTCCGGAACAATAAGCCTTCCATGAAAGCGCAATCCACCCTCGAAACTTATCGAGTAGGACTCCGCTCCTCCAGACAATAATCGGCGAATATGGTCTTGACATTCTTTATCTCTGCTCTGGGCTTCCACAACCCTGGCCACAATCGTCGGAGTAACGGTCATCACGGACATAAATGCCCTGGCAACCGCATCCTCATGACTGAGTTCCTTCTATTTAGCTTTTCACACATCAGCCAGTTCGCCTACAGGTCTCCTACTCAAGGCATCTGCCACCACGTTCGCCTTGCCCGGATGATAATGAATATCAAATTGATAATCTTTCATGAACTCCAACCATCTTCGCTGTCGCATATTCAAATCTCTCTGAGAAAATAAATATTGCAACGACTTATGGTCCGTGAAAAGACTAAACTTCTCCCCGAGAAGATAGTGCCTCCAAATCTTTAAGGCAAAAACAACGGTGGCTAACTCCAAGTCATGCACCGGGTAATTTCTTTCATGAGGCTTGAGTTTTTGAGAAGCATATGCAATAGCTTGTCGCTCTTGCTGAAGCACACCTCCCAAACCCTGTAGCGATGCATCGGTGAAGACTGAATATTCCAACCCCGGCTTAGGGAAAGCGAGGACTGGAGCCGACGTCAATCTATCCTTAAGCTCATCGAAAGCCGCTTGGCAGGCATTATCCCAAACAAATCTAACCCCCTTCCGGGTCAAGTTTATCAAGGGGCTAGCGATCTTAGAAAATCCCTTGATGAATCGACGGTAATAACCCGCCAAACCCAGAAAACTACGTATCTCGGTAGGCTTCGTGGGCTGACCCCACTCCCTCACCGCAACAACCTTACTTGGGTCCACCGATATTCCTTGTGAAGTCACAATGTGACCCAAGAATTGCACTTCTCGCAACCAAAAATCGCACTTCTCAAGCTTGGCATACAATTGGTGATCCCTTAACCTTTGTAGGACCAACCCCAAATGAACAGCATGATCATCTCTCGTTTGAGAATACACAAGAATGTCATCGATAAACACGATAACAAATTGGTCCAGGAAGTCCCGGAACACTCGGTTCATAAGATCCATGAATACCGCAGGGGCATTGGTTAGCCCAAAAGGCATGACCAAAAACTCATAAGACCCATACCTCATTAGAAAAGCAGTTTTGGATACATCTTGCTCCCGTATCCTCAGCTGATGATACCCCGTTCTCAAATCTATTTTAGAGAAATAGGTCGCTCCCCTGAGCTGATCAAATAAATCATCTATGCGAGGAAAAGGGTATTTATTCCGGATGGTGACCTTATTCAACTCTCTATAGTCAACACACAACCGGAGAGAACCATCCCTCTTCTTCACAAATAACACAGGAGCACTCCACGGCGATGTACTACGCCTGATAAACCCCTGTTCCAACAACTGCTGAATTTGATCTCTAAGCTCCCTCATCTCCGCAAGAGACATACGATAAGGAGTTCCCGCAATCGGTCGAGCTCCCGGCGCTAGGTCAATCACAAATTCAATCTCTCTACTAGGAGGCAAACCCGGTATCTCCTGGAAAACGTCCTCAAAATCTCGAACAACAGGAATAGAATCTAAGGGAATAACTACATCCCGAGAACTCTCTTCCGCAATACAATATAAATAAGTACCAGAATCCCCCTCTAAACGAGGCATAACCACCGGGAACATATCTTGTCTCGGAACGGCGAAGACTATACTCTTCCCGTAACAATTAACTATAGCGTGATATTTAACAAGCCAATCTATTCCCAAGATAACATCATACCCGACCATATCTAGGACGAGTAAGTCGGCCTCAAAACATAAATTACCAAGAGTGATCCCTATGTTTTTGCAAACAAAGAAAATAAGGGAACCGTCACCCATGGAGGACTCCACACTAGTAAAGGTACTCTCTGCAGATTTTATCTAATCCGTGAACTGAGCAAAACTTCTGGAAATGAAAGAATGCGTCGCACCCGTGTCAAACAGAACGCGACCCATATGTCCCTGAACAAGGAACTTACCCTCTATAGCTGGCGGCGCTGGCTGAATAGGAGGAAGCATAGCATCCTGAATGTGGTAGACTCTCCCATACTGTAGTTCACCCTGCTGCAGAGGGACAACTGGATTCGGTGCTTGTGGAGGAAACTGCACATAAGGCTGCTGAGGAACTCGTGGAGGATGTCCCCCAATCGCTTGAGGACAATCTCTCTTGAAATGACCAGCTTCTTCACAATGGAAACATTTCCCCACCATATTCTCCTGACCTCGGCCTCTGTTATTTCTGAACTGCCCAGAACCTTGGCCCGGATGGCCCCGACCTCCCTGGCCACCACGACCCGCTTGCTGAGGCGCGGCACCCTGGCCTTGCCTGTTAGCATTACCACCAACATTAAACCCGCCGAATCGTTGCCTTTTCGACCCATCCCCTTGCTGGGGTTCCCTTTCACGTTGCTTACTACCCGCCGGTTGGGACGAAGGAAAGGCTCCTCCTCCATTCCCACTCGCCCCGGACTTCCCGACCTGCCCCATTCCGGTAGCCTTCTTGCTATTCTGAACAAACAACCGATGCTCCTGACAATTAAGCAATGCCGCATTCATCACTTCACCAAAAGTTTGTAAAGCCGGATTACCCAACAAATGTTGTCGGATTCTCCAGTTTAGGCCTCCCAGGAACTTGGAGACTTTTCTTTCCTCAGGAGTCACCTCCTCCGGTACAAAACTAGCTAGCCGGGTAAACTCCTCCTCATATTCGGCCACCGATCGTTCTCCTTGAACCAGATCTTGAAGTTTCCTCCTCATCTCCCTCTGAATCGCGGGAGGAAAATATTTTCGGTCGTACAAGACCCAAAAGTCGGTAATGGACATAGTATCCCTCTGTTCTGGAGTAGTCATCGACTCCCACCAATGTAAAGCTGCCCCAACCAACTTGAAAGTAGCAAGGACTTGCTTCTTCTCCTCACTACACTCCACCATTCTCAAATGGCGTTGCATATCCTTCTTCCATTGATTTGCTCGAACAACATCAGAACCTCCATCAAACTCTGGGGGATGGCCCTTTAGAAAGGACTCCCTTACCCATTCCCACGGAAAAGGTCCCGCAGGCGCTTGAGCATCCGGATCCCATTGTTGAGCTATTGGCATCTGTTGAGCTACTGCGGTCATGGCAGCATTAACTGCATGAGCTACAATATTGGCTATGTCCGCAGCATTAAAATTTCCTTGGGGCGGTGGAGGACCAACATCCTCTTCTACAACTCTATTGCGTCTCGCAGGGCGACCTCTCTTAGGCGGCATCTGAGATGAAGGGACAATAGAGTGTTAGAATACCATTCATAACAACCTATTTCACAGAAGATCGCAATTATAAGCAATAAAGTAGTCTTATCATTAGGCTCTATATCAAAGAATGCTACGGTAGATCGTGACAAGTCCACATAGATCCTAGTACTCTAGAACCTAGTGCTCTGATACCATCTGTGACAACCCGCACTCCGAAATAAGGGGTGGCCAGCCCGATACTCCGACATATACGGTAATCATGGACGGAAATCATTCTCAGCACCACATATAATAAGAGTAACCGAGAAAACCACCCAATAATTCAGAAAACGGGTTGTCAAAACAATTTATGCAAGTTAAAAGTTAAGTTAAGAAAAACAATTTAAACAACCCATCCTAGAATAAGAGTGGAATTCAAAGAAGCATAATCAATATACATCTAAATCCTCAAAATACAAGGGGTGAACCGAATATGCTGTCGGTCCACAGCTACACAAAAGTAATAGCAACAGTTAAATATTATGTTTTACAGTCATTATACAATTACAAACTTGGGCTACTATCCCGAGTGACAGACCCAATCATAACTAGATATCAAAAGATTGACGGCGTCTAACAAAACATCCTGTAATCATCCGCAATTTCATACAGCTCCTTAAAACAAGAGAGTAAGAATATCAACACGGGCGTCCTTGCGGAGGAGCACCTGAGCGGATACAACAACAAGCATAGCATAGAAGAAAATAAACGGGTCAGAACCCGGTTTATATATAGTTCCCAGATGAACAAAAAGCATGCTAGATATGAACAGTTAATCATGGGAATGGAAAACGGAAATCTAACAACCTAAGCATGAATCATAAGAAGGCAAATGAAAGGACATGACTATAGACAACAATGCAAGAGAAAGAAATGATGCTGAAGTAAAATTTAAATTAAGTTAAAAGCTTCTCTTACCAATTTCCACTTTAATCCCGGTTTAAATTCCTTAACAGGAAAAGACTAGCATTATTATCTCATTTCATTACAATTCATATCCCTTAGCAGGGAGGTAATTATCGTATTATCATTAAGTGGAAATTATACGTCCCTCAAGTCCCACTCGAGTTTTAGGAAAGTTACATTCTTATACATATAACGATTCTAAGACCGCCCCTCCGAGTTTCCCCACTGGTCGCGCCCCTAAATGACTATCATCTTCCAGGGGCCCATCAAATAAGGCAGCCTGGGTACCTAACCCACGTTGGGAAGTGGCCATATGCCTGCGAGTGAGTCATAACCACACCCGGAATTACTTCACTAGCGCAGAAAAATACATATAATAAACCCGCATATGGCCGAGGACTATAGTCTCCCTGCATTCACTAGTCAAGGAACATCACCTCATACGCGAGCTTCCCTTATGATAGCATTTAGAGAGGTGTGTTTAAGTAAATTAGCATTTACTATAAAAACCATGTTTTTCCCTTTTCATTTCATTTACATGTTTCATTTGTTTGAAACTATAATCATAGGATAAGTGCAATATTCTCAACTTAGGTTATGCATCGAATATGTCTCCAAGGGATCATTTTAGTCTCCCAAGCTTAAGGTCTTATATACCTCATATCAAGCCCCTAAAGTCTTCAAGTATGGGCCTACAATTCCATCCGTATTTTAGGATGCACAAAGAAGACTGATGCCTTAGCATCACTTAAGATAACCCCTCCCCCGGACTTAACCCCAAGTGAAACCCATTCAACACTAGGGTGACATCCAACTCAACTAGGACTCTAAAAGCCAAGATTTACTTCATTCAAGAAGAGTCCTAAGTTCCTAGGGGAAGAAAGGGATCAAAACAAAAGTAGGAAATTTGGGGAAAGAAAACAGGGGACCGGTCGACCGATTCCCATACCGCGGTCGACCGCGAACCAAGTTTTAGCTTTTGAAAGAATGCAAAAAGTTCATTTCGGACGAACCGGTCGACCGATAGTGAGACGCGGTCGACCGCGCCCTTAAATTTTCATGCCCTTGAAAGAAAGCAGAAAGCCCTCTTCCGAAGACCCGGTCGACCGGTCTGTGATGAGCGGTCGATCGGTCTGTGCAGACCTAGACCCCTCTTATCTATTCTTCTTCCAATCCCAAAATTTATACCAACCAAACTACCCAACCGCATTTAATGACACTAAACAACAATCAATCCTTATCAAGAATGTTGGTACCCATAAATCCAACCAAAACCATAATTTATGTACACCAAAACTAAACATGTCTACCCATACAAATTATTCATCTTAAACTATATAATTAGCAAGTAGAAAACTTGCCTTGGGGCCTCAAAATCAGTATTGGTTGAAGAAGAAAGCAAGATCAATCCACCAATTCTTCAAGATTTCTCTCTAATCTCTCCAATCTTCCACTCTCTCTCTCACTCTAGGGCTAGAACACATAGGGCAATTTAGAGGAAATGAAAGACTTGGGGAAAACTAAACGTAGCCTAGAATAAAAGGTCTCTCACCTTTAAATGTTAATACCGCATTAGTTAATTTACAATACGCAATATGCCAAAACCAGTCAAAAGTGCCCGAAATCTCAAAATACAATATGGCACACATTTTGACTGTCTCGCACCTCCCGGAACTAACTACACCCTCCAAATTATCATATGGAGATTTTATAAACCATTTTAAGTTCCGGTTCCATTTTAATTCAAATCGCCATTTTAATTTTCATGACAAAATAGAACACCATATGGTCATTATAACTTACCCACATGGTAAATATGCAACTCATTAGTAAATATTAACTTATTTTATCAAGTTAATACCTACCCACAACAAGGATTCAATATATACCATTGCCCAGCATAAAGAATAAATATAAAATGGGCTCCCAAAAGCGAGGGTTGTTACAGTAGCTAGTTGATTTTAGGGATCGGTAAGTATCTATATAGTTCGACGTGAGAACTAGAAAGGATCGGCATAGTGATCTTGAGGATTTATGTGAGGACTAGATGATATTGAGGTCCTAGGCATGTCTTAAATTTCGCGGACGAAATTTTTGTAAGGGGGGAAGATTGTAACACCCCAAGACTTTTGAGACTGAGAAATTAAATTTTGGGAAAATAAAATTTAATTTAAATTGGAGAATTTCAAATTTGGGAATTTAGGCCCAAAAATAGAGAACATTTTAAAGTATTCCGGATGATGTTTTTGAGGGTACCATCGATCCCGAAAGGGTCGAGATAGTCAAAATGACTGTCATTGGGTTTTATTTCAGCTCCGGAATATTTTAAGTCAGTTTGACTCAAATTGGTGTAAACGAGTCATTAAAGTGTGTATTAACATTTAAAATTGGGTTTGTTATTTTAAAGGGGTTTGAGGCTTACGGATGAAGCCTTCTCAAATAGAGAAAGAGAGAAAGAAGAAGAGAAGGGAGAGAGAGGAAGAAAAGCTTGGGATTTCCGTCCCAACCACGACATCGAGGATGATCCAACCTCTACAAATCTGAGGCAAGTGTTTAATCTTGCTAAATAGCTATTTGTGTATTTCATTTCATAATTTGTGGGGTAAAGAAATGGTTTTTGGGTATAAATGTCAAAACCTAGATTTTTAGGTTTAATCTTGAAATCAATGATTAAATATGGATTTAATGGAATAGAAATGTTTGGGATCAACTTTGGGTTGACTTATGGGCTTAAAATCATAAATTGATGAAGGTTTAAGGGTTAGAAATGGAAATTTAGGGTTTAGAATTCGTGGGTTTTGATGAAGAAGAAGAACCCTTCAAAAATTGCAGGTCCGAATCGATTCGCCTCCTTATGCGAATCGATTCGGTTTAGTGAAATTGGCAGGTCTGCATTGACCGAATCGATTCGGACCCAATCCGAATCGATTCGGCCTATTGCAGAAGCCCAGGTCTTTGGGCCCGAATTGATTCGCCTTGGAGGCTGAATCGATTCGCTAGGCCGAATCGATTCGGAAACAGGGCATTTTGAGGTATTTTCTCCATAGTGATTTCAAACCCTTTTTGGTTGGGTTTATTGAATTGGGGGTCTTCTCTTATGATGTAAGAGATATATTCTTGGAGACATTTAAGGAGTTTCTCACATAGTAGGATTTAGGGGACTCCTTAGGGTATCTTGGGTGAAATGTACCCATGTACGTATTGGAGTTACATATGGATATCGGGGAAACCTCTTTGAGGTTGGATTTACCAATTATAGATAAAGGTATATATATATATATGGATATATGTTTGAAGTTGAGAACTCTTAGAGAGTGAGGGGTCTCCTATCCTTAGAAATATTTAGACTAAGGAACAAATGATAACCCGATAGGAGTAAGGGTTCATAAAATAAATTGAACCAGAGGTAAAAGTGGGAAATGGCTTAGGATCGTACTATCGACTAGAGTAAGCGATAGCGTAAATTCTAGTTGGGAGAGTTCATGCGTAATTGTGGGGTTATGGTCATTGAGATTCCAATACTTGAATAAGGTTGGAATAAATTGAGGTTTTAGACTATTAAGTCATTTGTGAGCCTATGGTTATATAGTACCAAAGGTAAGTATGTACTTTTGGATATGGATGAAAGGTGTAGTGATGGACTCCTACACAAACTCTTGGGTGATAACCCTAATGTTGAACATATATAAGTATATGTATATACATATGGTTATGGGAGACTATTCATCATAGGAAAATGATTGAATATGTTTCAAGTGAGGGATTGTATTCCATATCGAGGTATATTTAATGGAAATGATGGTGACGGCTTGTATATTGAGGACTATGTATACTTATAGCCAGGTATATATATATATCTTATATATATATGAAGGAGAATTAGTTTATCATATATAGATATAAGGATATGTGAATATGTGTTGATATATATCCGTATGTATATAAATGTATGGATATATTTATGTTATGAACATATATAGTATGGATATTTAAACCGTATATGATGGTTTATTATTTGATCATATGATTGGATCATATGGATGTATATATATTGTGCATGTGAATGATATATACTTATTTGGTTAAGCATACCCCGATCATGCTATCATTGGGAAGTTGCGCGCGTAGAGGGTGAGCATCCTGGCTGATAATGCAGGGTGTGGATATTCCCCAGGTCATAGTCGTCCCTTGTGATTATTATACATATAGATATATATTTTGGGATGAGACGTGGTGGGTATGTTTCGTCTCATTGCCGGTTAGGAGCAATGACCGCTTCCCGGGACGTCGTGTGCGTGTGTTTACCACGAGATGGGTGTCGTTTAGTCCCACCATGGTGGCCCCAGTATTGCTACGTTAGCCGGGCACTGGGAAGATGATAGCACTGATGCAGTTTATCGGCGATATATATAGCCGGGTATATTATGTGCATGGCCTTGTACATCATATGTAGTATGTACACTTGGCTATTGGATTGATGATGGTATATATATATACGGTCAGAAATAAATACCTATATATATATATTTATATATCCTAGATAAAAGGATATGTTATTTCTAGGGTACATCTTCGATGATTATGGTGTACCAGATTTATTGGGGGTTGATGTATCGTACTTGAGGAATACTTCGGTTACATCACACCAAGGATAATATTGGAGATTCTTTTATTTTATTTTATTTGTTTTTTTTTTCTTTTTTTTTTTTCTTTCTTTTGTAGTTCTTAGAGTTTAAATAGTAATGGTAGTATTAAATTGTATGCTAAGGATTATGGATCTCTAGGATCGACATTGCCCAGGAGTAGTGTAACGAGGTGGTTCCTTGTTTTGATTTCGCTTTGCGAGACACCTCACGCACGAAACGCAATGCCATGTCGAGAATTGAGAGAAGTAATTCCCTATGTGGCATCTCGGATCTCTGGTCTTGACCTTGTCAGGAGTAGTGTAACGGGGCGGTTCCTTGTTTGGATTTCGCTTTGCGAGACTCCCCACGCACGAAACGTAGTACAATTTTGAGGCTAGAGAGAAGTTTTGCCAATATTCCATGTACATGATATTAAGGATATTAATTCTTATAGTTTAGCCTATATATATATTTATATAGATATATATATATATGTATATAGGGGTAAGGTTTTAAGAATTATGATATTTTAATTCATGAAATTTTATATAGGAATTCATTAAGCCTATTATGGCATAATAGTTGTAATCATAATCTAGTGGGTTTAGAAAGGGTGGATCCTTAGATTGTGACGGGTAAGTAGCTCTCGTGGGAATAGGCTAGGCCTATGATAAGTTAGGTTGTCCTTAACTATGGGGGTAATTTAACTAAAACTTGAGGATGCGACTAGGTGCGCGCCTTTAGATGAGAGGTGAGATGGGGTTTCACGAGAGTGCGGTCTCACTTTAATTATGAAATTAAGTACACCGGTATTTATTATGCACGGTTAACACACTTGATAAATATTTTACACATTCGGGGCTCTGACCCGTTTACCTTTTCTCTCCTCCTTGTATATATATATTACTACAGGTATCCTACCGCATGGATGCCGGATGACTTTCTATCCAGAGTCTTGGGAGCCGTGACAGGTGCGGACTGTTGCGGGATGTTTCTTATAGCCGCTTCCTACTTCTTTAAAATTCTAGGTAGGAATCATGTTGTATATCGGGTTTGTACCCAAGGGATATTTATATACATGTTTATATTTATTCCATTCCAGTTGTTGTATTTGCTGTGACCCGACAGCTTATTCGGGTCTACTTTTGTATCACTTTCTGTTGTAGTTATTTATATCATTTTATTCTAGCCTTTCGTTTATTATAGTTCTTTCTTGCATCTCTCTCCTATTTATTAGAAATTTTGTAGTGTCGGGTTGTTGTATGTTGCAAGTTTTAATTTATTTAACATCTCGCTTATATGATATCGGGTAGTTAGTCCTATATTATATAATACCGACAGTTGATGTTGAGACTGGACCATCTGAAATTCCTGATTTAATATAGTATAGGGCTGGCCACCCGTTATTATTTTAAGCGGGGTGTTACAGTCGTCTAGAGTCAGGTTTGATTTGGAGGCTAGGTCGGAGAAGTTAGATAAGATCCCAGGCACCGTCCAAATTAAGGAAGATAGGGGAGGTATAGGTTTTGGTGAGAGAGTTGTTCCCATTACCCCCGCACGTATGAGAAACACTGGAAAGGTTAGAAAACGTCCACATATAGGTAATCATTCCCACCATCACTTCACTTGCACATTTGGTGGTAGGAAAGGTCACCTTAGGCATTATTGTTATTACCTTAGACAAGATCCTAGGAAGTTTAGGAATAAAGTTACCCCGGTTCCCAAAACCCCCATGCGTCGTTTTACACCTACTTGGGATAGGAAATTGGATTTAGTGGCTTTTGGAATTACACTTCATGATTCTCATTTGGGTGCACTTGATTCTTCCCATGCTAAATCTAAAAGATGACAGTGTTTCCATGTTTGTCGTATGCTAGTTTGCCTAGTATTATGACATGTGTATCATTTTGTATTATAGTTTTCATTTTTTTAGAAATTTTTTTGAAAATCCAAAAAGATTTCGTTTTTGAGAAAAAATTTGAAAACCCAAAAAGATTTTTCTTTTATTTGAGTCAAAATATGAAAAGCCAAAAAGATTTTCGGTTTTTGTTTTTGAGTTTACATGTTTGATGTGGCATATTGGTGTGCTTGGACCCCCCCCCCCTAGTTTCATTATCCATGTGGTTAGGACATTTGGTCATTATTATCGATGCTTAGAATGATCTTAACCATTGTTTATATGGGGTTGTTTTGAAGTTGATATGCATTTTGATTCGACTCTGTATATATACATATATTGCACACACGCACGATTTTATATGGATGTTTGACTTCCCTTGCATATTTGAATTTGGTGAGGCGTTCTTATTTCAATCTTGTCATCTATGCGTATGAAAACTTAAGGAGAAGTGTGCATGTAAGAACCATTTATCGTGAGGATATAAATTGGAAAAAATGATGAGTGATTCACGGGAAAGGGCTGCGAGAGTTCAAAATTGACTCGTCGTGAAAGTCACCGTTTAAAAGAGCCCAAAAGAAAATGCAATATTCTAAGAAAAGGGCCAAATTTGTTTACTTAATTCCAAAGAAAATATGATATTATTAAGGGAGTTTGGATCGATTAAAAATTTAAACGGGTTTGCACAACTAATCCAAATGTTGAAACATTGCAATTTGATGCTATTGTTTGTAGAATCGTCAAAATTCTGGATTTGTGTGCATGTTGTATATTCATTAAGCTCACACTTTTATTGTCATATGGCTATGATAAAGTTTGATGACTTATTGCTATCAATTAGAGCTTCTTGATCGTTTTGATGTGTTGGAATTGTGACTCATTTGTTGTAGTTTCACGCCCATTCATTCCATATCCATGTTTGAGCACATCGGTAATATGATTGCATGTAACTCGCATTTTTAGTTTTTATAAGTTTTTGCATTTTGTGTTAAAAGCCTACTGTTTTAACACTGTTTTGTTTATGTAAGGCCCTTCTTGGAATTTTTATGAAATTTTTTTCACCGGGCAATATTTTATAATATTTCTTGGAATCTGGGAAATTCTGACAAGTCGCGCGAAGTCATTCAAATGACTTCTCATCTCGCGTGAATGACAACCTACTTCATTCAAGAGACATCCTCAACTCATTTGAGAGATGTCCCTTGCTCGTTCGAACGACATGTTGTTTAGGAGCTTCTCATTGGTTTGCAATCCTCTGGATTAAATTGGATTTTTCTGGTACTGCTGGAAGTGTTTCTGGACTGACTGATTTATATGCAGGTTTTAGTTGGTTCAAAATTGAATTTTTGCATATAGTCCGTTTATCACACCTGATAAGATTGGTATAATTTTTGTGTGATTCCTGGTTTACTAGCTACTGATTTGTCATCTATTCATCATATTTAGCTAGTTGTTTCATGGTTATCTAGCTTTTTCACTTCTCATGGTATCCAATTGGCTTAAATTGGTGTATTCTCATGCTAGACAGTTTAAATTGGTTTATCTTTTCACCGGATTGTCTATTCGAGACAAACAGGGGGAGAGATGTATGTGATGTAGGGGGAGATTTGAGCATGTTGAGCATGTTTTGGTTTACATATGTTTGAAAATTGGTATCTCATTTTGCTATTACACATTGGTATCATTTGTAACAACCCGTGTAATTTTTGGCGTATTTTCGAAATTAAGAGGAAAAAATAGATTTTGAGATAAAATTATTTTTATTGCTCAAATATGTTGTTTATTATTTTTAAAGGCGAGAATTTTAAACGGTCTCGAAATCGGAATTAAAATGGAGTTTTAATTGAATTTTTATTATATTGAAGAGTCCTCAAAATATAAAACTCTCTAAGAGTCCTCAAAACATAAAACTCTATAGAAAAAACATATTTAAAAATATTGAACGGTCCGATCAAGTTGAATTTTTTTATGTAGATTTCTCTCGTATTTAACTAATTCTCTATAAAATTTCATCTAATTCCAACGGTCCGATCGTCCGAAATAAATGTTTTAGTGTTTGTATCTGATTATAACTCTTTTCTTAATCAAACTCTTAATCCTTTATATATCAAAAAATTCGTGTCTTGGCTTTTCAAATCACTTTTTCTCAAACTTTTCAACCAAAAGACCTCTCCAAAATTACTCCCTTTCATAAACAAAACATAGCCCCAAACTTATTCAAGATTTCAACCTTAGATTATAAGGCTTATTTGGTGTTTTCTCGAGTTTGGGCTAGAACGAGATTTGATTATTTTCGCGAGAAGAACGTGATGGTGTGAATAGATTTTGAGGCTGAAATTATGTGATGATCCATGTTGGTTCTTTTGATGACTTTAAGGTATGGGGTTTTACACAATATGCTCCTAAATCTCGCGAGTATTATTCTCGTTGTTTTCTTGTGATTATTGACTCATATTTGAATTGAATAAATTCATTGAAATGTGGAAAAATATTTGTTGGAATCTGATTTCGATTAATGTGGTATTATATTTGGTGTTGATCATGTTGTCATGAGATTTTAATATGGCACTGAGGTTGGGCACTAGCCAATATTCCTTTTTCCGGATATGCTAAAAAAATGCATAGGCGCGGTACGGTGGTGAGGCTGGTGACCCAATTAATGTGTTGTTGAGAAGTTATATTGATATAATTGCTTATGAGATTCACTTTGATTTGAATATTCGTATTCGTATTGTTACGTTTTATTCACCACTAATATTTGTTGAGCATCTTTCCTGTCGTATTGCGTACTTCCCCATATTTTCTTTTAGTGGCAGGTCAGCACGGATTTTGGGGCGCTATGGAGATTGATTTTAGCGAGGATTATTTTGAGAAGATTTGTATTTATTTTGGTGTATAGAGCATTGGAGATTTATTTTAGTTGTTGTATTTATTCAAGAGACTTGTTGTATTTATTTGAAGAATTTTGAGATTAGTGGTTTCTCTTTTGTTGTAGTGGGATTTAGATGCTCTATACCTCGTTATTTATGGATTTGGATAGTTTTTATTGATAGTAGCGCTCTGTTCGCCCTCCCCGGGCGGGCGGGGTGTTACATCATTTTTCTACTCAAATTGTTTATCAAATGATGTTTCTAAGATTATTCATATTGGTATCTATTATTGTTTGGTATCATTTGGATAAATATATTGGTTTCATTTGTTCCTCCATACTTCACTGGGTATTTTCTTGTCTATTTCATGTGTGTAGGTATGCTTCAGCGATTCGTGATTTCAAGTCTACATCACATTGAGACAGTTCATGCTTACCGGTGTTACATATTCTAGTCCGTGTCCTGTATTTTTTGTTTTGGAGTTTATGGTGACGGCCTAGTTAGGAATTTTACTGGTTTAGTTTTGTACCGGAATAGTCAAATGCGGAGATTTGTAAGGACATAAATTTCCAATTTGACTTAATTTCGTGAACAAAGCTGTGTTTTTAGTATGTCATAGGGAGATTTTTATTTTGTTACGATCGCACTTGGTCTATGACGTATTGAAGAAAATTGTAGACGTTGCGGCAAAGCATCAAAGAATTTATCATGCCGATGTTTAATTGGTGCAAATTTAATCGTCTTCAAAGGTAATTGCATTCCGATATCACTAAGGTTTGAATGCGTATAATTAATGGTGCTCGAAATTATTTTTATAAAAGATAATGATGTAATTGTTATAAAGAAAAATGTTTTTAAAGGGTTTTATAGTGTTTTAAAAGGTTTACACTACGTTTTAATTCTGATAAGTTCGAATAGGAGTTTGACTTATTTGGATATCTCATGGAAGAGACGTTTTGAACAAAAAATCAAAAAGTCAACTTTGTCGCTCGAACGACATCAGATCTCGTTCGAACGAGATGCTGATGTCACGCGAACGACTTGCATTGTCGTTAGAACAACACGAAAATCGAGGCAGAATTTTTAATCTTATTTAAACACTGTTTGCATCAGAATTTCGTAAGTGTGCATTCTGGAAAACTATTTAAGAACTAGAAACTGGTTTGCACATGTTTTCTAAGGTTTATAAAGCATAAACACATCCTTAGTGTTTGCAAAGATCCGAGTTATCATTAGTTTATGTTTACGTGATCTTGCTACACCAAAGTTGTTTGTTCTACACATTGAACATCAAACGGTTTTACGGTGAAGAAAAGAGAAGGACTTCTTGTTCGACATCGTAGATGAATCGAATCCATTCGGTGGACACCAAGACATACATGGATGCGTGTGTTGTGGATAGTTATCTTGGAAGACGGAATTTCTGCATGGGAACTATTAAAGAACGGTAGAAAATCAGAAGGAGAGTGAAGACCCGTGGGGATCGAGCCTTAGTGTAAGGCTAATATGTCTTTGTAAAACCATTGTTCATAGTGATTGTCTGGCTTGGGTCGTCCGAGGTTGTTTTCCCATTTTGGGTTTTTTCCTCATACATGTGGCGTTGTGAGTATTTTTTACTTTATTTTACTTGCTTTAATCACTAGATGCATGTTTAGGATTAATCGAGATAAAATTGGTTTTAAGTAAGAATTAGGTTTTCACAACTTGGTTTGGTGCATAATTAAAAGTTGGGATAATTTTTCTAAAGAAAAATTTAGTTTTGTTTAAAACACACATATCGGGTCGCACTTCTTCACATCTGCTGGGGTAATTCCCAGAAGGATGGTCTTAAAAATGTTATTATATGAATCTAATTGTTCTCATGCAGATTGTGTTTTAACGCAAATGATTAAATGGAATTATGAATCAACACTAATTATATGCGACCATTAATGTTTAATTAACTTGTTAGGATAAATGATAAATTGGTAAACAAGCCATATTGGATAAAGTTAGGTTATTCCTATTAAGTAGCCGGATGAATTGTACGCGTTAGGATGTGCACTTTAGAAGAGAGGTGTGGATAATTCTTCGAGTGAAGAGCAAATCTAATCGGTTTTTGAAATCTAGCATTCATAAGTGTTTTGCATTTTATTCACCACTAAATCATATCAAACCAGGCTCTGACTCGTTTATATTTTGTCTCTTGGTGTGGTTATTGTTTATGTTCAGGTGTCCCACCGAAAGGGCGCCCGTTCTGACCTTCCCTTCTAGTGTTAAGGAGCTACGACACATTGCGAATGTTGTAGGATTTTTGTATTAGACACATCAAACTGATTTTGGATATTCTACTTATGGTTGGTAAGTGGTATTCAGTCAGGTTTCCCAAGTTTATATCTCATAGATATTGTTATATTTGATTCGACCTTCTTATATCAGTCCGTTAACCGACAACTTATTCGGTTATGTTTTATAGATGTTATCAAACTGTTAGTTATATATTAACCCTTTTGTTACGGAAGTTGATCACTGTCATAGTTTTATTTCAAATTTGAAAATATTTTAATATCTGTTTTTATAATGTTGGGAGGTCATATCATATTATCTTCTATGCGATAGTGATGCTAAGAATGGACCAATTAAGATTCCTATTTTATTGGAGTAGTTGGTTGACCATCTCTTATTTTAATATGAGGGGTGTCACATTTAACTGTCCAGAACAAGGCAACGCACAAGGGCAGTCTGACTTAAAAATTTAAAGGAGCTCATTTGAATGCGATTTCCCTTCCGTTGTAACGCTAGAGGCATCACATTTAATCCCTCGCTTCTAACGACCTTCGAATGGACCTGGTCAGTTATGCAATGGGATCTCATTCGAAGCTTATTTGATCCCTTACTTTAAACGATCCTTGACTCTCGTCCGAATAACCCAACTGTCGTTCGAACGACCCTCCTTATATTTCCATAATATGTCTCCAAATTTGACCCACAAGTTCCATTAATTATCACCAAGCTTTCAAAAATAATCAAATCATAATATAATCCCATTTGTAATAATCGAAATCTCATGACCCTCATTTCATAGCAACTAATATAGAAATTAAATGATATATTAGGGCGGGTATTGGAACCCATTTAGTCATATGACTCATCGGTTGAAACTTCGAACCAAATATGAAAATTATAAGTGTCAAAGCTTGAAAATTGGACGTTGGTTGGTGAACATGTAAAAAAGGGTCAAATGTTTTAGAGAGAGGCCCAACAACCTCATATATGATAAATTAAACTTATATAAACAACTCATGTAGTCATTGGAATCATGGATTTATGTATCGTTCTAAATTTTAATTTCCTAAGTATATAACTTTAGAATTGGGGGTTAGAGCATAAAAATGTAAAATAAAAACCAAAAATCCCAAAAAAGAGGTAAACACATCTCACTTGGGATAAAAGTAACTCTTGGAAACAACTTGTGTAGTCATGCGACTCACGGGATGAAACTTCGATCTAACTCGAAAAATTCTAAGTATAAAAGCTTAAAAATTGGGCATTGGTTGATGAAAATGTAAAACACCGAGCAAACATAACAGATATGGTCACAAACACCACATAAATGATCAAAGAAAATTGTATAAAAAACTCATGTAGTCACGGTACACACGGATTCAGACATCGTTCCGAATTTCAAATTACTCAGTACAAAACTTGAGAATTCGATTGTGGAGCATGAAAACATAAAATAACTGCGGAACGGCTCGAAAAGAGGCACAAACACCTTATAGGGGACTCAAGTAAGACTATTGTTAAGCCGTGTGGGGCATGTGAGACTAGTGTTAAATATTTTTAAAACTTGGACATGAGTCCGGTGAACCTTTATGTTGAGGGACTTTATTTATGAGTTTTTTATGTTAAATTGGTGGAAGCATTTATTGGTAGTTTACTTGTGGCTTTTGTTATTTCTGTTGAGTTTAATTTAAATGTTAAAAAAAGTTGGAATTCACGGATAAACGAAGGAAACTCTGTCGACATTTTCTAAAATTATTAAGCATTCCAAGTTAATTAACTTTAACACGCACGAATTTAAAAAAGGAGCATTGGAGGAAGAAAATGTAAAACAACAATCAAACGTATCGAAATGAGGTGCAAACACCTCGTACATGATCAAAGTAACTAGTATAAACGACTTGTGTAGTCATGGGACTAATGGATTTAGGCATCGTTCTAATTTTTAAATTTCTATGCATTATGCGTGAGAGTTAGGGGTTGGAGAATGAAAAAGTAAAATAAGAACGAAACAACACATAAAGAGGAACGAAAATGTCACATGGGATAAATGTAATTTGTGGAAATAACCTATGTATACATGTGACTCGTAGGCTAAAACTTTGAACTAAGTATAAAAGTTATAAGTGTTATATCTTGAAAATTGGGTATTGGTTGACCAAAAAGTAAAACCCAAATCAAACATATTGGAAAGAGGCATAGACACCTCATAAATGATAAAAGAAACTTTTATAAACAACACATTAGTTAGGGGACTCGTGGATTTAGATGTCGTTCTACATTTAAAATTTCAATGTATAAAACTTTTGAATTGGGGTTTGGAGCGTGGAAATGTAAAATAACAGCAAAAAAACTTGAAAAGACGCAAAAACACATCATACGGGAAAAAAGTAAGATTATTGTTAGGCCATGTGGAACATGTGATACTATTATTATATATATTTCTAAGACTTGGACATGAGTCTAGTGAACCGTTATGTTGATGGAATTTTGTTACGAGCTTCTTTTGTTAAATTGGTGGAGAGGATTTAATGGTGGTTTACTTGTGTCTTGTTGTTGTTGTTGTTGTTGTTGTTGTTGTTGTTGAGTTTAATTTGAATTTTAGAACAGGTTGGATTTTACAGATGGACAAAGTAAACTCTGTCAATTTTTTTTAAAATTAATCAGGGTTTTAAGTTAATTAGTTCGAACACACACGCATTGGAGGACGAAAATGTAAAACAACAATCAAATGAACCGAAAAGAGGCAGAAACAAAATTTACATGATCAGAGTAACTAAAAAACAACCCATGTAGTCATGCGACTCATGGATTCAGGCTTCGTTCTAATTTTCAAACTTTTATGTATAAACTTGACATTGGGGGTTTCAGCTTGAAAATGTAAAATAAGAACAAAAAATGGAGCGAAAAGAGTCACAAACATCTCACATTGGATAAAAGTTAATTATGGATACAACCCACGTAGTGATGAGACCCATGGATTGAAACTTCAATCAAAATATTAAAATTATAGGTGTTAAGGCTTGAAAAATGGGTGTTGGTTGGTGAGCATGTTAGAAAACAATCAAATGTACCAAAAAGAGGCACAACCACCTCATATATGATCAAATAAACTTGTATAAACAACCCATGTAGTCATTGGAATCATTGATATAGGTATCATTCTAAATGTTAAATTTCTAAGTATATAACTTAAGAATTGGGGGTTAGAGCGTCAAAATGTAAAATAAGAAGGAAAATCCTGAAAAGGGTCTAAAATATCTTACATGGGATAAAACTAACTCGTGGAAACAACCCGTGTAGTCATACGACTCACGTGTTGCAATTTTGATCTAATTCAAAGAATTCTAAGTATTGAAGCTTTAAAATTGGGTATTGGTTGACGAAAATGTAAAACAATAATCAAACATACCATTTATGGGCATAAACACCTAATAAATGATCAAAGAAAATTGTATAAAAAACTCCTATAGTCATTGGACACACAGATTCAATCATCGTTCCAAAATTCAAATTTATCAGTACAAAACTTGAAATTTGAGTGTGGGGCATGAAAAAGTAAAATACCTGCAGAACGTCTCGAAAAGAGGCAAAAACACATCATATGGGACTCAAGTAAGACTATTGTTAAGTCGTGTTGGCCATGTGATACTATTGTTAAATATTTATGAAACTTGGACATGAGTCCAGTGAACCTTTATGTTGATGGACTTTATTTGTGAGCTTTTTTATTTTAAACCGGTGGAAGGAATTTATTGGTGGTTTACTTGTGGCCTTTGTTGTTGTTGAATAATTTGAATTAAATGTCAAAATAATTTGGATTTCACGGATAGATGAAGGAAACTGTGCCAAAAGTTTCTAAAAATAATAAGTGTTCTAATGTAATTAACAGGAACATTTTAAAAATGGGTGGTTATAGGATGAAAATGTAAAACAACAATCAACCGTATCAGGATGAGGCGCAAACACCTCTTACATGATCAAAGTAACTTGTATAAACAACATGTGTAGTCATGGGACTCATGGATTCCGGCATCATTCTAATTTTTCAAATTAGTAAGCATAAAGCTTGAGAATTGGAGGTTGGAGCGTGAAAAAGTAAAATAAGAAAAAAAAACACGTAAAGAGGAACCAACACATCACATCGGATAAATGTAACCTGTGGAAATAACCTATGTAGATGTGCTTCTCGCGGACTTAAAATTTGATCTTAGTCTAAAAATTCTAAGTGTCAAAGCTTGACAATTGGGCGTTGGTTTACGAAAAACACTGCAACAAAAATGACTTTTAGTTACAATTTTTGTTTTTTTATTAATCATTAAAAAGTTGACACTAAGTCATTTAGTGGCAATAAAAGATGGTCACAACTTTGCTACTAATGATCTGCTGTGAATACCTTTAGGGGAATTTTTTTGGCATTTGCTACTAAATGTTATAAATTTAGTGGCAACTAGATTTTTCTACTAAATGATGTACTTTTAGTGAAAAATTATTTGCTATAAAAAAATAATTACAATTGTTACTAAAAACATGTTATTTTCCACTGAAAGGTTCTTTTTGTCGCAAATATAAGATCTTATACTATAGACACCACATTCTAGGACCCCCTAAGTCCTGCCTTAAGGCCCTAGCATCTCCCCATTTGAATACAAACCCTAGGTCATTCTCTGAGTACAGATCTAGAGGCCATGGGGTGCTCCCATGTCCAGTTTGACTCTCTTCAACTTCATTTTCAGAGAAAAAGCTCAAGGAATATGTGAAACACTTTGAAACCGCTCTCCAATGGTCCACCCTTTGCGTGAATCAGCATAATGGATCAGACGAACAGACCATTTTACTACCAAAAATCGATATGGAGGCCATTTGGTTCTCCCAAGCCCCACTTTGACCCCATTTAACTTCACCGTAGGAGTTAAAGCTAAATGGATATTTAACGGACTCTAAATCCCATTTCTAATGGTCTTCCCCTTGCACAAATCAACATAAATGTTCAAATGAATTGTCCGTTTCCCTCGAAAATTTATCTCGAGGCCACTAGGTGCTCTCGAGCATAGTTTGACCAAAGTTAACTCTATGTATCGGATAAGACTAAATTAATCTTGGAAGGGCACTAAATACCCTTTCCAATGGTACACCCTGATCATCAATCGACGTTATAGTACGGATGAACAACCCGTTTTACTCCAGAAGTTCATCGAGTCTAGGTCCTAGTTGACCAAAGTCAACCCTCTGATCTAAGAAAATCCCTTTGGAACATCGAAGTACCTTGCATAACCCTTCCAACGGTTCACCCCATGCGCGATTCAAACTTATGGTTTGGATGAATGATCCATTACTGTCCGACGACCTCCGATCCAAATGATCGACTGTTGCTTCCAAACAACATTTGAACCTAAGTCAACTACCGAACCCAGAGATGGACCAATAACTCTTAAAATTTTCTAAATTACCTTTCTAACTGTATGCCTTGTGCATGATTTGTATTTACGAATTGCGTTCTATGACCTTTTTTTTTTTTAAATCTACACAAGGTTGTCGATTGACATGTTCATTTCCTTGCCTATCGAGAGTATGTATAGGGTCACCAACTGATTGGTAGGGCTAGGGCTATGCCAATCAGAAGTCCCCCTACCCTATTAAGGAGGGCATGAACTTACTCCCAGGGCACCCCTCAGATCCATCAATACAAATGGTCTATGCATCATACTTCTGCATTCAGCGAAGTTTTCTTGTGTGGTTTCCTTTTCACCTTTCATTCCCATCATTTTCATACCCAATTTAGCAAAAATCTCTCTCTCTATCATCCAACAGTCATTCCAACTTTCAAAGAAGCTCATCAAGGATTAAGATTAAGCCTAACCCCTCCTAAGAAGGTTCAAACATCCTTCTCGCTTTAAATTTATTTATTTTCACATTAGTTATACAATTTCTTAATTTAGCTTTTAGTTTAGTTCATAAACATTAAAATTTCATAATTTATTAGTTAAATTGCACATACATTATTTTCTATAAAGAAAAATAATGAAAAAGAGGGTTACAACTATAAATTCTGACGGGATTATTCACCACATTTTCTCAAAGCTAAAAACTCATTTTCTCTACACACATATATAATGAACTCCCGTTTGAATCTATGGGATAAACCCCACCCTTGTGCCACATGAGAACTATATGGACTTTGATGCCTTTATAGGCTACATAGGCGTCTCGAGCTAAAACTTGAGACTTGAATTCTATTTTTCAATTTTCATATTTGTATCTTTTTCCTATTTTTCCTATATATTATTGATATATATCATACATATGATTCATACTTGCACATCTTATCTAACACATCTTATCATTTCATCATAACGATCAATGTCTCAATAAGCGCATACATCATATTTTCTAATATTATTTCATGAACATTCCTTTGGATGATCTCACTCCATGTTTCCCACGATGCGAGTTGAATGATTACAATCTCCACTTATATATACATGTGTACACACTTCACGAAGACATTGAGGAAAATAGTAACATAAGCCCATGAGAGACCAAAACGGCGAGATGGGTTCCTAACACCTTCCCAATTCATATCTTAGACCATGAACCTATGAAATATTGGTTTTGAAAGAATCAGTTTATCTTTGTTGCCACTCTCTCGAGGCGGTGACATATTCTTTTGCATGTTTTATGGAAAATAGGTTGATGACTCCACCTCTTTACATTACCCCACATCAATGATGGCCCAAGAGTTCCAAAAAAGGCGCGAGACATTCTTCACCCCCTCTAAATGAGCACGTACGCGCGAGACTTTCCTTCTATATATGTACCTCATGCTTATATCACTCTTCATGCACACACTTATAGATATTCTCTATGTACACTTAACACTACTTACACATAGGGTCACATATATCTACATGTTGCACACACCACTTAGAATATCCATGCTTAGGTGTCACTAGTACACACCACTACTTATCACACTCGTATATATCCATGCTCAATCACACTTATCACACACCACTAGTAGGTGATCCATGCTTAGGTTAACTACCACACACTAACTTTTAGATATTCACTCATCGCATACTCTCACGTATCCATGCTTAGTGTAATCTTCATGCTCCATGATAGATTTACTTTTCAGGACACTTGTAAATTCTTCCTATTATTATAGTGATCATCATGATAAGTAAAATACTCTCTCCATAATATACTAATTAAGAATCATGCATTCTTGCACACTACATCACCAAAGAGCATGGCTATTAACTAAATATTGAAGAATAACTGGGGGGGGGGGGGGGTTGATTTTATGATGGGCGCTAGTCCGACAAGTCATAGTTAGCCTAAGGAATATGACTCTCACCTTCCATTGGTCAAGTACATTCGACGTATATTGAACGATTCCTCCCGCATCTTACCGCTTTATTAAAGTTATGATCGGAGGTATATAAAAGGGAAATCATTTAGGTACATCGAGTATATCGAATTCGTTCTCACACGTGTTGTCCCCATAAGGTATATAGTTATCCAATTCATATACAGTCAGGTATATCAAATGGCTTGTCCACATGTAACGATTACTCTCAAAAGCAAGACGTCTATCCTCGAAGTCATGCCAAAGGGGTTAACCTTTCCACTAATGCAATAACTGCATTCCCTCATATAGGCATCAATCTAGGGCACTGACATTTAGCTTGTCGATTACTACTCGAAACTCTGTCGAAATGATGCCTAAATTTTAGTGGGATTTCATCTTTTTCCAAAATGAGACGCTGTCCATGAACCCGACAACAAGTCAAACCGTGTTTTACATATTTTTCAAACCTAATTTTCCCAGGCTTGGGTCCTGTTTGACATTTGTTTTCATTTAGGTAAACCTAATAGCAGTGAAAACATAAATAAGAATCATGCTCAGGTCATTCTCTCATGAATTCAACGAGGAGTTGGAGGTTATATGCTATGATTTGGAACTTCTCTAGAAAAACCCTAAAGAAAATATGAGGTTATATGCTGGGGGGATGTTTCCCATGAATTCATGTCGTAGTAGATATTTAACATGGAGTTGTAGGTTATATGCTGTTATTTGGAACTTCTCAAGAAAAACCCTAGAGAAACTATCAGTAATATCATAGAAAGGTGGAGGGAGAAACCTGGAACCATGACCAATCGGCCTTTCTAACAATAGCAAGTTAGTATTGTGAAGAAAAACTTCTTTCCCCATGTCTGAACAACGATGGCAGGATAGTATTCACCCCATTTTTGAGCCCTTCGAGAAAAAGGAGTGGAAATTGATAAAGTCTTGCCAAGACAAAACATGGGGCAAACAAAGTATCCAGATTGTCCACTGTAAGAAAATATAAGAAGCCTGCCAATTCCATAACTTCAATGATCAATAACATCTCTCAGCCTACCACTTCATGGGCAACAAAAAGTTGCCCTAACCTAGTAAGAAAATAATACATCGAGCTACATGATCCTCTCTCTAAAGTCTACCAAGCCCTATTGAGAAGAAACCTCATGAAACTGGTGGACCCTTGTCCATTACCAAACCCGCTTTTCAAATATTTTAAACCCGATGCCCATTGCATTTTTCACCATACTGTCGGTCATACCATTAATCAGTGCTTCCATTTCTAGAAACATAATCCAAGGTCTCATTGACCGAGGTACCCACTCCCTGCCAGCCAATCTAAAACCCAAAACCATTTATAACCCACTCCAAAATCACGAAAATGCTATCTTCCTAGAAAATGATCCGAAATTTGACCCATCTACCAAATTATACCAAGTAAATCACCTAAAAAACTCGTATATTCACCTAAGCCCCTGAAGGCTTGCCAATATTCTCTTACACCCTATCAATTTTGCCGACTAGGACCTATCACTTCTTCTAAGAGCATGCATTGCCATATGTACTCGTTCTTGGGGAAAAAATATGGATTTTCAAGCGGTACTAAACTAGCTCCTAGAGTTCGGGCTCGATAGCCCATATAACTGACCATTAACTACCAAAAATTTAGCACGTTGTTCGTGGAAATTTGTAAGTGGGCTCAAAAGTCAAATAATTGGGTGAAATTTATAGTCCAGATTATAACAGACTTGTTTTGACAGATTGGTGAAATTTTGAGTATGTTTTAGCTACTCGTTGCCTTGAAACTATAAGGGTTGATGATCCCTTCACTTATGCATCTGCCCGTTGAATGGGAGGATCTATATGAAGAAGACTTTAAGGTTATAGAATGCATTGAATTATCATGGGAGGATTACATCATTACCACCGGGTGGGGGGACAAATTTGATTATTCAGATGAAGAGACAAGATAGGAAAAAGGTAGCCCAGTAATCAGTGTATGTGGGATGATATCATTCGATCATCTTCTAGGAGAGATTAACAAAATGAATGAACAATTCGAAGTAGATGAAGAAATGGGTTTGTGTTCTTACCCTCTTTTGTGAACCGTATGATAAGATCTGGGAGGCACTACCAGAGTCCGAACCCTCAATAAAAAATAATGGCTAAAGGAAATGGTGTCATCAAGAAACTCCCCTACCAAAAATTATAATCGAGGATAGTAAGATCCTCGACTAATTGAAGAAAACTCAGTCTAACATCACTTTTTTGGAACTCTTCATGTCTTCCCAACTATAGCAAAATGCCTTGATTAAATTGCTTACCGGGCCAATAGTCCCTCCTTCCACCATACTAGAAGAAGTAGTGAATCTGGTCGGATCCTTAACCTATACTAGAAGGCTCTCCTTCTCTCCCTAAGTTTTATCCTAATCATAACTTTGCTCTCAAAATCTCTGTTGAAGTAATGGGTAAGATAATCCCACTTTCTCTCATTGACAACGTTTGCCCTTAAGAACCTTAAACTGCCTAGGTATAAAATTAAGTGACCTTGCTCCAACTTCCACCGCATTACGTTCTTATGAAAACACCCATCGAGAGGTGATGGGATCCATAAAGCTTACATTAGGGGTTAGCCCAATAAATCCCATTACTGAGTTCCAAGTCATCGACATACCTTCTTGTTTCAACCTTTTACTTGGTCTACTGTGGCTGTAATACCCCGTACTTTTGGCTATATTTATTTTTGGGATTAATTAATTAAATGCGTATTAATTTGAAAATTAATCCGGGTTATAAATACTAACGAGATGCGAGTTGGTATTTGATTATGTGCATACATGTCTTGATATATGTATTTGGTATTATACAATTTTTCGTGAGATTGATATACGGCATTTTAGAAATTTTGTTGAGACGCGTGTGACCGCCGCGTCATGGTATATTATTTTAATTATAAAAGTGATTTTTATTTCTATTATCCATATGGTCGTTTTGAGTGCGCCAACGCGTTCGGAAGGGTCGAGATAGTCAGAAAACACTAGCCGGGGTTGTAGTTTGGGTCCCGGGGTATTTTTAGGCCATACCGGCAACTTAAAGGGTATTTTAGTAATTTTACATTTTGAGACATTAAAAGTGACGAAAATTGGAAGTTTTAATCTGATGTGGATTTAACCCACTAAACCCACTAACCAACCCATATCAACCCATTAAGCTACGGAGGCTATCATTAGGTTTACAAAATCTCCCAAAGAAAACCCTAGCCACCTTAAGCCACCATTGGAGGAGAAGCTTGGAGAGAGGGAATTCTGCAGAAAAGCTTCATCAAACCTACACCAAACTCAGAGACAACCAAGGCAAGTGAATTTATTCCATTTAATTTCAGAGAATGTCCTTTCCATGTTACAAAAATTCGAATTTTGTATTTGTTCTTGGTGAAATATGAAAACCCATGTAGTTTGGAGTTTAGAACTTGAATATTTGGAAGAGAATTGCATGTAGAATGATAGGTAGATGATTATTCTCATGATAATTGTGATTAGAAGAAATTAAAACGGATTAAATTCTAGGATTTGATGATGATATAAATCTAGGGTTCATGTTCTTGATAAAATTGGGGATAAGTATAAAATCTTGTGATTTAATGATGTTTAGGATGCATTAATGCCTTAAAAGATGTTAGTTTATGATCTAAGCATGTTTTAGTATGATTAGAGGACTTAAAACATTGTTAGAACGAACTTTGGAGAAGACTTGAGGTGTTAAAAATGGTGAAAAACGTAACTAAGAAAATCTGGGACGAAACTGGCAGGTCGTTAGAAGCCCCTACCCAGGTCGTTCGAACGAGCTCGTTCGAACGAGCTTCTAATGAGTTGACCAGTCTCTTCTAACGAAGGGTAGTTTCGTTCGATATCTCGTTCGAACGAGATATCGTTAGAAGGTACAATTCGTTCGAACGAACTGGATCTCGTTCGAACAATCTCGTTCGAACGAGACTTCTAACGAGCTGACAGTCCAATCTCGTTCGAACAGTCTCATTCGAACTAGACTTCTAACGAGCTGGCAGTTTGGGCCTTTTTGGACTGTTTTGATTTTTGGAGTCCCGTAAACTTGTTCGAGGTTATAGATAACTGTCCGATGATGATGCAATGATAGAATTGGGACATTTGGGTATGTATGAGAAGGAAATTATATACGAGATTTAATTCAAGGAACCATTTGGGTTGAGACGTGAGTGTCTACTACGACGTGAGAATAGATTTTGGCACGTATGATGATAAACCGGAATAATATAAGTGTAAATATTATAAGTTAGTACGAGAAAGTGATATGTACTACGATTAAACTACGGGATTACTAAGATGTGTGTTTACTTAGTATTGGTATATGAATTGTGTGTATGACATACCTACCATACTTGCTATCACGGGAGGTTTGCGTTCGCTTAGGGCCCTCTAATCCTTGTGTTGCCCGGATTTAGACTGGTTACCTTGATGAACATAGGTCATAGAAAGACTTATTGGGATATTAATAAGTCCGCTGATCGTAGGAGCGTAGGTATGTGCATGACCTATGTGATGTGACTGTGTTCGCCTCCATTGTTTGTGATGTTGTTATCTGTAAACTATTCCTGAGAGATTCGGAATATGTAATCCTTATGTACGTGATGTACCGGGATGGATAGCAGAGTATGTGTGCACCGCAGCTTAGTTCTCTGGGTGCTTATATTGTATATTTATGATGTGAATAATATACACTTAATTAATGGGAACCTCTATGTTAATGTTGTGAATATAATTACGGTATTGTTTCGAGAAACATAACGAGTTAGCTGATAGTGAAATGTATTGCTTAATGAACATCTGAGTTTATGTAAAGCCTCTGTTTTAGATTGTTAACGCTAGAAGTTAATAGGGGAATCAAGTAGTATTGGGTAGAACTTATTACGGTTTGATTAGATGAGTTTATCATAGTAGATGGGTACTTACGTTAGGAGTGCGCAGTTAGACGAGAGGTGAGAATATCAGGTGAGTGCACGTCCTAACATGTACTTTGCATTTAATGTTTTAAATGTTTTTAAAGCACTTGCAGGTTTTTAAAATGATTTCCACTTTCGGGCTCTGACCCATTTGCTTTCAAATCTATTTTCTTGTAAAACCATTTTAGGTGCCCAGCCACAGGGACACCATGCATAGGATACTCATTCAGGTGATGAGCTGTAGCTGTTTATGGAAGCTACAGGGACTTGCTTTTAGACGCTTCTATCTTTTGGATTTCTGATTAAGTATTTATCAGTTTTAGGGCATGTTGCCCATTTATTTTAGAGACTTCTCTCCTTTTCAGTTTTCATACTTTGGCATGTATTGATTCATTATTCAGTATTTCTTTTCTTTTCAGTTGTGGGATTTGTAGTGAGGAGTTTTCCTCCAGACTTTATTTACAGTTTGTGATGGTTATTCTATATTACTTCGTTATGGTGAATGGTGTTATTAATCTTCATTACACTTGTTGCATGTTAATTAGACTTTAATTAAAATTTGGCACTTACTTTTTAAATACTAGGTGGTTAGTAATCATTAAAATGTTTTCGACAGTGATGCTATTAACTGGGCCAGCCTGGCATTTTGAATTAATTTAATAAAGGAGTAGCTACCCGGTATTTAATTAGTCGGGGTGTCACAGGTGGTATCAGAGCATCAGGTTCTAGTGTCCTTTAGGATCTGTACGGCTATTATTTTTTCGCTACGTTTCTTTGATATAGAGCCCTAAATTTTAGGACTGTTGTACTCTTTTTGTGTATGCTTCGTTCTTCAGCTATCTTAAGTTTATAAACAGCGAACTTATAAACTTTGTTCTTATTTCAGATGCCTCCACGACGTGCACGACGAGTTCCCAGGGATGCAACGCCCGAACCCCAGCCCGTTCCAGTTCAGGGCATGATGAACGCCGCTGAGGTTGCAGCTATAGTAGCCCAAGCGGTAAATGCTGCCATTGCCGTTGTTCAGCAGGCACCACCTCAGGCGCCAGTTGTCGCGCCAGTACAGGTTAATGCATTCCCGTCTGCTTGGGAGCGTGTACGTGATGCTTTTCAGAAAGCGCATCCGCCAGAGTTTGCAGGTAGCTCAGATGTGGTAGTCTCGAGACAATGGAGGAAGGATATGCAGAGGCACTTAAGGATGTATGAGTGCACGGATGTTCAGAAGCAGGTGCTAGCTACTTTCAAGCTAGTTGGATCTGCACTACAGTGGTGGGAGTCTATTACCACCATGGAGGAGAGGGATACTCTCACGATTCAGGAGTTCTGGGTGCGGTTCGATCGCAAGTACTTTCCGTCAGCTGTTCATACGGAAATGAGGAGGAGATTGATGAGTCTGAAGCAGGAAGGCAAGACTATGGCCGAGTATGAGGCCGAGTTCATGAATCTGTTGAATATTGTTCCAGATGAGATACCAACAGAGAAGAAGAAGATTGAGAAATTCACGGACGGGTTGACTTGGAGGATCCGTCAGCATCTGCTAGGGAACCTATCGTTGGCCACTTATTCTGATGTGGTTAACGCTGCATTATTACACTGCCAGGACCACCGTTTTCATATGGCTGAGGGCAAAAGGACGGGAGAGTCTAGCCATCAAGGCAGGACAGGAGGACATAGTTCCGGTGGGGCACAATCCATTCAGGGGCAGAGACAGGTTGAGCAGGGTTCCCAGCAGGGGGATCAAAAGAGGTTCCGATCAGGGAACTACAGACAGGGACAGGGAGGTTTCCGTCAGGGCCATCAAGGTCCAAACGGCCAACAGGGGCAGAATGGGCAGCAGTTTCACCAGGGCCAGCAAGGCCAAGGGAGGAACGGTAACGGCCACCAGGGCCGGGGACAGCAGGGACAGAGAGGAGGGAACTTCCCAGGGAAGTGTTTTGTTTATGGCAAGACTGGCCATAAGCGACAGGATTGTCCTGATAGGCGCAGGGCCCCACAGCAGCAGCAGCAGCAGGGTGCTCGCCAGGAGCCACAGAGACCTATGTTTCCCGCCGCTTTCCCCGCACCGCCACAGATGGCAGCATTGCCACCCATTCCAGCAGTCCCAATTCAGCAGGGGCAGCTACACTATGGACGTGTCTATAACGTCCACCAGGCTGCAGTTCCACACGCACCGCCCGCGATTGAGGGTACGTTTCCTATCCATGGCACTATGGGTCGGGTATTATTTTATACGGGTGCTACACACTGTTTTATAGCTACACACTTCGCGAAAGTTTTAGGATTGTTAGCTACGGCAGAGAGCACAGTGACGTGTGTCGACTCACCATTGGGGAGTGGGTCACTTATTTTCTTTATATGCCGGGGAGTGGGGGTAGAGATTGGTGGTTTGGTATTACCTGCAGACATGTTAGTATTAGATATGCATGTTCATGATGTGATTATTGGGATGGATTGGCTCGTAGCTTATAGGGCCATGATTGATTGCTTCAGCGGGAGCATTGTTTTTGCCATTCCGGGGCAAGAGATGTTTGTAGTGGCGATGCCTCGCCCAGAGGGAGGATCGACCGCTCATCTATATTACATTGAGGAGGATACCTCTAAGGAGGTAGTGATTCCTTTAGATTCTATCCCAGTAGTCAGGGAGTATTCGGATGTGTTTCAGGAGATACCAGGCTTACCCCCCAGTCGAGAGATAGACTTTGTTATAGATTTGCTACCGGGTACGAGACCTATAGCACGCGCACCGTACCGTATGGCTCTAGCTGAGATGAGGTAGTTACGGGATCAGTTAGAGCAGCTGTTAGGACAGGGCTTTATTCGCAGGAGTACCTCACCTTGGGGCGCTCCAGTTTTGTTTGTAAAGAAGAGGGATGGTTCACTGAGATTGTGTGTGGACTACCGGGAGCTGAATAAGGTCACGATACGGAATAAGTATCCGTTGCCTCGAATCGATGACTTATTCGACCAGTTGAGAGGAGCCTCTTTCTTCTCAAAGATTGATTTGAGATCGGGATACCATCAGTTGCGTATCCGGGAGGAGGATGTCTCGAAGACCGCGTTCTTGTCGAGATATGGTTCTTACGAGTTTCGGGTTATGCCTTTTGGTTTGACCAACGCTCCAGTAGTGTTTATGGAATTGATGAACAGAGTGTTCAGGGATTTCCTAGATCAGTTTGTCATTGTCTTCATTGATGACATTCTGGTTTACTCTCAGACAGAGGAGGAGCACGCCGAGTATTTGAGACAAGTTTTGCAGACACTCCGTCAGAACGAGTTGTATGCAAAATATGAGAAGTGCGGGTTTTGGCTGAAGGAGGTCCAGTTTTTGGGACATATCATTTTCGACCGGGGAATATCTGTCGATCCGGGGAAAATATTCGCGGTGAGAGAGTGGGGACAACCCACGACACCGGATGACATTCGTAGTTTCTTGGGCTTGGCAGGATACTACAGGAGGTATATTCGGGGTTTCTCGAAGATAGAAGGTCCTTTGACACATCTGACTCGTAAGGGTGTGCCATTCATCTGGAGTGATGCCTGTCAGTTGGCGTTCGATGAATTGAAGGATAAATTGACCTCAGCACCTGTGTTAGCATTGCCAAGACCGGGAGTTGAGTATTTGGTTTACACCGACGCATCTTTTCAAGGGCTTGGAGGTGTATTGCAGCAGGAAAGACAGGCCATAGCTTATGCTTCCCGTAAGCTTAAGACTCATGAGAAGAATTACCCCACGCATGATTTGGAGTTGGCGGCAGTGGTATTTGCCCTACGGATTTGGAGGCACTATCTTTTGGGGGAGAAGTTCCAACTGTTTACGGACCACAAGTCCCTACAGTACCTGTTCACGTAAAAAGAGTTGAATATGCGGCAGCGTAGGTGGCTTGAGTTTGTGAAAGACTACCAGTTCGATATCCAATATCACCCAGGGAAGGCTAACATGGTAGCAGACGCGTTGAGCCGTAGGCCAGCAGATGAGGTGGCAGGGGTGTGGAAGGCAAAGTGGAAGGAATTGGGACACCAGGATGCAATGGCCCGATCTTTCATGTCTGTGATGACCGTTACACCGCAGATTGTCACGAAGGTAGTACGGGCACAGGCTAATGACTCGTTCTGTCAGGAACAGATAGTTCGATTGCTAGCAGAGGGAGCCGAGTCCTATACCGTTAGCTCAGACGGGGGATTACGCTTCAATGGAAGATTGGTAGTTCCGGAAAGGGAGGAATTGCGACACGAGGTGATGGCAGAGTCGCACGGCTCACGGTTCGCGGTACATCCCGGAGGGGATAAAATGTACCAAGACATGAGACGACAGTAGTGGTGGAGCGGTATGAAGAGGGATATCACTGAGTTTGTTGCGAAATGCGCCACTTGTCAACTTGTAAAAGTGGATCATCAGAGACCGGCAGGATTGCTACAGCCGTTGGAGGTCCCGGTGTGGATGTGGGAGAGCATATCCATAGACTTTATCACGGGGTTACCTACGTCGCAGAGGGGTCACGATTCCGTTTAGGTAATTGTGGACAGGTTGTCCAAAGTCGCTCACTTTTTACCCGTAAGGACTGACTACACTACAGGACAGTATGCCCAGCTCTTCATTTCAGAGGTTGTGAGGCTTCACGGTGTGCCCCTAAATATCGTATCTGACAGAGATAAGATATTTGTTTCGAGGTTTTAGGAAAGTTTCCAGGAGGCCATGGGCACGAAATTGCAGTTGAGTACGACTTATCATCCGCAAACTGATGGGCAGACTGAGCGCACAATCAGATGTTGGAGGACATGCTATGCATGTGAATTATTGACTTTGGTGGTGGTGGGAGCAGTACCTTCCACTGGTGGAGTTTGCTTACAACAACTCCTATCAGTTCACCATTGGCATGGCTCCATTTGAGGCATTATACGGTAGGCCTTGTCGTTCCCCAGCATGTTGGTTGGAGGTGGGGGACAACAAACTACTCGGGCCGGAAGTGATTCAGGATACTTCGGCAAGGATTGAGTTAATTCGAAGTCGCATTCGGGTAGCTCAGGACAGGCAGAAGAGTTATGCTGATGCGAAGAGATTTTTCAGAGAATTCCAAGTGGGATACCAGGTTTTGCTCAGAGTATCTCCTATGAAGGGGATTATGCGATTCGGGAAGAAGGGGAAGTTGGCACCAAGGTATGTGGGGCCGTTTCCTATTATTGAGAGGATCGGACCGGTTGCGTATAGACTCGGGTTACCGGAGCATCTGCATCGGATTCACGATGTGTTCCATATTTCCTCGCTGAGGAAATACCTTAGAGATAATTTGGCTCATTGTCACATTGCTGTGGAGGACATCGATCTCCAGCCGGATAGCTCCTACGAGGAGGGGCCGATTGCTATTTTGGACCGAAGCGAGAGAAAACTGCGGTCAAAGATAGTTCCGTTAGTACGTGTTCAGTGGCGACATCACAATGTCGAGGAATCCACATGGGAGCGCGAGAATGAAATGCGCGAATGTTATCCAGAGCTATTTTTAGCAGGTACTTTCTAGTTTCGAATTTCGGGACGAAATTCAGTTATTAGGGGGGGAGTATGTAATACTCCGTACTTTTGGCTATATTTATTTTTGGGATTAATTAATTAAATGCGTATTAATTGGAAAATTAATCCGGGTTATAAATACTAACGAGATGCGAGTTGGTATTTGATTATGTGCATACATGTCTTGATATATGTATTTGGTATTATAAAATTTGTCGTGAGATTGATATACGGCATTTTAGAAATTTTGTTGAGACGCGTGTGATCGCCGCGTCATGGTATATTATTTTAATTATAAAAGTGATTTTTATTTCTATTATCCGTATGGTCGTTTTGAGTGTGCCAACGCGTCCGGAAGGGTCGAGATAGTCAGAAAACACTAGCCGGGGGTGTAGTTTGGGTCCCGGGGTATTTTTAGGCCATACCGGCAACTTAAAAGGTATTTTAGTAATTTTACATTTTGAGGAATTAAAAGTGACGAAAATTGGGAGTTTTAATCTGATGTGGATTTAACCCACTAAACCCACTAACCAACACATATCAACCCATTAAGCTACGGAGGCTATCATTAGGTTTACAAACTCTCCCAAAGAAAACCCTAGCCACCTTAAGCCACCATTAGAGGAGAAGCTTGGAGAGAGGGAATTCTGCAGAAAAGCTTCATCAAACCTACACCAAACTCAGAGACAACCAAGGCAAGTGACTTTATTCCATTTAATTTCAGAGAATGTCCTTTCCATGTTAGAAAAATTCGAATTTTGTATTTGTTCTTGGTGAAATATGAAAACCCATGTAGTTTGGAGTTTAGAACTTGAATATTTGGAAGAGAATTGCATGTAGAATGATAGGTGGATGATTATTCTCATGATAATTGTGATTAGAAGAAATTAAAACGGATTAAATTATGGGATTTGATGATGATATAAATCTAGGGTTCATGTTCTTGATAAAATTGGGGATAAGTATAAAATCTTGTGATTTAATGATGTTTAGGATGCATTAATGCCTTAAAAGATGTTAGTTTATGATCTAAGCATGTTTTAGTATGATTAGAGGACTTAAAACATTGTTAGAACGAACTTTGGAGAAGACTTGAGGTGTTAAAAATGGTGAAAAACGTAACTAAGAAAATCTGGGACGAAACTGGCAGGTCGTTAGAAGCCCCTACCCAGGTCGTTCGAACGAGCTCGTTCGAACGAGCTTCTAACGAGTTGACCAGTCTCTTCTAACGAAGGGTAGTTTCGTTCGATATCTCATTCGAACGAGATATCATTAGAAGGTACAGTTCGTTCGAACGAACTGGATCTCGTTCGAACAGTCTCGTTCGAACGAGATTTCTAACGAGCTGGCAGTTTGGGCCTTTTTGGACTGTTTTGATTTTTGGAGTCCCGTAAACTTGTTCGAGGTTATAGATAACTGTCCGATGATGATGCAATGATAGAATTGGGACATTTAGGTATGTATGAGAAGGAAATTATATACGAGATTTAATTCAAGGAACCATTTGGGTTGAGACGTGAGTGTCTACTACGACGTGAGAATAGATTATGGCGCGTATGATGATAAACCGGAATAATATAAGTGTAAATATTATAAGTTAGTACGAGAAAGCGATATGTACTACGATTAAACTACGGGATTACTAAGATGTGTGTTTACTTAGTATTGGTATATGAATTGTGTGTATGACATACCTACCATACTTGCTATCACGGGAGGTTTGCGTTCGCTTAGGGCCCTCTAATCCTTGTGTTGCCCGGATTTAGACTGGTTACCTTGATGAACATAGGTCATAGAAAGACTTATTGGGATATTAATAAGTCCGCTGATCGTAGGAGCGTAGGTATGTGCGTGACCTATGTGATGTGACTGTGTTCGCCTCCATTGTTTGTGATGTTGTTATCTGTAAACTATTCCTGAGAGATTCGGAATATGTAATCCTTATGTACGTGATGTACCGGGATGGATAGCAGAGTATGTGTGCACCGCAGCTTAGTTCTCTGGGTGCTTATATTGTATATTTATGATGTTAATAAAATACACTTAATTAATGGGAACCTCTATGTTAATGTTGTGAATATAATTACGGTATTGTTTCGAGAAACATAACGAGTTAGCTGATAGTGAAATGTATTGCTTATTGAACATCTGAGTTTATGTAAAGCCTCTGTTTTAGATTGTTAACGCTAGAAGTTAATAGGGGAATCAAGTAGTATTGGGTAGAACTTATTACGGTTTGATTAGATGAGTTTATCATAGTAGATGGGTACTTACGTTAGGAGTGCACAGTTAGACGAGAGGTGAGAATATCAGGTGAGTGCACGTCCTAACATGTACTTTGCATTTAATGTTTTAAATGTTTTTAAAGCACTTGCAGGTTTTTAAAATGATTTCCACTTTCGGGCTCTGACCCATTTGCTTTCAAATCTATTTTCTTGTAAAACCATTTTAGGTGCCCAGCCACAGGGACACCATGCATAGGATACTCATTCAGGTGACGAGCTGTAGCTGTTTGTGGAAGTTACAGGGACTTGCTTTTAGACGCTTCTATCTTTTGGATTCTTGATTCAGTATTTATCAGTTGTAGGGCATGTTGCCCATTTATTTTAGAGACATCTCTGCTTTTCAGTTTTCAGACTTTGGCATGTATTGATTCATTATTCAGTATTTCATTTCTTTTCAGTTGTGGGATTTGTAGTGAGGAGTTTTCCTCCAGACTTTATTTACAGTTTGTGATGGTTATTCTATATTACTTCTTTATGGTGAATGGTGTTATTAATCTTCATTACACTTGTTGCATGTTAATCAGACTTTAATTAAAATTTGGCACTTACTTTTTAAATACTAGGTGGTTAGTAATCATTAAAATGTTTTCGACAGTGATGCTATTAACTGGGACAGCCTGGCATTTTGAATCAATTTAATAAAGGAGTAGCTACCCAATATTTAATTAGTCGGGGTGTCACAGTGGCTTCATAGCATCAAGGGGGTATCTTCCTCTGTCCATCAAAAACTAAAGTTCTTCGCCAATGGATATGTCATCACCATCTCGGGCGAAGATGATAACACTGAGAATGGAAGTACCAGTAATTTAGTGTTAGAAATATAGCATGGAGCGAGTTATATGCTTGTTTCTGGATTCCGAGTCGAACCACTTCCACTCTTAATAGGAGATGATTTCAAGGAACAAGTTTGTCTAGGGCACAACCCTCACGACAATGTCAATGTGATGCAGATGTTCAAAACTATGCATTACATGCCTAAACTAGGGGTGGAATGATGACAACAGGGAATCGTGGAACCTATAGTGATGAATAAGGCCTTTCCTCTACGTGGCCTAAGTTATCCACCATCATCATAGGAACTCAGAATGCTTCGCTAACCCTAGTTGAGGAGAAGGCTAGAAAGTGCCAAACTTATCACAGGAAATTCCTTGAATGGAATATTCCTCAAAGAGGGTGACTATTATCCCTTTTTACGTCTTTCCCAAACATTAGTATGATCTGTGGATAAGAAGATGAAACCAGGGATGGACATCTTCTTCTAAGACATCTACTAATGGGAAAAAAGTTCCTCGCATCATATGCAACCACTCGTTGAGAAGACTACAATTGTTATTGAGATTTTTGAGGGAAGTGACTTAGAGGACTCACTCAATCTACAGACACTGGGCCTGACGCTCTTGATGATCCACTCAGGTGCTACAACATCGGATTCATCCATACGGATCAAAGCTACCGATGAACCCCTCCTTAACTGTAATGCTATACTAGTTCCACTTGCTGAAATGCAACCCAACCCAGATGTTTATCCTTATTCTTCCTCTTTTGTTGCTCCTCCCTTTTCGAATAATAATGTAATAAAGACCTCCTTCGATGAGGTTCTTAATGTTATTTTTCTCAGGAATGAAATAAATGAAGATTTTAAGTATCTTGTTGTTCCTTACATTAATTGTCTCTATTCTAATCAAACTCCAGATGATGATTGTTCATACCAAAAATTATCCACCTATGTGGACAAACTAGACGTGAGATGTTATGTTCTTACGTGATCAGAATCCTAGTCAACAGATAGTTGCTCGGTAGGTATGCCGAACAATATGAAGAATGCAGACCATTAATGCCAATGAACCGCCACCATATGGAAATAACAACCAAGGGTCTTATCCCACTTGGTTCACATAAACAACCATCGTATTCATTATATACGGGTGTAAATGCTGAAATGTATAAAGTCATTCCAACCCTTGACAATATAACCCTTGATCTTTGGGTCACTGTAAATACATTGTATCCCTTTTATAAAAGGTAAGATAGAATGGATTCTAGGATATTTTTATTTACAAGAGTGTGTAGCTTTTTGTGAACTCTAAAATAAATATCACAATAGTGGACATAGGCTTTCTTACATAGTCGAACCACTTTAAAATCCCATGTCTCTCTTTTATTATTTCATTATAATCCTATGTTTTATCCGTGATTATAAATTTGTATAAAATACATTTTTGGAAATCAACAGATTGACGCCATCTGTGGGAACGCATCTATAATTATCGTTCTCAATCTCATACACTATTGCTCAAGGAAAAATAATTTATCCAGAGCCCAGTGCAAGGAACAAATACAACCCGACCATTTTGTATGCTCCACCTACAGAAGCTGACCTAAGTGGGATTCTGGCCAGTATTACCAGGGGTCAAAACGCTATGCAAGAATCCATGAGATAATTGGCTTTGTCGTTATAAGCCAGATCTATATTCCTATTCAGACAGCAAGTAGTTTCTTCACCAAGGAGAGAAATGTCGCCTCTCCCTCCTAAGCATAATTGACATAGATATTCCAGATCATCACATGATAGGACTTATCACCTAGGAGTCAGTTCATTAAGTAGATCTTCAGAGTTCTACGATGGACATTCTTTCTATGCTAAAAGACCAAGAATCTCGAAAAGACTTTCTCCTTTTGACCGTTTGGAACCCCGAGTAAAGAGAAACCCTCCCAGAGCATTATCTAGGAACACTAAATGTGCATCCAACCATTGTGAAGGCTCATTCACGTTATGATCAAGCGCCCGATAATCTGTACACACCGAGCAGGCTTCTCAGGAAGATATCTGAGCGTAGAGACCTGGTTGGGATAGTTGAGCTATTTTGCATTAATTTGATGCAGGCAATCCATCATCTAGTCGATCAATCCAGTTATTGGAAGATCGACTGTGAGAAATGGAAAAAGCAAAGAATCCCCTGCAGATGTGTTTTATCAAATGGTACCTTTTTATTCAAGTAATTATGGATTTTCTAGCTCCGTGTAAGTTTAAAGCTCCTGTGGTTACCCCAAAATATAATGGCCAAACTGATCCAGTTTTGTACATCGAACTATACCAAAATCTCCCACTGACATTTATACATTCCCCGATGAGATGAGATGTAAAGCATTCTCAAGAACCATTATAGGATCTGCCCAAATATGGTATAATAACATGCCTCGAGGAAAAATTGAAAACTTTAACGAGCATGCCTAACTATTTATTAGTAATTTCTATTTTGAGGCCAAGCCAGTGAAGAGAGTATCCCATCTCTTCAGTGTAAGGCAGCGAGTAGGGAAAACAACAAGGGAGTATATCACTCATTTTAATAATAAGCAATTGGAAGTGGTTGATTATGAGGAGAAAACATCCATCACTGCTCTAATGAATGTATTTCTTCCCGATAAATTGTATTATGATCTGGCCAAATATGCTCTTAAAACCATGATTGAGCTCATGGCTAAAGTAGAAAAAATAATGAACGCTGAGGAAGCAATTGGTGAAAAACAGAGTCCATCTACTCGGCTTGATATAAAGGATCAAAAGGAGCAGAATACGAAAAATGAGGACAAGCTCAAAAAATATGGAATATATTCTCCATTGAGTATTAACATTCACCATATCCTAGAGGAGATCAAACACAATAAGGATTTGCGATGGCTTGAAAGGTTGAATGCAACCCCTAATAAGAGGGACAAATTTAAATACTGGGAATTCCAAAAGGATCATGTCCATATAATTGATAATTGTATCGCTTTGAAGAATGAAGTAGAATCTCTTATCCGCCGAGGAAAACTGAACAATTTTTTTTTATAGATAAGAACGAAGAGAAGCAAGAGGAAGGTCAAGTTCTCCATGCAAGCCCATAGATGACATGAAGAGAAATCATAAAGAGGGTTATGAAGATGATCCTGACCTTCCAAACAAGCTTAAATAACCAGAATGTGAGGTAGCTATAAACAGTTTTGGTTGATTTGATTATCATGTAATTACATGTGGTGATGCAGGAGGAGGCAATCACACTGTCGAGAGAAAAGCCTACTTAGGCCCAGGCCTGTTCTTATATTCAGATAATCAACCTGAATGAAGATGATCAGTCGAGGAAGATTAACAAACACAAATTGGTAATCATCTTTTATAAGAACGACTTCTCTAGGGTACTTTACCCCTACGATGATCCATTGGTCGTCAAATTCAGGATTCCTAGTTGCTATCATTGCCAGGGTTTTGATTGATAATGAGATCTCATCAGATATTATGTTTTACCCTTACTTTTAGAGTTTGGATTTGAAACTCAGCCAATTAGAACCTTACCACATGTCATTAATATGTTTTTCAAGTGAAAAATTTAACCCTCTTGGGGCAATTAAGCTATAAGTGTTTTTGGTTCTTGGTCAGCCAGCCGTACTAAGAAAATATGCCTTTTTATGACGGATAAAAATGTTCAATCTTCCTACAATGTGATCCTCGATAGGGTAGGATTTAAGAAATTTAACGTTGTGCCATCCATAGTCCATTAATACTTGAAGTTTTCAACTCATTTTGGGGTAGGTGTTGTAAAAGTGTAATACCCCGAGATTTTTGGGACAATAATTTATTTATTTTTAGGATAAATAAATATTATTTTAATTTGAGAATAATTAAATTGGCATTGAGGTCAAAATTTGAAGGTGTTAGAAAGTGATTCGAATGACGATTCTGAGGGTGCGGTTGTTTCCGGAAGGGTCGAGATAGTCGAAATGACTGTACTTGGGTCTTATTTGGGTTCTAATACATTTTAAGTTCCTTTGGGTCGAATTAAAGTGACCGAGTCATTTAAAGTGCGTATTATGATTTAAAGTTGTGTATTTTGGAGATATGGCTTAAAAAGCCTACGTGAGATAGAAATCTCCTTAGAGAAAAAGAGAAAGAACGAGAGAAAGAAAGGGAAGAAGAAAATAATAAGAGAAAGAGGAAAAAAGTGGGATTTCCGTCCATTACGCGATCTCGAGGAAGATTCAGACTCTACGAATTTGAGGCAAGTGATTAAACTTGCTAAATAAATGTTGTGTATCATTTATTGCATGATTTGCGGATAAAAATTGTTAATTTTGGGATCAAATGTTAAAACCTAGATTTTGCGTAAAATCTTAGATTTGATGTGTTTATATGGATTGGAGGTTATAAAATAGTTGGGATGAGTAATACCAAGGTTCTAAAAAACGCGGGGCGTGATTGAGGCGTGGAGGCCAAGCCTTAAGCCTTAGAATCCTAGGCGAGCCTAGGTGTAAAAAGGCGTTTAGGCCTTCTTAATATATTTTAATATTTTTTAACCATAACAAGGCTATTAAAATACAAAAATTGCACATATCATAAAAATATGTCTGAATATATGCAAATTAAAATACTATCTGATTATTTTGGATAAGATAATGGTCCAGTTTGTAAACAAATTCTTTAAAAGGCGACATCGTTTCACTAAGGCATTGTTGTTTTTAGAAAAAAGTGCGCCGTAAGGGTTTTACCAAGAATAAGGCGTGAAAAGCATAAGGCGATGCGTTTCTCCTAAGCCTTAAGCCTAGGCGGGCCTAGGTGGAGCCTAGGCGGGTTTTTTAGAACAGTGAGTAATACAATGAATTTTGATGTTATATATATTTTTGGATTGATGAGGAAGGGTTAGAAGATGATTGGAATGATTTTTGGAAATTTTGGGTTTTGAAGAAATTAACCCATTTTGTAGCTTGCTGGCCAAACCGAATCGATTCGCCCCTTCTGAATCGATTCGATAGGAAGCATACTTATAGGTCTTCAGGGCCGAATTGATTCAAAATTGAGGCTTTTTTGTGAGGAAGGAGGCCACAACCATCGATGACCTGATGGATCGCATCGAGAAGTACGCCAAGGTGGAAGATGTGACCCGCCTCAATGTTGGGGATAATGGCCGAACTAAGCTCGCTACCAAGGGTGACGACAAGGTTGAAAACCAGAAGAAAGGAGGCAAGAATGGGGGCAAAAATGGCTCCAAGAATCGAGGTAATAATGATGCTTCGAAAGCATTTCAGGCAGTGAACATTGTCTTCAAAGAACTAATCTACAAGATCCATTTGTTAAGATCAAAGATGATCCATTTGTTAAGTGGCCCAAAAAAATGGGAGGAAATCCCTCAAAGGGAAACGACGTGCTGAGATGCACTTTTCACAAGGAGGGAGGACATAAAACTAAGCATTACAAGGCTCTTAAGTCTCACCTCGAAGAACTGGCCCAGACTGGTCACCTGAACGAGTTTGTGGAGAGAAAGGAAGAGAAAGTCACTGTCAATGGAGAAACAAGACCCAACAAGGTACTCAAAGACGATGCTGGACATGAATGTGCAGTTATTTATGGGGCATCTGATAGGATGCAGATTCAAGGGAATTCAACTGAGATGGAAGTGAAAAAGCTTACAGGAGTAATGCAAGCTTTTCAGATCAATACAGCAAAGACACGGTCAGGAAAGCGTCGACGAGCAGATGACATCCACTACAACAAACATATCGTGTTTACAAATGAAGATATGGTGGGGGTAAGAACGCCACATCATGATGACTTGATCATTACACTCAGGATAGCCAACTATGACGTTCACAAGCTGCTCGTCAACCAGGGAAGCTCATCCGAAGTAATGTATCTCGACCTCTTCAGAAAGTTGAAGCTAAGCGTTGCCAAGCTGAAGGAAGCCAATGTCCCTCTAGTTGGCTTCGCTGGAAAAGTGACTATTCCATTGGGAATGATCGTGCTACTGGTAAGGACAGGAAGTGCCTCCAAGATGATCGAGTTTCTTCTGGTCAACATCGACTCGCCATATCAAGCTATCCTCGGCAGGGCGTGGCTACATGCAATGAAGGCAGTCCCTTTGACCTACCATCAGAAGCTCAAGTACATGACTGACCGAGGAGTAATGGAGATTCACGGAGATCAAGCGAGGGCGAGAAGGTGCTTTATAGTAGCTATCCTCCCAAAACCAGAGAAGAAGGTCGAGAAGGCCAAAGAGAGTCGAGGAGCAATAAAGTTTGATACCTTCAAAATAGTAGTTAAGATATGGAAGGCCGAGAGTGGAGGATACCAGGCTCCTACCCTCTGAGCGGGTCGTTGAAAACCTGAAGGATATAATAACCGGTGGAAGCAAGAAAGATAAGAGTTTCTTGATCGGGACTTGTCTTACTGATCAAGAGAAGAGAGAATTGACGGTACTACTGAGAAGCAACCTAGAAGTTTTCACGTGGGAACCATACGAGCTGTCTGGCATTGATCCTAGTGTAGTTTGCCACCGATTACAAGTCGACCCCACATTCAGGCCTATCACACAAAAAGCTCGACGAACCACGCTCGAGAAGGCCAAAGCTGTAGAAAAGGAAGTAGAGAAGCTACTGGATGTAGGATCCATATAGGAAGTTCAATTCCCTAAATGGCTATCCAACCCAGTAGTAGTTCAAAAGAGCAATGGGAAATGGAGAGTCTGTATAGACTTCACTGATCTTAACAGAGCCTCCCCTAAGGACAGTTTCCCTTTCCGAAGATCGACCAATTGGTGGACGCCACAACGGCTCACGAGAGAATGAGTTTTCTAGATGCATATTCGGGGTATCATCAGATCCCTTTGTATGCACCAGACCAAGGCAAGACAGCGTTCATCACTACTGTCGGATTATACTACTACAAAGTTATGCCCTTTGGGCTCAATAATGCAGGAGCAACCAACTAGTGGCTGATCACTAAGATGTTCAAAGACTAAATGGGAGATACCATGGAAGTATATATTGATGATATGCTTGTCAAGAGCAAGCGAAAAGAGGACCATCTCTCAGACCTATCAAATACCTTCGAGATCCTCAGGAAATATCGAATGAAACTCAACGCAAGATAGTGTTCTTTCGGTGTCCAGTCAGGAAAATTCCTCGAATATTTGGTTAGTGAGAGAGGCATTGAGGCCATCCCGAACCAGATCGATGAGATCAGTAGAGTACAACCCCCTCGCACGATACGAGACATGTAAAAACTCACAGGCATGCTTGTCGCTTTGAACCGTTTCATCTCGAAGACCTATGAGAAATGAAAGTTATTCTTCAAGCTCTCAAAAGGAAATAAGATGGTAGAATGGAATCAAAATTGCTCGCAAGCATTGGATGATCTCAAGGCTTACCTTAGCTCACCGTCTCTGCTCGTTATGCCTCAAGAAAATGATCCCCTATACTTATACCTCGTCGTCTCCAGTCACACCATCAGTTCTGCACTAGTGTGAAAAAAAGTAGGAGTCCAACACCCAGTTTACTACGCGAGCAAGACCTTATTGGACGACGAACAGTGATATCTACCACTAGAGAAGCTTGCTTTTGCACTAGTGATAGCTTCGAGGATGATGAAGCAGTACTTCAAAGCTCATACTACTTTAAAGCAGATCTGTGTGGAAGGTTGTCCAAATGATCAATCGAGCTCGGATGATTTGACATCCAATTTCAACCCATTAATACAATCAAAGGGCAGGCCCTCCCCGATTTCATCACAGAATTCACAGGCGAACAGCCTTGTGACTAACTTCAAGCAATAAAGCAAGTGCAAGATCACCCATCAGTAGGAGTCCGGCGAATTTTTATTGATGGCGCCTCAAACTCAAAGGGGGCAGGAGTAGGCATTATCCTCATTACTCCAGAAGACACAATCCTCGAGCAAGGAATTAGACTTGGATTTGAAGGCTCCAATAACGAGGCAGAATATGAGGCACTGATAGCCGACCTATAGAAGGCACAGGCGTTAGGGGGTTAAGCAGCTGCAGGTGTTCGACAACTCACAATTAGTCTCCCATTAGATAAGTGGTAACTTTTATGCAAGGGACGAAATGATTGTAGCCTACCTTGCCCTGGTAAAAGGTTAATGACCATCTTTGAGGAATTCAGTGTCCAATAGTTTCCCAGAGGATAGAACAACCATGTCGATGCCCTGGTAGCCCTAAGTTCAGTAATCGATTTTGACTTAAAAAGGACGATCCCCATCAACTTCCTCCCCCATCTGAGCATCAATCGGGGTAACGAGATACCAAACACAAAATACATGCTCCTGATTGAGTCAGCACCCAGTTGGATGGACCTTTTGAGGGACTATTTGAAAGATGGTGCACTTCCAAACGATAAGAAGGACGCTCATTAGATAAGAGTCAAAGACGCTCACTTTCACTTATCTCTTGAGGGAAAACTATACAAGAGATCATTCACCAGCCCTTACCTTCACTGTATTCACCCAAAGGACGTCGAGAAAGTTCTAGACGAGATTTATGAAGGAATCTATGCAAGCCATATTAGAAGGAGGTCATTAGCTTTTCGAGCAATGAAAGAAGGCTACTGGTGGCCATAAATGCAAAAAAAATCGACAGTGTATTCTCGCAAATGCGAGAAATGTCGACTACATGCTCCTATGGTCTACCAACCGGCCAGTGACCTAAGATTGCCTACCAGCCCATGGCCTTTTGCCCAGTGGGGGATGGACATCGTAGGCCCTCTTCCTACCACCGTGGAAATCATAATTATATGTTGGTCACAACAGATTACTTCACCAAATGGATCGAGGCAGAGCCTATGGAAAATATCCAACATGCAGATATAATGAGGTTTATATGGAGGAATATAATCACCCATTTTGGAATCCCCACAACCATCATCACCGATAACGAAACACAGTTCGAGAGTGGCCCTTTCTAGAACTTTTGCAGAGAACACGAGATTAGGCACTATTTCAGCTAGGTGGTCTATCCCTAGAGAAACGGTTAAGCCAAGGTTTCCAACAAAACAGTGATTGATGGGATAAAGAAATGACTATAGTGAGCCAAAGGTGCATGGGTGAGTGAGCTGCCACATATTTTGTAGGCCTACCACACTACCCCACGACGAGCAACTGGGGAAACCCCATTCTCACTAACGTATGGAATGGAAGCAATAATTCATTTGGAAGTTGGCCTACCAACCATGAGAACCACCCTTGTCGACCAAGGCTAAAATGATGCAGCATTACTCACTGAACTTGACCTAGCTGACAAACGTAGATAAGTAGCCCTAGTAAGCCTGGCGAGCTATCATCAACAGCTCGCGAGACACTATAAGAAGAAGGTCAACCCAAAGGGCATTCCAGGTTAGGGACTACGTCCTAAGGAAGGTCCTTGGTAGCGCAGTAAAACCATCAGATAGCAAGTTGGGTCCAAATTGGGAGGGACCATTCAAGGTAACAAGGGACAACCTACAAGGAGCCTATCACTTAGAAATGCTGGAGGGCAAAGAGGTACCCTGAGCTTAGAATGCAGTCAATCTGAAGAATTCTACTTCTAGTTTTTTTTTTCATTCATCTTTTATCGTATCTTTGGAATTGGCAACTCAGTTTTTATTGCTCATGATTAATAAAAGATTGTTTGGAATTGACATTCTGAAGTGTGACATTCTGAAGTATTAATTTTGTATTATGAACTTTATAACTTGCACACTTTTTCCAAGTGACAGGCCTATTACTAAGTATGCAAAAGAAGGGAATCACCCTCCTCAAGTCTTCGTTATGAAACACGAACAACCTCTTAGCATTGCCCCTAACAATATATGAAGCCCTACAGGGGACCCTTAGGCAGTTCGGCCAAAATGAATTGGTCGCCAAATAATGTTGGCTCCAAAAGCCTGATTGGATAGAACATCCAATGACAGGTGTGTCCTCGCCATTGCCATACTTAGACCTAAAGGAGTGTGATGACACGACCTAAAAGGTAAAGTAGGGCATAATGGTATCTCATAAATCATACTGGACTAGGAGGATACTCACACAACAAAACAACTTTACCTACATCAAATCAAGTCAACTATGAAGATCCCAAGATAATCCAATGGGAAATAAGTGAAGTAAAAGATATACAATGCATGTTTAGTTCGCGAAATTGCCCAAGACATAAATATTACATTACTTCGTTACATGAATAATGAGTTACATCCGGTAAAATCTTAATGAGGCTGAGGCCTCTGAATAAGATAATCAGCTACTTGTGCTCTTCGGCCATCGTCCGGATAAGGAGCCAATTCCTCCTCGACCTCATTCACATCTAAATCTAATATCTTCCTATGAATATCATCTATAGGGATCCACTGGTCATCCCTCCTGAAAGGATTAGGCCTCAAAATTAAAGGAGAGATCTCATGACGATACCAGAGTATTGAGTTCCAGGGGACCTGTAGCTCCTTGAGGGCACTCTGCCATCCCCTAATAAAGACGAGCTCTTCAAACTCTGTCAGCCTCGTTAGAGCATCTGTCCTACCTTAGTCTTAACCATCAACCCACACTCGCTGAGGTCATTTCTTGAACAGATGTCTCAGCCGTGTGATATCCCTTTGAAGCCTAGCAGTAATCACGTATGCTGGACGGACATCTTCTCGGAGCTTGTCCATCTCCCCAGTTGGACCCCCTACATCAGGACCAGCTCACAGAGCAACTGATAAGGTAGAGCCTCTCAAGATTGGGGTAGCACTACTCATCCCTGTGCCAGCTCATTAAATAGCCGATGAAGAGCAACCTCGTAAAATATGAGATGGGATGCTCGGCGCATGCTCCCTGAGTCGCGACACCTCCCTCCTCAGAGTCTCGTTCTCCTGCTAAAGAATTTCTCCAACTTGATTGATTTCAGAGGCTTTAGGAGCTTAGCTCTCAAAGTGTTCACTTCTTCTTGGACAGAGGCACCAACTTCTTCCATCTCCTGAAATATATCCTTCAGTTTGGCGACGATCTCATACTGGTCCTTAAAGCTCTTATTTCCCGACCTAAGAAACTCGCAAATCTTAACGAAGGCCTGACGAACTTGGGTGCTCGAGTTAGGTCCAAGGATCCTTCCCAGTTGAGAGATGGGAGGTATATACTCGTCTACATCAATCAACTACAAGCCGTACAAGCAGTAAAAAGAAAAAGAATCAATACCCAGAAAAGAAAGTACTTTCATTTCATTGAAATAAAGGGGTCCAATTACATCGATAATTAAAAAAGAGCAGTACAAATGAAGCAAAAATATAGAGAAGTCCTAAGAGCAGACTAGCGAGCAACCTCGGTTTATTCAAAGTAAGCTGGCTACTTTCCCTTATCAGCACTAATAGGAGTGTCTCCCTTAGAAGGAACAACTGTTGTTCAACGAGCAGGAGAAGCACCAACAGGAACAGTTTGGGAGGCGGGGGTAACACCTTCAATGGTTGGGGTAGGTGCTTCGTCTATAATAGGGTTTGGGCCTGGATCATTCTCGTTGAATAAGGGTGAGTCAATATCCACCGTGACAGCTAGAAGAGACTTGTTCCTGCACTTCTTGATGTTCAGGCGGATGATGTTGCCTATCTGAGCATCAGTATCCTCATATATGATAGCCCACCCGGAATTATATGAACTTTCCATAATGGTGGCTGCCGCAAACTCCATCCTCTTTAGATTCTCTGCTAGCACCCTTTTCTCCTCAATTACGGCTATCTTGCTCGTGCAGACCACGTCGTAGGACTACCTCAGCTCATTCAGCTCCATTATCACCGCCTCCTTTGCTCTATTAGCATCAATAAGGGAGATATCGGAGGACTTCTGATCCTCGTTGGTAGCCTTCAAACTAGCTTCCATCTCGGTGCCTTTCCCCTTCAGTTCAGCGTTCTGCTTCTCCAAATCTGCATTCCTACTCACCAGCTCGTCACGAGTACGGTAGAGTACAGCGAATTCGGTCATAAACTACAAATAAAAAGATATCATTAGAAGGAAGCATTGAACAGGATATTGTAAGTATTGAAGATTGAAAATAGACTTACTAAGGCTAGCCTCTGACTCGCTTATAGAGATAATTAGTCGATCTCCATTGCCTTCTGTCGATTAGCAGGCAAAATTGATTTCTCAACCAATGCATGAGCTAACTGAGGAGAGATGGCGACAGAGGCCCCCTAAGGCAATGTAAAGACAGGCACCAAAGCTTGCCCTGCCTTCATCCTCTCTTCTACTCTTCTTCTCTCCTTCTTCTCCCTTTCAACTCTGTTCTTCTCTTCTGTCTTCTTTCTCTCTTTAGCCTTCTTCCTCTCCTCCTCTATTTTTATCTCTTTCTCTTTCAACATCTCATCCTTCTTCCTCTTCTTCTCCTTATCATGTGGATCAGACTGAGAATCGGTGGCAACATCCCCACAGCCGTACTTTTTCTTCTTCGATCGCTGAGCAAGAAGCACGTCATCATCATCCTCGTTATCACGAATCAGATTCCTCCGGAGGGGAACCATATCTTCCTCATTGGAACTATTAGATGTACTTGAAGACTCTTGAACCGCTGAAAGATCTTACGAGATGAAAGATCCTTCACCACTAGAGCTCGACTCACTATAACCACCTTCAACACCTCCCCTATTATCACCTTCAGAGTTACTCTCCTCCTCGTCCAACTGAATGGGGTCTACAACAGCTTCTTCGGTGATACCCAACACAGGGATGTTGTCTACATGACGAGCGATGAAACTAGACCCAATATTTTTGTACTCCAGAAGAAAAGAAGCGGACGGGGGATGTTCACCATCATCCAAGAGTTCTCTGATGTTCCAAGCTTTGATCAGCTCGATAGTTTGGACCTCACTAAGAGCAGGTTCCAAATTATTTATCCTCGCTAAAAAGAAGAGAGAAGAATATCCGAGAAATCAAATATTAACAAGAATATCAAAGATCAGAACAAAAATTAAGCCTACCTATGTACTCCTCCCAATAAAAGGGGACCGTGAACCTGTCAGACCTCGACCCCTCGGTATGAGAAGGAAATTGCCAATTTCTAGCAAGAAAATCCTCTTGCCAGTAATCCTTGTGGGAATCAGGTAGATTTACTACCAATACAATGTCAGGACTCCTGGCCTTGAGGTAGAGCAGGCCAGAACTTGTTCGCGAGAAAGAATAATAGAAGCATATTTCTGCGAGCCCTAATTTAATGCCATAGAGTTGGTTTATTCTATGGACACCATTAACAATCTTCCAAACGTTTGGCGAGCACTCTGTTGGAACGATATTGAAATAAACAAAGAAGTGCAAAAATAAATTACATAGGGGGAAAGTGAGCCCCCCTTGAGACAGCAAGAGAATGTGAATCCAGTGGGCACCTTCTATTTCTCTAACATTTTTAGGGAGAGAGGCCCATTCAATGTCTACCCATTCTGGATTGTTATAATATTTCCTAAATCCTGTTATCAACCTATTACCTATTATCACCATTTGCATTACCCTAACTACAAATGCAAGGAGATTGCAAAAGAAAAGGCACAGAAAAAGAACAAAAAGGACTTACGAAATAAAAACTTGGCTTGAAATGATGCGAAGTCACAAGAGAAGATGATGGAGGAGATTGAGATTGGGAGATGATGACCTTGGAATGAGGGCGCAATGATAGGAGCTTAGAGGAGATGCTTGGAAGAGAAGATGAGAAAATATGACGAAGCTTGGAATGAGGGTATGGAAATGATGTTCTAAGTGACCTTTTAAACATTTCTAATCATATCGCACGAGACACGAAGCAGGTTGCCGCTAAAATCAAGTAGAGAACTCCAATCTTAGGAAGAGTTACACAATTTACAAGAGAGCCATTATGACAAATTATTTAAATTTATTGATCCCAAATTGTGGGTACCTAGATTTGCCATCATGGACCCAGACAAGTATCCCAATAGAAATGGCCCATAATCTGGGCTCCTCGTATCTCAGCTGAATTCGGTTATGACTTAGTCTACCCTTAAAATCTCATAAGGAGATATTCTAGGAGTAGAAAGTGGACGTGGGGAAGTCCAACACTCCCACTCCCCGAGAACAAACATGTGTATAACAAACCCTAAGCCTTGGGCAAAAGGCATCAATTGTATTCTCTGTAAAACACTACCCGGTGTATATAGAAATAACTCCAAGAGAACTATCGTGGACGTAGGCACTTCTTACTGAACCACGTATAGGCTGTGTTGTGTGATTGGCATTTTTTATTCTTTATTCCCGTTGGTGATTGCGCTTTCTTATTAATTTGTGTTAAATATAATTATCACCATAGTTAATTGCTAGAATATAATCCAAAACGATTTGTTGGAAAGAACAATTTACTTCATGTACGACTTCATCATTAACAAGTCAAGAATAAGATGTCTGTAAACTTCATACAAAATTAAAAAAAGTTTCAAACAAGTTTTACCCGAATAAGTTAAATGCAGGAAAACATGTGAACATTCCTAAATATTGGAATACAAATATATATTCCTCTTACACTTGGTCACGACTGATAACTATCCTAAATTTGGATCAATATATCTAAGTGCATTAGTAGAATCTATGGTATTCCAATCACAATCACTGATAAATAATTCTAAACTTGGATCAATATATCTAAGTGCATTAGAAGAATCTATGTTATTAAAATCACAAGTTAACTGATTGATTAAATAATCAGGTGTTGTTAACACGAAAATATGGATTTTTATTCATATAAAGTGTATTAAATTCAAATTAATAAAAAAAAGAGGTATTCAACAAGACGTATTCCTTTAGCCTTGGAAGTCGACTGAACTAGCGGCACTTTTTCCATTCCAGTAGGAGGAACATCCAAAGTATAGGGACAATTAATAAATTTAAAATATCTCAACATTCTTATGTTGCTGCTGCTTAGTGCATTGATCAGTTGAGGGGAATTGATTGTTTCATGAACATCATGTAAGCCGTAGTCTCCCAAGTATTTGGTGATTAGGCATTGGGGAATATCATCAATGGCAATCCATGATACGCCATACTTAAAAGGAGGATATTCACAGTCTAATTGACCAGGGTCTTTCCAATAACACGGTTGGTTATTACGATCATATTTTAAGCAATGTAAACTAGTTGATCCATCCCCATTTATAGCCTTCACGATGTGTCTAAGTAAGTTGATCATCCACATGGCGAAGAGCTTAATTGTAGCCTTCCATCCATACCTCTCTGGGTTGTTTGTGAAATTGAAAGTTTAACCTTTCAAATCGATGATAAAGTTTATTTAAAATACCATCCTTCACCTTCAACTATGCAGATTGGTCAGTAATGGATTTTTCCTCACCTTCCAGTTTTGTACACAAATCAACAATAGCTTGACTCTAAGATTTCAGCGGGGCAGCTTGGCCAGCTAATGTTTTCTGAGTCCTGGCCTCATAAATATTTGGTCAGCTCGTCCTTTACTATCTAAAAGTTGATCCATGTTAGGATTTCTTAAAAGTTTCAAGTTCCTCCATCGTCCTGGCATTCTTATTCTCCAAAAAATAGGCACCTTCGTCGGCACCACTGATATAAGATTATTTCAATGTATCCAATTCATTCCGGAGTTTATTATTCTCTTCTTCAAAGAGCATGGCAATATCTATGGCTTCATCAACTTCACTCATTAGCGAGAATTCTTGTCTCTTATACATAGAAGAATATTTTTCAATCTTCTCCTATAAACCCTAGCCTTCACTCAATGACTTATACTTGGCCTCATATTTGGTGTGCAGTAAAGCTTTGGCTTCATTATTTTCTACTTGAAAGTATTTAATCATCTCATGATAAGGAGCATTATTTGCTACAGCCTTACTTAGAAAACCATGGACATGAACATATGGTTCATTAGCTTACTCGGATACATCTGAACCAAGTATGTCGATGAAGTCTTGTTCGGATAGGTCAATATGTCCATCCTCCACAAGGTTTCTACTTCGCTTACGAAGGTCATATTTGGAAAAACCAATGATCTTCCTAGCATTGAACTAAAAATTCCAAGTGTGAGTAGGACACTGTGATTACTGAGCTAACAAGACCACGAGTATGATAATTCATTAAACCAAGCAAGAAGAACAAAAAATATGATAAGCACCATGTATACAGTAGGAGATGATTTCATTGATATCTAAAAAGGTGTTATAACTTGTTGAAATTGTTGATCAGATTGCATAATAGAGAAACACGAAAGAAAAGAACAAGGAGTTAAGCATTTCCTTATCTTGGGCACTACTTCCAGAAGGCTGGTTGGTAAAAAGGGAAACTTAATCAATGTTCTTCAAAGTCGACCCAATAGGATGAAATGAAGATTCCCTAAATCCTTCCTCACCATCAAATCCTTCCAACAAGTTGGGAGAACAACCTGGATAAAGCGTAAAAAATAGTCTAGACTCTGCTGGGGTGCCCACCTTCTTAAGTGCTTCCGACCAACCATACTAAAAGGATTTCTTTCTCATAAACTCTATCTGAGCAGAGGTTGTCAAAAATTTCTTATCCCAGACCTTGTTAAAAAAGTCTTCTTTTAGTTTCTTAGTTTTGGCCTTCATAGCGACCAACTTAGAGGACAAACCAACAACATTCTCCTCGGTAGCTTTTAAGAGACCTTGACTTGCAACTAATTTTTCCTCGTCTAGCTAGGCAACCAAAGATAAATTGTCCTCAATAGTGGCCAATTTGCCTTCTGCAACCGTCAAACAAGTGTCGGAAGTAACCAACTTTTCCTCAACAAGAGTGTCCCTGTCAACAGCCTTTTTCATCTCAGCATCCCAAGCTTTCTGCTTTGATTCCAGTAGTTATTTAGAAGCTTCAACAGACTTATTCAGACCCCCAAGGGCCTCTTTAACTTCTCCACTATAAGAACATACTCGCTTGTCCTCCTCAAGAATCTTATTAAAGTTTGTTGAAAGATGCATAAAGAACAATATCAGATCAGAAGGAGCATCGAAAGAAAAAAATAAAAAAGGCATCAAGAGGAAATTGATAAAGAAGAGATGGTTACCAGTGCCAAACTTTGGTAAGCATTTTCTTCCAATTTCAGTCAGGGTAGAGGAGAAAGAGTTGCTTTGTTAGAAAAATAGGTACTAGTTTGGATCAATTTCATGTCAACACCAAGATAAATAGTGATAGAGGATGGATCAACAATAGTCAATCCTTTATGGATCTTCTCGACCAACTCGTAGTGGACAACATAGCTCTTATCAACTTCCTTCTCGAGCAAGCCTTTGTTTAATCTCCTAAATGGAAGGGCAACAATATTTACTTCCTCAGGAATGATGACCTGAGGAATCATCTCCTTCTCATGAGCCTTGGGCACTTTTTATGGCTACTTAGTTGTCACAGAAGCTTTCTTGGCAGGAGGATACAAGGCTCCAATGATTAAGTCAGTGATTTTTCTATTTCCCATGGCAAAAAAGTGGAGAGCTAAGAATGGATGAAATGTCTAAAGACTGAAAAGATGAAGAAGTTCCCAAATCCTTATCTTCACCAACAGATTCTTCAGTAGAGGAAGTAGGGATCGGTTCCTCTTCAAGATTAATGGGATGAACAGTTGTAGAACTGGTGGGTCGATCAACAAACAAAGTTATAGAGCGCTTGTACTGTAACCGAAAAGAGGCATCTCTGGGGTTTTCCTCACCAATCCTCTGGTTAATGATCCAAAGGAATTTTAACTCTTAGCTATTCACGTTCCCTTCTTTAGGACACTTCTTCTTGCTCTCAACTGTGCAAAAAAACTAGGATAAGAAGTGATTGATTAGCATATCATCAGAAAATTAGTATAAAAAAAAACATAAAGATAAAGTTATAGAAATTGACAACCTATGCCATGACCCATTTGAGGGCACTTGGGCCCATCATACACTTCTCTAGCTAGTAAAGGAGCATGTTGCCAATTTTTAGTAATGACTCCATAATCAATGTAATCCTTATTAGAGTCTAGAAAATTAACAACTAAGTCCCTATTCACAAACCTAGTCTTTAAATATCATGTATTGTCACTAGGAAACCATTTATAACATAACATTAGTTTAGGGATGCCAATGTAGAACCCATGAATATGATTCAACCTATGAATCCCATTTACTACCCTCTAAGTATTGGGGGATATCCTAGAAGGGACAACATCAAAATACTGACAAAATTCTAAACAAAACCTAATACGGGAAAATGTGAAACCACACTCAGCAATGAAGATAGAGGGAATCTAGTGACCCTCAAATAGAGAAAACGGATCTACAGGTGGCATGGGCATCTCGAAATCAACCCAATCAGGGATATTTCATTCTCGTGTGAACTCTTATAATGAATCCCCATGTACGATGTAAACCATTGTTGTAGCAAAGAAATAAGGTAAGTAAAATAAAAGGAGAGAAGAAAAGTTATAGAAAAATGAAGACTGAAGCAAAGGAAGGATGCAAAGAAAACCTTAGAAACAGAGAATTTGGAGAAGAAGTAGACTTCGAAAGCTTAAAAGGTCTTGAAAAGAAAATTTAGTAAAGTCGCACCTTTTATTGCTTACCTGGGAAATCGTCCAAGAAATGATTACTCTATATAAACGATTGACATTCTGACAGCTTCACAATATGAAAGGTGTAAAATACCCATTTACCCTATCGTGGTTCACTAATTTTAAAATTATTTGAAAAAATGCCATTGCAAATAAAAATAGGGAATTTTTTTAAAAGTCCAACACGTTGGCGAACTCCGGCCAACTATGTGTAATACCCCGTATTTTTATGCTATATTAATTTGGGGATTTATTAAATTTAATATGAATTAATTATTTAATATAAATCCGGAAATTAATTATGTTATAATTATTAACGTGATGAGAGTTAGTAATTATGGGAAATTTGTTAAATATTACTAATGAGTGAAGTAATATATAATATTGGTCATATTAAATGTCACGAGTGAATAAAATGACAATTTTGGAAATTTGACTCGGGACGCGCCCGTGTCGCGTCGGGACTAAATATTTATGAATAAAAGTGAATATATTATAAGTCGCTCGTATGGTCATTTTGAGTGAGCCAAAGTGTCCGTAAGGGTCGAGATAGTCAGAAAAGTGTACCCGGGGGTTTAATTTGGGTCTCGGGGAGTTTTTAGGCTTAATTAGTACCCCGGGAGGGCATTTTGGACATTTTACATTTCTGGGTAATTAAACCCACGAAAATTCAAGGGATATATCAGATGTCTAAGGTTGTCTTCTAGGGTTAAAACAACCAAAGACAAGTGACGGCCATAAGAGAGGGAAGGAGAGGCTTTTCCAAGCAATCCAAGGACAACGATTCACCCGGTTGCACCGCCACCACCACCAACGCGTAGATCGCGCGACGGGGAACGCAACCACACCAAATTCGTCATCAAACCAGAATGTCAAAAATCCCAGGCAAGTATTTATCTTGCTTATTTTCGTTAATGCATCACTCATTTTAGTCTAGGGATGATTAGGATGAGTTTTATGGAAGAAAACCCAAATTTGAGATATGAAATCGCATGTAGTAATGATTTGAATGTTAATATGGAAACCCCTTAACATGTAGAGGATTAAACCATGAAATTTTGATGTTTTAGAAGAAGAAAATTCTCAAAAAAGACTGATTAGAGCCATGTTAAAGAGAATTCTAGGGTTCTTGAGATTTACATGAATTTTTGCCTGTTAATCCAAGATTATTAATGGAAATTTGCATGCTTTACGTAAAAGATGTATGGAATGGATTTATACTATTAGTAGAACAAATTTCTGGACGATTGGGAATGAAAAGTTTTTATTTGGATGGAGTTATGTGAGAAAACCCGTAACTGGTAACTGCAGAATTCGCCATACCTGCTTGGTCGATCGATCGAGCCAAGAGCTTCGGTCGATCGATCGAGCCAAGAGCTTCGATCGATCGAAGGTTCGATCGATCAATCCCCAGACCTAGATCGATCGACCCCTCCTGGCGGACTCATAATTCCCTTTTTTAAATTTGTTGAATTCAATATAATGAGAAATAATTCTTGGGCACCCTTATTAAAATGTTTTGGGAGATAAAGAAAACCAGTAGGATATATAAATAATTTTGGGATTTTTAATGTAAGACGAGAGTTGTATTTTTGGTATACTTACATATAAGGGATGAGGAAATTGTGTATTAAAGGGAGAGACCCGTAAGATAGTTACGTTGGAAGATAAATGAATACCTACTGAAATTTTCCACTTAAGAGGATATAGTCCATGAGTATTACGTAATATGTTGGAAAAATCCCTCGAAATAAAGTTAGAAACGAAGCATTATACGTGATAACTAATAATTGAAAAATCAGAATAAATGTTGCGATTATGGGTTATAAGATGAACCTAAATTAATATGATAAAAGTAGTATATTTATATGACTGTGTGTATGCATATATTATTTACATGTGAAAATCATGACTGCGCTACTTGCTATCCCTGAGGGTACCGCGCTGGGACGGTCTTATCTCGAATGGGCCTTCATGGGGGATATTGACTCGTACCCTAGAAGATAAGAATCCTAGGTATGGGCTATCGGATCGATAGTCGGACGGTCCTAAGAGACGTGAGGGTATGTACTGACCTCTTGGACTTGGAAACTATGCTTCGCCTCAATATTGTTGTGTATGTGTTAATACAATTCGAGAGTGATTCCGAACTTGTATTTCCCTTAGTACGAGAGATACGGGGATTGGATAGCAGAGTATGCACGCACCATAATTTTTATGTGGGGTTCTGTTAGAATATATATATATATATATATTATACGAGTATTTAATATATATATATATATATATGAAATTCTGAAATTTGGGAAACTGCCTACTGTGTTATGGTAAGTAAGACATGTATAATGACTCAAATTGGAAATACTTGTTTTGGAAAAGTATAATGGAACACTGGGAAACTTTATTAGTAAATAAGGTTTAAATGAGAACTTTGTGATCAAATGAAGTTATTTTCTTAAACAATTATACTCTTCGGTTTTGAATCTTACGAGTAACCTAAGATAAGTTAAACCATTGGGGAGGTTAGTGCGATAGGCGTGCACATTAGAAGAGAGGTGAGAAATTCTTAAGAGAGTGTCGCACGAATATGTTGTTGCATTGGCCTGTAAACATTTTAAATACTTGCTAAACAAATTTTAAATCATCTACACTATCGGGCTCTGACCCGTTTCTATTTCTCTTTCTCTCTTGTATATATATGTATATATTACAGGTGCCCAGCCACAGGGGTGTCTTGCTTAGGATCCCTTGAAAGGAACGCGTTGCAGGCCTCTTGCTTAGACGACTTCATTTATTTGACTCCACTCCTAGCATATTCATTTAGTGGGGCATGTGTCGCCCTTTCCATTATTCAGTTATTTATTTGGACTTTGTGAGTCAGTTATTTCTAGTATTGCCATTTTGGGATTTATTACTGTCTGTATGTTTTACTTTAAGTTTTAATGTTGGGAATTTAGTTGTTGAATGTTTAAAGTATTAGGATTATATGTTCCAGGATAATTGTGGTGTGATTCTTTAATATTGAATTGTTGTAAATAATTAAATCTTTGTGTTTAAAATAAAAAAAATTGGAAAGTAATGTTAAAAAAAAATTGGTTTTGGCACTTAGCTTATTTAATCAGTGTGTTTAAATTGGAATAGTTATTTTTACCACAGTGATGCTAAGAATGAACCAACTGTTCACCTTGATTTTAATTTAATAAAGGAGTGATCACCCGATATTTAATTAGGCGGGGTGTCTCAGGTGGTATCAGAGCATCAGGTTTTAGTGTCCTTAGGATATGTACGGCTTATTTCGCTTTCAGCTTAACATTTTTGCTATAGAGCCCTATTTTAGGATTGTTGTATTCTTGCTTTTACGTTTACTTCTTCAGCTATTTGAGATTTGATAATAACTGTAGACTAATAAATTTCTTCACGTTTCACATGCCTCCGAGATGTGCACCGAAGGATAGGCGTGCCCCATCCGAACAACCAGCAGCTCCGGCACAGGGTACAATATATGCTAATGAAGTAGCCGCTATTGGTGCCCAGGCGGTGAATGCCGCGCTAACTGTGGTACAGCAGGCTCCACCCCAGATTCAGGCAGTGGCGCCAGTGCCTTCACAGCTTCCATCTGCATGGGAGCGGGTTAGGGATGCATTTCAGAAGGCGCATCCCCCTGAGTTCTCTCGTAGTTCAGATATCATCATCGTCAGCCAATGGAAGAAAGATATCTAGCGGCATCTTCGTATGTATGAGTGCACAGACGTACCGAAATAGTTGTTGGCTTCCTTTAAGCTGGTGGGGTCCGCTTTGCAGTGGTGGGATTCCACCACCACCCTTGGAGGAGAGGGAAACGATCCCGATTCAGTCATTTTGGGAGCGGTTTGACCGCAAGTACTTTCCACCCGCCGTGCAGACTGAGATGAGGCGGAAACTACTGAACTTGAAATAGGAGAATTCTACCGTTGCTAAGTATGAGGAGGAGTTCACGAGACTTCTCACCATAGTACCAGATGAGGCACCCACTGAGAGTAAGAAGATAATACTGTTTGTGGATGGGTTAGCTTAGAGGATCCGTCAGCACCTTATAGGAAATATGTTTCTGAGTACTTTCACTGATGTACTCAATGCTGAGTTACTACATTACCAGGATCACCGCTTCTATATACAGGGAAGCAAGAGAGTAGGAGAGACTATCCAGCAGGGCAGAACCGGGGGTAGTAGTGCTAGTGGAGCACCATCTCAAGGACAGACTCGTCAGCACGAGCAAAGTTCCCATCAGGGGGACCCTGCTAATCGATTCCGTTCAGGTGATTCCAGATAGGGATTTGGGGGGCAGGGCCAGCAGGGCCAACACCGACAGTAACAGGGTCACCAGCAGGGTCAACAGTGCCAACAGCATTTTCATCAGGGCCAACAGGGCCAGTGGCGGGGTGGTAACGGCGAGCAGGGTCGTGGTCAGCAGGGTCAGAGGGGAGGTAACTTCAAAGGGCGATGTTTTGTGTACGACAAGCATGGCCATAAGCGCCAGGATTGCCCAGAGAGTGATAGGGCCCCACAGCAGCAGGGTGCCCGTAATGAGCCACAGAGGTCAGTTTTTCCAGCTGCCCTCCCAGCACCAGCCCAGGTACCAGCCCTACCAGTCGTTCCAGCAGCTCCAGTGCAGCAGGGGCAGTTATAGTATGGACGTGTTTATAACGTCCACCAGTCAGCAGCTCCACAGTCACTACCCGCTATTGAGGGTATGTTTCCTATCCATGGTACTGTGGGTCGAGTTTTGTTTGATACTGGGGCGACGCACTGTTTCATAGCTACGGATTTTGCGAAGGCCTTAGGCTTATTAGCCACAATAGAGAGCACTGTGACGTGTGTAGACTCACCACTGGGGAATAGCTGGCTTATTTTCTTTATATGCCGGGGAGTGGGGGTAGAGATTGGTAGCTTGGTATTACCTGTAGGCATGTTAGTCTTTGATATGCATGAGCACGATGTTATTATCGGTATGGATTGGCTCGCAGCATACAGAGCCATGATTGATTATTTCGATGGGAGTATTGTTTTTGCCATTTCGGGGGAAGAGATGTTTGTAGTGGCGATGCCTCGCCCAGAGGGAGGCTCGACCGCTCATTTGTATTACATAGAGGAGGATACCTCTAAGGTGGTTGTGATTCCCTTAGACTCGATCCCAGTTGTCCGTGAGTATTCCGATGTATTCCAGGAGATACCAGGCCTACCCCCCAGTCGAGAGATAGACTTTGTCATAGAATTATTACCAGATACTAGACCTATAGCACGCGCTCCATATAGTATGGATTCGGCAGAGATGCGAGAGTTACGAGATTAGATAGAGCAGCTGTTAGGTCAGGGCTTTATTTGCAGGAGTACTTCACCTTGGGGCGCTCCAGTTCTATTTGTGAAAAAGAGAGATGGTTCACTGAGGTTATGTGTGGACTACCGGGAGTTGAAGAAGGTCGCGATATAGAATAAGTATCTGTTGCCTCGAATCGATGATCTGTTCGGCCAGCTGAGGGGAGAAACTTTATTTTCGAAGATAGATCTGAGGTTCGGGAACCATCAGTTACGTATTAGGGAGCAGGATGTTTTAGAGACTGCCTTCTTAACGAGATATGGGTCCTATGAGTTCAGGGTGATGCCATTTGGCCTCACAAATTCTCCAGCCGTGTTCATGGACTTAATGAATCGTGTGTTCAGAGAGTTCTTGGATCAGTTTGTCATCGTCTTCATAGATGACATTTTGATATATTCACACTCCGAGGAGGAGCATGCCGAGCACTTGAGATAGGTTCTTCAGACTCTACGAGAGCATCAGTTGTACGCTAAGTACGAGAAGTGCGGATTTTGGTTGCGAGAAGTACAGTTCTTGGGGCATGTTGTTTTTGAATAGGGGATCGCAGTTGACTCGAGTAAATGTCAGCGGTGAGGGAGTGGGGACAGCCCACGACATCGACGAAAGTGCGTAGTTTCTTGGGGATAGCCGGATACTACAGGAGATTCATTCGGCGATTCTCCAAAATAGTGGGTCCATTGAGGAACCTGACTCGCAAAGGGGTACCATATTGTTGGGATGATGCTTGTCAATTGACTTTCGACGAGCTAAAAGACAAGCTTACTTCAGCACCAGTCCTTGCCTTACCGAAGCCGGGTGTGGAGTACCTGGTTTACACCGATGCCTCTTTATAGGGACTTGGGGGAGTACTTCAGCAGGAGGAGAAGGCTATAGCTTTTGCCTCCCGTAAGCTTAAGCCACATGAGAAGAATTACCCCACCCACGACCAGGAGTTAGCAACGGTCATTTTTGCATTGAGGATATGGAGGCACTATTTATTGGGGGAGAAATTCCGTTTGTTCACAGACCACAAGTCACTGCAGTACCTGTTCACTCAGCGAGAGCTGAATATGCATCAGCGCAGATGGTTAGAGTTTTTGAAGGACTATCAGTTCGATATACAGTACTATTCGGGGAAGGCCAATGTAGTTGCTGATGCGTTGAGCCGTAGACCGGTAGACGAGGTAGCGAACGTCTGGAAAGCAAAGGGGAAGGAGTTAGGCCACCAGGATGTAGTAGCCCGTTCCTTCATATCTGTTATGACAGTGACACCCGAGATTGTTATGAGGGTGATACAGGCATAGACCGCAGACCCGTTTTGCCAGGAGAAGATTGTACGACTCTTAGCTGAGGGTGCTGAGTCCTATTCTGCTAGTTCTGATGGGGGTTTGAGGTTTAATGGGAGATTGGTGGTTCCAGAAGGAACAAAATTACGTCATGTAGTGATAACCCAGTCTCACGAGTCCCGATTTACGGTACATCCTGGAGGAGATAATATGTACCAAGAATTGAGGAGACAATACTGGTGGAGTGGGATGAAGAAGGACATCGCTGAGTTCGTGTCCAAGTGTTCTATCTGCCAGCTGGTAAAGGTGGACCATCAGAAACCGTCAGGGTTGCTTCAGCCATTGGAAGTACCCATGTGGAAGTGGGAAAGTATTTCAATGGATTTTATTCCAGGATTGCCTACATCACAGCGGGGCCACGACTCTATCTGGGTGATTGTAGACCGTTTGACCAAGGTGGCTCATTTTTTGCCAGTGCGGACAGACTATCCCACAGGTCAGTACGCTCAGTTGTTAATTACTGAGATTGTCAGAATACATGGGGTGCCCCTGAATATTTTGTCAGATAGAGACAAGATTTTCTTATCGAGAGGATTGGGCCGGTAGCATACAGATTGGGACTGCTAGAGCATTTACATCGCATTCATGATGTATTTCACATCTCGTCATTGAGACGATATCTTCCGGATGATATGGCCCATACCCACATTGCGATAGATGAGATAGACTTACAGCCTGATAGCTCTTACGAGGAGAGACCGGTGGCTATTCTAGGCCATAGTGAGAGAAGATTGAGGTCGAAGGTAGTTCCACTTGTACGGGTCCAGTGGGAGCATCATAATGTGGAGGAGTCCACTTGGGAGCGCGAGGCAGAAATGCGTGAGAGATACCCAGATTTATTCTTACCAGGTACGCCTTATTTTTCGAATTTCGGGAAGAAATTCCGTTATTAGGGGGGAAGTATGTAATACCCCGTATTTTTATGCTATATTAATTTGGAGATTTTTTAAATTTAATGTGAATTAATTATTTAATATAATTTCAAAAATTAATTATATTATAATTATTAACGTGATGAGAGTTAGTAATAATGGGAAATTTGTTAAATATTACTAATGAGAAAAGTAATATATAATATTGGTCATATTAAATGTCACGGGTGAATAAAATGACAATTTTGGAAATTTGAGTCGGGACGCGCTCGTGTCGCGTCGGGACTAAATATTGATGAATAAAAGTGAATATATTATAAGTCGCTCGTATGGTCATTTTGAGTGCGCCAAAGTGTCCGAAAGGGTCGAGATAGTCAGAAAAGTGTACCCTGGGGTTTAATTTGGGTCTCGGGGCATTTTTAGGCTTAATTAGTACCCCAGGAGGGCATTTTGGACATTTTACATTTTTGGGTAATTAAACCCACGAAACTTCAAGGGATATATCAGATGTCTAAGGTTGTCTTCTAGGGTTAAAACAACCAAAGACAAGTGACGGACATAGGAGAGGGAAGGAGAGGCTTTTCCAAGCAATCCAAGGCCAACGATTCACCCGGTTGCACTGCCACCACCACCAACGCGTAGATCGCGTGACGGGGAACGCAACCACACATAATTCGTCATCAAACCAGAATGTTAAAAATCCCAGGCAACTATTTATCTTTCTTATTTTCGTTAATGCATCACTCATGTTAGTCTAGTGATGATTAGGATGAGTTTTATGGAAGAAAATCCAAATTTGAGATAGGAAATCGCATGTAGTAATGATTTGAATGTTAATCTGGAAACCCCTTAACATGTAGAGGATTAAACCACGAAATTTTGATGTTTTAGAAGAAGAAAATTCTGGAAAAAGACTGATTAGAACCATGTTAAAGAGAATTCTAGGGTTCTTGAGATTTACATGAATTTTATCCTGTTAAGCCATGATTATTAATGGAAATTTGCATGCTTTACGTAAACGATGTATGGAATGGATTTATACTATTAGTAGTACAAATTTCTGGTTGATTGGGAATGAAAAGTTTCGATTTGGATGGAGTTATGTGAGAAAACCCGTAACTGGTAACTGCAGAATTCGCCATGCCTGCTTGATCGATCGATCGAGCCAAGAGCTTCGATCGATCGACCCCTCCTAGAAGACTCATAATTCCCATTTTTAAATTAGTTGAATTCAATTTAATGAGAAATAATTCTTGGGCACCCTTATTAAAATGTTTTGGGAGATAAAGAAGACCAGTAGGATATATAAATAATTTTGGGATTTTTAATGTAAGACGATAGTTGAATTTTAGGGATACTTACATATAAGGGATGAGGAAACTGTGTATTAAAGGGAGAGACGCATAAGATAGTTACGTTGGAACATAAATGAATACCTACTGAATTTTTCCACTTGAGAGGATAGAGTCCATGAGTATTACGTAATAAGTAGGAAAAATCCCTCGAAATAAAGTTATAAACGAACCGTTATACGTGATAACTAATAATGGTAAAATCAGAATAAATGTTGCGATTATGGGTTATGAGATGAACCTAAATTTATATGATAAAAGTAGTCTATTTATATGACTGTGTGTATGCATATGTTATATACATGTGAAAATCATGCCCACGCTACTTGCTATCCCTGACGTTACCGCGCTGGGACGGTCTTATCTCGAATGGGCCTTCATGGGGGATATTGACTCGTACCCTAGACGATAGGAATCCTAGGTACGAGCTATCGGATCGGTAGTCGGACGGTCCTAAGAGACGTGAGGGTATGTACTGACCTCTTGGACTTGGAAACTATTCTTCACCTCAATATTGTTGTGTATGTGTTAATACAATTCGAGAGTGATTTCGAACTTTTATTTCCCTTAGTACGAGAGATATGGGGATTGAATAGCAGAGTATGCACGCACCATAATTTTTATGTGGGATGATGTTAGAATATATATATTATACGAGTATTTAATATATATATATATATATGAAATTCTGAAATTTGGGAAACTGCCTACTGTGTTATTGTAAGTAAGACATGTATAATGACTCAAATTGGAAATACTTGTTTTGGAAAAGTATAATGGAACACTGGGAAACTTTATTAGTAAATAAGGTTTAAATGAGAACTTTGTGATCAAATGAAGTTATTTTCTTAAACAATTATATTCTTCGGTTTTGAATCTTACGAGTAACCTAAGATAAGTTAAACCATTGGGGAGGTTAGTGCGATAGGCGTGCACATTAGAAGAGAGGTGAGAAATTCTCAAGAGAGTGTCGGACTAATATGTTGTTGCATTGGCCTGTAAACATTTTAAATACTTGCTAAACAAAATTTAAATCATCTACACTATCGGGCTCTGACCCGTTTCTATTTATCTTTCTCCCTTGTATATATATGTATATATTAAAGGTGCCCATCCACAGGGGCGTCTTGCTTAGGATCCCTTGGAAGGAACGCGCTGCAGCTTAGGTGGGAGTTGCAGGCCTCTTGCTTTGACGACTTCATTTATTTGACTCCACTCCTAGCATATTCATTTAGTGGTGCATGTGTCGCCCTTTCCATTATTCAGTTGTTACTTTGGACTTTGTGATTCAGTTATTTCTAGTATTGTCATTTTGGGATTTATTACTATCTGGATGTTTTACTTTAAGTTTTAATGTTGGGAATTTAGTTGTCGAATGTTTAGTTGTTGGGAATTAAATCAAGGTGAACAGTTGGTTCATGCTTAGCATCACTGTCGAAAAATAACTTTTCCAATTTAAACACCCTAATTAATTAAGCGAAGTGTCAAAACCATTATTAAACATTACTTTTCAAATTTATTTTCTTTTATTTTATTTTAAACCAAGATTTAAATCTTTACTATAATTAGTTATTAAAGAATCACACCACAAATATCTTGGAACATATAATCCAAATAATTTAAACATTCAACAACTAAATCCCAACATTTAATACTCAAATGAAAACATCCTAACAATAATAATTCCCAAGGAATAAAATACTGAAAATAAATGAATCAAAATGTCTAATAAAACAACTGGATAATGGAAACGGGTGACACATGCCCAACTGAATAAATATGATAAGAGTGGAATCAAATAAACGAAGTCATCTAAGCAAGAGGCCTGCAACTCCCACCTAAGCTGCAGCACGTCCCTTCCAAAGGATCCTATGCAAGACGCCCCTGTGGCTGGGCACCTGTAATATATACATATATATATACAAGAGAGAAAGGAAAATAGAAACGGGTCAGAGCCCGATAGTGTACATTATTTAAAATTTGTTTAGCAAGTATTTAAAATGTTTATAGGCCAATTCAACAACATATTAATGTGACACACTCTTGAGAAATTCTCACCTCTCTTCTAATGTGCACACCTATCGCACTAACCTTCCCAACGGTTGATCCTTCTTATATATCACTAATCTTCCCCATGGTTTAACTTATCTTAGGTTACTCATAAGATCTAAAACTGAACAATATAATTGTTTAAAAGGAAAATTTCATTCAGTAACAAAGCTCTCATTTTTAAATTTATTTATTAATAAAGTTTCCCAGTGTCATATTATACTTTTCAAAACAAGTATTTCCAACATTATTCATTTCTTACTTACCATAAACACAATAGGAAGTTCCACATTTCAGAATTTCATATATATATATATATTAAATACTCGTATAATATATATATTCTAATAGAACCCCAAATAAAAATTATGGTGCGGGCATACTCTGCTATCCAATCCCCGTATCAATCGTACTAAGGGAAATACAAGTTCGGAATCACTTTCGAACTGTATTAATACATACACAAACAATATTGAGGAGAAGCATAGTTTCCAAGTCCAAGAGGTCAGCACATACCCTCGCATCTCTTAGGACCGTGACTATCGATTCGATAGCCTGTACCTAGGATTCCTATCTTCTAGGGTACGAGTCAATATCCCCCATGAAGGCCCATTCGAGATAAGACCGTCCCAGCGTGGTAACCTCATGGATAATAAGTAGTGCGGGCATGATTTTCACATGTATATAATATATGCATACACAAAGTCATATAAATATACTACTTCTATCATATCAATTTAGGTTCATCCCATAACCCATAATCACGACATTTATCCTTATTTTACCATTATTTGTTATCACGTATAACGGTTCGTCTCTAACTTTAATTCGAGGGGTTGTGATCAAATGACGTTACTTTCTTAAACAATTATATTCTTCGGTTTTGAATCTTACGAGTAACCTAAGATAACTTAAACCATTGGGGAGGTTAGTGCGATAGGTGTTCACATTAGAAGAGAGGCGAGAAATTCTCAAGAGAGTGCCGCAGTAATATGTTGTTGCATTGGCCTGTAAACATTTTAAATACTTGCTAACCAAATTTTAAATCATCTACACTATCGCGCTCTGACCCGTTTCTATTTCTCTCTCTCTACTATATATATTTATATATTACAGGTGCCCAGCCACAGGGGGGTCTTGCATAGGATCCTTTGGAAGGAATGTGTTGCAGCTTAGGTGGGAGTTGCAGGCCCCTTGCTTAGACGACTTCTTTTATTTGACTCCACTCCTAGCTTATTCATTTAGAGGGGCATGTGTCAACCTTTCCACTATTCAGTTGTTTATTTGGACATTGTGATTCAAATATTTCTAGTATTGTCACTTTGGGATTTATTAGTGTCTAGATGTTTTACTTTAGGTTTTAAATGTTGGGATTTAGTTGTTGAATGTTTAAATTATTTGGACTATATGTTTTAGGATTATTGTGGTGTGATTCTTTAAATATTGAATTGTTGTAAATAATTAAATCTTTGTTTTCAAAATAAAATTTGGAAAGTAATGTTAAAAAAAAAATAGTTTTGACACTTAACCTAATTAATTAGTGTGTTTAAATTGGAATAGTTATTTTTACGATAGTGATGCTAAGAATGAACCAACTGTTCACCTTGATTTTAATTTAATAAAGGAGTGATCGCCCGGTATTTAATTAGGCGGGGTGTCTCAAGTGGTATCAGAGCATCAGGTTCTAGTGTCCTTAGGATCTGTACGGCGTATTTCTCTTTCAGCTTAACATTTTTTTTTCTATAGAGCCCTAATTTAGGATTGTTGTATTCTTGATTTTACGTTAACGTCTTCAGCTATTTGAGATTTGATATTAACTGAACACTAATAAATTTCTTCACGTTTCAGACGCCTCCGAGACGTGCACCAAAGGATAGGCGTGCCCAAGCCGAGCAGCCAGCAGCTCCGGCACAGGGTACTATGAATGCTAATGAGGTAGCCGCTATTGTTGCTCAGGCGGTTAATGCCGCGCTAGCGGTGGTTCTGCAGGCTCCACCCCAGATTTAAGCAGTGGTTCCAGTACCTGCACAACTTCCATCTTCATGGGAGCGGGTTAGGGATGCCTTTCAGAAGGCGCATCCGCCTAAGTTCTCTGGTAGTTCAGATATCATAATCGTCAGCCAATGGAAGAAAGATATCCAGTGGCATCTTCGTATGTATGAGTGCACAGACATGCAGAAATAGTTGTTGGCTTCCTTTAAGCTGGTGGGGAACGCTTTGCAGTGGTGGGAGTCCACCACCACCTTGGAGGAGAGGGACACGATCCCGATTCAGTCATTTTGGTAGTGGTTTGACCGCAAGTACTTTCCACCCGCCGTGTAGACTGAGATGAGGCAGAAACTACTGAACTTGAAACAGGAGAATTCTACCGTTGCTGAGTATGAGGAGGAGTTCATGAGACTTCTCACAATAGTGCCAGATGAGGCACCCACTGAGAGTAAGAAGATAATGCGGTTTGTGGACGGGTTAGCTTGGAGGATCCGTCAGCACCTTATAGGAAATCTGTCTGTGAGTACATTCACTGATGTACTCATTGTTGCGTTACTACATTGTCAGGATCACCACTTCCATCTACAGGGAAGTAAGAGAGCAGGAGAGTCCAGCCAACAGGGCAGGACCGGGGGTAGTAGTGCTAGTGGAGCACCATCTCAAGGACAAACTCGTCAGCACGAGTAGAGTTCCCATCAGGGGGACCCTGTTAAGCGATTCCATTCAGGTGATTCCAGATAGGGATTTGGGGGTTATAGGGAGGGCCAGCCTAATCAGCAGGGCCATCCTAATCAGCAGGGCCAGCACTGACAATAACAGGGTTAGCAGCAAGGCCAACAAGGCCAGTGGCGGGGTGGTAACGGCCAGCAGGGCCGTGGTCAGCTGGGTCAGAGGGGAGGTAACTTCAGAGGGAGATGTTTTGTGTGCGGAAAGAATGGCCATAAGATATGTGAGGGTATGTACTGACCTCTTGGACTTGGAAACTATGCTTCGCCTCAATATTGTTGTGTATGTGTTAATACAGTTCGAGAGTGATTCTGAACTTGTATTTCCCTTAGTACGAGAGATACGGGGATTGTATAGCAGAGTATGCACGCACCATAATTTTTATGTGGGGTGCTGTTAGAATATATATATTATACTAGTATTTAATATATATATGAAATTCTAAAATTTGGGAAACTGCCTACTGTGTTATGGTAAGTAAGACATGTATAACGACTCAAATTGGAAATACTTGTTTTGGAAAAGTATAATGGAACACTGGGAAACTTTATTAGTAAATAAGGTTTAAATGAGAACTTTGTGATCAAATGAAGTTATATTCTTAAACAATTATATTCTTCGGTTTTGAATCTTACGAGTAACCTAAGATAAGTTAAACCATTGGGGAGGTTAGTGCGATAGGCGTGCACATTAGAAGAGAGGTGATAAATTCTCAAGAGAGTGCTGCACTAATATGTTGTTGCATTGGCCTGTAAACATTTTAAATACTTTCTAAACAAATTTTAAATCATCTACACTATCGGGCTCTGACCCGTTTCTATTTCTCTCTCTCTTGTATATATTTGTATATATTACAGGTGCCCAGCCACAGGGGCGTCTTGCATAGGATCCTTTGGAAGGAACGTGTTGCAACTTAGGTGGGAGTTGTAGGCCTCTTGCTTAGACGACTTCATTTATTTGACTCCACTCCTAGCATATTCATTTAGTGGGGCATGTGTCGCCCTTTCCATTATTCAGTTTATTATTTGGACATTGTGATTCAAATATTTCTAGTATTGTCACTTGGGGATTTATTATTGTCTGGATGTTTTACTTTAAGTTTTAAATGTTGGGATTTAGTTGTTGAATGATTAAATTATTTGGATTATATGTTTCGATTTAGGTATACGACAACTCTCGGGGCTTGAGTTTTGGGGTTCATTGCATGGTTAGCCATTTTTGGAGATAGAAAATTTTAGGTGATATTCGTGATAGGTTTCGAGATTTGATGTGAGGAATTTATGTTTGGAGACGATATTATTTTTGGAGATTGTTAGCCTGATTTTTTAGAGTTAGGCATTCAGCGAATTTCGAGGGCGAAATTCTATTGTTAGTGGGGAAATGTAACAACCCGCGTAATTTTGGGCTATTTTAATTAATTTCTGGAAAATGGAGGAAAATAAAGTTTTTGATAAAATTATTTTTATTGCTCAAATATGTTGGTTATTATTTTTAAAGGCAAGAATTTCAAACAGTTTCGAAAACGGAGAGCTTCGATCGATCGAAGGTTCGATCGATCGAGCCCCAGACCTCGATCGATCAACCCCTCCTGGCAAACTCATAATTCCCCTTTTTAAATTAGTTGAATTCAATTTAATGAGAAATAATTCTTGGGCACCCTTATTAAAATGTTTTGGGAGATAAAGAAGAAAGTAGGATATATAAATAATTTTGGGATTTTTAATGTAAGACGAGAGTTGTATTTTTGGGATACTTACATATAAGGGACGAGGAAATTGTGTATTAAAGGGAGAGACGCGTAAGATAGTTACGTTGGAACATAAATGAATACCTACTGAATTTTTTCACTTGAGAGGATAGAGTCCATGAGTATTACGTAATAAGTTGGAAAAATCCCTCGAAATAAAGTTATAAACGAACTGTTATACGTGATAACTAATAATGGGAAAATCAGAATAAATGTTGCGATTATGGGTTATGAGATGAACCTAAATTAATATGATAAAAGTAGTATATTTATATGACTATGTGTTTGCATATATTATATACATGTGAAAATCATGCCCGCGCTACTTCCTATCCCCGAGGTTACCGTGCTGGGACGGTTTTATCTCGAATGGGCCTTCATGGGGGATATGGACTCATACCCTAGAAGATAGGAATCCTAGGTATGGGTTATCGGATCGATAGTCGGACGGTCCTAAGAGACTTGAGGGTATGTACTGACCTCTTGGACTCGGAAAATATGCTTCACCTCAATATTGTTGTGTATGTGTTAATACAGTTCGATAGTGATTCCGAACTTGTATTTCCCTTAGTACGAGAGATACGGGGATTGGATAGAAGAGTATGCACTCACCATAATTTTTATGGGGGGTGCTGTTAGAATATATATTTTATACGTGAATTTAATATACATATATGAAATTCTAAAATTTGGGAAACTTCCTACTGTGTTATGGTAAGTAAGACATGTATAATGACTCAAATTGGAAATACTTGTTTTGGAAAAGTATAATGGAACACTGGCAAACTTTATTAGTAAATAAGGTTTAAATGAGTACTTTGTGATCAAATGAAGTAATTTTCTTAAACAATTATATTCTTCGGTTTTGAATCTTACGAGTAACCTAAGATAAGTTAAACCATTGGGAAGGTTAGTGCGACAGGCGTGCACATTAGAAGAGAGGTGAGAAATTCTCTAGAAAGTGCCGCACTAATATGTTGTTGCATTGGCCTGTAAACATTTTAAATACTTGCTAAACAAATTTTAAATCATCTACACTATCGGGCTCTGACCCGTTTCTATTTCTCTTTCTCTCTTGTATATATATGTATATATTAAAGGTGCCCAGCCACAGGGGCGTCTTGCTTAGGATCCCTTGGAAGGAACGCGCTGCAGCTTAGGTGGGAGTTGTAGGCCTCTTGCTTAAATGACTTCATTTATTTGACTCCACTCCTAGCATATTCATTTAGTGGGGCATGTGTCGCCCTTTCCATTATTCAGTTGTTTATTTGGGCTTTGTGATTCGGTTATTTCTAGTATTTGCCATTTTGGGATTTATTACTGTCTGGATGTTTTACTTTAAGTTATAATGTTGGGAATTTAGTTGTTGAATGTTTAAAGTATTAGTATTATATGTTCCAGGATTATTGTGGTGTCATTCTTTAATATTGAATTGTTGTAAATAATTAAATGTTTGTGTTTAAAATAAAAAAATTTGGAAAGTAATGTTAAAAAAATAAAAATGAAAAATGGTTTTGACACTTAGCTTATTTAATTTGTGTGTTTAAATTGGAATAGTTATTTTTACGACAGTGATGCTAAGAGGGAACCAACTGTTCACCTTGATTTTAATTTAATAAAGGAGTGATCGCCCGGTATTTAATTAGGCGGGGTGTCTCACTATGAAGAAAATATACTCCATCCTTTTCGCAAAAAATAAGAATGAAGTATTGTGGGATTTTGTCGATACAAAAAATTATCCACCCACGTGGACCAATCTGACGTGAGTAGTTGTCTTCTTACGTGGTCGAAATCCTAGTCAGCAGATAGTTGCTTGGTTGGTATGCCGACCAACATGATGAATGGATACCATCAATGCTAATTAAGTGCCACCGTATGGAAAGCATAACCAAAGGTCTTATTGCATGTGGTTCACATAACCGACCATCAGATCCATTATATACATGTGTAATTTCTTAAATGTATAAAGGCATTCCATCCCTTGAAATTCCACCCCTTGATCTCTGAATATTTATAAATACATTGTATCCCTTTCATCAAAGGCAAGATTGAACAAATTTTAGGATATTCTTATTTACAATAGTACCTAGATTTCGGTAATCTCTAAAATCAATACCAGAACAGTGGACGTAGGATTTCTTACATAGCCATACCAATTTAAAATCCTATGTCCCTCTTTTATTATTTCGTTATAATTCTATATTTTATTTGTGTTTATAAATTTGGATCAAATCCATTTTTTGACACCAATAGTTATGATTTTTGCAAATGAACAATTCTTAACTGGCCTTAATAATATTAATAACAAGAAACATAATCATGTTCAAACTAATAAATATGAAACTTTTATTATTAATCTCGGTTCTAGTAGCCAACTGTGTGAGATTAAGATAGGGTCCATTCTTGACGAGCACGAGCGCGCGCAAACTCGAAGAACTGCAAAAGAAATTTATAGATGTCTTCACCTGGTCATACGACGACATGCCCGACATCAATCCCGAAATCGCTCGACATGAGATTCCTACTCTCCCAGAATGTAAACCGATCAAACATAAATTATGAAAGCTTCGCACCGAATGGCTTCATCCGAGTGATCGAATATCCCACATAGTTAGCCAACGTTGTACCCGTGTCAAAATCGGGAGGAAAGGTCCACATGTGCGTTGATTATTGATATTTGATCAAAGCCTCTCCAAAAGACGATTACCCATTACTCAATATCAACATGATTGTGGATAACACGACCAATCACCCTTTTATGTCATTCGTTGATGGCTTTACCGGATACAATCAGATTAAGATGCACCCTGATCATCAAGAAAAAAATGCATTCATCACCCCTTAGGGAACCTTTTGCTACATAGTTATGCCATTAGGGCTCAAAAACGTAGGGGCTACCTACCAAAGTGCTACCACAACGATCTTACTTGATCTGATACACAAATAAGTTGAGGTATACGTGGATGATATGACAATCAAATCCAAGACTTGGGAATGTCATGTTTTGTCTCCACGAAAGTTCTTTAAACGACAACATTGATACCAGATGCTACTTAACCCACAAAAATACGTCAATAGAATTACGAAAAGAAATATTTTAGTATTCATGGTTAGCAAGAAAGGTATTGAAGCAGATCTTGCCAAACTGAAAGACATACTCGAAATGCCACCACCCCGAACGGAGAAGGAAATCGTGGAATTCTTTGGAAAGTTATGGTATATCAGCCAATTCATCGACCAGTTGACTTTTATTTGTGAACCTATCTTTAACATCCTCCGAAAAGATTCCATTAAAGTCTAGAAAGAAGCCTATTAGGAAGCCATTGACCGAATCAAGCAGTATCTAACTCGACCTACAGTACTCATTCCACCGCAATCTGGTCTCCCTCTACTCCTATACCTGACTGTAATACACACATAATTGGGGCTTTACTAGCCCAACACCTTGAAGAATCCCATAAAGAAAGGGACATTTACAATGCCAGTCATAAATTGGTCAGGTCCGAAGTCAACTACACATCCTTGGACAAAGTACGTGTCGCCCTTGTTTGGGTCACTCAGAAATAACTGCACTATTTCTCACTTATCCCATCAAACTTTATCCTAAATTGTTCCTATCAAATACTTGCTCGAGAAACCCGCCCTATCTAGCCAAATTGCCCGATGGTTAATGTTTCTAACCGAAGTTGATATCATGTATATCATAGAGAAATCTATGAAAGGGAGGGTTATCTCTGACTACCTTGTTGATTACCTTGTGGAAGAAGCTGACGTTTGGATTTTTGAGTTTTTGAATGAAAATTCCTTTTGAACCTCTCAAAAAGACCTGTATTTGCAAATATTCTTTGACGACGCTTCCAACAAAAAAGTATACGACATTGGGATACTCATGATTTACCCTGATGTCTTTCATACACCCATCACTATCAAACTAGATTTTCCCTCCACCAACTACATGACCAAATACGAGGCATGCACAGTATGCCTCAAAGTCGCTCTCAAGAAAGGTATATAATGCCTATTTATCTACAGAGATTCTGTACTCATCATCGGCCATGTCCTTATAATATGGAAAGTCAAAGATGAAAATCTCTTACCCTTCTATACCCCCATAGAAGAGCTGGCATCCTATTTCTGAGATATTACCTTCCACCACTTGCCTCGAACAAGAAACGTCTTAGCCGATGCCCTTACTACCTTAGCCTCCATGGTCGACATGACCGAAGGAATAACGATACCCCTTTTCCTATTACAGAAACAAACCAAACCAACCCATTGCTACCATATTGAGCTCATCATAGAAGAGGAATCCGATATGACCGAGTTCTCGTATTACGACATTTAGCGCCTCCTCAAGCACGGTAGGTATCCCCAAGAATCCAACAAGAAAGACTAAGCAACCCTCCGTAAACTGGTTGCCTAGTACACTATCTGTAATAAAGCACTATTAAAGAGAAAGTTCGATAGAAACCACCTACACTGCATGGTAAGTTCTATAACATTGAAGAGATGATGTAAAAATCCATAGTGAGGAATGCAAACACAACATGAATGACCATGTGCTCTCCAAGAAGATGATTCGACAAGATTACTATTGGACTACGACAGTTCAAGATTGGACCACCTATGACCGAATATGCCTCAAATTCCATCAGGTTTCTAATTTCCAGCATTTGCCTCCACGGGAATTATACAACATGACCTCTCCTGGGCCATTTTCTGCATGGGGTATCGATATCATAGGGAAAGTCTCACCCAAACCCTCTAATGGGCACTAGTTCATCCTAGTTGCCATTGATTACTTCACCAAATGGGTCGAAATTGAGTCATATTCAGTGCTGAATGCCAAAAAGGTCACGAAGTTCATAAAAAAACATCATCTACCGATATGGGGGCTCGCGTGAATTAGTATCAAACCACATGCTTCATTTTGTGGTAGAGTCACAGAATTGGTCAACGAGTATGGAATTTAGAAACAAAAATCTTCTCCCTATCGACCACAAGACAACGGTGCAGTTGAAGCCGCTAAAAAGAGTCTCAAACCAGCGATCATTGAACTCGAAAGTCGAGGACCGTGGTGTCCAATAAGGAGACTTATCCCTTCAAGAAATCATATTACTCACTTGTGACCTTAGAGGGGAATTCAATCCAAAGTAGAATTACCCCTACATCGTCAATAAGATCATGTCTGGTGGTGCCTCTATGGTCACTGCCTAGACGGAGAGAGATGGCGCCTCCAGACAACTTCGATTGTCTTAATAAATTTTACCCTTATTCTGAAATCGCTATACGCTAAGACTCTTCTCATACCCCCTTATGTTCTTAAAAAATCTTTATTTCCCTCTACGAAGAACTATATGGGGCTTTATCCTCTTATAAACCTTTTTCTTTCAAAATAAAACTCAAAAAATTTTCAAAATACCCAGAGGTACATAGGCAACTCATACGCTTTACATTGGCATGATCCCCTTCTATTCCAAAAAATGTTATTATTTTCCCACCTCCGAGAATGACAATTCATTTTTTATTTGCATGAACAAAAGGATTTTGTATTTCGTAGCAATTGGTATAGATAACTCCAATGTAAAACTCACCAAGAGGAACAACAATATAATTAAATAACTGTTTATTCCATTTTGGGAAATGTTGGTACGATTACACGAAATATCAGCAATGGGTGTCAAACAACTAACCCCACCAACGTAACTACCCCGAAACAAATCAAACCAAATTACTCATGAACAAGTTAATCGAAACCTTCCCAAATTTATTCCCAACAAACCATAAATGACCCAACACATAAAAACTTCACAAATACACCAGCTTCACTAAAGGACCTTACCCGTAGCTACCAGAAGTTCCGGCTCCATCATCATCTACATCTGGAGGACCCCTAACTTCCCCTGCTTGGATAGTATACTGAAGGCGTTCCATGGAATGATAAGCCCAGAACTACCTAGGGAAACCACTATGCCTCCCTCTATAGTGTCAAACATGTCAAACCATCTCTTCCCGATATCCTTGGCCAAGATCTTAACAAATACCCTCCTCCAAAACCATTTCATATAATCTCCAGACATGTGCCAAACTCTGCCAACAAATTAGGAAGGACGGTTAGATGGCCTACGATTCTGCCACAGAGAGCCCAGTCGCATGCGCAAGCCTTCAGTCAAATCCTCTACAGGAAAGAAATACAAGGTACAAGAAGGTAAAATATACTCCCATCCTCCTTGATGTGTAATCCTCTAGGAAAAATAGAATGAGGTTTTATGGAGGACAACTAATTGAATATACTGGTATTTTTCAAGTTCCATAATAGGGTGCAGCTCCCCCACAACAACATGACTATCGTAGAGATCGTTCAGGGTCTCTGCCAGTATCATCGACATTGGACTATGGTGGTATGGTATCCACACAGTGATGGAAGCAAATTGAGGGTCCACCATCAGGTCCCCAGTCACTAGTAGTAGCTTCAAAGTTAAGATAAGGGAGACGACTCCATCATATCCTGCATCATTAACATTCCACAGACACACAAAGTACAACACAACTGGGAGGGAGATCATTCCTCCAGTGACCAATGATTGATCCACCAAGGGTGAGATATGGAGACATTTTGTCAATAGTGACCGAGGAGATCGAGAGAATTCAGGAATGGTTACCGCCACACTGGAATTTACCCCTAACATAGAAGAAAACTCTTCACAGGTTGGGCAAACGTCATTAAAGACAAAATGAAAAACATGATCCTCGGCGTTCCAGAATTATACTACCTCCATCAGCATGTTTGAGTGAATGGGTCGGTTATGCCATAAAGAAACCCGATGCATGTTAAAGGTGTCGTAGTCTATATTGCACGAATGCATAGCCTTTAAAATTTTAATATAAGAAGAAAATTCATCACTTACAGGAAGAGACATGTTGGAAATAATAAGACAGGAGACAAGAAATAAGCAAGAGAAAGAAAATGAGAACGGGTGAAGAAACCTCTCCACTTTCCCCCTTTTTAATACTTAGAAAACTTTTCTAAAGACTAGGGGCCTTCAAAATTCGAATGAAGGACTACCCTATCAAGTACAAAGTAGCTGAAGAAAGTACAATAAAAGCTTTGGTGTGATTTCGCTGGACTCACCTTCCGATAAGCAAGACAATGGGTATGTCGATCTGCATCCCCCCATTTTTAGAAAATTCCATTTGTCCTTTTTGTCAAAATTAAAAACTCAATTAAAATATTTTTTCTTCCAAAAGAATTCAGAATGTTTATCTCCTTATATTTTTTTACTCGTCTTGTTTGAAATAAATTCTCTTTAAGTAATTTTAATCCTTTTTACGATCTCGGTTAACAAAGTAAAAAAGGGCTTATGGATTAAGTCATTTAAAGAATAAATAAATAAATAAAATCCCATTCATTTCATATATATGTGTTGCCAGCATTACATATCTTTTCAGAAAAAAAAATAACTCAGACGAAACCCCACACACTTTCTCTCTCTTTCTCTCTCCCACTTTATCTTTCTCTCTCTATATGATCCCTCATCCCGACAACAAACCTGATTCCCCCGGTGACAAGATGAGGATCCTCCGTAACCTGATCCTGACCCCTCCTCAGAATAAGCAGATGGAAAAAAGTAAGAAGGAACCGCGATCGAATCTCGAATATGATTCGTCGCAGAAGACACCACGTCGCGGATGTCCCTCAGACGGGTAGTTGACACTCGAAAATGCTTCGAGAAGAAGCAAAAGGAACAAATTAGTCAGTCTACAGAAAAACGAGACATCAGAAAGAAAAATGACAAAGAGATGAAAAAATATACCTTTGGTTGAAGGACATCCTCCGTTGGCCCAAACACCGTCGGGTCCATCGCAATAGGGCAATGCAGCAAACATACTGATCCTCCCCTACGTAGTCTGATGTTGTAAGAAGGAGGAGCAAGATAGAAAAAAAGGACCTATGATTCCGCTACCACTACTAATGTCGATGCACAACCAGTGTTCTGGGCAAACCCCAGTGGCCGACTCGTACCCCTGCCTGAAGTCATAGGAGGCAGAGGCATATTCACCACATCGTAGATGCATGATGACGTGACACACCTCAACACGAAATCAAGGTAGTTGTAAGTCTCCACCCTATTTATGTACATGGAATAGGGCGTGCCAATCATCAATGACACCCAGGCATCATCTGACATCTCCTGCACCTACTTCATGTACATCGGGGGAACGGTCAGTGGGACCGCCACCTCCTCTTCCATAACCTTCCAAACTAATCTCTATCCTAGATACCAAGAGTAGCCAACCTTGTGCGCCAGCAGCCGATGTATCTGTGCATTCACATTAGTCACCCCCATGTGTCGAATGGCCGACCCCAGGGATAGAAGGTCACATGCATTTTTTCAAGAAAAAAGTTAACACTTGCACAAACAGAAAGGAAATGCCAAAAAGAAAAGACTCAAAAGAGAAAAGAAATGATAACCCGGTCACTTTTTAGAACATTCGAGACTTGATGCACTGTCGCCAATAAGAGAGACTACTTTGACTACCAGTTGGACTTCTGTCATCGGTACATCAGGTAGAAGCCCCCAACCGACTCATCCTACAAAGAAATCAAATGGAAAATAAGCCTCGATCATCTCGTAGAAACACATATGCGAAAAGGGCCAGTAATGAGAAGAAATCAAAAATGAAATAAAAAGAAATGCATAAAGGAAAAATGCAAAAAGATAAATACCTTCGAAAGATACATGATGCCAGTAAAAATCTGCCACAACACCGGGTGAAAGCATCCAAAGATGAATTATGGGTCGCCAAAGTCAGGCTCCCCTAATCAAATAAGGGGATACTCAAAAATACCCTCAAATATGATAAAAATGACAAGTTAACAACATTGTCGCTCGACGCCACCAAAAATCCTTCCAGAGGAAAAATAATAAATGAATGAGCCATTTGACGAACCTGCATCCCATTGGTCTCCTTGATCTTCCAACTCAAAAAAAACATTCAAATAAGAGATATACGGATAGAGTCCCCTAAGACTATACATCCAACATCGCCTAGTGTCGCCTCCATCACCGTCGGTGTCACTCTCGGGGACCAGTCCACCTCAATCTATATCCCCTCATAGTTTATGCCCCCAGCAGCTTTTGTATATCAAAGGGGGTCACTCTTATCTCCCCAAAACCCAAATGTATGGTGTGGGAAGTATCCCACCACCTTTCCCCCGAAGCACATATAACAACCGTCGAACGGGGTGTATCATCCAATGCAAACACCAAACAACCAAAACTCCCAGAGGAAACCACCCTACGCACCACTATAGGAAGGTTCTCCCACACGTCTCTAAATCCCATCATCCCATGAGGGGGAAGACACATCACAACAATATCGGTCTGTTAAAATTAAAGATAAAGCTTTTATTAAAATATGAAAAAATAAAGGAAATGTGAAAGAAAAAAATGCGGAAAGGAATGCCAAGAGTTATGTAATACTTACACAGCCATCAAGGTTCGTCACCCAAGAGGACTGATGGCGAGAAGGCTCACGTAAAAGATTATGCTGATTAGCAACAGGCTCGAACATTCAAAGGCATTATCATTTCCCAACGATAAGGCCACCCTTGCCCGCCACTCCAAGTTAGCTCCATCGTCAACACCTAGCCATGGCATGTGGGTCGTGATACTTAAAAAATCCACCATTTTCTAATCTCAAATGAGAGAAAGATTTAAGAGTAAATCTCAAAAGAGAGAGGTAGAAGATAACAAATCTAGAAGCTATGCAAAATAAGGGAATTCTCCCCTTTTTATAGGAGGCTAAGGGTTATATCGATCGGTAGTCCCATGACACCCACTGATTTACACTGTCCTTTCCCCTTCCTATGCAGTGAAATAGACCATGGAACTTCTGTCTGGCAATCCCTGCAACCTGTCAGTCGGTATCCCCCTTAAAATTTTAGAAAATGCTAAAAAGTCAAGAAAATTCCAAAAAATTGTCAAAAAATTACTAAAATTGCGAAATGAATATTACAACTCTTTTTCACCAAGAAAATAATTTTTTGAGCCTCGAAATCCCCAGGTAGATTAAAATCACATTTTATCCTCAACTTAAAGTCCTAAAAATCAGCACATTCATTACCACTCCCCAGTGGAAACCTGAAAACTTGATTTTTAGCAAAAATCAAATGCTTCCTCAGCAAATCCCATATCTCCCCAGCAAGTGTTCCCAAACTCATCTTTCTCCTAGAAAATTCCAATTTACCAAGCATAACTACAAACCCTAACCGGATAATTCTCCGTAGTGGCAGCTTCAACAAGCGCATTCCTCAATGGAATCCCAGAATTCCTCATAAAGGAAATTGCTTCCCTAGCAGGGCTACATAAACTTCTGCTCACTCCACCCAAAAAATCCCATAGAAAAATGAAAATGAAAATTCAGAATTCCCCAAGAGATCTATTCCCCATTCCCTTACTTAAGGTCCTCAATATTGACCTCGATCCTTAGAATTAGTCACCTCTACTTAATGTCACAAAAATTAACCTCGACCCGCATAATTGGTCGCCTCAACTTAAGGTCCTCAATATTTCTCTGACAGAAAATGGCCCTAATTTGACCCTAGTAAACTTCATCGTCAGAGAAAAAAACTTGATAGATATTTGAAGGGATCATAATACCCTTTCCAAGGGTCATCCCCATGTGCAAATATGCATAACCATTTAGACAAATGATCCATTTCCCCCCAAAATAGATCTGAATGCCATCGGGTGCTCTCGGGTTCCATTTGATGAAAGTAAACTCCTCATCTCGAATGAGAATGAATGAATCTTTGAAGGGTATTAAATACCCTTTCCAACGGTCCACCCCATGCTCAAGTGGGACTTACGGTATGAAAGAATGACCTATTTTACACCAAAAGGTCACCAAATGCTTTCGGGCCCCAGTTGACCAAAGTCAACTCTCCAAACCGAGTGAAGCACTTTGGAACGTCAAATTAACTCGCATAAATATTCCAACACTCCACCCCATTCACAATTCAAACTTACGACATGGATGAATAATACATTATCATCTAATGATCTTCTGTCCAAAGTACCAACGGGAACTTTCGAGGCCCGTTTGACACAAAGTCGACTCCTGGACTTAGGGGACTAAAGGTCCCTTGAATGTCTCTGAATTACCTTTCAAATGGTATTTCCCGCGAACGAATTGAATTTACAGATTGCATTCTATGACCAATTTTTATTAAAATATGCACGAGACTATCGAATGGTAGGTCCATTTCCCTGCCTATCGGAAGTGTGTCTAGGGTCACCTGCCGATTGGCAAGGTCAGGTCTGTGCCGATCGACAGTCCCCCCTACCCTGTAAAATGAGGGCATGATCTCACTCCCAAGGCACACCTCAGATGCATCAATATCATTGATTGCGACATCATTCTTCTGTAATCAGTGAAGTTTCCTTGCCTGAAATTCCTTTCAACCTTTCATTCCTATCATTTTCTTACTCAATTTAGAAAAAATCTTCCTCTCTTGCATCCAACATTCATCCCAACTTGCAAGGAAGCTCATCAAGGATCAAGATCAAGCTTAAATTCTCCAAAGATGTTCCAAACATCCTTCTATCTTTAAATTTATTTATTTTCGTATTAGTTCATACACTTTCAATTCATATAAATTAGGGTTACACATATAAATTCAGACAGGATTATTCACCACATTTTCTCAAAACTAAAAACATATTTTCTACACACACACGTATGTAATAAACTCCCATTTTAATCTATGGGACAAACCCCACCCTTTTGTCGTATGCAAACTACGTGGACTTTTATGCCTTTATAGGCTACGTAGGCGTCTCGATGTAAAACTCGAGACTCGAGTCCTATTTTCCAATTTTCATATTTTTTCCTATTTTACCTATATATTACTCATATATATCATACATATGGTTCATACTTTCCCGTCTTATCGACCACATATTATCATTTTATCAAAGCGATCAATGTCTCGATAAGCGCATACATCATATTTTCTAGTTATTATTTTGGGAACATTCCTTTGGATGACCACACTCCGTATTTCCCATGATGCGAGTCGAATGATTCCAAGTTCCACTTATATATACCCGCATGCTCACTTCACGGAGACATGAAGGAAAATAACAACATAAGCCCGTGAGAGACCAAAAGGGTGGGATGTGTGACTAACACCTTCCCATTTTGTAACTTAACCCCCTAACCTATAAACTATTGGTTTCATATGCATCATTTTATCTTTGATGTCGCTCTCTCGATGCGGCGAAATGTTCTTTTGAATGCTTTGTGAAAAATAGGGTGGTGACCTGTATATACCTCTCAATATCTTTCTCCCTTTCATAGCTTCAAGGTTTTTTGTCTTAGAACCAACCCCTCGTCCATGTACATAGCCAGAGGAATACCCTAAAACATTTTTAAATGCTTATGAATCATCCATCCTCACACCATCTTCAGATTGTGACGTAAGTATTTCATTCACCTCATCCTATTTATAGTTGTAAGCAATGTGTAATTAAACATAATGTTGTTATAAAAAAAAATTAGTAAAAAAATTGAAAACATCTTACTTATACAATTTCAGCCTTTGGAGTAACTCAATTGTCCTTTCTTTTCCTCCAATGAGTCATGTACCACGCCTTTGTGGGGGATCCCGAATTTTCTTGTCATGTTATACACATTATAAGATAAATAATTACCAGAAATAACATTTTTAAGAAATATATGTTACTATCTCATACTCCACTTGACGAAATTCTTTAGTTTCACTACAATGTAGATTCTGCTACTTAGATCTATTGATCCAATTAATTTCATTTCTTTTCTGAAAATAACATATGGCATTTAGTTTCGATAAACAATTAAAATAAATCCCATGTAAAAAGAATTGCCTAAAATTTAATATAACCTTGTACTTTTCATCAACAAATGTCCAATAAATATCAATCGATTCATGATCTAACGATAATTATTACGGGCGACACTCAAGACCTCATTCTAAATAGCCGTGTGGTTTGAAATGTTTACAATGCATCTTTCACCGGAAGTTAGGGAATTGAGTATGGAGTTGATACATAACTACAACCTTTATATTATCTTCATTTGGCTATCCTATATAAAAAAATAAAAAACATTAAAACGAACTATTCATGGGTATATGTTCTATATAGGAGCATACTTAGAACCTTACTCGCATAAGTGTCCATCTCTGTTATTTTCTCTCTTCTAGTATGTTACTCCATAACTGAAATTTAAATGGAGCATGATTGAGAATAACAATACCGATTTCATAATTGAGATTAGATGCAAAATGGCCTACTATACGGACCTCCGAGATGATGATTTCAATATTCTCACACTTTAACGTTTCTTTTGAAAACCAATTCCTCGTGTTGGTCCTCTAACTCATTTATTGGAAGGTAAACCTATTAAAAGCGTACATACAATGAAAAGTTAGTTTTAACGTTTGCACATTTTCATATAATGAAAACCTTGGATGAAAGGCCAAATAACACTAACATAATAAAGAACATATTATCTGAATAATGAACTATATTGGTGACAATTGGATGTGATGTAATCAAATAAATCAAGGCTCATATAGCTGCCAAAACAATAAGCCCAAGAATAATGAACCATATATCTGCCAAAAAAAGAACAATGAACAATAAATGTAGCTCCCAAATAAAGAATAATGAACTATAAATCAAGGCCCATCCCCTACTGATATGAAGCAAGGGTCCATTAGACGTCCTATTTCTTCATATATTCATTCTAGCATAAACAAGGGAAAATTTTCCCCAAACAAGTCAAGGAAAAGTACAATAATATTTCTTGTTATGTAGATTTCTCTACACTTCGCTGTGAAGATCAACTGTTCAACAAAGTTAATATTATAGTTGATTACGCCAATAATCAAATCAGGACATTTATTGTAAGCTCAATAGAAAGTAAAATCCAATAAGAACCACAAAATAGGGATGAAACTGATAGACACTATATGGGATAATACAATATTTCATGAAAATAACTAATATCAAAAAGTAGATAAATTATGAGTATAGATTTAGAAATACCAATAATTAGTAGGTACATAGAATCAGTAGGTATAAATAGCAACATGTACTTATAATCTATTTAGAAATACCAATAATCAACAGCTAAATACTAGCAGGTATAAATACCAACATAACTTTATATTTAAATTTCATATTCAAATCGCATTAGGTATAAATAACAACAGGTACATAGAATCGATTTATAGAATCATAGAAGGTATGAGATTTTGGATTTCTAAATCAAGAGGAATAACTTTGTACAGTAATAAAATAATCTTTTTTGTATTATGAATCGCACCAAGTATAAAAACTGTCATTTTTTATTCTGCGAAAAGCAAACGAGTATTATTAAGGACTCTATATTCAGTCAAACTGTGGGAATTCTACAATGGACACATTTTGTAGAAAAATGGTTTATCAATGTGTTATCTACATTAGAGGTATTTAGCCCTACGTCCACGCTGAACAAATTTTACCCAGTTTGACAGTTAATGGCCTACGTCCACACGGGGAGTTGTTCATACTTCACTATAATTTTTTTTGGGGTTACAATAATACTATTATGATGGGAAACCTTAATTACCCTATCGCGATAATTATATGTCTTTATATAGAACAATATAATATTAGGATTTTCCACTTAAATCACAGATGTACTCCTATTATTTGAATGAATCAATTTACATATGTACTACATGACTAAAAGAAACTCGACGTTTGGTCCTGTCTTTAATATTGTCTACCTAATGTTTTGTTCATTTAGGACATATGGATTTTTTCCCCTCATCAAAATCCATTTCATACTCCCTTGAAGAAGCATAATAATGTGGATTAATGTTAGTCGTTTATTTCATATTAAAGTAATTGATATTTATAGAAGTCCTATGCATGTCAAACATCATTATTATGAGTCGGTAGCTTCGTATCGGGTCCCGCCCTATTATAATGTCCAATTATGGATTCATCTTAAATTCTCTTCATTTATTTTTTCCCGATATCTACTAATGACTCTAAAGTGAAAAGGTTAGTTTGGAGTATTTAAAAAAATAAAGATTTGCTAGGGGTGTAAGCGGTACGGTTTGGTCGGTAAATAGGAGATACTAATACCAAAACCAAATTCTGGATGGTAAAACAAAACCGTACCAGTTTACCACCCGGTACACCAAAATTAATACCAAAACCAAACCGGTCGGTATTTCGATTTTTTTGGTAATTTCGGTTTTTTCTAGTTTCGGTAAATTCTGGTTTTTTCTGGTTTCGATAAATTCTGTTTTTTTTTTTTGGTTTCAATTTTTTTTTCCTGGTTTCGATTTTTTCTGGTTTTTCTAAACAACACTAAAAGCCTTAAAAAACCAAAAACAAAACCAACCAGATTTTTTATATATTAAAACCAAAAACCAACTTTTTTCTGGTTTCAGTAAATTCGGTACGGTAATTTTGGTAAATTCGGTATGGTACAGTAATTTCGGTACGATATGGTAATTTCAGTACGGTTTTTTCTGGTTTCGGTAAATTCGGTAGGGTAATTTTGGTAAATCGGTTTTTTAAATATTAAAACCAAAACCAACCCACTTTTTTGCGGTAATTTCGGTTTCGGTAAGACCGATATCTGGTATTTTAATATATGAAACCAAAACCATTTTTTTCGGACCAAAACGGTACGGCACGGTAAAACCCCGAACCGCTTCCACCCTTAAGATTTGCTCTGGATTAATAACATATGTGTCCCCTCTCATGTTTGGAAGTAGTCTCATGTGAATACCTCATGTTTGAATTTTATTAATCATTCTCTCAATGTAGCATATCCTTTCAATTTGGTTCAATTTTAATGGAATGTTAGCTCATTTAATGGAATCGACACATGTCACTCTTGTCGTACATAAGAGAACACATGTCTTACATGTATGTCTCTTATAAGTCACAGATAATAATGGTCGATATAAATGTTTTTAATATATTATCTTTTGTATATTTGTCCTCTAACATAAGGTATATTTGAAAAATTGCCAAACGATCAAAACATTCGAGATTGGAAAAAAGATCGAAACATCCAAGTTGAGAAAGCCCACTGTAATGGATCATAATTGATTGAATTAAGTTTGCCTGTGAACTACTTGAATTTTGTGCTCTTTAATCTTTTAAAAAATTAACACTTAATATAATACATCCATGCACATTTTAGTCTACGAAATATACATTTTTGAATTTGAATAATGTATTATAGATGATTTAGAAGCATTTAATGAAATAACCCCTATGAATTTGATAAATAAGTTTTCCCTTTTTAATTAAAACAATTCCAATAAGGTACACCATGTTATTGATGATCTAGCGGATAAGTAATTGTCTACAACTTTATGTTTTTTTACTTCATGGAGGAAAGGAAACTAAATGGAAAAACATGTGATTATTCGATCTCTTAATTCACTAATTGTCCTTTTGCTATAAAAATAATTAACATCAAGGCAAAGCCCAAAAAAAATTACAATGAGTCCACACAATGGCCCAAAGTCCATACAAGGAAACAAGGTGCCAAAATAAAGGCACATAGTGCCAAAGTAATCTAAGGCACACATTGATAATGGTTCACATACAAACAACGTAATGTTCTTAAACACGACTCTTTACAAAATAACCCAAGATAAATTAATGGTTCATTGAGTTCCTTTCGAATATGACCATGAAGATATAATAAGCGTGGTAAACAAATGTTGTAATCGTGACCTTTCATCCCCAAAATCTTACATTCCTTGGCATCCACACATAGAGAAATGTTGGATGCATGTCCATCTGAAAACTTCAATGATTTCCAAAACTAACATGCAACCTCTCTCTCTTCCTCGAACAAAGTATAGTAAGTAGGAGGCATCACCCATTTGTATCCCTTATTGTATGGATGCAAGTCTTTGTGTATGTGCATTTCTTTCAAATCCAACTGGGACTTAATAGTGTCTTTTGTTTTCCCATCAATATTTATTAATGTTCCTAAATTACTTTTTGATACATTTTTCTCAATGTGCATGACAGCTAAATCGCGACGCAATTTAAGATCTTTAAAGTAAGGCAAATAAAAAATATACTAACTTTGTTCGAATTCAACTTGTACGCCTCACGAACCCTCCTTTTAAAATCTCTACCATATACATGAGGTCTAATTTTCTCTAATTGAGAAAGTATCTCATCATTACCATGATTTATCGATCATTCTCGATGCTCCTTCTTACCATAAAAAGACATATATTCCCGTCATTTATGATTCATCGGCAAGAAATGATGATGGCCCATGTAGAATGTCTTATGTCTATTTCTTAAACGAAAGGAATATGTGTCCTTATTTAACATTGGGTAAGCCAATTATCCCTTTTTGTTCCAACCCTAAAATTATTATACGCCAAAAAATCATTGATAGTCCGCATAAGAATTTCACGTAATTGAAAGGTATTCCATATGGAGGCATTATATGTTTGAATCCCATCTTCCCACAACTCTTTTAACTCTTTGATTAATGGTTGAAGAAACACATCAATGCCATTTCCAGGAGCTTAGGACCTATAGATGCAAAGACAACATGAAGAATGGTTCTTTCATACCTTTAAAAGGTTCTAAATTTTGCACTAAAAGAATAATCGGCCATGTGATATGATTGCTACTCATATTTGAAAACGGATTAAATCCATCACTTGAGATATCAAGCCTGACATTACGAGCATCTCTCGCAAATAACTCATTAATCTAGTCAAATTCTTTTCAAGCTTCCCCATCATCCGAGTGTCTCAAAATATTATAATCTTTAACACACTTATCTTTATCCCACCTCATCTCTGATGATATATCCTTAGTTATAAATAAATGATAAAACCTAGGGTTTAGTAGAAAATAACTCAAGACATTATAGGGGATCTTCACGCCATTTCCTTTCTCAATTTTCCATCTCAACTCTTTATACGTTGGGCATTTAGTTTCTTTCTCTTTTGGTCCCCAAGAAAGAATGTAGTCATTTTCGCAAACACCAATCTTCCTCAAAAAATGACTTCGGGATATGGACGTCATTCGAAAGTGATTTATTAAAAAGCTCAAGACAGTAGTTAATGGATTTCTCAGTCTAGTTGTACACTGACTTCAAATGGAGTTGCTCAACAATTAATGATATTTTTCACAACTTCTCACAACCCGAATAAAAATTTTGTTGTGTATCCCTAGCAAATCTAGGAAACTTTTCCCTGTCGCCCTCATTTCCTTCAATGCCATTTCTATATAATTCGTTTCCTAGCCTGTCATTATGTACGATCCAATACACATATCATGTAACGTTCCCTCCATGTCATCTTACTCAAATCCATCTCTAGCATTATCTTCCTACTCCATACTATCTACTTCTCCAAATTTAAATGCAGGCTCATTGTAATCAAAATCATTATCATTAGGCCACAACAACGGTTCCCCTTGATATATCCACCTAGTATAACTCAACACAATACAATGTATAATCAGATGACTCTGGACATCTTGATGACTCCTCCGATAAAATTTATTACATTTCTTGCACGGACACTTAATATTACCCAATATCACGCGATAAAAAAAATGCATCCAAAAAAAGCCAAAGAACTTATAATTCAAAAAGAAATTATTATTATTTCTTATTCAATTTAATGTTTCATATCTTTATTATTGTCATTATTGCTTTATAACTTTATTTGTTAAAATAATATTTATTTATAATTCAAATAGGCACCTCCTCATTCACCTCATGCACCTCCTTGAAAGAAACTCCAAAAGTCCAAATTACATTTAAATTTGAATATTAAATCTATATCTACATTAAATATATTCAATCAAATACAATAATAAACGTGTTTTGTGGATTCAAAATTCTGACTTCAAATTCAAATAAAAAAATAGAGCATTGATATGAGTCTCAAAAAATCCCCAAAATCACCCCCAAATGGAAATAAAATGTTGCTAAACAAACATATCAGTTTATCACAAACACACAAGAAGCCCCATATCAACTTAAACCCAATAGTCTGAACAACCAGAAATATATATATATATTAACCAGGGAATCGTAGGCAAGAGAAAAAATAAAAGAGGCTCTGTACATTTAGGACTTATAATAATATTTATTACGGAAAAAGGACAACAAAATTTTCATTTACACTTTTAGCCCCTATTTTTGGTGACCACATACATTAATACCACTGGCGCATACCCATTACTATAATGTTTTAACCAATCAAAATACGAATTATTGGAAAATAGGGACTAAAAGTGTAAATGGAATGTTTGTTGTCCACGAGGGAGGAATATTAATAGTTAGTAGCAAAGATTTAAAACATACCTATCAAAAACAGAACACAGTGCCTTCAAGTTCACAAGATAGCAAGCGACACGGATTCGGTTCACCCTCGCAGCACTAATCTTGGTTTTTGACACACGCTTCGCAACACTAAATAGAAATTTAAACATGTATCATTAAAATTAACTTAATTATAATCCTAAACTAAGTCTATACCAGTTGTTACCATGAAACTGTAATTATCAGTTTTTGCTACCACGTATGAAATTAGAGCAAACAAATTTATTTAGTTTTTCATTTCCTGTTTTTAAATATTTGAATGTAAACAGTAGAAATATTAGAACAAATTAAAGAAATAATCCATCTTTATAAAATTCTAAATTTCTCTCGTCAAAAAACGGTAATGAAAAGCGATAACAAACAAAAAATTGAAAGAAATTTCCCTTTAATTATATATTTGTTTCCGAAAGGTCTTCAAATCGGAAAGTGACTTAGAAATAAATATCGATAAAAAAAAATTAACAAATCTTTCTTGAATCCCAACATTCATACAAATGAGATTCATTATATAATACGATATTTTTTTCCATGTAAGACATGCCTAATAACCAATTTCGTTGAGTGCTTCAAACATAATTAGAACAGTTGGTTTGATTGAATTTAAAATGAGCCCTAACTTTTGGGTTAATTTTCCATTCTACCTAAAATAATTATAATAATAAAGATGAAGAGTAATCGTAATTTATGAAAGTGGTAAGGAAAAATTAAAATATTGTAACTCAATCATCAATGTATTGAAATGAACCTAATTTAATTTGCAACAGTACATTTCAGCTCAATCATCACAATATTTGATAAGCACACTTATAATAAAACAAACGACTAGAAAATGATATGACACTACCTTAATGTCAAACCTAAATTTGACACATTGAATTAAAAAGAAAGGTCCTAACTGCCACACCCATTTTCATTCTAGTTTATTCCAGTAGTGATGTCTTTTGTGGTTTACACCCAATTGGCAATGGAGGGATACAAATTTGTGTGTTTTTGGGCAAAGTACTAACAAAAATTAACATATGTTTGCACTAACACGTCCCCAAAATGAGATTCATAAATAAAATACCTCCAAATGAATTTTTGTTGATGATATTGTTGTTCGAGAATGCTATAATTAGTGAAGGACCAAATGATGAGTGGATGAATCCGCAAACGTATGCCAAATGATGAGTCGAAATGGATTGAAATGAATCAGTGAAGGACTAAAATATAAGTAATTAGTGAATAAAGCGTGAAGAACCCGTGCCAACTGATGGGTAATCAGCCATATATATAAAAACGTAATGCCTACCAAGTTTGGGAGAATTAGTCAACAAAGTATAATGAATCAGTTTGGGGGAACAGATTTTCGAGGAAAACCGAGATTATTTTGGTGGAATGAATTAGCCAATTTTTTATTATGTGTGTTTAGTAGATAGTAATTTTTGGGAAAAATTATTTATTTTTAGGTTTTTGTGGCAAGCTAATATATTTTGCTTGTAAGGAATATGTATTAGTGGAAAACTAATATATATTTTGGTACTAATGAATTTGTATTAGTGGCAAACCATTTAAATTTGAAACTAATTAGAATTTTGTGTTCCCCCTAAGCATCTAATTTTTTCCTCGTTAAATTTAGTGGAAATGTTAGTGGAAATTTTAATTTTTTGCCACTAATGCATTATCTTTGAGTGGAAAACATAATTTTTCCACTAATAATATGTTTTAGTGGCCATAAATGATTAGCCACTAATAAAATTTCAGAAATGATATTTTTCTTACAGTGAACACAATAAAACATATTGGAAAGAGGCGCATACACCTCATACATGATCAAACAAACTTTTGTAAAAACACATTAGTCAGGGGACTCAAGGATTTAGAGGTTGGTCTAAATTTAAAATTTCTATGTATAAAACTTGGGTGTTGGGGTTTGGAATGTGGAAATGTAATATAAAAGTAAAACAACTTGAGAAGAGGCACAAAAACATCATACGAGACAAAAGTAAGACTATTGTTAGGTCGTGCGGGACATATGAGACTATGGTTATATATTTCTAAAACTTGGACATGAGTTCGGTGAATGTTTATATTGATGGACTTTATTTGCGAGCTTCTTTTGTTAAATCGATGGAGCGAATTTATTGGTGGTTTACTTGTGGATTTGGACATTGTTGTTGAGCTTAATTTAATTATTAGAATTAGTTCGATATCACAAATACACAAAAGAAACTTTGTCAAATTTTCTAAAATTAATATGGGTTCAAATTAATTAACTCGAACATACACAAATTTAAAATTTAGCACTGGTGGATGAAAACGTAAAACAATAATCAAACGAACTGGAAAGCGGCACAAACACCTTATAAAATGATCAAAATAACTCAAAAAAAACTCGTATAGTCATGCGAATCATGGATTCAGGCATTGTTCTAATATAAACTTGAGAATTGGGGGTGGAAGATAAAAATGTAAAATAAGAACAAAACGTCCCGAAAAGAGTCACAAACATCTCACATGGGATAAAACTTACTTAGGGATACAAGCCACGTAGTCATGGGACTCATGGCTTGAGACTTGGATCCAAATATGAAAATTATAAGTATTATAGATTGAAAATTTGTTCTTGGTTGTTGAATATGAAAAAAAACAATCAAATCTACCAAAAAGAGGCACAACCACCTTATATATGATCAAATAAACTCGTATAAACAACCCATGTAGTCATTGTAATCGTTCTAAATTTTAAATTTCTAAGCATATAACTTATTAATTGGGGGTTGCAAGGTGAAAACAAAAAATAAGAATAAAAAATCCCCAAAAGAGGCTCAAAGATCTCACATGGGATAAAAGTAACTCGTGGAAACAACCCATGTAGTCATGCAAGTCACGGGTTTAAACATCGATCTAGCTCGGAAAATTCTAAGTATTGAAGATTTAAAATTGGGTGTTGGTTGAGGAAAAGGTAAAATACAAATCAAACATACCGGATGTGGTCACGAACACCTCATAAATGATCAAAGAAAACTGTATAAAAAAACTCATGTAGTCATAGGACACACGAATTGAGACATTGTTCCAAATTTTAAATTTCTACGTAAAAAAATTGAGAATTTGAGCGCGGAGCATGAAAATGAAAAATACCTACAAAATGGCTCGAAAAGAGGCAAAAACACCTCATATGGGAGTCAATTAAGACTATTAGTAAGTTGTATGGGCCATGTGAGACTATTGTTGAATATTTCTAAAACATGGATATGAGTCTGGTGAACCTTTATGTTGATGAACTTTATTTATGAGATTTTTATGTTAATTCAATGGAAGGCATTTATGGTGGTTTGTTGGTGGCTTTCGTTGTTGTTGTAGAGTTCAATTTAAATGTTAAAACACGTTGGATTGCACAGATAGACAAGGGAAATCGTGCCAACATTTTCTTAAAAATCATAAGCGTTCTAAATTAAATAACTTGAACATACACGAATTTAAAAATGGGGCGTTTGAGAATGAAAATGTAAAACAACAACCAAATGTATCAAAAAAAGCTTAAAACACCTCATAAAAAATCACATTAACTTGTATAAACAACCCGTGTAGTCATGGGACTCATTGATTTAGGCATCATTCTAATTTTCAAATTTGTAAGCATAGAACATCAGAATTGGGGATTTGAGCTACAACACGTAAAGAGGAACAAACATCTCACATGGGATAAATGTAACTTTTGGAAATAACCCATGTAGACATGTGACTCGTGGGATGAAACTTCGATATAAATCTAACAATTCTAACAGTTAACGCTTGGTAATTGGACATTGGTTGACGAAAAAATAAAACACAAATCAAACATATTGGAAAGAGGATCAGACACCTCATACATGATCAAAGAAACTTTTAAAAACAACATATTAGTCAGGGGACTCATGAATTTAGACGTCGTTATAAATTAATAATTTCTTGGTATAAAACTTTGGAATTGAGGTTTGGAGCGTGGAAATGTTAAATTATAGCAAAAGATCTTGAAAAGGGGCACAAACACACCATACAGGATAATGACTCCTTATTTAGTATCAACAAGTAAACTTGTATGAGCTCAGTTCAGAATAGCTTTGGAGATGCAACAATGTTTTTATAGGAGAGTATTAATTAAGAAGGAGATGAGGCGAAAAGGAATAAACACTAGCATATAAGTGCTTCGACCATTGTCCAACTCCACTATGCAGGTGAGTGTGAATTTCACTATAAAAATAGTCACTCTCAGTGCAAAAAATTTCAGAATAAAAGGATCCACGAAAACAATCACAATGCCAGAAAATAAAGATCACACAAAACAACAATGATATACATGGTTTAGTAACTTACCTACGTCCACGGAGAGGTTGATGTATATTAAGTATCTCTCAAAATCTCAGATTACAATCCATTTACTCCGAGCCATGGAGTACAATTTAAAGATCCTATTTCGTAGAGGTTGAGTTGCATATGGAACTTAATAATCACAATGGATATATCATGAACTACTTGAATATCTCAATTGAGATTCTTGGTGGTTGATTTGAATATATCCTTAAGAGTTTGTTGCATATTAAATAAACGTTTACTGGTGAAATATTTTATTTGTGTCGGGAAGGCCTTTAAGAGGCTTGGGCTTGTTCGACTACTCTCATTGACTATAATAATTGGGTCCCCACAATTGCCCATAAAAAAATTTGGGCTTTTATGAGTCGTGGGAAATAATTTTTTAACTAAGATAGAGGCCTTGCAACAGGGAATCTTCGTGCTTGTAACTGGAATGACATTTTTTCAGATTTGGTGAAGTTGAGGAGGCTACGCTCGTCTTGAACCAAACACCATGGCACACATGTAATTCATTTGAGAGAGGGTGATATTGTCCGACCATGCATTTGAACCATCAAAAATTGTTTGGGAGATCGTGTGTTATCATTGTCATTGGGCTCCAAATTGGAGATATAATTTCTTGCGTTAGTTCAGTTTAGTGCATCTTCTTTCTTGGCCGCTAAGATTTGCAATGTTCACCTTCCTCAGTGTATTCTTTTTCTCAAAATTTCATCAATCCTTGTAAGTTTAGCTCACCTTTTCTCAGTTTCCCTCTTTTCCATTTTTTATTCAACTGTAGCTAGGGTTATTAGGTATTCATGGAAAAGCTTAATAATAAATCAGTAAAAGAGTTTAGGAAGAGGTACAAGATTACTGATTGGGTAGAAATTGATTGTGCCCCCTTCTTCAAAATGTGCATGATGTTGAAGGAGGGTACTGGAATCATACCCTCATGATCACCTAAGGGATTGACCTTCTCCCAAACCCTATTTTCTTAATTTTCTAGATACATTGAAGTAGATCCTGCCCAATGTGCTCATAATGTATGGAAAATAGTGAATGGGGTGCATAGAATTAATACTTTTGATGATATAAAATTGGTTATTATTGAAATTAGTTACTATTATACAAGGTCGAGAATGACTGAGAGCCTCATTTACTTAAAGACTAGGAAGTTTGATCGAGTACTGGTGGTGAATCTTCCAGACTTGTACTAGGATTACTAGCGCTGTGGTTTAATTGCCAAAAATTAGCAATGTCTTCCTTTTTATAGGAGCGAGAGACAAAGAGGCCCAATAATTTCAAATTTTGGGGAAGAGAGCATAGGTCGATTCTTTTTTTCTTGTTGTTGTATCATTTGATCTTTAATTCATCTTTCTTTCATGCTTTTCTATCTTTTGATAACTGTTCTTTCTCCTTTCATTTTTCATCTCGCGAAAAGAATACTGAGCCAGATCTATGTGATATCAACGCTCATTAGCTCTTGAAGCCCTAGAATATCAAAGAGAGGCTAACTGCTGGTGAGCATTCAAGGCTGGGAATTTATCTGTTAGAGTATAAAAATACTACAACCAGCTTCATTGCACATCATGTTGATAAAGCAGCTGATTTAAGAGTTACTGAGGTTGGTACTTATGAGCCTATTATTCTGAAGGAGGAAGAGGAAATCTTGGGAGATAAGGAAAAAGAGGGAGAAAATAGAAAGGAAGAGGGATGACAAGAAGTGGAAGAAGAAGAAGAAGAAGAAGAAGAAGAAGAAGAAGAAGAAGAAGAAGAAGAAGAAGAAGAAGAAAACAAAAAAGACATGGACCCTCTAATAAAATGGAGTAAATTTAAGCTCCTTGATGATGAGGACTAGACTATCTGATCGGATCGGATCCAATCTTTAAAGGCATCAACAAATAATGCCCCTAAGGGGAGTGGTTCTAGACCATCGGATAAGGGGAAAGAGAAAGAGGAAGAGAAGAAATGATAGGAAGAAAAGAAGAGGAGGGAGAAAGAAAAGAGAAAAGAAGAGGAAATAAAGAAAAAGGAGGAGAAAGTGGAGACCAAGAGAGAGTGAGCTCTACAATACTCTGGGTTCCATTATTTCCCAAGCCTCGAGGGCGCTAGCGTAAGTGATGCACCTTCCCTTGCCCCTGATATTTTCAAGAGGGCGGTGCTCGCTGTTGATCATCCCAGGTTGGGACAATCCCATCTCCCCTCAAAATTGCTCCGGGGATGGCCCTGGTAAGTCTTTTCCATCGTTTGTTTTCCTTTGCTCACCTAGTTATTAAGATAATTAAAGGTTCTTTTCTTCATGTGCAGTCGTTATCCGATTTTACTATTCTTTTTCACAATCATACTGGTAGATTCAGAAGATACCAAGCACTAAAAGATGCTCTGAAGGTTGACAAGGATGCCTTTGTTGAAGTTCAATAGGTGTGGGAGCGAGAAAAGAAGAAAATGACAAAGGCCTATGATACACTTAGGGCTAAACTTAAGGTGGTGGTCGATGAGAATACGAACCTAGTGGAGGAAAATGGAGCCTTTTTCGACATGGTTGTCAAGCTGGAGAAGGAGCTTCCTCAAGAAAAAGATGTGAGCTATCGCAAGGGCTTCCATAAAGCCTACGCTTCTGCTAAATCTGAGCTCTTTAACCTTCACTCCACTAGTCCTCCTCCTTTTGAGGAGGAGGATCAGGATGGGAACCACCCTTCTGGTCATATCAAGATCATTCCAGCTGAGGTTTGTGTGGTTGAAGGTGCTGGCAAGGAACAAATTATCATCGAGAAAGGAAAGGCAATTATTGAAGATGATCATGTGGCTGATTAAGTCTCGTAGACTAGGATTTTTTATTCTCCTTGTATGATATTTCTTTTACCGATTTGTAACAGTTTTTGGGAATTTAATGTATTGGCCTTTGGACACCTTTTCATAATGAATAAGAATGAAATTTCTTCTTTTCTGCATGTGTTCACTTGATTCTCCATGTGCTAATATATTTCTTCTGGTCTGGTGTGTGTCATTTGTAGTCTGCTGATTTAGGTCGCTATATTTATCCTAATTCCAAACTAGGTAGGATTCTTAAACCACATATCATCTTTAAGGCTCGCAAAGCCTTTGTAAATATTTAAAAGTCCTTAAGTGCAATGAACGAGGAGTACAAGAACTAGATCGAGATGATTGCAAAACTGAAAGATGAACATTAAGAGATGGAGGAGATATATTCCTCAGTATAAGAATAAATAAATTCCTTAAGGGCCAAACTCCTAAAGAAAACTGAGGTCGGCCAAGTGGGTGAAGTCCTTTAAATCAAAATGAGGCCTTAAGTAAGGATGTTGATAGCCTGAAAGCCTTTATGGATGTGATTAAAGAAAATGTCAAAGGGTTGATGAATGCATTCAAGATGGACCTCGACAATCCTGGGGAGAAGGTTCCAATGATGGTTAGGAAGATGCCCCAGTATGGATTAAGGAGACTCAATAGGTTCCCTTCACTCGAGGATGACTAAGTGCCCTCAAGGAGGTTAAGGCTCCAAAAGAATATAGATTTTCGTATTAATACTAGATTTAGTGTACGTCCTATCGCCATACCCTATTTTGGAAAGATGATGAGTGGATTTTGGCTAACGCCTTTCCTGCCCAACTTTTATAGCTTGGACATAATAAAAATGTTGAAGAGCTTATTCCAAAGACAAATAATGGATAGAGAGAACAAGTTATAGAGTATCTTGCTCACCATCCTCAGACATCTTAGGTCCTGATGTATATTTTTTATTTGATGTAACTGTGACCTTATATTCCGATAAAGAAAATTATTGGTGTTTTCTTATGTTTATGTTTGAGAGTATGTTGAGTAAACATGTGTTAATATGTCCTTTTCGTAGTTTACTTGATATCTCTGGCGACCATTAAACGATAATGGTTGACAAATCTTGGGCTTTAGGTTTAGTTTTAATCATTTGCATTTTTCCATCCGATTAAATGATATTTAAGTATTAGTCTTGTACTTTCATGTGTTTGAACATTCTCCCAATCCAATATGTCTTAGAAATATCATTCCATCCACTTTACCTTTTAGGTTGTGTCGTCACACTCCCTTAGGCTTAAGTAAAATTATGGCAAGAATGTACCTGGTCGGTGGGCAGTCCACCGGAGCAGGCTTTTTTCGACCAACAGATGTTGGCAACCAAGATGAGTTAGCGTTATTGCCTAAGGATCCTCTGTAGACTGTTTATTATTATCGGAGAAACTTAATGTAATAACCCGTGTAATTTTTGGAGGTATTTTCAAAATAAAGAGGAAAAATAAAGTTTTTGATAAAATTATTTTTATTGCTCAAATATGTTGGATATTATTTTTAAGGCGAGAATTTCAAACGGTTTCGAAAAAGGAGTTAATACGGATTTTAAAATGATTTTTAAATATTTTTAACTCATGGAATTCTAAGTCGACTAACATTAAGTAATTTTCAAGAGTTGTTTTGACTTCCAACTCTTCATTTCTTTGCCTTATTTAAAGGAGTCTTTTGGATTCCAACTTTTCATTTCTTTGCATTATAAAAGGAAGTCATGGGCAACCCCTTTTAACATACTTTTGGCACAAATTTTGGCAGCAAATATATTTTATATTCCTCTTCTTTTTATATACACATTGGCCATTGAGATTTGTGAGTTCCAACCTTAGATTAGAGGTGTTCTTGGGGTTATTTTGTTGGAGGTTCTTAGAGGAGCTTTTGTAGATCTTTTGTGTTTATCTTGAGGATGTGATTATTGGTTTCTCATCATGGTTTGAAGTATGGGGTTTTACACAATATGCTCCTTAAATCTCGCGAGTGTCATTCTCTTTGAATTCTTGTTAATTGAACTCATATTTGAATTGATAAATTCATTGAAATCTGGAAAATAATTGTTGAAATTATTTTGATTCATGTGGTATCATTATATTGTTGATGAGCACGTTGTCATGAGATTTTAATATGGCACGGATGTTAGGCACCCGCCAAAATTCCTGTTTCCCGGGCTATGGCTTGATAAAGCATATACGGATGTGGTGAGGCCTGGTGACCCGGTTAAAGTGTTGTTGAGAAATTATATTGATAAATGCTTTGAGATTTGCATTTCGATTTAAATATTCGTACTCTTGTTGTTACGCTTTATTCATCCCTGACATATATTTGTTGAGCATCTTTCCTGTCGTATTGTGTACTTCTCCATATTTTCTTTTAGTGGCAGGTTAGCGTGGATTTTGGGCCGCTATGGAGATTGATTTTAGCGAGGATTGTTTGGGAAAGATTTGTATTATTTTGATGTATAGAGCTTTGGAGATTTTTATTTTTATTCGAGTTAGAGAGTTGTAATTTTAATTCGAGAGACTTGTTGTAATTGAAGACATTGAGATTAGTGGATTTATATTTTTGTGGGTTTATTTAGATGCTCTATACCTTGTCACTTGCGGATTTGGATTTATTTTATTGCATTAGCGCTCCGTTCGCTCTCCCCGGGCGGGCGGGGTGTTACACTTAACAGGCCTCTTTTGTTGGCAACAAGGACCTCGGGGTGGTAGTAATTTGAAGTGCTCATATTTGACTTGTTATAACTACTGCAAACCCTGTTCACTAGGCATTTAGATATATGTGAAGGTGTTATCATTGGAAAAAGGTATAAATTCATGGAAAAATCAAGAGAAGTTAAGCAGCTATTGAAAAATATGATAATGAAGTGGCCAATGGTCTTTAGTTGTTAAATATTGTCTAATGAGCTACATAAGTTCAAAAATAAAAAAATTCTTAAACTAAACAAAATAATAAAAGATATAGAAGATCTAAGAGTACAACTTCTTGAGATTAGTTGCATTCCATGCTCTTGGAATCTACCTTCCCCCCCGTGTTTCTAAATGATATGCTCCTTGAAGATCGCCTCGGATTCATCTGAAGGGTCCTTCCTAGTTCAGTCCCAGTTTGCCATCTGATTCTTTTATAGCACTATCGAGAACTTTACTCGGGACATATTCCCCTATTAGAAACTTCCTGGGGTTGACCCTCTTGCTGTATTGCTTGTCTAGTTTTTGTTGGTATAAGGACAACTTGATCAAATCCATCTCTCGTCGCTCGTATAATAGGTCAAGCTCAGTGCCTAGAGCATCATCATTGATAACTTAGTCGACCAAGGTAGTTCTCATAGTAGGGAGACTTTCTTCGAGAGGGATAATAGCATTCATCCTATAAGTGAGCGTAGATGGGTTTTCCCAAGGTGGTCTCCTGGGAGGGGTATGATAGGCCCATAGAACATGAGAGAGCTCATCTACCCAGGCACCATTAGCTCTTTCCATTTCCTTCCTTGGTCTATCGAGCAAGGTTTTATTGGAAGCCTCTAGCTACCCATTACTTTTGGAATACACCACAGAGTTAAAGTGGTTCCTGATGTCATGCTCATCGCAAAAGGCTTTAAAGAAATGACTTTCAAATTGTGTGCCCTTATCGATGATGATAGTCTTTGGTATCCCAAAGCACGTTATGATGTTCTTCTAGATGAAGCTTGTCATATCAATGTCTCAAATGTTCTCTAGTGGTTTTGCCTCTACCCATTTAGTGAAGTAATTCATGTCGATCAGTAGATACTTATGATTCCTAGATGCTATAGGTAGTGGTCCCACAATATCTAATCCACATTAGGTAAAAGGAAATGGGCTGGTTAGGAATTTATGGTCGTTGGTCGCTTGATGGACCACAGGAGAGTTTTTCTGAAATTTCTCACATTTGTAAACATAAGCACATGCCTCCTACTGCATATGAGGCCACCAATATACTTCCTTAATCACTCAAAAGGCTAATGATCTTCCACCTACATGACTCCTATAAATGCCCTCATAGAGCTCACTAAGTACTTGTTCGATGTCTTGTGTGTTAACGTAGTGGAGATAGGGGATTGTAAATGATTTCTTATAAATCTCCCATTCAAGGTTGAGATAGAAACGAACATGCTTGAAACTAACTTGGTGTGTCAACCTCTTATAATCAAACAGTGTGACACTCCATATATAATTGATAATGGATCCATCTAACTTAGGGCCTTATATGTGAGGAGAACTTGCTCGGATACGACGGCGTATTTAATATTAGGCTGCGCGAGGAACTCTATCTGAATAGTTCTCCTTAAGTCTGAGTTAATTATTGAGCTTAATGCTGCTAAAGCGTCATCTTGACTATTTTCTCCTTAAAGGATCTATTGAATATCTACTTGCTCAAATCCATCCATAAGTTTTCTTACGGTGGAAAGGTATATTGTCATTCTGTCATCTTTGGTGTTAAAGCCTCCACTTACTTACTTGGAGACCAGTTTGGAGTCGCTGAATACGTGAAGGCGCTTTGCCTCAATAGTAGGGCTTTACGCAGGCCAACGATCAAAGCTTCGTCTCATCTTCATTAGTGAAGGCTTTAAATACCAACCTGATTCCCTGCTTGATCACGATGTTCTATGGATTGGCTAGCACGAATCCTACTCCTGCTCCCTTGAAGTTCGAGGCTCCATCAATGTATAAGGTCGAGGCCTCAGACTTTACTTCCTCACTTATCGATTCCTCTTTTTTTGGTAGGGTGATTGGTTAGTTGCCTGTAGTTACGTGATAAAGTCCGCTAATATTTTCCCCTTAATCGTCATTCTTGGTTGGAAGTGGATATGAAATCTCCCAAGCTTTACTGGCCACTTAGAGAGTCTTTCAGAGAGATGAACAAACGACTTTGAGAGGGTATGAGGTGATTTCGGTTATTGAATGGGCTTTAATTTAATGCTTTAACTTCCTCGAGGTCACTACCAGCGCATAAGCAAGCTTCTCCATAGGTAGGTATCCCTGTTCAGCGTCCAAAAGTGTTTTACCATCATAACCCAATATGGACTAAGGAGGAGATTATATCTTTGTCGGGTCTAAATAAAGAAATCTGATGGTAGCCAGAATAGGCATCTAGGAAACTCATCCTTTCGTGCATCGTTATATTAATTTTAAATTAATTTATCTTTAGGAGAGGGAAGTTGTCTTTGGGACATTCCCTATTAAGTCGGTGAAATCAATACAAATCCTCCATCTACCATTATTCTTAGGTACCACCACTGGCTTGGATAACTAGAGAGGGAACTATACCTCCTTTATGGATAATGCTTCCAGTAGTTTCCCTACTTCTTTCTCTACTGTCTTAGACTTCTTGAGGTTTGTTTGATGAGCCATTTTAATGATTGATTTGAAGGTTGGATCAACGTACAGGTCATGGCAGACTACACTGGGATCGATCCCTAGTACTTCATATGGTTCCCAAGAAAAATTGTCAAGATTGCTCTTGAGAAATGCTACTAAGTCTTAATCGGTAAGAGTGGTTCCGATCAAAAATTTCCTTTTGGGAAAGTTTTTATCGGCTTTAACTCCTTCTAGGTTTTCCCCGACCCTATCATCGGGATGGACCCTGATCTCCTCTGCCCCTGGTCGGTTATACCGTAGTTACTATTTGGAGGGTACAACCCCCTCTTAAGCTTCTTTATGAGCCTCCTTTACCTACTAATTCTTTTTTTTAGATGGATGGCTGCAATAAAGCACATCCTGGCTGTGGTCTGGTCTCCACGAATTTCAATCATGCCCTAATTGTTAATGAACTTTTACTTTTGATGGTAGGTGGATGGTACGACCTTCATGTCTTGAAGCCAACCTCCGCCCCAAAATGTCATGATATGAGGACTCAATGTCCATCACTAAAAACTCAATTACCTTTGAGATATTTCCTACCCTTACCGGTGGGATTATCTTTCCCAGTGGCATGGTCATCAACCCTGCAAAATTGACTAATTAAACAGTGGCCTCTTTATGTTTTGTGATATTCAACTTCAGTTTATGGAACAATTTCTAGGTACATCAGTGCTGATGAACTCCCCTAGTCCATAAGTATCTTGTCAATGTCCCAATTAGCAATCCTGAGTATGATCACCAACCCGTCGTGATGTGGGGTTCTCACCCTAACCAAATATTCTTTGGTATAGTCAACATGTTCTGGTCAATGTCATTTTCCTGCCTGAGTCTTAGTTGGGTCGATTTTAAAAGATTCCATCACGGTGGTCAGTTTCCTAAGTTCCACTCGAATGGAGTTGCCTTGGAACTACTTAAGGTCTGACGCCCCATAGATTACTGCAAACTCATGTCCTGTATCATCATCGAGGACGTTGTGTGGCTTTCGGTCACCATTTTCTATGACCTTATCTTCTTTCTTCTCGAAAACTCACGACGTGATTTAATTGAACTAGCTCTTCCAAATGGGACTTCAGAGCTTTGCAATTCTCGGTTCTACATCTTCCTTACTTGGGGAATATGTATCTCAGTGCATTGTTCCTTTTAGTTTGGTTGCTACCCATCTTTGATCATTTTGAGGATCTTTTAAATAGGTTCCTTGAAGACTGTATTGAAATCATGGAATGCTTTGGAGAGGTCAGTCTTGCTCCCATTCTTGGATCCATTCTTACCCCCGTTCTTATTTATATTTTTCTGGGTGCTTCTCTTCTCCATTCCCTTGTTCTCCTTTGCTCGACCATTGTCCCCTTCATTAGAGTTAACCACATCTTCCATCTGGGCATGTTTTTCCATACGGCCATAAGGTCATCAATGGTGTTGTCTTCCTTCTTAGTGAGTGACTAGTGCAGCAAAGAGGTGGTCGATAAGACAATTTTGAAGGATGTTATGGAAACTTGCTCTGAGTAATCCTCGATCTTGTTGAAAACTTCTCAGTATATCTTATAAATGCCGGAGGTTCTGCTGTGGATTTTTTTACCATAAGCAGTGCATCTCTCCTTATTGGGATAGGATATGTTGGTTATAAAATGAGCCGTGAAAAGCTCTGCCATGGCTTTGAAGTTCCCAATGGACCTGTGTGGCAACCTTTCAGAACACTTTTACGCTACGTCGTGTAGGCTATAAGGGAAGATTCGACACATTAATGCATTATTATGGCTCCATAAGGTCATGGCCTACCTGTATTGTCAAACGTGGTCGATGGGTTTAGTGTTCCTATTATAATTCTTGCATCTGAGGATTATGAAATTCTAGGGGTCCCCTTTTTCTATATCCCTTGAAAAGGGGATTTCATCTAAGTGTTCATATAATGCCGGGGGCATGTACTACACCCTCCAAGCATGTAATTAGCATGCGTAGAATGTTTATGCAAATAAGGATCACCCACCTGTTACTGGAACATGTAGTTCATGATGATGAAAAATTCCCTCGCATGTGATGGAGATCTTGTTACAACGATTTTGTCTGTATGAGATTTTCAACCCATGCACACTCTTCCATGCGTGCTCTATTCTAATCGATCTACCAAGTGTAATCTCTCGGCTATTCAGACTAGCCCGAGGCCGTGCTATCAAGTTCGATATTCTTGCAATAAGGTAACTATCATGCTGATCGGAGTCTTCATTCGACCCCCGGCCTCTAAGCGTTGGATGAGACCATGGAAATTTGGGTCACAAGATTTCTGATAGTGGTGTTGTTGAGTGGGTCCAGGATGAGGATGAGACCTTTTGTGAGGTGTCTACGATTGAGGACGAGACCCGTCGTGATGGGTGCAGCACTGATCCATTACTTGTTCAAACTAATGGTTTGTGAAAACCATAGATTTTCTAAATCAATGCTCTAATGCCAATTTGAAAATGGCAGGACCCCAAATTTTAAAGACTTTACCAAAATTAATTTCCTTTTAAAGATGCGGAATCGAGATGGTTAAAATAACAAAAAACAAATTCTAATTTCTTTTACAAATAAAAATTACAACTTAAACTCAAAGTGAAATTAAATTAGACAACACAAAATATTTTCTTAAACCAATTTAACCCAAGTTCTAGAAAATTTGCCTAACAATAAATATTCATTTTTGCAATATAGGCCAAATCAAATTTTATCAAATAAAAGTTGATGTCTTGAATTAAATTAATCAAACATTACCCAAATTAATTTTATCACCAACTTAAGCAAGAGTAGTGATTTAAACCAATTTTATCTTTTTACCTAAGCATGCATCTAATGTCAGTTCTGCAAAAGATAAAATAAACAAATAAATCACTACGCCGCGATGTACATGGAAAAACCCATAACGGAAAAACCCCGACGCGCCTTCTTGTACACACATCTGCTTAGCATATAACCACGTAGTTCCACCGCGGTCTCAGAATCCACTGATCGGACTTTTTCGGGTCACCACCACCTGAACAAGGAGCCTTTCTCCAAGTGGGTATGTCACAGCAAACAAACTCTTCTTCTTTGTGGGATGTAGAAGCAAACCCAAAATATCTTTTACGGAAGAGATAAATTCGGTGCCAACAAACTCTCCCAGCAAGATGCATATATATAGATAGAAACTTGGAATAAAACAAACAATTCGGTGTAAACTTGGTTTTGTTCTTTGAATAAATCAGTTTGAATAACAAACACCAAGCGAACTTTTTATGAAAGAATTAAGATCTCAAAAACTCTCTAGGAGATAGAATAATTTCATAGAAAAATTCTGGTCCCAATGTCATTAAATTCTATGAAAGAGTAGTGGAACAAAGTAGTGGGAAAGTGCCAAAAAAACTGCCAAAAAATGTTCCCGTCGAAATCTCGTTCGAACCACATTTTCGTTCGAATGACATTTCGTTTGAAGGAACTTTCTAACGAAGCTCCAGTGTCAAGTCGTTGTCAAACCTCATTCGAACAAAATTATCGTTCAAACGACAATATCGAACGAACTGCCAGAATGTCATTTTTTCAATTTTAAGCCCAAAAACTTATTTATTTAAAAGGTCTAAAATAACTTACTAAAAATAAAATTCATTTTAAATAAAATTGCACCCTTTATAAAATTATTCCAAGTCCCCCTATATATATATATATATATATATATATATATATATAAATGCATTCATATCTTTTGGAGACTACGGAATATGATGTTGACGGCGTAGAAACATGGCACTTGAAACTCGGCAATGATGAAGATTTATAAGACTTGGCCGCTACGTCTTCAACTCTTGCCTGTCATACGCTTGGATGGATACACATTAACACTATCCTATGACTTAAATTTTTTTGTCCGAAATTGAGCCAACACTACATTGAACCTCAATCGAAGACTTGTGTCCTTACAAATCTCCCCGTTTAGCTATTCCGGGACAAAAACAAACCAAAAAATCCTAGAGGGCCGTCAAGCTCTCTAGACTAAAAAACACCCCACCGAAAATAAAGAGTACAATGCTTGACTCGAATACCACTTTAGAATTAAACGCTTTGCCACTTTAAATAGATGCCGCTTTACACTACCTGCACAATTAAGCAACACATTAAAGGCATAGGGAATATTAAAATATTAAATGAAATTTAAATAAAGACTCCCCCTTAATTAATTATCCCCCTTTCTCAAATGATCAACTTTGAAAGACGTCTCCCGCTAAGTTAAGTCTCCCAAACTAAGATACGACTACAATAGGATTAGATACCATTTCTCCCCTATCATTCTACTCCTTTTTGTTCAGGAATCGATAAAGGCTAAAGAATTAAAAATTAACTTATCTCCCCAATTAAAGTATATTCACCCCCTAAACTAAACAAGGGATAAATAGAATGCAATAACAAGTTAAACATGCAATTGTGCATAAAGTGATGAGAACATTAAAGCAAATGGGCAACTAAAATTCAACTAATCCACATAAAGATATTAATATCAATTATGATGTGATAACAAAAGATATCAGTTGATTGTAAGAATCTAAGCATGTGATATCGAAACAAAATTCGCAACAAGATAGATACCAAAAATAAATTAAAAGCATAAATCAACTAGTTAATCATGGCAAAGACTCAAAACAAACAAAATATCAAATATATGTATACATAATAGATTCAAACTAAGCATAAGTACACACACATATATATAAACACCAAAATGATACAAGACTCAATAACATAAGGTTTTCCACACACTTATAGCTTAATGATTAGGCATAATTTCTTCTAAATTTATCCCTTTAATTTAGTTACTTTTAGCACATTGAACAACATAATCGATTCGACTTTATCTCATAATCTTGCTACTAACTTATCCTAACGAGTACACCGAGTTTCTGGTATTTCTTATTGATTTTATAGGTATTTGATGTCAATTAAAGAAAGAAAGAAACCAGAAGATTTAGAAAAGAAAATAAGGAAAGTCAAAAGGGCAAAATTGTAATTTCTACCCAGAATTCGGATGAGGCACCTAAAGAGAAGTTGAAGATATCAATTCATGAGCACATAGGAAGAAACGCCACCTCAATCGGAGTCCCGGTGTGAAAGTTATGAGCAGTCAATGTCGAAAGGAAAAAAGTCAAAGGAAGCCCAGACCTATCTGGGTCGGACCGGTCCGCATTGCCAATTTCCAGAGAACCCCGGACCGAAGACAGATCGAAGGTGAAAGAAATTAAAAGAACCGATCCACTCCAGATCGATCTACCCAAGAATTAAAAGAACCTATCTGGATTCCAGGCAGATCGAACCGAGGGAGGGCCGGACCGGTCCGACTGTTGAGTTTTCATTTTTTAAACTTCCCCTAATGGAGAGTCCTAGTGCAGCTAAAACTCTTGGAGTTTCGTAGGGTATTTAGACCCGTTTTATTATCATTCTTAGTACAGAGAATTCAGCCAATTTTCCATTCTTTTTAGAAAAACCCTAGTTTAGAGATAGCTTATGAATTTAATTCCAAGATTGAAGATTATTAAGATTTCAGTGATTACCAGTAATTATAGTTAATACCTTGAGTGCTTTGGTAAGATTAGTGAGTAATTTCCTTTGTTTAATTTCCCATGTACATCCTTCTATAATTCTTCCTTAGTTGAATCATGATTTCCTGCAATTCCAAAATTGTTTTCATTAAGTTCATCATGGTAGGATAGACTTTTAAGGGTCGGGATGCATGAACCCAACCCGATGTGGTAGTTGAATGTACATAAAATTACTCCTCTAAATTTAATGGTGTGATTATGACCGTATTGACTAGCAACACAACAATTGTAGATCTTTAAATCTCGTTAGCTTCCGGGTAACCGGGATGCTTTAGAATGGAATTCGAGTGTAACTATTGCAATACCGATTTACTCGTCCTCTAATTAAGTATGATGCGGGCTTGAACCTCATATACGTAATGCTTAGGAGTACTAAATTCTGAGTCTAATTAATCATTTAAATTTACGATTAGTTTTATATCATCAATACACTAGGGTTGGAGGATTGTATTCCCGTCCTGTTTTTCTCATCATATAGTTTAAAGTTTAAATCACTCTTCATCAGCATTTTAGGTAATTTAGAACAATTACATTTGTTCATAATTTCAAAATTGCATTTAGTTGTATCCAATTCCCAAATCAAATCACTTTTCCTTTTCCTTTTAGAGTCAGAGTTAGGATTTCTTTATCTATCCAACGTCGTTACAACTTTGTTGTCCTATTTCCCTGTGGATATGATCCCGACTTACCGGGTTTATTACTAACGCGATAGGCTTGCACTTGAGGCTAAAAGAGAATGCACATTAGAGACACATTCTTAGTCGCGTCAAGTTTTTGGTGCCGTTTCCGGGGAATTAGTTAGACTTAGGATTAGATCGAGTCAATCTAAAACTTTGACCAAAAAATTTCAAAAATCCAAAAACATATAAAAATTTCAAAAAGCACAAAAAGATTCATCATCATCTCTCATAAGATGTTAATGAAAAATTATTAACTCACTCCAACTCCCCATAATACTCCAACCCACATTCACGAAAACCTGATTGTTGAGTACGATCCTGATAGCCCTCACACTCCTAACGCTCCATAGTTTTGGGTTCCACCTCCCACACCGTCACATTCAATCTCAAACAACACCCTGTTTTCGTTCTTAGGACACACTTAAGAGAGCACTCCATGTATACCAAGTGAGGATACCGAATCTTTGAGAGAGAGAGAGAGAGATGTCACAACATGGTGGTGCAGCCGCCGACGAGGGAGACGCCCCGTATTGCCCTTTGAGAGACGTCTTATATCCGGAGCGCACTGTCACTCCGGGATGCCTTTTACTCCCGTACAATGCTTGGCAATTTATCTTTAGGAATGGGATGATCCAGATACCTCCCACTTACCATGGACTGGATTCAGAAAAGCCATATGCCCACATTATGGAATTTGAGGAAGCGTGCGAGACGCTCAGTGATCAAACTTGCACAAAAGATGTGCTGCACCTCAAACTCTTTCCATTCTCTCTAAAGGATAAGGCTAAGACCTGGCTATGGTCTTTACCTCCAAAATCGATTTCATCATGGAACGAGCTGCAATCCAAATTTCTCAAGAAGTTCTTTCCTCCACATCTAACGAATTCCATCAAGGATCAAATTCAAACATTCTGACAATTAGAAAATGAGTCATTCGAACGATGCTATGAGCGTTTCAATGAGTTAATTAACTCGTGTTGCCATCATGGTTTTGATAAAACGTAAATCATTTCCTTTATCCATAATGGGCTAAACAGTAATTCCAAGCAACTCGTTAAAACCATGGGTAGTGGTCCGTTTATCGACTTAGACGCCCACGATGCTGAGCTTCACCTGAGGTATGTCGTCAAGACTACCCAATCCTAGGATATATCTGACCCTAATGCTCAAAATCGAAATCGTCAAGTGACCACCACTCAATCGGCATCTGGCCTATTTCATGTAGAAAGGAATTCTATAGCGGACAGTCGACTCGATATGCTTAAGAAAGGACTGCGAGACCTAAGTGAGGAATGTGGAAGAGGACCAACTGGATCCATCCCAAACCCTGTTGAGAAGGTGTGTACGATTTGTGAGGTGGTCATTCAACTGAGGAATGCCCGACTATACCCGCTAACAAAGTGAGGCTTCAAGAGCAAGTCAGTGGCATAGGAGGCTTTAAGGGTAAATTTGGTGCCTCGCACGGGAATTCCTACAACCATTCATGGAAAAACCACCCTGGTTTTAGCTATGGGCGACAACATGATGGGATGAATCCAAATTCACATGTTGACTCTCCTCCACCACTGCACTTTCAACAAGCTCCTCGCATGCAAGGACATGTGCAAGCACCACCACCTCAAGGAGCATGCATCCCTCCACCGCGGAGAAGTCTCGAGGATATGATCAACAACTTTATCAATACCCAGACTGCAACTAATGGTAGGCATGAGCGCATGATGAATGACATGAATGCGAACATATCACAGTTGCAGTTATCGTTGAGTATCCAAGAGAAGGGAAAGTTTCCAGCCCAGGGCCAAAGACCGCCCTAAGGTCAAACTAGTGTTAGCTCCACCTCGACATAACATCAGGAGAAATGTCAAGCTGTAACCACTCTTCGTAGTGGGAGAGTCGTTGATTTATCACCTCTCCCACACGACTCAACCAAAGATAAGGAGATTTCACCCGACACGAAAGAGGCCGAAGATGTCCCCTTGAATGAGAGTGAGAAATAAGACACTAGTGAGCCCGAGGTAGTAGTGAAAACACCCACCGCGGCACCGTTTTCTCAAAGGTTGATTCCTTCCCATAAAGGAAACCCCCGTGATGAAGTGCTAGACGTGCTAAAGCAAGTAAAGATGATTTTACCTTTCCTCTATGCCATTAAGAAAATTCCAGCTTATGAAAAAGTCATCAAAGACTTGTTGACGGTAAAAAGGAGGATGAAGGTAAAGAAAAATGTCTTTCTAGAACAGAACGTGATCTCCATCCTACTCAATGATCTCCCACCCAAGGTCAAAGATCCCGGTGCACCCACTATTTCCTGCATCATTGGAGAAAATAAAATTGAAAAAGCCTTACATGATTTGGGAGCAAGTGTCAATATCCTCCCTTATTCCATCTATAGGCAACTTCATTCGGGCGACCTCAAGCCCACAAAGGTCACTCTCCAATTAGCGGATCGAACTGTGAAGATCCTAAGAGGCATAGTTGAGGACGTGATCGTCCAAGTTGATACTTTCTACTTCCCGGTAGACTTTGTCATTTGGGACACGGAGCCCTCCTTTACCGCAAGCAACCATGTTCCCATCATCCTTGGGCGCCCATTCTTAGCTAAGGCTAACGTAATCATCAATACTCGGAATGGGCGATTGTCACTCACTTTTAGGAACATGACTTTCGAGACTAACATCTTCCATATTGCCCAACAGATGGGGGAAGAACATGATCTTCACGTGGTGAACCTAATAGACGAGATCGTAGAGGAGTATTTTGAGGAAAATTATTGTGGAGATGCCTTAGGATCCTACTTAGTGTCGAGTCACGAGAGTGAGGGGACGTACACTTCAATCAAGAGGGAGGTTGAGGAGTTGAGACAGTTATTTGATGAGAAAGCGTCGGACGAGGACATGAGAGATGTAAGTTGGGTTTCTAGATTCGAGGAGTTACCACTGAGAGATACGCGCATGGTTCCCTCCAACAAAAAATTTCCAGCCCTCAAATTGAAGAAACTCCCCTCCCATATTAAATATGCATACCTAGGAGAGGATGAGACATTTCCTGTTGTTGTCTCCTCTAGCCTAGACGAAGAGCAAGAGTGTAATTTGCTAAAGATTCTGAGGAAGCACCAAAGTGCTTTTGGTTGGTGCATTGCTGATTTGAAAGGGATAAGTCCTTTGATTTTCACCCACAAAATCCATCTCGAAGAGGATATCAAGCCCTCGAGAGAAACGCAAAGAAGTCTAAACCCTAATATGAAAGAAGAGGGGAGGACCGAAATAATTAAGCTATTGGATGCCGGGATTATCTACCCAATCTCGGATAGCAAGTGGGTGAGACCTATTCAAGTCGCTCTGAAGAAGTCGGGCATGACAGTGATTAAGAATGCTAAGGGGGAGCTAATTCCCCAACGTACCACCACCGGGTGGCGCGTTTGTATTGATTACCAGAAACTCAATGCGAGAACTAGGAAAGACCATTTCCCCTTGCCATTAATTGATGAGATGCTTGAGAGAGTAGTGGGCCACTCTTACTATTGCTTCCTTGATGGTTATTTCGGATATAACCAAATTGAGGTAGATGTACTTGACCAGGAGAAAAAAATCTTCACCTGCCCTTTTGGCACGTTTGCCTACAAATGTATGCCATTCGGCTTGTGTACTGCACCCGCGACCTTTCAAAGGTGCATGTTGAGCCTATTTAGCGATATGGTCGAGAGAGGACTTGAAGTGTTCATGGACGATTTCGGCATTTTTGGCACCTCTTTCAATCTTTGTCTTAAAAAACTGGAAAAAGTACTTGCCCGGTGTGTGGAAAAGAACTTAGTTCTGAATTGGGAGAAATGCCACTTCATTGTCACCGAGGGAATAGTTCTTGGCCACATAGTTTCATCCAAGGGTATAGAAGTTGTTAGATCTAAGATAGATGTCATAGCCATCTACCCCCACCAAAATCGCTCAAAGACGTGCGCTCCTTCTTGGGCCACGCGGAGTTTTATCGAAGGTTAATTAAGGACTTTAGTGCCATCGCTAGACCCTTAAGCAACCTACTTATGAAGGACAACCCATTTGAGTAGACGGAAGCACGCCAAAGCACTTTTGAAAAACTGAAAACCATGCTTGTGTCCGCTCCCATCATGCAAGTTCCTTATTGGTGTTTACCATTCAAACTTATGTGTGATGATAGCGATTACGTGATAGGGATTGTTTTGGGCCAAAGGAAAGACAATAAGGCTCATGTCATCTACTACGCTAGCCGGACTCTTATCGGACCATAACTCAATTACTCCACTAACGAGAAGGAGTTTCTAGCGGTAGTCTTTGCTCTTGACAAATTTTGGTCTTACCTTATCGGTTCCCCCATTAATTGCTTCAACGATGAAGCGAAATTGAAATACCGACTTGTAAAGAAAGATGCAAAGTCGCGCCTCATAACATGGATCCTACTCCTCCAAGAGTTTAATCTCTCCATTAAAGATAAGAAAGGAGTAGAAAACGACGTTGTCGACCACTTATCACGGCTTTCGTCCGACGTACCTAGTGATCCAATACCCATAGACGAATACTTTCTGGATGAGCAACTCTTTGCTACCTCTTCTTTGACCTAGTTTACGGATATAGTGAACTACCTTATCACGGGAGTCGTCCCTCCCGACTGGACACCGCAAGATAAAAAGAGGTTTATTGCTTGGTCGCGCATGTTTTTCTATGACGATCCCTTCATGTTTAAATATTGTTTCGACCAAATCATCCGACGTTGCATACCGGATGATGAGATCCCAAAAGTCATCAAATTTTATCATTCGGGAGCTTGTGGAGGCCACTTTTCAATGAAAAAGACGGTCGCTAAAATTTTGCAATGCAGCCTCTATTGGCCCATAATATTCTAGTATGTGAACGATGCTTGTAAATCTTGCAATAGGTACCAACGGATGGGAGCTATTACCCGATTATACATGATGCCTCTTACCCCCATACTTATTATTGAGATCTTCGACTGTTGGGGTATTGACTTCATGGTCCCTTTCCCCCCATCCTTTGGTTTCCTATACATCCTGGTCGCGGTAGACTACGTTTCTAAATCGGTGGAAGCTATAGCTTCCAAGACAAATGACAACAAAGTGGTGATTAAGTTCCTGCAGGAACACATACTTTCTCGCTTAGGTGCTCCGAAAGCGATAATCAGTGATAATGGCACGCACTTTTGCAATAGGTCATTCGTGAAACTCATGAGAAAGTATGGTGCAATTCAAAAGGTTGGAACGGCTTATCACCCACAAACGAATGGGCAGGCCTAACTAGCGAATCGAGAAATCAAGAAAATTCTCGAAAAGACCATCAATCCTACCCAAAAAGATTTGTCACTTAGATTGAATAATTCTCTATGGGCCTACAGTACCGCATACAAAAATCCGCTCGGAATGTCCCCTTTCCGATTTGTGTATGGAAAGCCTTGCCATCTTCTCGTGGAATTAGAGAACAAGGCATATTGGGTAATTAAGGAGTTAAACTATGCCATGGATAAGGCCGGTGAAGCTCGCAAGCTTTAAATAAATGAGTTAGAGAAGATACACAATGATGCGTATGAGAATGCAAAATTTTCCAAAGAAAGGATGAAACTCGTTCACGATAACATCATTCGACGCAAAGAGTTTCTTCCTGAACAAAAAGTTCTTCTCTATAACTCTCGACTTCATCTCTTTCCGGTCAAGTTGCGGTCACGATGGTCTGGCCCATTCGTTGTGAAGAATGTTTTCCCTCATGGAGCTGTTGAGTTTGACGATTTGACAGGAAGAAATACATTCAAAGTAAATGGGAAAAGCCTCAAGCCATATCTAGAGGCGTCTGTGGAAGAAGTCAACACCGTTTGGTTGTCGAACCCCGTTTACGGGGTAGAGTGAGCTGCTACAGTAAGGTCGTCTCACCCCGACACTTATGGGGTGAACTCTTGTGTATAGTAGACGAGAGTCGTGTGAGTAGTGACAGTCCATAGGATTAGGGTACATTCAGGAGAGAGCATTCACATGTTTCGGGAAATTTAGTCAAGTTACGTTAACCATAGATATCGAGAGAATTTTGAGTCCAAACTTATAGGGAGACTGATGAGAATTGAAAACTTTCGGAGAAGAGCGATCGCAATTAAGTTAAGGGAAAAATCCAGATCAGTCGAAGAACCCAGATCGGTTCCTTTATTTTTAAGCCAGACCTGTCCGCCCCGGATCAGTTCCTTTATTTTATAGCCGGATCGATCCGGCAGTTGAAGAACTCGAATTTTAAAGGATCGGACCATTCCAGCCCCCAGGCGGATCGGTCCGCTTTCTGCAGAAATTTATCCCCTATTCCCTAGGTGCACCCCCCTTCTCCCCAATCCCTTCCCTCCCAATTCGTTTCCCCATAACCAACCCTTCAATTTCCCTCCCACATACACTCCCTCTTTCCCTCCAAACCCTTTCCCTCCACTTCCCAAACCCTACCCACCCCTCCCCTATAAATACCCACCCATGGCCTCCACTTTTCTTCACACCTTCAACCACCTCACTCCTCTATTATCTCTCCCTAAATATTCCAGAAAACTCTCCCTGTTATCATGGCCCAACCCCCCCCCTCCCGTCAAATACAATTCCACTGACATCCTCCCCTCCGACCATGGTGAATTCCATTCCCGCCAAGCGGAGCGGTGGTGCAATCGGTTCTTCGGTTCGGATCACAAACTTCACATGGAGCGCGCTGTCCAATGGACAGGTCTGTCCAAATATGTCACCACCCTCTTCATGCATAGGGGTTGGTGTCGATTCCTTAATCAACCATACGAAGAGGTTTGGGTAGCCGAGGTCCGATCTTTCTATGGCTCCCTTATTCGAACGGGCCAATTCGAGTCTCAAGCATATGTTGATGGAACAGTCATCCCTTTTTCGTTGGCCCTTCTCACGACCAAGTTGGACGAATACGACGTTCCCAGTGTTCAAGATTTCACCTATCCAAGGAATGTCACACCGGTCGCCAAATAACTGATTATGGAACGCATTGCCCCCAATGTTCCATGGAGGGGGCAAACAATCATTGTTGGTCATCTTAACGAGAAAGCACGCCTCACTTTCCAAATTATGTGTGAAAATATTTTGTAAACATCCAACGATTTAGCGATGCATCCCCGTCACACCACATTGACCTACCACCTCTTCGATCCCAACACTTCCATGAACCTAGCCCGCACCCTCTACGCCGACATCATCATCGCGACCATAGATGAGAAAGTTGCAGAACCACTTCCACATGCACGTTTGATTACCTCCATCCTCAAGGACGCTGGCATTGAGGCACCGCTTGATCATACTCGCCTCCCCTATCCTTTTGGACAGGGAACTTGTACGCGGAGCGCCAAACAGCTAGCCATCCTCCGGGCGAGGCGGGGAAGTGATGGCGAGGACGATGCTGCCTCCAGTGAAGATGAGGAAAAGGAAGAAGAAGACGTGGGTGCTGATGTAGAGATGGGTGACGTAGGAACAGATGAAGAGTCAGCCGAAGAGGAAGACGACCCTGATTTTGAATAGGCGGATAGTGACCTCACTAACCGCATGTCGGCCCTTGAGACGAGATTCAACAGCTTTTTGAGCGACTACTGTCGCGATACCGACATGATGTTTTGGTTCCAAGCAGATTTGTACCGACGCCAAGGGGATCCCAATGAGCCATTGCCATCCTACTTCTATGACCCCTATGGCCCCGATGTGCCCAGCTCTTCCCAACCACCACCCCAGTGAAGACTTGGTTGTTTGTAATAGTTTTTAGTTATTTGCCTTGTCCACATGTTGTATGCTCTTTGTTGTTTTTGTACCACAGTCCTGTTTTATAAAAATCTGCATTTTCTCCAATTGTTTGTTTTATTTATCGCACTTCTTGTTTTTCCTTGTTTAGATTTTAGTCCTTTTTTGCTTGAGGAAAATGCAAAAGTCAAAGTTAGGGGGGGTCACATGTGAGTATTTCTAAAACTTCACAAATTTTCAAAAATGCCCAGAAATTTCCAAAAAAATCATAAAATTTTGAAAAACCCAAAAATATTTTTGTCCAAAATAAATAAAAATTGGAATTCAAATTTTTCAAAAATATCATTAAAAGTCGGATTAAAGTCTCAAGTTGTAAAATTCAACATACACAAAGCCAAAATTGACCAAAGATGAAAATTGTGCGAAACTTGACGACTTAACGAATTAGTGTGGAGATTAACAACCCCGATGAGATTCGAGCCTTTCATCTTTGAGAAATTTATAAATCAATCTGAGTTAATTGTTAACTCAAAGTTCTTTTCACCGCCTAAAAGGTCATCATGGATCTCAATCCTTTCATTTTGATCGGTTATGAAAAACGTTTGTGGTATTTCCTTAAAAAGTGCACTACAAATCTCTGAACTTAATTAATCTCGAAACGCATATGGTAAATTAATAAGTAATTCGGACAATGAAGTAGGCCATCATTTGTTACCCAAAAATATTAGCCATAAAATGATGTGAAAAATTATCCCTTTGATAACCCAATTGAGCCGAATAACAATTATCCTTTTCGTTTGGTACCTCAAAAAACCCAAGTAGCCTGGAGTTGTGAAAAGGGAATGTTTAATAAAGTCCAAAAAGTACATAAAAAGGGGAAACAAAAAAAATAGATATGCTCAACAAAATAGCAAGAAAAGAAAAGAAGTGAAAAATGAGCAATGGCCCTGAAAAAGCACAAATGGACATCATAAATGACTTTTCCAATTCCAACCTTCCCTACCATTTTCATTTTACCCAATATACCTTAAAACTCGAAAAAGTCCTAACCGAGTCCGAATTGCAAAATGGGTTACCGCGTGGAGAGCCAATACACCAAAAGATAATAAAAGAGATGGAATGCGTAAATAAGAGGCAATGTTCCCGTTTTTAAAATCGTATTCCATTGACAAGATCCTATCACTATAAAAAAATTCGTCTTTCTACTTGTGTGCATGACTTTGCATTCATTATATTTACTCTTTATATCACGCATACCGAGAGAATAGCCATAATCCGAGAGATTCGTTTGTGAGAGCACTCCGTGAGAATTTGAAATCAAAATGAATTTTTGGGTAAGTAACGTAATGATCAATCGGTGGAAATTGGCGATTAAATTTTTGGCTTCGCACACACGCACTATGAATTGAGACTCTTGAACATGACTTGATGATGACTATTTTCTGGGAAAGTTTGAATTATACAATTATTCAGATTTTGAAATTTCTTTGAGTCAAATTTTGTGGGTATATTCACTGCAAACCCTCACAAGACACAACTCGTCCTACTAGGGTAACCTAGGGGTTTAAAGGTTTATTGCATACGCCAAATGCAATCGCTTGCCCACGAAAAAGGTATTCTATCCCAATAAACTGATTTTCAACATTTGAGCCTTTCTAGGATTCTTTTACATTGCTCGGGACACGCAAAGTTCTAAGTTAGGGGGGTTTGATCAGGCATAAATTCTTCCAAATTTATACCTTTAATTTAGTTACATTTAGCACCTCGAACAACGTAATCAATTTGAATTTATCTCATAATCTTGCTACTGACTTATCCTAATGAGTACACCAATTTTTTGGTATTTCGTATTGATTTTACAGGTATTTGATGTCAATTAAAGAAAGGAAGAAATCGGAAGAATCAGAAAAGAAAAGAAGGAAAGTCAAAAGGGCAAAATTGTAATTTATACCCAGAATTCGGATGAGGCACCTAAATAGAAGTTAAAGATATCAAGTTCATGAGCACATAGAAAGAAACGACACCTCAATCGGAGTCCCGGTGTGAAAGTTATGAGCAGTCCATATCTGAAGGGAAAAAGTCAAAGGAAGCCCGAACCGATTTGGCCCGGACCGATACTCATTGCCAATTTCCAGAGAACCCCAAACCGAAGACGGATCGAAGATGAAATAAATTAAAACAACCAATCCGTGCCAGATCAGTCCGCCAAAGAATTAAAAGAACCGATCTGGATTCCAGGCGGACCGAACTAAGGGAGGGCCGGACCGGTCAAACTGTCGAGTTTTAATTTTTTAAACTTCCTCTAATGGAGAGTCCTAGTGCAGCTAAAACTCTTGGAGTTTTTAGGGTATTTAAACCCGTTTTATTATCATTCTTAGTACGGAGAATTTAGCTAATTTTCCATTCTTTTCAGAAAAACCCTAGTTTAGAGATAACTTATGAATTGAATTCTAAGATTGAAGATTATTTAGATATCAGTGATTACCAATAATTGTAGTTAATGCTTTGAGTACTTTGGTAAGATTAGTGAGTAATTTCCTTTGTTTAATTTCCCGTTTACATCATTCTAAAATTCTTCCTGAGTTTAATCATGATTTCCTGCAATTCCAAAATTATTTTCATTAAGTTCATCATGGTAGGCTAGACTTTTAAGGGTCGGGATGCATGAAATCAACCCGATGTGGTAGTTGTCTGTACATAAAATTACTCCTCTAAATTTGATGGTGTGATTATGACCGAATTGCATAGAAACACGACAATTGTAGATCTTTGGATCTCATTTGCTTCTGGGTAACCGGGATGCTTTAGAATGCAATTCGAGTGTAACTATTGCAATACCGATTTACTCATCCTCTGATTAAGTATGATACGGGCTTGAACCGCATATACGTAATGCTTGGGAGTACTAAATTCTGGGTCTAATTAATCATTTAAATTTACAATTAGTTTTATATCATCAATACACTAGGGTTGGAGGATTGTATTCCCGTCCTGTTTTTCTCATCATATAGTTTAAAGTTTAAATAACTCTTGATAAGCATTTTAGGTAATTTAGAAGAGTTGCATTTGTTCATAATTTCAAAATTGAATTTAGTTGAAGCCAATTCCCAAATCAAATCACCTTTTCCTTTTTCTTATCTATCCAACATCGTTACAACTTTGTTGTCCTATTTCCCCGTGGATACGATCCCGACTTACCGGGTTCATTACTAACGCGATAGGCTTGCCCTTGAGCCTAAAAGAGAACGCACATTAGAGACATATTCTTAGTCGCGTCACTTAAATGTGTCATATGGAAACGTAAGTGTTGGCGTGTGAACTAGCAACACATAAATTTAGACCTAATCTCTTAAAATATGTTCACGGAGTTCTCATTTGATTGCAAACTTCATCACAGTTGAATATAACCTCATGTGACAATATAGATTGAACTCAATGAACAAACATACACAACGCATACATGCCTAGAATTTTGATGATTCTACACAACAATAGAGTCGTGACATTGAAAATACAACGAGGATAAATGGGCATTCTACAAACTGTTGATATACAATCCAATCTACCTCAATAAGCATATATATTTTTGAATGAATATATCAACTAAACAAAATAGGCCTTTCCAAATATTTCTTTTAATGCCATTTTCTTTTTGGCTTTTGGACCACATATTTCTTTTCGGTCCAAACAAATGGTGGCCTACTCGCAAAGGGTGATTTTTCCTTTTGGAGCCCTTCCCCATGCACATTTATATATATATTATTTTTATGTTTCACACAAATCTCACGTGCAATGTATTTTAACATGCACTAGTCCTCCTAGGTCACATAACACGTAGATGACAAGATTGGTCGGAGAACACCTCACAAAGCTCAAATATAACATGTGAAGTTCAAATTTCAAGTGAGCTCGTGCATGTGTGAATTGAGGCGTATAAAAAAAGAATCCATTATATCAACACAAAATTCAACTACTCCATGTAAGCATGGTAAAGAACATGCAAAATCTTTCAAAACGTAATGAGAGTGAAGACCCACATAAGTCCCTCAACACTAAAATATGTATCAATAGCAATGAAAGTAGAATTGGCATACATCCTAATGACACCTACATCCTAAGAATCAACAACAACGATGAGATGACAATCAATAGCATCGGTCCAGACAACAGCGCTAGAGGCCTAAGTCTTGAAACGTTAAAATCCACAAGATTAACAGCAAGAAAAGATAAAATAAATGTATAACTGGAGTTTGGATAAATCATAACTACGCATGTGCCTCTCACATTTTAGGTATTCTAGTATTTTCCAACCTAACAGTTCAAAATATCACATACATTTAAAATTGCAATCCCAAGTGAACCCAATATTAAATTTTATTATACACAATTGAATATAACTAAAGGATTCAGAATAATCATTACACTAAATAATTTTAAGTGTAATAAGCAAATAAGACAATTCAAAGTATAATTTCCATAATCATGGTGTCTAGTATAGTTAACACATAAATCCCAAGTCATGAGTATAGAGGTATACATCCCTATAATAAACATATACATCTCAAGTATAGTATGTGAATTGGTAAAATGATCTTTAGTACCGCAATAAATAATCATATGAGGTATGATAAAGGCAATCTCTACATCTAGCATCCATATATAGGTACTTACCTTGAGATAAACAAATAATTGGACTTTTAGTAAGCCTCCACAAAACGAAGGCCTATCTTTTTTGCCTTGGGGGATCACTCACACGTACTAGGTATAGTCTCTGGTAGTCCCAGCTCGAAGATCTGACCAAACAAAGGATGAATCACTACGTCTACTCATCATCCACATGGACTATTATACCCAAGACCATATGATGAAATCTCTTCGTGAACCCTCTCGGTACATAAATACCTTAAACTAGGACCCTGAGGTAAAATGACCAAGACAAACTTGTCTACTCACTGAGGCACCTTCGCGCTCCATATATCACTTGCCCCATAGTGGAATCCCTCATACTACATCACCGTGCGTATTCATATCTGGTATGTATAACACATAAATAATCAAATTAAATTTAACCCTTGCCAACAGGTCAAATCAAATAAACATATATCCGTACCAAACAAACGAAATCATATCACATTTGCAACCCTCAATAGAGGGTTAAATCGATAATATATATATATATATATATATATATATATATATATATACACACACATACACATACACACACACACATATAAAAAATAGGGTATGCCCGTGTCTGAAGGAAAATGAAAATTTCCAAAAAGTACGTAATTGTAAAACGGCTAAAATTTCAAAAGTACGTAATTACAAATGGGAAAAAAGTTCGTTCCCCAACAAAACAAAGTGTAATTTTAAATAAATTTGTCATAATCTCCTTCATTTATAAGACTATCCACCATAGTTAAGAAATAACAAATTGTCCAACATTTAACTAATGTAAACAATTTAGAAAAATGACCAGAACTTCATTTATTTATAGACTATGCACCCTAAAGGAACGCATATAATTTTGAAAAGTATAAAATCGTGTAAAATGTAAATAATAAATCATTTTTATATTATAAATGTAAATTTTCAAAGTATTGAATCTTGTAAATTTGAGTAGGGTTGAATATTTATTGTTAAGTCAAAAGGTTGTTTTAAAACACATAAGTGTAAACAATTTAAACTATGTTTATTAGACTATACACCCCATTTAAGAAAATAAAAGGTCCAACAATACTAATAGTAAGGTTGGTAGATTGTAACAACACACATTTTTAATATAATTTAAAATTTAATTTGAGTTACTTCTTACTCGAGTAAAGTTTTTTTAAACTAAAAACAAGTCATAAAATTAAAAGAACATTGTTATACAAAGGACTCGTAAATTCTATTAATAAGATTTATGTCAAATCTCAATAAATTCGTTTGTGCCAAATATAATTTTTATCTTAAAATTCATGAAATATTTGAATATCATTTACTGTATGCTTTTTAATAGTAAAATATTCTTTATACAAATTTACTTTTAAACTAAACCATGAAATAAATCTTTGTGTTACAATTGTCGAATTTTAAAAATGTGTTGTTTTAGTTGGTATTAAAAGTGAATAATGAAACATGAGGACTATTGTATTAAAAATTTAACTAGAAGGGTTGATTGTGTATTTTGTACCAAAGTTGTAGGAATTTAGATAGAACTATTTCTCTTTCTTTTAAAATTTATGAAACACCCCCTTAAACCACATGCCACCCAACTTTATCCACACCCGTGCGTGTGTAACCCACCCTCCACCCTTATCCACCAATGAAATTTTCACGCCCCTAGTTTGCAACCCCTATAAATTTGAATGTGTAAAACTAAAATTAATCCAAATTAAATACAAAGACCCAGATTGAACCTCTCTTGTTCTACCCATGTAATTGGTTCTCACTGTGTATATGGATGATGAGTTGAGATCATGTGTTTAAGTTTGGATGCGTACTCATTTATAAGAAAGGTTAGGAGTATCTCATATTATGGCTTCGTGTCTAAATGGAATAAGCGAAGTTTTTGCTAGTAAATTTTTAAATATACTTTTTTTTATCCCGGTATAAGAAGATGAGTTTATAAACATCTATTGGTTTTCAATATATATTTGGATATACATATGTTGTTATATATATTCCACCTACAGATACCAGATTCAACTTATACCAAGCAATATAAACCCAACGGAGTAATGGTAGGTAAATTCTAATTAGGCATTATTTCACACGATTACCTTGATTTCCTAAATTCTTTATATCACATTAATATAGTCCGTGAATTTTTTTTTTTCATTAATGAACTATGTTGTATAGCTCACAATAAATTAAACATGATTCAATTTTAAAAACATAGTACCGTATGTTATTTTTAAAAAAAATTATTTCATTTAAAATCGGATTTCAGTAAACCTTTAAAATCGGATTTCCGTAAACCTTTAATAACAAACAACCGTTCAACCCATAGTAATGTTATTTGGCATGTAGGACTCGGGGATTAAGTGCCTAATTTAGCTAACCATATGGATATTTCTTTTAAGAGTTGGGATCAATAATTTTACCATGGTTACTTTTGATTTATCCTCAGAAATTGTAATTGGTGATTATTATCTTGTATTGTTATGCACTTTAAACCTCTATAATTTGATAATTATAGGTTATCTTATTTTAGAAATATCAGTATATTTACTCTCTATGACTTGATATTGTTAATCTAGTTATATCACCATACTCTTTTTATTACAACTAATTAATTCAAGTAATTGTTACTTCAAATTTCATTTCATTTACAAAATATCTGCAAGTACATTCAATTGAATCAACCATTACTAAAAATCTTCATAAATTATTAGTTACTTATATTTATATACATGACGAAGTTTTTCTTATTCTTTCCCCTTCCAACTATTTTAAACATGTACCTATAAGCAATTGTGACACCCCGCATATTTTATTACCGATTGCTCAGGCCTTTATTAAAATTAAACGGGAATCAATTATGATTTCATATTTAGTATCACCATATTAACAAATATTTAAATACAAACAACATAAATAACAATATAACTAATATGAAAATAATCATAAGTAACGTAAACCGAATAAACCATCGGCTACAACAATTATACCAACGTAAATATTCTACTGAGAAATAATAGGAAATATCTGTCTCAAATGAAATTTCCTATCCATCTACTGCCAACACGCCCGAAAGGAAAATATTAACATACTTAATCATATCCAGACAGGATGAACTATGGGGGATACAATCAAATCTCCAAGAATCCAAAGCTATTACATGTAGTGCCATGGTGAAGAGACTAGCCTCGTGGTCCCTGTTACTGAATACCTGGGTTTTTGAAAATATATGGCAGCGGGTCAAGCCCTGAAAAACATTTGAAAAAATATTCCCAAGTATTTAAATGCTTTAAATGTAAAGGCGCAGTGTATTACGTTCATAATTAACTTTCTAGTCGCACTCACATGAGACATTTCCTCACCTCTCATCAATAGTGTGCACCTAAAGCATTATTATCCTAAGCATGCTACATTCCCTTACTTCGACAATAACCACTAACATAGCCAACCCTTCCAATAGTGTAATACATGTTCCCCATATTTTATTATTTTCCTGCAGGAGTTGTAGTGATATGAAACCCTTGGGATTAGATCATTATAATTGGGTTTATATATAAATTTGATTATTTTTGGAGTCTTGATGATAATTATTTGAAACTTTTGTGTAAAACTGGAAAAAATGGAAAATTGGTGGTTCGAACGAGTCGAGGGTCATTCAAATGAAATCCATATTTCGTTCGAATGAAGATGGGTGGTTTGAATGAGATTCCCTACTTGTTCGAAGTATAGAATGAACGAGGGTCAAATGAGGCCCCAATATTTGAATTAATAGAAGGTCGTTCGATGGTCGTTCGAATGAGCTCCCCAGACTTTTTGAAATTGGCTTGCCCTTTTGTGTTGTCACATTCTAGACCCTTAGAGTGATGAGCTGTCGAGTTCTAGTGAGCCTGGATGGTCAAAAATGGGATTTTGGAGTTGGGGAAGGTTTTTATAAGCATTTGTTTGGGTTAAATGGGTTTATTTGAGTGTAGATAGGAGAGAGACAGGGGTGTCTTACTCCTCAATCTTCATATTTGTGTATTCCTCTCTCTAGCTCTTGAGAGCTCCACCACCTTATCCCACCAGCACAAACCATCATAAACCACTATGTATCCACCTTATGCCATCATCTTCGTTTAGTATTCCACCATATTCAGGCCCTACATGCCCATGTCCACTGTAGTTGGTAAAGATACGAATTTTGGAGGTGTGGTTGGGGTTTTGGAGAAGAAGAAAAAGAAGAAATCTTGGAGCTTGAAGGGGGTTTTACTGGATCTTTCATGGAAGAAATATTTTTGGATCAAGGCAACCTCTTTGAATCCACTTTAGGAGCTTCATTTGAGGTGGGAAAACGCAACCCTTAGTTTAGAAATCTATTTTGCATATCAGTAGTCTTGTTGCTAGAATTGAAGAGTAGGATGTATTATGATATAAGAAGGATATTTCGTATTATTTGTAAAATTGAATTATTCGAGAAAACTCGGTATTAAACATATTTATGGAATAAAAATGTTGAAAGAAGGTTTATTTTGTTGGGAACAATTTATGAAATAAAATTTCAAAGTTTCCTTTTGAAAATTTGGGATTTTTGTATAAATGGACATTACATCCAAGTTTTGAAGAAATAAAGGTTATTTTTGCCTTTAAAATTTATCTTTGGGCAATATTATAAGATTTCTAGAATAAATTGGATGGTTTTCCTTTTGAATAGGATTTTTGGACTAAAAATACATATTCATGTATATATACAGTATTTTGATGTTGAATAGATAAACAAGTTTAATGAGGGTTTATTTGGGTTAAACATGAAATGGAGAAATTAAAATTTCCATCTCTTAAAGTGTGTGAAAAGGTGTTAAAAATGTGATAAGTGTAAGGATTCATGACTGCATGTATTAATAAAGAAATTTGTGTTTTTTTATAAAGTAGTCTTATATGTTCAATGATTTCTTTGGAAATAAAGTAATGAAATAAAGAGGTTTCCAACTTGAAAGGAATGTTTTTGCAAAATGTTAAAGAATTGTTAATGATTTGAAAATAGTTAATATATTATTGTGCGTAACTTAAGGATGTTTGGGGAACGACACTTGTGAAAATGGAGAAAAGGACAAGTTTGGAAACAAATGGGTAAGATGGTAATTTTACATAAAGTGCAATTTTTTTATGAAATAAAAATGTTGGAAAAGGTATTACAAAAGAAGGTCCTAAATTAACATGATTTGGGGATAAATATGTGTTAGAGTAAAAAGGACAAGAAATGACGATTTTTAAAGTGTAACACGAATTGGGGTGAAATCCCGATGTAACAACCCTTACTTTTGGGTAATTGATTTCATATAATTTTGCCATGTGAGATAATTATATAAAATAATGGAAGTTAGAGTAAATATTATTTTAGGTGATTTCAAAGATAATATTTACTGAGTTTTGCATATTTGCCGTTGAGAGAATGAAAATAGTATTATGTTATGTTTTATTGCGTCGTTGTGCTTTAAGCGACAATTATGGCATATATTTCAATTGGATCATTATTAATGAATTAATATGACATTGGAACATGAAATATTTTACATTATTCTGGATGCCAATTTTGAGGGTGCGGTTAGTCCTGAAATACTCGAGATAGTCAAAAGAAGTGCCACATTGTATTTTTGAGTTTCGGGCACTTTTGACAGGTTATGACTCAATTATGTACTTACGCGTCATTTTAATGGTGTATTAACATTTAAAGATGGGAACAAATGTTAAATGAACGGTTTAGTCTCCCAAACCCTCTTATTTCCCCAATTACATGTTTTAAACTTAGAGCAAAGAGAGAGCCTGGGAGAAAGTGAAGAGAAATGAGAGAATTGGAGAATTGGAGCTGGAAATCGTTGCTACGTGAAGAGAATCCGAGACTACAAACTTGAGGCAAGTTTCTAACTTGCTAGTGTATGATTTAATGTGAATAATTTTCATATATAGTTATGTTTTGGGGAGTTTTAACCATTAATGGGTTTTTGATGATTTTAGTGTTTAAACCCTTAATCTTGGATTAAAATCTGATTTGAGTTGGAAATATTAGTTATTTATTGTGTAAAAATGATTTGGGTATAATATAAGTTTAGTTGGTTAAGTTTTGAAGAGGGAAATTGAGTTTTGGGAATTAAGGGTTCTTAATTTCGTTGCCCAAACTGGGCATTCTGGTCAATTGATTCACCCCTAGCGAATCGATTCCCTAAAGGGGTAGGCTACAGGTCTGGATTGGGAGAATCGATTCAGATTATCCGAATTGATTTGAATTATCCGAATTGATTCGGATTATCCGAATTGATTCGGATATATGCATAATGTTGGGTCCTCTTGACCGAATCGATTCGGCCTATCCGAATCGATTCTCTTTCAATACCGAATCAATTCGGCCAGGGCGAATCGATTCGGAATTTCTGTGTTTTAGAGGATTTTTCCAACTTAGTTCGTATCCCTTTTATTTCAGATTCTAGGTTTAGGAACCTTCTCTTCGGAAGTAATAAAGAGTATTAAAGGTTTAGATTAGGGAGATTATTACCTTAGTTAAGTATGGGGGTAAAGTGGGCTTAAATTGGGGGATATTCTATATGCGTTAGCATTGTTTCACTTAGTGAGCTAGCTTCGGACTAAGGGAGAGTTAATGTAACAACCCGCCCTTTTGGAGATAATTAAATTCCATAATTAAGTATAAATTGGAATTTGGAGAATTTCTCGAAATAGTAATTTTTAAGATTTTCGAGGAATGAATGATTTTTTATGGATGTTGAGATTATTCTTGGGACTATATAGGTCGAAATATTTTAATTACATGTCGCCGTGGAGTATAGCGACAAAAGAGGTAAGATGTTGAGTAGAAAACCCGCATTTACTTTTATGGGTTAGAATAGTGATTTGCGGTCAAGTACATCGAATGGGAATTTCGACTGCACCATGAGTCTCGGAATGTCCGAGATAGTCAAAAAAGAGTGTCTGATTATCGAAATTGAGTTCCGGGTAATTTTAGAGTTAAACGGGCTCGTAATTGAGTAAACGAGTCATTTTTGGGTTTTAAGGGGTTAAACCCTTTTCTCTCTATATAAAGAGGGAGAGAGGGAGAAAAAGAGAAAGACAAAAGAGAAAAGAAGGAAGAAAGATAGAGAGGAGGAGAGAAAAGAGGAGAAGTGGGGGAACTCCAGCCAAACTCCGCGGGATTCAGCTCGAGGTCATCGGATTTCATCCTCCAGGCAAGTGTTTACTTGCTTTATTTCATTTTGTACATTCCTCTCATATCACAATTGGTATAAACATGATTTTAGGGTTTGAACCCTTAAAATAAATTTGGTAAAATTTGGATATGAGTTTACAAATTGATGTAATGTAAACTCTTAATGATTTCTAGTATTAAAACGACGTTAATGGAGTATAAAATGAAATTTAAATGGGAGAAATGCCCAAACCTAGGTTTTATGGATTTTAGGGTTCAAATCCAAGAGATATGGGTTAATACCCAAAAATAATTGATGTGTTAGTTGTAAAACATGGATTAGATATTTATTGAGTTGTTGGATGAGCTTAGAAACAACAAAAAGGAGAATAATGGAGTTTGGAAATTTTTTGAAGATAATGAATAGTGACCTGCGTGTTAACCAAATCGATTCGGCCAGGACGAATCGATTCGCCTCTTGGTCAAAAAATGAAATTTGTAGATCTCTTCGAAACGGTCGCGTGGGCGTCGACCGCGTATTTTTCTGATTTTTTTTGGATTTATAGTGATTTTTCTACGGAAAGCTATCCGAGATCAAAATAGTTAGTCAGAAATTAAGACTAGAATTATTTAGAGATAAATATTAGGGGTTCTCAAATAGAGTGTTAGGACCTCTAAAGGACTTGATGAGAGAGGAAAACTTTGGGTTTGTAGGAATAAATCCGACTTAAAGTTTAAATGGTGAGTGGATTAAATTTTGGGTTTTGGGTTATATATAAAACCCTAAGCAGATTTGGGATTTTCGGACAAGCCGAATCGATTCGGACAGGACGAATCGATTCGGTAAGAGACAGTTTGAAAGTAGAACCATTTCGAATCGATTCGGACAGGGCGAATCGATTCGGTGGCCAGCTGTCGTGGCAAAATTTTAAGGTTTCCTCCTTTTAAAGTTTAGGGAGATTTAAACTATGGTTTTGGAGATTATTATCGAGGATTCTAGATATCACATTAGGACTCCTAGATAATGGTATTGAGGGTGAATAAACCCCGGGATGAAATAAGGTACCTCGGATTAATTTAGTTTACGATCTGGGGTACGGATTTAATGAATGCTTGGGAATACTTTGGGTTTAGTATCATGCTAATATGAAAGCATGATTATGATTCCTCGAGAGAATCTTTGGGATTATTGGTCATCGATAGATGGTTTGTCAAATATGGCCATTTTTATATATTCAGGGAGGAATATATGGTATATATATATACTATGTGATTAAGTATATATGATTTGATATAAATGATTTTGAAAATATATAGATGAATATTTTCAAAATGGGAAAAAGGTAAATGATTTTCATAATTAATAAATTATGGTTGCACACCTCCCTAAATCGCTATCATAAGGGAAGTTGCGTGCGTTATGGTGATGCCCCCTGGCTAATGAATGCAGGGTGGCTATAGTCTTATAGGCCATATGGGCAGTTATTGTTTACTGCGCTGGTTAGGGGATTCTGGGTGTGGTCTTGACTTTCCCGCAGGCATATGGCCGCTTCCCGACGTTGGTAGGTTCCCAGGTTGTCTTGTTTGATAGGCCCTGGAAGAGGATAGCCATTTTGGGGCGTGTCCAGTGGGGAAACTCGGAGGGGCGGTCTTAGTTTTCTTAAAGAAATTTATGATAATAAATTGTCTTTAATTTACATTTCCTGAGTATAAAAAGGGAAATGGGATAAAGGTTTTGGCTTCAGTAACACTCCCGGATGGAATAAGGGATGTGGAAGCATATGGTATGATCAAAGCATTTTTATGATAATGAAAATGGCTTTGAATACATTTCCTGAGTGTAAAAAGGGAAATGGGATGATATAAAACGGAAAAGCATTTTTATGATAATAAAACTGGCTTTTAAAAAGTATATGATTTGTTAAAGCAATTCATGATAATGAATTGGCTTTTATATTTACATTTCCTGAGTATAAAAAGGGAAATGGGAAGTTTTGAGAAAATGAAAGTATTAATAAATACTTGATATATGAACCCTCAGTCCGGGAGATAGATCCGGATGTTTATGGTAAAATGTATATATATATGGATGAATTGAGTACCGAGGGTCTAATGGATCCCGACGATCGACCTTGCCGCATAGTAGTGTATCGGGGGGGTTCCTTGTTTAGATTTCGCTTTGCGAGACACCCCACGAACGAATATGGCAATGTGTTGAGACTGGGGAGAAGTTTAATCCTTAGTGCTCTAATATTATAAATGCTTATGGTATATATATATTTATATATATCTTTCTGTACTGAGGGACTGGCGGATCTCGACGATCGACTGTGCCGCGTAGTAGTGTATCGGGGGGTTCCTTGTTTGGATTTCGCTTTGCGAGACACCCCACATATGAACATGGCATAGTGTTGAGACTGGGGTGAAGTTTAGCCCTTAATACTTGGACTATCTGGGGTAGATAGTGATTGGGTGATTGACTAGTTTAGCAGGGTAGCTTGACTTGAAGGTTTTAGATAGTTGCGCTAGATGTGCACTTTTAGAAGAGAGGTGCGGGGTATCTCATGGGTGTGCAATACCAATCTAAATATGAGAAAACCTTTTTCTAAACAAATAAAGCATTTATGCACTTGCAAAATATTTTCAAACTCGGGATCTGACCCGTTTATCTACTTTTCCCTCTCTTGTTATAAATTATATATATATAGGTGTCCAGACACAGGGATGCCTGGATGACACTTCCTTTGAGTCAGACGTCTGCTGCAGCAGCTGTGGATGCATGTGGGTTCTTGATAGACGCTTCTTTCATTTTACTCTAGATATGAGGTAGTGTATAAGCATTCGGGCCAATGGCTCAACTGTATTTATTTATTCTTTTGCATGACATTCGATACGGTTGTATATTTGAACCGAGTATTCGGTTATTTATTTCATTTCATTTTTTCCTTTCAGTTTCATTTACGCATAAACTGTGTGGATGTTTTTATTGTAATTGTTAAATAGAGTAGAAAAGTTAAAATTTTGACACCGGCCTAATAGGTTATTAGTAATTAAATGGATTTTCGACAGTGATGCTAAGAATGATCCATATGAGACTCCTGTTATAATTTGATATAGGAATGATCGCCCGGTATTTTATTAGGCGGGGTGTCACAGGTAAGTGATGTGGTTTACGATTTTGGGAGACTAGTACTGATTAAAATTATCATTGATGGTTTATGGTATTACTTTGAACTCTTAGAGACTAGACTGAGGATAATTGTACTTCGTGACCTATAGCATTAATAAAACATGACTTCACGAATAAGAAATCCATATTTTAAATTGGCACTTAATGTAACACCCCAAGACTTTTGAGACTGAGAAATTAAATTTTTGGGAAAATAAAACTTAATTAAATTGGAGAATTTTAAAACTTGGGAATTTAGGCCCAAATATAGAGAACGTTTCAAAGTATTCCGGATGATGATTTTGAGGGTACCATCGATCCCGGAAGGGTCGAGATAGTAAAAATGACTGTCATTGAGTTTTATTTTGGCTCCGAAATATTTTTAAGTCAGTTTGGCTCGAATTAGAGTAAACGAGTCATTTAAAGTGTGTATTAACATTTAAAATTTGGGACTTTTGTTTTAAGGGATTTAAAGGCTTACGGATGAAGCCTTCTCATTTGAGAGAGAGAGAAATAGAAATAAAAGAGAAAGGAAGAGAAAGAAGAAGAAAAGAAGAGAGAGAGGAAGAAAAGCTTGGGGATTTTCGGCCCAACCGCGTCAACAAGGACGATCCAACCTCTACAAATCTGAGGCAAGTGTTTAATCTTGCTAAATAGCTATTTGTGTATTTCATTTCATAATTTGTGGGTTAAAGAAATGGATTTTTGGGTATTAACATCAAAACCTAAATTTTTGGGTTAAATCTTGAAATCAATGTTTAAATATGGGTTTAATGGGTAGAAATGGTTGGGATCAACTTTGGGTTGATTAATTTTTCTTGGAACCATGTTGTGATAAAGATTTGGAGGTTAGAATGGAGATTTTAGGGTATTAATTTCGTGGGTTTTGTTGAGAAAGGGAAATCGGCCAGAATATCTGGTATGGCCGGTCGACCGCGGTCTGGGGACCGGTCGACCGCGCCTTAAGGGAAAAGCCTACTGCATTTCTTCGTAGGCAAAATTAGGACCCGCGGTCGACCGGGGGTCTGGGACCGATCGACCGGTCCCCTGTTTTTAGCCCAAAGTTTGGAGTTCTTTCTTCCCCTTTTTCTTTTGGAGTTTATTCTTAGGGGCTTCCGTAATTGGCTGCTTTATGGGGGTTTTCTAGGATGATCTCTAACCCTTTTTAAATAGGTTTGTTGGTTTGGGGCTTTGTCTTATGATGTATGAGATATAGTTATGGAGATTTATTAGGGGTTTCTCACAATGTAGGATCATGGGGATTCTTGATATAGTCCGGGATAAAATATGTGTTTGCATATGAGTTGTGTGTGTTTATGGAGATAGTGAGAAGCCTCAAAGAGGTTGAGTATCCTAATATTAGACCAAAAGTAAGTATATATATGATGGGAGGTTACGAACTCTTAGAGAGAGTTGTGAAGGTATGTTGGGAAAATTATAGGCCAATATTTAGATTGAATCCTAATAACGATAGGATTCTATTAAGTTATAATTGGGGGCTAATGAGAGTGAGAGTGGTCGCATTATCCTTAGAAATTGTAAATTTAAGAGGTAAATTAGAAGTGTTAGACTAAGGGTAATCATGAGGGTAAAGGAACCGTAGTTCTAATTGGGATTCCAATACTTGAAATAGGATTGTACTAAGTTGAGGTTTGTAGACTATAAGTTATGTATATACACATTAATAATCAAAGCTAGTATTGGAGATATGAAAGCGTTTTAGAGACATATGGAGTGTGTAGTGATTGTTACCTACACTAAATGTTAGGTAATAACCCTAATGTGGGATATATGTATATGTATTTTTGGGAGACTATTCATCATAGGAAAAATGATTGAATATGCTTCAAGTGAGAGATTTTATTCACATGTCGAAGTAATTTAAATGAGTTGTGGTGACGGCTTGTATATTGAGGATTATGTATACTTATAGCCGAGTTTACATATCTCATACTTATGAACGAGAATTAGTTATATATATGGATATGTGAATATATGTGTATAGATCTATATATAAATATGAATATATGGATATATTTAAGTTGTGGACATACATGGTATGGATATTTCAACCGTATATGATTGGATCATATGGATGTATATATATTGTGCATGTGAATGATACATATACTTATTTGGTTAAGCATACCCCGCTCATGCTATCATTGGGAAGTTGTGCACGTAGAGGGTGAGCATCCTGGCTAGAAAAGCAGGGAGTGGATATTCCCCAGTTCATAGTCGTCCCGTGTGTTATTATGTGATTTATATTTTTATATTTTTGGGATGAGACGTGGTGGGTATGTTGCGTCTCATTGCCGGTTTGGAGCTATGACCGCTTACCGGGAAGTCGTGTGCGTGAGTTTACCACGAGGTCAGTACATACCCTCACGTCTCTTAGGACCATCTGAACTATCGATTCAATAGCCTGTACCAAGGATATCTATCTTCTAGGGTACAAGGCAATATCCCCCATAAAGGTCCCATCGAGATAAGACTGTCCCAGCGCAGTAACCTCAGGGAGAGCAAGATGCGCGCGCATGGTTCTCATGTATATAATATATGCATAAACAATCATATAAATATACCACTTTTATCATATTAATATAGGTTCCTATCATCACCCATAATTACAACACTTATCCTTAATTTTCGCATTATTAGTATTACGTATAAGAGTTCGTTTCTAACCTTAACTCGAAGGATTTTCTCATCTGAATACGTAACATGCATGGACTCTATCCTCCCAAGTATAAAATTCAGTAAGTGTCCTTTCTATGTTCCAACGGAACTCTCTTACGCAACTCTCCCGTTAATACATAAATTCATCAACCCTTAAGTAATTATCCCACGAGTACAATTCTCGTCTCATATTAAGAATCCCAAAATTATTCATATGTCCTACTGGTCCTCCATATCTCCCAAAACATTTTATTAAGGATGCCCAAGAATTATTTCACATTAAATTGAATTTCAACTAATTAATAAGGGGAAACATGAGTCTGCCAGGAGGGGTCAATCGATCGAGGTTTGGGGCTCGATCGATCGAAGCTCTGGGCTCGATCGATCGATCAAGCAGGTATTTCGATTTATGCAGAATTGCAGTTACGGGGTTCATCTTCTAACCTTCACCAATTCCAAAATTTTCATACCCAATCGACCTAAAATTTATACTACTGACATTATATCATCATATTATGAAATTCCAACGTAAAGAATGTAGATTTCTACTATTAAACATGGATTAACAAGCCCCAAATTCATATAAAACTTTAAGAACCCTAAAATTTCATTAACATGGTTCTAATCCATCTTTTCCAGAATTTTCTTCATCTACACCTCATAAATTCGTGGTTTAATCCTCTACATGTTAAGGAGTTTCCAGAATAATAATTTATCCATCACTACATGCGATTTCCTATCTCATATCTTTGGTTTTCTTCCATAAAAACTCATTCTAATTACTCCTAAACTAATATGAAAGATGCACCAACGAAATAAGAAAGATAAACACTTTTTTGGGATCTTTGGTGTTCTGATTTGCAGATGATTTTGGTGTGGTTGCGTTCCCGTCGCGCGATCTACGCTTTGGTGGTGGCGGCGGTGCAAACCGTTGAGTTTTGAGCCTTGGAATGCTTTGAGAGCTGTCTCCTCTCTTCTCCAATGGCCGTTCTAGAGTCTTGAGCTTTCTAACCCTAGAAGGTAACCTAGGTATCTGATATAACTCCTCTAATTTTCGTGGGTTTAATTACCCAAATATGTAAAATGACTAAAATGCCCTCCCGGGTTACTATTTAGGCCTAAAAACGCCCCGAGACCCAAATCAAACCCCCGGGTACACTTTTCTGACTATCTCGACCCTTCCGGACGCGTTGGCGCACTCAAAATGACCATACGAATAACTTATAAAATATTCACTTTTATTTTTCATAATTTAGTCCCGACGCGACACGAGCACGTCCCGACTTAAATTTCCGAAATTGTCATTTTATTCATTCGTGACATTCAATATAATCAATATCATATATATTACTTTGCTCATTAGTAATATTTAACCAATTCCATATAATTACTAACTCTCGTCACGTTAATAATTATAACATAATTAATTTTCGGATTTTTATTAAATAATTAACTCACATTAAATTTAATAAATCCCCAAATTAATATAGCATAAAAATACGGGGTATTACATGGACCTCCAGGACCGACGTTGATAAGGAGTAGTGTAACGGGGCGGTTCCTTGTTTGGATTTCTCTTTGCGAGACACCCCACGCACGAAACGCAGCGCAACGTTGAAATTGGAGAGAAGTTTTGTCAATAATAATTTTGTATGCATGGTAATTCGAAATTAAATCATATGTTTCTACCCAAATACATATGGGTAACTTATTCAGATTTATAATTAGTTAAATTATAAACCGGAATCCATTAAGCCTAATATGGCATATATGTTTGTAAAAATACTTAAGTGTAATTAGAAAGAGTGGGTTCTGGGGTTAGGGTAGTAAGGCAAATCTCGTGGGTGTAGGCTAAGCCTATGACAAGTTAGGTTGTCCTTATAATTGGGGTAATTTAACTAAAATTTGAGGACGCGAGTAGATGCGCGCCTTTAGATGAGAGGTGAGTTGGGGTTCCACGAGAGTGTGATTCCACTTTAATAATGAAATATGTGCACCGATATTTATTATGCACGGTTAACACACTTGCTAAATATTTTTCACACCCGGGCTCTGACCCGTTTATTTTTCTCTCCTACTTGTATACACATATATACTATTACAGGTGTCCTACCGCAATGGATGTCGGATGACCTTCTATCCAGAGTCTTGGGAGCCGTGACAGGTGCGGACTGTTGCGGGATGTATCTTGTAGTCGCTTCCTACTTCTTTAAAAATCTAGGTAGGATTCATGTTGTATATCGGGTTTATACCCAAGGGATATTTATAGATGTGTATATTTATTTCATTCATTCATTGTATTGGCTGTGACCCGACAGCTTATTCGGGTTTATTTCCTTATGGCATATTCAGTTGTAGTTATTTATATCATTTTATTTTAGCATTTTGTTTATCATATTTCTTTCCTGCATCTTTCTTCCCTTTATTCTTAGGTTATAGTGTTGTGTCGTGGTATGTTTCATGTTTTAAATTATTTTAACATCTTGCTTATATGACATCGGGTAGTTAGTCCTATATTACATTGTACCGGCAGCTAATGTTGAGACTGGACCATCTGAAACTCCTGATTTAATGTAGTATAGGGCTGGCCACCCGTTATTATTTTAAGCGGGGTGTTACACTTAATTGTTAAGTAAATGATTTTGAGAATGTAAAAACTGAATGTTTCAAATGTGGAAAAACTGTAAATGATAATTTTCACATACACAACTCTCTAAATGCTGTCATAGGGGAAGTACACGCATAAGGTGAAGTCCCCTGGTGAGTGAATGCAGGGTGAATATAGTCCTCGACCGTAGGATCAGTTAGTATATATTATGTGATTATTGTGCGAAGTGAGGTAATTATGGGTGTGGTTATGACTCACTGTCGCAGGTTTATGGCCGCTTACCGATGTCACACGATGTAGGATGCCCAGGTTACCTTGTTTCATAGGCCCTGGAAGATGATAGCCATTTAGGGTCGCGTCCAGTGGGGAAACTCGGAAGGACGGTCTTAGAATCGTTATATGATATGAAATATAACTATTCATAATAGTGTGGGACATTATTGATGGCAAAGCACTTTATGAAATAATTGCTTTAAATACGTTTCCTAGAAAGAAAGTGGGAAATGTGATTTTTTTTGTGGTGTAAAACTGAATTGATGAAGTATTTTGTGAAATAAACTGTTATATATATGTTTCCTAAAAAGAAACAGGAATTGTGCATTTAAGTCGTTTAAAACTGAAATGAAATCTCATTAAGTGAAACATAGATATTTCTCTCATGCGTATATTAACTTTGAATAGTGTCATTGAGATTGTACTTGGTTGTGATTTTAGATTGAGAGGTGAGGACTCTTATCAATATTTGTTAGAGCGAGATAAGTTAATCGATGATAAAATATTCATAACTGTCATGCATTTTATTCAAACAGTGATTATATCAAACTGGGCCTTGACCTGTCTATATCTCTTTGTTTTGCATGAATTCTTTATTCGCCCAGGTGCTCCACTGCAGGGGCTCCCATATTGAGCTCTCCATCAATGTTGTCCAGGAGCTATAACATATTGCGGATGTTGTAGGATATTCGTTGTAGACGCCTCCATTTTTGTACTCTAGCTATGATCAATTTACACATTCGGTGGTGTTACCCAGGTTTTGTATTTGTTTAATATAATGTGATATTTAATTTTAATTCTCGGTGTAACCTATTTATTTTGGTATGTTAACCGACAGCTTATTCGGTTAGTTTTTAGTGCATAAATTGTTATACAGTTACTCGTTTGTTTTTTACATCCACCTCCTTTTGAAATTGGATTGTTTAAATGATTTTCCTTAAACCTATAAATTAAATTTTGACAGTCCATTTTCTAAAATAATTGGTGGTTATCTCGTATTATTATTTTAACGACAGTTATGCTAAGAATGGACCATCTATGATTCCTGTATTTATTGGGGTATCGGGTTGGACACCTTTTATTTTAGTAGGTGGGTTGTCATAGATGGTATCATAGCATCAGTTTCTAGTGTCCTTAGGAATCTTTGCGGATGTACTATGCCTTCTACATTGCTTTTGAATTGATGAAGATCCTTAGGATTAAGATCGTTGATTTCTCTTGTGAGAATTCGTTCTCCTACCAAAATGTAAGGGGTTAGTAAATGTTTTGCGCAATTGCTATAGATTCGTGTGTTGAATGTTAAAGGACGACGAGGGAAGGCCGTTATGAGGGAACAAGGAGACGGGGCTTAATTACAATTGTGAATCGAAGTTGGGGATGAGGATAGCATTAGAGGATATCCCTCTGTAGCATTTTCTTAGATTGCTACAACAACTACAAGGATATAGTAGCTACAATTTCCTAAGTACCGCTACAAGAAGAGAGTGGTACTAAACTTGGATTACTCAGTGACGTTAGATTGGGAAGATCCTTGAAATTTCCTTGATATGGACCATGCGTTGATGTTAAGTCAGGTGGAGGCAGTGTTGCTTTATTAAGTGGAAGTATTGGGCTCGGAGGCTTTGGTTCAGAAAGGGGTATAGGAATGCCCAGATGTGAGAATTTGAGGAAAAATTTTCCACCAAATAGAGCAATGATGAGATAGTAGGAATGGTAGTCATAAGATTTGAAGGAGCAGTATGTTTTGCTCTTAGAGAAATGTTATGGATGGGTCAACAACGAGCTCCTTTGATATATCAGAACTGAAGTGAATGAAACTTTTCAAGTATTCCCAAGAGGATTGGTCAGAGGCCGATAAAAAAGGAAGAGATATATGGTTAGGGAAACCTTGCACTGAAGTAAGGTAGATACAAGAAAGGAAGAGTCCTTTAATGTAATGATGGGCTCTCTAGTAATTATTGTTAACACTTATTGAGAAGTTGTGTTAATAAAACCTCATTGGTGGACTTCCACCCAAGTAAATTCGTGGAAATAAGGCGGTTAAGACTGGTAGTATATTTTCCATTGCTGAGGGAGTTAAGGGAACTACGAAGGGATTGTCAGGATCGAGGATATGGAGCCTAAGGTACTGAAAACTTTAACATCATCAGGTGGCCAGAGGTGGGGAATGACTGTGATAAGGAACGTAAAACTACATGTTTTAATATTGTCCGGTGAGAGCCTGGACAGGGCATTGATTGGAGTAGTTTTGGTATAGATAGAGCAAAAATGTTGTTGTGAGTTTCACCTCAGACAATGGTAGTGTGTTTCTTGGGGAAAGATTGAGCCTCAGTATTTTATTAACCCTAGAATCGGGTGTGTAATTCGATCATTGTGGTAGTATTAATAGTAATATAGAGGATATATCTATATGTTTTCCGTGGTGGTGAGGTTTTATTTTTGTCACACATTGTGAATGGATGCTGGTATTTTAAAATTTTGTTTGCATTGTGCTACTCGTTCTTCTTGCGTTATACCAGTGTAAAGTATTCTGAATTAAAATATAGCAGGCTTATGATTATGAGATTATCATATCCGCAGTTCCCGAGTGGAACTAGTTATTCTATGACATCTCTCCTGGATACGGGTTGAGACTTTATAGTGATGATTCAATGTATGTATGAATTGTTATTTTACTTGTTTTATGCTACGATATCTCCACGACCAACAAAGTTAAGTAGTGGTGTAGCGGAGGGGTTCCTTGTTTGATTTTCCTTACGAGACACTCCACACATGAACCTTAACGACGTTGGGAGTGGAGAGATGTTACTTTATATTAGGATGTGGGTTTTGGTGGAATTAGCCGAGAGTCAAATGATTGATTATAGGGCTAATAAACGGTAGATGTGCGGTGCAGAAGCACTGGAAATGTTTCCCTCATCGAATATATGTGGGCGAGACAAAGATAAGTAAATCGGACTGAGGCTTATAGCTATGCCTGGATGAGAAGGAAATTTAGTAAGATGTTCATGAATGTATTTGGATAACGGATTCGTAATACTTGGAAGACCATAGGCTCTCTGATTAGTTAAATTCTTTTCGTTTCGTCGAAACGGTGGGACATAGAAATAGAAGCGCATTAGTAGAGTTATGAGTTAGGATTTTAGCGGTCCCGATTTGGGTGACTTAGGCCATTATATCTTGATGACCAATGAAGCGAGGTAGTAGTGTAACGGGAGGGTTCCTTGTCTGTATTTTGCTTCGCGAGATGTTCCACCATGAAACCGAGCGAATGTCAAAAATTGAGAAAGGTCTTGGGCACTAGGGACATAGTTAGTATAGTACTTGTGTTCATGTAGTTAGTGGTAACGCATTAATCTTAATATTATAAGGAAGTAAGTCCTATGGGGCATGTAGTGTTTTTTTAGAAATGCGGTAGTGGGTTACCCACGAGAAAATTGGTGGGTTGATTTTTAAGAAGAATTGGGTTTCCAGGAATAAGGAATACCAGTCTGAGAAGAATGTGAGGCCCGTCTCTAGAGGAGTTGTTACGTCTAGGACTTAGCTTTTGATTAGTTGAAGGTCAAGTTCACCGCTACTAATAAATTAGCGTTGCCCAGTTCGGGATTGTACTATTTGGTTATTATAGGCGCGTCTCCGCAAGAGTGGGGTGGTGACAATTGCGTATATATCTTATGGCTCAAACCCTGTGAGGAGAACTATCCCATGCAAGACTAAAAGCATGCCACAATAGTGTTTGCATTAAAGATGGGGAGGAATTACCTCTGGGGAAGGAGCTTAAGTCTTTTCATGGACCACAAGTCGATACAAGGTTAGTTCTTAGGGAAAGATTAAAGTGTGCGGTGGTTGGATTGGTAAAAGATTATCAGTTTGACATTCAATTTCACTTAGGAAAATGCAGTTACAAGGGCGCTTATATCACTGATTGATCGTTACGCTTGCTATTTAGATAAGACTCGTGGAAGAGAGAGGAAATGATGTTTCTGAGTTTGTCTCCCTATGCACCACTTGTCAATTGGTGAATGTTGACTACCGATAACCGATTGGACTGATGCAATTGTTAGAAATACCGGTGCGAGAATAGGAGAGTGTATCCGTGGATTTTATTCACTGGATTACCGATGTTGTAAATCGATCATAGGTATGGATGGATTGTAATCTGGTATGAAACCTTAAGGGGTGCCTATCAATATAGGGTCGGATCGAGATAAGATTTTTGTATCCCATTTCTGAAGAAGTTTCCAGAAATAATAGGGACCGAATAAGGTTGAGTACCTTCTACCACCCGAAAATAATTGGTCAAAGTGGGGAGAAACAACGTATGTTGGAGTACATACTTTCGATGTTCATACTTATTTTTGGTGGATGAGAGAAAAATATTCTTTTGGTTAAATCTGTAATCCATAGTGAGTCTGCCACTGTAGGCGGCGTTGTATAGCAGGACGCATAGATTTCCTACCTGTTGGTTGGAAGTAGGCGACAATAAGCTTATGGGGCCTAGAATGATCCAATACATCTTTTCGAAGATTGAGTTTATTTGAAACCGCATACGAATTGCCCAAGATTGTTAGAAGGGCTATGCTGACACGAATAGAAGTCTTATAAAATTTGAGGTAGATAATCTAATTTAATGCGGGCATTTTTATTGTGAAGGGTATAACGCGCTTTGTGATGAAAAATAAACTTGCGTCGGGTTAGGTAGATTTTTCCCATTGTTGTAAAGGTAGGCCCGATAGTTCATGTGAGGAACAAACGGTTATTAATTTTAGAACATGGAGAGTATAGACAATTTACTTGGGAACGAGAGAATAATAATTGAGAAATGTGCCCCCTAGTCTTTTTATGAGTTATGCCTGAATTGTGAAGGCAAAATTCCCTTATAAGGGAGGGAATATGTAACAACCCTTACTTTTGGGTAATTGATTTTATATAATTTTGCCATGTGAGATAATTATATAAAATAATGGAAGTTAGAGTAAATATTATTTTAAGTGATTTTAGAGATAATATTTACTCTGTTTTGCATATTTACCGTTGAGAGAAGGTAAATAGTATTATGTTATGTTTTATTGCGTCGTTGTGCTTTAAGCGACGGTTATGGCATATATTTCAATTGGATCAATATTAATGAATTAATATGACGTTGGAACATGGAATATTTTACATTATTCCAGATTCCAATTTTGAGGGTGCAGTTAGTCCTGAAATAGTCGAGATAGTCAAAATAAGTGTCATATTGTATTTTTGAGTTTCAGGCACTTTTGACAGGTTATGACTCAATTATGTACTTACGCGTCATTTTAATGGTGTATTAACATTTAAAGATGGGAACAAATGTTAAATGAATGGTTTAGTCTCCCAAACCCTCTTATTTCCCCAATTACATGTTTCAAACTTAGAGAGAAGAGGGAGCTTGGGAGAAAATGGAGAGAAATGAGAGAATTGGAGAATTGGAGCTGGAAATGGTTTCTACGGGAAGAGAATTCGAGACTACAAACTTGAGGAAAGTTTCTAACTTGCTAGTTTATGATTTAATTTGAATAATCTGCATATGTAGTTGTGTTTTGGGGAGTTTTAACCATTAATGGATTTTTTATGATTTTAGAGTTTAAACCCTTAATCTTGGATTAAAATCTATTTTGAGTTGAAATATTAGTTAGTTATTGTGTAGAAATGATTAGGGTATAATATAAGTTTAGTTGGTTGAGTTTTGAAGAGAGAAAATTGAGTTTTGGGAATTAAGGGTTCTTAATTTCGTTGCCCAAACCGGGCATTCTGGCCCAAGAGAATCGATTCGCCCCTAGCGAATCGATTCGTTAAAGGGGTAGGCTACAGGTCTGGGTTGGGAGAATCGATTCGGAGATATGCAGAATGTTGGGTCCTCTGGACTGAATAGATTTGGCCTATTCGAATCGATTCGCTTTCAATACCAAATCGATTCGGCCAGGGCGAATCGATTCGGAATTTCTATGTTTTTGAGGATTTTTCCAACTTAGTTCGTAGCCTTTTTATTTCAAATTCTAGGTTTAGGAACCTTCTCTTGGGAAGTAATAAAGAGTATTAATGGTTTAGATTAGGGAGATTATTACCTTAGATAAGTATGGGGCTAAAGTAGGCTTAAATTGGGGCCTATTCTATAAGCCTTAGCAGTTTTTCATTTAGTGAGGTAGCTTTGGACTAAGGGAGAGTTAAGTGATGTGGTTTAGGATTTTGGGAGACTATTATTGAGGAAAATTGCCATTGATGGTTTATGGTATTACTTTGAACTCTTAGAGACTAGAGTGAGGATAATTGTACTTCGTGACCTATAACATTAATAAAACATGACTTCGTGAATAAGAAATGCATATTTTAAATTGGCACTTTATTGTTAAGTAAATGATTTTGAGAATGTAAAAATTGAATGTTTCAAATGAGGAAAAACTGTAAATGATAATTTGCATATACACACCTCTCTAAATGCTATCATAGAGGAAGTACGCGCATGAGGTGAAGTACCCTGGCTAGTGAATGCAGGGTGAATATAGTCCTCGGCCTTAGGACCGGTTATTATATATTATGTGATTATTGTGTGAAGTGAGGTAATTTCGGGTTTGGTTATGACTCACTGTCGCAGGTATATGGCCGCTTCCCGACGTCACGCAATGTAGGATGCCCAAGTTACCTTGTTGGATAGGCCCTGGAAGATGATAGACATTTATGGGGGCGTCCAGTAGGAAAACTCGAAAGGATGGTCTTAGAATCGTTATATGATATGAAATATAACTATTCGTAATAATGTGGGACATTTTTTATGGCAAAGCACTTTATGAAATAATTGCTTTAAGTACGTTTCCTAGAAAGAAAGAGGGAAATGTGAATTTTTTTGTGGTGTAAAACTGAATTGATGAAGTATTTTGTGAAATACACTGTTATATATATGTTTCCAAAAAAGAAACAGGAACTATGCATTTAAGTTGTGTAAAACTGAAATGAAATCTCATTAAGTGAAAAATAGATAATTCTCTCATGCGTATATTAACTTTGAATAGTTTTATTGAGATTGCGCTTGGTTGTGCTTTTAGATTGAGAGGTGAGAACTCTTATCAATATTTGTGAGAGAGAGTTAAGTTTATGATTGATGATAAAATATTCATAATTGTCATGCATTTTATTCACATAGTGATCATATCAAACCTGGCCCTGACCCGTCTATATCTCTTTGTTTTGCATGAATTTTTTATTCGCCCAAGTGCTCCACCGCAAGGACGCCCGTATTGACCTCTCCATCAATGTTGTCCAGGAGCTATAACATATTGCGGATGTTGTAGGATATTCGTTGTAGACGCCTACATTTTTGTACTCTAGCTATGATCAGTTTACACATTCGAGTGTGTTACCCAGGTTTATATTTGTTTAATATAATGTGATATTTAATTTTAATACTCAGTGTAACCTATTTGTTTTGGTTTGTTAACCGACAGCTTATTCGGTTACTTTTTGGTGCATAAATTGTTATACAGTTACTCGTTTGTTTTTGATAGCCACCTCCTTTTCAAATTGTATTGTTTAAATGATTTTCCTTAAACCTATAAATTAAATTTTGACAGGCGATTTTCTAAAATAATTTGTGGTTATCTCGTATTATTATTTTAACGACAGTTGTGCTAATAATGGACCATCTATGTGTGACAACCCGCCTACCAAAATAATAGGTGGCCAGCCCAATACTCCAATAATCACAGGAATCATAGATGGTCCATTCTTAGCATCACTGTCGATTTAAAATAATAGTATGAGATAACCACCAATCATTTTAGAAAACGGACTGTCAAAATTAAAAACTTTAAAAGTAAAAGAAAAACACTTAGACAATCCCATTGGTAAAAACGGTGGGTATCAAAAATCGATAAATGAAATATGACAATACTATAAATAATCACCGAATAAGCTGTCGGTGCACAGACCAATACAAATAATACATTAAGTATTACAAATCAATATTTACAATATAGTGAATGAGTGCAATACCTTGGGCAAATACGCCCGAATAAATGTACTGAACATAACTAGAGTATAATAGAGGGGAGCGTCTACAACAAGTATCCTACAACATCCGCAATATGTCGTAGCTCCATGACAACTGGAATGGAAATGTAAACACGGGTGTCCATACGGAAGAGCACCTGTAACGGCAAAGAATATGCAGAAACAAGGAAATATAGAGACCGGTCAGGGCCCGGTTTGATATGATTCCCATGTGACTAAAATGCATGACAGTTAAGTGCGTAATTCTCTCGCAGATAACAATAATACTTCTCACCTCTCAATCTAGCAGCAACCTAGCGCAATATCGTGAGATGTTTTAGTTAACCCTAAGTACTAAGGGCTAACTTCTCCCCATTCTCAACACTATGCCCTATTCGTGCGTGGGGTGTCTCGCAAAGCGAAATCCAAACAAGGAACCCCCCCGATACACTACTACTTAGGCAAGGTTGATCGTCGAGATCCATTAGACCCTAAGCACAACATCAATGTATATATGTGTGTGCACAAGTGTGGGAGGTCACATCTATAGCTACACAAAGAAAATGTAAAACTACCCATCCACCATCTAAAAGCAGAATTCCTAATTCTTTCTTTAGGAACATATATAAATGGTACAACATTTTATCAAATGTTTACCATTTCAATCTCATAACTCTTATGTATCATTCCTATTTCTTTCATAGGAATATACATAAATGGTACAACATTTTATCAAATGTTTACCAAGTAATCTTATTTACACAATTTCATTTCAAATTTTATTTCCTTTCTCCCATCCAGGAAGAATACATTTTTAAAGCAAGTTTTATTAACATAAAAATGCTTTAGCCTTTTCATAAAATCCCACTTCCTTTCTTCCATCCAGGAAGTGTAAATCAAAAGTCATTTTTATTATCATAAAAATACTTTTGTACCATATATCCCATTTCCCTTCTTCCATCCAGGAAATGTAATTAAAGCCAATTCATTATCATGAATTGCTTTAATAAACTAAGACCGTCCCTCCGGGTTTCTCCACTGGACGCGCCCCTAAATGGCTATCATCTTCCAGGGCCTATCTATACAAGACAACCTGGGAACCTACCAACGTCGGGAAGCGGCCATATTGCCTGCGGGAAAGTCAAGACCACACCCAGAATCTCCTAACCAGCGCAGTATATCCTGCCCATATGGCCTAGGGACTATATCCACCCTGCGTTCATTAGTCAGGGGGCTTCACCACACGTACGCAACTTCCCTTATGATAGCGATTTAGGGAGGTGTGTAACCGTAAGTTAACACTTATGAAAATCATTACGTTTTCCTTTTGAAAACTTCCACTTTTACATTCTCAAAAATCAATTGTACTTACTCATTAATTCCATATGTTATCATTTGTTTTTCTTATTCTTAATATCATACTTTTATTAATAGTTAAGACCCGAAGTACCATAATCCTCAAACTAGTCTCCAAGAGTTCATAACCTCTATATAAACCCTCAAAGTAAGCCTCCTTCAAGGAGTATCTCCCAAGAGTCTTAAATTTCACATTTAATCTCTAATTTTTATCTATCGATTAATCTCCAACTCTTTACGAACATTAACCTAAACAACTAGCCCTCGGGGTAAGCCCAATCATCCTATTTTATCCTAGGACATTAGTCTACCCATAACAACCCTCTAGGACTCTTAAATGCTTCCCAAAGGAAGGTTCCTAAGCTCCTATAACAAATTAAAGAAGCTAGAAGAAACTAAAGAAGAATAATAGTGAAAAATAGGGGACCGGTCGACCGGTAAGGAAATCGCGGTCGACCGCCTCAAAGGATTTTGCCTGCCAAAGAAAGCAGAAAAGTCATTTTGGCATGACCGGTCGACCGGTCCTGGGACCACGGTCGACCGCGCCTATCAGATCCACGAAAACCCTTCTTCTTCAAAGCTAAAATCCGAACCCTAAAACCCAAAATCCTCTACTTCCTTCATTCCCCATCACCAATAACACTACGCCAACAATTATACACCAAAAAGAACCCATATAACAACCTTAAAACACACAATCTACAAGATTTAAGGATTAAACACCAAATTCAACCAAAAACCTATTTATGGTATAAACCTCCAAAATTAACTATACATGCAAATTTATCACATTAAATCAATATTTAGCAAGTAAGAAACTTGCCTCGAGGTTCGTAGTCTCTGATCACCTCCGGTGGCGACGGAATCCGGCCCAAATCTCCCATTCTCTCTCTTTCTCTCCATTTCTCCCAACTGTTTCTTCTCTCTCTCTCTCTCCCCTTTGGTTTCTCATATAAATGAAGAAAAGAAAGGGGTGGGGGAACTTATAAGGGTTCTAAAATATAATTTCCCACATTAAAATGTTAATACACCACTAAAATGACTCGGAACCACTAATTTGAGTCATAATCCCTTTAAAATGCCCAAATCCCAAAAATTACAACTGGATACTTATTTCTACTATCTCGACTATTCTAAAAACAATCGTACCCCCTATTTTGGAATTCGGGAAAGTGTGAACTATTTTGTGTTCAAATTTCATTTTAATTCATTAATTTTACCCAATTTCATATATAGGTCATAACCGTCGTTTTACATATAACGACGCAATAATACACAATATAACGCCATTTACCTTCTCATAATGGTAAATAGACAAAACACAGTAAATATTATCCCTAAGTCTCTCGGAAATAATATATACTCCAACATTCCCTATTTTATAAAATCAGCCCATCCGGCAAAATAGTATAAAATAGTCGCTCGAAAACCTGGGTTGTTACACTATGATTCCTGTATTTATTGGAGTATCGGGCTAGCCACCTCTTATTTTAGTAGGCGGGTTGTCACACTCGAGTTTTGGCTTCGGATGGAAAAAGGAAAACTTGGAGTAATGTGGACATTTGAAAAATGTTAAAACACATTAATAAGAACTCAAATGACATCGGGATAATTAAGGAGGGCCCGGGCCATGGGGTAAATGACCCAAAACCACCGGTCAGTGTATATGATAGCATAGTCGCCGACGTGGAGCCCATTCAAGTATGCAAATATTGGAAGATTTCGAGAAAAAAGATAACGAAAAGGGAACATTTCAAGAAATGAGTTGTGTGGTGAATATGCCAAAAGACAACCTAACTTGAATTAATTAATAAATGTTCCGCTAAAGGATAATATGGATAAGTAAATATGAAAATTGATTAACGTCCATAAAGTAAAGGAATGGTAAAGTGAAGTGATTAAAAGGGTAGTTAAGTAACCTAAAGAGGTTTAACCCATAATTAACACAAGTGTGTGTTTACAAAGTTTTTCAAATGAAAAATAAGTATTTTCTAACACAATGATTGTGTGTGTTGAAAGGGTGATTTTCAATGAAAATACTAACATGAATTGGTACGAACAAATGGGTAATATCGGTAAAAGAAAGGATTTTTCCTTAAACAACGTATATTTTTTTAAAGTATTTAACTGGGTATGTTAAATCAAGAAATAAATTTCAAGTAAAAGGGAGTTCCTTTACAAGATTAAGGTGAATTAATCAAGATAAATAACGTTTTGGAAAAAAAAAACAATTTCATGGATTAAAGTATACATATATTTATATGTATATACGTAAAGTAGCTACCTATGCATGACAATATAATGTGTTAGAGTCTTCTTTCTACCATCCGATTCTATATTGCATTGTATATTTCCTACTGATCATTTAGTTCATTCCCTCTTCCTTGTTACGACAGGTTGGGTGGGTGTCATATTTCGAGGATGTTACACAGGTAAGTATTCCCTTATATTTTATGTTAGTAACTCTGTATGCTTGGATTTCGGGGACGCTTCCCATGGGTTCCTCATGTAGTATGATTTATATTTTAATTTCATGTTAAACAAGTGAAACATTAATTAAATAAAATTGGATGAGCAACATTATAAAGGTTGTTCCATTGCACTTGACACTAAATGCTTGGATGGGATCGGGTGGACTATGAGTAACCATAAATATGGGTCATGGCATTACGAATTGTATCAATGCTCTAGGTTCAAGGTTCCTTTTAGGAGTGATATGGTGAGGTCGGTGTTGGATCTTTCAACGTTGGTGTTTATTCTGGGTCGGTCACGCTAGATTAATAACGATTTCAGTTCGTGTTCTTGACGGTGGAGTCAAAGAGATTAGCATGATGGGTAAGTTTTTTCCAAATGTCATATGACCAAGTTACTTATTATTAATCTTTTTCGCTCTTCTGATTTAGATATGTTAGTAATTTGTTAGTGTTTGTGCTAACCAATCATGGTGACACCGTGGTTCTTTGTGTGAGGTGCATGTGTGTAAACCCTTGGTGATATGAGAGTTCTCTTGAGATTTTAATAGAGCTTAATGATGTCCATTAAATTAGAGACAGGAATTGAGTAAACTCAACGGTGTAGATTAGATGAATAAAACATCATATCAAGTAGTGTTAATTTTCGATAAGAATGCATTAAGTCCCTTGATTAGGTACTTTCATCTCTAATGTGATGAGGTGAATTCGATCCTTGGGGTAGTGTCATGTCATAGATTATTGATGATTCAGTGGACATGAGGAACTGTGTTGGTTCACACTTGGGTTGTGTACTCTGACTGAGTTGGTGAGATACTATTGTTGTAAGTATATGCCTCCGTGGATGTTGATTGAAAGTTGTACCTCGCATGGTGTGATGAGAGTTATGGGCAAATTGTGGTACGTATGTTATGTATGCAACGATGATGGTTTAGGATAGTTAAGAGTGAAATATAAATAGTCTTCCATGTTAGGGATCTAGGAGATATGGTGTGAATTTGATATATATGATATTTAATGATGTCGGTGATGTATACCTAGAGGTTTATAAGTCATATGCGACATCCTGTATCCTACCAGAATCCATAGTAGTGTTAGTTTGTGACCTGGTACGTAACTTATGGTCTCAACCATTTGGAAAAGAGAGATAAGATTATTATTGAAGGGTCAAGGCCCATTTTGGCAGCCTAAGTAATGTCTAAGATTCAAGTTAATATTAGTGTGAGTGTTATTTAATGACATATTAGAGTGTCCATAGGACTAATTGTGTGTGGTGTCATTGGGAATAGAAACCAACTTGTTGTGACGCCTTAATGTGTTCAGTGGTTAACCTGATCCATATGTGTGCGAGCACCTAGTAATCACGATGAGGGTATTGCGAAGTTTGTAGAGCGCACCTATGATGAGAAAGTCATGGACGTTGAAATTTTGTAGGGTTTTGATGAGTTTTTATGTGATTTATGTTTGGTATCCTTGCGGAACTAGTTATGTCCAGTATGAAGTGGTGCAAGTCCTAAGTGATGATTATATTGAAGGTCAGGTTATGATATAAGGTTATTGATCAAGGTTTAAAAGATTCGAATGGCGTACGTGTTGGGTGCTATCATTCGAAATGGTACATATGGGGGGTGTAACCTTTTAAGGGAAATTAGAAGGTTGTGTTGTGACTGAGCATGATGTTCGGGTGATATAGAATGACTAGTGTAGGTGATGTGACACTTGATTTTAACGAGTACTAAGAAATGTATTGGTGATTTAGGATAATGATGTCATATGGATATTTGAAAGTGGCACCCCGAATGGGGATATCAAATTGTGATTAGAATGTTGGCGTGTGTTGAAAATATAAGTTAGAACAACCCTAATAACGTAGGGACTAGTTCTTGGCACGTCTTTCCAAGGCAGTACGAATTCAATGATGTAGCATGTGTGGTACTTACTACCCTTGGAATGCCAATGAAGACCGGCGTGGCCATCACGTAAATTTAGTTTGGGTATAACTCGAAGATAAGCTCCATAACAACCTTGTGTAGTTGAAGGATAATTATAAGGTGTGGGCACCACGTAGTTGGATTGTTCTGCTATTTTTGTACAAAATTTTAGGGGGTTGTCGATCGACATGTTGTAGTGGCTACCGTTTGGCAGTGGCACTGACGCCTTGGCTTTCTTGGGAAGAGGAGCAGGAAGGTATCGATCAGTATGAGCAGGGGTGTGTTGATCAACATTTTGTTTAGTCCCCTATAAAAAAAAGGGCGATACCTCCTCATTTTTCACATCTTTATAATTTTGAATCTTCAGCTTCCTCTCTCTAAAATCCGTTTCTAAGTCTTTTTTGAGGACTTCAGATGGGGGATTCTTCGAATGAGGGATACAACGTGGAGTTGTTGACTATTGATGACTAGGCGGGCCTGGAGTGGCGATCTAGGGTGCCCCTTTCTTTGGGTAATGAGAATTTGTTTGACTTGTTTGAGCCTGTTGTTGAGGATAATTTTCTTCTACACGAGCCCTCATACCACCATTCGATTAGGTTAAGGAACCCTAGTGGCTACATAAGTATAGTGAGCTTAAACATTTCTTTTCATTTTTTCTTCGTTTCTTTATTTTCTTGTGCTTTAAAAAGATTTTTCCTTTCTTTTTGGTTTTGCCAGACTTGCATTGCCCCTTCGAGCATGCATTCCAAGGGTATGAATGGGTTTAAGGACGTATGGGAGATTATTCTGACGGTGGTGCACTAGGTTGTTACTTCTTCTGGCTTTTTCCATCTAGCACAAGCTTTAGACGAGATGCTACACTCTACTGTGGTTTTATGCATGTTGGGAGAGAGGTGGTGGTTAGTAGCCATACCATTCACTTAAGCTTTGTGGAGGTTCTATAGCTCGTCGCCAAGGGAAACATGGTCGCCGCAGGGATTGAGGGTTTAGAGAGATATAGATAGGTTGTGGGTTCGGTCTAAGTCTCGGTGTTTTGGTTTTTTCCTTCTTCAGTAATCATGTAATGGAAGAACGTATATATGAAGGAGATTTTTATTTTAATTCTTGTTTCAATGACTTACGCTACATGCAGTTTTTACTTCGCTGCTGAGGCTATAAAAATGATTGGATATTTATTTTTACAAAAGAGATTAAATAACTCAAGAAAAATACGTATGCTGGGAAATAATGTGTAAAAATGGATAAGAAAGAAGATATAACCCATCTGTTTTAAAATGAGGATTTATTTTTTGAGTTTTTCATTTTGACAAAACGGAAAGTTAGAATCTCCTTAAATAGGCAGTTGTCGATCGGCATACCCCTTGTCCTACCTATTGGTATATGGGTCAAGTTAAATCTCTCTAAGGATTTGATTGCACTTTCCTGCAGCTCAGAGTACTTTGTAGGGAAGGAATTCATTCGGAGTCCTCATATATCCTGTCTTTAGCTAAGACTTTTGTGTATAAAGATGGGGTAATAAGGGTGTAGTTTTTTATCAATTTTTATTTTATTCTCCTTCTTGTTTCTTACTTTTTCCTCCATTATTTCTCGGATTTCCCTTCTAATGCACACAAAATTCTCTTCCTACCTCGAAAGTCTGGAATCCATGTGCATGTATAACATGGAATAAGTGGCTTTCAACTTGCATTGAGTCTCCTTGTGGTGTAATCGAGCCATTAATTGGAACATGTTGGTAGCGACGGTGCGATTTTGGTACCGTGAAGCCTACATGTTCGGCTTTTGTTTAGATGAGGTATGTTCAACCTATGGAGAGTTCTCAACCGTGTTGGGAATCAATCCCAGTGTAGCGGTGGCCACGCCCGAATTTTATCAATCTCCCCGAGCATTGTTTGCAGAGTTACTCCAAATTTCCCCTATGGCGGCGTGGCCATTAGTTAATGGGGGTGTGATTTCTCTTTCGGCTGTCATGTATTCTATGGGCTTGATGGATTTCAATGATACGGACTATACTAGAGTTTTTGCCCTGGGCCTAACTTCGAACCTCTTATTGGTTATGAGGTACTTAATAGTGGACCCTCGATTGGTTGCAATCATAGCCTATATTTCTTACCCTCACAGTGTTTTAGAGGTGATACCGTGAGAGAGTCTGAATGGCCTTAATGCTCGGAGGTAAGGTTGATCTGGTTTTTTGAGAGGCGGCCTGGTGATGCTATTCATGTGGTTGGCATTGAGGTTCGATCTATCAGTTCCTCCTGCATGTCCCATGGCAGTCATGGAGAACCTGGTACTCTATCAGTTTTAGCCCATCTGTGGAGAACTGGGTTAAATGGTTCGTGGAGCATGGGGCTCGATGCCTTCGCTGGTCAGTATCATGGTGGGGGAAACTATAGCCTATTCTGGAACTAGGAGAATAATGGTATGTTCGGTTAGTTAGCCTTCGACAGATTTCATTTTATTTCCCTTGGCGTGTTCTGCGTCGAATTGGATTGGAGAAAATAGTGCCTCATCAGACACTAGACTAATCTCCTGTGGATGACTTGACTTAATCCATTCATATGATATTAAGTTCTCTGTAGGAGAATCATCGTCCATCAATGCGTCCATCTCAATCCGCAGGCAGGGTCTGGTATGTGTCCGGGGACTATCTAAAATGGTTGTGGATGTGAATCTTGACAGAGGAGACCGGCCAGAGGTGGTTTATATTTTTTTACACCATCTAAGGAGGATGAGTGGTTTTCTCCAGGATGGTCAGGGTTTCTCATTCTCGGGAGCATATTCAGAATACCAATAAGGCAAAGTAAGTTTAGGGACCTCTGTGGCCTAATTATGATGAGTTTAGATCTTCTAGCAGTCGTGGATAGGATTTTTGTGAAGCTGGGATTTATTTTGTGCTAATCTTTTGGATGATAGGTATGTTTTTGAATGTTTTTGTATGTTTTTGTTTTCTGTTTCTAGCATTTGGGAATAATTTTATGGAGTTTGATAACGTTTGTTTAGGAATTGTTTGGTTACTGGATGGGGATTGTTGGTTTGACTCCTTCATGTAATTGTATTGCGCTCCGTATTTTGAAATAATTTTTTTTATCAAAATATGGTGCCTCTTGATGAGTTCTGCATTTAAATTATCAGTACCAATCGGTAAGAAATACATAATCCTTTTGTTCATGTAAATAATAAAATAAACTTCCATTTTCAAAGATTAAAAAATAATAGCATTTTATGAAAAAAAAAAAGGGGATTGTGCCCATGTAAGGTGTATGAGCTCCATTTTGAAACAAAAAGATTTTTTAGAGGATCAGGCCCCACATAGTTCTTGGTAGAGAGAAATGAAGAGATTTTTTTTTGGATAGAAGGTATATGAGAAAAGTTATAGTGTGATAAGATTTTCGACTAGGGGTTAGAACTTTTTAAGATGATCCAAGTGGAATAGACATACCATCTCTTCTCCATCATGGTCAGTGAGCATAGTGGCTGTGACACCCCGCCTAATTAAATACCGAGCGATCACTCCTTTATTAAATTAAAATCAAGGTGAACCGTTGGTTCATTCTTAGCATCACTGTCGTAAAAATACTTTTCCAATTTCAACACCCTAAATAATTAAGCTAAGTGTCAAAACCATTTAAAACCTTATTCTCATTTTATTAAATCCGGTTATAAAACCTTAAACCATTAACATCTAAAGAGTCACCCATTAAGAATAAAAATAGAATTGAACATACACGAATTTAATCATCAATAATAAATCCCAACATTTACAACACTAAAGGAAAACATCCTGAGAGTAATAAATCCCGAAATAAAGGTACTGAAAGTAAAAATTTCAATCTCTGACTATACCAACTAAATAATAGAAAGAGGGCGACACATGCCCCTGCTGGATAAAACTGAACTAGGAGTAGAATCAAATGGATGAAGTCGTCTAAACAACAGGCCTGCAACTCCCACCTAAGCTGCAGCATGTTCCTTTCAAAGGATCCTAAGTAAGACGCCCCTGTGGCTGGGCACCTGTAATACATACATATATATACAAGAGAAGAAAAATAAATAGTAACGGGTCAGAGCCCGATAGTGTATATGATTTAAAAATTCGTTTAGCAAGTATTTAAATTGATACAAGTCAATGCAACAACATATTAGTGCGACACTCTCTTGAGAAATTCTCACCTATCTTCTAATGTGCACACCTATCGCACTAACCTTCCCAATGGTCTATCTCGTCATATACCACACTATCTTTCCCCAATGATTTAACTTATCTTACGTTATTCGAAGGATTTACAACTGAACAACACAAGTATTTGAAACGTAAGATTTCAATTTGTAACCAAGGTTCTCCTTTTAACTTTATTAATCAATAAAGTTTTTCAGTGTCATATTATACTTTCTCAAAACAATTATTTATAATTTCAGTCATCAACCATGTCCTACATATCAAATCACAGTAGGCAGTTCCAGATTTCAGAATTTCATATATATATTAACTACTCGTATAATATATATATATATATCATAACAGCACCCCATATAAAAATTATGGTGCGGGCATACTCTGCTATCCAATTCCCGTATCAATTGTACTAAAGGGAATACAAGTTCGGAATCACTCTCGAACTGTATAAATACATACACAAACAATATTGAGGCGAAGCATAGTTTCCAAGTCCAAGAGGTCAGTACATACCCTCAAGTCTCTTAGGACCGTGACTACCAATTCGATAGCCTGTACCTAGGATTTCTATCTTCTAGGGTACGAGTCAATATCCCCCATAAGGCACACGAGATAAGATCGTCCCAGCGCGGAAACCTCAGGGATAGCAAATAGCGCAGGCATGATTTTCACAAGTATATAATATATGCATACACAATCATATAAATATACCACTTTTGTTATATCAATTTAGGTTTATCCAATAACCCACATTCACAATATTTATTCTTATTTTCCCATTATTATTTATCAAGTATAATGGTTCATTTATAACTTTAATTCGAAGGGTTTTTCCAACTTACTACGTAACCCTCATGGACTCTATTCTTCCAAATGTACAATTCAGTAGATATCCATCTATGTTCCAACATAACTCTCTCTTACATGTCTCTCCCCTTTAATATATACTTACATTATCCCTTATGCAAAATATCCCAAAAATATAGATTTCGACTTATATTAAAGGATTTTGAATTTTATTTTCAAAGATGAGAATTTCAAACGGTTTCGAAATCGGAATTACAATGGAGTTTTAATTGAATTTTTTTTTTTTTTTTTTTACTTAGAAGAGTCCTCAAAATATGAAACTCTCTAAGAGTCCTCAAAACATAAAACTTTCTAGTAAAAATAATAGTTTTAGAAATCCGACCGTCTGATCAAGATGAATTTTTGTCAGCAGTCCTGTCTCGCCGTTCGCTACAACCTACTAAAATTTCAAGCGATTCCAATGGTCCGATCATCCGAAATAATTTTTTTAGTGTTTGTATCTGATTAGAACTGTTTTCTTAACCAAACTCTTAATCCTTTACATGACCAAGGGTTTCCAGAATATCATATAAATCATCACTACATGCAATTTCCTATCTTAAATTGGGTTTTTCTTCCATACAATTCATCCTAATCATTCCTAAACCAATATGAAAGATGCATCAACGAAATAAGCAAGATAAACACTTGCCTGGGATTTTTAGAAATCTGGTTTGGTTTTGAATTTGGTGTGGTTGCGTTCCCCGTCTCGCGATCTACGCGTTGCCGGTGGCGGCGGTGCAAACGGTTGAGTTTTGAGCCTTGGAATGCCATGAGAGCTCTCTCCTCTCCTCTCCAATAGTCGTTCTAGTGTTTTGAGTTATCTAACCCTAGGAGATAACATAAACATCTGATATAACCCCTTTAATTTTCGTGGGTTCAATTACCCAAAAATACAAAATGACTAAAATGCCCTCCGGGGGTACTAATTAGGCCTAAAAACGTCCTGAGACCCAAACTAAGCCCCTGGGTACACTTTTCTGACTATCTCGACCCTTACGAATGCGTTGGCGCACTCAAAACGACCATACGAACAACCTATAAAATATTCACTTTTATTAATCCACATTTAGTCCCGACACGACACAGGCGCGTCCCGACTTAAATTTTCACAATTGTCATTTTATTCACACGTGACAATATTATAAAAATAAATCTCATATATTACTATACTCATCCAGTAATATGCAACAAATAATATATTCCCAATAATTACTAACTCTTGTCACGCTAGTAAATATTTAAAACAACATTTCGGATTAAAATTAAATTAATTTATCTCAATTAAATTTAATAAATCCCATAATTTAAAAGCTATAAAAATACGGGGTATTACAGTGGCCCCACCTGATAGGATCTTCTTTACTATGTAGGGGTCTCTCTAATTTGTCTTGAATTTCCCTCTAGGCTCCCAGACGGGTTCTATGACCTCTTGTAGGCTAAGTCTTTTTTTGGACACCATGATCCTTAAATCTTCGGTCTAATGATCACGATATCTTGAGATGGTACCCTTGTATGTGATATATTGCATTCAACCTCTTTTCATCCAAGAGTGATAGTTTGTTAAAGCGGCTCCGATGCCAGTCTTTCTTGATGACTCTACTCTTGAGCATAATGCACAGTGAAGGTATTTCAAGCTCAATGGGTAGGACCCCTTCCATACTGTATATTAGAGAGTAAGGGGTAGCCCCGGTAGATATAATGACAGAAGTACGGTATACCCATAGGGCGTAAAGGATTCTATTAGCCCAATCTCGATAACTCACAATCATTTTGCTGATGATGGCTTTAAGGTTTTTGTTGGCATCTTCAACTGGTCCATTGGTTTGGGGTCGGTAAAGAAACGATTTGTGTCTCTAAATCCCTTATTCATTGACCAGTTATGTGACCTTAGCTTGTTAATGAAACCCATTATCTTATAGTAGCTCATGAAGAACCCCGTATCGAAAGAAGATATTCTTTTGGATAAACTTGGCCACCCTATTGGCATTCGGTACTGCGTATAACTCAGCTTCAGCACATTTGGTTCAGTAATCAAGGGTGGCTGAAATGAACTCATGCCCATTCAAATCATTGTATGTGACTTTCCCTATTATGTTAAGGCCCCCTGGTGGAGAACGGCCAGTGAGAAGTCATGCTATACAATTCTCGCGAAGGTAAGTGTTGGAGATTAGCAAAATTGTTGGCATTTGAGCCATTTTTGAACAAGGCGGTGAAATTCGTAACCATGGTGGTCCAATTGTACCCTTTATGGATAATCTTCTTGGTAGTGATATTACCATTCATATGGGGTTCGCATTCCCCGCAATGGATCCCCTGCGTCATTTATTCAATATCAACCCCTGAGATGCTGTGCAAATGGGTTCCATCGATATTTCTCTTAAAGAGTGCTTTATCACAGATGATGTACTGGGCAACCAGTTTGCAGAGAGTATCACAAGATTTCTTGTTTGAATATTGGGGATATCTACCATGCTTGAGGAGGTGCCATATGCCTTAGCACCATAACTCGGCCATATCAGATTGTTCTTTTGTGACTACATCAATGTGGTAGTAATGGGTTTGCGTAACTTGTTTTTGTAATAGAAAATGGGCCATTATTATTCCCTTGGGCAAGTCGACCATGGATTCCTCGGTATCAAGGCCATTGGCTTAGCTATTCTTTGCACGGGGTAAGTAGGGGAAAGTGATATCTTTGAACTGGGAAGCTAGCTCTTCTAGGTGGGCCTGGAAGGGTAAGAGTTGCATAGTAGATGGCCCTCTCTTTCCTAGATTCTTCAATGTATTGCGATAGTAAAGCCCCTTCTTAGGTATCTATTACGATCCAGTACAGGAGTAGATGGAGACTTTACTGCAGAGGCATAAGTGTCGGAGGTCGGATAAGATATTGCTTGATTAGATCGAAAGCTTCTTGATAGGCCTCATTCCAAACTTTGATAGAATCTTTCCGGAGGAGTTTGAATATGGTCTTGGTTACCCCTTTCAGCCCACTTTTGGATGTGAGGGGATGCTTTCCCACATCAACTTTGAATAACTTTCGACTACACATAGGTGGACAATATTAATACTCTAATTTTTATAAAAGTTTGGACAATCATAATAATACATATGTATGTATATTTATAGTTCACACATTCTACCTATAATATTATTTTTACTATTTCGTGTAGAAATCATGTTAAAAGTGTTATTTCATGTGTGAAAAATATGATAAAAGTGTTATTTGATGTGAGAAAAATATGTTAAACATGTAAGTTGGGTTGAGGTAAAATACCAAATAGTAAACATGAAAAATTCATAAACTATAAGCTTAATTTTATAAACTTGGTTTATCTGGTATAAGTTATGAATAAGAAAACAAATTGTAGAGTTTATTATTTGCAAAACTACCTTGAAAGTTAAAAAAATATAATTTTCCACTTAAAATATGATGTTTACAAAAGAGTCCTAATCGTTGCACTCTTTTTTGCATAACGGACAATAGAAAATAAAAACATTGGAAATGATCCTTAAAACTTGAATATTAAGAACATGACTTTAATATTCATAAATAATTATAAAGTTAGTTTACAAACTTTGGAAACTTAATGAGACGTCATACTGGTATTAAACAAGATGGAAATATGAGGACCTTAAAGTAAAAATCGTGTTTAAAGTGTTATACTAACGAAACTTCAGGTGGGTTAATACTTTAAAGTGTGTTAAAAGTTTGGCCTCATTGGTCGGGTTAAAAGATACAAAAATGTGAAAAGAGGTCACTAAAGAGTAAAGAAAAGATACTCAGAGCTACTGAGAAATTTAAGAAGGGCTTGGATCCCTATGGAGTGGCTTCGTCTTAGACCCATGACAATTAGACAATAAAGAAAATTGGTTAGAACATATATGGCAGGAGGTTCCATAAACTTAGATTAGATTCGATGAACTCCAGGATAAAAGAAAAGTTATGAAATAAATATTTTTGGTAAATTATAAGAAAAACGATAATCGGGGAATGAATGATTTACAAAATATGCATTCCAAATTTTTAAATAATATAGTCCACAATCATGGGTAATATATGTAATAAATGAAATTTGCGAATCCAAGGCATTAAACAAAATGAAGGAGAAAGTATTTGAAAATTAAAATAATAAAGACTTGACTATTGAGTGGGTAAGTAATCCCATAGTGGGGTATAAACCGAAGTATAACACAAGTACATGTGGGTTAATTGATATCTTCCAAAAAAGAATAAAAGAAAAAAATATTTAATAATTGGATGTGTGAGTAATCCCTAGGTGGGACACAATCCAAAGACTTGGCACGTTGGGGTGACACGGATTTCTGTTTATGTGTTTTTATCGCATTGAATTGTTCTCGGGGAGTAGGTATACCCTTAGGGGAGATTTAGGGCCATTCGAGGTAGAATTTTGGACTCTTCTAGGGGGTGAATATTAGTCCCTTTAGGGAGATGCAGTATTTAAGACGTTATTTATCAGTTTAGAGAATTATGGGAGAGGTTACCAAGCTTCGAGAGGAGAAAATGAGGAGAATCTTAAAGGAAAAGGCTTTAATCATTTTCTAAGGAACGAATTTTCTTGAAATATCTTTAATAATATGTTTCATAATTTATACGTATGCATTTTCATACGATTTTAGGTTATTAATTATGTTAGAGACTAATTTACATGATGATTTATGATTAGGACATATTATGATTAATAGAAATTAATCTTACCTTGAATGTTACAACCCTGGTGATAAAACCTAAAATCGACATTGAATAACTAATGGGAATTATGTTAAAATCCACATTTAGGTTTGTAGTTACTTTTTAATCGAAGCCATGTTGAATGAATTGTGAATTAAAAGATATTAGGGATTTATATATTGTTCTTGAGAAATTTTGGCCAAATTTTATTATTGATTGAGATCATGTTAAAAATCCTTGTTTATGATTACAAATCGTTAGGTTTCTCACCCCTAGACGTTAGTTTAAGTTTTGGTAAGACGAGGATTTATTGGGGCACTAATGGAGGTTTTTGGGGAGTTTGGGGGCTAGTTTTCGTAGTTAGGGATGAAGCACATCATTTTTCTCATTGGAACATTGTTCGAATGAAGTTACTTTCATGTTCAAATGAGGTGCCCTTCTCATTCAAACGAATTTGGAAATTTTCCCAAATTGTTCAGAATCGAAATACGAAGATGTGGGAGTTGATTTCGTACATTTCTTATTTTTTTCGATTTGATATGATTTTTCTACTAAACGGTGCGCAAGATCGAAAGTTGGATTTGGTGATGTTTAGTTGGGACTTTCCTTTACGATTACTAAACCAAATTTAGTGATGGATGAGACTTTTTTAATATTGAAGACAATTATGTACGTTAGAGGTATTACCCTTGTACAATTATACTTTTATATGGTGTTAGGATTTGGTTAGAATTGGAAAATGCGCAAGTCAGCGGTATCCTATGGTCGTATGTATATATGGAGCGTAGGAAGTAGCGACTTAAAGTTTTTGGGAAATTAACGCAGTTCTTGAGAGGATATAGGGTGTGAAATTGATTACGCAATTAAAGGTGGAAACATATATGTATGTTACAAAAGAGTGTGTATATATAGGTATAAACGTAGTCATAGTTCAGAGACGCAATACACTAGAAGTCGAATTTAATAAGCATTAGAGTTGATGATCCTAAGAACATAAGAATAACCTAATGCATAGAGATTTAATTTAATTGGGTTACACTCGAGTGTATGTGACAACCTACTTATATATATGTAATACCCCGTAATTTTAAATGACTTTTAAAATGGGTTATATTTTAATAAATGGATTAATTGGATTATTTTTATTAATTAATTCATTTGGGTTTTATCCGGACTGTGGATATGAATATGGATGATTCTGAATATTACTTAAAGATATTTAGGTAATATATGAATGAGATGTCATTGATATGACTGTATGATATAAATTCGGTAATTTATATTTTTAGTCAGACGAGGTATGGGACGTGTCGGGACTAGTTTATTAAATTAAAAAGGAAATTTATTTTTTATTGACCTTATAGTCATTTCGACTGTGTAGTTGCGTCCGGAAGGTTCGAAATAGTCAGAAAAATCTATTTGGATGTTTATTTTGAGTCTCGGGTCATTTGGAAATGGATAGACAACCCGAAAGGGAATTTTGGTCATTTTTCAAGGGGGGATGAATAGTGATTTCGGATTTGGTACCATTATAAGTGTTGGTAGATTAAGTGAATGGGAGTTATTCATCTCCTCTTCACAAATAAGAGCAGCCATCTTCCTAGAGAGTGTAAGAGTGCTTGGGAAGGGGAAAAGTCCACTTGGGAAGGAGAGGAACAAGAACCAAGGTTCACCACCACCAACCACCACCGGAGTTTGACCGGAGAAGGGACAACCACCTGAGATAAACTACATCAAAGGATCAGACCTACACTAAAGGCAAGTGTTTGATAATGGCAATTTAAGTTTGTATATTGTCCATGTTAGAATAATATGAAAACATTATTATTGTTTGGAAGAAATAATGGAGTATTAAATGAATTTCTGGAAATTGAAATGAAATAGGAATTAAACTCATGTTTTAGGTTGATAATAATCAACGAAATAGCCTTGTATTTGTTGAAGAAAATCTGCAAACCATTGATGTGTTCTTGAGGTTGATATGTTGATGATTTTCTGAAAATGAGGAGATAAACATGCTTTTTAATCCAATCCTTTGATGATTCTAGGATGTTTAGAGTATTGGAAATCGTTCATATATGTTGGGATATCATGTAGAAATAATCATAACTCATTTTGGAGGTTAATATGAAGGTTTGAATGTGTAAAAATGGAGAAAAATGGAGTTTGGGATTTTGGGAGAGATAATAAATAGTAACCCGTAGCCTTTGGGGTCATTTTCGGCCAAGAAGATAAATGATTTAGCTTTCGGCCAAAACACGAAAGTTGTAGATCTTTTCGATACGGTCGCGTGGACGCCGACCGCGTATTTTTTTGATTTTTCTACGATTTGATATGATTTTTACAAGATGACAGCTCCGGGTTGAAATCATCAACTCGGAAATCAAATCGGGAATTGGAAAAATTACGGCTACAATTAATGTCGTAGATGTTCGGGATAATTTTTGGGGTAGTTTAGAAACCCCGAAAATGAATTTGGGTTGCTAGATTTATTTGTTAAATTCCAAATAGGGATGTATGAGGAATTATGATAGGACCAGTAGGGGTGATTTGATATAACACCTGGGTATCCTTAAGTTTACAAGAGGGTTTCATCCTAAGTGAAAGAATATGTGTTTATAAGAGATTTGAAACTATCGGTTTTAACCTTAATTGAACGGAGAACTAAACTCGTAGTAATTCGGGAGACATTGATGTTATGGACCAGTAGGATATTAGTGACTTCTTACTGAATGTATGTTGAGGAAAATCCTATTTGTTTATTGAAAGAGGGTATGAGGTTATCCTAATCACGTATTTAAAGTTGATAAACCTCCTCTCTCGACAAAGTTAAGTAGTAGTGTAATGGAGGGGTTCCTTGTTTGGATTTCGCTTTGCGAGACGCTCCGCGCATGAACCTTAACGATGTCGGGAGTGGAGAGATGTTGTATGGATAGTTAAATTAAGAGCGTAGTGGTATGGCTCCTGAATAGAGATGGGAGTTTGGAACACTTTTGGTTGAAAAAGAAGGTATGAGGTTATCCCGATCGCATAGTTGAGGTTGTCGGATCTTCTCTATCGACAAAATTAAGTAGTAGTGTAATGGAGGGGTTCCTTGTTTGGATTTCGCTTTGCGAGACGCTCCGCGCATGAACTTTAACGACGTCGGTAGTGGAGAGAAGTTATAGGATGCGAGGATATTTAAATTATGAAGTATAGATATGATATTTTAATAATTGGAATGTAAAAGAGATATAATGCTATGTATGTGAAATATCCTAGGGTAATGATAATTACCTTATTGATATTATATTAGGTATGATAATACCTATTTGATTGATTGATGGTTTATGTGTATGACATACCTAGCTTACTTGCTATCGGTGGGAGGTTTGCGCGTGAGGGCAGTCATATCCTGATGAATCCATGGGATCTTTGATTTGTCGCTCGAGAACATAGGTCTATGAAAGACTTATCGGGGAGTTGGTAAGTCCGCTGACTGTGGGTGCGTAGGTATGTGCGTGACCCATGGATACGGGAACTATGTTCGCCTCCAATTTGTTTGTTGTTGTTATAGTTCGTGGAATCTTACCGAACCTTTTGTCCTCTATTCGGCGACCTGCGATGATGGGACATGATAGCAGAGTAATGCATTGCGTCGCAGCTGTGACTCGGGGTGCTGTATTATATATGAATATATATATATATATATATATATATATATATATATATAATGGATTAAATGAATGAATGAATTTACATTGTAGTTAAATCTATCTACGGTTATAATTGTAGATAACGGTGAATAATGGATTTATGTTAATAAATGCTTATGCTTATAGAATTGAAAATCTTAACTCATGCTAATGAGAAACGGTTCATATTAATGAGGAATGGCTCATGCCAATGAGAAACGGTTCATATTAATGAGGAATGATTCATGTTAATGAGAATCTAATAAAGGAAAAATGTAAATGATTAATAATGTGACGTATGGTATGGGACATACGGGGAATTATGATATGGGAATTGATTTATAATATGGAGACTAAAAAAGAGGAACTATTAACTAGGAGGTTAATAGGAAACGTTAAGTGTGCACTCTAGTTGAGAGGTGAGAATTTGCAAGTGAGAGTTGGATCTAACATGTACATAATAAATGCTTTATTGCACTTGTTAAATACTTGCTGTTTTAAAAATACTCTACACATTCGGGCTCTGACCCGTTTCCTTGCATATTTTATCTTCTATTGTATCTCTATATCAGGTGTCCAACAACAGGGACGCCAACCATAGTTGATTGTGAAGAGATATGGAGTTATGGAAGTTGTGCTTAGACGCTTATCATCCTTTTTTATTCACAGTATTTTTAGATAGGGCATGTCGCCCAAAGGACTCAGTTATCATTTTTCTATCAGGGATAAATACTATTGTATTCTGGACTTTTTAATACAATCACATTGTTGGGACTATTGTAAAGGATTTATTTTATTTGGGAATGTTTATTCCAGTTGCACTTCAATTCTTTTGTGTTATTATTGTGTTATCTGTTTTGTAGAATAATGTGTGTGGTGTTATTCTTAAACTAAAAATGGTTTTTGTTGAAATTTAAATTTGGAAAGTTTTTAACACCGGCTTAATTGGGTATTGGGTGAGTTGTAAATGTTTTCGACAGTGATGCTAAGAATGAGCCAACTGTAAATTCTGTTTTAATTTGGTATGGGACTGGCCACCCGGTATTTAATTAGGCGGGGTGTTACAGGTGGTATCAGAGCATCAGGTTCTAGTGTCCTTTAGGATCTGTGCGTCTTACTGTGTCTTCAGCTTAGCGTTCTTTGATATAGAGCCCTATGTTTAGGATTGTTGATCTCTTTGGTAAGATTCCATATAACGGTGAATCTTATTTACGTTCGGGTGTGATCGAACATAGTAGTATGGCAGATGAGGGCCATTGGATGGATAGCGGAGATCGTACTTAGGAGGTTATGAAGTATGTTCGAGTATGATGACCGTAGTCGAGGTCACCCCCATTATGAAAAAAAAAAAAAAATTGAGGATAGTCATCGGTAGGAGATCTTGAAATGCGGGAATTATTTGTGTTACCTATCAAAGGCAATATATTCAAAGGCTTGGGCATATAGGTGAGTGTGGTGACCTAGAACTGAAAATTTGGAGTAAAATTTTTCTTGACTTATTGGAGCAAAGTTTTATATTGGGATTTAACAACCACCACCTGCGAATTAGGGAATGTTTTCTATCTAAGGAATTATGAGGCGTTTATTGATTTTTGAAGTGATTGATATTGTGTGGGCAATAGGGTTGCTAAACTTAGCCTATAGCATTGTTATTTACGTAGACTCACTGAGGGGTGTGGGACACCTATAAACTACATGTTATCACGTGGGTTTGATTTTTTTATCATGGGATTACTTACTATGGGCATGTCCGAGCATGATGTGACTATCGGCATGCATTGTCATGTGATATACGAGAGTGTATGTACTACTACTATCCTGCATCTTGTCTTCTATAAGAGAGTAGATGCGTAGACTTTATTTGAAATTGATAAAACTTATATTTTTGTCGATAAATTTGATAAATTTTTTAAACCAAAATTTTTATACATTATTGACTAAGGACCTTAGGAGTTTCGATGACCGACTACTTTAGGAAGTAGTGTATCGGGGTGGTTCCTTGTTTGGATTTCAATTGTGAGACACCCCACGCATGAAACTATTAACCGTTGGGAGTCGAAATAAGTTAGGTCTTTAGTATATGAGTTTATAACCTTTGCGACAAATATTATAATGAAAGTGGTACGACAGGGTGTATGGGCGCCCTGGATGGTTGAATGGTAGTAGTTTCATAATTGTGAAAAAGGTAAGTAATAGAGACTTCAGGATTTATTTGTTCAATGTGTGAGGCTCTGTTTTTCCCAAAGTTTGACTCGAGGACGGTATAGGGAAGGTTGGGAAAAATTTACATTTGATTTAGTTGAGACTATATGGTGAGGCTTGGCGTAAATCATCGATAGGGATTTTGTTAATGTACTGTATGGGCGGTACATCTTGAATTTTTTTTGCGATGTGAGCTTTATATTCGGAGTTGACCTTACCGGTATGACTTATATTCCTGAATTTCGGGACGAAATTCCGTTGTAAGGGGGAAAGTATGTAATACCCCGTAATTTTAAATGACTTTTAAAATGGGTTATATTTTAATAAATGGATTAATTGGATTATTTTTATTAATTAATTCATTTGGGTTTTATCCGGACTGTGGATATGAATATGGATGATTCTGAATATTACTTAAAGATATTTAGGTAATATATGAATGAGATGTCATTGATATGACTGTATGATATAAATTCGGTAATTTATATTTTTAGTCAGACGCGGTATGGGACGTGTCGGGACTAGTTTATTAAATTAAAAAGGAAATTTATTTTTTATTGACCTTATAGTCATTTCGACTGCGTAGTTGCGTCCGGAAGGTTCGAAATAGTCAGAAAAGTCTATTTGGATGTTTATTTTGAGTCTCGGGTCATTTGGAAATGGATAGACAACCCGAAAGGGCATTTTGGTCATTTTTCAAGGGAGGATGAATAGTGATTTCGGATTTGGTACCATTATAAGTGTTGGTAGATTAAGTGAATGGGAGTTATTCATCTCCTCTTCACAAATAAGAGCAGCCATCTTCCTAGAGAGTGTAAGAGTGCTTGGGAAGGGGAAAAGTCCACTTGGGAAAGAGAGGAACAAGAACCAAGGTTCACCACCACCAACCACCACCGGAGTTTGACCGGAGAAGGGACAACCACCTGAGATAAACTACATCAAAGGATCAGACCTACACTAAAGGCAAGTGTTTGATAATGGCAATTTAAGTTTGTATATTGTCCATGTTAGAATAATATGAAAAGAGAACATTATTATTGTTTGGAAGAAATAATGGAGTATTAAATGAATTTCTGGAAACTGAAATGAAATAGGAATTAAACTCATGTTTTAGGTTGATAATAATCCACGAAATAGGCTTGTATGTGTTGAAGAAAATCTGCAAACCATTGATGTGTTCTTGAGGTTGATATGTTGATGATTTTCTGAAAATGAGGAGATAAACATGCTTTTTAATCCAATCCTTTGATTATTCTAGGATGTTTAGAGTATTGGAAATCGTTCATATATGTTGGGATATCATGTAGAAATAATCATAACTCATTTTGGAGGTTAATATGAAGGTTTGAATGTGTAAAAATGGAGAAAAATGGAGTTTGGGATTTTGGGAGAGATAATAAATAGTAACCCGTAGCCTTTGGGGTCATTTTCGGCTAAGAATATAAATGATTTAGCTTTCGGCCAAAACATGAAAGTTGTAGATCTCTTCGATGCGGTCGCGAGGACGCCGACCGCGTATTTTTTTGATTTTTCTACGATTTGATATGATTTTTACAAGATGACAGCTCCGGGTTGAAATCATCAACTCGGAAATCAAATCGGGAATTGGAAAAATTACGGCTACAATTAATGTCGTAGATGTTCGGGATAATTTTTGGGGTAGTTTAGAAACCCCGAAAATGAATTTGGGTTGCTAGATTTATTTGTTAAATTCCAAATAGGGATGTATGAGGAATTATGATAGGACCAGTAGGGGTGATTTGATATAACACCTGGGTATCCTTAAGTTTACAAGAGGGTTTCATCCTAAGTGAAAGAATATGTGTTTATAAGAGATTTGAAACTATCGGTTTTAACCTTAATTGAACGGAGAACTAAACTCGTAGTAATTCGGGAGACATTGATGTTATGGACCAGTAGGATATTAGTGACTTCTTACTGAATGTATGTTGAGGAAAATCCTATTTGTTTATTGAAAGAGGGTATGAGGTTATCCTAATCACGTATTTAAAGTTGATAAACCTCCTCGCTCGACAAAGTTAAGTAGTAGTGTAATGGAGAGGTTCGTTGTTTGGATTTCGCTTTGCGAGACGCTCCGCGCATAAACCTTAACGATGTCGGGAGTGGAGAGATGTTGTATGGATAGTTAAATTAAGAGCGTAGTGGTATGGCTCCTGAATAGAGATGGGAGTTTGGAACACTTTTGGTTGAAAAAGAAGGTATGAGGTTATCCCGATCGCATAGTTGAGGTTGTCGGATCTTCTCTATCGACAAAATTAAGTAGTAGTGTAATGGAGGGGTTCCTTGTTTGGATTTCGCTTTGCGAGATGCTCCGCGCATGAACCTTAACGACGTCGGTAGTGGAGAGAAGTTATAGGATGCGAGGATATTTAAATTATGAAGTATAGATATGATATTTTAATAATTGGAATGTAAAAGAGATATAATGCTATGTATGTGAAATATCCTAGGGTAATGATAATTACCTTATTGATATTATATTAGGTATGATAATACCCATTTGATTGATTGATGGTTTATGTGTATGACATACCTAGCTTACTTGCTATCGGTGGGAGGTTTGCGCGTGAGGGCAGTCATATCCTGATGAATCCATGGGATCTTTGATTTGTCGCTCGAGAACATAGGTCTATGAAAGACTTATCGGGGAGTTCGTAAGTCCGCTGACTGTGGGTGCGTAGGTATGTGCATGACCCATGGATACGGGAACTATGTTCGCCTCCAATTTGTTTGTTGTTGTTATGGTTCGTGGAATCTTACCGAACCTTTTGTCTTCTATTCGGCGACCTGCGATGATGGGACATGATAGCAGAGTAATGCATTGCGCCGCAGCTGTGACTCGGGGTGCTGTATTATATATGAATATATATATAATGGATTAAATGAATGAATGAATTTACATTGTAGTTAAATCTATCTATGGTGATAATTGTAGATAACGGTGAATAATGGAATTATGTTAATAAATGCTTATGCTTATAGAATTGAAAAGCTTAACTCATGCTAATGAGAAACGGTTCATATTAATGAGGAATGACTCATGCCAATGAGAAACGGTTCATATTAATGAGGAATGATTCATGTTAATGAGAATCTAATAAAGGAGAAATGTAAATGATTAATAATGTGACGTATGGTATGGGACATACGGGGAATTATGATATGGGAATGGAATTATAATATGGAGACTAAAAAGGAGGAACTATTAACTAGGAGGTTAATAGGAAACGTTAAGTGTGCACTCTAGTTGAGAGGTGAGAATTTGCAAGTGAGAGTTGGATCTAACATGTACATAATAAATGTTTTATTGCACTTGTTAAATACTTGCTATTTTAAAAATACTCTACACATTCGGGCTCTGACCCGTTTCCTTGCATATTTTATCTTCTATTGTATCTCTATATCAGGTGTCCAACAACAGGGACGCCAACCATAGTTGATTGTGAAGAGCTATGGAGTTATGGAAGTTGTGCTTAGACGCTTATCATCCTTTTTGATTCACAGTATTCTTAGATAGGGCATGTCGCCCAAAGGACTCAGTTATCATTTTTCTATCAGGGATAAATACAATTGTATTCTGGACTTTTTAATACAATCACATTGTTGGGACTATTGTAAAGGATTTATTTTATTTGGGAATGTTTATTCCAGTTGCACTTCAATTCTTTTGTGTTATTATTGTGTTATCTGTTTTGTAGAATAATGTGTGTGGTGTTATTCTTAAACTAAAAATGGTTTTTGTTTAAATTTAAATTTGGAAAGTTTTTAATACCAGCTTAATTGGGTATTGGGTGAGTTGTAAATATTTTCGACAGTGATGCTAAGAATGAGCCAACTGTAAATTCTGTTTTAATTTGGTATGGGACTGGCCACCCGGTATTTAATTAGGCGGGGTGTTACAATATATAAGTTCAACTTTGTTTTGAGAGCTTGTAAATCTATTTCAAATAAGGATCCAATGATGTGGGAATCTAGATGTTTTGGTACGCTTCAGTTTATCCATTATCCCATGGTTATATATATATATATATATATATATATATATATATGTATGTATTGTGTGATTATGTGCTGAATCTATCAGTTTGGGGTTGCCTACGATGTTGGGACCGGGTACCACGTACCAGTTGAGATGTGCTAGGATGTGGTGTAGATCATTATTTTAGATCATATAGTCATGATGGGAGAAGTAGGATGACTTGTTACATCAACTACGTATGGGTATGGGTAGATTTGGTGGTGGCGTTGCCTTTTAATCGCCCCATTTATGTGTGTTTTGTTTAAGTCCGTTAGGGGAGGCACTCCTTCGGACATGTCGATAGAAGCACGAGGTGGGCACCGAGGGTAAATGACTTTGTGTGTCATATATATATATATATATATATATATATATATATATATATATATATATATATATATATTATGTGTGTGTGTGTGTGTGTGTGTGTGTGTGCATGTGTGTGCACATTGTAAGAAATAATGTAATCTAACGATAGACATTGATGTTGAAACTTATGGCATGTTAGGTACTTTATGTGGTTTAATTGTATGTCCTTGTGAGTGACATTTCGGGGGTAGGTATTTGGGGTGGTACTTTTACATGTGTGGCTAGTAACATTACGATGTCTAGAGTATGTAGCTGTGACTTATCCCTTATGTTAGTTGGATAATAATTCGTTTAATTAAAACATATTTAAACAGGAAGAGTGTTACGATTATGAGACTAAGAATACGTTAATAAAGATATATGTGTGGGCCTTGGGTGAAATCCTATTTAGGTTATTAGTAGTGTTCCAAAATAGATGTGAGTTATATGATGGTGCTTAATTGTCTAGATATAGACACTTATAGCATAGTTAGGCTTTGGATTGGGTCATGCGTGTAGTAATGCATTTAGGTGAGAGATGAGATATTTATTGCATGTGACAGTCGATGGGTGGCACACACTGCGAATTAATTTCATCATTATATATTGATATTTAAATTTAATTCTTACTACTTTAGGGCAATGACCAAAATTATACAATCCCCCCACGGTACTATTATTGTATAAATCGGTTAACATGACTGAGTGGTCAGACTTGCAGTTTTGGCGATCCAGCTTGGTATTTGCACAGTTGGAGTCATTGGATCATTATAGTTGTCCCCGTATTCAGAGTTATGTAGACGGGTTACCTTTTTACTATATTTGTATTTTAATTGGGTTTTTGTATTTAGAGGAAGTTTCAGTTGTAATCTTTTATTCAGTTGAACAATTGTAATCGGAGATTTTTATATAGTGGATTATGATTTTCATAGTTTGGTGTCTATGTCATCATCTTTTATCGAATTCTTTATTGTGTTGGTTTTAGTTTACCATTTCTTTTAGTTTACCTTGATGTTGAAAATGATATAAATTGTTTAGATATCCCCAGTATGTCTTGTGTGGCATGATCATCGGGGCATGAAAAATCGTAGGGTGTTACAGTTGGTATCAAAGCATCCAGATTCTAGTGTCCTTTGCGTCCATTTCATTTTTTGATGAGCGTTCTTTTATTTTTCTAGATCCTGTTATATAATTTTGTACTCTGGTGTCGGGATAACGCGTGTCGACATCATTCGTAGTCATTGAGCATCGGAAAGATTTCGGGAGTACTTGAACTCCAAAAATGATAAGAGTGAGGACCAATGCGAGTTGTCTCAGCAACCAAACAGAGCCAAATCAACTTTACTCATACACTCATTGTAGTCTAATGACGTTCCAAAAAATATTAATGCAATTTACATCCAAAAGCTATAAATTTAGGGATACAAAAGCTATTAAATGACTATTTCATCAATATTGGCCAAATATAAAGAAACAATAAGATGAAAAAGATAAAATATAGTCTTTTGATGTAAATGATACATACATACATAGAGATAGTGAACAACAAATGAACACTGATGAACTTCGTTTAGAGGAAATTAAAGCAATGAAAAAATGAAGTTTTTTTCTTTTCTCTCTCTCCTCTTTCTTTCTGGTGGTCTCGTCTTTGTTGATCTTATTATATGTCGGAGTTAAGAGACACGGCATCTTAATAGTATTGGAGTGAAAATATCTCTTAGTTTTATATGTTGTTGACTTATTAGGAATTCCAACCACTTGCCTTGAATTTTATTTCTTCACGTCTTTTGAGTTTTCCCCCTTCCCGATAAGATTTTTCATCCATCAATTTACATGCATATACGTATAGACAAAAACATTATTGGGTTGAACCTTGGTTATAATTGAAAAACATCATTTATCACCATGGCGCTTTCATGCTATACGAATTTACATACATATACCACTATTACTGCTTATAGGGAGATATTTCTTACAAATGACATTTTTGTATCGTTTACTGGCATGGTGCTTTCACGCTATATGGATTTACATACATATACTACTATGTCCAAGAAAAAAAAAGGTCTACATCAAAAACAGGAAGAAAACAAGTCTGACAGGATGAACCGATGGGCAAAAATTGCCACACCATCAACCCGGGGAAAAACTCTTCAAAAATTATCTTGTAAATATGAGAGGCCCATATAGGAAGTTAGAAGTAGGAGAGAAACCTTTTATTTTAATCGTATCTCAATACTATCTTGTCCGAATACAAATGAGATTTGTGAACATGAAAGATTGTTTTTAGATGGGAATTACCAAATACCTTTGAGATCAAATATAGATTCCACAATGAGTTGAAATACTTCTTTTCATAGTCATCTCACCCAAAAGATCATACTGAAGATGAGAGAGAGAGGGAGATCAAACTACAATGAAGATCAAATAAAAAGTATTTATCATTACTAACATATAACATGACAAAAATAGAAAAGGGGGAAAGATAAACACTTTGAATACATGGAACCATATTCAAATAATAGATCACCTCCATTTATTTCCACATCTAAAGCATGTGTTTAAGAACTAGAAAAGAACGAAGAGATAACAACCATATAGACGCCAGAACCATACCAAATCAAAATGAATATACTTCAACAAAACTAATGCTAGAATGACATAAGGAGAAGTGGAAGTTGTTGAGATGGAGTAATGGTATGACTCTCACTCAAGAGATGTTGAAATTGATTGAAAGTGTGTGGTGTGGAAAGGGAGAGGGAGATGGAGAGGTTAGTTAAAGGGGAGACTGATTATTTTATACAACAAAAAATATGAAATGATTGTTAAATTTCAAATTAAACTAAAGATCCTGTTTACAATGCTTCTTGAGCACCTCGTAGTTGTTCTTTCATTTATGAAGACTGGGAATTAAAAGACTAGCTTTTCTACAGTAGTGGGATTATATAACATTGCCAAACTCACACTTTTGTTTCAGATTCCTAAAATTTAATTCTAGTTTTTCCCAGTACTTGTTGTCTTGTTCAAGCAATATGAGCTCTTGGTTATAAAATTCTAACTTATTCTAACTTTCAATATGAGCCACGAGTTGGGGAGACCAAAACCCCCTCCTCCTTTACACTCTCTCTCTCTCTCTCTCTCTCTCTCTCTCTCTATATATATATATATATATATATATATATATATATATATATATTATGTGATTATGTGGACATACTGGTATTATGGTGAATTTATTGGTTTGTAGATGCGTTCAATATCGGGATCGAGTACCATGCGCCAGTTGAGATGTGCTAGGACGTAATGTAGGCCATTATTTTAGATCATATGCTTAGGGGTAACCGGTTTGTGATGGTAGTTCCATCTACCATGTCTGGGTATGGGCAGAGTAGGTGGTGGTGCTATCTTAGGCTCACCACAGATGTGTATTTTGTTTAAGTTCGTTAGGTGAGGGACTCCATCGGACTTGCTGATAGAAACACGAACCAAGCATAGATGCCTTCGTGTTCTCTCAGTGTGTGTGTGTGTGTGTGTGTGTGTGTGCATGTATGTGTGTGTGTACTACTTCAAAATTAATGCAGTCTAATGATAGACAATGATATTGAACATTATGTTATGTTACGTACGTTATGTGGTTTACCTGTATGTTCTTGTGAGTGACATTTCGGGGATAGGTATTTGGGGTGGTACTTTTACATGTATGGCTAGTTACATTCCTTTGTCCAGAGTATGTAGTTGTGACATATCCCTTATGGTAGCTGGATAATAATTTGTTTAATTAAAAGATATTTAACAGGCAGAGCATTACATTTATGAGATTAAGAATACGTTAATAAAGATATATATGTGGACCTTGGATGAAATCATATTAGGTTATTAGTAGCGTTCCATGGTAGTCTTTTGTTACGTTATAGTGCTCAATTGTCTAGATATAGAGGCTTCTAGAATAGTTAGTCCTTGGATTAGTACATACGCATATTATTGCACGTAGGTGAGTGGTAAGATATTTTTTGCATATGAGAGTCGATGGGTGGCATGTATTGGGAATTAACTGCATCATTATTTCTTAGTATTGAAAGTTGATTGATGCTACTTTAGGGAACTTTGTTGCGATCCATCTTGGTATTCGCAGATTTGGAGTCGCTAATTCATTATAGTTATCTACATATTCGGAGTTACATGGAGGGGTTACCTTTGTACTCTATTTGTATTCCAGTTAGGATTTTATAGTTAGAGGAAGTTATAATTGTACTCCTTTGTTCAATTGAACAATTGTAATCAAAGATTTTTATATAGGAGATTCAGTTTTTCATAGTTGGGTATCTATGTCATCATCTTTTATTAAACTATTTATTGTGTTGGTTTTAGTTTACCATATTTTTTTAGTTTACATTGATGCTGAATATTACAAATTGTTTAGACATTCATGGTATTTCATGTGCAGACTGATCAACCAGGCATGAAAAATCACGGGGTGTCAAAATAATTCTTTATTATCATGCTAGTAGCTTTTATCACTTGAACTCTAGGGTATAGCCTGATGGGTTTCATACTTCTCATTGTTATATTTATATGATTTCAAAATGGAATTTCATGCTTACTTGATAAATCTATTTAATTAAAATGGGATAGAAATAATAGGTTGATTCACATTAATACACATTTAATGCGGGCAGACTGAACTGGGTTGACTTACATGTAATCCTAAATTTTGGTTTGGAACGTTATAACTTATCATCAAAGCTTTCAGTTCAAGTTCCATTCGGGATTGACATGTGATCGTTAGATTCAGATTTGTTCCTTTGATCAACAAGTCTTTTTTTGGAACTCGAACCTATAAGGCGAGTGAGGACTACTGATTTTACACTCATTCGATCGTGACATCGGAGTCAGAGTTAAATCAACATTAGAAAGATTCAATGAGGCAATTAAGGTATGGGAATTTATTCATTGGGTTACCTCATATTATTATCTTCGTAAAGGATGATAAGTGTCCTAGTAAGTATTAGTTTTAGAAGCGTGTACCACTATTAAACGACCGATTAAGATATATTGGGTCGGGTAAAGACTCATGATGCTTAGTAGTAAGATGTTTATGAAAGGTTGTTACATTCCATCATGGAAATCAAAATACATTCATAGGAAAGTGCGACTAGTGGTGAACCCATTGTTAGGGACCACAAGACATTCTAAATAGGCACGCACCTTTAATATAAAGGGCATTGTGAAGGTTCAGGAATGCTCAATATCGAGATTTTGTCTTGGTAAAATCCTAATTACATCAAGAAACCTATACACAATTAGCACTAAGGTAAGATAAGTAGACACATTAGCAGCGATTATGACTAGCAATGCGTAGATATCATCGATAAGTTATCAAAAAAGGTATCAGAGTATTGTGGCTCAACCCTGAGTGTTGGAAAGACTTTTGTAATTAGTGCGACTAAATCTCATAGTATACATAAGGTAATCTAGTTTTCTAGTTACAAGTTGCTTCAACATGATCAATCATCGGTATGATGTTCCTCATCATCCTATTCTGTTTTCCTCAATGATAACACATCTTTTTAGGTAAAGCTTTGTGGAAACTAATTCAAGTACTAATATTATTTGTATAGTCGCAATGCATTGTATTATAAATGATTTAGCATCTAAGGACAACACCCTCACCACTTTTAAAGGGAAAATGTTACAATAGTTTTGAGACTGACAATGTACAACTAAGGTGACATCAAGACAAGGGCCTTTCACCGTACCTCCTAACAATGTCTTACGGTGGCCTTAGCCTTTCGACGACCGACTATGGTAGTTGGTAGTGGCATTTATCATCCATTTACAAATTTAGAGGTTGGATAACCTCATCATCTTCACCAGTAGTTCATAGCTAAGAATTCACATTGTGGACAGAGACTTGTATAAATTTTGTGGCACTACCATCCACTCCGATACTTGAACAATTAAAAATAACGTAGGCAACATATGTTGGACTTTATGGCCTAGAAAAAGCATAGTAGTGGTCGCCAAAAAAATCACGTGCACTTGCATGAGACCTTTAATTGTCAAAAAATGTCAGTATTTGTAGCTCCACCTGTACTCATGACAGGTTAGACTTAAGTGTGATACTAAATTACACAAACTACAAATGTGACTCCATGTGTGTTCGTACATCCTAGTCTGATTCCAAGGACGAGATGAATATGATTCTTCGCACGTCTCGCATAGGAATCAACACCTAAGCAAAGAAGTTTTAAATTATAATGATTTTGTACATCACGACCTTTCCAAATGAATTAAAACCAGTTTGTATAATTTCCATATGACTATAGTGAGAAATTGTTATTCCGAATTTACACGGCATATCATAATTAGCGTAATGACAACGTTACACATTGTAAGGTGTGCATGCCAAAGTCGGAAACGGTCAATAGTGACATCCGTAATAAATATTTAAAGTTTTGCCGAGACAAAATGGTAATTTAAATGTGGTTCGAGAGGTTATGTTCCCAAACCTAAAGTCGGGATATGTTGTGTTAACAAGGACAAAGGGTAATTTTGAGTTATAATTTCTAAGAAAGATTAGAAATATCTTGGAAGTTTCCCATGACTCATTTACAGTGCCCATCGTGTATGAACAAGCATATGGACTTCGCCTCGAAGGAGGGAAAACTCAGATTGTACTATTCTTAGTAATGGTATCCTCATATGCGTTACGTATTGTTTCCAACCTCATCGTTCGGTTGGTAGTGGGTCATTAACCTTAGTTAAGGCTTATATTTGGTTATGGAAACACTCGGTCAATAGTAAGTGAATAAACTTGTAGCCTTAATCATGTTAAACGTGTGTGTCATCATGGTGAGTAAAACTCTCATTATTTATACGTACGTTAGCCCTAGAGTTTTGAGAATGAGTGTTTGGACTATTAGTTACATGATCGTTGCATTTCACTAGTCTCTAGTAGTTGGAGGTTGTTACACGATCGTTCTATAATTATGATGATGGTTTTGGCTCAATGTTATATCCGGTTTAAATCGGGCATGGATGATGCATCGCAAAAACTGAGGCATTTATCTAAAGAATTATTGTATTGGATTAAACGAGCATCCTGGTGTGATCCAATAGTATCTTACACTCCATTTGATTTCTTGCATGAGTTGGACTTAGCACTCTGTTATGTATGGTATAGTTGGATTGCCTTGTTGAGTCTCGAGGAATAGGACTTCGTATATGATACTATTGTGTGTTAGTACATGTTTGCAAAGTTCTGCGTGTCACTTTTTTGCGGGGATCGTAAGTCTTGAAAGGTCGTGGGCATAGTTCCTAATGATTTTATGATTATTAGATTGGCTGATAGTATACAAATGTTGAGTTAATAAATGAATTGAATGTAAATGCTTAGAGGAAACTTGGAAGAGTATATCCTAGTTATGGTAGTAGAAGTGACTTATGTTAAGGTGTTTCTTTGTTAGTTATCTTTAGGTTTTGGGATCGGAAATGAGTCAGGTGATAGTACTGATTGTCTGACCGCAATAGGTGTAGGGATAACGAGAAGTACATATGTTATGATCCTAGTAAGAGGTAAGGTATTAGATATAGAATTAAAAGATTATACGATAAGATTACGAATTTATATTTGTACTTGATGAATGATGGATACTAAAGTTTATGACGATTAACTAGGCATTAGTGTTAAAGGGTGTTTTTTGAAATCCTGGTTTAATGGTGATTGGTGGATTGATCAATGACCATGGATAAGAATTTTGGGGACGAAATTTCATGAGGGAAAAATATAATAACCTATTTTTTATTGTTAATATTATGAATAATTTTTGTTTATTTATGAGTCGCGACATTAATTGGGTAATTATTGGTGTAAATATAAAATTAGGATGAATTGATTAAGGGAATTTTGAAGGCTATGTTGAAAACTTGAGAATCCTTTAAAGGTTTGAGTTTGATTGGTGAGAAGAACTCAAAGAACTAAATTTTTTATTTGAGGTAATCATTTGAATAATATAGGTTTTGTTACTGTAAGAAAGGTCGAAGGTATGATATGAGTGGTTAATTAATATTATATGTGAGGAGTTTGATTTTGGCTAGTAGGTTCAATCATTTATAATTCTAGTTAACTAATGATGTTAAGGAAATGAATTAATCATATTAAAAGAGTTGACACTTTATAAAGACAAAAATAAGCTTATGGGTAATTACTTGCAAACCATCTAGTTAAGTGTCTTAGTTTTAAGAGATGGAATCTCTATATTAATCTAAAATGCTATACAATCAATTTAATCTCCTCAATGCTAAGGGTGTCCACGTGGACATCATTGAAACGTTGATTTTTTTTCTTTCTCTCTCCTCCCATTTGATCCATTTACAATACCATGTGGAAGCGTATTATCTCCTTTCTCACTCTGTCCCTTCATCGTTTTTCTACGTCCTTTTCAAATTCTCATTAAGTGGTTACGATTTTTATACTCCTCTCTTCTTTTTCACAATATAAATTATGTCTCCCTCTCTTCTATACGAACACAAACCCATCTTAGCCTCATTCGCACCCTAAGTTCCTCCTCTGCCAGCTAGAGACAAAACCAAACATCCTAGTTGGTATGATTTCTCTCTATCTCTGTAATCAACACAGTCTTTCATTGCAAATTTTCTTTTCCAAATGTACAACATATGCAGAATCTTCTGTTTGTATAAAGAGAAATCATACAATGTTTTTCAAAGTTATCTTAATTTCCAAGTCAACTAATTCTAAATAATACACCAGTGGTTTTCTAATTTAGTGTATGTTCGGGGAATTTGAAAACATGGAACTCCAGTTTCAAATTAGGAAAAATGTTCGACTTGAACATGAATTTTAGGTTTCAATCTCTATGGAAAATGTTTTCCAAAAAACAAACCTATTTTTCACAGTTTTGTTGGATATTTTTTCCAACATGTTCATTCCATACATCTCATTCATTTGTTGGGTTTATTAATTTTGTCTGTTTGTTTGTACTTTGTGTTATATATACCTTCTTACCAATTGTGCTTTGTTGGCCGAAATTTTTGGGTTGCCTATTTGTTGATATAGTTGAGTTACAATTTCATAGATGTTTCCCGTTGTTCTTTCTTCTTTTTGGGCTCTGTTTTATCAAATGACAACTTCCATGCAATCTTTCATGTTAAAAAATATCATTTCTTTTGGGGCTCTTATTTTTATTTGTGTTTTATTAAATGTCAACATGTATTTTTTTTCTTTAGGTACAATTATGTAAACTTCGCTTTCCAAAAAAACTTTCCATTATATTCGTATGTTCACTAATTTTCTTTAAATTGACATACATATGTGTTTTGTTATAATCTATGTAATATTATATTCATCTTACTTTATCAAATTAAGTTATTTAGTTGTTTAACATCTATTTATAATATCAATATAATTATTTGAATTTTTTCGCAGGACATGGGCTTACCAACAACATAGGAAGAAGTAGATGAATTATGTGTTCAATAGGTATTTTAGATCTTTTTATTCGTTTTTCAACCCAACTTTTCTACATGGATATCCTTCTTTTTCTAATGATTTCAATTTTTTATATCAATATTCTGTAAAAATAAATAAGTGTTGAATAATATTTGTCTATTTTTCATAATAGTCGTGTTACTCTTCGTTTATTTATGATAAGATTTGAACATAATCACTTATTAGTTAATTTTTTGGGATAGTGGGTTGTGACTGTTGTAGTTTTGGTTTTACATATGAATTTTTATTTTCAATATAATTTATTAGTTTTTATCAATCACGACTACATCTGCCACTAGTGTGGATCAAACGAGTGAAATCATTTAAGGGCGATAAGGCTATCACCTCGCTCGTGTATCGCGCGGTCTTACACTTAGTTAGAAGAATTATGTTATACATCTAGGTAGGAAAGTTTTTTATAGGTAGTAAATAGGTAAACTGTCACCAAGTTTGCGGGAGGGGAATAACACATGTATACTTATTTGTGGGGTTTAAATAAAAGCTTAATAATTAAGGGAGTATATTGCATATTTTCGCATGGGACTATAGTGGAATTAAAGAGTTTGATGAGGTTATTGCACATGTATTTCATAGGGTACGTGCTTACAAAAACAAAATCAAGGCTTAAGAAGTTTTTATGGGAAGTAGAGATCACACCTGAAGCTCAGTTGGGTAACCGCAGAGAGGCAGCGGCTAACCTCGAGTTTTGAAACTCTACCACAGTAGCGGTTTAGTCCAAACAAATGGGTAGGGAATACCAACGGTTGTTTAGGATGTGTTTATGATTTGGAATGCTACGGTAACAACAGCTGGGGCTCCACATCGGGTCACAGTCGGAGGTCTGTTTCATGAGATTCTATAGGATGCGTTGTCAAGCCTGCTATGGTTTGACCCCTTATCTAATGATACGTGATCAGGCATAAATGTTATATTTTTATCCCCTTAATTTCGTTTCCTTTGTAAACCTGAGTGGTGCAATTGATATGGATTTAACTCGTAACTATGCTACTAACCTTCCTTGGTAATTATTTTGTGTTTTGTGTTTCTCTTTTGTGTTTTACAGGTAAAGTATTCAAGCGATGCGAAAGAGAAATTGAACACTACACCAAAATGGCCAAATTGTCACCTTTCAGCCGGTCACCCTTGTCAAGGTCATTGACCGTGACAAAAAAATATGCGTTTTATGTCACGGTCATTGACCTTGACACGACCGTGACAATTCTTTAAATACTTGTCACGGTCAATGACCTTGACACGGCCGTGACAATGTTCGCAGCAAAAACCCTTTCCCCCTTCTTTTTTCCCTCCTGTCGTTCCCTCCCTCTCTCTCTCTCTCTCTCTCTCGACGCAGCTCTCACTCTCTTCCATTTATATATATGTTTGTGTGTATATATATGTGTGTATGTGTGTATATATGTGCATGTGTGTGTGAGTGTGTGGGGGGTGGGGCAGGGTGGGGGTAGGGGGTAGGGGTTAAAAATGTAAATAAATAAGTAATTTTCTATAAATTGTCAAAAATAATATCCAAAAAAGTAAATGTAAATAATATCCAAAAATAATATCCAAAAATAATATCCAAAAATAATATCCAATTAGTCTATGTTGTTGAAAATTTTGATCAAATTGGTGAGCCCTTCATATTTTAAAAATGTTGTTTTTATTCCTATTTAACTTTTCTTTCTGTACACCCCTAATTATATTTAAAGTTTAATAAAATAGGAGTTATAGAAAGAAAAGTGGGGTTTCCATAATCTTAATTTGTCACAATTAATTTATATGCCTCAAAGTTATTTTATCACTCTTAGTTTATATTTGTGATAATACTTTATTAAAGATTTTTATGGGAACTTGTTATACTAGAACTTAGATGAACAATAAGTGATGAAAATAGTCCTTAAAATTGAAAATTAAATAAAGTTTATAAAAGTAAAGATGCTGGTAATACATCAAAGATAAATTAATAACAAAACGTGTTCAAGTGTATAACAAGAAAGAAAATGTGGTATTTAGATTGGGTAAAATTCTTAAAGTAATGTTAAGGGACTAAAAGACCCAAGACAACTGGCCAGTAAGTCACGGACCGAAAAATTTATGACGGGTGATGAAAGCCGGTAAACATGTTGGGGTGGGGGTGGGTGGGGGTGGGGTATGATTTATAAAAACACAAAACAATAGTAGAAATTCAATACCTGAAATTAACATTGAAAGACTTTACTAAAGACTTTGTATCCATCAAATAAAATTTCAGGTATTGAATTAACCCATGAATTTATTTTTGTATTTGAATTAACCAATGAATTTATTTTTGTATTTCAATTAACCCATTATATGAAACATACTTGAAATTAAATATAGTGCGCATAGATACTAGCCTTCTAGTTCTTATGCGTACGCATTCAATAGCCCTTAGACCCGTTCGAGAGTCATTACCCCTGTAATGAGATCTCTCGAATTGTCCCGTTTGGACAGTTTGAGACTGTATAATTTCTGTATAATATTCTTATTGGCTTAAAGTTGTTACTTTTGGAGGAAGTTCTGCAGTCGTAGCTTAATGTTCTCTGGGTACATACTAGATTGACAAGTGTGACTGTTATTTCAATTGACCAATTTAAATAACACTCACACCTGCCAATCTACGTCGTGTACTTGGAGAAGTAAGGGGATATGCTGTCGAATTTTTTTCAAATCGTAACAATGTGCATGAGCTGTTAAGTATATTACAAAAAAATGCAGTCTTGAATGGGATAGGACCACTTACCCTTTAATAGGATAATTAAATTATGGGATAATTAAATAAAACATACTATAAATCTAAGTTTTGTTTACCTTTAATAGGTGTTTAGTTGTGGTAACTGTGATGGTATATCCGAAATACAAAGAGTGGATGGGTGAGAATAATAGAATGGGGGATGCGTTTCGCAGAGGTGCTAACGAATTTGTGAAATATGCAAAGAGATGTCGTAATGATGAAGAGTTTCCGTGTCCGTGTGCTAGGTGTAAGAATGGTAAGGTGTTTGAGTGGAAAACAGTTGAACTACATTTGTTAAGATCAGGTATGCAAGATAGTTATCGATTTTGGAGTTTTCACGGTGAATTGAAAGTTCCTTTTGTCCCCGACCAACCTTCAACAAGTAGAATAGATGTAGAAGGGGACGACGTAGATCATAATATGTTAGAGGATTTAGTTGATGATGCGTACGGAGTTTATGAAGCTAAGGAGAATGAGGTTACTGATGATGTAGAAGATTCAAGTGCTCGTGAAGATAACACGATAAAACTTTACGATGACTACCAAAGTTTAAAATTTAAGGCGACCCAACCGTTATACTCTGGCTGTGAGAAAGATCAAACAACTTTACATGCCATGGTTGGTTTGCACAGTTTGAAGACGCAGTACGGTTTGTCTGGAAATAGCGTGACGGGAATTCTGAAATGGGTGAAGGGCTTATTACCCAAGGAGAATACACTTCCAAATAGCTATCCTGTTATGAAGAACAATTTGAAAGGTTTGGGAATGAAGTATAAATCGATTCATGCTTGTGTGTATGACTGCATACTATACCGAAAGGAGTATGAAAATCTCGATCGTTGTCCGGTATGCGATGAACCTAGATATGTCCAATCTACTAGTAAGGAAGGCACAAGCTCAAAAGTGCCTCAAAAAGTATTGAAATATTTTCCCGTTGGGCCTAGATTAAAGCAATTTTTCACAGTACCATGGATTGCAGAGGCAATGACTTGGCATGCTAGGGTAGAAGTAGGGGGTAATATCATGCGTCATCCTATTGATTCTACTGCCTGGCGGAGGATGAATTTTGAGTATCCCGATTTTGCTCGAGAACAACGCAACATTCGTTTGGCTATATCAACAGATGGTTTTAATCCATTTGGAAATCTAAGCACCAATCAGAGTGTATGGCCAGTGATCCTAGCCCCACTCAACCTCCCTCCTTCACAGTGTATGAGACCTGAATTTTCGATGATGGCTTTGTTGATACCTGGGCCAAAGGCACCAAGTGATGACATTGATATCTACTTGGATCCTTTGGTAGAAGAATTAAATACGTTGTGGGAAGAGGGTGTGCAATCATTTGACTCTTTTAGAAAAGAAGATTTTACGCTGAAAGCTATGTTGATGTGGGCAATTCATGATTTTCCAGCTTATGGGACATTATCCGGATGTGTAGTACATGGTTATTTGGGGTGTCCTATTTGTGGAGAGGAGACTGAATCTCTGCGTTTATCCTCTAGCTTAAAAAATGTATACCATTGCCACAGGAGGTTTTTACCCCCAGCTCATAGTTTCAGATTTGAGAAAGGTTCCAATTTTTTATGGGGCGGAGTTGAACATAGGCTACCGCCGAGACAACTTTCGGGTTCAGAAATTGAAAGTAAATCTTCTGAATGTGGCCCAAATATGCTAGGTAAGAATCCCAAAATTAAGAATGTCTAGCATAAGAAGACCCCAACTGGTAATGAAACTGAGATAAGAAAGGCATGGTCTCGGAGGTCAATTTTATTTGACTTGCCTTATTAGAAGAATAACCCGGTGCGCCATGTATTGGATGTGATGCATGCAGAGAAGAACTTCGCTGAACATATTGTGGGTACTTGCCTTGGGGGGAGTCATTCGAAGGATGGAGAAATTGCACGAAAAGACCTTAAAACGTTAAAACTTAAGCCATAACTATGGTTGAAAGAAGATAGTAGGGGAAGGACAATAATTCCCCCTATTGTGTTTACTTTGACGAATGGGGAAAGGAAGGTGCTTCTAGACACAATATATAATTTGAAGGTCTCATCTACTTTTTCGTCCAACTTGCAAAGGATTGTGAATTATGCTACTCATGATTTACATAAGTGTAAGTCCCACGATTGGCATGTGATCATGCAATTGGTTCCTCTATTGTTTAAGCACTGTTTCTCCAAGCACAAGGATTTGCGTAGGGCTATTATGAAAATTAGTATTACCTTCTCCCTCTTGTGTGAGAAGGTAGTGAATCGAGAATACATAGTGGCCGCAAAATTGGCTGTGAACGAAGCGATTTGTGTATTGGAGAAGTACTTTCCTCCAGCATTCTTTGACATAAGTGTTCACTTGTTGGTACACCTATGCGACGAGGCACTTCTTTGTGGTCCAGTTAGATATCGGTGGATGTATTCGTTTGAAAGATTGATGAAAGTTTTTAAAGATTACGTCAAGAATACGCGATATATTGCAGGATCAATTGCAGAGGAATACATCACCGTGGAGTCATCAATATATACTCGGGAATATATGCCTGACTCGACCAGCGTTGATGACACTGATGAGTTTGTCGATGATGGTGGTAATGTGATGGGAAATCGAGTGAAATTAACGAGTTTGCAACATGAACAAGTAGCTCGTTATCTATTTGACACACATGAAGATGTCGAAGAATGGAAAAAGTAAGTTTCGAATATTATAATGTTTAACATTATTTTAGATTATTTTATATATGATTAATTTTGTAATATGCAGTAAATATGAAGCCTGTGAGAACAATAAAAGACGAAAAACAATGGTACAATCAGACAGCGAATTTAGGCTATGGTTGACACAAGAGGTAATTATAATGAAAACAATCGTTATATAACGTTACATTACACTCAAATTTTACCCCTAATATAATTAATTTATCTATATTCTGAGCTCCTAAAGATGGGTGATGCGACATCAAGGCTTGCTCGTGTAGCCACTGGACCCTTGTTCGTGGCACAAGAGTACAAAAAGTATCGATTGAACGGTTACATTTTCGGCGCTAAAGTGTACGAGGAAAGTACAAATGTACAGAACTCGGGAATTTCATACAAGGCTCTTACTCTCTTTCGAGCGAGCGCAAAAGATAAAAACCTCGTTGAAGCTGAAATTACTTACTATGGTGTAATCCAAAATATATTTGAATTGGATTATATAAGCTTCAAAGAGGTTGTATTTTACTGTGAATGGGTAAGAGTTGAGGATAAAAATGCTTGTAAAGTTGATCCTGTCACCAATTTGATCATGGTTGACTTGTCCAAGTTTGAGAGCAACGACCACGTGAGCGATGAGCCGTTTGTTTGTGCATTTCAAAAGGTTAAGCAAGTGTTTTACTCGGAGTATATCAACAACGAGCCGTGGTCAATTGTCCAACACGCGCCAAGGCGTCTAAATAGTAGTGTGGATGACTTGGCTGCTCCTACCGAATATCAATCCATTTTTTATGATAACCCGGATTTGAAACAATTTTTAAATTTGTAATAAATATTTCAATTTGTACCGAAACATCCATTTTTAATGCTTTTAATTGATCTGCACTTTGTCATTTTAGATCTTGTGTAGTGTGCGTGTGTGGAGAGGAGATTAATACATAAATATTCCAACTACATCTAAGTTTTGTTTATACTAATCCATGAATATACGCTTCTTACCTTTAATAGGTGATTAGTACATAGTTATTTGGGGTGTCCTATTTGTGGAGGGGAGACTGAATCTCTTCGTCTATCCGAACACTAAGAAATGCCATAATCCTATGGAGCGATGCTCTGCAAATTCCTCCCAACCGTTATGTAGCCAAACATCACCAGTTGAAGTTGTCAATTCCACTTTCCATACCCCACCACTTGGAACTTCTAGCAAAACATGGGAGACCATTGAAAGGTGGAATTGACAACTTCAACTGCTGATTTTTGGCTACACAACGGTTGGAAGAAATTTGCAACGCATAACTCCATAGGATTATGGTATTTCTTAGTGTTTAGATATGAAGATAATTATATTTGACACGATTGCCCGGGGTACATTAGTTGGAAGGAGGTGCCATATGAGCTCAAGTTAGATGTTTGAGTGACACTACAGGTAATGTATTTATATTTATATGTCAATTTCGAATTGGATTTCAATTACGATTTATATTTATCTATATTTGAGGGGCGTGTAACACCCCGCCTAATTAAATATCGGGTGGCCAGTCCCATACCAAATTAAAACAGAATTTACAGTTGGCTCATTCTTAGCATCACTGTCGAAAACATTTACAACTCACCCAATACCCAATTAAGCTGGTGTTAAAAACTTTCCAAATTTAAATTTCAACAAAACCATTTTTAGTTTAAGAATAACACCACACACCTTATTCTACAAAATAGATAACACAATAATAACACAAAAGAATTTAAGTGCAACTGGAATAAACATTCCCAATAATATAAATCCTTTACAATAACCCCAACAATGTTAAATGTATTAAAAAGTCCAGAATACAATAGTATTTATCCCTGATAGAAAATGATAACTGAGTCCTTTGGGCGACATGCCCTATCTAAGACTATTGTGAATCAAAAAGGATGATAAGCGTCTAAGAACAACTTCCATAGCTCCATAGCTCGCCATAATCAACTATGGTTGGCATCCCTGTTGTTTGACACCTGATATACAGATACAATAGAAGAGAAAAATATGCAAGGAAACGGGTCAGAGCCCGAATGTGTAGAGTATTTTTAAAACAGCAAGTATTTAACAAGTGCAATAAAGCATTTATTATGTACATGTTAGATCCAACTCTCACTTGCAAATTCTCACCTCTCAACTAGAGTGCACACTTAACGTTTCCTATTAACCTCCTAGTTAATGGTTCCTCTTTTCTAGTCTCCATATTATAGTTCCATTCCCATATCATAATCCCCGTATGTCCCATACCATAAGTCCCATTATTAATCATTTACGTTTCTCCTTTATTAGTTTCTCATTAACATGATTCATTACTCATTAATGTGAATCGTTCTCAATAACATGAGTTAAGCTTTTCAATAAACATTTATTAACTAAATTCCATTATTCACCGTTATCTACAATTATCACCGTAGATAGATTTAACCACAATATAAATTCATTCATTCATTTAATCCATTATATATATATTCATATATAATACAGCACCTCGAGTCACAACTGCTGTGTAATGCATTACTCTGCTATCATGTCCCATCATCGCAGGTCGCCGAATAGAGGACTAAAGGTTCGGTAAGATTCCACGAACCATAAATAATAAACAAATTGGAGGCGAACATAGTTCCCGTATCCATGGGTCACGCACATACCTACGCATCCACAGTCAGCGGACTTATCAACTCCCCGATAAGTCTTTCATAGACCTATGTTCTCGAGCGACAAATCAAAGATCCCATGGATTCATCAGGATATGACTGCCCTCACGCGCAAACCTCCCACTGATAGCAAGTAAGCTAGGTATGTCATACACATAAACCATCAATCAATCAAATAGGTATTATCATACCTATAATATAATATCAATAAGGTAATTATCACTACCCTAGAATATTTTCCATACGTAGCATTATATCTCTTTTAAATTATACGTATTAAAATATCATATCGTTACTTCATAAATTACTTATCCTCGCATCCTATAACATCTCTCCACTCCCGACGTCGTTAAGGTTCATGCGCGGAGCGTCTCGCAAAGCGAAATCCAAACAAGGAACCCCTCCAATACACTATTACTTAACTTTGTCGATCGAGGAGGTCCGGAAACTTCAACTATGCGATCGGGATAACCTCATACCCTCTTTCAACCAAATGTGTTCTAAACTCCTATCCCACAAGATTCAAATAGAATTTTCCTCATCTTATATTCAGTAAGAAGTCACTAATATCCTACTGGTCCATAACATCATTTCGCCCGAATTACTATGAGTTTAGTTCTTTTTTTTTTTTTAAGGTTAAAACCGATAGTTTCAAATCTCTTATAAACACATATTCTTTCACTTAGGATTAAACCCTCTTGTAAACTTAAGGATACCCAGGTGTTCTATCAAATCACCCCTACTGGTCCTATCATAATTCCTCATACATCCCTATTTGGAATTTAACAAATAATTCTAGCAACCCAAATCCATTTTCGGGGTTTCTAAACTACCCCAAAAATTATCCCGAACATCTACGACATTAATTGTAGCCGTAATTTTTAAAAGTCCCGATTTGATTTCCGAGTTGATGATTTCAACCCGGAGCTGTCATCTTGTAAAAATCATATCAAATCGTAGAAAAATCAGAAAAATACGCGGTCAGCGCCCACGCGACCGTATCGAAAAGATATACAACTTTTGTGTTTTGGCCGAAACCTAAATCATTTATCTTATTGGCCTAAAATGACCCCAAAGCCTACGAGTTACTATTCATTATCTCTCCCAAAATCCCAAACTCCATTTTTCTCCATTTTTACACATTCAAACCTTCATATTAACCTCCAAAATGAGTTATGATTATATCTACATGATATCCCAACATATATGAACGATTTCCAATATTCTAAACATCCTAGAATCATCAAGGGATTGGATTAAAAGGCATGTTTGTCTCCTCATTTTCAGAAAATCATCAACATATCAACCTCAAGAACACATCAATGGTTTTTTTCAGATTTTCTTCTACAGATACAAGGCTATTTCGTGGATTATTGTCAACCTAAATCATGAGTTTAATTTCTATATCATTTCAGTATTCAGAAATCCATTTAATGGCTCCATTATTACTTCCAAACAAGAATAATCTTCTCTTTTCATACTATTCTAACATGGACAATATACAAACTTAAATTGCTATTATCAAACACTTGCCTTTAGTGTAGGTCTGATCCTTTGGTTTAGTTTATCTCAGGTGGTTGTCCCTTCTCCGGTCAAACTCCGGTGGTGGTTGGTGGTGGTGAACCTTGGTTCTAGTTCTTCTCCTTCCCAAGTGGACTTTTTCCCTTCCCAAGCACTCTTACACTCTCTAGGAAGATGGCTGCTCTAATTTGTGAAGAGGAGATGAATAACTCCCATACACTTAATCTACCAATACTTATAATTGTACCAAATCCGAAATCACTATTCATCCCCCCTAGAAAAATGACCAAAATGCCCTTTCGGGTTGTCTATCCATTTCCAAATGGCCCGAGACTCAAAATAAACATCCAAATAGACTTTTCTGACTATTTCGAACCTTCCAGACGTAACTACGCAGTCGAAATGACTATAAGGTTGATAGAAAATAAATTTCCTTTTTAATTTAATAAACTAGTCCCGACACGTCCCATACCGCGTCTGACTAAAAAATGTAAATTACCGAATTTATATCATACAGTCATATCAATGACATCACATTCATATATTACCTAAATATCTTTAAGTAATATTCAGAATCATCCATATTCATATCCACAGTCCGGATAAAACCCAAATGAATTAATTAATACAAATAATCCAATTAATCCATTTATTAAAATATAACCCATTTTATAAGTCATTTAAAATTACGGGTATTACAGGGCGGATACTAATTTTACTTTATTTGAATTCAGGGGACAGGGAGTGTCCCTAAGGGTTGGCCACATATGCTCTATACTTATGTGGCTATTCGGACGAGAAGGGAAGGATAAGGAGGTGTCCCCGAGCATCGCGGTACAAAATCTCTTTTCCATGAAAATAGTTTGTAGATTTGAGATAACTGATGGTGATGTTGTTTCTTCTTAAATGGTTTCTATTTTGAATATATATTTGCATTATCTTTAGTTTGTTTGGATATATGATGTTTGGAACAGGTACAACATTGCTATAACAGGTACAAATATTCTGCTGGGCAGTGGAAGTGGCCATACTGCCCAACAGATTTTTTTTAAATTCTGCACAGAATTGTCACGGTCTTTGACCGTGATAAGTCCTTAACAAAATTTGTCATGGACTTGTCACGGTCTTTGACCGTGACAATTTTTTTTAAAGGGTCACGGCTTTGTCATGGTTTAAAATCGTGACAAACGTGTCACGGTCATTGACCGCGACACGACCGTGACACAAAACGCGAGTTTTGTGTCAAGGTCAATGACCGTGACAAAAAAAGTTGTCTCGCCTCGAAATGTCACAGTCATTGACCTTGACAATGGTGATTTGTCAAGGTCAATGACCTTGACAATTCGACAGATTTGGTGTAGTGGAAATAGTGAAAGAAAGGCTGGGAAGGCAAGTTCAAGGTTATTTTCTTAACTTTGTATCCTATTCCCGGAGGCAGGACCAACTGGAAAGTTGAAGAGCTCGAAACAACGTTAATACTAGAAAAAACGGCACCCAAATCCGAGCTACGGTGAAAGAGTTATTACCCTTTAAAGTTGAAGAAAAATCCACAGAAGAAAGGAAGAAAACATGAAAATTTTCTAAGTGATGGAAATGAAAAGAAGAAGGCCCAAACCAACAAGTTTCCCCTAACCACTCTGTGAACCGGTTCTGGTGCGAAGCGGTTCGAGGTACCTGCGAACCGGTTCGAGGTGCCTGAGATGCGAAATTCTCCTTAAATGTTGATTGGTCCAAAGAGTCATATTATGTTACAAACTCTTCTAAAACATATTTGTGTCTTTGTATTGACTTAGAAAATGGAGTTTTGAATGGTTTTTGATAGAGATAAAATTAGGAGAATACCCTAGGAACACAACTTTGATTTGGTGCTTCAAGATCAATTTTTTTCGGGTTTGATTGCAAGTTTTAATTCAATTTTCATTCTCTCTATTATTGTTCTTGCATGTTTCAGTATACCTTCATCATGGTTTCTTTCACATGCAACGTAGTTAATGTATGCATAGTTAGGTTCAATATGTCCAGCTAGATTTTTTTATGGTTGGGATGCATGAACTCAACCTGATGTGAGAGTTGCATGTGTTTAAATTTAATCCTTTAAACTTAAGGGTTATTAGACAGTATTACGTAGTGAACAAAACTATTGTAGATCTTTGGATCTTGTTTGCTTTAGGGTAACCGGGATGCTTTAGAATACGATACGAGTGTAGATATCGCGTTACCGCTTTATTCGTCCTCTGATTACGTATGGTGCGGGCTTGAACTTCATATACGTAATGCATGGGAGTACTAAAGTCTGGGTCTCATTAATCACTTACATTTACGATTAATTTTATACTAGCAATACACTAGGGTTGAGGGATTGTATTCCCAACCTATTTTTCTCTTCATATTTATTACTCCATTCTTAGTTATTCATCCTTGTTTAATTCATTAGTTCCATAGTCTTAATCTAGTTTCCTTTTACTGAGTAGGATTAATTGTAAACCAATCATCTTTTCGTTTTTCTTAGAGTTGAATTTAGGTTGATCATTTTTCCTTCAGTCATCATGATTTTCTCGTCCTAGTTCCCTGTGGAGAGGATCCCAACTTATCGGGTTTATTACTAACGCGATAGGCTTGAACTTGAGCCTAGAGAGAACATACTTTAGGGACACATTCTTAGGCGCGTCAAGTTTTTGTAGCGTGCTTTTCGCCGCAACATCACAAATGTTTCTTGTAATCGATCAAAACAAAGAATTGAGATCATCAACGACATATTTAAAATGCCAAATTCGAACTTTGAGTTAACCATTAACTCGAATTGATTTAAAAACTCAAAAAGATCGATAGGCTCGAAATCTCACCGAATTTTGTTAATCTCCACACTTATTCGTTAAGTCGTCAATTTTCGAACAATTTCCATCTTTGATCAATTTCGGCTTAGTGCAATTGAGATTTAACAATTTGAGACTTCAAATAGAATAAAGGTGATATTTTTGAAAATTTTAAATTCCAATTTGTATTTATTTCGAAGAAAAATATTTTTGGTTTTTCAAAAATTTTCATTTTTTTTTTGGAGTAAATATTTTTGGGCATTTTGAAAAATTTGCGAAGTTTTAGAAAAACGCACTTAAAGGAGATTTTTCATATTATTATCTTCGTAAAGGATGAAAAGTGTCCTATTAAGTATTAGTTCTAGAAGCATGTGCCGCTATTAAAATGCCGATTAAGATATCTTGGGTCGGGTAAAGAGTCATGATGCTTAGTAGTAAGATGTCGTTACATTCCAGCTTGGAAATCAAAATACATTCATAGGAAAGTGCGAATAGTGGTGACCCCGTTGTTAGGAACCATAAGGCATTCTACTTAGGCACCCACCTTTAATATAAAGGGCATTGTGAAGGTTCAGGCACGCACAATATCGAGATTGTGTCTTGGTAAAATCCTAATTACATCAAGAAACCTATACACAATTAGCACTAAGGTAGGATAAGTAGACACACTAGGAGCGGTTAGGTCTAGTAATGCGCAGATATCATCGATAAGTTATCAAAAAAGGTATCAGAGTATTGTGGCTCAACCCTGAGTGTTGGAAAGACATTTGTAATTAGTGCAATTAAATCTCATAGTATAAATAAGGTATTCTAGTTTGTTAGTTACAAGTTTCTTCAACATGTTCAAAAATCGGCATGATGTTCCTCATCCTCCTGCATGAGGACCAAGAACTAAACTATTCTTGACATTATATTTTCCTCAATGATAACACATCTTTTTAGGTAAAGGTTCATGGACACTAATTCAAGTACTAATATCATTTGTATAGACGCACTGCATTGTATTATAAATGGCTTAGCATCTAAGGACAACACCCTCACCACTTTTGAAGGGAAAATGTTACAATAGTTTTGGGACTGACAATGTACAACAAAGGTGACATCAAGACAAGGGCCTTTCACCGTACCTCCTAACAATGTATTACGGTGAACTTAGCCTTTCGACGACCGACTACAGTAGTTGGCAGTGGCATTTATCATCCATTTACAAATTTAGAGGTCGAATAACCTCATCATCTTCACCAGTAGTTCGTACCTAAGAATTCACATTGTGGACAGAGACTTGTATAACTTTTGCGGCACTACCATCAACTTCGATATTTGAACAATTAAAAATAACTTGGGCGACATACGTTGGACTTGATGGCCTAGAACTAGAATCGTAGTGGCCGCAAAAAAAAAATCACGCGCAGCTGCATGAGACCTTCAATTGTTAAAAAATGTCAGTATTTGTAGCTCCACCTTTACTCATGACAGGTTAGACTCAATTGTGATACTAAATTACACAAACTAGAAATGTTACTCCATATGTGTTCGTACATCCCAGTCTGATTCCAAGGACGGGATGAATTTGATTCCTCACACGTCTCGCATAGGAATCAACACCTAAGCAATGAAGTTTTAAATTATAATGATTTTGGACATCACGACCTTTCCAAATGAATTAACACCGGTTTGTATAAATTGCACATGACTATAGTGAGAAAATATTGTTTCGAATTTACACAGCATATCATAATTAGGGTAATGACAACGTTAAACATTGTGAGGTGCGCATGCCTAAGTCGGAAACGGTCAATAGTGACATCCATAATAAATAATTAAAGTTTTCCAAAGACAAAATGGTAATTTAAATGTGGTTCGACAGGTAATGTTCCCAAACCTAAAGTCGAGATATGTTGTGTTAACAAGGACAAAGGGTAATTTTGAGTTATAATTTCTAAGAAAGATTAGAAATATCTTGGAAGTTTCCCATGACTCATTTACACTGCCCGTCGTGTATGAACAAGCATATGGACTTCGCCTCGAAGGAGGGAAAACTCAGATTGTACTATTCTTAGTAATGGTATCCTCATCTGCGTTATGTATTGTTTTCAACCTAATCGTTCGGTTGGTAGTGGGTCATTAACCTAGGTTAAGGCTCATATTTGGTTATGGAAACTCTCGGATAACATTAAGTGAATACCCTTGTAGCCTTAATCGTGTTGAATGTGTGTGTCATCATGGTGAGTAAAAGTCTCATTGTTTGTACGCACATAATCCTTAGAGTTTTGAGAATGAGTGTTTGGACTATTAGTTACATGATCGTTGCATTTCACTAGTCTCCAGTAGTTGGAGGTTATTACACAATGGTTCTACTATGTGCTAATTTTTTTGGCTCAATGTTATATACGGTTTACGTCAGGCATGGATGATGCATCGCCAAAACTGAGGCGTTTATCTAAAGTCTTATTGTACTGGATTAAACGAGCGTCCTGGTGGGATACAATAGTATCTTACACTCCATTTGATAGCTTGCATGAGTTGGACTTAGCACACTGTTATCTATGGTCTGGTTGGATTGCCTTGTTGAGTCTCGAGGAGTAGGACTTCGTATATGGTACTACTGTGTGTTAGCACGTGTTTGCAAAGTTCTGTGTGTCCCTTTTTTGCGGGGATCGTAAGTCTTGGAAGGTCGTGATCATAGTTCCTAATTATTTTTATGATGATTAGATTGGCTTATAGTATACATATGTTGAGTTAATAAATGAGTTAAATATGCTTAGAGGAAACTTGGAAGAGTATATCCTAGTTATAGTAGTAGAAGTGACTTACGCTAAGGTGTTTGTTTGCTAGTTGTCTTTAGGTTTTGGGATCGAAAATGAGTCGGGAGATTGTACTGATTGTCTGACCGCCATAGGTGTAAGGATAATGAGAAGTACATATGTTATGATGCTAGTAAGAGGTAATAAGATTATTAATTTATATTTGTACTTGAAGAATGATGGATACTAAAGTTTATGACGGTTAACTAGGCATTAGTGTTAAAGGGTGTTTTTTGAAATCCTGATTTAATGGTGATGGGTGGATTGATCAATGACCATGGATAAGAATTTTGGGGACGAAATTTCATAAGGACGGAAAAATATAATGACATATTTTTATTGTATTTATTATGAACATTTTTTTTTAGTTACGAACCGAGACATTATTTGGGTTATTATTGGTGTAAATATAAAATTAGTAGGAATTGATTAAGGCAATTTTGAAGGTTATGTTGAAAACTTGAGAATCCTTTAAAGGTTTGAATTTGATTGGTGAGAAGAACTCAAAGAACTAAATTTTTTATTTGAGGTAATCAGTTGAATAATATAGGCTTTATTATTGTAAGAAGGGTCGAAGGTATGATATGAGTGGTTAATTAATATTATATGTGAGTAGTTTCATTTTGGCTAGTAGGTTAAATAATTTACAATTCTATTTAACTAATGATGTTAAGGAAATGAATTAATGTTATTAAAAGGGTTGACACTTTATGAAGACAAAAATAAGCTTATGGGTAATTACATGCAAACCATCTAGTTAAGTGTCTTAGTTTTAAGGGAAGGAATATCTATATTAATCTAAAATGCTATACAAGCAATTTAATCTCCTCAATGCTAAGGGTGTCCCCGTGGACATCATCTAAATGTTGAGTTTTTTCTTTCTCTCTCCTCCCATTTGATCCATCTACAATACCATGTGGAAGCGCATTATCTCCTTTCTCACTCCTTCCCTTCATCACTTTTGTACGTCCTTTTCGAATTCTCATTAAGTGGTTACGATTTCTCTACTCCTCTCTTCTTCTTCTTCACAATATAAATTATGTCTCCCTCTCTTCTATACGAACACAAATCCATCTTAGCCTCATTCACACCCTAAGCTCCTCATCTTCTAGCTACAGGCAAAACCAAACATCGTAGTTGGTATGATTTCTCTCTATCTTTGTAATCAACACAGACTTTCATTTGTTTATATTATTAAGAAATTTGAAATTGAAATTTTCTTTTCCAACTGTACAACATATGCAGAATCTTATGTTTGTATAAAGAGAAATCATACAATGTTTTTCAAAGTTATCTTAATTTCAAAGTCAACTAATTCTAAATAATACACCAGTGGTTTTCTAATTTAGTGTATGTTTGGGGAATTTGAAAACATGGAACTCCAATTTCAAATTAGGAAAAACGTTTGATTTCAACATGAATTTTAGGTTTCATTCTGTATGGAAAATGTTTTTTAAAAAACAAACCTATTTTTCACAGTTTTGTTGGATATTTTTTTCCAACATGTTCATTCCATACATCTCATTCATTTTTTGGGTTAATTAATTTTGTCCGTTTGTTTGTACTTTTTGTTATATATACCTTCTTACCAATTGTGATTTGTTGGCCGAAATTTTTGGGTTGGCTATTTGTTGATATAGTTGAGTTACAATTTGATAGATGTTACCCACTCTTCTTTCTTCTTTTTGGGCTCTGTTTTATTAAATGACAGCTTTCATGCAATCTTTCAAGTTAAAAAATCCCATTTCTTTTAGGACTCTTATTTTTATTTGTGTTTTATTCAATGTCATCATGTAATTTTTTTTCTTTTTCTTTAGGTACAATTATGTAAACTTCGCTTCCCAAGAAAATTTCTCATTATATTCGTATGTTCACTAATTTTCTTTAAATTGACATACATATGTGTTTTTTTATGAGCTATGTAATATTATATTCATTTTACTTTATCAAATTAAGTTATTTAGCTGTTTAACATCTATTTACTATATCAATATAATTATTTGAATTTTTTGGCAGGACATGGGCTTACCAACAACGTAGGAAGAAGTGGATGAATTAGGTGTTCAATAGGTATTTTAGATCTTTTTTTTTCATTTTTCAATCCAACTTTTCTACATGGATATCCTTCTTTTTCTAATGATTTCAATTTTGTATATGTATATTCAGTAAAAATAAATAAGTGTTGAATAATATTTGTCTCTTTTTCATAATAGTCGTGTTACTCTTCTTTTATTTATGATAAGATTTGAACATAATCAATGATTAGTTAATTATTTGGGATAGTGAGTTGTGACTGTTGTAGTTTTGGTTTACATATGAATTTTTATTTTTAATATAATTTATTAGTTTTTATCAATCATGACTACATCTGCCACTAGTGTAGATCAAACATGTGAAATCATTTAAGGCCGACAAGGCTATCTCCTCGCTCGCGTATCGCGCGGTATTACGCTTAGTTAGAACAATTATGTTATACATCTAGGTAGGAAAGTTTTTTATAGTTAGTAAATAGGTAAACTGTCACCAAGTTTGAGGGAGGGGAATAACACTTGTATACTTATTTGTGGGATTTGAATAAAAGATTAATAATTAAGGGAGTATATTGCATGTTTTCGCATGGTCCTATAGTGGAGTTAAAGAGTTTGAGGAGGTTATTGCGCATGTATTTCATGGGGTATGTGTTTACAAAAACAAAATCAGGGCATAAGGATTTTTTATGGGAAGTACAAATCACACTTGAAGCTCAGTTGGGTAACCGCTGAGAGGCAACGGATAACCTCAAGTTTGGCAACTCCACCGCATTAGCGATTTAGTCTAAACAAATGGGTAGGGAATACCAATGGTTGTTTAGGCCATGTTTGTGATTTGGAATTCTGCGCTAGCAGCAGCTGGGGCTCCACATCGGGTCACAATCGGAGGTTTATTTCACGAGATTCTAGGGGATGCGTTATCAAGCCTGCTACGGTTTAACCCCTTATCTGATGGATATTGTTCCCATGAGACCAACTACCCGCCTTCATCTTTCAATTCTTTCGAGACAAATTTAGGCTCCTATGATACGTGTAAATTTGTGTGTGGTTCAACCCATTACTATTGGAAATTTAATAAAAAGAAAAAACACTCTTTAACTCACTATTTTGCTGTAACTTTGATTAAAACACACAGGAAGAGGAGAAACTTGTTTCTTCATTGATAACACTCTTACTTGATCTCTAAGACTTACAAAGCTTCTTTATTTATACTAAAATGCAATGAACAAACACCACACATTATATGAAGACAATTTAAACGTAAACCAGACACTTAATGTCTTGCTAGTTGTAGGAGGAGTCACCCATTATTTTCCTCCTGAAATGGATGATGAGTCATTTCCATGATTGAGTTCCTTCACCTAACTTAGAAGCTTCTATGGGTTGGGCCTCCAAAGAACTAGGTTGGACTTCCCTCTAATGTATTTGGGCTTGATAAACAAGTTTACAAATCAACATTCCCCCTTAAACTTGTTTTATAACACCAAGCAAATTTCTTAACTTCGCAAAGTCTTCAATCTTGAGGGGCTTAGTGAAAATATTCGATATTTGATCTTGAGACTTCACGTACTCCACTTGAACATCATTTTTTGTGATTCATTCCCTTATGTAGTGATATAAAATATCGATGTGTTTGCTTCGATCATGGAATACTGGATTCTTTTCTAAGGCAATGGCTGATTTGTTGTAGATAGAAACCTTGGTGGGAACTTCTTATGTTAAGCATATCTCCTTCAATAGATTTCTAAGCCAAATTTCATGGAAAATACATGAGGTAGTAGCAGCATATTCTGCTTCATAAGTGGATGATGGGACAATCAATTATTTCTTAGATGTCCATGTGAAAGAAGTATGTCCCATGAAAAATACAAATCCGGTAGTGCTCCCTCGATTATCTATGTATCCACCCCAATCGCTGTCGCTATATGCAATAAGCTTGTAATCATTAGAAACTGAATAGAACAGGCCAAAGTAAATTATAACTTTCAGATAGCGAAGAATTCTCTTTGCGGCTATGAAATGAGTGGTCGTTGAAGATTCTATGTAGCGGCTAACCAATCCGACTGCGTGAAGAATATCAGGCCTCGTGCAAGTTAGGTAGCATAGAATTCCCACCAAACTCTTAAAGAAAGTTGGATCTACGCTTTCTCCTCCGCCATATTTTGATAGCTTAACTCCGCACTCTATTGGTGTGTTAATTGGCTTGCAGCCATTCATCTTGAACTTCTTGAGGATCTCCTTTGTGTAGCCTTCCTGTGAGATGAAAATTCCATTTTCCTGTTATTTAACTTCGATGCCAAGACAGTACGCCATTAGTCCACTATCTGTCATCTCGAACTCTTTCATCATTGTTTTCTTAAAGTCATTGAACATGTTTGGGATACTTTCGGTAAAAATCAAATCATCCACGTAGAGGCACATGATCAAAATATCTCAATCTTTGATCTTGATACATAAAGCGTGCTCGTATGGAAATTTTCTGAAACCATTCTCTTGATAGTACTTGTCGATACGACTATTCCACGCCCTTGGTGCTTGATTTAACCCATAAAGAGCTTTCTTTAGCTTCAAAACTTTGTCTTCGTGTCTCTTTACTACATATCCCAAAGGTTGCTCGTTGTAGACTTCTTCTTCAAGTATTCCATTCAGAAATGTAGACTTTATATCCAGCTAATGAATCTTCCACCTGTTTTGAGCTGCTAGGGAGATAATAATCTCATATTTTCTAAGCGGGCAATAGGAGCAAATACCTCATCGTAGTCAATTCCAGCTCTTTCATTATATCCTTTTTCAACTAGCCTCTCTTTGTGTCATTCTATTTCTCCGATAGCATTCCTCTTCATTTTGTACACCCATTTAACACCATTAGCCTTCTGACCTTTTGGAAGTGAAGTTAGTTCCCAAGTGTCATTCTTCTCAATTTCCCTGATTTATTCATCCATCGCGTCTCTCCATTTCTTATCTTGTGCATCTTCTTAGAAGTTTACTCATTCACAATCATCAAAGAGGAAGAAAAGTGTAAGATTATCAAGTCTTTCGATTACCTCATAGAGATCCCATAGACTTCTTGTGCGGGGAAGAACTCTTTCATTGAAACTTTCACTTAACGATGGAGAGATTGGTTGATGTTGGTGAGGTAGGTGGAGTAGTGGTCTCTTGTTGAACTTCTCCTTATTGCTCTATCATGGTTTCTTCATTCTCTTCTTCAAAGTTGGGAAAGAAGTTGAAATCATCTATATCTGATCCGAAATCAAATTCTCCTTCTTCATCAAATATCACATCTCGGTTAATTACAATTTTCCCATTGTTAGGATTGTACAATTTATAATCTTTGGAGTTATTATCGTAGCCAATGAAGATGAACTTCTCACTTTTATCATCATGTTTGGTTCTTCTCTCATCTGGTACATGTACATGGGCTATGCTCCCAAAAATTCTCAGGTGGGAGATACTCGGTTTTCTTCCACTCCATGCTTCTTATAGTGTCTTTCCCCAAAAATTTCTTATTGGAGATCGGTTGGACAAATAGACAGCACACGCCACTGCTTCCACCCAAAACTCCTTGGGCAGTTTCTTTCTTTTGAGCATACTCCGAGATATGTTGAGGATAGTTCGATTCTTTCTTTCCACTACTCCATTTTGCTGAGGGGATCCAGGAACTGTCATTAGTCGATGAATTCCATTTTTCTTCATAAAATTCTTAAAATTCACTTGAAGTAAATTCTCCTCCTCGATCAGATGTCATTGCCTTGATCTCACAACCACTCTCCTTTTCCATGGTAGCTTCAAACTTATTGAATATTGCAAAAACTTTTGATTTCTGCTTCAAGAAATATACCTAGGTTTTTCTTGAAAAATCATCAATGAAGAGAAGGAAATAATTATTTTTACTAAGAGAGCTTGGCTTGATCGGACCGCATACATCGATATGGATTAGATTATGTGGTTTATTAGCTCTTGAGTTTGACTCCTTTGGAAATCTTTTTCGGAATTGCTTCCCAAGTAAACATCCTTCTCACAGTTGGTCAGGGTGATTAATGCAAGGTAATACTCTCACCATTTCCTTCTTGGATAATAGCTCCAATCCTCCAATGTTGAGATGCCCAAATCGAAGATGCCATGGCCACGATGCGTCTTTGTAACATTCCTTTAGACACTTTGCAACATCGTTTTGAATATTCAAAGGGAACATTCTATTCTTTGACATTTGTACCTTGGCAATTAATCTCCTTTGTCATCTCTTATAAAAAGATTACCATTTTTCATATGGATATCATAGCCTTTTTCTAAGAGTTGACCCAAACTCAAGATGTTTCTTATCATATTAGGCACAGAGTAGACATTTGAAATTAATTGGTGACTACCATCTTTTTCATGAATAAGGATGTTAGCTTTTTCTTTCACCGATATAGTGGAATCATCTCCAAATGAGACATTTCCGCTTACTGACTCGTCTATGTCCGTGAACATGTCTCTCCTTCCACACATGTGATTTCTTGCACCGCTGTCAAGAAATCGGGAATTTTCTTGGCTACCATCAATCTCCTTTCGTGCTATAAGAAGAATATTTTCTTTCTCATTTATCTTCTACTCCTTATAATTGGCCTTCTCCTCAACTCTATTGTTGGGTGCTCTGAATTCTGAAGTATAATGCCAAAACTTCTGACAATTATATCATCGAACTTGAGATTTGTCATACCTCGAGTTCGAATTGCCTCTTCCACGACCTCGTGTTGAGATTTCCCCTCTCTTATAGTTGTTATTGGAATTGTAGTTATTTGAATTGTGGTTGTTAGAATTCCAACCTCCTCCACATCCATAACCTCGTCCTCGGCCATGACCGCTTCCACGTTGTCTTTTTTCGTTGTTGAAACTTTCTTATTTCTTTGTCGAATGGAGTTCCGTCTTGAGAAGTTATTCTACAATATCTTGCTTCTTCTTCTTCTCTTAGCATGCTTGTAATGACCCCATTAGTTGCTCGATTGTCAACTCATTCAAGTATTTAGTTTATTCGATCGTCGTAACAATGTACTTGAATTTTGGATCTTATGAGCGGAGTATCTTCTCCATGATCGTCACTTCTTCTAACTTCTCACCATTTCCTTTTAATTTATTGGAAATACCTAAGACTCTTGAAAATTAGTCGTAGATAGACTCAGACACTTTCATATGTAGAGATTCAAAATCACGTCTTAAAGTTTGAAGACGAACTTTCTTCACTTGTTCGGCTCCTTTGTAAGAGGTTTATAGTTTCTCCCACGCTTGTTCAGCAGAGATTTCACTTGAAATCTTCTGGAAACCATCATCATGCTTGATAAATGAAATAAAGAGCTTTCTTGTCTCTCTTTCTTGAGTCTTTCAAACTCTCCTTCTGAGTTTGGTTTAAGACAGCTTCATTTTATGGCTCACTATAACCTCTCTCTACGATTTCCAAAACATCGTGTACACCCAAAAGTGCATTCATATTAATACTCCAATTATCATAGTTGTTGTTGTTGAGTATCGGGAGTTGAAAGGATGCCATACCACCATTTGCCATGTCTAATTAAAATGTGTGCTCTTTTTTATATTTTTCCATATGTTATTGTCTCTTGGTTCCTTTTAGTTATTCAGTTATGATATAAATTATTAAAATACCTCATTAATGAACATATTAGGCCTAATGTTATTTATTTTCAAAGAGTTTACAAAAGAAAATAATAAGTTTTGCAACATTAGTTTTGTACATAATATGGTGGTTCTAACTAAGTGGAATTATTGCTATGAACCATTTCTTAAAATTTCTCAAAATTTAATGTCTAAATGATTCTTTTTTTTCTTATTTTCAGGTATTCTCATTATTAGTGAAAAAAATTGGAACCATAGAGCTAAACATTAGGAATCTATCGTTCTGAACATGTCTTTGATATTGGAATGGTAAGATAAAATCTTTTTTATTTGTAACCTCTCAATAGTAAGGTGAAAGCCCAAATTTCTCTATTTTTCTAAATATATACAAGTTATTTTTAGTGTAGTTCTTTTAAGGTCTGTGTGTTCTACTTGAATGTCTGAATTTTTTTTACATCAATAGATAATATGTAATAAAGTAAAATGATTTTGACAGTGCGACACAAACTAAACAAAAATTTAGCATAATAGAGATGTGACTTACACTATTAATGCATTAGACAACCTTCCTAATAACCAAATAGATATTCAAGTGAAAGGGTTTACGAGTAAAATAAAAAAAATCAGCTCAAATTGTCTCCAGAAAGATAAAAAATGGAGTCATCCGGCTCCTCCTCAGGTAGCTCTTCTTCCACCTTTACATCATTAGCAGCAGAAATTGGAGTTGTTATAGAAATAGGGGCGACAACAACTTCAAATCTAAATGAATCCTTCAAGTATTCTTTTACTTTCTCAAACTGTGGGAAATAGTAGTCTCTTACTACAGTAAGAGTCAGAACATTCTTGCAGCCATTAATGAACATGTGGGGTGTTGCAGTAAGAGTTGGATAAATGATCTCCATATACATGGAAGCACTATTGGATACACCAGCAGCAAACTTCTCAATAATATCATCTTCGTAGGCATACTGAATAATTAAATCGTAAGAGAACAGTCTAATCCCAAACATCGCTAGAAGGGCACCTCCTTAAGATCACATTTAGTGAATATCAACGCCATGTTGCTAATGAGAACGGGAATGAGAGTGAGGTAAGCATTATTACCAGTACTCTTAGCAGGAATCCTAATGAAACCCTTCATAGTGTTTTTGCCTATGGGTACTAAAGACACATTACGCAGTCCCTTTCGTATATCCTGAAGTTGTTCGGATCCCACGTTGTTTGCGCTCACTACCACGATCTGAGAGTAAATGTCCAGAAGTTTGCATAACTTCTGGTCGTACTTGATTTTCTTAGTGGTCCTCGAAGGTTTCAAAACTATTGCTTTGATGAATTCACGGTAGTATAGGTTTTCACAAGGAGAGCCCTAGAATAGAATAGTATGATCTTTTTTAATGGTTGAATTAACTTCAATTATCAGGCCTTCTATTTTAATTCATAGGTGAATGTTTTCATTTATAATTACATGTGTTAATAGGATTTTTAGTTTATTGGTTTTGATAAAAACAACTTAGGCATTATTGATGGGAAGAAAAAATGAGGAAATTTGGGTGTTTTAGGTGTTATTCCACAGTGGTTTGGATAGCTAAAGAGTTATTTTTACTTTCATTTTTAGGGATTTTGATTAGAAGAATGCTAGATCTCCAAAATAAGGAGTTTTACGGATGTGAATGTGCATCTTGATTCCTCCCCTTTACTTATGGTTATAGTAATCCCATGCCTTACATTATTTTATATCACTTAAAATCTCACCCTATTTTTTTGTTTTATTATATTCAGTTTGACCCTTAACGTATACATGTTATGAACTTCAACACAAACTATAATATATTTCTCTTTATTATAGTTTCTGGGTCCGATTGTAATAAGAGAAAAAAGTGCGGATCATATTCATAATATTATGCTTTTGACTCATTCTTTACCTTTTAAAGAGTTAGTAATTGTTGCTTTTTCTTTGCAATTCATAGGCATTGATTATTTGAAACCCTGGATATTTTTCTCATGTAATCTTATAAAATTTTCAGTATATATAGGAAATGCGTGGACAATGGATAGAAGAACCAAGTCATTGTCACTCTTTTAAGGAAAATTAAACTTTCTTAATCAATTTATTTTCCAACTTGGCTTTCCAATTTTATAGATTGGGACGCTATAGAGGGGTTCCAAGACATTTAGAGATTATGAACATTGTTGAACTGTTTTTGAAACATGTCCTTTATATCTGTTGTTGTTCCAAATAATTGAGTTATTACTATATCAATTTTAGGAAACTTTTGGAAACAAATGGGCGGTTGTAACTTTTCTACAGCCATATGCATACATGTTTGCACTATATTTTTGTAAATTGATGCTATAATAGGTGATTTTTTTAACTGTTAAAATTTATCTGAAGTTGTATAAAGTAATTTATGTTTGATATTTATTCGAAAAGTTAAAGAGTAGTTATGCCTCCCAGTCCCTCTCCGAACTCTTTGTAGAATTAATCAATTATTTCATTTATAATGTATTGGTGTTAAATTTGAAATTAAAATTTATAACGACGAGTTGTTTATAAATTAAAACGAAATTATGTATAGTTGATTTCTGTCAAATATGTTCAAATATAATTATAAATGATCAATCTCCACACACTATTTCCAAATGGGAAGTTGAATACAGGAATGATCTGGACATGTAAGTTTGTGTAATATCTAAAATTACTAATAATTATAAATAAATAAATAAAAATGATTCCACAATATTAATACTTTGCCTATATCTATAGTGACTATAACTTTCCTTAGCGACATATTTTTTCTGTTCAATAATTGTGCACTTTTCTAAATTATTTCACCTAATATTTTATCCAAATGGACATCCACACGTCAGATGGTTTCACTATTCATTAACACTTAATGCTTTTCTAATTTCGGCCGACAAATACCTTCTTAGTTCTTACTATAACACTACATATCACAAACGACTGCACTTTAGATGGGATTGAACATTAGTAGTTTACAATTTTGACTACTTTATGTGGTAAATCAAGAACTATGAAGCGCCCGCCCATCGCGTGGGCTGTAAACCAGCATATATAAAAATCGTAGATCCAAATCCTCTGACGTTGACATGTGGCAAGTAATAAAGGCTAAAAACTATAGACCCAAATCCTTTGAGGCTGACACGTGACAAGTAATAAAGGCTTGTTCAATAAATTTCTCATTCCACTATTCTTCTTAGAGCGTCCAAATTTCGATTCAATAAATTGTACTTTTGATATTCTCTATTCCCAATGAATTACGGTTCCCAATGACGCCCCATGACTCTTAAATATCGAAGATATTGGTAGATCTTATTATTTTTGTAGCCGACCTATTCTGTTTATGGCATAAGACTGGGACAAAATAAAACCATACCCATTTATTCTCCTTTCACACGCACAAGAGATGAGAAGAAAAAAAAACATCCAAGTTGTCTTCTCCCCAAATCCATGAACGAACCTAGAAAACTCAAATCTCAAACCCAATCTTCTTTAACGTCCATCTTCTCTCTTCCAAACCGAAACTCACCATGGAATATCAAGTGGGTAAGCTTCCCCTATTTGTAGTTATACCTATTGTACACACACACACACACACACACACATATATATATATATATATATATATATATATATATATATATATATATATATATGTACCTCAATTAGTCACTTGGGCCCAGACGAGTAAGTCCGTAGATCCCGACCCAAAGTCTGGGGTCCTCACACCTTAACTAATTCAGTTATGATCCAGTGAAATTCCTAAAATCTCGTAATAAGATAGTCTAGGGGTTATGGACTGACGTGGGGGAGTCCAACACCCCCACTTCTCGAAAACAAGCATGTATATAACAAACCCTCAGCTCGAGGCAAAGGGCATGTATTATTTTTCTTGTAAAACACTCCCTAGAGTATAGAGAAATAATATTGAGAGCACCACTTTGGACGTAGGCATTCTTGTTGAACCACGTAAATTTTGTGTTGTGTGATTGTCATTCCTTAGATTCTTTATTTGTTCTGGTGATTGCTTTTCCTTGTAAATTTGTGCTGAACTTATTTGTCACCATAATTGGCGCCGTTTGTGGGAACGTTTGTCTTCCTTTAAGAAAGCCCTCACCGATAAAGAATTTGGAATGTCTGGTCACAGTAGCAATGCCCCTCAAGCAAGGGATATCCAAGAGTAGCCTAACCCTCGCGGGATTAGATCTGAAGTTCGATGCTTAGATCAGAGGGTTCGTTAAGGACAAAAAGCCTCAGAAGAAAGTTAGGGACCCACTAGGTCCACACAAATCTCCAGGTTGATCGATGCCTATGAGGCAAGGCTCTAAGAGAGGGGGAGGCCACTCGCAAGCAAGAAGCTGAGAATGCTCACCTCAAAAGGAGATTGGAAAGGATGGAGAAGAAACCCCATCGTAGCACCAGCCGACGTCAGTATCGCACTCCTAGCCCTCAGGTGAGCAAGTCTCGCTGCCAAGGAAGGAGACCTAGATGTGGGCCTCAAAGATTCGAGGAACATGAATTGGATAATGACTCACTCGGGTAACAACGATCATCTCACCGATGCAGGAGTCCATCTCGAGGAAATGATATACGAAATTTAGTTCGGATGGAAATGGACCTACACACCGCACATCGCGGTGTCAGGTTGACTAGAGAGCTAGCTCAGAGAGCTCTAAAAACCCAGATGAAATCCCCTTTTTCAAGGGATATTGAAGAAGAAGAAGAAGAAGAAGGCCCCAAGAAGTTTGAAATTCCTAGATTCAAGATCTACGATGGAAAGACTAACCCTATCGATCACGTTAGGCAGTACAGGTAGGCCATGACTCTTTGGAGCCACAGGGACACACTAATGTGCTGGATCTTCCCCTTGAGCTTGCATGATATGGCCCAAAAGTGGTTCAAGATACTCCCTCACAGATCCATCACAAGCTTTGAGTCCCTGGCAGAGCTCTTCACAGCTCTCTTTATTGCCAGCACCTCCCATCCAAAGAGGATGGATGCCTTGCTAACAATGAAGAAGATGCCCTAGGAGAGCCTTTGGTACTACCCAATAAGGTATTGGTAATTGTTCAACAAGGTCGAAGACTGCTCAGAGTAGGTAGCCATAGCCTCTTTTAAGATTACCCTACCCAGCTCTTGCCTCTTGTACCAATCCCTCACTAAGAAGGAGGCCACAACCATTTATGACTTAATGGCTCGCATCAAGAAGTACGCCAAAGTTGAGGATGTGACCCGCCTAGACACAGGGGAGAGTGATCGAGCTAAGCTCGCTACCAAAGGCAACGACAAGGCTGAGAACCAGAAGAAAGAAAGCAAGAATGGGGGAAAGGGTAACTCTAAGAGTGGGAGAAAAAATGATTCTTCAAAAGCATTTCAGGTAGTAAACATTGTCTTCAAAGAACCAATTTACAAGATCTTAGCGATCATCAAGGATGAGTCGTTCGTCAAGTGGCCTAGGAAGATGGGAGAAGATACCTCAAAGAGAAATAACATGCTGAGATGCACTTTTCACAAGGAAGGGGGGCACAAAACTTAGCACTATAAAGCTCTCAAATCCCACCTTGAAGAGTTGGCCCAGACTGGGCACCTGAATGAGTTTGTGGAGAAGAAGGCAGAGAAGGTCGCTGACAACGGAGATACAAGGCCCGACAATATGCTCGAGGAGGATGATGGCCATGAGCTTGCAGTGATTCATGGGGCATCTAATCTGAAGAAGATTCAAGGAAATTCATCCCGAATGGAAGTAAAAAAGATTACGGTAGTAATGCAAGCTTTCCAAATCAATTTAGCGAAAATGCAGTCAGGAAAGCGTATAAGAGGTCCTTCACCCGCCCTTACCTCTAATGTGTTCTCCCAAAAGCCATCGAGAAAGTTCTGCACGAGTTTCATGAAGGAATCTATGGGAGTCATATTGGGGGTAGATTGCTAGCTTTGTTATCAATGAAGGAAGGCTACTGGTGGCCATACATGCATAAAGATTATGGGGTATATGATCATAGATGCGAGAAATGTCAACTACATGCTCCTGTGGTTCACAACCTGCCAGCGATCTAAAGTCGCTTACCAGCCCCTGGCCTTTCGCCTAGTGGGGTATGGACATCGTCGGTCCTCTTCCTACCACTGTCGGTAATCGCAAGTATCTGTTGGTCGCAACAGACTACTTTACCAAATGGATTGAGGCAGATCCCCTGGCGACCATCAGAGACGCAGATATGATGAGATTCATATGGAAGAACATAATTATCCATTTCGAGATCCCTAGAACAATCATCGCTGACAACGGAACCCAGTTCAAGAGTGGCCTATTCCAGGGTTTCTGTAATGAGCACGGGATCAGGCACCATTTCATCTCTATGGCATACCCTCAGAGCAACGGACAGGCTAAAGCTTCCAACAAAACAGTGATTGATGGATTGAAAAAGCGATTAGAGCGAGCCAAAGGGGCATGGGTGAGCGATCTACCACATATTCTATGGGCTTACCGCACTACCGCATGTCGAGCAACTGGGGAAACCCCATTCTCACTAATATATGGAATAGAGGCGATCATCCCTTTAGAAGCTGGCCTCCCAACCATGAGATCCACCTTGGTCGACCAAGGCCACAATGATGCAGCATTACTCGCTGAACTTGACCTAACTGATGAACGCAGGGAACTATCTCTAGTGAAACTAGCAGGATATTAGCAGTAGCTAGCAAAGCACTATAATAAGAAGGTCATTCCAAGGACATTCCAGGTTGGAGACTACGTCCTGAGGAAAGTTCTATGTAGAGCAGTAAAACCATCAAATGGAAAGATGGGTCCAAACTGGGAGGGACCATTCAAGGTAACAAGAGGCAACCTACACGGAGCCTATCATATGGAAACGCTAGAGGGCAGGGAGAAACCCCGAGCTTGGAACGCAGCCAACCTAAAGAAATTTTATTTCTACTTTTCTATATTGGTCTTTTGTTACATTGTTGAGGTTGGCAACTCATTTTTAATTATTTGTGATTAATAAAAGACTATTTGGCAGCAGCATTCTATGAAGTGTTAATTTTTTGTTATGGTTTTTATAACTTGTACATCTTTTCCAAGCAATAGGCACCCCACTCAACATGTAAAAGTAGGGTGTTACCCTCCTCAGGTTTTCATTATGAAACACGAATAACCTCTCAACATTGCCCCTGGTAATATATGAAGCCTTATAGGAGATCCTTAGGCGGCTCGGTCAAATCAAATTGGTCGCCAAACGATGTTTAGCTCAAAAACCTACTCGAATAGAACATCCAACACCAGGTGTGTCCTCGCCATTGCCACACTCAGGCCTAAGGGAGTGTGACGACACGACCTAAAAGGTAAAGTAGGGAAGAATGGTATCGCATGAACATACTGGACTGGGAGGACACTCACCCAATGAAATAACTCTAGTCGGCTAAGAAGAGCCCAATATAGTTAAATAAGAAATCAATGAAGTAGGAAAATACACAACACATGTTTTATTCGGCGAATCGCCCAAAACATAAATATTTCATTATTTTATAACATTTACAAATCCTAATGTGGATTAGGCCTTCGAGCAAGATAGTCATCTACTTGAGCTCTTCGGCCATCGTATGGATGAGGAGCTAACTCCAACTCAACTTCATTTGCATTTGGCTCCAGTAGCTTCCCGGGGATAGCATCTATAGGGATCCACTGGTCGTCCGTCCTAAAAGGGTTAGGCATCAGAGTCGAAGGATAGATCTCGTGATGATACCATAGCATTGAGTTCCTGGGGACCTTCAGCTCCCTGAGAGCACTCAACCATCCCCTAATATAGGATAACTCTTCGACCTGTATCAACCTCGTCGGAGCATCTGTCCATCCCTAATCATAGCCATTAGCCCATACTCGCTGAGGACCTTTCTTAAACAGATGCCTCAGTAGCGTAATATCTCTTTGGAGCCCAACAACTATCATGTATGCTTGACGAACATCTCCTTCAAGCTCATCAACCTCCCTAGCTACACCCATGTCATCGGTACGAGCTCGCGGACAAACCGATGAAGAGGAATCCCTTCAAACTTGGGGTGCAATGCTCGGCACATACTCTCTGAGTCACGACACTTCCCTCCTTGGAAACTCATTCTCCGATTAAAGAACCTCTCCAACTTGATTGATCTCGGACACCTCCAGAAGTTTAGCTCTCAAATCATTTACTTCTTCTTGAACAGAGGCGCCAACCTCTTCCATCTCTTGAAGTCTATCTTTCAGTTTGGCAATGAGCTCAGACTAGTCTTTAAAGCTCTTGTTCCTCGACCCGAGGGACTTACAAATCCTAATAAAGGCCTGACGATCCTGATTATGGGCATTAGGGCGGAGAATACCTCCTAGTTGAGAGGTAGAAGGTGTATACTCATCAGCATCAATCAGCTAGAGACCATATAAGCATTGAAGGAAGAAATAAGTATGCAGAAAGGAAAGTGCTTTCATTTCATTAAAATGGAACATTTTATGTACCTCAGTGATCAAAAGGAAAGAACAAACAAAGCAAAAATACAAAGAACTTCCTCAGAACAGGCTAGCCAGTAACCTCAGTTTGTTCTGAGGTCGTTGGTTATTTTCCCTTATCTGCAGCAGCAGGAATACCCCTTTCAGATGGAGCACTTGTTGTTCCCTAGATAGGAGGAGCACTAGTAGGAACAGTCTGACCAGCCCAAATGCCTCTGTCAATGGCAGGGGCAAGTGCCTCATCCACAATAGGCTTTGGGAAAAACGAAGCTCATGTACCACTAGTGGTCTGCCTATATACATTTCCACCTGAACAAATATAATTTTTGGAGTTTAGGATCGACACTTCATTATCATAAGCAAAAAAAGTAAGAAAAAACATAGGATTTGGACTTTGGACTTTGGTACCTCACTGTTACTGCTGTAACTTAAACTTGTTTGCTAATTTCATCAAAACTCCTTTTCTTTGATGGAGAGCTCTAGGTCCCTTTATCTTTCTCTGGTTGGGCTTCACTGGTTGATGGGGGAAACATGGAAGCTTCATGCCCATTTAATCGACAAAACACTCTTTCAACGGTTTCACTGATTTCTTTTCCCAATCCATATCGTCGAATATTAACTCCCACACTGATTTTGATGCCTTCTCAAGCACTAGAGTTTCAAGTTCCTGTTGAAGTGCATCAAATAGCTCCCTCTTGGTTTGCTTCTCTGCACCAAGGGTATTAAGAACCTTACTCTGCTCCACTATTTTCATTGTGTTATTCTTCATCTCCTTATTTGCTTTAAGCTCATTGATAATCTTGAGTCTAATAGCATCGATTGTACCGTGATTCATCAAAGACTCGAAAACATCTTCTGGTGTTATTACAGAAGAAGATGGCATTGCCCTATTAATCAAATCCAACTGCATGATCGTAATTTTTAAGTCTCTAACCTGGATCTCTTTTACTTACCACCAAGGATTTTGCATGCGCAATTTCAAACTCATCCGATTCATGATTTTTGGGTCTCTAATCTGGATCGAGATACTCTACTTTCACGAAAGGAAACATTTTTTCCTTATTAGATATGCTCAAACACCCTCACTTTTGCCAACATCTGCACAATCATTTGAAATATATAAATCTGATCAACCACATAAACCATATAAACCATATAAACCATATAAATCAGATAAACAATATTAGCTCTTTGCTTTTGTGATCTTCCAAAACATATCAATATATTAAAATCTTAACAAACTAAGAAAGAACAAAATCAAATCTAACTATAAGATGGATAATCAAATCAAATCTAATTATAATAAATGAATAAATAGCCAAAAAATTAACATATGGGCATATAAATCAACCATCAAATTTCATACCTGGAAAGTAAATGAGAGAGGAAGCAATCCAGGTTTGTATATCAAATAGCAATATATACATGTGGCCACTCTTCTATAGATATAATAGCAAACATAAAAACTTCAAAACCCCACTGTGAATTTCAAACCCACCTATGATGTTACTTTAACACATGAAAAAATGAAGAGTTCATCCTATAAACAAAATATATGTTGGGAGAAAATGGACTAACAAATTCATAAATTAACAACTAATCTCTAATCTTTAGAAAAAAACAATAAATGAAAAGAGAGAAAAGAGAAACACTATGTGAGTTTTGTAAGAAAATTTCTGCAATTACAATAATGGGGTTGCGAAACAACTAAGAGAGAAATATTATAGTTTTAAAAATTAAACACTAAAATCATATTAGAGTTTCAGAAACCCAAAAAATCTAAACTCTGATTTAATTTACCTGAAATAAATACCGCCTGTAGAGTGAATACCACATGTATAATGAAGGACAACATTGGCACTTTTATGTGAGCCTAACGCCAGCATTAAATATGCACTCATCCGTAGGAAGAATGCTATTTATAAATACATACATACATGTCTTATGGCTTTGCATAAATCTCTACCAGTAATTCAACACATAATCAAATAAAGAGATTAAAATGAATTGCAATCCTCTCAAATAAGTAGAAAAAAAGGAATGTGTATACTCTACTATAGCAAACTAAGATAGGGTGATAGATTAATATGTTCGGGAAGTATCCGAGTTTTAAAAAAATGAAGCCAGTACCAAAAATGAAGACAGTACCAAAAATGACAGCAGAACACTCAATTTGGCAGGGGAGAAGATGATTAATTTCTGTGAACAATGGTTAGGACTTCATTTAAAGTGTTCGTTGTAAAAATAAGGTAGGGGAAAATGGGATTAATTTCTTAAATAATTAATAGGAGATATGGACGACATACATACCTTTGGTGTAACAAATAAACTAATTTGACAGCCCAAAAAGTATATCCCAACTTGATTTCTCTGCAAATGGCCAATAGAAGATAATAGTAGCTGAAATACTTTGTGTCCACCTATAAATGGAAAGGAAAGTATATCAATGTAAGTATAATAGTAGCTGAAACACTTTGTGTCCACCTATAGGGTGGTGCACGAAGTAATAAAAGTCGTGTAGTACCTATGAAATGGATCTGAAACACATCGCCAATTGCTTGACATCCAGTAAACATGTCATTCTTTAATCATGTATATGAGGTCAAAGGCATCAATCCGCACCGTTAAAAAAGTGTCGCACACTGGCTATCCTCAAGGCACAGCTATCGCATAGCTGGTGACATGAGAGTAGCTACTTTCTCAACTGAGTTCAAAGTTTTATGAAATTCTGATGATTGTACGGACTAAGGCCCTTTCAGCTGTCCAAAAAAAACATATATGTGTCAAGAGGGTAGGGTAGCCATCGACCATATAACAATTTCCATCATAAACCAACAAACATCAAAACGGAACCAATATAACAATTTTTATCACTTTAAACCACAATATAAGACTAATACTTGTAGAAAATTCAAACTTCACTTCATATGAAGTTGAAAGGAAATATTTCACTCCCCACTTTCATTCATTCATTTTTTTCCAAAAGTATGCGAAAAAAATCTGATAACATCTGCGAACATAAGCATACGGCTACGAACAAATAACAGTGAACACAATTAATAAAAAATGGATTTCAATTGCTTAGGATAAATGTAAATACTAAAGAATTTAAATAAGATGGTGAAATATCACTCTCTTATAATTGATTATATTTTATGAATCCAAGTTAAAGAAAGAAAATATACAGAATCAAGCTACCACATGTGTTCTATAAACATACATATGTATATATCTATATAAGAGAGCATCTTGGCCAGCAGGGGCTGAATTTTGGATCTGCTTTGGATCTTCTTGAGGATAAATTTGAATCTGCTTGAGCTGCCATTCCAGTAAAACCACCACCACTGCCATTCCACTGGTTTGGATCTGCTTGAGGATGAATTTTGTTTACCGAACTATGCCCCTAGAAAAGTTGAATGCTCTGTCCACACAATTGAGTTTTGTACAACACTCGTAAAGATCCCTTCGCATACTCCTCTCAACAGAGTGAATCAATCAAAGTACCTGAAGAATATAAAATCAATTTAAATCCAACAGAATAGATCTCTTCCGAGAAATCAATTTAAAATCAATCATCCTTAATTCCTTGGCATTTATTCCATAGCTCTTTAGAAATCTCTTTCGAGAGATCTATTCGTCCGGGGCCTTCAACTCATCAAGAAAAGCCTTCTCAGTCCCGTCATTGGGATCCTTACTCTTCAAGAACTGTTCAGATGGATCCTTTAGTTGTGTATGGTGAGTTCTATAGTCATTTGACAAACCTAGTTGCCGAAATGAAAGTTTTGATTTTGATGGTTAAGGCTCATGTTAGAACACATTCAAATGAGACTTGTTGAATTGAGGCTTTTACTTGTTAAGGCATGAGTCTTGCTGAATTGAAGTTAACGCATTTCGAACACAGTCAAATGAGATTTTGATGCTTGAGGCATACTGAATTGAGGTTAACGCATTTCGAACAGAGTCAAATGAGACGAATAAAAACATAGATCTAAAACCAAGTTCGTTATAATGAAATAAACCCACAAATTTGACCTAACCATATCCCCCTTGGTGCACCATCTTTTTAAAGATGTTCGTGTCCAGTGTCTGTGTGCAGTAGGAGACTGAGAAATCAGAGCCAAATCAATCAAGAATCATATTAGTTAGCATGTAGGATACATCTAAATTTGGACCGCATAAGGAATCTGCATTTATCAAATTAGAAAAATGACATGTAATAGATGAAAACTAAAGAAATGCAAACTTGGATGTGTCTCGGCTCATCAGACCACTCAGTCGACTCCGCCCTTGCGATGGATCTAGGTCTATGTCGACTGGTTCATGTGGATGTGTCTTAGGCCGAGGAAGTGGCGGATACTATGATGGTGCTATTTCTGGGGTTGTTGAGACGGATGCATTTATTGAATTACCAATAGCTGGGGCTGGTGTATGTCAGTGGAGAAGTCTTGGTGCAGTTGCATACCAATAGCTAAGGCTGCTGCATACCAATCAGTGGAGAACTTAAATAATGAATAAGAGATATGGACGACATGCATACCTTTGGCGTAACAAATAAACTAATAAACTAATTTAACAGCCCAAAAAGTATATCCCAACTTAATTTCTCTGTAAATGGCCAATAAAAGATAATAATAGCTGAAATACTGTGTCCACCTATAAATAGAAAGGAAAGTATATGAAGGAAAGTATAATAGTAGCTGAAATATTTTGTGTCCACCTATAGGGTGGTGCACGAAGTAATAAAAGTCATGTAGTACCTATGAAGTGGATCCGAAACACATCGCCAATTGCTTGACATCGAGTAAACATGTCATTCTTTAATCATGTATATGAGGTCGAAGGCACCAATATCCGCAGCGTTAAAAAGTGTCCCGCACCGGTTATCCTCAAGGCACAGCTATCGCATAGCTGGTGACCTGAGAGTAGCTACTGTCGCAACTGAGTTCAACGTTTGATGCAATTCTGATGCTTGTACGTTCTAAGGCCCTTTCAGCTGTCCAAAAAAAACATGTATGTGTCAAGAGGGTAGGGTAGTCATCGACCATATAACAATTTCCATCATAAACCAACTAACATCAAAAGAGAACCAATATAACAATTTTTATCACTTTAAACCACAATATAAGACTAATACTTGTAGAAAATTCAAACTTCACTTCATATGAAGTTGAAAGGAAATATTTCACATCCCACTTTCATTCATTTTTTTCCATAATTTATAATGAGTGTATTGTCACTAATTTCTGTCATTCTTTATGTCTGAATTTATGCTAAAAATGATGGTAAAAAAATGAATACATAGTAAAGGAAAAAGTATGCATCATAAAAAGAGAGAAACGACATTCTTAACATGAGTTACTAGTGTAGAATAAAATAAAATAAAGAAAAACACTGACAAATTGAAATAGAAGTTAACATACTTAACAAAACACAACAACAGTAGAATTTGATGTCTTTTAAAACTCAATGAGTTGTAAAACCTCACCACACTTTTAATACTCAATGAAAGCCTTTTAAATTCAAATAACATTTACAATAAGGAAGGATACTTGGAGAAGGTATGATTTGATGTATGGATTTGATGAGTTTTCGTTCAATATGAGCCCTGTGTGGGGAAATACCGAAGTGCAATATTAAAACCATGTGAATAAAAAAACATAATAAAAATCATGAAGTAAATTCATTGAAATTAACTAACTTGGAAAAAATATCTAACAAAACATTTGATGCGCTCTCTAAAATAATTATAGTGCACGGTATGCTTAAGACAATAACTCATATTCAAAAATATAATACCAATGAACATTGCTTCCAATTATCAAAATAAAAGATGATGGTTCGGTTTATGGAATAGATGAAAACAGGGAGAGTATCTTAAACCATCACATATATGCCATCATAGGTATTCTGACTTGTATTTGTAAAAAGAAAGTACCTTGGATACTCCATCACAGATATGCTATCATAGTTCATGATTTCTCCCATCTTTGGTCCATCCGGTCCGTTAGTTAAGTTGATCTTCGTATTGAAGCCATTACCAACTACAAATATAGGAAGTCGATTACATATTGGTCGGTTAGAAAAACAAATATGGAATAAGAAAATGAAATGGGCTCGACTTATTCCTTATCTTCTCTTTCTCCGAAGCCTCTGTGATCATTCTAAATACTCCAAATACATGGAATAAGAAAATCCCAAATCCAAACACATAGAACACCACTTAGTTTAGGCAAATACATGGAATAAGTTCAACACATGAAATTATACAGAAAATCAAAGTAAATACTTAAAAAATGAAATCAATGTAGACAGTACGTCTATTAGTACGCCATAACACAATCATATTAAATTCATTGTCCTCCCCTACTTTAAATGAAGAAGTGCATAAATATGAGATCATCATAATATTAAAAACTTAATTAGTAACATTAAACCCAATAATATTGAGGTTGGGGAAATTGAAAATCAGGCTTCAATATAATGACTAAAGAATGACCATAGGTTACACTCATGCACTTTAATAAACATAGGTTACACCATGCACTTGAATAAACATAGGTTACACCAGCTATAACTATAACTAAATAATGACCAAAATAGTATAAAGATGCATCTCACAATATTCGTTGAACTACACTGGGATGATTGATCATCAAATTAGAAGAACAGTAACCAAAAGTGCTTGAACACCTGAATACCTGTTATGTCCAAGAAATCAAAATAGAAGGTGAGTTCAAAATAGAACACCTCTATGTCCAAGCATGTTGTTTATTTGAATACCTGAACACCAGGATACCTGTATTCAAGCGTGTTGTTTGCTTGAATACCTTAATACCTGAATAAACCCTTAAATCCATTACAAACCCATTAAAAACCCTAAATTACAAAACCCTTAAATCGATTACAAAACCTATAACTACAAACATAAACCCTTAAATGAAATAATACCTTTAGAACCTTAAGAATGCCAAACGACTTCTGAAACCAAACAACACGAACAGAGGTGGGTGCTTACCAAAATAGTGAGGGGGGACTGATATCGAGATGAAACCGAGAGAGAGATCGTGAGGGGGAATTAAAGTGGGAGATTGGAATTAGTACCCAAACCCAAGAAACCCCAATATTTACAAAACCTAACCTTGTCATCGGAGCACCAATAAAGAGAAGGATAAATGGAGAGAGAGGGATAGTTGTTCTTCCCACGATTGATAAGAGAGAGAGATAGAGGTGTACTTGGTTAGTGTCAAAAAGGTTCCAAGGCAGTAATTTCCTATTTTATCCGTGTATTTGAATTTTGGTAAGACGAGGAAGGGAAATTAAGGGTTAAAAAGTGGAGGAACTCAAATATTGAAGGGGCAAAAATGGTAAGAGGGGTATTTTAATTTCAACCGTTGGATCGTTGTCTTGTTGGCTTCGATCTGAACCGTGAAGTGTCTTCCCATCTTATGAATAGTAAAAACATCATTGTAACTTATTATATATATATATATATATATATATATATATATATATATATATGTGTGTGTGTGTGTGTGTGTGTGTGTGTGTGTGAAGTATACCCCCTCTATGCTATCATGGGAAGTTGCGCGATGTGGGTGAGGCCCCTGGCTTGAGGATCAGGGCGCGTATATTCCCTAGGTCATAGCGTCCATTTATTATTGTGTGATTTTTTATTAGGGGTGAGACGTGGTGGGTATGTTTCGTCTCATTTTCGGGGAGGAACTAGGACCGCTTCCCGTACGTTGTGATATGGTTTTTACTAAGGCGGTGTGAGATTCCGACCGTTTGTACCCAAGATGATATGTGAGTGTTTCCCTGGTAGATAATAGCATTGAGAACCTGCATCCTCGAGTTATAGCTCGTTGGTATGGTTATTATTGTACTTATATGAATAGTATATTAATTGTATATGATTATGTGATATCATATTTGTCTCTAGAGTAAAGAGACATAAGAAGATTGCTTGAATCTCATTCCGGGAGATTTTAACCGGACTTAAATTGTGATGAATAAATTATGAGAAAATGAAGCGTAGTTAATTATATGAGTATATATAGTACATTGGGTATCGAGGGCATAATGGACCTCAACGACCATCATTGCCAAGGAGTAGTGTATCGGGGTGGTTTTTTGTTTGGATTTCGGTTGCGAGACGTCCCACGCACGAAACGTCGTGCACTGTTGAGAATTGGGAATAATTAATTACATTAAATAAGAATTTGGGCTATACGTGTCATGCATTGAGGGAGTAATGAATCTTGATAATCAATACTGCTAAGGAGTAGTGTATCAGGGGGTTCCTTGTTTGGATTTTGCTTGTGAGACGTCCCACGCACGAACCGCAGTGTAGTATTGAGAATTGGTAGAAGTTTAGTCCTTAACACTTAGATGCTACTAACTCTTATATATATATATATATATATATATATATATATATATATTGTGTCTATATCTAGAATATGATAAATTATAGCAAAAGAGAATGTTTATGTATATTTTATATGATTAGAAAGTAGGCGAATATTTTAGATGGGTAATAGTAGAAGTTGAGAGAGGATTTAGATGGATTTTAATTGAGTATGAATTGGGAGTAAGTTATATTACTTTACCCCTAGATAGATTTGGGCAATTATTTGGAGATCATGTGCATACGTCTAGTTGCGCGCTTTAGTTGAGAGGTGAGTTGGACTTATGAAGAATGTGACTCCACCTTAATCATGTCATAATGCATTTATAATTATTATGCATTTTAATGCACTTGTTATAAAATGTTTTCACACCTCGGGCTCGAACCCTTTTATATTTTCTCTTGCGATGTATATATATTGTATTATTCTAGGTGTTCCTCCGCAAGGACGCCATTGATGTTATCCATCCAGCGTATTCGTAGAGCTGTGGCAGTAGCGGACTGTTGTGGTATTTTGATATAGTCGATTCCTATCTTTTGTATATCTATATTAGGATTCAGTTTGTGTATCGGGTTTATACCCAAGTGTTGTAGCGTAGCACTTTTATTTTGTCTCTCTCAGATTATTGTATTGTCTGTGACCCGACAGCATATTCGGGTAATTTATTTGGTACATTTTTTCGTACTCTTATATTAGTCTCTTTTTTATTATTTGAGCTTGTGCGCTTCTCTTATCATATTTAGATTTACGTTGTTGGTTAGTGGTTCCATGGTTTTGTTTTAGACATAAATAAAATGTTTTAAAATTTTTTGATACCCACTTTTTATGGTAATGGGTAGATAGCCGAGTTTATTTTGAAATCGTCAGTAGATGCTGAGTTAGTTTAATCTCTCATTTTCTTCCACAAACCCTAGTTCAGCAACTTTAATCATGTTAATTCAAGACTGAAGCTTTGATTCCGATTGTGAGTATTTCTAGTTAATTGATTGACTGCTGTGGTAAAATATCTCATCTTCTCAATTCTCTTTTACATCATTGTACGAGTTTGCTTTAGATTAATTATGGTTTTCTGCACATTGGGTTACATGAACCCAACTTGATGTGGTCATTGCATGTATAAAACTAATCCTCTGAATTTAGTGATTAATTGTGATCGTATTGCGTAGGGACACAACAATTGTAGGTCTAAATATCTCGTTTGCCTATGGGTAACCGGGATGATTGAGAATATAATTCGAGTGTCACTATCGTGATACCGATTTACTCATCCTTTGATTAAGTATGACGCGGGCTTGAACCTTGTATACGTAATGCTTGGGAGTACTAAAGACTGGGTCAAATTAATTAGATAAATTTACGATTAGTATTATAACTGCAGTACACTAGGGTTGGGGGATTGTATTCCCGTCCTATTTTTTCCATCATCTCATTTAAAAGTTCAAATCAAATTTTCATTCACATTTTAGGTAATTTAGTATAATTGCACATTTTCATAACTACATAATTGCATTTAGCTTAATCATTCCCAAAATCCAAATCAATCTTTTCTTTTCTTTTTAGAGCCAACGTTAGGATTCCTCAGTCTTATTCCGTCGTCACAACTCTTGTTGTCCTTTTTCCCTGAGGATCGATACCCGACTTGGCGGATTATTACTTGAACGACAGGCTTGCACTTGAACCTAGAGAGTACACACTTTAGAGACACATTCTGAGTCGTGTCAAGTTTTTGGCGCCGTTGTCGGGGAACTAGGTAGACTTAGGATTAGATCGAGTTAATCCAAAACTTTGACCAAAAATTCAAAAATCCAAAAAAAAATAATAATAATAATAAAATAAATAAAAAAAGGCAGAAAAAGATTCACAGTCATCATCTCTCCTGAGCTTAATGCAAAATTATGAAACCACTTCCACACCTCATAATACTCCCACCCATATTCACGAAAATCCTATAGTGGAGTATAACCCAGATAGTCCCCACACTCCAAACGCCCCACAGTTCTGGATCCCACCTCCCACACTGTCACACTCAATCTCTAGCAACACTCCCTTATCCTTTGTAGGACACTCTTCAAGCACACCCAGTGAGAGCGCCGAGTCGTCAAGTGAGAGAGAGATGTCGCAGCATAGTGATGCACCTACCAGTGAGGAAGAGCCTCCGTACCGCCCGTTGAGAGAATTCTTATATCCCGAGCGCACTGTCACTCCGGGATGCATTATACTCCCGTATAATGCCGGGCAGTTCCGATTCAAAAATGGGATGATCCAGATGCTACCACACTATCACGGCATGGATTCTAAAAAGCCATACCTGCATATAAGGGAATTTGAGGACGTGTGTGATACTTTCAACGATCAAACTTGCACACAAGAGGTGATTCGCCTTAAACTCTTCCCATTCTCGTTAAAAGATAAAGCTAAGACCTGGCTATGGTCTTTACCTCCGAGCTCGATTCCATCTTGGAACGAGTTACAATCCAGATTTCTCAAGAAGTTCTTTCCACCACATCGAACAATCTCCATAAAGGCTCTGATTCAATCGTTCAGGCAATTGGATAATGAGCCATTCCATCGATGTTATGAGCGTTTCAATGAGTTAACTGCTGTGTGCCCCCATCATGGATTTGATACAGCTCAAATCATTTCCTTCCTCTATAATGGGTTGAACCTTAACTCCAACCAACTCATTGAAACCATGGGTAGTGGTCCATTTATAGAACTAGACTGCCACGATGCTGAGCTTCACCTGAGGTATGTCGCCGAGACTACCCAATCATGGGATATTTCTGATCCTAATGCTCAGAATCAAAATCGTCAAGCGACCACCACTCCATCGGCGTCCGGCCTATACCATGTAGATAAGACCTTTATGTTGGACAATCGGTTGGACACCCTTGAGAAAGGATTTCGAAATTTATGTGAGGTAGTTGGATCTATCAAGAATCCCGTCGAAAAGGTGTGTGCGATTTGTGAGGCGGGACATTCAACTGACGAAGGCCCAACGATACCCGCCTGCAAAGTAATGTTGCAGGAGCAAGTTAGTGGTATAGGAGGCTTTAAGGGTAATTTCGGTGCCCCGCACGGGAATTCATACAACCCTTCGTGGAAAAATCATCCCGGATTTAGCTACGGGCAACAACATGCCGCAATGAACCCTCCTTCGCATGTTGCCCATCCTCCTCCACAACAATTTCAACAAGCTCCACACATGCAAGGACATGTACAAGCACCACCACCTCACGGAAATTATATTCCGCCACAGCGGAGAACTTTCGAGGATACCGTGAATCAATTCATTGCAAACCAGACTGCAACCAATGCCAAATATGATCGTCTGATCGGCGACATAAATGCGAATCTCTCTAAAATACAATCCTCGTTGAGTGTCCAAGAGAAGGGCAAGTTCCCTGCCTAGGGCCAAAGACCTCTCCATGGTCAAACTAGTGTTAGCTCCACATCCCAAGACCATCCGGAGCAATGTAGCGCAATTACCACTCTTCGTAGTGGGAGAGTCGTTGATTTATCACCTCCCCCACACGACATAACGAAAGACAAGGAGATTTCTCCCGGCACGAAAGAGGCCGAAGATGTCTCCTCGAATGAGAGTGACAAAGAAGACACTAGTGAGCCCGAAGAAGTAGTGAAACCCCCCATCGCTGCCCCATACCCGCAACGATTGGTCCCACACTCCAAAGGCACTCCTCGGGATGATGTTTTGGATGTACTTAAGCAAGTAAAGATCAATTTACCTTTTCTCGAGACCATACAGAAAATTCCTGCGTATGCTAAGTTCATTAAGGACTTACTCATAGTGAAACGCAAGCTAAAGGTAAATAAGAATGTCTTTTTGGCCCAAAATGTCAGTTCAGTTTTATCGAGTGACCTTCCGTTAAAGTATAAAGATCCGGGTGCACCCACCATTTCGTGTGTCATGGGTAATAACCGAATCGAAAGGGCACTAATAGATTTAGGAGCGAGTGTTAACATTCTACCCTATTCAATCTATAAGAAACTCGATTTGGGAGCACTCAAGCCCACAAATATGACTCTCCAGCTCGCGGAGCGCTCTGTGAAGATGCCTCGGGGAATCGTTGAGGATGTGATTGTCCAAATAGACACTTTCTACTTCCTGGTGGACTTTGTCATTTGGGACGAGGAGCCCTCCATTCTCCCGAGCAATCATGTTCCCATTATCCTCGGTCGCCCATTCTTAGCTACGGCTAATGCGCTCATCAATACTCGGAGTGGGCGAATGCAATTAACATTTGGACACATGACCCTCGATACAAATATTTTTAATAATATCAAGAATGAGGGTGATGAAAGAGAACCGGGAGAGACAGATCTTTTAGGAGCAGCACACAAGCATGGGAGGACCCATAAGAGAGAGTCATTAGGGGTGTGCCTTATTTCATCAGGTAATAGTGGTAGATGTGACGATGAGAGCAAAGAGGGGGAGAGGTGTGTTGTGACCGCAATTGAAAGAGAGAGAGGGGGGTAGAAGAGAGAAAACTGGTGGAGTTGGAGATCGAGCAAGTAAGAGAGGATGTAGGCACTACTAGAGAGGGAGAACTAGGTGACATGAGCATGGAAGATTTTGAAAGAGAATTCGGGAAGGTGGATGAAAGTATTACTATTGAAGGCCAATCCCTATTGGATTCATGTAGTCACTTAGACGACAGTGAATTAAAAGAAAAAATTGATGAATTCCTTCTTTGTGACCATCCACCCATACCACTAGAGGTCCCGAAGGCGAGTGAGGAGAAAAGTTGTGATTCATCCGACTTAGAGCCCAACCCATGCATCTTAAAAATTAAAAGAAACCTAGATGTTCCCTCCGAGTCAGTGCACGTAGACCACGCTTTGAGTCAGCATCACGAGGATCCCTTTCCAATTAGTCACGACGAGTCTCCCTGTCTATCCTTTATCTATGGGCGAGGTCCCAACTTGTTTCGATTATTGGAATATGATCCTAGGACGGGAGTGACAAGGAGAGCATCGACCCCCGTAAGCGGGGTCGGGTGAGTTTATGGAGAGATGAGAGGTCGTCGCACCCCCGACGCGTATGGGGTGATTGTTGTTGTATTCTTGAGTCTTGCATGAGTATCATATAGTGTCTTGTTGCATTTTTTCATATTTGTTTGTTTTATTTTTCCGCACTTATTATTCGCTTTGAGTTAGATTTTCGTCCTTTTTTGCTTGAGGACAATGCAAAAGTCTAAGTTAGGGGGGGGTCACAAGTGCGTATTTCTAAAACTTCACAAATTTTCAAAAAATGCCCAAAATTTCCAAAAAAAAAAATCATAAAATTTTGAAAAATCCAAAAATATTTTTGTTCAAAATAAATAAAATTTGGAATTCAAATTTTTCAAAAATATCATTAAAAGTCAAATTGTAGTCTCAAATTGTAAATATCCAACATACACAAAGTCGAAATTGACCAAAGATGGAAATTGTGCAAAAATTGACGACTTAACGAATAAATGTGGAGATTAACAAACCCGGTGAGATTCGAGCCTATCACGTTTTGCGAGATTTTAAATCAATCCGAGTTAATTGTTAACTCAAAGTTCTTGTTAGCGCTTAATAAGTTGTCAAGGATCTCAATCCTTTCATTTTGATCGGTTTTGAAAAATGTGTGCAATATTGCCTTGAAAAACGTGCCAAATTAGTCTCTAAACTTAAATTCATCTCGAAACGCATATGGTAACGCAATGGCATTTTGGACAATGAAGTAGGCCCTCGTTTGTCAGCCAAAAATATTGGCCAGAAAAAGTAGCAAAAAAATTACCCTTTGCAACCCAAATTGAGCCGAATAATTTTTCCTTTCGTTTGACAACCCGAAAAACCCAAATAGCCCGGAATTGTGAAAAATGAAAAAAAAATTCAGAATTTAAGTCCGAAAAGTGCAACAAAAAGGGGCAAGAAAAAAAAATAGAAACAAAAATAGAGAAAAACAAGAAAAAATGAGCAATAGCCCAGAAAAAGCACCAATGGACATCATAAATAACTTTTCCAATTCCAACCTTCCCTACCATTTTCATTTTACCCAATACACCTTTAACCCGAAAAAGTCCTAACCGAGTCTAAATTGCGAAATTGGTTACCGCGTGGAGAGATAATACACCCAAAGATAACAAAAGAGATTGAATGCATGAATAAGAGGCAATGTTCCCATTTTTAAAACCGTAATCCGTTGATGAGATCCTTTCACCATGAAATTTCTGTCTTTCTAATTGTATGCGTGATTTTGCGTCCATTATATTTACTCTTTATATCACGCATACCGAGAGAAAAGACATATTCCGAGTGGTTCGTTTGAGAGAGCTTCCCGTGAGAATTTGAAATCAAAACGAATCTTCGGATAAGTAACGTAATGATTAATCGGTGGAAATCGGCGGTTATATTTCTGGCTTCGCACACACGCACTACAGTTTGAGACTTGTAAACATGACTTAATGATGACTATTTTCTGGAAAAGTTTGAATTATACAATTTTTGGTTATTTTGAAGTTCTTTGAGTCGAATTTTGTGGGTATTCTCTGCAAACCCTCACGAGACACAACTCGTCCCACTAGGGTAACCTAGGGGTTTAAAGGCTTGTTGCATACGCTAAATGCAATCGCGTGCCCGCGAAAGAGGTATTTTATCCCAATAAAATGTTTTTCAAGAGTTGAGACTTGCTAGAATTCTTTTACATTGCTCGAGACGCGCAAAGTTCTAAGTTAGGGGGGTTTGATTAGGCATAAATTCTTCCTAATTTATCCCTTAATTTCGGTACTTTAATCACCTCGAATAACGTAATTGGATTGACATTATCACATAATCTTGCTACTGAATTATCCTAACAAGTACACCGAGATTCTGGTATTTCGTTATGATTTTACAGGTGTCTAATGTCAAGAAATGGAAGAAAGAAACCGGAAGAATAGAGAAAGTCAACAAGAAAAGTCAAAAGGGCAAAAGAGTCATTCCTGCCTAGAATCCGGATGAGGTACCTAAAGAGAAGTTGAAGGTATCATCCTCACAAGCACCTAGGAAGAAACGAAACCTCAATCGGATACCCGGAGCAAAAGATAGGGGCAGTCAAAGTTTGAAGGAAAAGTCAAATAGGCGGACCGGTCCGCCTAAGACCCGGACCGGACTGAGGTACACAAACCCAGAGAACTGCGAACCGAAGGCAAACCGAAAAAGGCAAAAATTAAAACAACCGATCCGCCCTCGGACCGGTCCGCCTGAAAAATAAAAGAATCGATCCGCTTTAGAAGCAGACCGATCCGCCTAAGGGCCGGACCGGTGTGCCCATCGAGATTTTGTTTTCTGATTCTCCTCTAAAGACTCCGATTTATGCTCAACTTCTTGTAATTTCATGTAGGGTATAAAAACCCGAATAATTTTCATTGTAAAGTAGGCAAGAACGTGGGGAGTTAGTTTAATCTCTCCTTTTCTTCCACAAACCCTAGTTCAGCAACTTTATTCATGTTAATTCAAGACTGAAGCTTTGATTCCGATTGTGAGTATTTCTAGTTAATTGATTGACTGCTGTGGTAAAATATCTCATCTTTTCAATTCTCTTTTACATCATTGTACGAGTTTGCTTTAGATTAATTATGGTTTTCTGCACATTGAAATATGTTTTCATCACTTTCGGTATGTCCGGCTAGATTTCCAAGGTCGGGTTACATGAACCCAACCTGATGTGGTCATTGCATGTATAAAACTAATCCTCTGAATTTAGTGATTAATTGTGACCGTATTGGGTAGGGACACAACAATTGTAGGTCTAAATATCTCGTTTGCCTATGGGTAACCAGGATGATTGAGAATATAATTCGAGTGTCACTATCGTGATACCGATTTACTCATCCTTTGATTAAGTATGACGCGGGCTTGAACCTCGTATACGTAATGCTTGGGAGTACTAAAGACTGGGTCGAATTAATTAGATAAATTTACGATTAGTATTATAACTGCAGTACACTAGGGTTGGGGGATTGTATTCCCGTCCTATTTTTTCCATCATCTCATTTAAAAGTTCAAATCAAATTTTCATTCACATTTTAGGTAATTTAGTGTAATTGCACATTTTCATAACTACATAATTGCATTTAGCTTAATCATTCCCAAAATCCAAATCAATCTTTTCTTTTCTTTTTAGAGTCAACGTTAGGATTCCTCGGTCTTATTCCGTCGTCACAACTCTTGTTGTCCATTTTCCCTGAGGATCGATACCCGACTTGTCGGATTATTACTTGAACGACAGGATTGCACGTGAGCCTAGAGAGTACACACTTTAGAGACACATTCTGAGTTGTGTCAATACACAACATAAAGTGCGCTTTAAATCCTATGTGGTGATAGATTTTTTACCCTTAATGAGGATCAAACCTAGTAATCTTGGTTTGGATGAATTTAATGATTCCTTGTAAATCTCACCTGAGATTTCGATAATGGGAGTTTGATCTTGGTAGTAAGGTTCTATGAGATTAGAAAATAGGTGAGAAATATCTTTGAAGGAGTCCAAAGCATCTTGAATCCAAGGAGTTAACTTATCACCATTCATCACTGCAGTAACATAAGAGTTATTCTGATTTTCCATCAGAGAGAGTTGCTTACCAAAGGCTATACATGCTGAAAAATCAATGTATAAAATAAAGGGCAAAAGGGAAAAGAAAAATAAATGGAAAAGGATAAAGATACGAAAAATGGTTACCAAGGCACAACAACTAAAAGATACTCAGAGAAATCGGTGAAGTTTAAGAAGGTCCCGGATCCCTGAAGTGATACTTCTACTTAGACCCAAAACCATTGTCCAGTTAGCATAGTGCATAATTTGTGATAGACGTTGAAAGTCCGTAAATACAAATGGGATTGGTGACCTCTGCTAAGGAAATGAAAAGATGATTTTGAGTATAACACTCATAAATGTAAAGGTAAGTTTATGAAATAACTTAAAAAATATGAAAGTAAGTTAATGGTTACATTATAGGATACGGGTAGTATTAAAAGAAAGGTTAAGCATGAATCGATCGGGTTGCATGGTCATAACATACTTTGCATGGTTACGATATATCTTGCATGAGAATACTTAATCAAATGAAGGATGATTTCATAATTAAAAAATACATGTTTTATATTCCTTGTATGACATATACTCTTCTAGTATTTCTTCTATTAACATATAAAAAAATTAATTTTCCAACCGGGCTCATGCTTATACCCCCGCCATTTTCCACCCCTAGGTACTTCAGGTGTAGGGAATGGGAAGGATAACAGGAAAGGAAAAGAGAGTTATCCGTGAAAATAGACTTTTGACACTATTTTATTTAAATTCGATAACTCATTTTAAACATGGTTTTTACCATTTGAACTTTAGTGCAAGTACTATAAATTTTGGATTGTAATAATATAGGATGATATGGACTTTACCGTAGCTATTATTTTTTCCATGAAACTCCTTTGTTTTAACTATTCCTATGAATTTCATAAGATGAACATCATTTCATTAATTAAGTTAAATGATTTTTATGACACATATGTAAAAGGAGGTTTTTATTTCGAAAGAGGATTTTTTTAAATGAAATCAAAGTATAAAAAGGTTTTCCGAATTGACACCTGGAATCGGGGCATCACAACTTGGTATTAGGACATAAGTTATGTGAATTTTGGAGTGTGTGCTTGTATTTTGCCTTCATATGAAGGGGAATCGTTATATTCTATCTACGCTAAGGTTTTAGTTCATTTTTGATACGTTGAGGGTAGGTGTAATAGTTGGTTATTAGAACAGGATTTAATCCTTTGATATTTGGGTTTGAGTTTGAAAGATAATCCATGAAGTGAATTGGGGATTTTATAATCGTTTATGCTAATCCATGAAGTGAATTTGAACTTAATAATTGTTTATGTACACAAGTGAGGCATCGAGATGATGGCGTTTCTCGCATTAAGTAAATACATGTTAAGCTTATAGAATGTAATGCTACCGGTGATCCTACATGAGATCGATAATGATATTGAATGTTTCTTGTGTCAATGACATATGACACAATATAACGATTAAGGTGAACCCTTGGACATAAAAATGTTAATACAGGGACCCAACCCAGCAAGTGTGTTAATCTGAAAAAATAACTTTTAATAGTTAAGAAAGTATGCGGCGGTGTACAAATCATCAATACATGGAATGAGGTTTGTTATATGACATAAGAACAATAATGTAAGTTGTCTCCACTCATTATGGCCCGCGGGGTATGTCGAGACCTGAAGGCATTCGCTTTAATCATATTAAGTGTCGAGAAATTATTGGTTTTGTTTCTTATGTGGAATGATTGAGATTTATAGAAGACATATGATAAGTCACTCAATAGTGTCAAAAATAATATAATATTTAAATTGGAGTTTAAAAGTGGATTTTTGAGGTTTTGGCCTTTTCAAAATAAGAAGTTTGGTCTTGATGAAAGTGTAATGAGGAGTTTAATTTATTATTAAGTATACACTGTTGTAGAAAGTTTAGTATATAAATTCAAGGTATGCATTACCATGTGGAGAAATTTTTGTGAATATTTGGGATGAGGCAAATGATTTGTAGTAATGAATAGGTGAAATAAAATTATGCCTTGACATAAGGAATGGCTTTTCTAAAGAAGAAAACTATAGTTATTAACGAGTAGAGTTGTGACCATCGTATAATGTTTTGATACTTCCAGTAGTGCCTTAGCTTAATGCAGAACAATTTAACAAGATCTCTTAGTCACACATTAGAATGTACTATTCTTAGGCTAGTTGTGGTTGTGGTAATATAACACTACGAGTTAGACCCAACAGTCGGGACAATGTATACATTAAGTAAGTAGGGGCTAGGGTATAGATTAACCCCTTGGATAGACTTTGAGATAGGTTGGGTTGACTAATCTATTGATTAATGATAGTAGTGCTCTTTGGAGAAAAACATATTGTGGTGATGATTAGGTGTATTGATTACCCAAGGAGTAAAGGTTGGTTAGTGCAAGTTGGCACGTAGCCCTGGTAAGGGAACAATGACAATAAACCTATGATAATTATATCCTAAGTAATTTAAGCGTATCCTAATACAACAAAGGTTAACAATGGTGCTCAGTGAGAAAGTATTAGTGGTGTTTTAGGATAATGATTGTAAGTTCAAGTTTGAACTCTTATGATTAGACAGTTTAGACATCCAATACACATGGGAGCAAGTGTTAGTGTTCATTTATTTTGTAGCATACTATGATCATTATAGATAAATGAGTAGGTATGACCTCTATGGGGGGAAGCATCGTAGTGATTGGCGATAAGATAACTTTTCTTATAAACCTTGTCATGTCACCGTTCGACTTAGGACGATGGTCTAGGTTGAGGATCTCAGTTGAATTGGGAAAATACGTCGGTCATATGTAAGGGATTTCAATAAAAAATTATGTAATGATATACATTTGTGGTCCCGCGGAGGATTGAGAGTGTGCTACATAGTCTTCATGCCATATGTTTAAATAGTACACATGATTATGTTGCATTTATAAACACTGATTACTATTGTATTGTCTATAACAGTAAGGACAATGTTAGTCCGGTGTTAATTATGAGATAGTTCATATGTAAGTATATATTAAAGAATTTTTTATTGTTTGGGGTAATGAGATATAGAGGTATTAAAATGCTTAAAGTGTCTTAAGATTAGTGGGTGGTAAAAAAATTTCATTACACATAGTTTATTTGTTGACCTGGGTTGGTGAGACGATAATTGGTTGCTCTTAAGGTTTATAGTTTTTTTTATTTATGACGAATTAATATTCGCACTCAATTGTAAGTTGTCGTCTTAGTGGGGTAAATGAATAATCATGAGTTATAAATTGGGATATATATAATGATCATGAAGATTCATATTTTGAGTTTAGGGGGACTTAAAAGGACGTAGTGATTAATTGAATTCATGACATGAGAATTTGTCATGGGTGTTATTTGCACGTAGTAATTACATGTTCGTATGCCATCATGATGTTGCCAATTATTCACCTAAGTTTAAATTCAGGTAAAGTGTAAAACTTACTAGACTTAACTATATAACACATTGGTGATAAGAACCTATCAAAAATCTATGAGATTTAACGGTGTAACAAATTAAGTAAAGGGGTTTTGAGAAATTAGAAACAATTGGAATGTTCTGGATCAATGTGTTGGTGTATAATTCCTTAAAAAAGAAGATAGATTAGAACTGTATAAGAAATAACATAGTTAAATGATAAGCATTGAACTATGAAAGTATCTTATGCTCATATGGATAAATTTCATTTTGGGGCATACAATTGAAAAGGGTTTATCGTTACGACCCTAAAGAATAAAGCATTATGACATGTAAAAGTTCTGGAAAATACGTATGAACCAAACATTTGATTATAATACATAGGAAGGAAAAAGTTTCATGTTTTGGAGAAACTAGAGGCACGATTGTACATGCATGGAACCGTACGAATGTTTAAGCTTAAGTGAAATAAATTACATTGCATAACTAAAAGTCAAAAAATTACCTAACGAGGTTTAAAGGAACAATTGAGGATTCTGATGATTGTGTGATCATTAAAGTCAAGTCTAGACCTAGAATAGCTAGTTTGCCAAGACGTAGAAGCCTAGGGTCTATAGGTTGTAGTTTGCTAACTAGTAGGCTAGGATTTACGAAGGAAGTCATGGAAGCCAGTTTGTGATTTGAAAGTTTCCTTGATGATTTAATGATAAAAAGGCTTATTGCGAACTATCGCATATAATGTAAATCGATTATAAAGTAAAATGTTAATCGTGAGTTGAGTTTAGAAAGTGAAGCAATGGGTTTTATCATCAATAAGGTTTATTGAATAAACTGTTGAAGCTAAACAAAGTTGCATAAATTATCTAAGGCATCAAAAAGTGTATGCCAATGTTAGCATGTCAATGAGGGTTGAGAAATCAAAGGTAATTTACGAATAATTATTTAATTTGTGAGCTTAAGTATGAACTTCAAAGTTAAATGATGAAGACTAAATCTTCTTATGTAATGTTTTGATTTCAGGGATGAAAATGCTTAAAGTGGGAAGGTTGTAATGCCCAGATTTTGTTAAATTAATAAAATCACGTTATTAAAATTTAATGGAATGAAATTTGAATAGATAATTTTTGTAATAAAGGTTTAGGAGAAAAATTCAAAAATGTCGCGTATCGCGTTACGCATGTTAATTAAGTTACGCATTTTAAATCGAATTAAGAAAATTATATGGAAATAATTATACTATTATATTTATATTTATGTTATAATATAATTAAGATAAATAAGAAATTCAAAAAAATAAAAATTGAACAAAAAAGTTGAACAAAATTCGTATCCGGGAGATGCAAATCGATTTAGGCTAGGGCCGAATCGATTCGGCATCTGTAGATGCCCTCTTTCGAGCTGTAAAATTTTTGGTATGATTGGGGAGGAAAAGTGACCAACCCTCCCATGTTTTTAGGCTATTATATTTGGTTTCCTACCCCATTAGGCCTAATGGGAACATTATTGAGTCATAGGGGATTATTAGAATATGATTTGGGGACATTATAAGAGAGAGGAACGAGATACATCTCCCAGTCATTGTCTCTATTCTGCTCAGAATAATTCAGAACCTAAACTAATACTTTTGAGTGTTCTTCCTCGCCCATATCAGTAGCCTAAAGTCATCATATTATCTCTATACTTCAAGATTTCAATACCACCATTCCACCCTTCCATTATCAAGGGTTAAATAGGGTTTTGAAAGTGTTATTTTGGAGGAAAACTCTTACAAGGAGTTAGGAATTCAATGTGTTTTATTTTCTACCTCTACTTTAAAGGATTTATTATCCTCAAGAGGTAGGGGTTCTATACAATTTTCAAATTTGAATCAAGGCATGCTAGATAGATGTATATATGTATCATTTACGTGACTACTTATGCATATTATCACTATATATGATTATACATTGAAGAACATGTGATAAAATGGATAAACATAAAAGTTTGAACGAAGAATAAATTTTAGAATGTGTAAGCTAATTACTTCTTGTTGATGTATAAAAATGGACTTAATCCAGATTTATAATCACTGATAAAAGATGATATGTTAATCAAATCACATGCAAACAAGAGAATAGATTTTTAGAGTAGTTCATCTATAAAATAGTCTATATCCACTATTGGTAATATTTTGTAGAGTTACAATATCTCAGTATGGTGTGCATATGAGTGATTCGAGTTGTCCCCTCCAGCTAAGGGAGTATTTCATATTTATAATGGTGTAAAACCCTAAAGATGGAAAACCTTTATATTTACAGGCATTTACATATATGTATAATAAATTAAACTCTTGAAATTTAGTATTAGTTGGCATCCCATCTGTGTAACTTTTGGTATTCCTATTGGCTGGTGTTCCTGAAGTTGGTCGCTCGTCCAGCCGACTATCTTTGAAGAAGCCGACCAAGGTGGCTAGTTAGCCACGTAGGAGGACATGTGTACATTTGTCGTTGGTCCTTATAGGAGACCCATTTTACATAAAACAAAAGACCTCAATGCTCCATACTTCATGATTGATAGAAAGTATGGAGTATTTGGTCCAGGAAATTACTCGGCGTACTATTTTGCGTATTTGATTGGTAGCTAACTTTTCGTACTTGTAAAAAATTTCACCGGTACTGTTTGATAATGGTATTTTTGTAAATGATTCAAACTCTTTTGAACCGCCAAAGTATACAATTGTCTTTTCAAGCTTCGGGAAGTGTGCAGTCAACGGTATCTCAATAGTTTGTTCAGTTAGTCATTTCATTACCATTTATCGACACAACCTATAAATAGGTACAATTTTTTCCTCCTTTCTTTTCACCTAAAACCATATGCACTTAAGAGTTTTCTTTCATCTTCAAGTTATATTTATACGATCGTTCACTACCATTATTTTTTCATCAGTTCTTACAATCAATCTAGATCCCCTTTAAGACTTATTTCCCTCTTTATCCGTTTTATCTTCTTTTTATCTTTTTCCACCATGGTTCACATTATAGACGAGAGTACACTACATGAGTTTAGATAAAATTGAAAAATTCTAGCTTGGGTAGATTTATAAATAGCTAAGTGTCTCATAGATGTGTATTCTCATCCACAGAGTCACTGAATCCCCAACATATTCTTTGCTGAGTGTGGCATCATTTTTCTACCAAACACTTTTTTCCTCCAATTATGTCAATACTTTGATGTGGTTCCTACTAGGGTAGAACCAAACACTTGAAAGGTCGTAAATGGTGTCAATAGGATGAATGAATATTATAGAACTTATATTGGGTTCCAGGAGTTGATGTTTTGTTATAAATGGGGTTATGTTGGAGAAAATACATATCATTTGAAGACTAGGCAAGAAAATAAGTCCTTAATAGTGAATTTACCAAATTTCAATAAGGATTATTGGGATTATTGTGTAGTTGTTAAGAACTCGCAACATGCTCCTCTTCCTCGGGGAGTGTCTTATATTAGGCTAAGATGTCCCTAATTAGGGAGTGACAGAGATGTGACACCCTGACTAATTAAATACCGGGTAGCTACTCCATTATTCAAATTATTACAAAATGTCAAATTGGTTCAGTACATAGCATCAGTGTCGAAAATATTTTATTTTTTTTACAATTACTAGCCACCTAATATTTAAAAAGTGAGTTGCCAAATTTTATTAAATTAAATTAACATGTAACCAATTAAATTATAAGCTAACTATACCACATCACAGTCATAATAGAATAATAATGGAATGATAAAATGAGTCTGGAGTAATACTCCCCGGAATAATCCAAATACCGAATAAAACCCAATACAAAGTCTGAATAACTAAATAAATCCAAAACTGAAATGAAACTGCAAGTCTGAGAAAGTTGTCTCTAAATGGAAAGGGGGTGACATGACCTAGCTGATAAATGACCCTGAATAAAATCAAATGAAAAATGTGGAGGCGTCTACTACCGAGATCCTATAACTTCCACAGCAGCTACAGCACGTTAATGGAATGGAACTCCTATGATTGGCGTCCCTGTGGCTGAGCAACTAAAAGGTTTTACAAGAAAAATAGATTTGAAAGAACTATGGTCAGAACTCGAGGTGAAAACTGTTTAAAAATATAGCAAGTGTTTAATTGCATTAAACAGTGAATATTTTATACATGTTAGTTACGTGCTCTCACGTGAGTTCCTCACCCCTCAACTACTGTGCACGCCTAACGTATATCCTTAACCCGTCCTAGTTATGTCGTTAACTAACTAGTCTGTACAACTCCCTGTCCTCACATTATAATATAGGGGTTTATTCATAACATTCTAATATATCCTGCATGTATCTCACCTTTTCATTAATCAGATTAATTTACAACGGTTATGATAGGAAATTCTCATTTTTAATCCCATTCAAATGTCTCAATTATTCATATTCACACTTTAACAAAGAGTCCGTTATAATCACATATTATTCTCCTCATAAATATACAAGTAAGGCACCCATAGGAAAAGTTGCGGTGCACACATACTCTGCTATCGAATCCCGGTACATCACGTACATAACGACTATGTGTTCCGAATCTCTTAGGAACCGTTTCAATAAGCAAAATCACACATATTGGAGGCGGACATAGTTCACATACCCATGGGTCACACACATACCTATGCTCCCATGGTCAGCTGACTTATTAACTAACAAATAAGCCATTCATAACCCTATATCCTTAAGGTACCGATTTAAATCCCCCGTAGGTACACAAATATTATACGACCCTATTCCGAAAGCTGACCTCCCGTAATAGCAAGTATGGTAGGTATGTCATACACGTAATAATCCAGATACTAAGTATTCACCCAACTTAGATAACTTGTTATATTATTAAAGGTATATCCTCAGCCTTATACCATTAATCTAATTAATACACTATGATTATTCTGGATGATATATAATATATATTTTGCTGATACGTCTCACGTTGTATAGTTTCGAGTACTTAATACCTAACCGAAGAGGTTTCTAAGTCTCATACGTTTCCCACATATTAATCCAGTACTCTTAAGTCCTTATTTATCTCCCAAATCCTAACTTATCACTCCTGAGAATTTATATCATGTTATCGCATCATAAAATAGGAAATTACTCGTCGGACACTCGTAAATTCAACACTACCTTTCAACCCAAAATCTAATATGTTCCAGGCTTCAAATATATCCCTACTAGTCTCCTTCAAGTCCTAATGTATTCACATAATCCCCAACTACAATGTTCGATGGCCGACAACACTTAAATTCAAAAAGGGAAAGAAGGTCACCATTTATGGGGTGATAGATCGATCAATCTTGACCATCGCTCGATCGATGGTCGATCGATCGACCTATGAATGTTGATCGATCGATCAAGCAGTTGCAGGCTACGAGTTTCTTCATTTTTCAGTCCTAGATTTGTCCCAAATCTTCATTACAAGGTGTGAAATCCTAATGTAAGTATATAGGGTTATTATACAGCCTAATTACATGATTCTTAACGTTCCAAAACTTTTAAATCAACAACAATTAGACTTTTCTTAGATCAAATCATCATATTGTCATAAAAATCCTATTTTTCTATTTTCTTCAAGAATGATCATATTTTTCTTCCTAAATCCGTTTTTAATTCATCTAAGGTTATCCTTTTGTTACTTAATTACTTCCAGGATTAAACTACATGCAAATCCTATCCAAAATTTAGGTTTTTCCTCCAAATTTCATGAGTTTCCATCATTGTTCATGGCTATCACCAAATCATCAAATCCTACACTATCATGGATAATTTATTCGCTGAAACTTAATGAAATCTAATCACTTGCCTTGGATTTGATATTCTGATCCATTGGTAATATTTATGGTTGGTTCTCTCCCTCTCTCCAGTCACAATTCCGACGAAAAGTGGTGCTGTGTGGTGGTTATGGCTTTGAAACCCTATTGTAACTTCTCCTCTTTCTCACATTTCCCACTCCTTGCTTTTTGACAGATAATGGACCTAATGGCCCTCATATTGGCTGATAAATAAGGCCTAAAATTCGTGGGTCAAAATCCTTTAAAAATTAAAATGACTAAAATACCCTCACGAATTGCCGGTTTGGCGTAAAAATTCCTCGGAACCTAAACTAAACCCCCAACTAGTGTTTTCTGACTATTTGTACCCTTTCGGACACGCTGGCGCACTCAAAATTACCATATGGATGATAAAATTACAATTTATTTTTAAATCGAATTCAAATGATTCCTAACGCGGCTGACATGCACGTCCCAACTTAATTTCTCGAATTATCGTATTTATGACTCGCGACAATTTTAATAAATTCAACAATCATATATTACCATATTAATTCAGTAATATTCAACATTATCATCATAATCAAATACCAACTCATGTCTCGCTAGTATTTAAATCCGGATTAATTTCCAATTAATTCCCATTTAATTTAATTAATCCCATTAAATAAAATCAATAAAATTACGGGGTATTGCACACTTCCCCCCTAATAACAGAATTTCGTCCCAAAATTCAGAAATAAAATATACCTGGCAAAAATAACTCTGGATAACGCTCGCGCATCTCATCCTCGCGCTCCCAGGTAGACTCCTCAACATTATGATGCCGCCACTTCACACATACTAACGGTACTATCTTCGACCTCAATTTTCGCTCGCTATGGTCTAGAATAGCAATTGGCCCCTCCTCATACGAGCTATATGATTGTAGATCAATATCCTCTAAATCAATGTGAGTATAGGCCAAATCATCCCAAAGATATCTCCTCAGTGAGTAAATATGGAACACGTCATGAACCCTATTCAAGTGTTCCGATAACCCAAGTCCGTACGCGACTGGACCAATTCGCTCGATGATAGGGAATGGCCCCACATATCTCGGTGCCAACTTCCCCTTCTTCTCAAAACGCATAATTCCCTTCATATGAGACACTCTTAGTAGCACTTGGTCCACCACATTGAACTCTCGAAGGGACCTCTTGGCATCGGCATAACTCTTATGTCGGTCTTGAGCTACTCGAATACGGATCTGTATCATCTCTATCCTCATCGAAGTATCCTGAATTACCTCCGGCCCAAGGAATTTGTTATCCCCCACCTCTAGCCAACATGATGGGGAACGAAAAGGTCTACCGTACAACGCCTCGAATGGAGCCATACCAATAGTGAACTGGTAGGAGTTATTATAGGCAAACTCCTTTAGTGGAAGATATTGCTCCTAACCACCTCTAAAGTCTAGGATGCACACATGATATATGTCTTCCAACATCTAATTTATCCGCTCGGTCTATCCATCTCTCTGCGGGTGATAAGTTGCACTCAATCGCAACTCTGTTCCCATGGCTTCTTGAAAACTCTCACAAAACCATGATAGAAAAAATCTTGTCTCTGTTAGACATGATATTGAGAGGCACCCCATGGAGTCTCACTGTTGACGCCACTAAAATGGCATCAAACATATAATAGATAAAGACTTTTAAAGTGGTTCGGCTATGAATAAATCCTACGTCCACTGTTATTTTATTCCCAGAGGTTTACAATAGCACAATGTGGTGTAGAGAGAGAAAAAGGTGTGGATCTTGTGTATGATGTCTCTCGGTTCTCCCGGATCTCCTCCCTTTTGTCTAAGGGGATACATGTATTTATAGTGATGGGAGATAAAGAGATTCATTGTATGTAGACATTTATGTCTACATTCAACGAATCTAACTATTGAATTACTTGGTATGCTATGTGTTGTCATCTATTAATACAATATAAATTTACATTAAGGCTCATTAAATGCGCTGCCATCTTCATTAAATGCATAGTTATCCTTTGATCTTCCTCGGGTACCGACTAACACTCCTCGGGTACCGACTAACTCTCCTCGGGTGCTGACTAACACTCCTCGGATGCCGACCAACTCTCCTCGGGTGTCGAATATTGCCACGTAGGATGACACGTGTCCTTTTTTGATTGGTCCTTGTAGATGGAGAATTTTTGCGTTAACACTCACTATCTCAGCTATGAAGATCTGGATATACTATCCCGTATTGTAGTATGTCTGGGCTAGAAGAAAGTGAGCAACCTTTGTCAACCGATCCATGATCACCCATACGGAGTCGTGACCTCTCGGTGATGTAGGTAATCCCATGATGAAGTCCATGGAAATGCTCTCCCATTTCCACATAGGAATCTCTACTGGTTGTAAAAGTAGTGTCGGCCTCTGATGGTCCATCTTTACTAACTGACACGTGGCACATTTTGAAATGAACTCTGCAATATCTCTCTTCATCCCGCTCCCCCAATACTGTCGCCTCATATCCTGGTACATCTTATTCCCACCAGGATGCATCACAAATTGCGACCCATGCGACTCTGACATTACCTCGTGTCGCAAGTCTTCCCCCTCATGAATAAGAAATCTCCCATTGAAGTATAAGCCCCTATCTGAACTAACAGTATAAGACTCGTCCCCCTCTGCTAACAATCATACTATCTTCTCTTGAGAAAACGGGCCTGCTACCTGAGCCTGTATCACCCTCGTAATAATCTGAGGCGTAACTATCATCGCCGACATGAATGATCGGGCCACTGCGTCCTGGTGTCCCAACTCCTTCCACTTTGCTTTCCACACCTCATCCACCTCACCTACTTGTCTACGGCTCAACGCGTCTTCTATCAGGTCATCTTTCCCTGGGTGGTATTGGATATCGAACTGATAATCCTTCACCAACTCGAGCCACCGGCGTTGACACATATTCATCTCCTTCTGCGTGAAGAGGTACTGAAGGGACTTGTGGTCTGTGAATAAACGAAATTTTTGCCCCAGGAGATAATGTCTCCAAATCCGGAGTGCAGACACGACTGCCGCTAACTCCAAGTCATGGGTGGGGTAATTATTCTGGTGAGGCTTAATCTTACGAGAAGCATAAGATATGGCCTGACTCTCGTACTGCAGTACACCCAAGTCCTAGTAAGGACGCATCAGTGTAGACTAGATACTCCACTCCTGACCTGGGAAATGCTAACACTAGTGTTGAGGTCAACTTGTCCTTCAACTCGTCGAATGCCAACTGGCAGGCATCGCTCCAGACAAATGGCACACCCTTATGAGTCAGATGTGTCAAAGGACCCGCTATTTTTTAGAACCCCCAAATAAACCTCCTATAGTATCCCGCTAAGCCCAAGAAACTACGTATCTCTGTCGGTGTTGTGGGTTGTCCCCACTCCCTCACCGCTGATACCTTTCCCGAATCAACAGATATCCCCCTATCTGAAATGATATGCCCCAAGAACTGAACCTCCTTCAACCAAAGCCCACACTTCTCATATTTTGCATAGGACTTGTTCTGACACATCGTCTGCAAAAACTATCTCAAGTGGTCGGCATGCTCCTCCTCTGTTCGAGAGTAAACCAGAATGTCATCAATGAAGATAATGATGAACTGGTCTAGGAACTCTCTGAACACCCTATTCATCAAGTCCATGAACACGGTTGGGGAGTTGGTTAGGCCAAAAGGCATAACCCTAAACTCGTAGTAACTATATGTCATCAAGAAGGCAGTCTTCGAGATGTCCTGTTCCATGATACGCAATTGATGGTATCCCGATCTCAAGTCAACATTTGATAAGAAGCCAGCTCCTCTCAACTGGTCGAATAAGTCATCGATTCGGGGCAATGGATACTTATTCCGTATCGTAACATTATTCAACTCCTGGTAATCTACACATAACCTCATAGATCTATCCCTCTTCTTAATGAATAGCACAAGAGCACCCCACGACGAAGTACTCCTATGGATAAACCCCTGACCCAACAGCTGCTCTATCTGATCCCGTAGATCCCTCATCTCCACAGGGGCCATACGGTAAGGTGCAAAAACTATCGGCCGAGTGCCCAGCGTCAAATCTATCACAAAGTCTATCTTTCTACCAGGAGGTAATCCCGAAATATCCTGGAATACGTTAGTGAACTCCCTAACAACTAGAATTGAATCAAGTGGTATCACCATCCCCCTAGAGGTATCCACCTCTATATAGTATAATTGATTGGACGATCATCCCTCAGGATGAGGCATCACCACTAGAAACATCTCCTGCCCGGGTATGGAAAAAATAATACTCCTACTGAAATAATCAATCATGGCTTAATACGCAACCAGTCAATCCATACCAATGATCGCATTGTCCTCGGTCATATCTAATACTAACATATCAGCAGGTAAAAGAAAACCTCCCAATCTCTACGCCCACACCTTTATATCTAAGAGAAATCGCAGAACCCCTACTCAATGGAGAATCTACACAAGTAATAGTGCTCTCCGCGGTATCTAATAACCCCATAGCGAGTGAAAATCTCGTGGAAATAAAATAGTGTGTGGCTCCCGTGTCAAATAAAATACGCCCCATAGTCCTTTGAATAGAAAACATACCATTAATCGCTGGTTGGTCTTACGGGACTACGACCTGCTAGAGATGGTAAACTCGACCGTACTGAAGATGTCCCTGCCGAACTGTGACTACTGGGATAGGTGGCAATGCCAGCATCTACGGTGGTGCTGGGAGGGCGGTGTAACACCCCAAGACTTTTGAGACTGAGAAATTTAAATTTTGGGAAAATAAAATTTAATTAAATTGGAGAATTTCAAAAATTGGGAATTGAGGTCCAAAAATAGAAAATATTTCAAAGTATTCCGGATGATGATTCTGAGGGTACCATCAATCCCGGAAGGGTCGAGATAGTCAAAATGACTGTCATTGGGTCTTATTTCGGCTCCGGAATGTTTTTAAGTTATTTTGACTTGAATTGGAGTAAACGAGTCATTTAAAGTGTGTATTAACATTTAAAACTGGGATTTTGTTTTAAAAAGGTTTGGAGGCTTAGGGATTGAGACATTCTCATTTGAGAGAAAGAGAGAAAAGCCCTAGGGAGAGAAGAAGAAAGGAAAGAAGAAGAAAGGAAGAGAGAGAGGAAGAAAGCTTGGGATTTCTGGCCCAACCGCGACATCGAGGATGATCCAACCTCTACAAATCTCAGGCAAGTGTTTAATCTTGCTAAATAGCTATTTGTGTATTTCATTTCATAATTAGTGGGGTAAAGAAATGGATTTTGGGTATTAATATCAAAACCTAGATTTTTGGGTTTAATCTTGAAATCGATGTTTAAATTTAGATTTAATGGCATAGAAATGGTTGGGATCAACTTTGGGTTGATTTACTGGCTTAGAATCATGTTTTGATGAAGGTTTAAGGGTTAGAAATGGAAATTTAGGGTTTAGAATTCGTGGGTTTTGAAGAAACAGAAGAACCCTTCAAAAATTGCAGGTCCGAATCGATTCGCCCCCTCAAGCGAATCGATTCGGTTTGATGAAATTGGCAGGTCTGCATTGACCGAATCGATTCGAACCCAAGCAGAATCGATTCGGCCCATTGCAGAAGCCCAGGTCTTTGGACCCGAATCGATTCGCCTTGGAGGCCGAATCGATTCGCTAGGCCGAATCGATTCGGAATAGGGCCGAATCGATTCGGAAACAGGGCATTTTGTGGTATTTTCTCCATAGTGATTCCAAACCCTTTTGGTTGGGTTTATTGATTTGGGGCCTTCTCTTATGATGAAAGAGATATGTTCTTGGAGACATATAAGGGGTTTCTCACACATTAGAATTTTGGGGACTCTTTAGGGTAATTTGGGAGAAATGTATCCATGTATGTATTTGGAGTTATGTATAGAGACTTTGGGGAAACCCTTTGGGATTGAGAATCCTAATTGTAGATTAAAAGTAGGTGTAGATGTGATGTGAGGCTAAGAACTTTTAGAGAGTGAGGGGTCTCATATCCTTAGATAGAAATGTTTAGTCTAAGGAACAATCGATAACTCAATAGGAGTAAGGGATACCGAGGTTGATTTGAACCATAGGTGACTTTGAGAACGCTTTGGGATCGTACTATCGACTAGAAATGGCGGTAGCATAAATTCTAGTTAGGATAGTTACTTGTAATTATGGGGATTTAATTACTGAGATTTCCAATACTTGAATAAGGTTGGAATAAATTGAGGTTTTAGACTATTAAGTCATTTGTGAGCCTATGGTTATATAGTACCAAAGGTAAGTATGTACTTTTGGATATGGATGAAAGGAGTAGTGATGGACTCCTACACAAACTCTTGGGTGATAACCCTAATGTTGAACATATATAAGTATAGGTATATACATATGGTTATGGGAGACTATTCCTCGTAGGAAAATGATTGAATATGTTTCAAGTGAGGGATTGTATTCCATATCGAGGTATATTAAATGGAAATTGTGGTGACGGCATGTATATTGAGGTTTATGTATACTTATAGCCGAGTTGTATATCTTATATATATGAAGGAGAATTAGTTTATCATATATAGATATAAGGAGATGTGAATATGTATTGAAATATATCCGTATGTATATAAATGTATGGATATATTTATGTTATGAACATACATGGTATGGATATTTAAACCGTATATGATGGTTTATTATTTTATCATATGATTGGATCATGTGGATGTATATATATAGTGCATGTGAATGATATATATACTTATTTGGTTAAGCATACCCCGCTCATGCTATCATTGGGAAGTTGCGCGCGTAGAGGGTGAGCATCCTGGCTTATAATGCAGGGTGTGGATATTCCCCAGGTCATAGTCGTCCCTTGTGATTATTATACATATAGATATATATATTTTTGGGATGAGACGTGGTGGGTATGTTTCGTCTCATTGCCGGTTGGAACTATGACCGCTTCCCGGGACGTCGTGTGCGTGTGTTTACCACGAGATGGGTGTCGTTTAGTCCCACCATGGTGGCCCCAGTTTTGCTACGTGAGCCGGGCACTGGGAAGATGATAGCACTGATGCAGTTTATCGGCGATATATATAGCCGGGTATATTATGTGCATGGCCCTGTACATCATATGTAGTATGTACACTTGGCTATTGGATTGATGATGGTATATATACGGTTAGAAATAAATACCTATATATATTTATATATCCTAGATAAAAGGATATGTTATTTCTAGGGTACATCTTGGATGATTATGGTGTACCAGATTTATTGGGGGTTGATGTATCGTACTTGAGGAATACTTCGGTTACATCACACCAAGGATGATATTGGAGATTCTTTTAATTTATTTTATTTGTTTTCTTTTTCTTTCTTTCTTTCTTTTGTAGTTCTTAAAGTTTAATAGTAATGGTAGTATTAAATTGTATGCTAAGGATTATGGATCTCTAGGATCGACATTGCCCAGGAGTAGTGTAACGGGGTGGTTCCATGTTTGGATTTCTCTTTGCGAGACACCTCACGCACGAAACGCAATGCCATGTCGAGATTTGAGAGAAGTAATTCCCTATGTGGCATCTCGGATCTCTGGTCTTGACCTTGTCAGGAGTAGTGTAACGGGGCGGTTCCTTGTTTGGATTTCGCTTTGCGAGACTCCCCATGCACGAAACGTAGTACAATTTTGAGGCTAGAGAGAAGTTTTGCCAATATTCCATGTACATGATATTAAGGATATTAATTCTTATACTTTAGCCTATATATGTATATATATATATATATATATATATATATATATATATATATATATATATATATGTATATAGGGGTAAGGTTTTAGGAATCATGATATTTTAATTCATGTTATTTTAAATAGAAATTCATTAAGCCTATTATGGCAAAATAGTCGTAATCATAATCTAGTGGGTTTAGAAAGGGTGGATCCTTAGATTGTGATGGGTAAGTAGCTCTCATGAGTATAGGCTAGGCCTACGATAAGTTAGGTTGTCCTTAACTATGGGGGTAATTTAACTAAAACTTGAGGACGCGAATAGGTGCGCGCCTTTAGATGAGAGGTGATATGGGGTTTCACGAGAGTGCGGTCTCACGTTAATTATGAAATTAAGTACACCGGTATTTATTATGCACGGTTAACACACTTGCTAAATATTTTACACATTCGGGGCTCTGACCCGTTTACCTTTTCTCTCCTCCTTGTATATATATATATATATATATTACTACAGGTATCCTACCGCACGGATGACGGATGACTTTCTATCCCGAGTCTTGGGAGCCGTGACAGGTGCGGACTGTTGCGGGATGTTTCACATAGCCGCTTCCTACTTCTTTAAAATTCTAGGTAGGAATCATGTTGTATATCGGGTTTGTACCCAAGGGATATTCATATTCATGTTTATATTTATTCCATTCCAGTTGTTGTATTTGCTTTGACCCGACAGCTTATTCGGGTCTACTTTTGTATCACATTCTGTTGTAGTTATTTATATAATTTTATTCTAGCCTTTCGTTTATTATAGTTCTTTCCTGCATCTTTCTTTCTTTCATTCGCAGTGTTGGGTTGTGTTATGTTGCATGTTTTAAATTTTTTTAACATCTCGTTTTGTGATATCGGGTAGTTAGTTCTATATTATATAGTATCGGCAGTTGATGTTGAGACTGGACCATCTGAAATTCCTGATTTAATATAGTATAGGGATGGCCACCCGTTATTATTTTAAGCGGGGTGTTACAGATGGTATCAGAGCATCATGTTCTAGAGTCCTTAGGATCTGTGCGAGTTTATGGATTCTTCCATTAACGTTCTTGACATAAAGCCCTATAATTAGGACTGTTGTGTTCACTATGTTGTTCTCTTTCGTGAAGTACATTCACTTGATTGACGTTCTGATAACAGTTGCTCTTGTTTCGTTTCAGACGTCGCCTAGGTTTTGTCGTCTAGGACAGGATAGGATTAGAAGTGCAATACCCATAGTATATTTTGGGTACGCCTTACTCGGGGGTATTTGTTTTTTTTCCAGGTTTTGGAGGAGTTATTGAGGATATTTCTAGCAGTGGTTCGAGGTGAGTTATCGGCAATTGAGTAAGAGAGGAAAATTACTCGAATAGTGAATCTTGGTCTTGGTAAGGAAAGTCCGAGGAGAGGCATGTAGTGTAGTCCTTGGGAGGTTTAGTTTGAGAATCTGTTAACCTTCGTTAGGAAACCTAATGTTGGTGACTCTTACTGAGGTGAGGAAGATGGAGTTGTCCCAATATTAGGAATATCGTGGTGCAGGACGGAGGGAGTTTTTTTCAGCAGTTGCAATCGTGCCTTGCCCTTCAACATAGTTAGGAAGGGTTTTGAGGAAGAAGTTGGAGACCCTGAGTTGAGATTCGAGGACAAGGGGAAACCATTAGGTTATGGAAATGTAAGGTAGAATACCTTTCTTGGGGTTTAAGTTACGCTTTGTGCGATATTGGGAACGTCGCGTGTGAGGTGTGACGAGTAGTTAGCCATTATACCGCTAGGGTGTATGGAATCTTCCTAGAGGAGGAAGTGAGCAAGTGTGGCCTTTATATGGCATCTTTTGAGATGATATACCTTTTCATAATTGAGAGGTTCAGAGATTAGTAGATTTATGAGGAGCGGAAAATTTAACTCATAGTTGCGCTAGTTTTGAGAACTAGGCTTTGGCTAGAGAATTGTATTTGTTGAAGCCTTGTGTTCTAAACATAAGGTGTTTGTTTGACGTGTCGAAAGACGCGGGATATATTTATATTGTATTGTTGTATTGGCCCTCGGGCAATATCTAAAATATGGAAATCCTTCTTTTATAAAACCTCAACCCCAGTTCAACTAGTCTCAATCCCCGACCTAGCTATACAGTAGTGTATTGGGAGGGTTCCTTGTTTGGATTTCGCTTGCGAGACCTCCCCCGCACGAAGATAGCTAGCGTCAGGAATTGAGGAGAGTTCAACCATTGGGAATTTTCAAACTTTTATATATTTAGTATATTGTTATAGATTATATTATCGAGGGTTATCTTACAATTAGAGGCTAATGGAGCCTGATTATGATTCTACGAGTGGAAACTAGGAAGGATCAGTATAGTGATCCTAAGGATTTGAGTGAGGACTAGATGATATTGAGGTCCTAGGTTCACCTTAAATTTCGCGGACGAAATTTTTGTAAGGGGGGAAGATTGCAACACCCCAAGACTTTTGAGACTGAGAAATTTAAATTTTGGGAAAATAAAATTTAATTAAATTGGAGAATTTCAAAAATTGGGAATTGAGGTCCAAAAATAGAAAATATTTCAAAGTATTCCGGATGATGATTCTGAGGGTACCATCAATCCCGGAAGGGTCGAGATAGTCAAAATGACTGTCATTGGGTCTTATTTCGGCTCCGGAATGTTTTTAAGTTATTTTGACTTGAATTGGAGTAAACGAGTCATTTAAAGTGTGTATTAACATTTAAAACTGGGATTTTGTTTTAAAAAGATTTGGAGGCTTACGGATTGAGCCATTCTCATTTGAGAGAAAGAGAGAAAAGCCCTAGGGAGAGAAGAAGAAAGGAAAGAAGAAGAAAGGAAGAGAGAGAGGAAGAAAGCTTGGGATTTCCGGCCCAACTGCGACATCGAGGATGATCCAACCTCTACAAATCTGAGGCAAGTGTTTAATCTTGCTAAATAGCTATTTGTGTATTTCATTTCATAATTAGTGGGGTAAAGAAATGGATTTTGGGTATTAATATCAAAACCTAGATTTTTGGGTTTAATCTTGAAATCGATGTTTAAATTTAGATTTAATGGCATAGAAATGGTTGGGATCAACTTTGGGTTGATTTACTGGCTTAGAATCATGTTTTGATGAAGGTTTAAGGGTTAGAAATGGAAATTTAGGGTTTAGAATTCGTGGGTTTTGAAGAAACAGAAGAACCCTTCAAAAATTGCAGGTCCGAATCGATTCGCCCCCTCAAGCGAATCGATTCGGTTTGATGAAATTGGCAGGTCTGCATTGACCGAATCGATTCGGACCCAAGCCGAATCGATTCGGCCTATTGCAGAAGCCCAGGTCTTTGGACCCGAATCGATTCGCCTTGGAGGCCGAATCGATTCGCTAGGCCGAATCGATTCGGAATAGGGCCGAATCGATTCGGAAACAGGGCATTTTGTGGTATTTTCTCCATAGTGATTCCAAACCCTTTTGGTTGGGTTTATTGATTTGGGGCCTTCTCTTATGATGAAAGAGATATGTTCTTGGAGACATATAAGGGGTTTCTCACACATTAGAATTTTGGGGACTCCTTAGGGTAATTTGGGAGAAATGTATCCATGTATGTATTTGGAGTTATGTATAGAGACTTTGGGGAAACCCTTTGGGATTGAGAATCCTAATTGTAGATTAAAAGTAGGTGTAGATGTGATGTGAGGCTAAGAACTCTTAGAGAGTGAGGGGTCTCATATCCTTAGATAGAAATGTTTAGTCTAAGGAACAATCGATAACTCAATAGGAGTAAGGGATACCGAGGTTGATTCGAACCATAGGTGACTTTGAGAACGCTTTGGGATCGTACTATCGACTAGAAATGGCGGTAGCATAAATTCTAGTTAGGATAGTTACTTGTAATTATGGGGATTTAATTACTGAGATTTCCAATACTTGAATAAGGTTGGAATAAATTGAGGTTTTAGACTATTAAGTCATTTGTGAGCCTATGGTTATATAGTACCAAAGGTAAGTATGTACTTTTGGATATGGATGAAAGGAGTAGTGATGGACTCCTACACAAACTCTTGGGTGATAACCCTAATGTTGAACATATATAAGTATAGGTATATACATATGGTTATGGGAGACTATTCCTCATAGGAAAATGATTGAATATGTTTCAAGTGAGGGATTGTATTCCATATCGAGGTATATTAAATGGAAATTGTGGTGACGGCTTGTATATTGAGGTTTATGTATACTTATAGCCGAGTTGTATATCTTATATATATGAAGGAGAATTAGTTTATCATATATAGATATAAGGATATGTGAATATGTATTGAAATATATCCGTATGTATATAAATGTATGGATATATTTATGTTATGAACATACATGGTATGGATATTTAAACCGTATATGATGGTTTATTATTTGATCATATGATTGGATCATATGGATGTATATATATTGTGCATGTGAATGATATATATACTTATTTGGTTAAGCATACCCCGCTCATACTATCATTGGGAAGTTGCGCGCGTAGAGGGTGAGCATCCTGGCTTATAATGCAGGGTGTGGATATTCCCCAGGTCATAGTCGTCCCTTGTGATTATTATACATATAGATATATATATTTTTGGGATGAGACGTGGTGGGTATGTTTCGTCTCATTGCCGGTTGGAACTATGACCGCTTCCCGGGACGTCGTGTGCGTGTGTTTACCACGAGATGGGTGTCGTTTAGTCCCACCATGGTGGCCCCAGTTTTGCTACGTGAGCCGGGCACTGGGAAGATGATAGCACTGATGCAGTTTATCGGCGATATATATAGCCGGGTATATTATGTGCATGGCCCTGTACATCATATGTAGTATGTACACTTGGCTATTGGATTGATGATGGTATATATACGGTTAGAAATAAATACCTATATATATTTATATATCCTAGATAAAAGGATATGTTATTTCTAGGGTACATCTTGGATGATTATGGTGTACCAGATTTATTGGGGGTTGATGTATCGTACTTGAGGAATACTTCGGTTACATCACACCAAGGATGATATTGGAGATTCTTTTATTTTATTTTATTTGTTTTCTTTTTCTTTCTTTCTTTCTTTTGTAGTTCTTAAAGTTTAATAGTAATGGTAGTATTAAATTGTATGCTAAGGATTATGGATCTCTAGGATCGACATTGCCCAGGAGTAGTGTAACGAGGTGGTTCCTTGTTTGGATTTCGCTTTGCGAGACACCTCACGCACGAAACGCAATGCCATGTCGAGATTTGAGAGAAGTAATTCCCTATGTGGCATCTCGGATTTCTGGTCTTGACCTTGTCAGGAGTAGTGTAACGGGGCGGTTCCTTGTTTGGATTTCGCTTTGCGAGACTCCCCACGCACGAAACGTAGTACAATTTTGAGGCTAGAGAGAAGTTTTGCCAATATTCCATGTACATGATATTAAGGATATTAATTCTTATACTTTAGCCTATATATATATATATATATATATATATATATATATATATATATATATATATATATGTATATAGGGGTAAGGTTTTAGGAATCATGATATTTTAATTCATGTTATTTTAAATAGAAATTCATTAAGCCTATTATGGCAAAATAGTCGTAATCATAATCTAGTGGGTTTAGAAAGGGTGGATCCTTAGATTGTGACGGGTAAGTAGCTCTCGTGAGTATAGGCTAGGCCTACGATAAGTTAGGTTATCCTTAACTATGGGGGTAATTTAACTAAAACTTGAGGACGTGAATAGGTGCGCGCCTTTAGATGAGAGGTGAGATGGGGTTTCACGAGAGTGCGGTCTCACGTTAATTATGAAATTAAGTACACCGGTATTTATTATGCACGGTTAACACACTTGCTAAATATTTTACACATTCGGGGCTCTGACCCATTTACCTTTTCTCTCCTCCTTGTATATATATATATATTACTACAGGTATCCTACCACACGGATGCCGGATGACTTTCTATCCCGAGTCTTGGGAGCCGTGACAGGTGCGGACTGTTGCGGGATGTTTCACATAGCCGCTTCCTACTTCTTTAAAATTCTTGGTAGGAATCATGTTGTATATCGGGTTTGTACCCAAGGGATATTCATATTCATGTTTATATTTATTCCATTCCAGTTGTTGTATTTGTTGTGACCCGACAGCTTATTCGGGTCTACTTTTGTATCACATTCTGTTGTAGTTATTTATATCATTTTATTCTAGCCTTTCGTTTATTATAGTTCTTTCCTGCATCTTTCTTTCTTTCATTCGCAATGTTGGGTTGTGTTATGTTGCATGTTTTAAATTTTTTTAACATCTCATTTTGTGATATCGGGTAGTTAGTTCTATATTATATAGTATCGGCAGTTGATGTTGAGACTGGACCATCTGAAATTCCTGATTTAATATAGTATAGGGTTGGCCACCCGTTATTATTTTAAGCGGGGTGTTACAGGCGGCGAGAAACATTGGTCCTTGGGGCTCATGTCGAGCACCCTGATGCTGCTGCTGCGGGGCCCTTCCCCTTTCAGGACACTCCTGGTGTTTGTGGCCAATCTTTCCCCATATGAAACATTTCCCTGTGAAGTTCCCCCCTCTCTGACCTTGTTGCCCATGACCCTAATAGTCGTTACCACCCCTACCCTTCCCATGCTGGCCCTACAGAAACTGCTGCTGGCCCTGATGGTCGTGTTGACCTTGTTGGCCATGCTGAAAAACCTTCCTGGCCATTCTTGAATCCTCCTGATCTAAATCTCTTTGAATCCCCCTACTGGGAACTCTTATCACCCTGGCTGTACTGACCCTGAGCTGACTGTGCCCCACTGGCACCATTACCCTCTTGTCCTGCCCTGTCGGTTGGACTCTCCTGCCCGCTTACCCTCTGATAAATGAAAGCGATGATCTTGGCAGTGAAGTAATGATGCATTAACCACATCTGAATAGGTGGCCAATGAGAGATTACCCAGCAGGTGGTGAAAAATCCTCCACATCAACCCATCCATGAACTTCTGGATCTTCTTCTCTTCAGTAGAGATCTTATCCAGGATGATGTTCAGAAGATTGGTTAACTCGATCTCATACTATTCCAATGTCTCCCCTTCCTTCTTAAGGTTCATCAATTTTTGCCTCATCTCGGTGTGAACTGCTGAGGGAAAATATTTGCGGTTGAACCGCACCCAGAACTCCTGAATAGAAAGAATATCTCTCTCCTCTGCGGTGGTAATGGACTCCCACCACTGCAACACTGCTCCTACCAACTTAAATGAAACTAGTATCTGCCTCTTCTTATTTGTTAACTTATACATCCTCAAGTGTCATTGGATGTCCTTCTTCCACAGGTTCGACACAAGAACATCAGAGCTCCCTGTGAACTCTGGAGGGTGCACCTTCTGAAAGGCATCACGGAAACATTCCCAAGTAGACTGGAATTCATGAGCCTAGACTGGGGATAACATCGATGCCTAAGGTGGTTCCTACTGCACGACTGCTAACGCGGCATTTATCTCCTGGGCTACAATGGCGGCAACTTTCGTAGAGTTTATAGAACCCTGAACTGGTGCAGGCTGAGGCTCGGGCTGGGCACCCTTGGGAACTCGTTGTGCACGTTGAGGAGGCATCTGAAATGATAGAGAAGTTTTATAAGTCCACAGTTCATATCTCAAAATAGCTTAAGAACGTAAGATACACAAAAGATTACAACAATCCTAAAATATAGGGCTCCATATCAAAGGATGCTACGCGAAAACATAACAAGCCGCAAAGATCCTAAGGACACTAGAACCTGATGCTCTGATACCACCTGTGACACCCCGTCTAATTAAATACTGGGTAGCTACTCCTTTATTCAAATTAATACAAAATGTCAAGTTGGTTCAGTTCATAGCATCACTATCGAAAACATTTTTTTTTTACAATTACTAGGCACCTAATATTTAAAAAGTGAGTTGCCAAATTTTATTTAATTAAATTAACATGCAACCAATTAAATTATAGGCTAAGTATACCACATCCAAGTCACAATCATAATAGCATAATAAAGGAATGATAAAATGAGTCGGAGTAACACTCCCCTGAATAATCCAAATACCGAATAAAACCCAATACAAAGTCTGAATAACTAACTAAATCTGAAACTGAAATGAAACTGCAAGTCTGAGAAAGTCGTCTCTAAATGGAAAGGGAGCGACATGCCCTAACTGATAAATGACCCTAAATAGAATCAAATGCAAAATGTGGAGGCATCAACTACCGATATCCTGTAACTTCCACGGTAGCTACAGCACTTCAATGGAATGGAACTTCTATGCTTGGCGTCCCTGTGGCTAGGCACCTAAAAGGTTTTACAAGAAAAATAGATTTGAACGGAAACGGGTCAGTGCTCGAGGTGAAAATAGTTTAAAAATATAGCAAGTGTTTAATTGCATTAAACAATGAATATTATATACATGTTAGTTACGTGCTCTCACACGAGTTCCTCAGCCCTTAACTACTGTGCACGCCTAACGTATATCCTTAACCCGTCCTAGTTATGTTGTAAACTAACTAGTCTGTACCACTTCATGTCCTCACATTATAACATAGGGTTTTATTCATAACATTCTTATATATCCTGCGTGTATCTCACCTTTTCATTGATCAGATTAATTTACAACGGTTACGATAGGAAATTCTCATTTTTAATCCCATTCAAATGTCTCAATTATTTATATTCACACTTTAACAAAGAGTCCGTTATAATCACAAGTATATTATTCTCCGCATAAATATAAAAATAAGGCACCCCTAGGCTAAGCTGCGGTGCACACATACTCTGCTATCGAATCCTGGTACATCACGTACATAACGACTACGTGTTCTGAATCTCTCAGGAACCGTTTCAATAGGAAAAATAACACATATTGGAGGCGTACATAATTCACATATCCATGGGTCACGCACATACCTACGCTTCCATGGTCAGCTGACTTATTAACTCACAAATAAGTCATTCACAACCCTATGTCCTTAAGGTACCGATCTAAATCCCCCTGTAGGCACACAAAGATTAGGCGGCCCTATTTCGAAAGTCGACCTCCCGTGATAGCAAGTATGGTAGGTAAGTCATACACATATTAATCCATTTACTAAGTATTCACCCAACTTAGATAACTTGTTATATTATTAAAGGTATATCCTCAGCCTTATACCATTAGTCTAATTGATACACTATGATTATTCCGGATGATATATAATATATATTTTATCGATACGTCTCACGTCGTATAGTTTCGAGTACTTAAAACCTAACCGAAGAGGTTATTACGTCTCTTACTTTTTCCACATATTAATGCAGTACTCTTAAGTCCTTATTAATGTCCCAAATCCTAACTTATCAATCCTAAGAATTTATATCATCTTATCGCATCATAAAATAGGAAATTACTTGTTGGACACTCGTAAATTCAACACTACCTTTCAACCAAATTCTAATATGTTTCGGGCTTCAAATATATCCCTACTTTTCTCCCTCAAGTCCTAATGTATTCACATAATACCCAAATACAACATTCGATGGCTCACAACACTTAAATTCAAAAAGGGTAAAAAGGTCACCATTTCTCGATAGATCGATCGATCGATCTTGAGCATCGATCGATCGATGGTCGATCGATCGAACTATGAATGTCGATCGATCGATCAAGCAATTGCAGGCTACATGTTTCTTCATTTTTCAGTCCTAGATTTGTCCCAAATCTTCATTACAAGGTGTGAAATCCTAATGTAAGTATATAGGGTCATTATACAACCTAATTACATGTTTCTTACCGTTCCAAAACTTTTAAATCATCAACAATTAGAATTTTCTTGGATCAAATTATGATATTATCATAAAAACCCTATTTTTCTATTTTCTTTAAGAACCATCATGTTTCTCTTCCTAAATACGTTTTTAATTCATCTAGGGTTATGATTTTATTGCTGAATTACTTCCTGGATTAAACTACATGCAAATCCTATCCAAAATTTAGGTTTCTTCTCCAAATTTCATGAGTTTCCAACATTGTACATGGCTATCACCAAATCATCAAATCCTACACTATCATGGATAAGTTATTCGCTGAAAATTAATGAAATAAAATCACTTTCCTTGGAATTTATGTTCTAATCCGTTGGTGATATTTAGGGTTGGTTCTCTCCCTTTCTCGGGTCACAATTCTGGCAAAAAGGGGTTGTGTGTGGTGGTTAGGGGTGGAAGCGGTACGGGTTTTTACCGTACCGTACCATTTTGGTCCGAAAAAAAATGGTTTTGGTTTCATATATTAAAATACCAGAAACCAGTCTTACCGAAACCGAAATTACCGCAAAAAAATTGGTTGGTTTTGGTTTTAATATTTAAAAAACCGATTTACCGAAATTACCGTACCGAATTTTATGAAACCCGAAAAAACCGTACCGAAATTACCATACCGTACCGAATTTACCGAAATCAGAAAAAACCGTACCAAAATTACTGTGCCGTACCGAATTTACCAAAACCAGAAAAAAGTTGGTTTTGGTTTTGGTTTTAATATTTAAAAAAGTTGGTTGGTTTTGTTTTTGGTTTTTGGGAACTTTTAGTGTTGTTTACCGAAATATAAAAAACCGAAACCAGAAACAAAAAAAAAACAGAATTTACCGAAACCAGAAAACACCATAAGAAACTAGAAAAAACCAGAATTTACCGAAACCAGAAAAAAACCAAAAAAACCGAAATACCAGCCGGTTTGGTTTTGGTATTGATTTTGGTGTACCGGGTGGTAAACTGGTACGGTTTGGTTTTACCATCTAGAGTTTGGTTTTGGTATTGGTATCTACTATTTACCGACCAAACCGTACCGCTTACACCCCTAGTGGTGGTTATGGCTTTGAAACCCTCCTATAACTTCTCATCTTTCTCACGTTGCCCACTCCTTGATTTTTGACAGATAATGGCCCTAATGGCCCTCATATTGGCTAATAAATAAGGCCTAAAATTCGTGGGCCAAAATCCCTTAAAAATTCAAATGATCAAAATACCCTCCCGGGTGGCTTAAAAATGCCCCGGGACCCAAACTAAACCCTCGGCTAGTGTTTTCAGACTATTTTGACACTTTCGGACACGCTGGCGCACTCAAAATGACCATACGGATGATAAAATTAAAATTTACTTTTAAATCCAATTATTGATTCCTGACGCTACTGACACGCGCGTCCCAACTTAATTTCCTGAATTGTCGTATTTATAACTCGTGATAATTTTAATAAATTCAACAATCATATATTACCATATTTATCCAGTAATATTCAACATTATCATCATAATTAAATACCAACTCACGTCTCGCTAGTATTTAAATCCGGATTAATTTCTAATTAATTTTCATTTAATTTAATTAATCCCATTAAATAAAATCAATAAAATTACGGGGTATTACAATAGTCTATAATTATATTTTTTGTTTCTTCTTATTTTATTATGTGTGTTACTAAATTTAGCCAACAAACTTTGTTGTTGCATTTTTATGCAGAGGAAATTAAGAAGAGGTGTCCCAAAGAAGAGAAATTAACCTTGAAGACTTAACGAGAGGGTTAAAGAGGAACATCCTAGAGCTATTTAATTTTTGTTGGAATACAAGAGTTCCATTACCTCTTTTGTTGCCTGACCAACACTTATGTTGCCCTAAATTACCATTAATCTTGAAGAGGATATTGTGCCTACTTCTTCAGCTACATAATCTTCAAGTGATGTGTTGGGAGGAACTTATTTCTCATTTGAATCCTTTGATATCTCTAAAATCCCACTTTCACCTCCAGCCGACATGACTAAGAGGAAGATGCCCAACTTGAAGGGTGCGACATTGTCTCCTCCCCCTAAGAAGAATGTCGACACTAGTAAAAAGCGAGTTGAGAATAAATCCAAGGCCAGTAATGAGAGGCCTTTTACTGTGGATGAGACTCAAACTACCGAGTCTCAAATCAAGAGACTGAGAAGAGGTTTGCATGATCCCAAGAAACAGGCCCAGAAAACTCAAACTGGCTAGTAAGCGTTCACTACAAAGAAGTGTCTAGCCGACCAACAAGAGTTGGTGAAAAAAATCCAAGTTGATCTTGACATTGGGTTAGCTTTTCTTTGTATTAACCCTGGGTTGGCCATGCATTTAATCAAGTCTGGAGCCCTTCCTGTTGATCATGCTGCATCTGCCCCCATGCCTAGGAGAAGGTTAACTAAGAGGGCATGTCAAAATTTAGCTCTGGTAATTATCTTAACTTCTGCATTTTCTTCCTGTTGTTCAACTTCTTCAAATCATTTTGTGTTTGTTCCTTTACATTTTTTTGTTGAATTTAACCAAATGATGAATAAGGACGATCAACTAAGGTCCTTTCCTGGTGAAGTGGAAGAGGCTTTTGAGGGCTTAAGACAATCTCTAATTACTTCTCGTCAGGCTTTAGAGTCAGAGTAGAAGTTTTAGGATGAGGAGCTGAAGAAGGCCAATGACAGGGCAACTGTTGCTGAAGGAAGAATAAAGGTTGATGACGAAAAGGCCCAAATTTCCAAAGATAAGGCCAAGGATGCAGATGCGAGGGCAAAGGCTACCAAGGACAAATTGATAGAGCCAAAGGACCAGGCCAAAACTGCTAAAGATAAAGTGGATGGCCTTACTATTGAAGTCGTTTCCTTGAAGGCTAAGGACAAAATTTCCTTTGGCAAGGTTTGGGGAAAAAGCTCCTTTTTGCTGCCTCCACCTAGATTGAATATGCCAAGAAGTTTTTTTTAAAGGAATGTTGGTCGAAAGCTCTAAAGGTGGTCAACACAAAGGAAAACTCTGAGATTTTCCAAAGGAATAATTCTAGTACTCCTCCTAATCTGGATGAGGAGTTTGACGATGAGGAGTGGTCTAGAGAGTCTTCTATGATGCTCATTGAGTCTTCAATGGTGCCAAATGTTAGTGTCGGCAAATCTTCTTCTAGACAACACCAGGTAAAGGACAAGGAGAAGGTTTATATCCTTTTCAACAAGGTTGTTTTTTGTCTTTTCTTTCTTAATGATGTATTAGCCTTCGTACTCCAATGATTAATTAATGAAAGAACAATTTTTTGTCTCAACTCCTTTTGCATTTGAATTATCTTGATTTCTTCCTACTTTGTTCTTTTCTGTGTTGTCTACTATTCTAGATTTTCCCCATAAACTCATATACTTGTAACTTTTCAGCTTAATGCTAGGAAAAAGGCCATTATTTCAGTTGAATTCGACTTACTTAGACGATGTAAAACTCTCTTTGAAGATGGTCATATTCCTTTATCTAAGGAATATTTATCATGGTTGCTCGGTCCGAACAATTTCAATCAACTGAAAGAGTCTTACATTCATTTCCATTGCCTCTTAGACAGAGCTTTAGCCAATAATGCTCATTATCATGAAATGAATTAGAAGATGCAGAAGGATCACAAACTCTCCAAAGAATTACTTCATTATGAATATGAGGCCATATATAAAGCATTAAGTGAAGTCTAGAGCTTTGACAATAAGTTGAAGGACATTACGTTTGCTTTGAACAAGAAATAATTTTCCTTAAACTAAGAACTGGAGAATGCCCGATCAATTACTGCCATGCTGAAAAGGGAAAATAATGCATTGAGGAATTAACTTAATATTCTGAAGAAATAAACCACCATTGGTCCAGATGAAGGAGTTTCATTCTTAGGGACTGAGAATGCTAGGCTGTTGGAGGAACTGAAATCTCAGCAGAAGAAAAACTCCAAACATAGGCCAGCCTCCAGGCAAAGTATAGTTGGTCGGCCAAGCGTTGAGGATGAGAGAACCATAAAGACTCTTATCAACCAAACTACCCTGGTATAACCCAAGTATATAGTCCTCAAGAAACTCCAAGATCAGGTTGATAGGCTGACATTCCACTTTCATAAACAGTAAAGAAAAGTTTAGATGAATAGCTATAATGAGGCCTTGACTCACTTGGATGATCACCTTGCACAAAGCTATCGTAAAGGCTACAAATGGGAGTGGACTAACTTGCTGATCTTGCTGAAGTATGACCAAAACAGTGACGTGTGGCACTGAAAATATCCGTGTTTCTTGGATTGTACCAAGCCTCAATCAAGCCTCCCTTCAAACTAGACATAAGATAGATTCCACCTGATGATATCCCTCAATGCCTGATAAGTAAATATTTAGGTGATTATAGCCTCCATGATGAATGTGAAATGGTCTGTCCTCCTCACTTTCTTGGTAGGCTGAGCAGCGGCAATATGAAGATGTTGAGAGATTTCAACATAATAAACTCCCCATATACCCTTGATGATCCTCATGCTGGGATGAATAAGGCACAAGGAAAGCATCTAGTAGAATATTTTTTTCTATTGTAGTGGATTTATCTATTGTAATTCATTTTTTATCAATGAAAGAAAATTATTTTTGATTGAATTTCCTTTATTTAAGCTTGTAATTGATATTATCTTTCTATTGACTAGGTAACATGTATAACGATTAGTTAATCGGATGATAGGCTAAATAACCTGCTCAAATGTTTAATATTTGATTCATCTTTGAACCATTCATACGATCTTAGTTTCGATTAGTGCACCTAGATAAAACTATAACTAACTTTATTGCTCTAAGTTATAGCATTAGCCATCAGTGGAGATCAAATGTATTTGGAATGTATAATTATTCTTGTGTTTTAACCTGGTCGGGTAAAATCTCTAGTGAAGAAATTTTATGGACTTCTTGTTCTTGACTTTCCAAAGAGAAATCATGCATGAAGTTTAACTTTTCTGAAGCTGGAAAAGTTTGGAAAAGTTTGAATCACACACTTTTCTAAAGTTGAAAAAGTTTGGATCAAAATAAACTTTTCTGAAGTTGAAAAAGTTTGAACCATGCCCTTTTCGAAGTTGGGTTAGTGTTGGTCTTAATTTATGGTTAAGGTGTAGCCACTATACTCTGAAAGACAAAACATAAAAGGTAAGTATAATGGAGAAAGACATAAAATTTCATTATCTTGAATACCGATTACATTAAAAATGGACTTTCTTAAAATTAATCCACTGGTAATACTTGCGCAGATAGTCTGCATTCCAAGTATTCTTGAATTTGTCTCCCTCCAGAGTTTCCAAGCGATAAGTTCCTGGTTGGATGAATGTCGATATACAGAAGGGACCATGCCAATTAGGCTTCATCTTGTTGCTCTTCTGGATTAATTTCTTGAGTACCATATCTACCTACTTTTAATAAATTGAAAACGAACTTCTAATAAAAACAAATTTTGAAATTGAAAATGAACTTTTAATACAATGTGAAACATGGAAATAAAGTGTGTCGAGACTAGTCTCATCCCGGGAATTGTGGCCTTATCGACTGATGTATAAAATGAAGTATAAAGGGGAAAAGAAAAAGAAAAGAAAAAGGAAGAGGGAGAAAAAAAAGGGTTACAAAGACATAACAACAGAAAAATACTCAGAGAAATCGGGGAAACTTTAGAAAGGGCTCGGATCCATGTAGTGTGGATTCGGCTTAGACCCAAAACCACTGGCCAGTTAGTAGAGTACAATATTTGTGGCGATCGGTGAAAATACGTAGATACAAATAGGATTGGTGTCCTATGCTAAGAAAGTGAAAAGATTATTTTGAGAATAGTTCTCATAAATGTAAAGTCGAGTTTATGAAATAACTTGGAAAATATGAAAGTACGTCAATGGTTAAATTTACGAGACACGTGAAGTATTAAAAGAAAGATTAAATGTGAGTGGGTGCTTCGCCCGGGTTATATGGTCATAACACACATTGAATTGTTACGATACATCTTGCATTAGAACACTTAAAATGAAGGATCATTTCTTTATTTCTATAATACATGTTATATGTATAGATATTCCTTGTACGATACATACTCTGCTAGTATTTCTCCTACTGGGCTCATGCTCATACCCCTATATTTGCTCCCCTCCCCCCCCCCCCCACCCACCCACACACACACCAAGGTATATCAGGTAGAGGAAAAGGCAAGGATAACGGGAAAGGAGAGGAGAGTTGTCCGCATAATTGGAGCTCCATCACTATTTGATTTAAATTGTGTGACTCATTTTAAAATATGGTTTTTACCATTTGAACTTCAATGCAAGTATTTTAATGTTTAGATTTTAATAATATTGGATGGTATGAATTTTACTGTAGCTATTATTTATTCAATGAAACTCTTTTATCTCAAGTATTCCTATTAATTTCATAAGTTGGATATCATTTCATTAATTAAATTTGATGACACAAATGTAAAAGAAAGTTTTTATTTCGAAAGAGGATTTTCTTAAATGAAATCAATGTATAAAAAGGTTCTCCGTATTGACACCCGAAATCAGGGGACCATAGTTTGAACATTAAGGGGCTATCAGATGTAATTTCAGTTTGGGGGTACAATTTTTTCAAACATGAAATAAATATCTCCCTAAGTCTCTCATTTCTCTTTTTTTTTAACATCAATATTTTTCTTCCCATTGTACTAGTGATGTTCATACTTTTGTTCTCCTGGTGTAGTGTATTGTGACAATATATATTGTGATTCTTTTTTTAGGGTACCATCCATAATTTTAGTTTATTTATATAAATAAATAAGATTGATTTTGTTTTGTTTTCTATTTGTGTTTCCTTGTTAGATCGAATTTTTGTTCAGAGTTTTCACAAAATCAAGTGCTTCCCTGTTTAGAGCTCCATAATGTCAATTAAAGTGGTAATGTAGTGATGTTTTGAATTTGAATACAATTTTATTGTAACAACCCAGGTTTTCGAGCGACTATTTTATGCTATTTTGCCTGATGGGCTAATTTTATAAAATAGGGAATGTTGGAGTAAATATTATTTCCCGCGAGACATAGGGATAATATTTACTATGCCTTGACTATTTACCGTTATGAGAAGGTAAATAGTGTTATATTGTGTATTTTGCGTCGTTATAGGTAAAACGACGGTTATGACCTATATATGATATTGGGTATAATTAATGAATTTAAAATGAAATTGGAACGTAAAAATAGTTCACATTTTCCCGAACGCCAAAATAGGGGGTGCGGTTGTTTTTAGAATAGTCGAGATAGTCGATTTAAGTACCCAGTTGTAATTTTTGGGATTTGGGCATTCTAAAGGGATTTTGACTCAAATTAGTGGTTCCGAGTCATTTTAGTGGTGTATTAACATTTAAATGTGAGAAATTATATTTTAGAACCCTTATAAGTTCCCCCAACCCTTTTCTTTTCTTCATTTGTGTGAAGAAACCAAAGGAGAGAGAGAAAGAGAAGAGAGAGTTGGGAGAAATGGAGAGAAAGAGAGAAAATGGGAGATTTGGGTCGGTTTCCGTCGCTACCGGAGGTGATCAGAGACTACGAACCTCGAGGCAAGTTTCTCACTTGCTAGATATTGATTTACTGTGATAAATTTGCATGTATAGTTAATTTTGGAGGTTTAAACCATAAATGGGTTCTTGGTTGATTTTTGTGTTAAACCCTTAAATCTTGTAGTTTGTATGATTTGAGGTTGTTATATGGGTTCTTTTTGGTGTATAATTGTTGTGGTAGTGTTATTGGTGATGGGGAATGAAGGAAGTAGAGGATTTTGGGTTTTAGGGTTCGGATTTTAGCTTTGGAGAAGAAGGGTTTTCGTGGATCTGATAGGCGCGGTCGACCGCGGTACCAGGACCGGTCGACCGGTCATGTCAAAACGAGCTTACTGCTTTCTTTGGCAGGCAAAATCCTTAGAGGCGGTCGACCGCGTTTCCCTTACCGGTCGACCGGTCCCCTGTTTTTCACTATTATTCTTCTTTAGTTCCTTCTAGCTTCTTTAATTTGTTATAGGAGCTTAGGAACCTTCCTTTGGGAAGTAATAGGGAGTCCTAGAGGGCTGTATTGGGTAGACTAATGTCCTAGGTTAAGAATGGTGACTTAGGTTTACCCAAGGACTAGTTTGTATAGGTTAACGTTCAATTGATATAGGAGGTTAACCTAAAGTTATATTTGAAGTTAAAATATTAACGTTGAGCTTTTGGGAGATACTCCATTATGGAGACTCACTTTGAGGGTTTATGAAATTATATGAACTCTTCGAGGCTATTTTGAGGTTAGTGGAATTTTGGGTCTTAGGTCATTAATAAAATATATGACTTAATAAGATTGGAATGCACCTTCTAAAGCTTGGTGCTAAATGGATAAATGGATGATTTTGGAAATGTAAAATATGAGTTCTCAAAATGGAAAAAGTAATGTTTTTCATAAATGATAATTTATGGATACACACCTCTCTAAATCGCTATCATAAGGGAAGTTGCGCGCATTGTGGTGAAGCCTTCCTGGCTATTGAGCAGGTCGGATATAGTGCCTAGGCCATGTGAGCGTTTGTTTATATATATTTTCTGCCCTGGATAGGAGATTCTGGGTGTGGTCTTGACTATCCCGCAGGCACATGGTCACTTCCCGACGTTTCGATAGGATCCCAGGTTGTCTTGGAGGCCCTGGAAGATGATAGCCATTTAGGGGCGCGCACAGTGGGGAAACCCGGACGGGCGGTCATAGAATCGTTATATATATATATGATTATAACGGTTCTAAATCAAGTGGGACTTGATGTATAATGGTGCCATAAAGAGCACGATGAAATGCCATAAAGAGCATACGATGATGATTATATTCCTGATAAGGAAGAGATTTTTACAAATGTATAACTGTGATCAAATGCTACAAAGTGCATAGAAACTGTGATTTTATTTCCTGATAAGGAATGGAATTTCGAAATGAAATAGCATATGATGAAAGTAATTTTGGTAAACATTTGATAAAGTGTTGTACCATTTATATGAATATTCCTAAAGAAAGAATTAGGAATTGTGCCATTAGATGGCAGATGGGTTTTATTTCATATTTCCTTTGTGTAGCTGTAGATGTGACCTCCCACACTTATGCACACACATGTATTTATTTATTGTTCCGTGCTTAGGGTCTAATGGATCTCGACAATCAACCTTGCCTAAGTAGTAGTGTATCGGGGGGGTTCCTTGTTTGGATTTCGCTTTGCGAGACACCCCACGCACGAATAGGGCATAATGTTGATAATGGGGAAAAGTTAGCCCTTAGTACTTAGGGTTAACTAGAACATCTCACGATATTGCGCTAGGTTGCTGCTAGATTGAGAGGTGAGAAATATTATTGTTATCTGCGAGAGAATCACGCACTTACCTGTCATGCATTTTAGTCACATGGTAATAATATCAAACCCGGCCCTGACCGGTTTCTATATTTCCTTGTTTCTGTATTTTCCTTGCCATTACAGGTGCTCTTCCGCATGGACACCCGTGTTTACATATTCCATTCCAGTTGTCATGGAGCTACGGCATTGCGGGTGTTGTAGGATACTTGTAGTAGACGCTCCTCTCTATTGTACTCTAGTTATGTTCAGTAATGTTATTCGGGCGTGTTTGCCCAAGGTTTTACACTCATTCATTATATTGTAAATATTGAATTGTAATACTTAATATATTGTTTGTATTGGTCTGTGCACCGACAGTTTATTCGGTGATTATTTATTGTATCGTCATGCTTTATTCTTCGATTTTTGATACCCACCGTTTTTACAAATGGGATTGTCTAAGTGTTTTACTTTTATTTACTAAATTTTCTATATTGACAGTCCGTTTTCTAAAATGATTGGTGGTTATCTCATACTATTATGTTAATCGACAGTGATGCTGAGAATGGACCATCTATGATTCCTGTGATTATTGGAGTTTTGGGTTGGCCCGGGTTGTCACATTTATGGAAGCAATGATGCATTAAAGTTTGATTACCATTTGGATTTTAGCTTTGATTAAAAAATTGCAGGTGCATATTTATTGTATCTATTTCTTATTTCTCTAAAGTTATTAATCCATTTTCTCATTATTCTAGAGTAATTATATATGTATAATAGTTAGTTAAATCCAACACTGTTATTGAAAAGGTGCAAACTAACAACTCACCTTTTTTTCTTAATGACAAGTACATTGATATGATATGTTGACTATTGTTTGTATTTTCATTTTAACGCTCCATTTATGTTTTTATTTCCAAAATGCCAATAGGAGTCATGATGTGCAAATTGAATATTTCTAGTGGTCGCAAGAGACTTGTATCGGAGGATAAACAACATAATATTGTACTTATTTTTCCTCTTATGATACTCACACTCCTTTTAATATTAATCTAAGAAATGATTTATAATTGTGAAATGGTTTATAATAAGGGTAGCTAGACCATATCCCACACAACCAGAACAGAGGTAATTTAGAGTTTGTTTGCTATTTTTTGTTCTTATTTTGGCAAGCCATGTTTATAGAATGCATCTAAATTCCTTATTTCATTTTAATTAGTTGATTTTGGATAATTTAATGTTAGAGTAGAATATAAGTGTTTAAATGGTTTTGTTTATTATTGTACGGTGATATTTTGACAGTAGAAAGATAAATGTTGGGTGTTATAGTATAGTATTGAGATTGTTTTGTTGATTTTAGGACGATGATATTTGCCCAAGTTGAGAGTTAAATCCTGAAAGTTGAAAAATATAAATAATATATTTTTATTCTTCTTCTTGTGATATCTCGATTTTGGCATTTCAAACGAAACTCCCGATAAGAAATTCTCGTGAATAGGTCATTTGGCCCAGTTTCCCTATCCCATAACTGAAGTTCCATCTTTTTTGTCCTTCCAACATTGACCTAAGTGCAATGTCTATTCTTAAATTATTGTTGGTGGTTTTGATTTGATATTTAAAGAAACGCGAGTGAGTGTTTTACATTTTTGATGACTTTTATTTTAATCTATCTTGACCTCAGTTTTATGTGCTTGGTTTTGAATTTGGAAATATTTAGAAACTTATGTTCTAAATAATTTCTTTTTCATTATTTTTTCAATCTCTAGCACAACGGTGAAGTTCAATGGCGTTGTTTAATATGGGAGGAGTGAGACAAGGTCATACTTTCCCATTTTTTATAAAAAAAAATGGGGATATATTTCCCTTTTTTTAGGAACATGTGTTTTTGCTGGGCGTTTTAGAGTTAATTTATTTAGCATCATTAGTACATAAGCAATACAAGGTTGCAAATGCATTATTAGAAACTCTATAGTAATGTGAAATCTTTATTGTAGTAATTTAGCTTTTAATTGGTTAACTCAATAAAATATTCACATGTAATTTTTAAGTACTTGAAAGTAACTATTATTTTGTCAACCGCCATAGATTAATGTTAAGGGCTCAGAGGTTGAATTGTAATAAACACTTTTATTGGGGAAAATACTTTATTTTCTTATTGAATTAATTAATTAGTATTTTGTGGGGTCACTAACTCTTTTTTTGTTTATTTTAATAGTTTTAATTACAATAATTCTAGTGTCATTGGAAGTTGTCGTGATGTCTATAATTGTTCGATAAAAAAGTGAAAGGAAATTGACAACAAATGCAAGGTATAGACCTCATTTTATGGTAAATTTTTTTCCTTTTATCTTTGAGCTCTTTTAGTTGTTATATTTGGCTCATGTACCTACGAGATGCATTTTCTATTTTTTTTTCTATGACCAAGCACTTGCATTTTACACAAGAATGTAGTTACATGTTAATATGAAATTTCTACAAACGTATAGTCCATCACCAAACCGGATATGGAAGGTAATTTTTATGTTTTGATTTTAATCTTGATTCAGCTTCGCATCAGTTTTATGGCCCAAATCATATTTTAATAAAATTATGATATTTATTTAGAATTTGTTTCTTCCTTGATCTTTGTGTTGGCATTTTTTTTTCATTCTCTTTTGCAATTTTTGCCTATGTTTGTTCATAAATGAATTCTCTTGTCGCGGATGGCAATATTCACTGCAAATGTCTCTACCACTAAAAGGAAAGTCCTACTTCGGTACATCACTTTATGCATCCTTTCTTCTCTTTCATAAGGTCTTCTCTATTCATTTCATTTTCTTTCAATTTTTATGGTTATTCTTGGGTAGTGGTGCAGTGAAATAATATGGGATTTTCTTGGATGTTGTCAAATGGTTAAATTGTGTGGATCTTCGTAGACCCAATGATGCTACCAACATCTTAAGTAGGCTTTCAATAAACATGCGGGGAATTTCTTATTAATTTTATGACTCGAAAAATGTACAGGACTTGGTGAGCTTCCTATAGTGTAAAATAGGTGTGATTGTGTGAACTTCTGAGTTATTTATCCCATCATACGCCTGATCTATTCCAGATATTTACTTGAACTTTACCATTTTTTAATTATCTTTCATTTTTTATCTTTTATTCACTTTGTTTGTTTTTATTCTGCTAAAGGTTCTTCTATTTCACCTTGTTCTGTTTACTTTCTTTGGTCATTGCATGACAGTTTGGGTATCCCTCAAACACCATATTCTTATGTTGTGCTAAACTTTGTTTTTTATTCTTTAATTTTATTTTAATGCTTTTTCTTATCTAAAAATTAGTTGACATATTTATAAAAATTTTGTGGGGGTTTAGATTAGGACTTAAAGTATATGAACTTACAATACACGTTTTTATATTTTTTCAAGATTCCAGAGGACAACGAATAGTGTTGTATAATCCCATTATAGAAAGGTACAACTTCTGACTAAAGCTACTAAACTTAAGACCTAAAGCTACTACTTCTCACCCACTCTCTACAACGACCTTCGAGTCTCTAAATCAATTACCCCACCCAAAAAGTGAATTGCCCACTAACTTTTTATGGATTAGTGTTTAAATCTTTTTTTATAATTGTATACTGAGTGCATATATCTATTGGTGGTTTTAGTTAGTATGAGTTAAGTGTTTGTTTTTGTATAATTGTGCTTATAATGATTTGCGTTGGGATTATTCAGGGCAGTGGTTCAAGTTGGAATGTTTACGCTTTGAAATCAATTCATTAAATTTCTTCGCAAATATTACATTTAAAATGTTATTACTTTATATATGCATTTGTTAGATGTTCGGTCATGTGCTATTATGCATGAAAACTTGAGATTAGTGTCTTCCTCTCAATTTATGGGTAATATAGTGTTATTTGCACATGGTATAAGGTTTCTATTGGGCAAGTGACGTGTTTTATGTGCGATTGTAGTAAATTAAATTGCACATGTGTTTGAGTGTTTGGTGCCATTCAGAATTTTATTGTGTTTGAATGTAAGGAGTTTGTTTCATTTGGTTTCAACTACTTTTGGGTTATATGCTAAATTTTGTTTCAATGTGATGTGCATTTTTTTTAAATAGATAAATTTTATAAAATTGTTTAAATTGGTCTGGGATGTAAAAATGCAACAACATTATATTTTAGGCACACGACATGTCCTGATCAAAAGCTCGATCACTAGGGTAACAAAATTTTCACCGTGTCGATTCCTTTTATTGAAAATATCTTATATATTGATTTATTTTACAATTTGGTTAAAGATTCTCTCTATTGTTAGTGTGATTGTGTGTATGTTTAATTGAGTGGTTGTATTAATAATCACAAATCCTCCTCATTTAGATTTGGAAGTGTGCATGTCGAATACCTTGGTTCAGTTTTATGTTTAGATGTATGTCATTGTTTGGAGTGTCTGTGATAGTTTGCGGTGGCATCGTGTCATAACCCCAAGTAATAATATTGGGGGTAATTTATATCCATGCCTTCAGATATGGGCATACACTAGTGTGTGTGTGTGTGTGTGTGTGTATGTGTGTGTATGTGTATATATATATATATATATATATATATATATATATATATATATATATAATAAAGGAGGAGGGTGTATACAAAACCTATATAAACAGGTTTTGTATCTAACTATTTGGTCTTTGTCAAGTGATGGTTGAGATTAAATTGGTGGGGTTTGAATCCAATGGCTTACAATCTAGTAAGGGTTGATCCGTGTAAACTTTGGGACTCACAACTACTTTCTTCACCCACTCCCCTCACCACTCCACAAACCCAGCGCCCGCGCCCCTCTCGGCAACAACTCCCCAAGCCCAGAGCCTGTCTCTCTCTTTCTCTCACTATAAAGACTTCAATATTTTGGTTCCTATGGCTTTTTTACGGTTATCTCTCTCACTGTAAAGACCTCAATCACTGTAAACTGTGATATGCATTCATTTCTCTCTCTATCTCAGATCTATTGACTGAAGGTTGTCGTAATTTACTATTTTACTGTTAGCGTAATTTATTGTTTTATTGAATATAGTTTCGATGCAAGGAGATCTTATTTCGTTGTCTTTAAGAAATAGGTGTGGTATTTCTCTCTCTCACCAAATCGTGCAAAGGGAAGAGATTTGCTCTGAAGAACTCATATGGAGCCAAGACTCCTCAAACCCTTAGGACAGCAGCTTCATCAGGTTTAATTTAACAGTGGGTGGGTGGGAATTAACAGGTGCCTTAGATTTAATGGGGTGGTGAATTGAACATGATGCTTCCACCACCCATATTGAAATCGGGTATTCAACCAGATGGTGGATGGATTCAACCGGAGATACGATGAGATTACAGATAGGTGTGTGATGGATTCAATGGTGTAATGATTTCTTTTGGCCAACAAGAAGAAACATGTGTTTTTTGTCTCTCTCTCTAAACGTGTATATGTGTGTGTGAGTACTTAGGTTACTTTGATGAGTTGATGTAGTTTAATTTATGGATTTGAAGTGTTATTAGTGTGATGATTATGATTAACAATTAAAAAATGTGATGTTTTATAATCGATTGATATAAACACAAACATTCATGTTTGTGTGTCTGTGTTAAAGGTAGATTAATTACCATAGGTGTTCTTCTTATTTGGCTCACAAATGAGTTTTTTTTCATCTGTGTGTGGAGTGCTAATTATGGGATTAATGTTTAATTTTATTTTCATCATTCCAAGATTTCACAATATTTTCGGTGTATGGATACATGTCATGTACATATTTATTTACTGTGTTCACAGATTTATTTACTGTGTTTATATGTCATGTGTATATTTATTTACTGTGTTTACAGATCTGAAGTGACGAAAGAGATGGCAAAGAGAAAAGTACACTCTTTGAACAATTAATAAATCTAGGGAGACCCAGAAAAAAACCCATTTCGTAAACCCAGTGCATTAAAAGCTTATACCTTATTGTTGCGGGTCCCGCCAGGGCATCAAAATGTGCATTAAAAACTTGTACTCATTTTTGTCTTATGCACTGGGTTTACGAAGTGGGTTTTTTTTTCTGGGTCCCCCTAGTGCTACTCTTGAACAATATTTTTTTGTTTAACAATTTGTATATATATGGGTGTATACGAGAAAGTCTATGTATCCCGCCATTCTCAGCCCGCCCAGCAACCGCATTCCTTTTTTTTTTTTTTTTTTTTTTATTTCTCGTTGTTTTGTTTTTAACTTTTAATATAAAAATAGTTTTTTATATTAAAAAAAAAAACTGTTTTTATATTAAAATCAAACAATTTTTTTATATTAAAAAAAACAGTTTTTTCAATTAATATAAAAGACATTTTTTAATTAAAATCAAAATTTTTTTTAAATTAAAATCAAACAATTTTTTTTATATAAATATTAAAATTAAAAAATATTTTTTCGTAATATCGCAATTGTTTATTGACATGATATCGGGATTGATTAATGCCGCTGGCGCGGACCCGCATTCCCGAACTCACATCATTTGTTGAATGTGGGTTCGCGTCAGCGGCATTAATTAATCGCGATTAATCACTGCCGCTAGCGCGAATCCACATTCCCGGATCAAAATCATTTGTTAAATGTGGGTCCGCGCCAGCGGCACTAATTAATTGCAATATTTTATTGAAAAAAATATCGCGATTAATTAGTACCACTGGCGCGGACCCACATTCCCGGACCACATCATTTGTTGAATGTGAGTCCGCGCTAGTGGCACTAATTAATCGAGATATTTTTTCAATAAAATATCGCGATTAATTAGTGCTGCTGACGCAAACCCACATTCAACAAATGATTTTGGTCCGGAAATGTGGGTCCGCACCAGGTGCACTAATTTATCGCGAATCTAATACATCAAATTAAACAAATTTTTTTATTAAAATTAAAATATATTTTTTTAAATGTTGTTTTTAATTAAAAAAAACTATTTTATAACCTTTTTTTTATTAGTAAACATAGTTTTTTTATTTATGATTTTTTTTTATTTTAATTAAAAACTGTTTAATTTTAATAAAAGAAATTGTTTTAATTTTAGGGGTAATTATATCTAGGTCCCATTTATTGGGTCAACAAGCTTATAAGTCCTATTGACTTTTTAATAATCCCATAAGTCCTATTCCAACCTTTCAGGAAATTTTTTCACAATTTTACTCTTTTAAGACCAACCATCCGTAACTTCCTTGAGGAAGTTACATAAGTGGTTCGACTTTTTTTTTTAATCTTTAAATGATCATAACTTTTGATTCACAAATCCGTTTTTCGCAAAATTACTATTTTTGAAATCTGCTCGACGAGATCTATTAAACAATATTCATGAAGACTATAAAATTCAAAAGAAAAAAATTTACACAAACAGTAAATTTTACTGTATGCACTAGAATATGAAATAGTTTCAGACAGTAACATTTACTGTGGTAATACTACACAGTAAATATATATAAATATATATATATATATATACATCCGGGGGATCCAAACCCTCTTTTTTCAAAAATACCTTATATTTAAAGGTTCGCGCTAACGGCATCCAAAATACCACCATTGTTGGAGCTTCAACGACCATCGTTAGAGCTCCGATTTGGGGTGGGTAAGGGTGGCATGTGGTGCCGCTGGCGCGGACCTTTGAAAATAAGAGAGTTTTGAATAAATGGGCTTTGGATCCACCGGAGTATCATGGGGTGCCGCTGGCGCGGACCTTTGAAAATAAGATTAGATCAATGGGATAGGGATCATTTGGAGCGCCAATTTGGGGTGAATAGGGGTGGCACAGAACTTTAAAAATTTACGAGCATATTGGATATATATATATATATATATATATATATATATATATATATATATATATATATATATATATATATATATATATATATAGTTTGTAAAAATGTCATAGATATTAAACTTTATTGTATACACCAGAAAATGAAATAGTTTTATATATATAACATTTTCCCAAACAGTAACATTTACTGAGTTAATATTACATAATATATAAATATATATATATATATATATATATATAGACACACACACACACACACACACACACACGGTAGATCCAAACCACTATTTTTTTTCAAAATTACCATATTTTTAAATATTTACGCTAGTGACATTCAATCCCCACCACTACCCACACCCATTATCGGAGCTTCAACGACTTTCATCAGAGTTATGGTTTGGGTTGGTAGTAGTGGCATAGGGTGCTGCTGGTGCGAACCTCTAAAATTAAGAGAATATGGGATAAATGGATTTTGGATCCACCGGAGCTCCGATTTGGGGTGAGTAGGGGTGGCATTGAGTTAGGTTTATATCTATAACATTTTCACAAGCATTAACAATTACTGTGTTCATATAACACAGTATATATATATATATATATATATATATATCCAAACCTCTTTTTTTTATATTATCTTATTTTTAACGGTCCGCGCCAGCGGCATCCAATCCCCACCACCACCCACCCCCTTTATCGGAGCACCAACAACCTTCATCAGAGCTCTGATTTGAGGTGGCTGTAACAACCCGTCCTTTTTGGAGACGATTAAATCCCATAATTAAGTATAATTTGGGAGTTTGGAGAACTTCTCGAAATAGTGATTTCTGGGATTTTCGAGGATTTAATGATTTTCGATGGGTATTGTAAATTATTTTGGGACCATATAGGTCGAAATATTTTATTTATATGTCGCCGTGGAGTATAGCGACAAAAGAGGTGAGATTTTGGGTAGAAAACCCGCATTTAATTATTTGGGTTAGAATAGTGATTCGCGGTCAAGTACCTCGAATGGGAATTTCGACTGCGCCACGAGTCTCGGAATGTCCGAGATAGTCGGAAAAGAGTGTCCGATTGTCGAAATGGAGTTCCGGGTAATTTTGGAGTTAAATAGGCTCGTAATTGGGTAAACGAGTCGTTTTTGGGTTTTTAGGGTCAAAACCCTTTTTCTCTCTATATATAGAGATAGAGAGGGAGAAAAGAAGAAAGAAGAGAGGGAAGAAAAGAAGAAAAAAAGAGTAGTTAGATAAAAGTTTTTAACGGCCACCTAATAGGATATTAGTAATTAAATGGATTTTTCGACAGTGATGCTAAGAATGATCCATATGAAACTCCTGTTTTAATTTATATTGGAGTGATCGCCCGGTATCTTATTAGGCGGGTTGTTACAGATGGTATCAGAGCATCAGGTTCTAGTGTCTTTAGGAATCTGTGCGGACGTACTACGCTTTCAGCGTTGCTCTCGATTTGTATAGAGCCCCAGGATTAGGATCATTGATATCTCTTGTGAGATTTCGATCTCCTGCCATATTAGAAGATTATAGAAATCTGTTGCGCGCTCGTTGTGAATCGTGTGCGGAGCTCGGAGGGCAGCAGGAGTTGGAACTTAGCTGGGAGAGCTGGTAGAAGATTGGGATGAGGACCTTAGTAGAGGTCACTCTCTCTATGGTAATTTTTAAGGATTTTCTCAATAACTACTAAAGCATAGTAGTTACGAGTACCATAGTGCCTCAGTAGTAGAGTGTGGTACTAAAGTTGGATTTCCCCGTGGAGATAAGGGTTCGAAAGGGATCTTACGGATGGTTCTAACCGTGAGTCCCCATAAATCAGCAGAATGAGAAGAATGCAGTTTTGAGAATTATTCGCCTAAGGTTCAGCCAGAGGCCGACAGTGAATAAAGGTGAAGATGTTGTTATGAGTTTTACCTCAATTGAGGAGGTATATCTGGCGTGACGAGGTAAAGTCGCGATATTAGTTAGCCCTAGAACTCGTGTGTGTATTTTGACTTATGGCGGTCTCGATAACATTATAGTGTATGACTATGTGTTTTCCGCAATAGCGGAATTTTATTTCTCTTCATTCTCCATAGAGGCGGGTGATTATATTTTGTATATACATATACGGTATATGGTGTAACAGAGCGATAGCTGGCTAATGATGGCCAGTCTACCGTGTCCGCAGTTCCTGGAGGGAACAGGTTGTTATTATGGTGTCTCCCCTTGATACAGGTTGAGTACACCCTTGTTATTATGGATTTATGGAACCTCGAGGAGCAGAGGCTTCCTTATTTTGGATGGTATATGTGGCAACCTTATAGATGTAATTTAAGGCCCACCGAATCGTTGTTGAGCGGTAAGATTTAGCTCAGTATTGGTTTGCGCAAGGACTTAGATATGAGTGCGAGCGCAGGGTGGTATGACTCTTAGTTAGAGATAGGAGTTCAGATCACCTTTTGTTGGATTAGGGGATAGGGTTATCCCGGTTGCATGTTAATATGACAGAACTCCACAACCAACGGAGTCAAGGGTTAATGTGTGGAGGGGTTCCTTGTTTGGATTTCGCCTTGGCGAGACACTCCACACGTGACTCTTAACGGCGTCGGGAGTGGGGAGCTGTTATGAGATGCAAGGATGTTGATCTTGTGGAATGGTCTTATAGTGTGGATGAACCACTACAGGCTATGAGCCACATAATGTTAGTATACTTATGGAAATATTGTGCTATGGAAAAGCACTAAAGTGATCCCTTCGCCACAAATGGGTGGGTGAGGTTGGACTTAGAGAGATTTAATTGAGGACAATAGTCAGGCCTTAATGAAAAGGGCAAATTTTGAGGAGATAAATTTTGGGTATTATGTTCGTGACACTTTCTATAGAAAGTGGGCACTTGATTAGTTAGGTTTCCTTCTGTATGGGCGGAAGGATAAGATAGTAGGAATGCGTTCGTAGGCTAGCCTAGTAGGATTTAGGACGTCCCGCTCCTGTGCCTTGGGTCGCTACATCTCGATGACCGACTACGCAAGGGAGTAGTGTAACGGGAGGGTTCCTTGTTTGGATTTCGCCTTGGCGAGACGTCCCACGCATGAAACCAAGCATTTGTCGGGAGTTGAGAGAGGCCTTGGGCACTAGGGACATACTTAGGATTATATTAGTTTCGCGTAGGTGGGGTAACGCATAGATATAGCATTCTTAGGATATAGGTTCGCTAGTACTAGCAGCACCGAGGTTAGGAGTATTGAATGCGCGGGTTCGGAGGACCCATAGGTGAGTATTACACCCGAGGAACGGAGATCCTTATTGAGAGAGAGTGATGCGTGTCAGACGTTCGTAATGTTTGTGCTGATAAGCACAAGTTAGAAAGGTGTATGGGCACCTTGGTAAGGTGGTTTGATGTACCGCCTAGTTAAGATAGGAGTAGTATATAAGGTTGAAATGCATGCCGATAGGCATTATAGATGATGGGTATCGAGTGGCGTATTAGAGTCACTTTATGATTGCGTTAGCCGCATAATGTGTGGTTATGAACCATTAGGTTAGTATCTTTTCCCTGGAGGTTTTAGGATTTGTAGTAATCCTAGTTAGCGGGTATACCTTGTTTCTGAATTTCGAGGACGAAATTCCGTTATAAGGGGGGGAGTGTAACAACCCGTCCTTTTTGGAGACGATTAAATCCCATAATTAAGTATAATTTGGGAGTTTGGAGAACTTCTCGAAATAGTGATTTCTGGGATTTTCGAGGATTTAATGATTTTCGATGGGTATTGTAAATTATTTTGGGACCATATAGGTCGAAATATTTTATTTATATGTCGCCGTGGAGTATAGCGACAAAAGAGGTGAGATTTTGGGTAGAAAACCCGCATTTAATTATTTGGGTTAGAATAGTGATTCGCGGTCAAGTACCTCGGATGGGAATTTCGACTGCGCCACGAGTCTCGGAATGTCCGAGATAGTCGGAAAAGAGTGTCCGATTGTCGAAATGGAGTAGTTAGATAAAAGTTTTTGACGGCCACCTAATAGGATATTAGTAATTAAATGGATTTTTCGACAGTGATGCTAAGAATGATCCATATGAAACTCCTGTTTTAATTTATATTGGAGTGATCGCCCGGTATCTTATTAGGCGGGTTGTTACAGTGGCATGGGATGCCGACGTAACATTTTCACAAACAGTAACATTTATTATTTGTGAAAATATTACAGAAATAAACCTAATCCAATGCTATCCCTACTCACCTCAAACTGGAGCGACGGTGTATCCAAACCTCATTTATCCAATATTCTCTTATTTTCTAAGGTCCGCGCCAGCGGCACTCCATGTCACCCCAAATGAGAACTCTGATGAAGGTTGTTGGAGCTCCGATAATTGGGGTTGGTGGTGGTCGGGATTAGATACCGCTAGCGCGGGGGTTTAAAAATAAGACAATATCAGAAAAAAGAGGTTTGGATCCACCGTATATATATATATATATATATATATATATATATATATATATACTGTGTTATAACACAGTAAATGTTAACGTTTGTAAAAATATTATAGATATAAACCTAACCCAATGTCACCCCTACTCACCCCAAATCGGAGCGACAGTGGATCCAAACTCCATTTATCTAATATATTCTCTTAATTTCAGAGGTCCGCGCCAGCGGCACCCTATGCTACTACTACCCACCTAAATCATAGCTCTGATGAAAGTCGTTGAAGCCTCGACAATTGGGGTGGGTAGTGGTGGGGATTGAATGTTGCTAGCGTAAACCTTTAAAAATATGGTAATTTAAAAAAAAAAAAGAGGTTTGGATCTACCGTGTGTGTGTGTGTGTATATATATATATATATATATATATATATATATATATATATATATATATATATATATAAACTCAGTAAATGTTACTGTTTGTGAAAATGTTATATATATAAAACTATTTCATAAATATATTATCACAGTAAATGTTATTGTTTGTGAAAATGTCACAAATATAAAACCATTTCATTTTCTGGTGTATACAATAAAGTTTAATATCTATGACATTTTTACAAACTATATATATATATATATATATATATATATATATATATATATATATATATATATATATATATATATATATCCAATATGCTCCTATTTTTAAAGTTCTGTGCCACCCCTATTCACCCCAAATTGGCGTTCGAGATGATCCCGATCCCATTTATCCAATCTTATTTTCAAAGGTCCGCGCCAGCGGCCCCCATGATACTTCGGTGGATCCAAAGCCCATTTATTCAAAAATCTTTTATTTTCAAAGGTCCGCGCCAGCGGCACCACATGCCACCCTTACCCACCCCAAATCGGAGCTCTGACGAAGGTCGTTGAAGCTCCAATAATGGTGGTAAGGATTGGATACCGCTAGCGCGAACCTTCAAATATAAGGTAATTCGGAAAAAAAGGGTTTGGATCCACCGTATATATATATATATATATACTGTGTAGTATTAGCACAATAAATGTTACTGTCTGTTTGTGAAAATGTCGCATATATAAAATTATTTCATATTCTAGTGCATACAGTAAAGTTTACTGTTTGTGTAAATTTTTTTCTTTGGAATTTTATAGCATTCATGGATCTTGTTTGATAGATCTCGTCGAGCAGATTTCAAAAATAGTAATTTTGTGAAAAACGGATTTGTGAATCAAAAGTTATGATCATTTGAATATTAAAAAAAAAAGTTCAACCACTTATGTAACTTCCTCAAGGAAGTTACGGATTGTTGTTTTTAAAAGGGTAAAATTGGAAAAAAAAGTTCCAAAAAATTAGGAATAGGACTTATATGTAAGGGAAAAACATGATGGGACTAGAATGTATATAAGAAAGTCTAATAGGATCTAAACGTAAATGCCCCTTAATTTTAATAGAAAAACTGTTTTTTTATGGGGTAATTATATCTAGGTCCCATTTATTGGGTCAACAAGCTTATAAGTCCTATTGACTTTTTAATAATCCCATAGGTCCTATTCCAAATTTTCAGGAAATTTTTTCACAATTTTACCCTTTTAAGACCAACCATCCGTAACTTCCTTGAGGAAGTTACATAAGTGGTTGGACTTTTTTTTTTAATCTTTAAATGATCATAACTTTTGATTCACAAATCCGTTTTTCGCAAAATTACTATTTTTGAAATATGCTCGACGAGATCTATCAAGCAAGATCCATGAAGACTATAAAATTCCAAAGAAAAAAATTTACACAAACAGTAAACTTTATGTAACAACCCGAGGTTTTGGAGACGATGATTTATTTATTTTGGGAGAAATAAATAATATTTTATTGGAGAAATAATAAAATTGGCAATTGAGGTCAAAATTTGGAGTCGTTAGAAAGTGGGTCGAACGTCGATTCTGAGGGTACCATCGTTTCCGGAAGGGTTGAGAAAGTCGAAATGACTGTACTTGGGGCCTATTTGGGTTCCGAAATAAATTAGGACCGTTTGACTCGAATTAAAGTTACCGGGTCATTTAAAGTGTGTATTATCATTTAAAGATGTGTATTTTCGGATTTAGGCTTAATATGCCTACGGGAGATATTTCTCCAAAAGAGAGAAAGAGAAGAAGGAAAGAAAGAAAGAAGAAGAAAGAAGAAGAGAAAGGAAGGAGAAAGAGGGAGAAAGTAGATTTTCCGGCGGATTCAGACTCTACGAACCCGAGGCAAGTGATTAAACTTGCTAAATAATTGTTGTGTATCATTTATTGCATGATTTGTGGATTGATTTTGGGTTTTAGGTTAAAAATGTTAAAACCTAACTTTTGGGAAAACCTTAGATTTGTAGTGTATATAATGGATTTAGGGTTAGAAACTAGTTTATATGTATTCTAGGATGATTATTGATGTTATATTTGTGATTGGGTTGAAGAGAAATGGAGAGAAAACCATTAAAATGAATTTTGGGTATTTTGGCTTACTAAAAAGTAGCCATTTTCGAGCTTCCAGGTAGGCCGAATCGATTCGGCCCCCTTGCCGAATCGATTCGGAAAGATGCAGTTGCCCAGGTCTTAGTGACCGAATCGATTCGGACTCCAGCCGAATCGATTCGGCCTGAGGCAGAGTCCCAGGTCTGATGACCCGAATCGATTCGCCTTCCTGGCCGAATCGATTCGCTGGGCCGAATCGATTCGGAATAAGCCCGAATCGATTCGGAAACAGGGCTTTTGAGGGGAAGTTTTTCTAGGAAGATTTTCTTCCCGTTTTGTTCGAGGTTATCGATTGGGGATCTCTATAGGAGATATTTGGAGTATGTTTTGGGGACTTATAGAGAGTTTCCCTTACAATAAATTATTGGAGTCATATAGACTTAATTTAAGGATTACCGATTAAAGAATTTAGGTATTCTCTAAGTGGGGAAGCCCACTTTTATTTAGAGACTTTATATGGAGATAATAATTACATTCATATGTACGAATGTCAATAAATTGTAGATAATGGATTTTGGAATCCAATCCCAAATGGGATAACTTTAAAGGTTCTTAAAATGAATTGAACCCTATTATGAAATGATGTTTACACATGCTAGTTAATGTGCATACGGATATAGAAATATCCTTATTAATGGTTGATTTGGGAGATATCTCACACAATGAGAAACGTAAATTGAGGTGTATTAGGATATAGAATATCCTTAACTTATTAGAATTGATAGACAATTCATACTAGAAGCGTCATGAGAGCTTCAATCGAGAATTAGTATAGCGTATACTAAGTGGGGTAAATATGTGAGTTTGAGCGTTAGTATATCGTGAGAGAAATATACTAAACTATGATGTTAATCAATTACGCTAAAGTGCGTATAATGAGAATGAATATATATTGTTTCAGGTATACCTTATAAAATGGTATATCTTTATTATGTGGGATGTATGTATACCTTATATTATGGTGTATATACATGTTAGGCATACCCTCTCCTTGCTATCATTGGGAAGTTTCGTGCGTAGAGGGTGAGCATCCTGACAAATATGCAGGGTGTGGATATTCCCCAGGTCATAGTCGTCCTCTGTGGTCAACAAAATGACATTTATTATATATATATTTATTTTGGGGGTGAGAGGTCGTGGGTATGTGTCGCTCTCACTCGCCGGTTAGGAACTATGACCGCTTCCCGGACGTCGTGTGCGTGAGTAGATCACGAGGTGGGTGTCGTTGAACCCCACCAGGTGACCCCAACTTGCTACGCATATGGGCTGCTGGAAGATGATAGCACGTGAGCCTGCGTCCTTCGAGTTATAGCTCGGTTGGATGGTTATTATTGCTTGTGTTTGTATTTGGGTGTCAAGGGCATAATGGACCTTAATGACCTACATTACCAGGATTAGTGTATCGGGGGGGTTCCTTGTTTGGATTTCGCTTCGGCGAGACGTCCCACGCACGAACCGCAGTGTAATGTTGGAACTTGGGGATAAGTTTAGTCCTTAATGCTCATAATTAATTATATATATAAATCACCTATCCCGACAATCGACAGTGCCAGGAGTAGTGTAACGGGGGGGTTCCTTGTTTGGATTTCGCTTCGGCGAGACGTCCCACGCATGAAACGCCGTGTACTGTTGAGAATTGGGAATATTAATTAATTAAAATTGGGTAATAATCATTTGGGTTACATGCATCTTGCATTGAGGGCATAATGAGCCCCGAGGATCGATACGGTCAGGAGTAGTGTAATCGGGGGGGTTCCTTGTTTGGATTTCGCTTCGGCGAGACGTCCCACGCACGAAACGTAGTGCCGTGTTGAGAACCGGGAGGAGTTTAGTTCTCATCTCTTGATGCTAATAACTCATCTATAATAATTATATATGGTTTCATGCCTTATAAGGGCATTACTAGGATAATATTCTAGTATATGATATTGTTGATGTATTGTGATGGTGTAGACATGATTGGATCATGTAACTTTATATGTTCAACAAATGAACATTATAAAGATAACTATAACGATTTTATTAAAGTTAATATTTATAACTTTTAAGTACGGATTTAAATGTAGAATTTGGGAGATAGGTTAGATGGTTTTACTTAAATACTTTATTTGGGTTTAAGTTAGAATCCTCTTACCTAATTAGAATCGAACATCCATTTGGAGACACGTGCATACGCTTAGTGCGCGCTTTAGATGAGAGGTGAGTTGTATTGTTATGAAGAGTTCGATTCCAACTAAATCATGTAATAATGCATTTATAATTATTATGCATTTTAATACACTTGCTATAAACTGTTTTTCAAACTCGGGTTCTGACCCGTCTATATTTTCCTCCATGCATATATATATTGTATTACTTCAGGTGTTCCTCCGCAAGGACGCCTTTGATATTTCTCCATTCAGGATTTGTGGAGCTGTGGCAGTAGCGGACTGTTGCGGCACTTTGCTTTAGCCGATTCCTATCTATTGTACATCTAGATTAGGATTCAGTTGTATTGAGTTAGTATTCAAGTGTTGTAGATGAACACTTTCATATTTTATTATCGGATTATTGTATTGTCTGTTGCCCGACAGCATATTCGGGTATTTTATTGTTGAGATTTTAATGTACGATGTATTGTACTCTTTCATTATTTGGTGCATGCTCTTTCCACATTATAGTTAGATGTATATTATTGGTTGTGTGCATTATCGGTTTTGTTGTGGTTGTCAAATAAAAGTTTTAAATTTTTGGCAATTCGCACTTTATGATTTCGGGTAGTTAGCCTTATATTACTGTGTTTAGTTGTTGATGTTGAGACTGTACCATCTGAGATACCTGATTTATGTAGTATAGGGCTGGCCACCCGTTATTATTTGGAGCGGGTTGTCACACTTTACTGTATGCACTAGAATATGAAATAGTTTTATATCTGTGACATTTCACGAACAGACAGTAACATTTACTGTGGTAATACTACACAGTATATATATATATACATCCGGGGGATCCAAACCCTCTTTTTTCAAAAATACTTTATATTTAAAGGTTCGCGCTAACGGTATCCAAAATACCACCATTGTTGGAGCTTCAACGACCTTCGTCAGAGCTCCGATTTGGGGTGGGTAAGGGTGGCATGTGGTGCTGCTGGCGCGGACCATTGAAAATAAGAGACTTTTGAATAAATGGGCTTTGGATCCACCGGAGTATCATGGGGTGCCGCTGGCGCGGACCTTTGAAAATAAGATTGGATCAATGGGATAGGGATCATCTGGAGCGCCAATTTCGGGTGAATAGGGGTGGCACAGAACTTTAAAAATTTACGAGTATATTGGATATATATATATGTAAAAATGTCATAGATATTAAACTTTATTGTATACACCAGAAAATGAAATAGTTTTATATTTGTGACATTTTCACAAACAATAACATTTACTGTGATAATATATTTATGAAATAGTTTTATGTATATAACATTTTCACAAACAGTAACATTTACTGAGTTAATATTACATAATATATATATATATATATATATATATATATATATATACACACACACACAAACACACACACACACACACACACACACACACACGGTAGATCCAAACCACTATTTTTTTTCAAAATTACCATATTTTTAAATGTTTACGCTAGCGACATTCAATCCCCACTACTACCCACCCCCATTGTCGGAGCTTCAACGACTTTCATCAGAGCTATGGTTTGGGTTGGTAGTAGTGGCATAGGGTGCTGCTGGTGCGGACCTCTGAAATTAAGAGAATATTAGATAAATGGATTTTGGATCCACCGAAGCTCCGATTTGGGGTGAGTAGGGGTGGCATTGAGTTAGGTTTATATCTATAACATTTTCACAAGCATTAACATTTACTGTGTTCATATAACACAGTATATATATATATATATATATATATATATATATATATATATATATATATATATATATATATATATATATATATATTCAAACCTCTTTTTTCTGATATTATCTTATTTTTAACGGTCCGCGCCAGCGGCATCCAATCCCCACCACCACCCACCCCCTTTATCGGAGCACCAACAACCTTCATCAGAGCTCTGATTTGAGGTAGCATGGGATGCCGCTGTAACATTTTCACAAACAGTAACATTTATTATTTGTGAAAATATTACAGATATAAACCTAATCCAATGCTATCCCTACTCACCTCAAACTGGAGCGCCGGTGTATCCAAACCTCATTTATCCAATATTCTCTTATTTTCTAAGGTCCGCGCCAGCGGCACTCCATGTCACCCCAAATGAGAACTCTGATGAAGGTTGTTGGAGCTCCGATAATTGGGGTTGGTGGTGGTCGGGATTAGATACCGCTAGCGCGGGGCGTTAAAAATAAGACAATATCAGAAAAAAGAGGTTTGGATCCACTGTATATATATATATATATATAATATATATATATATATATATATACACTGTGTTATAACACAGTAAATGTTAACGTTTGTAAAAATATTATCGATATAAACCTAACCCAATGTCACCCCTACTCACCTCAAATCGGAGCGCCAGTGGATCCAAACTCCATTTATCTAATATTCTCTTAATTTCAGAGGTCCGCGCTAGCGGCACCCTATGCTACTACTACCCACCTAAATCATAGCTCTGATGAAAGTCGTTGAAGCCTCGACAATTGGGGTGGGTAGTGGTGGGGATTGAATTTTGCTAGCGTAAACCTTTGAAAATATGGTAATTTAAAAAAAAAAGAAGTTTGGATCTACCGTGTGTGTGTGTGTATATATATATATAAACTCAGTAAATGTTACTGTTTGTGAAAATGTTATATATATAAAACTATTTCATAAATATATTATCACAGTAAATGTTATTGTTTGTGAAAATATCACAAATATAAAACCATTTCATTTTCTGGTGTATACAATAAAGTTTAATATCTATGACATTTTAACAAACTATATATATATATATATATCCAATATGCTCCTATTTTTAAAGTTCTGTGCTACCCGTATTCACCCCAAATTGGCGCTCCAGATGATCCCGATCCCATTTATCCAATCTTATTTTCAAAGGTCCGCGCCAGCGGCCCCCATGATATTTCGGTGGATCCAAAGCCCATTTATTCAAAAGTCTCTTATTTTCAAAGGTCCGCGCCAGCGGTACCACATGCCACCCTTACCCACCCCAAATCGGAGCTCTAGCGAAGGTCGTTGAAGCTCCAATAATGGTGGTAAGGATTGGATACCGCTAGCGCGAACCTTCAAATATAAGGTAATTCTGAAAAAAAGGGTTTGGATCCACCGCATATATATATATATATATATATATATATATATATATATATACTGTGTAGTATTAGCACAGTAAATGTTACTATCTTTTTGTGAAAATGTCGCATATATAAAACTATTTCATATTCTAGTGCATACAGTAAAGTTTACTGTTTGTGTAAATTTTTTTCTTTGGAATTTTATAGCCTTCATGGATCTTGTTTGATAGATCTCGTCGAGCAGATTTCAAAAATAGTAATTTTGTGAAAAACGGATTTGTGAATCAAAAGTTATGATCATTTGAATATTAAAAAAAAAAGTTCAACCACTTATGTAACTTCCTCAAGGAAGTTACGGATTGTTGGTTTTAAAAGGGTAAAATTGGAAAAAAAGTTCCAAAAAATTAGTAATAGGACTTATATGTAATGAAAAAACATGATGGGACTAGAATGTATATAAGAGAGTCTAATAGGATCTAAACGTAAATGCCCCTTTTTTTAATTATAAAAAAACTCAAAATAATAAGAAACTTAAGAAGAAGAAAAAAAAAAGATAGAAAGGAAAGGAAGGAGGGATGCGGCGGGATGAAAAGGACGGTTCATGTAGAACCGCTCGGGTGTATACATCCTAGGCAAACTCAGACCTTTATTATTTTGAAACACAATTGAACTGTCCGGTCACATCCTTGCTTTTTTTCTCGAAACTTTTTTTGGCAGCCGTGTCATTACAATGGACAGTGAACTGTCCGATCACACTCTCCAAGGGGTTGTACTCTCTTTTCACTAAAACTGTATTTCATCTCAAATAAATTTATATTAGTATTTTATAATTTTACATATTTCATAATTGTACTTCCGTGTGTGCAAACAGCCATGGGCAATTGAAAGAGATGGGTTGTTTTGTATGCTTTTAACAGTTAAAAGAATGAAGACGTTAATATTTTTCATAATATTTTTTATATTAGTGTGTTGTATATCACACTTAGTATGCTCAATATATTCCACTTGGGTTGATGAGAAAAGGATACCAAATCTATTTCTTTTAGAAAAATATAGTTACTTTTTGTTGAGTTACTTTACAGTGGTCTTGGAAATAGAGGAAGGCATGATCTGATGGGAGGTAATGTTGGAAAATTGGACTTAAATGGGTATTATAAAGCTGTCCAGATTTTTCTGGACAGATTTTTCAGCAACTTTGAACTCAAATTTAGGTGGGACCCACACTACGAAAATTGTGGGACCATATACGAATGCGTTCACCTCCGCAAGGAGATTAACGTAGTATATTTATATGTCCAATTTCAATAAGTTATGAATGATAATTATGTCCCCAAAGTGACTCACAAAGCAATGAAAGTTAATGAATTTGGTGTGTTTTAACTCTTGTCCCACATTGGAAGAGTAGTGGAATTTTGATGAGTTAATAACACCCCAAGTATGGACTAAGGCTTGGATGCCTTAGGGGTATCCCAACTCTTTGAAGGGGAGATGACCTAAGCTATGCACGGGTTGACTTTCGGTCAAAGGTCCACACGCGAGCGCGCGCGCGTCCGGCCGACTCGGGGCTTGGGCTTGGGCTTGGGCTTGGGCTTATAAAAATTCTTAAATTTTTGGGCCGAATCTAATTAACTTTCTGGGCTTTAATTAATTAATCTTTAATTAACTAATAATCAGTTAATTCCAAGAGTCAGCAGTTAACCAAATTAACTGCTTTGACAGTTAATTTCGGTTTTGACTGTTCCCAATAGTCAAAACATTTTCTATAAATAAAATGTTTCCCCCTCAGTTTTAAACACTGAAAAATAAACCCTCCAAAATTTCGAAAATGCTACTGCATTATTTTCTCTGCCCAGAAAATTCTTTTCTTCATTTCTGCATTACATGTTCTTAGTTGTGTTGAGTACAAAACATAGAAATTGTGTTCGCTGGGATTAGTAATTGTTGTGCTGCTTGATTAATCCGAAAATCCGTTCTATCTTGGGAGACAATTATTCATTAAACTCAAGCACGTTGGAGGAATAATTTTGTCTTAAGGAGACTGTTCAACAGGGCTCGGATTTCTTTCTTATTATTATTATTATTTCTGCAAATTCTAGTAAGTATTTCATTTCTATAATTCTGTTTCAATTCTGTCATTATATTAATTGTTCATAATTCTGTACAATTGTTATTTATAAATAGTAGACATAACAATCTTAAGACAAAATTATAAAGTTCTACTGTTTTTAGTGTACAGAATTTTTTTTTACAGAAATTTATTTGTTGGTAATAAATCTGTTTTGACAGAATAAAATGAATTAATTTACTGCTTTATTGTAGAAATTAGTAAAACAGTTTTGATATAGAAATTAATTTCTATACTGTTTTTATATACTGTTTTAGAAAATAAAATTTTATTTGTGTATTCTTGTTAAAATCTGTTTATGTAAAAATTTTAATCTTAAATTATAATTCTGTTTTGTACTGAATTCTTTTTATTACTAAAAATTAGTGTGACACAGATTTTAAATATTTAATTCTGTTTTTTACAGAATTCTTTTTATTATTAAAAATTAGTGTGACACAGATTTTAAAATTTTAATTATGTTTTGTACGGAATTCTGTTTATATATTATATTTTAATTCTGAATTATTATTTGAATTCTTTTGGAATTCATTTATTGTGAATTATATTTGGAGGAAATTGGTGCACACAATTTTGTATTCTATTTTGATTAAATTCATTATATATGAATTTTATCATTGATAAAAATTCTGTTTTTGTAACAGAAATGGAATCACAAAGTACGAACACTACTCCTACGAAACTGATTATCACCAACACAAATGTGACTGCACCCGTATCTATGCCACACGGGGAGAAACCTGAAAAGTTCATTGGGGCTGACTTCAAACGTTGGCAAGGACAAATGTACTTCTATCTCACTACCTGCCAACTGGGCAGGTTTGTATATGATGATTGCCCCTCTATTCAAGAGGGAGATGACGCTGAAAAGGTTGCTGCTGTCGGTGCTTGGAAGCACTCGGACTACCTATGCCGAAATTATATTTTGGCCTACTTGGACAAGACTTTGTACCATGTCTATTGCACTATCAAAACTTCCAAGGAATTATGGAATTCTTTGGAAAAGAAGTATAAAACTGAAGATGCTGGGATGAAGAAATTTATCGTTGGGCATTTTCTGGACTTCAAAATGGTTGATTCTAAATTTGTGATCTCGCAAGTGCAAGAATTCCAAGTGATCCTCCACGACATTCATGCTGAAGGAATGTCAATTAGTGAAACTTTCCAAGTTGCTGCAATTGTTGAAAAGTTGCCACCTTCTTGGACTTTGTTCAAAAACTATCTCAAGCACAAGCGTAAGGAGATGAATTTGGAGGAGTTGGTGGTCCGGCTAAGAATCGAAGAAGACAACCGTGAGTCTCAAAAGAAAAGTGGGAAGAATTCGATGGAAACAAAGGTCCATGTCGTTGAAGGTCCTAAAAAGAACAAACGAAAGTATGATGGGGAAGGCACTTCCAAACATAACAAGAAAAAGTTCAAAGAAAAATGCTACAATTGTGGTAAACCGGGACACCGCTCAAGTGAGTGTCGTAAGCCTAAGAAGCAAAATAAAATAACTCTCAAGCAAATGTGACTGAGGGTGAGAATATCACCAATGATTTGGTGGATATGAATCTTTCTGCCGTTGTCTCTGAATGTAACTTGGTTGGAAATACCAAGGAATGGTGGGTGGACACTGGAGCCACACGACACATTTGTGCAAACAAATGGATGTACTCCACCTATAAACCTTTGCGAAATGAGGAGAACCTTTTTATGGGAAATTCTTCCACTTCTAAGGTGGTGGGACAAGGAAAGATTGCTTTGAAAATGACTTCTGGAAAGGAACTTACTCTCAACAATGTTCTTCACGTGCCTGATATCCGAAAGAATCTGATTTCTGGATCTCTCCTTACTAAGAATGGTTTCAAGCTTGTGTTTGTGTCTGATCGCTTTGTGTTATCTAAAAATGACATGTATGTAGGAAAGGGCTACCTAAATGAGGGGCTCTTTAAACTGAATGTTCTTACTGTAACCCCTAAAACATATGTTTCAATGAATGAAGTTGCTAGTTCTTCTTACTTGATTGAGTCATCTAATATTTGGCATGCTAGATTAGGACATGTTAATTTTGATACATTGCGTAGATTAATTAACTTGGAATTTTTGCCAAAATTCAATATTGATAAAAATCATAAATGTGAAATTTGTGTGGAATCTAAATTAGCTAGATTACCTTTCCATTCTATTGAAAGGATAACTGAACCTTTAGATTTAATTCACACCGATATTTATGATTTAAAATTTGTTCAAACTAGAGGTGGGAAAAATTATTTTATTACTTTTATTGACGATTGCACAAAATATTTCTATGTATATTTGTTACATAGTAAAGATGAGGCTATTAATGCGTTTAAACAATATAAAAATGAAGCTGAGAATCAATTAAGCAAAACGATAAAGGCTATTAGAAGTGATAGAGGAGGTGAATATGAATATCCATTTGAGGAATTTTGTTCTGAAAATGGGATTATTCATCAAATAACCGCTCCTTATTCTTCTCAATCGAATGGTGTTGCTGAACGCAAAAACCGTACTTTGAAAGAAATGATGAACTCAATGTTATTAAGTTCAGGAGCTCCACAAAATTTGTGGGGGGGGAGCCTTACTTTCTGCTAATTACATTCTCAATAAAGTACCTCACAAAAAGACTCACAAGACACCTTATGAATTATGGAAAGGTCGAAGACCTTCCTATAAATATTTACGAGTGTGGGGGTGCTTAGCTAAAGTGATGGTTCCTAAACCTAAAAAGGTAAGAATAGGGCCAAAAACCGTGGATTGTGTATTCATCGGTTATGCTACTAATAGCACTGCATATCGATTTCTAGTTTGTAAATCTGACATTTCGGACATTAATGTAAATACGGTTATTGAATCGAGGGATACTTCATTTTTTGAAAATGAATTCCCGTATAACATGACCCGAGAATTTGGTCCTTCTAAAAGGACAAATCAAGCTACTACAAGTGTTACTCATCAACCTATTGAATCAATAGAGGATGAACCAAGACGTAGTAAAAGAGCTAAAACCTCGACTTCTTTCGGTCCGGATTTTCTAACATATTTGTTAGAAAATTAACCTCAATCGTACATAGAAGCTATATCCTTACCCGATGCTTCCAATTGGAAAGAAGCAATAAATAGTGAAATTGAATCCATATTACAAAATCATACATGGGAACTAGTGGATCTTCCACCAGATTCAAAACCGTTAGGTTATAAATGGATATTCAAAAAGAAATTGAAGGCCGATGGATCAATTGATAAATATAAATCTAGACTTGTAGCTAAAGGCTATAGGCAAAAGGAAGGGTTGGATTACTTCGACACATATTCATCGGTAACAAGAATAACGTCCATTCGGATGTTAATAGCAATAGCTGCTATTAATGGACTTGAAATACATCAAATGGATGTAAAAACTGCATTCTTAAACGGTGAACTAGACGAGGAGATTTATATGGAGCAACCTGAAGGGTTCAAAGCTCCCGAACAAGAAGGAAAAGTATGTAAGCTTGTTAAATCACTATATGGATTAAAACAAGCACCTAAGCAATGGCATGAAAATTTTGATAATGCGATGTTATCAAATGGTTTCAAAATTAATGAATGCGATAAATGTGTTTACTTTAAATACATTCATAATGGATATGTCATTGTATGCCTTTATGTTGATGATATGCTTATCATGGGTAGTAACTTGGAAATTGTCAAAACTACAAAACAAATGTTGAGTAGTAGATTTGACATGAAAGATATGGGAATCGCCGATGTTATATTAGGAATTAAAATTTCTAGAACATCGGATGGACTTATATTATCTCAATCTCATTACATAGAGAAAGTACTTGAAAAATTCAAGAAGTATGATATTAGTCCTACCAAGACACCTGTAGATGTAAATTTACATCTAGCAAGAAATAATGGTGAAAGCATATCTCAACTAGAATATTCTCGTATTATTGGCAGTTTAATGTATATCATGAACTGTACGCGACCGGACATAGCATACTCAATAAGTAAGCTAAGTCGATTTACGAGTAATCCACGAAGAGATCACTGGAAAGCAATATTGAGAGTTTTGGGTTATTTAAAATATACTCAAAACTATGGATTGCATTACTCAAAATATCCAGTTGTTCTTTAAGGACATTGCGATGCAAATTGGATATCTGATACAAAAGACTCTAAGTCTACGAGTGGGTATGTGTTTACCCTCGGAGGTGCAGCCGTATCTTGGAAATCCTCAAAACGAACGTGCATTGCTAGATCGACAATTGAATCTGAATTCATTGCACTAGACAAAGCTAGAGAAGAAGATGAATGGCTTCGAAATTTCTTAGAGGATGTTCCAAATTGGTCTAAACCTGTGCCCGCAATATGTATACATTGCGATAGCCAATTTGCGATTGAAAGGGCACAAAATCACATGTATAACGGAAAATCACGACATATTCGTCGTCGACACAATACCATTAGACAACTTCTCTCAAACGGAATTATCTCAATTGACTATGTAAAGTCAAAAGATAATATATCGGATCCACTAACGAAAGGTTTAAACCGAGAGCAAGTTGAAAGATCATCGAGAGGAATGGGTTTAAAGCCTATAAATAAATAAGAATCAATATAGTGGCAACCCAACCTAGCTGACTGGAGATCCCAAGATCTAGGTTCAATGGGCAAACCGAACTACGTTGTATTCAGTAAGCACTGGAGGATATATCATCCTATCCATTCCAAAGATGAGACTGTGCATATCTGCCGCGAAATTAGGATAAGTTATGCTTTTAATGACATCTATATCTTAGTACGTCTAAGTGGGGTATTGCAGAATACTCTTTATGGAAGTCACCTACGTGAGTAAGAAGGGGGCCACTTCTATGAGAATAATGAAAGGCATATTCTCTAAAATACTTGCGGAACCAAGTGGTGTTCACGGCCAAAATGAACACAAACGTGAGAACCAACTGTGTTGAAGAATTGTTGTGTGAATACTGTTGTCTAGGTTTACAAAAATGGTTGACGGTTCAAGGACGTGAAGTCTACTGATTAACCAAGTAAATCCGATAGTATATCACTAAGGAAAGTTCAAGGCCACTAGGCTACTTCTCCCGATGCAATAAGTCTTCAGTTTTACTCAACCTGTGTCTGCATCTGCATCAGCATCTGTTTTGTTTTATTTATAGCGATATATCATTCATGTGGGGGATTGTTGGAAAATTGGACTTAAATGGGTATTATAAAGCTGTCCAGATTTTTCTGGACAGATTTTTGAGCAACTTTGAGCTCAAATTTAGGTGGGACCCACACTACGAAAATTGTGGGACCATATACGAATGCGTTCACCTCCGCAAGGAGATTAACGTAGTATATTTATATGTCCAATTTCAATAAGTTATGAATGATAATTATGTCCCCAAAGTGACTCATAAAGCAATGAAAGTTAATGAATTTGGTGTGTTTTAACTCTTGTCCCACATTAGAAGAGTAGTGGAATTTTGATGAGTTAATAACACCCCAAGTATGGACTAAGGCTGGGATTCCTTGGGGGTATCCCAACTCTTTGAAGGGGAGATGACCTAAGCTATGCACGGATTGACTTTCGGTCAAAAGTCCACACGCGCGCGTCCGTCCGTCCGGCTGGCTCGGCTCGGGCTTGGGCTTGGGCTTATAAAAATTCTTAAATTTTTGGGCCGAATCTAATTAACTTTCTGGGCTTTAATTAATTAATTACGGAATTAATTAATCTTTAATTAACTGATAATCAGTTAATTCCAAGAGTCAGCAGTTAACCAAATTAACTGCTTTGACAGTTAATTTCGGTTTTGAGTGTTCCCAACAGTCAAAACATTTACTATAAATAAAATGTTTCCCCCTCAGTTTTAAACACTGAAAAATAAACCCTCCAAAATTCCGAAAATGCTACTTCATTATTTCCTCTGCCCAGAAAATTATTTTCTTCATTTCTGCATTACATCTTCTTGGTTGTGTTGAGTACAAAACATAGAAATTGTGTTAGCTGGGATTAGTCATTGCTGTGCTGCTTGATTAATCCGAAAATCCATTCTATCTTGGGAGACAATTATTCATTAAACTCAAGCACGTTGGAGGAATAATTTTGTCTTAAGGAGACTGTTCAACAGGGCTCGGATTTCTTTCTTATTATTATTATTATTTCTGCAAATTCTAGTAAGTATTTCATTTCTATAATTCTGTTTCAATTCTGTCATTATATTAATTGTTCATAATTCTGTACAATTGTTATTTACAAATAGTAAACATAACAGGTAATAAATATATGGATTCTAACAATATAGGTTTCTTTTTTGCTAATTGGTTAGAATAAATATTTATGTTTTGGTTCCTACTAGATAGGTGTAGACAATGAAAATACAAAGTTTTTAGCATATGCCATTTTTAGACTTACATTAAGTATAATATAGAGGAATTGCTCCTGCTATATTAGTTTTGCTACACCCTTAAGCACGATAATTTGTTAACTTCTTTACAGTTTAAAAGTTGGTTTCTTGAAATTAAATACTCCATTCACATGTTCGATTTAGAGAAACGCAAGAGAGAACATCTAATTGTTTTGGATTTTGTGTGAATATATATCAAATGCATATCTCATTTTCATAAAAATGGGTGTTTAATTTTTTTGTTCACACTTTTCATAATTAGATTTGTACCCATGTGTATAAGGTACAAGCGGGTTGATGCACACGATGGGTCTTAAGTCTAATGTTCTAAAATTGGAGAGTTATTTTTTTTTGTGAACTGTTGATGTACAAGTTCTTATTCTCATTGCATATCAAAATGTGCTAACTTTGGCAGTTGGCCTAATTTGCCAAAGTTTTTGTTCAAATTTTTTTATTAACGCAAGGACAATAAATATTAAAAAAGAAAGGGTGTGTCATTGTTCTGTGTGAGGAGAAAAACCCATTTTTATATCTGTCTTCTAATTTTGGTTGCTATTTAATTATTGAGTGAGTTTATTCCCTTCCCAACTTCCATTTTAAGCACTCCACTCGGTCGTCATATTTTTTTTTTATAAAAAATAATATATGTTATTGCTTCCACATATTTTTTAAAGAAAAGCATGTAGTTTCTCATCATCTCAAACGGGGATGGTGGTGTTTTTTTCTTAACTGGGTGGCCTCGATTGGTAAATCTATAATTTATTGCTGCCCAAGGGTATAGGACTTTAGGCTAAAGTACACAATCTTGCTAAACACCTTCCACCTACTTGACGCCTTAAACTTTTATAGCTATATGTACTAACATTTTTTATTTTAGTTTTTTTATAGAAGGAAGATCTTCATTTTTTCCTTATGCCTTTTTTTAATCCAAATGACCATAGCCTTTAGTTTTCATTGTTTTCACGCCCTGCTACTATAGGTTTGGGGAATTTAATGTGGGGTTAATTTATATGGAGTGAAATAATTTATTTTTGTTTTATTTATTTTGTTTCTTAAATTTTCATTTTTGTTTTTAGAGGTGAAGTAGATTTATTTTTGATAGGCGTAAAATTTTTGCAACTATAGTCTTGCTCTTAATAATATTTAATACTTTTTTTTGCCTTTTGAGTTTGTAAAATTTGGTGTTACTTTTTTAAAAGTTGATATATTGGGTTTTCGTGACATTTATTAAATAATTTGTAGTACAAGTTGTGTTAGGTGCCTGTGTCTGTTTGATTACATATAGTTTATAATGCTATGGTTGGATTTTCATAATCCATTTTTATATCCTCCTTGCCCGTGTATCAATTATTTTTCAATGCGATTATTTATTTTTCATGTAGTTTATTTATTGAGCGTTCATATTGTTTTTGTGACCGAAAATTTAAAGCCATTTTGAAGATAACTATTATTGATGTGTTTCAAATTATTCAAAATAATTACTATATCAACGGAAGGAACATGATTACCATCATGAATATTTTCATAAACTTTATAACTAAAGACGTGTTACATCCCCGTGCATCGCACGGGTTACCCCTAGTATATATATATATAACAACACTTTTGTACATTAAATATAAATGAACTCACTGTCTTTCAAAGACTCGCCTAATACAACACCTTCGTAGGCAAATGTACAAGCTCGCATACATTGAGCATAATTGTTTTGTACATAAAAGATAACAGTTTTTTCCTTAATAATTAAAATCCTAGTCCAGTACAACTTCTTGTACGTAAGAGTACAAACTTACATACATTGTATGTACAGTGTTTATTTAACTCTTTTTACATTTTGTCAAAGCCTGGTCCTTTTTTAGCACCCTGTATGCAATGGAACAACTTTGTATACACTATATATATTTGTTTGTACCTAAAATAAACCCACTCACGATAGTAATTATAGACTGGTCGATTTACAACACCTTATATACGAAGTTGCAACTTTGTATATATTGCCTAAATTTGTAATGTACATAAAATATACACAACTCACCACAAAGACGAACCCATTGATCTTCGGGCATCATGTATGCAAGTGGTATAACATTTCATACATTGTATATGTTAATATATTGTACCAAACATTTTCTCTACATCTCATATTGTACAGGACCTCTGGCCGATACTAGCAACCTTACGAAAATCCCAACCATTTCAAACTTCCCATTGTTGAGTTTTTAATCGCACGGTTGAATCCCCGTCTGACCAGATGATTGAATCCCCATTAGATAGCATGGTTGAAATACCCCTTTTACTTCATGGTTGAAAATCTTCATGTCATGATTACTATGTTGCGACACCTATCCAACTAAAAGCCATCCATATTAACACATGTCCCGATATATCCACGACTCGATTGATTAGGGATTCAACTACACGATCGATGCCCTCATTAAGGATTTTATAAAATGGACCCCATCGCACTAACAAAAAGTCTCCAAAACCCAACACTAATTCAATTTTATAAAATCTTTTCTCCCCAAAGATTGGGCTCGAGACTCTTTTCTAAAGAACTGGCTTTCGAAAGAGATGTTCTAAAAGTGGTTTTCAGAAAATAAAAAAGCATCATTACCCCGTGGAAATTCGACAATCCAAAGTCCCTTGATCGAATCTCTGCCCGATAATACGACCACTTCCTTCTGAATATTGGGATATATAAATGTACATATCTTCATAGTAATATATTTTGGCATCCGCTGGGGGACCGAGTATGCTTTTTACAGCGTTTACATATATGTTAGTTAATGCTAATCAAAACTAGTACAACTAATTATGATATGAAAAAACACTTTTCGAAATCGTTTTCAAGAAAGTGTCAATAAACAATGTTACTCCAAACTCTTTGTTAAAACCAAAGTCAAAATTCCGAATACTCTTCGCCAATTCTCCCAGAAAAGATTCATGTCCCAAACGACGGAACCCATGAATCTATGTTTTCATGGAATACTTATCAGACACCTATCTTTGATTACGTATTTTTAACATGCGAGTATAAATAATCTGGCTCATTATGGAAATTCTATACTAAGGACAAGGCTCCTTAAATACCATAATGTTATAGAGTTTTACCTGGTATCCCATAGCCCACACACGTAAATAAATCCCCCTATTGGAACTATGTAGGCTTAGATCCTAGGACTCCCCGAGTACGTAAGTTTAATATCAAGATACACTAGTGATCTCAGGCCTTATAATACGTCTATCAGCATAATATCTTTACTTCCATCTCTAATACAAGTCCCCATACCTGTATCCCACAGGTGCCAAACAAGATATCCAATGCATCCATTCACAACTCTGAAAGCTAAGTCCCTGTACCTGCACACACATCGTGTTTGAACACATTCCATGCGGCACACCACATAACGAACTACGTAGGCTTTGATCCTATGTCTTTATGGGTATGTAGGCACAATAACGAGGCTTCCCTCGTGAGCAGAAGCCTCCTCAATATGTCTTTTTATATATTTCTCTAAACATATCGTCACATCTCTCACCATGACTTCTCATAACCAATGAGATACCAAATTATCTCAAACCGCGACTTCTCGTTCTCATCCACACAACTCAAATGCATGCACACAAACTCAATCAAACTTTATAGGCTTTAATATCATGACTACACGAGTATGTAGCGGTAATACCGAGTCCCTCTCGTGAGAAAAATCCTTGATAATATATCACTTTATATGTTGTCCCCACAGAGATGCTTCCATCTCATAACTTACCCTTTTATCCACATCTTACATCTTGCAAGAGACGTCAAAGTATCTCACACCGCAATTTCTCATGCTAAACATACACGCATTAAAAACCTCTCCTTACACAAGTCGAGTCAGCTCGCTCATGTATACACATATACTAACGACCATTTGTTACCAGAATACATATTCACACACAAGCACTATCGAACCCCCATAGGGATCACAGTAACAAGTGCACGCTGATCGACGCATCACGCCTCCCCTATGCACAAGACATTGCAACAATCGCACCGCGATCTCCCTCAATTAATCACGTTTTGGGCCCATAACACCAAACATAACTAACAATATTAGGTTTAGGTGTATTTATTAGTCTTGAGTGTAAGTTAACTATTTTAAGACAAAGACAAAGCATCGAGACATTGGATTATTAGACTGAACACTTTCATTAGAGTGGAGGTTATGCATGGCTATTAGGTTTTTATAATAACTTAAGTTATTTTGGAGTTACGAGTTGACACGAAAACTTATTTTTAGAATTTCTTTTTTTGAATAATTATATGGATTTTTGGTAATTTCATAACAAATTTTTTCTTTCAGGACACCGTTAAACAAAGTTTATATCTTTAGAGGGTTTTCCTTTATATGAAGAAGTCATCGTATGATAAGTGTTTCGTACAAGGATTTGTCGTGCCACGTGAAATTTCTTACTGTAGTTGAAATTTATTTCAAAATTCCTTGTAGGAAAACCAGACTTTATATGAAATTTTCTATTCAAACAAGGAACATTTTTTTCAGGAGTGAGATCCTTTTAGAAAATGTGGTTAATGAACCATCTATATTTAGAAATGTTTAAATGACTTCGTAAAATACAATAAACCAAATGTGGGGCACAGCTTTGCAAAACCCAAGTGTTGATTTTGAGAGAATTTTCATGAGAGTTGAAATCTTTTCAATCCTAAGACTACAAGAAAGCTTTCGATTTATAAATTCTTTCAGTTCTTATTTGAATCTATCAGCACGAATGATCGTGCGTGTTGAATAGTACAAGAGTACGTGTGGGAAAATCGCGCTCCCAGTTGAGAGTAAGTTGCAGCCGACTGTGATAGCCTATCTAAAAAAATACCGGGTGATCAATCCTATATCAAATTAAACATTAATCTCATTTGGTTCATTCTTTGCATCACTGTTGAAAACTTTTTAAAACTTACTAACCACCTAGTATTCAAAAGACATGGTGTCAAATTTTATCTTTTTATGAAACATCACTAACAATAAGCGAACAAATATATAATTAACCATTCACACAATCACGGAATCAAACAATACAGACAATGAATAAATATACACTTTGTCGAGAAAACCACCAACTACAAACCAAATACAAAAATATAACTACAAGAATGATAAAATGAGTACATTGTCTGGCTGGAACAAAAGAAATAACTAGGGCGATATACCACTACACCAAATCTGCCCATTTGTCAAGGTCATTGACCTTGACAAATTCACCTTGTCAAGGTCAATGACCGTGACATTTCGAGGCGAGACAACTTTTTTTGTCACGGTCAATGACCTTGACATAAAACTCGCGTTTTGTGTCACGGTCGTGTCACAGTCATTGACCTTGACACGTTTGTCACGGTTATAAACCGTGACAAAACCGTGGCCCTTTTTAAAAAAAATTGTCACGGTGATTGACCGTGACAAGTCCGCGACAAATGTTGTCAAGGGCTTGTCACGGTCAATGACCGTGACAATTCTGGGCAGAATTGAAAAAAAATCTGCTGGGCAGTATGGCCACCGCCACTGCCCAGCAGTATATTTGTACCTGTTATAACAACGTTGTACCAGTTCCAAACATCATATATCCAACACAAACTAAAGATAATGCAAATATATATTCATGACAGTATAATCCAAATTTTCAAAGTAAAAATAATATACATGACGATATAATCCAAATATAATTAAAATAGACAAACTTAAAAATAATGTTACTACATGTCTTGGGTAAATGTGAGGAGGTGAGTAGGCCACACGACATACGAATTGACGCACCCACTAATATATGTCGTGCCGCATTGTTCGCGCAACCACAGTAGGGAGTTCTCCTTCCCGGGTATAACATGCATGACGAGCACCCTGGACTCCATCCCTTGAAGCACACGTCCATGGACTATTCCACCCTCGATGATATTCGGGTCCCTCAACCCCCGCCCTATCCGCTGGCCATCAAATATGTCCAATATGAACACGCTCGGCCAACCAATCGTCGATAATGGTCTGTTGGAGGGCGTCAAATAGGGAAGTGGATCGTCGAGGTCCACATCCTCGTCATCCTGTGCCTCGTCCTCCCGCACCTCCTCGTCCTCCCGCACCTCCTCCTCCACCGCCTTCTCCTTCCCTTTCCCTTTACCTTTCTCTTTACGGTCTCCACCCAACGTACGCTTCATGAATGCGTACATATCTTGGACCGTCCCTCCAAACGGGACAGCTTCGCGCCGTGTGAATCCACCGTTCGAGCCAACCCGGTGTCGCTCGTCTCCAATCCGATGATCCTAGATTTGGCCACCCGCGAGCTCACTCCCCTTGTCCTCCCCTTGCGATCAGAGCCAAGCACTTGGCTGAGTGCGTCTGTGGACAAAGATGCCTTGTCGGCATCAGACTGCGACGCATGCACTTCCTTAAGCTTTGCCTGAAACGACAAAAAGCACATGATTAGTAAAATAAGTAAACTAAAAAATTATAACGTAATTAATAATAATTAAACTGTCGGATTACTTACAATCGTGGCCGCGACGCTCGGGGACACCTCCTTGTCCTTCCCCTTCTTCGTCCGAAGAGCCACATAAGTATCGAGCCTATGTGGCTTACCCCCTGGCCCACTCCCTACCCCCTGAAATAAAATAAAGTAAAGTAAAATTAGTATCGGACCCGCAAAGTAAAATAATATCCAATAATATATTTCTGTAGTTATAGATAAATTAAATATTACCTTCATCCTATGCTCCACCTCAGCGTAAGAGGTCCGGCCGGAGTAGTGCACGTCCGTCTTTTTAGCCCGATTTTCCCTCCCCGATTGGCGAGATGCCAATTGTCGATCCTCGATCTCATTGTCAATGAACTTTTGCCATTGTGCCAATGAGATCGGCTCCTTGGGCGGGACGGATTCGCGCCATTGTAAAATGGTCTCTCGTGTTTTTCCAAAGTACCGTGTCCGCATATTTTTTTTCCACGTCTTGTGTTGCTCCCTCAACTGCTCGAAGACGGAATCGCGTAGCTTTGGATCCAAGTTGAATTGTTCTTGTCCAACAAATACAATGTTAGTTGTGAATAAATATAAATATATATATAAATATAAATATAAATATAAATATAAATATAAATATAAATTGAAATTGAAATTGAAATATTCATATAAATATTACCTGTAGTGCCGCCCAAACAGCTAACTTGAGCTCATACGGCACCTCCTTCCAACTCATAAACCCCGGGCCGATGACCGTCTTTAGCAGCTCGAGGGATCTCGCTAAAAGCTCCGACTTGTTTTCGACGGTAATCCCAAATTTTCCATATTTGGGGAGCCTAGGAGCGGAGGAGCCCTCGTCGCCTCCGCTACCACCGAACCCAGACGACGACATCATCATAAACAGCATCATCATCTTCGCCCTAACATCTGAAGGAGACATTTTTGCTGTAAAAAAAATGTTATTAGTACAGATAAAAAAAATGTTATTAGTACAGATAAAAAAATGGCTTACCCCCGCCACACGCACACACACACGCACACACACACCACACGCACACACACACACGCACACACACACACGCACACACACACACACACACGCACACTACCAAGTTTTGACGACACGGGTCTCTAGAAAGAAAAACAAGCATTTCCAAATTAATATGTCCTCTTTCTTGTTTATTTTGGGAGTGTTTCATTGCAAATATATTATAGGGGGGATAATGACACCCCCTCCATTTTTTCAACTCTTTAATCAAAACATCCCTATAGTGTATCTACATTAAATATTATTTTCTATATTGCGTATATTTGGATTTAGACTTTTTTTAAAAATTGGTACTTTGCCCTGATTCTATATAATTGAGTATATTTGGATTATGTTACTGATACGAGGTCCAAAACGGAGTATTGGTTTTGTTTGACTGATTTTTTACTTCTTACACTGGTTGGATAGTCTTATAAATAAAGGGAACTTTGTCCAATTCTTTTTAAATTGTTTACGCATTTGTATTGTAAAATGAATTTTATGACTTAAATTTAGACGATTCAATACTTTGAAAATCTACACGTAAGTGCCTTTATTGGAAAATTTTATCGTTTCGCGATTACGTACTTTCGAAATTTTCGCTGTTTTACAATTACAACTTTCAAAATTTTCATCGTTTTGGGGTTTTGTACTTTGGATATTTTTGTCGTGCCTTCAAGAACGGGCATTTCGCTAGTATATGTATATATGATAGAAACCTTTTTAAAATTTCATATTTGTATAGATTTTCATAAAGTTGCAAACACTTTCGGTTTAATTTCACTAAACCTACTCAAAATTAAAGTTCTTCTTGTCCCATTATAATGTGAGATTTGAATTGTTTTGGAATGTTATCATACTAACTTTCACTATCATTTTGGTAAATGTTTTGACTAAAATTAAAATTATACAAACTCATAATGGGGTATTTAGTCATGGTTCATATGACATTACTTTCAACTTCTTTCCAATTTAGTTAATTATTTATATACATTGTTAGGTCACATTTTTTTATATGCTTAGATCACATGTGGTGTTATAAGACCTCTTTAATTTCATTATATTACATTCACAAATATGAATTATTTGTCCATTTTAATTTCAATACATATACAGGTGATTCATGTAAGATGGTCATAGAAAGAACTATAGGTTTCACATTTAATTTTTCTAAAGTTAATGGAAATTTATTTTTGTTTAATTTGTGTCATACGTTATTTACGTTCTCCTATATATCATACTACTACACACACACACACACCCCACCCCACCACACACCACCACACACACACACACACCCCACCCCACCCCACCCCCTGCCCCCCTCCACCACCACACACCACCACACACACACACACACACACCCCACCCCACCCCACCCCCTCCCCCACCACACACCACCACACACACACACACACCCCACCCCTAACCACCCCCTGCCCCACCCCTCCACCACCCCCTCCCTCACCACACACCACCACACACACACACACACCCCCCACCCCACCCCACCCCACCCCCTCCCCCACCACACACCACCACACACACACACACACCCCACCCCTAACCACGCCCTGCCCCACCCCTCCACCACCCCCTCCCTCACCACACACCACCACACACACACACACACACCCCACTCCACCCCCTCCCCCACCACACACACACACCCCACCCCACCCTCCACCACCCCCTCCCCCACCCTGCCCCACCACCCCCTCCACCACCACACACACACACACACACACACACACCCCACCCCCTCCCCCACCACACACCACCACACACACACACACACACACACACACACACACACCCCACCCCACCCTCCACCACTCCCTCCCCCACCCTGCCCCACCACCCCCTCCACCACCCCCTCCACCACCACACACACACACACACACACACACCCCACCCCCTCCCCCACCACACACCACCACACACACACACACACACACACACCCCACCCCACCCTCCACCACCCCCTCTCCCACCCTGCCCCACCCCGCCCCATCCCCCACCCCCTGCCCCCCTCCACGCACACACATACACACATATATTTATACACATACACACAAATATACACACAAATATATATATAAATGAAAGAGAGAGAGAGAGAGAAAATGTACCTGAAAGTAGAGAGAGAGAGAGAGAGAGAGAGCAGCGTCGAGAGAGAGAGAGAAATGGAGGGAACGGCGCGGGAGGGAAAAAAGAAGGGGGATAGGGTTTTTGCTGCGAACATTGTCACGGTCGTGTCAAGGTCTTTGACCGTGACACGAATTGTCACGGTCATTAACCGTGACACGACCGTGACAATTAAATTTGTCACGGTCGTGCCACGGTCAATGACCGTGACAATTTTTTGTCACAGTCGTGTCAAGGTCAATGACCGTGACATAAAACGCGTGTTTTTTTGTCACGGTCAATGACCTTGACAAGGCTGGCCGGCTGAAAGGTGACAATTTGCCCATTTTGGTGTAGTGTACCCCAAAAGAAATACTGACTGCATCCTACTCTATAAATGAAATGAATGAAGCGGCCAAGCCAAAGTCCTGTAATATACACATATATCGCAGCTGCGTAGCCCTGGAATAGAAAACAATTCTTGCATCCCTGTGGCTGGACACCTAAAAAGTTTTGAAAATATTTTATAGCAAGGGTTAGAACCTAAAACATTTTGAAAATATTTAGCAAGTGAATTAAATTACAGGTAATTTAAATGTTCTTCATAGTTAAGATAGTGTCGCACTCCCTTGAGGACTGGCACACCCCTCAACTATTGTGCACGCCTAACGCCTTTTCTATATAACCCACCTAGTCACCTACGCCGTAAATAGTTCTCGATAATACCCTTCCAGAAACACTACTCTACCCCAAGTATTTTTAATATATGATTTATAAGTTATTTATCACATTAACTTATTTAATAATTTCTCATTTCGAACCATATAACATTGTCACAGTTTATATATCATCACTACAATTCAACACATGTATTTTACCTGTATATTTATTCTCACCATATATACATATCATCTATTTACAACATTCACACACATGCTGTAAATATATATAACCATCCTCCCGAGTAGGCACTCACCGGATGTTCTTTAAAATTCTATCATCCTCAGGTACACTCATCCACCCAGACCCCTGACACGGTTATCTCCCGAAATCAGTAAAAATAACATAAACGCATTGGAGGCGGCCATAGGTTTCCCTGGAATGAGATCGAATTATACCCAAAGAGTCTTATTCTTGATTTCGAACGCGATGAGATGGGGACTATACTTACCCTGCTCCTCCAGCCAGGGGATTCACCCAGATCGCGCAACCTCCCATGATAGCACTAGAGGGGTATGCTTTCTTATAAATATTATTCACATAAATATTTATAAATCACACAAATATATATACTACACAATAGCGCAAATATATATTTAATTATATTCAGGCTACCAGCGCACAATTACCTTAACACGAGCCTAATAGTCCTAAGTCTATACAACAAATGGATATTGTAATAATTACCACAATTATTTATTTATTACACAAGTTGTGGCACCCAACTAAATTATCCGTACTTGCACCTACCGCCCAAAATCTCGTCCTATAGAGCTTATTCCTCAAATTTCACATATTAAGATTAACACCCTTTTTATCTTAAATGATTTGTAATTTATTATATAACCCTATAATAAATTAATTCGGCTATACCCGTGCCTAAGCTCTCGTATCACTAGCCCCAAAATTATACCTGAGCCACTACCTCGGCTCAATTAAATTAATTATACACTAATTAATTTTAATATTTGGGTGTCACTCAACCAATATACCAAGACTCGCTCACTTGGCCCTAAAATAAAATAGACACAAATCATTATTCAAATCTCCTTTCCATAAGTCTTGAACACTTAATATTTAAGGTTCTTAAATTTTCAAATTTAAACCATGATTTCTTCCTTTTGGGACTTACAGCCTAATTGCCCTTTTGACATTCATCCACAATTAAGCCCATATCTATAGCCACCCAAAACTAAAGCCCTAATATAGTAACCCAAAGATTATCCCAGCGCTAAAACAGGGAAATAAGGTAAATTGCAGCTGAGAAGTAATCTCGCTCAAATGACTTGGTTGTGGTTTGAACGACGTCGGTCGTCGCTCGAACGGAAAGGCAGGTCATTCGAACCACCCTACTTTTCTCTCTCCTCTTTCTTCATCTTAAAATTTATCCGCCATTGCTACCACTTACAACCCAGAATCCCTTCTCATTTTTACAGCACAGTTATTCACATATAAAAAATCCTAAGATTTTAAAACCCTAAATCTTAATAATAACTCCCACTGATTTAAGGCTTAATAATTTCAACATCTCAATTTCTCAACAGATTTAACATCAAACTCTAATTAACCCAGATTCATTGTTAAATTAACCCAAGAAAATGTTTTATAGCTTCCACACCCTCTCACATTTAGGGTTTAATAACTCAATTCCGTTTTTAGATTTGTAAGCTTTATAAAAAGGGCCGAAACACTCTTATATGGGCTCAATTATGCCTAAAAATACCACGAGTCCCATTTACTATCTATGGGTACTCTTTTCCAACTATTTTGACCCATCCGAACTCAACCGTGCACTCAGAATTGCCATCCGAATTAATTTATAACATTCTCTAATTTTTTACCTAAAAAATGTGACACAAAAATAATCTGAATAATTAAGTTCCAATTCGCCAAATTAAATAGATCCTCTGATTTAAAAAATTTCCCAAATCATGAATTTAATTCCTCCCAATAAAATAAATTATTTTTCTCCCAAAAATAATTAAATTAAAGGTCCTTGAATTTAGGGGTGTTACATATTTTCCCCTTACAATGAAATTTCGTCCTCGAAATTCAGATAAGCACGGTACTCCCAGTCACGACTAGCTCCTTAATCAATTACCTTTAAGATTACTACACATTTTTCTTAAGAGAATATAGTTAACCAGAGCGTCCATACACCATGTACTCGTGCTTAATCGCACAAATAATACCCGACTTTACCAGCATTAAACCATAATATAATTTTGATCCCATACTTATAACACCCCAAAAACCCTTCTCTCGGCATAAAAGTATACATATCCATTCTTCTGCTAAAAAGGACGACATACATTATCGGGCCCTTACTATCTCTAGTTTCCTTATGCGAAAATAAATTCCGAGCTATATCTCCTCGCTCGACAATAAGTCCAACCACCCTGAATTACATCAGTAATGCCCCTACTCCCCAGGGTTTCAATTAACAATATTAATATATTAATATGTAACACATCATAATCATATACACTCATATATATACCCTAAACCTTATCTCAGGTGATACCTATAACTATTCACTATAGTCCCAAACTATCGCTAACCAGTCAAAACTTGAAAAATCATTCACCCCACTCCCATAATTCTCGAATGTAGTAATCTCCAGTGTAATGCTACTATCCTCTAAGTGTACCTCCCACTCTCTCATGGTTAACACCGAAGAATCCCACTACCCCACAGTACTCGTATATAAAATATGGATATTGGGATATTCTATCCATTTTACTGTTCAGTCCTTGGATTTGATTACAATTTAGTTACAAAGCATGTTTTTGTTAAAAATTTGAAAATTTTCAAAAATATTTTCTTTCTTTTTTCTCCTTTATTGGGCATTTTGACCTTGTTTCCGATGATAAATTTTAATAATTGTCCGATCAAGTAGACAATTCAACGATACATGTTCTCGATTTTAGAAGTTATTAGGCTTTAGTCCTAAATCATTGATATTATGAATAACTTCAGGAATTAAACTTTATCCCGCGAGCACATGCACCATTCTTGTTATATTGATTTGGTTTAAGATTTTTACAACTCAGTATGCTTTTGTTGCATTGTATATACTTACACCGAGTGAGATTAGAGACTTATCTTCATTTGTGAGTGTATATACACTAGTCTTTCCTCTTTGAAAACGCTACAGTCGTTGGTAATCTCTTTATTCTTTCATTGACCGTTCATTAATTGAGTTCATACTTGAAATGTGTTATTTGAGCATGATTTTCATATATTTTTTTGACTCGAGAATTGCGTTTACTTTTTGAAATGATCATAGGCCATCTTTGTATATCACCCATATGACCTTGACCTCCCCCTTTATATATTCTCTAGTCAACCCGCTTGAGCCTAAATACTAGCCTTTCTTTTCATTACCCAAAATCCCATAACCAACTCCAAATTGGAGTTTTATACCATACATATTACCTTACATACCCTTGTTTGGATTGCTGCTTGGGATTGAATGGTACTGTTGTGTATTATGGTTGCAATTTGAGCATGAAAAGAGTAAGAAGTGAAAAGAAAAAAGAGTGAAAAAGAGAAAGTTAAAAACAAAAGAAAACAAAAGAAAAAAGTGAGAAAAAGAAAAAAAGAAAAAGAAAGAGAAAGTTGTTTATATTGTTTGTAGTGATTCAATAATCCTTGTTACTCTCTCGATTGTTATATCTAATGCTCGTTTGGAACTTGTTTTCCAAATTTTGTTATTGCCCACTTTTTCCCATTATTCCGAGTTTCATCCCCAAACACTTTGAATCCGTATATACATTCCTTTCATTTCGTACCCTAACCTAGCCTACATTACAACCATATTAAAGTCCTATGTGATCTTAAGTATATGTAATTCAAAGGTTTAAATAGTTGTGATAATCTGTGAAAATGCATTTTGCCTCCTTTAATATGCGGTATCCTTTCACTGAGATTGCAATTTTTATTTCCTATATAGCATTCTTCATTTGTGACATGTGCGCGGCCTAGTTTCCCTTTACATTTACTCCTTATGCCCGCATGTCCCGTGTGTTACCTCCCTGTTTCAAGTGATTTCATTTGATGAGTGTAATGCCCGTGAGGATTGACTTTTATGCATGTTTTGATATTTAGTATCCGAGTTATTTAAGTTTTTCGCCAAATCATACTTTGCATTTGCTCACTCCCCTCCCACATGTTAGAGTTTCAATTCATTGAGGTCCATTCGATAATGTTAATAACTACGGACTTTTCACGCGAATTCGTTTGCTATGCTAATAACATGTTGAAATCTTGCTCGTATTGTTGAGTTTGTCTCATGCTTGATTGGGCATATTTTGAGGAAACTTTATGATGTTTGTGGGTATCATCACTGAAAACCCTCACGAGATGACATTCGTCCACTAGGGTAACCTAGGGGTTTAACGGCTTATTGCATACGCTAAATGCAATCGAATTGCCCGCGAAAGTGGCCTTATCTTTTTATTGCTTTTATACCATACTTTTGTTCTATCTCCTGTTTTGGTTTACTTGTTCTTCTTGTTGCATCCTATTCCATTGCTAGGGACTAGCAATGTGTAAGTGGCCGCGCACATGTCACAAATGAAGAACGCTATATAGGAAATAAAAATTGCAATCTCAGTGAAAGGATACCGCACATTAAAGGAGGCGAAATGCATTTTCACAGATTATCACAACTATTTAAACCTTTGAATTACATCTACTTAAGATCACATAGGACTTTAATAGGGTTGTAATGTAGGCTAGGTTAGGGTACGAAATGAAAGGGATGTATATACAGATTCAAAGTGTTTGGGGATGAAAATCGGAATAATGGGAAAAAGTGGGCAATAACAAAATTTGGAAAACAAGTTCCAAACGAGCATTAGATATAACAATCGAGAGAGTAACAAGGATTAATGAATCACTACAAACAATATAAACAACTTTCTCTTTCTTTTTCTTTTCTTCTTATTCTCACTTTTTTCTTTTGTTTTTAACTTTCTATTTTTAACTCTTTTTTACTCTTTTTCACTCTTTTTTCATTTCACTTCTTACTCTTTCCATGCTCAAATTGCAACCACAATACACAACAGTACCATTCAATCCCAAGAAATAATCCAAACAAGGGTATGTAAGGTAATATGTATGGCATAAAACTCCAATTTGGAGTTGGTTATGGGATTTTGGGTAATGAAAAGAAAGGCTAGTATTTAGGCTCAAGCGGGTTGACTAGGGAATATATAAAGGGGGAGGTCAAGGTTATATGGGTGATATACAAAGATGGCTTATGATCATTTCAAAAAGTAAACGCAATTCTCGAGTCAAAAAAATATATGAAAATCATGCTCAAGTAACACATTTCAAGTATGAACTCAATTAATGAATGGTCAATGAAAGAATAAAGAGATTACCAACGACTGTAACGTTTTCAAAGAGGAAAGAATAGGGTATACACTCACAAATGAAGATAAGTCTCTAATTCCACTTGGTGTAAGTATATACAATGCAACAAAAGAATATCGAGTTATAAAAATCTTAAACCAAATCAATATGACAGGAATGGTGCATGTGCTCGCAGGATAAAGTTTAATTCCTGAAGTTATTCATAATATGAATGATTTAGGACTAAAGTCTAATAACTTCTAAAATCGAGAACATGCATAGTTGAATTGTCTATTTGATCGGGCAATTATTAAAATTTATCATCGGAAACAAGGGCAAAATGCCCAATAAAGAGGAAAAAAGAAAGAAAATATTTTTCAAAATTTTCAATTTTTTAACAAAAACATGCTTTGTAACTAAATTGTAATCAAATCCAAGGACTAAACAGCAAAATGGATAGAATATCCCACACCCCTTAACTTAAATGTTGCATTGTCCCCAATGCGTCCATTAAAGAACACAACACAAAGATAGGAAAAGAATGATATTACCCACATTTGGAGCGATCTCCATAAGTACAAGTCTCAATGAAGCTGTAAAACAAGTTAGTACAAAGCATAGGAAGAATATGTACCGATGTATTAAGTTAAGAGAAACTATGTCACAAGTCATAATGATTTAGAGGGGCTGAAGTGCAAATACTAGATTAATTGATGGTGAACTTTTTGATTTTATAAAATGGAAGGTCACACATCAAAATCCAATAAACAACCACAACCTACATTTTCATTTCTCATTTCATAAGTTCAGTACAAAAACACTTAATACATTACAACTACTGAAATGAAAGAAATACAAATAAAAATAAAAATAAAAAGTACAATATAATATCCGACCCCAGAATACAAAGATAACCCAGTACAACCGCAGCCTAGTGGCCGGAACCACTAGGATCATAAGGGTCCTGAAAATGAGGAGGCAGCGGTGTGTCGGAATCACTGCGCTGCAGATAAAGATCTCTCATCATCTGCTGCATCATCCGATAGACCTGTCTGTGCTGTGCCCTCGCCTGCCTCTGCGGGGCCCACTCCTGCCGCTGCTCGACGTGAAACTATCGCTAGTCAGCCTGCTGTTGTGCCCACTGCTGCCACTGCTCGGCCTGCCATTGGTCCAGGCGGGACTCCCATGTAGCCCACCTGAGCTGGGTCTCCTCCCAGCGCTGGTCCTACACGGCCTGGAATGCCACAAAGCGGGCATCATAATCTGTGGGCGGGGCGTGAGAACCCTCACCCATCTCCATCTCCCCTATCTCATCCTCCTCATCGTCTGGCTCATCAGCCACCTCCGCCCTCTGTCTTTTGCCGCCCGGTTGCCCCCACTCAAGCTTAAGCATCTTTGAAATATTGTCCTTGGAGAGAAGCCCGAGTGGCTCGTGCTTACGATCAGCGTCAAACTCTTGGCAACCGTGCGATAAACATATCCTCGTAATGAGGGCAGGAAAGGGAAGGGAAAACCTCCAGGCAATCGCCTTAGCCATCGCGCACATCATATCCAGAAAGATACTGGGCAAGCTGATATTGCCCAAACCATTAATCATCGCGTAGATCAATGCAGCATGCTTGTGACGAGCCTCTGACCGGTTGTTCATCACCATAAAGGAGTGGACATTAATGTAGTGCAGTAACCTCGGTAAGTCCTCCATTGCAGCCGAGCGGAAATCACCCTTTTTCCATGCCTCACCCAGTGCAAGGGCCTCTATCAATGTCCCGCGGCCGAAGATGTTCCCGTGCATAAAACTGATGGAGTCCGTGGGGTTTGGCACACCCATGTGGTCTGCCAAATCTGAAATGTTGAAGGGTATCCTCACCCCACGAACCATCACCTCGTAAGTAATCGGCCCATCCCCCTTTACCTCTACTAACGTCGCATAAAATATCCGAACTAGCTCTTCATTGATGCGCCCGTTAGTAGCGAGAAAGGGATCCCACCCCTGACGGCGCAGAAGAACATGCGCCTCTCGCGGTATATTCTCAATGGTCCATGCAAAATGATACCCAAGTGGATGCTCGGATGTGTGAAAGTGGGAGCGGAACCAATCCCACTCCTGATCGCAGCGGAACCCATCCACGCCCCCGGCAGGCAAGCACCTGGTATACTTTTATTTCTTCAACTGTGCCATTTCAACCTACAAAACAAGAATTAGGCAATACAAAAAAATTGTAAGCACAATTAATGGTTAGTTAGTGTACAAGTTGAAATGGAGGTGCAAGTGCGCAAAAACGAGGTGAAAAATGCAACATTGCGATAAAAAATGTCGGAATGCGACAAGGAATGAAAATCACCCAAGTGTGCGCCAAAAATTGGATTGAAAACTGTTTTGGGCATTTTATCGAACACTTGGCGTGCGCAATGTGCGTCAAGGTTGAAAAATACCGTTTTGAACCAACGAAAATCGCCCCACTCATGAACAAAACAACAATGCAACAATATACATTTGTTCATGAGTGGATATTTATCAGTAATCACAAGAAACAAGGGTTGGAACAACACAAAATCAGACGGGAAATGGCGACTGAGAAGTAATCTCGCTTGAAGGACTTGGCTGTCGTTTGAACGACATCGGCCGTCGCTCGAACGAAAAGGCAGGTGATTCGAGCGACCCTACTTTTCTCTCTCCTCCTTCGTCATCTCCAAATTTGTCCGCCATTGCTGCCACTTACAACCCGTAATCCCTTCTCATTTTTACAGCACAGTTATTCAAATATACAAAAGCCTAAGATTTCAAAACCCCAAATCTAAATAATAACTCTCACTTATTTAAGGCTTAATAATTTTAACTTCTCAATTTCTCAACAGATTTAACATCAAACTCTAATTAACCCAAATTCGTTGTTAAACTAACCCAAGAACATGGCATTTATTCCACACCCACTATGATATGAACAATAAATATGCAATTAATCAAAAGCAAATTTAACCACTTGCCTTAGGATTCGTGGAGTCTGAATCCTTTGATGTAAATGATGATTAGATGATGAATCCACACACTAGTTCTTGATTTTTGACTCCCATGACCTCTCCCACTTGCACCCACTTCTCTCTCTCTCAATTGAGTTTTTTAAAATGTGTCATGGCTGCCACACCCTCTCACATTTAGGGTTTAATAACTCAATCCCGTATTTAAATTTGTGGCCTTTATAAAAAGGGCCCAAACACTTTTATGTGGGCTCAATTATGTCTAAATATACCATTTGTGACCCATTTACTACCCCTGGAGACTCTTTTCTAACTATTTCAATCCATCCGGACTCAACCGTGCACTCAGAATTGCCATCCGAATTAATTTATAACATTCTCCAACTTTTTACCTAAAATACGTGACACAAAAATCATCCGAATAATTAAGTCTCAATTCGCCAAAGTAAATAGATCATCTAATTAAAAAAATCCCAATCATGAATTTAATTCCTCCCAATAAAATAAATTATTTTTCTTTCGAAAATAATTAAATTAAAGGTCCTTGAATTTACGGGGTGTTACACTGACAAGGCAAGGCAAGGACATCGTGATTAGAATCAAGTCTTATGTAAGTCGGGTTTGTTATTTAAAATTTATCAAAACAATCATTACTACTAGTGAACTTGTTTGAGATGGGGCGCGATAGTGATTTTTCCCACAAGGGATTACAGTCTAATGTTGGTGTTGGTTTGAATTTTTATGCATGCTTCTGATAGTTCATTTGTTTACTTTGCATCACCTATATGAAAATTAGACTTAAATAATTTTATTGGTAAAATTTAAAATTGGGTCCAATATCACGGAATTTTATTGTAATTTATTAATTTGAAAATGGATCTAAATTAAAGTTATTTTAAGGATTTCGTGAATTAATTAATATTAATTAATTATTTGACATAGTCCACCTTAGTACTTTTTCAAAGCTTATTTTTATACATCTCATGAAGAATTTTCAAAAATAGTAATTTGGAGAGAAAGATGAATTTGTAAATCAAAAGGTATAGCCTTTAAAGTTTGAAATTGAATAAAAAACTATTAAACGATTAAGATATTTCTTACCAATAGCTACATATAAAACCCCATAAATTTAAAATAATTTAACTAATTAACGTAATTAGTTAGATTGGATTTTTGAGATTTAATTGAATTTTTCAGTGAATTTTAAACTGAATTTTTATAATTATATTAGTAGAAAACAAAGTTCTATAAAAAGCATTGAAATAGATTTGGACATTGGAATTTTGGCTTTTTATTTGATAAAAGAATGAATTTTAAAGTGTTTAATTACAATTTAATTTAGATAAGGATTTTTAAGTTGTTATTTGGAAATTAAGTAATGTCATTAGTTGGATGGATGATGTTAATAAGGTAAATAAAGCATACTTGGAGAGAAAGGTGGGTTTAAGGACAAACAATGAAAAACATAAAAAGGAGAGGATTAGTATAAGAACCTAAATAAAACCCTACTACCTCATATCCTAAACCCACAATCCATCTTCCAAACATCACACAAAATACATACTTCAAATCTACAAACTAAACCAAACTTCACACAAAATACATATTTCAAATCCACAAACTATCCACTTTTGTTCTAACCCAAAATCTTTCAATTCTAAATTTGGTTTTGGGAAAACATCTACCCAATTAAAAAAGATAAAAACTTTGGGGACATTTTGGAAGAAAAATTCAACTACTTTTCAATTGGGTTCTTTTCTACATCATTGAGATCTCCTTTACATAAATTGAGGATTATTTTAGGAGCAATTGCAAGGGGACTTTCTTTTGGGAATTTATACTGATCATTCATGGCAAGAATATTCTACTATCTCCTCTCACGTTGTAAATAATGATTCATACCTAAATAAGGTTTTATAAATTATAAAAATTATGTAAAAATAATTACGGTTATTTGATGTATTGAAAATGCTGATTTTTGTACATAAATGAATGAACCCAAGTTTTCAAATTGTGTGTATAGTTTAAATTAGTTTAATTGAATTGAGTTAGAGAATTGTATATTCCTTTTTTAGATTCCTACTTAAATGGAATCTTGTGGTAAACTACTCATTTACATGTATTTGTTTGTCTCCCTTTAAATCTTGACATAGCAATTGGGCATGAAATTATATGATGAAATTTGATAATTAAATATGAAAACGTTGGATTTTTAAGTTAGGATAGACATTAATAACTATCTTAGACCATATTCGTAGGGTATTGGGGCATAGAACTTTGTTTTAGAACGTAAATGGTGATTATGAGTTTTGGGCTTGTGATATAGGATGTAGGTTGAAGATAACTCTGTTAATGGGCAACTTTTGTTTCGGGCATTGTAAACACTATTGTGTTTTGTACTCGTGCGCAAGGCTAAGGTTTTGTACCGTGCGCACGGATCCAATGAAGTTTTGTCATTTTGTTAAATTTTAAGAATTTGTATGATAATTTTACAAGTGCACCTTTACTTAGTGAATTCTGCTTATATGGGAAATGTTGCGGTTTTAAAACACAGTAATTGAAAATACTTAACTCAAAGGATTCGACACTATTTAGGGTGGGGTGTAATTATTTGCCTAATAACTGTAGAGCTTATTATTTATACTCGTGGTTGATTGTTTTACTACTCGAGTGTGTAAGCGTAGTTATTATCTTGTTATGGCGAGCCTCACCCGTTGCGTTGTTACTGGTGCTCCAGGGTACCAGACTTAGTCTTCTTTGTGGAGTACTTGGTCGTTACGTTCAATCACCGTCGATTTTGATTACGTAGGTGTTGGAGTTGCCCTTAGTTTTATCTTTTATTTATTTTTTCTTTATGTCAAGAGATGCGAAGTTTATGCTTGCATTGTACTCAATCTGGTTTAGAAACGGTATTACATTTGGGAGTTTGGCATGCAATAGTTATGTTAGGCAGTAATCTTACTACTTAGTGGTGGTGATTGATTTCATTTATATTATCAATTGAGCCATTATTATATTGTTATTATTTTTTATTACCATCATTCATTGATTCCTACTTCATGCTAACGATGGTATTTAAATTATTTTGACTAAATTGTAATAATTAATAAATTGACTTGATCAACCTAATTACTAAAAATTAAAGAGTGTCACATATGAGTGGTTGGAAAATAATGTATTTGACAAATAAAAATCCCAAAAAATAACAAGAATATAGTGTTGGAATAGTTAATGAAATATATTTATTTAAAATCTTTTCAAATAATACCCATATGTAAAAGTCACACGTTTCGACCATCCTTATACACTAGTTTGGAGGATAATTTTATCGCATCTTAGTTTTGAACGGACACCTTGATATTGAATCTCTCTTTCAAAATTTAACTTTGAATTACGAGTGTGAAGAAGTGGAAGAGTAGTTTGTAGTATATATCTCATCTTAGATTTGAAAGGATATCTTGTTGTCGAACATCTCACTACGCACTTCACATGTCACCACGGTTAAATTCGTAATAAAATGTAAATAAAACGTGGGTGATCGTACAATCAAATATGTGGACATGAACCAGTCCTCGCATTTATCCACCCGTTTTCATCCCACCTAACCTTCACGACTGTATAATAAAATGCAAGAATTTCATCCACACACGGATAGAAAGCCAGGATTGAAAAACATAGAGAACTAGGTTAGGATAGATGGCTTCTTCTTTGGGCGATATTTATGAACCTATACTAGTAAACAGCCAGAACACCTCTATACCACGACAGGTTTCGGAAGAACATGACGGTGAATCTAGTGAAGCGTTGGAAGGGATATTATCTAATACGGAGTTAGCATATATGCAACGTATGCGGTTGGCCACATGGATTGAGATGAAGCTACTGTTTTTCTTAGCGGCGCCCGCTGTTGTGGTTTACATGATAAATTACTTGATGTCCATGTCAACCCAAATCTTCGCCGGTCACCTTGGTAATCTCGAGCTAGCAGCTGCCTCCCTTGGAAACACAGGCGTCCAGGTTTTCGCCTATGGCCTCATGGTCTCTCTCTCTCTCTCTCTCTCTCATATGACTTATATAGGGAAAAAATATATTTCAATGCATTTAAAAGTAGAATTCTGTAATACGTTTTCACCTATTTATAGTTTAATTTTTTTCTCTATTCTTATTTAAAGTTTAACACCCTTCCAACGCTAAGCAAGAGAGAGTCGAAGTCGAACGAGAAAAAGGAAGTTGATCTCCATCATTTATTCCGGGGGTGAAGGACTCCCCATGAAAGAAAGAGTTTGAAAACCTAGTATGCACTTATTCACAATATAAAATGAACAAAAATTTAATTTTAAATATGTGAAAAAATATTTTACATTTCACCGCGATTAAATATATTTTCCCTCGAATCAAACGGACCCCTAGAATAACACAAAAATATTTAGGATTTGTTTGGAACCTCGAATTCATGCCTTGTTATTGAAACTATGATATTTTGGGTTAATTTGAATCCAAAATTTTCAATTCAAAGTCATGAGATTGAAGTTCCGAAACACACCCTAAATCATTTTTATATCACAACTAGAATGTAGTTTTAAGCCACGGCATGAGAGAACTAACCAATACTTCCCCATACAATATACACCCTTGAGCTAAACTTAAATTATCATAAAAACTACTACTCTACTGAAAAGTAGATTCAGTGGATTTGTCCATCTATAAAGCATAGTTTTATATATATATATATATATATATATATATATATATATATATATATATATATAGTCTTGTTCTTGTGCGGACTAATCCGCATTTTAACAATGCGGACCGGACATGTTATCTGGCGGTGAGCCAAGAAAAGAGAGAGAGTGTGCTTATAATTTAAGCGATAATTTCTAGGCGCACCGTTAGGTGACACATGTCCGGTCCGCATTCTTAAAATGCGGACTAGTCCGTACAGGAGCATTATTATATATATAAAATAATGCCCTGGTGCGGACTTGTCCGTATTTTAAGAATGCGGATCGTACATATGTCACCTAATAGTGCGCCTAGAAATTATCACCTAAATTATAGGCACATTCTCTCTCTTTTCTGGACTCACTGTCAGGTGACACATGTCCGATCAGCACTCTTAAAATACGGATTGATCCGCACAAGAGCAGGACTATATATATATATATATATATATATATATATATATATATATATAGAGAGAGAGAGAGAGAGAGAGAGAGACCTCATGTGCGAGAGAGTCTTAATAACCGTCAAATATTGACCATTTTTTTAAAATACCAAAAAATATTATTTTGAATTGATTTTTTTTACAGGGTGCTTTGAAATGTTTACAACCCATACATAAAAAATAAAAATAAAAAATAAAAAGTTCTTTATCTTAAAAACAAAATCCCGCACAGGAGTCCTGCACAGGAGCCCCTCATATATATATATATATATACACACATAAGAAAAAAATTAAGCGGAACCTTGATTAACTTATTTTAAAACGGACTAATTTTTTAAATTGTAAAAAAAAGTAACCAAAATTAGTGAAAATCTTCAACAAATTTTGTTTTTATAGAGAATTAGGTTGACCCCCTAAGAAATACTTTCAGTTTAACTAACTCAGCGTTAAATCTGGTAATAGAAGCCGGCCCTTGACTGTAGATGAATAAAAATGTCATGTCTTGTCTGCTGGTGTCTAAAACAGATATTTTGAACAGATAAAGATAGCTTGGTCTGTTTAAGAAAATGCCTGTAAAGTAACGCATGAGTGATCCATAGCACATTTTTATAATTGAAGACTTTATTTTACAAATCCATCCTGTTAAGAAATCTTTATTTATTGATAATATCTAGCTTAGCAAGTCTGAAGCCATTTATGTACCCATCAGAAGAACACGACTATATGGGGAACCAATGTATTTCATATAAGTTCATACCATAAGGTAGCTACCACCAACAGGCGTGGTAATCTAAAAAATGTCAATAGTATCTAAGAATGTAATTTTCATACCATTTTGACAAGTTAAAATTTGGAAAATTATAGTACCTGTTATAAAGTGAGATGTGCATGAATATTTATTCGCGCGTAACTGGTATCTCCCGTTCTTGTTAATCATGATGGTATTAGTCTATAATAACGACAGATCTGAGTTGTTTGGATGATGACTATTACTTGATGTAAAAATAATTTTCTGGAGACGGGAAAATAAGGATCGGATCTCCATTCTCAAATAAGATGAAGGGTATTAACCGATTAAAAACTTTCATAAGGGGCCGATTTGTTTAATTCAATAAAATATGGGTTTGAATATATAATAATCCTATAAGAGGGGGTGGTATATAACTAACCCAAATAATTAATCAAAAAATTGAAACGAAAATTAGATTAAATGCAAATTTAAAAAATAGATTCATTAATATTTTTTGTAGTTGAATTTTTTTTTAATTATCTCACACGCTTCCCGGTTGAATTTTTGTGATGATGTTTGTGTAGGTGATTTTCTCACTACATAAATCTTTTTCACCAAATTTGGTTAACAAATATATTTTTTATTATTTTAAAAAACCGGTTCGTTTTTAAGTTCAGTGAGGTCTCTTCAAAACGTTCCGTATATGTATATGCATATATATTTATACGTGTGTGTGACCCGCAGGCATGCTTTTATGTAGGTTTCCTAATATTAAAAGAGTTTTGGTGTTTTATGTCTATCAATTATAGAATTTGTATTCCAAATTTGATCCAAATATTGGTGTTAAAGAATTGGATAACCCATGATCAAATTTAATTTAATATATTAATGAAATAAAAATAAATATTATATAATTTTTAGTGTTAATTACCAACATTTACCTATATTATCTAACTATTATTATTACACTTAATAAAACATTACATATGCAAATTACATATTTTTATAATCTAATTATTATTATCTTAGTTATTATCAAACTCATAATAAAATATGACTTCATATTTTTAGTACGATCAGACAAAATCTAGTTCGATTCAAACCCGTTAAGATTCACAAATGGATCAACATTTTAAAATCAAGCACGAAATCCGAACCAAATTTGATATGGTATGTTTAGGGGTTATTTTGAGTTTACCATATGATTATGATCGATTTTGTAATAGATCATCCTTTTAAACATAAACTTGCAATAGCTCCCCATTCTATTACCTTGGCATCCATCGTGATAGTCGAAATTTCCAATAATGTTTGACTAAGTTTAATTAGACTAATTAAATAAAAAGAAAAACAAAATAAATTTCTCTCCGCCCTTTCTCCATTGCACCCTTCGCTAAACAACCCTTTTCCACTTCTATACCACTACCCCAACCATGATGACCACCACCAACTCCCTCTATTTCCACCTCCAAGCAAACAACCACCACCACCATTGTCCTACCATGATAACTCGACACCCACAAATCATATCAAGATAAAAAAAAAACATACACACATCTACAAATCAAATCTAACATACTTATTTAATCCTACTCGTCTCCCTCTCAACTCATGCCGACAATTGGAAAACAATTGAACATTCCTCTGCAAATAAAATTGAATACCATACCCACCTCTATAAATCAACTTGAACCTAGTTCTGTAATTGAAATCGAACAAAAAAATCAATGTCACGTGTACACGCAAATCCAATCTCTCACCTGACATCTAAAAATCAAACACCCCAAAATCCCTAAAAAAAAATTGTAAATTAAATTATATCACTCTCTCACTCACACACATCACACACACACACACACACACATACAAACATATGGAGTAAAAACTTACACACTGACTTTTATATATAAGTATTTTATTTTGACTCGAAGAGATGCATGGAAGGACGTGTGGTCGGAGAATGTGATGAAGCACTTGATGATGAGGATGGTCAAGTTTGTTGTGCCAACATGTGAAGTGTTTGTGGAGCGGGAGGCACCGTTGTGGAGGGGAGAGTGTAGAGTCCACTGTTACTCGTACCGTGGAGTAGGGGGTGTCTTGGTGCGGCGATCCTTCACAATACAAAAAATGGATAGAATTAAAAATAAACATTATTGGCATTAGAAAATTGTTGAACAAATAGATGATATTTAGAAATTTTAGAAACATGTAAGACATTTTTAAGAGTGAGATTAGAATAAGGTGTGGGAATGGTGGAAGTACCAGTATGAGAGATAGAGAGACCTTACCATTTCTTGTGACGCTCTGTTTTCTGGGTGTCAATGCGAAAAACCTTTTTTATACTTTGATTTCATTTATGAAAATCCCCTTTTGAAATAAACACTTTCTTTATTGATTTGTGTCGCAACATATATTTAATTTAATTAATGAAATAATGTCCACCTTATGAAATTCATAGGAACACTTGTAATACAAGAGCAGCTCCATGAAATAAATAACCTTTCAAGTAAAATTTGTATTTGTCGTGCATTATTACAACCAATTTTTAAGTCGTTTCTTTATAGTCAAATGATAAAAATCATTGCTCGAAAATAAATTACGTAATTAAAATAATATAGTGATAGGGCTCTATAGTTGTGGATAACTCTCACTCCTTTCACATTATCCTTGTTGCTTCCTTTACCTGAAGTACTTGGGGGGTGGCAAATAGTGAGGTATGAGCTTACGCTCAGTAGGAGAAATATTAGAAAAGTACAATACAGAAACGAATATCTGCATACATATACAATGTATTTTAGGAATTACAAAATAATATTTCATTTTATGAAGTGTTCTCATGCAATTTGTATTGTAACAATGCAATTGACATTATGACCATACAATTTGAGCGATGAGCCCATTCACAGTTAATCTTTATTACATTACCACCCGTGTCTTGTTAATTCAACCATTAATGTACATTCATATCTTTTCAAGTTATTTCATAAACTTGTTTTTGCATTAATGAGCGTCGTGCTAAAAATCATCATTTCACTTGATTAATCGGGGCACCATTCCATAATTGTTATAGCCTTTCACTGACTTCCACCGTGCCGGAATACCTCCTGATCAGTTGTCTTGGATCTAATTATTAAACCGTACGTCAGGGCTCCGGTCCCTCCTTAAATTTTCCAGTTACCTCCAATGGCATTTCACATGTTACGTCGTTGTAACCCTTTTTCCTTTTCTTTATTTTTTATCCGCTTTTAAGCGTTTTCCTTTATTTTCTTTTTACCGGCCGATTAGGCCAAATACCTGGGACGAGACAAGTCCCAACACACTATTGTCAAGTTTCACACTTTATAAAAAGTCCGTTTTTATTTTACGTTTAACTCGGTATGTCACTTTTGAAAAACTTTATTCATCATTTTTGGTTTTGTGAAGCTTAACCTTTGAGTTCAAATACCCATTTATACACTTTAATGTGATTTTCACCATTCATGCACATTTATAAATTTGCATTCTATACATTTTTTCAAAAATACTTATTTCCATCTTTACTTACAAAACATGACTTTTCATCACATAAAATCTAACTCTTTAATGAGAGTCCTTTAGTTTGGTGAAATCATTATTAAGTTTATAATTCACATGAAATGACATTTTTATCGCTAAAATATTTTCTTTGTCATTTCAAGACTTTCCCCTTTGAAACATTAACTTTGCATTTATCATTTCATATTCTTCCTTTAAAACTAATTTTTCAATAGAGTACTCACTTTTCACATGAAAACAGATTCGCACATAAAAAATATTAAAACAAAGTATATAAAATCTCGGAGTCCATCCATCCTTTTGTCAAAGAGCAGACTATTCATGGGCCAGGAGGCCAATTACTCAAACTCACCTAATATAAATATTAACACGTGTTAGGCTCAAATTATGTCAGGCATGAGGGAACGTGTTGAGAAGATAAAGTTTCACGTGAAAAAATTAAAACATAACACAACGATATATAAGATCTTAGGCTCCTCCATCCATAGCCAACATTTTGAGTTTGATTTGATGGTCCAATATTTAACAAAAACCTTCACTGCACAAGCCTGAATCATTGGGAAACTCAATGAGCCAACAGAAGATAAAGGTCTCTGTACATACTCATGTAAGAAAAAAGTATCTGTCACAATAAATATTACAATTTACAAAACCAATAAAAGCTCGTTTATAGTTAAAATCTCGGCTCGTTTATAATTCAAATCTCTGTCGTAGAATATAATACAATCTTGAATATGCAAATTTGATTGTCATGTAGTTTATACCCTCCTTTGATTTATTCCATTTTAATCTCTATAAAGAAATACAAAAATTGAAAATTAGCAAAGAATCACGAAATCTAGTCAATATTACCCTTGATATAGAACTTATTTGATCGCCTTGAACTAGAATAGCTTGCTTGAATTGGAAGATTAAGGTGTGTGTACAATAAAAGTTGGCATTCCCTTAATACATGTATACTTTTATAACATATTGTGCAGTAAACACCAATCGGTTCGATTTTTTATTTTTTTTAAATATGAGCAATTCAGCTTGATATTATTTCACTTTTACAGTAAGATATGTAAGCAAAGCCATGTCACATACAGTAATGGCGCTTAGTATATTTTGTTTCTTTTGTTGTGTTCAGAGACGACGATTCTTTCAAGGATTACTCTATTTAGTTTGGCTACGTAAAAACGCTATAATTGTCCTAGTTTGCGATTGAAGGTGTATCATAATTGTTTTTAAGAAAAATGGGATAACACAAAACCAACTATAACGGTAAGGTAAATTGCGAATAAGAATTAATTACCAAATCTTACTTACTTTGATGTTTATATAAACAGCTTGGCATGGGAAGTGCAGTTGAAACTCTATGTGGACAAGCATATGGTGCCCATAAATATGATATGCTGGGGGTTTATCTTCAAAGATCGTCTATTCTACTCACTTTGACTGGTATCTTGCTCACTTTGATCTACATTTTCTCCGAGCCCATCCTAATATTACTCGGTCAATCACGCCAAATTGCTTCCGCTGCGGCGTTATTTGTATACGGACTCATTCCTCAAATTTTCGCATACGCATTTAACTTCCCAATACAAAAATTTCTACAAGCTCAGAGCATAGTGGCACCGAGTGCCTATATATCTGTAGCCACACTCGTCGTACATCTCCCATTGAGTTGGCTTGCGGTGTACAAGCTTGGGCTCGGTTTATTGGGCTCGGCCCTAGTGCTGAGCTTGTCCTGGTGGATAATTGTTGTGGCCCAGTTTGTGTATATTCTGAAAAGCCGAAGGTGTAGGCTGACATGGGCCGGATTTAGCGTTAAAGCCTTTTCTGGGCTGCCGGTTTTCTTCAAGTTATCAGCTGCATCTGCGGTGATGTTGTGCCTGGAGACGTGGTACTTTCAAATATTGGTTTTGCTAGCTGGATTGCTCGAAAATCCTGAATTGGCTTTGGATTCTCTCTCTATATGGTAAGGGAATGAAATCTTATATTTTTATTCATTGTGTTTGTTTGTCGTAGACAGCCTCCCATGACGTTCTTAAATGTGAACCTTACATGGACCTATTTTTTAAAATTATAAAAATAAAATTATGGCTTAATTTTTGGGTCAATTATTGAATAGTCTCTACTATAAATATATATTTTTTTAAAAGGACACATGTATTTAGTTTAACCCATTTAGTCCCTCAAGCAGTCAATATTCTCTTATTTTTAAAGGTCCGCGCCAGCGGCACTCTCTCTCCAAAATATGTGGCAAAAGACTTTTTGAAGCAAAATAAAAAAACTTGGACTAAATTAGTATTAAAAAATATTTGAGGGACTATTTGGTATATGTCTCTTAATTTTTTATAAGGTGTACATAGATTTTTTAAGGAAAAATACTTGTTTATTACTATTTATAAAAAATGGTTCGCACAGGAGGTCCGAACGGGCGCTAGAATGTGCATGTGTGTGTATGTGTGTGTGTGTATCCAACAAGAAAATATTGTATCCCTATATTCTCTTCCTCAATTAGAATATTTTAAGAATAAAGATATATATTAAATAAATGGTTCATACTTTTAAAATGCGGATTAGTCCGCACAAGAGCAATAATATGTGTATATATCTATATATATATATAGATAGATTGATAGATAGATATCCAACAAGAAAATCTGGAGTCCTCATGACAATCCTATCCTTAAACCAACTAAGAAGGTGTGACACCCCGCTTAATTAAATTCCAGTTGATCAAGCCTTACTCAAATTAAATCAGGATTTTCATATGGTTCATTCTTAGCATCACTATCGCAAGATTTATTATTACTAACCACCCAATCTTTAATTAAGTCGGTGCCAAATTTTATCTTATGAATTAACTCAAACCAACAAGTACAATAAGAATTCAAATATAACCAACACAATATAATACAGCCCGAATCATGCCACAAATGTCTAGAATAAGTGTTAGCCGAAAAAGATCGACTAGATACAAGCAACCCAACATAAGTCCAATACATGAAAAGTATAGCCAATACAAGCTGAACCAAAATAAAGAGTACAACTATCATGAGCAACATGCTCGAAGTACATCGGAGATTATCCCTATCTAGAAGAGAATGATGTAAGCGTCTAATACTAAAAAAAAGATGGTGAAGTCTCGAGGGTTCCGTCTGAATGCCCTCAAAACATCTTGAATACCTTTTCTTCCAAAATCAACCAGAAAATGCAATGAGGAACTAACCACCACACTTTTCTGCCCCCCCCCCCCCCCCCCGCCACCCCCTAGGGGGCTCCATACCTCTAAACAATCCCTCATCGACTCAGGCACAACCCATGCGGTCTTAGTTATGGCCAGGAAAACATCTCACAGTCCTTTCGTAACTCAGTAGTGCAAAAGAAGGTGATCTGGCTAAACAGATATCTTCTCTACTGCAGACTTTCAAGCAACAAAATGGCTTGTCTAGCCGCGGCCCACATAAAGAACCTCACCTTAAGCAGCGCTCGAACCTTCCAAATACTCTTCCAAGAGAAACGGGATCTGAGGTTCCCATTACAACACAAAATATAATAGTAGCCTCTGACCATGAAAACCCCTGACCCTCCCCTCTTCCACCTCAAAGAATCCTCCCTTCCCATCGGATGGGGAGCTAGACCCAACCACTCAATGTAAAAATTCTCCTCCTGAAGCTCCCAGTCCTAGGGCCTTCCCCTGAACTGAGTATTCCACATCACACCTCCCCAGCTAACAGACACATGGTCAGCCACCAACCCATCTTGATCCCCCCCCTAAGTTGAAGATCCCGTGGAAGAGCTCCTGAATAGACCCATTCTCGCCTCATCTGTTCTTCCAGAATCTAATCCGATCACCTCCCCCTAAAAGAAACTCAGTGTGGGTAGAAAACTCCACCCACTCCCTCGCAATACGCTTCCACAAACCCGCACTGTGAGCAAAAGTCCCCACTAATGACCCCCACCCCAGTTGGGAACAACCCCCTCTCGCTCCAACGACTCTTTCCCATAATCTATTTTCCTCGGGAGGTAATCTCCACAACCAATTTCCCAACAAAGCTCCATTAAAAAGTTCCAAGTTTCTCACCCCCCCCCCCCCCCCCCCCAATTGATGGGCTTGTAGACCTCCACCCATCGTACAAGGCAGTGCTTAAAACTAACCTCAGTGCCTCTCCCCAGAAAGTCTCGCATGAGCTTCTCCATCTTTTTACATACAACTGTTGGCAAAGGCAAGATGGACATGAAATAGGTTGGCAGACTAGGCAAGAAACTCTTAATCAAAGTCAACCTCCCCCCTTTCGAAAGAAAACCATTCTTTGATAGTTTTAAATAAATTTCATATTAATTGAGTCATGAAGAGTATCAAACATAGTTGGTCCATGGACACGCACCTTGTAATCCTTCTTGCACATTTCGAAGATCATTTTATCATGGGAGACAAATGCCCATTAATTTCAGCCATAAGCACCATTAGGAGGGGCGAAATTTGTCCTAAGGAGAAAACGTCGAACGCTCAACTTGATCTGTTTCATCTTATTCATTGGTAAGTTTTTTATCAATTAAATTTTAATTGCTAAAAAACGATTCCATTTTAACACAAAGCCAGATAATGTATCTAACAAGATAGGGCATTGGTGTATGATCCCCAATAATGATTGGTGATTAATAATTATCAATATATTATAATATATGATATAATATATTGTTACCCATTTAAAAAACAAGTTTATAAGTTTAAAAAAAAAGGTTTTTAGCTAAATTTTTAAGAGTGACTTTAGCATAAAATAATGAAATAAGTTTTTTTAAGATACAGGCCAAACACGAAAGTTTAACGTCATATACCACCATTTGCGAATAAGACGGATATAAATTTATTATTGTCATCAATCTCTCTCCCTTCATTTGTATATTTTTTTTTCTCTCTCTAATTTTATTATTCCCACTTATATTTATCCCTTCATTTATATATTTATTTATCTATATTTCATTTATCTCTCTTTTTACGTGAAACGATAATTTTTCCTTTATTACTATTTATTTATGTTGTGTTTTTTAAAATTAATTTTTTATTCACATCTTTTTTCCTTCATTTAAATCACATGTGCATCGCACAGGCCTGAATACTAGTTCCTATTAATAGTTACCAAAATATTGCTATAGACAATAAGTGATGCACGCATGTCACTAAAAGTGTAATATTTTTTGTTCCAACAAATATTCATAAATTATATACATGGATTTTTAGAACGTCGCATATATTTCTATAGTAACATGTGAATTAAAGCAAGAGTGAAACTCTATAAGACCTGGGGGCAGCCGACCCTCCCATTTTTGGGGATTGCCTATATTATTACTAGTGTAACCCATGTGATGCATGAGGTGGAATAATGAATTCTTAATAATTGAAAATAATTATTACTCATGTAGATACGAAACAATTAGAACCAAATAAAAATGAACAAAATTAAATATGGAAATAGTCTTGCTCTAAACCATTAAAAACGAACCTTAACATCCATTCGACTAAGAAAAGTCTCGTACAAAATTAGATAAATGTAATAATTTGTTTATTTATAATAAACATATAAAATAAAGGAGCAACTCAGGCCTAAAGTTTCAAACCAATCGTGTTCAGAAATGACTTCAACTTAATACAAAGGAGCTTGATTCAATAAGTTATGCTCGGGTTGTTTAGGGAATTTTTAGAGGCTTGGCGCCCCCCAAAGGACAAGACGGGTTAAGAAAAGTTTGGCACCTGGTACCACACTATATCTTTTGGAGGATCTGCAGTGAGAGAAACTCGAGATGTTTTGAAGGGAGGGAGAATGCACATTCTAGGCATCGCTACCTTTTCCTGAGTACAATCTTGAGTTGGTATAAGGAGTGACATTTCACTTCTCTTCCTAATTTTCTAGACTATGTGGAGGATTTTAATAGACTCATGTAGTTCTTGTAGTCTTCTGGTGGAGGCCCTTAGTGGGTCCCCATATGTAGAATGGAGTGTATACTGCTAGTATACGGGTTCTGCCCCTTAACGGTTAGTTTTATAATACATTTATTTATATAAAAAGAGCTACTTAGGTCCAAAGTTTATTGACTCAAGTGTGACACCCCGCCTAATAAAATACCGGGCGGTCACTCCTATATCAAATTAAAACAGGAGTCTCATATGGATCATTATTAGCATCACTGTCGAAAATCCATTTAATTACTAATAACCTATTAGGCCGGTTTCAAAATTTTAACTTTACTACTCTTTTTAAACGACTAAAATTAAAAATCCACACAGTTTATGCGTAAATGAAACTGAAAATAAATAAAATAACCGAACAATCGGTCAAAATATACAACCATAACGAATGCTGCTACTAAAAGAATAAATAAATGTTGTCGAGCCATTAACCCGAATGTTTATACAGTACCTCCTATCTAGATTTCAAGAATGGAAGCGTCTACCGAGAATCCTACACGCATTCACAGCAGCCGCAGCTGACGTCTGACTCGAAAGTTGTGTCATCCAGGCGTCCCTGTGTCTGGACACCTATATATATATAGTATAGAAAGAAAGGAAAAGTTGATAAACGGGTCAGAGCCCGGATTTTGAAAATATTTAGCAAGTGCATAAATGCCTTATTATTTTGAAAAAGGTTTTATCTCATATTTAAGTTTGGTATCGCACTCCCATGAGATACCTCTCACCTCTCCACTAACAGTGCACTCCTAACGCATCCCTCTAAACATCCTAGTCGAGCTATCCTGCGAAACTAGTCTATCACCCAACCCACTATCAACCCTAGATAGTCCAAGCAATGTACTAAGGGCTAAACTTCACCCCAGTCTCAATGTTATGCCATGTTCGTGCGTGGGGTGTCTCGCAAAGCGAAATCCAAACAAGGAACCCCCCCGATACACTACTACGCGGCACGATCGATCGTCGAGATCCGCTAGTCCCTCAGTACAGAAAGATATATAAAAATATATATATACCATAAGAATTAATATAATAAGAGCACTAAGGATTAAACTTCTCCCAAGTCTCAACACATTGCCATATTCGTGCGTGGGGTGTCTCGCAAAGCGAAATCCAAACAAGGAGCCCTCCCGATACACTATTATGCGACAAGGTCGATCGTCGGGATCCATTAGACCCTCGGCACCCAAGTTATCCATATATATATATATATATATATATATATATATATATACATATTACCATATACATCCGAATCTATCTCCCGGGATGAGGATTCATATACAAAGTATTTATCAATACTTTCATTTTCTCAAAACTTCCCATTTCCCTTTTTATACTCAGGAAATGTACATATAAAAGCCAATTCATTATCATGAATTGCTTTAACAAATCATATGCTTTTAAAAGACAGTTTTATTATCATAAAAATGGTTTTCCATTTCAAAATATCCCATTTCCCTTTTTTATACTCAGGAAATGTATTCAAAGCCATTTTCATTATCATAAAAATTCTTTGATCATATCATATAATCTTCCACATCCCTTCTTCCATCCGGGAAGTGTTACCGAAGCCAATCCATATAACCCATTTCCCTTCCTATATCCAGGAAATGTAATTAAAGCCAATCCATTATCATGAATTGCTTTAATATAACGCGTTCTAAGACCGCCCGTCCGGGTTTCCCCACTGTGCGCGCCCCTAAATGGCTATCATCTTCCAGGGCCTATCATCAAGACAACCTGGGATCCTACATTGCAAGACGTCGGGAAGCGACCATATGCCTGCGGGATAGTCAAGACCACACCCGAAATCTCCTAACCATCGCAGAAAAATACAACAAACGCTCATATGGCCTATAGGACTATATCCACCCTGCATTAATTTGTCAGGGGGCTTCACCATACGCACGCAACTTCCCTTATCATAGCGATTTAGAGAGGTGTGTATCCTCATTTTTATCATTTATGAAAATCATTTATCTTTCCATTTTGAAAACATTCATATTTTATTTTCAAAGTCATTTATCTCAAATTATATATATACTTTAATCACATAGTATATACATGCACCATATATTCCTCCCTGAATATATAAAAATGGCCATATGCCAAGTACATCTAGTGATGACCATTAATCCCAAAGATTCCCTCAAGGAATCATAATCATGCATTCATATATGCATGACACTAAACCCAAAGTATTTTCTTACTTTTATAGCTAACAAATACCTTAATTTCATTTAAGGACTTATTTGATATCTCCAATTATACCATTTCACACTAAATGAATATATATCTATATTCCCAAAATTATCCTAATTTATCTTCTAGGATATGCCCACTCCACAATCGATTATAATTATGCTTCCTATACGCATAATTATACGGGCCTAAATGCCCACTAAAATAACCTTAAATTGAATGGGTTGTGAATTTCATTTCCATAAGCCCAAGGACTACATCTTGTCCATATAATCGATTAAAAGTCCCCAACGAAATTTAGGAACCCTAAACCATCAAATTCTATAATTATTCTATTTTCCTCGAAAATATAATTTAAGGGTTATACATTTAAACCCTCACTTAACCCTCCTAAATTCCTTTAATTAAAGGACCATTTAGTCCTAAAAGGTCCCTTAGGTTATCACCTAATTAACCTCAAAGCAAGATGAATTGGAATCTACCCCATCCAAATCACCCTAACAAAATTGCCACCTTTCAACAAGGGTCGATCGATCGACCCATGGCTGTCGATCGATCGATGGCTTCGATCGATCGAACCCCCATGATCGAATTGACAAGGCCCATACAAAATAATGTCAAATGGATGGAGTGGATCATTCCACTTGGAAGATTTGTATGAAATAACCACACATAATTCATAGAATGCCATGAACTTTCGAAACATTATCTTGAAGTAGATATATTATTTTTTACATAAATTTTGATTTAATAAAGATTATTCATATTATTACATGCGTTTCTTTATAAGTGTGCCTTCACGATTACACTCCATTATCAAACACACCTGAAAATGGTGGTACAACTCAACTTGGGTTGGTTTACCGAGAATAGGCATAAAGCCACCTAAGAATGGGTGGTACAATTTAGAAATAAGTTCGTTGCCTATGTTTTGGCGTTAAACCTACCTGAAAACGGTGGTATGTAAGAGCAAATACTTATAATTGCTCATAGCTTAGGCTTTAATTTATATTTTGGTGTATTCCGTTCATACCGTCACTGCGAACTGAACTCCCGCATCTCCAAGATCGAAGATACCTTTCATCTCATGAAGGTATAAGACTTTTGCATACTCATAATTTTTCATAATCGTATTTGGGGTGTTATTTTTATAAAATCGAGGCTACCATTTTGAAAAGGATTTAAATTTTTTTAAAAATTAGCCTCGTTCGAACGAAAAAAGCCTTTTCGTTTGATCTTTCTTCGAATGAACCCCTAATGAGATCGAGTATGCTTGACAGAGAATTCTCGTTAGAAGATCATTAGATATAGGCTGCGAACAAAATGGAATTTTCGTTAGAAGAAGATGATTCCTTGTTCTATCTAGCCTTATTTTTATTCGAATGATCCGCTGCCTCGATTTTTGTACCAAACCTCTAAATACCTGTTTTGAATTCCTTTTTTACGAGACTTTGGAAAAAATGCAAACAACATATCCTTGTCAAAGTTTTTCATATTTTGTTTCACAATTTTTTTTTTCCATTCACATTCTTTACATCCCCATATGATTTGTGAATCTTAGTGAAACCTTGTAGTTTCTATATCTTTCATAAAACCTTGTGGAGAGTAATCTCTACTGCTGACTTGTGAAACGAGGGTTCACTGCTGAAGAAGGAAAAAGGTTGATCGGTAAATATTGAGGGTAGATACGTACTTGGGGGCGGCACTGGACTGAGTCATTTTGTTTAAAAGGTTTTGAATACTCTACGCATCATACTTAGTTGGTCTAAGTAATTTGTAAGTCATTTGTTTTGTAAAATATTCTAAAGTCCTGAATATAAGTTTTCCCGAAAAAGGGATTTTTCCGCAATTCTGTTGTTGATTGCATGTGTAGAATTTTTCTATGATTGGAACTTTTATTGTATACACACCTTTTTAATTAAAGATTACAATTTGGTAAAAACTGGTTTTGTGTGTTTGGGACATTTAATTAAATACATTGATGCATTAGTTCGTGCGCACTCTCATGGTACAACCCAACTTTGGTTGGCCGTCCTAGAATAGGCATAAACCCACCTAAGAATGGGTGGTATTACTTGGAAATAAGTTGGTCACCTAATTTTTTATGTCAAACCCACCTGAAAATGGTAGTATAACCCAACTTGGGTTGTGTCCCAAGAAAAGACATAAATTAACCTAAGAATGGGTAGCACAACTTAGAAATAAGTTGGTCGTCTAGGTTTTGGCATTAAACCCGCATGAAAATGGTGGTACAATCGAACTTGGGTTGGTCAGCCTAGAACATGTATAAAGCCACCTAAGAATGGATGGTACAATTTAAGACCTTCATTGATTGGTTAATTAGTTATCCTTTGTATTAAAATTTTACAAGTCAGTGAAGTTGGTCACAGACCACAACTTTATCCATTAATTACTAATTAAATTAAACAATAACATTAACTTACGGGCTTTAATTATTTGGTTAATAAAATAGCCTTTTGATGAAAATTTTCCAAGATGATGAAGTCAGTCAAAGAAAACAACTCCACTGACTATCGACTAATTTAAATAAGAACGTTAACTTATAGGTTTTAGTTAATTGGTTAATCGGTTGACATTTTGGCCAAAATTTGCATGTCAGTGGAGTCGGTCATAGGCCATAACTCCACCGATTATCAATCAAGTTTAATTAAGTTATTAACTTGCAAAGTCTTAATAGTTATACACACTATTGGAGAAATTAAAATGAGAAAAAAATAAGATAAAAATAATGGAAAATGAAACACACTTCCATTATTATATAATGGAATAAGGCCTAAAAAATATATGGACAAACGGCCTGCAGAAATAAATACAAACAGGGACAAAAACTAAGGCAGTTGGGGGTGACCTCCCCTAACTTGTAGAAGTAACATTCCCTTAGTCGGTAATAGTGTTTTCCTCTTAGTCGACCACATCAGGAGAAACTAGCTCAACAGCTGCATGTTCGACCTCTTGGATAGATGCGAAAGAAGCATCACCTTCCTCTATGACATGTTTGTCTAAGGGAGGGTTTTCGTCATGCGCTGGGTTGTCATACGTGACATTTCACCGTTGGTGACTAGCAAGAGAACCAAGGTTTTAAGCAACTACCTCGTCGTAGCCTAATTACAAATCAACCCCTTGCATCGCTGCCTCAAAACCCTCCTCATATGTCTTTTTAAGGCCGACCTCCTTACTGGCCATAAAAGCCCTCTTTTACCTTTGAAAATTAATTTTTGCAAAGTTTTTTGGGCAATGGTCATCTTGATGTCGTCTAGATCAATTTCAACCTTTCTTAATTCCATCTCGATGTGTTCAACCTCTTCCACTACCTTGTCTTTGTAAGCCATTTCCTATTTCAGCTTGACATCCATTTCGGCCACCAGTTTGGTCTTGTAGACCTGTCCCCCTTATTTTTTCTTGTTCGCACGGATGATGGCCAGATAGAGGATTCTTTTGGGATGACCCTTCCTTTTTTTAATATTCCCTAGGATGGGTGGGAAGCAAAAATATCCCACTTGTTATTCCTATTCCTCATGTACTTCCTTCTAAATCCGGCTTGAGATGTCGACCTCTTCATATGAGAAGAGCCGAGCAAAGTCGTCGTCGAAGATGTCTTATTCTTTTTCGTTCTCCGTGTTTCCATTTGAATTGATTGAGATGATGTAGGTGGGAGATAATTTTTGTAGGGGGGTTCTAACGATAAGCCTCCCGTTAAATTATTAAATTAGATTAAAATTAATAAACCGTTATAAAAGTTTAGAACATGATATGTGTTTATGCGTCTCAGATATTATTGCACACGTCCATCATATTGCACCTAATGGTGTATTATTTATGCATCAAACAAGCAATTATTCTAGTTTGTAAGGTGCAATATGTATCATGGGACACATGCCATCCAAAATGGGACAAGTGTCACCACAATGTTTTTTACAGATGGCCACCCACATAGGCTCATTTTGATATAAATAAAGTCTCAATTCCTAATTAAATCACAAGGATCTAGATGAGGAAGCATGACAATTCTCCATCTCCAGCATCGCTCATATGGTAAAACCCCTATATACACCAAAACAAAGAGCTTGTTTTGTTCCACCACCCTCTCATCTCTCCAAAAAAGACACCACAATGATCTTTTTAATGAATAATACAAACACATGAGCTATACATACTTTGATTCTTCAAGATGGATATGTAGGCGCAACCATCTTTCTCAAGTAAAAACATATAAAAAAATCCGTCGTGGTTATAGGGACGTGATAGGCAGTGAGATGCATCGGATATCAAGTAATTTAGTTTCTTACGATCTCATGTATTTTTATTTTTTTAAGTATTTGTCGTCATGAGTGGTGGTTAAAAATTTCATGGATCATGTATCATTTTCCCAAGAAATAAATAAGGGAACATAGAGGTGGTTATAGTATTTATTACAATTTAAAAATCCCATGGGATGGTGGCCCAGTAAAAGTTTTCAAATGGGACTGAAGTCTAAAAAACTATTGATAAAATGTTACTTTTTCTATCATCCATTTTTTTAAAAAATTTAAATATGTTTACCTTATTATTTTCTTACTTACAAACAGAAGACTCCATCTTTTCTGCTCTCTCTTTAGAATTAGGTAGATGAAGTGGTTTGGGCGGGATTTCATAAATCGATCATTGTTTATTCTTTTCAAAAAGTAAGGGAAACCTACCTTAAATGCAAAACTCTATGAAAAGTACAATTTTCAAGAAATTATCATTATATATCAACAAATACAGTCTTCAATGTGGCAAACTATTAAACCATTGGATGTATTTTCTAACTTTTAATCCCTACCATCATTCGGGAAGTTAAAAAAATACCCTCCTTATATATATATATATATATATATAGAGAGAGAGAGAGAGAGAGAGAGAGAGATAGATATAGAAAGACGGTCACCTACGTCATGATGTATACATCACACCATATATTACACCTACTCTTAAGCCCTAGAAAACATTTTTTCTAATTTTTTTATTTTTCCCTTGAAATTAACCTTCTAATCAACCCATATTCAAAAAATTAGGTTACAATGCATTTTGTAGCTATTTTTAAAAAATCAATAATTTTTTGTTGTTTTTTTAAAAATAGCTACAAAATGTATTTTGACCTAGTTTTTTTAATATGAGTTTATTGGAAGGTTAATTTCAAGGAAAAAATATAAAATTTCAAAAGAAAATTAGGGCCTACAACTAGGTGTAATGTAAAAATGATGTATAGAGCATGATGTAGGTGATAATTCTCCTATATATATACATACAAAATTTGTTGAAACAATTATGCTGGTCAAATATTTCGTCATGACTTTCACCGGTGATATTTTTTGTCAATTAATTTATAACAATTTCTTCTTCGCTAATTTTTTTTACGATTTTTCTCTAACAACAATATATGTTATTTAGGTCTACTGAGGAAAAAATTGTACTCATTTTCAATAATGGCTAATTTTATTACAGATATAACCTGTGATGAAAATAAAGGCGACATTTTCACTATTTAAAATCTTTATAGAATAACCTAAATATGTTTTCGTCCCTCAACAAATTTCTTTGATTCACCATTAGATTAAAGCTCCTTTGTATATATATTAAAAAAATGTAGTGAAACCAATTATAGTAGGTGTATTTGTCAACAACTCCCTCCACTCTTTACTTATCTACACTAAGGACATGCATAAATCTTATTGACGCCTTAACGATATCATATCTTTAATTAATTAACGATAAGTCCATATACTATGTTGTTAAACTTTTATACAAGTACATCTAAGATAAACTATAGGTTGTAAAATCATTCATATGTTGATTCTAAGCAAATAAAGATGAGTAGTAAATGAAAAACACATAATCCCACAACATAAGGTGTACGTGGTTCGTCAAGCAGCCTTCATCCATGGGGTGCTTCTATCTTTTTATTATCAACTCTTAATAGTATGAATTACACGCCCTTTGTCCAAGGGGTGATGGTTTATATTTGAATGAACAGTTCTAGGACTGAGATGGCCCCTGATTGGATCCTCGTTTGTTCTTATCCTCAAGTTGTGATCGTCTATCTGGGCTTCTAAACACGTGGTTGATCTTCTGGACTAATCGGATAATTCCCCACCATAAACCCATTATAATTAAACATAAATAACATGTGCATATTTACTATAAGACATTAAATTTATGTAAAAACAATTCTTAACTTTGGGCGTCATAAAACATTGTGGATACATTTTCATAGCAAAAACATATACGATTCGAAAAAAAATATGTCCTTTGTCAATGTAATATAATTACATTTGGTCACTAAAAGTAACTTTTTCCTAATTTGGATTTAGTAACAGTATTCTAATAATATATGCATACATCTTTATTATAGAGAAGAAGATAATTTATAAATATTATGTACTCGTGTACTTATTGAGAAAACTATTTTTAGCTTGTCCTTATAGTTAATTTTAAAAAGACTAGGGACTTATCACAATGTTTCTATTTCTTATATATTATACGGATGATCGAATTCAATCAACTGATATATGATTGTGTTGAAATCAGCATGACGATTAATGGATGGGTATTTATGATTTCAGTTGGGTTCAACGCAGCTGCAAGGTTAGTTATTTCCTCTCTTTTATTAAATCTATGCTATATTCCATTAGTTTGAAATTAATAGTTACATGCAGATTTTTAGTTAAAAATTAATATAATAAATTTGGCAATGGTATAATTAAGGGAGCTTAACAAATACGTCCTATGTGCATAAGATATTTTTTAATTGGTTCTACCAAAAGAAAATTTTCTCAAAATATGCTATTTATACATCGAGTGAATATTCACTACTTGTTTACAAATAGGACCAAATGGAGAAAAAATATTTTTTTATGAAACCTCTTGGAGAAAAAAAATATCATTGGACCTATTTGATTACATATTTAGTATACGAGACTAATTCATAAAAAAACCCTTTAATAATCCTTTTATTTTCGTGCTTGCTTAAATTAAAATTATAGTATAGAACTAAAGTTGACAGCAGAACTAGGTGTAGACATTTGTCGATTTCACAAGAAGAGAAGTGTACAATTTTAAATACTCAAATTAAATTAAACATTTAATTCTTTTTGTATTCCACATAATTACAAATTTAGAATACTTTAATTCAAAACTTTTCATATTCTAATACACATCTACGAATTCATGACTCTTTAAATGACCTGTCCCTCTCATCTCTCTTTTTAATAAAACCCTCTTCCCAAGCCAGCATAAAATACGAAGAAAAAATGAATCCTATGAAAAACCATCAATATATGAGCTCTTTCAATTGCGCCTCTTCTCTAAGGGACTCTCTTTATGCGCTTTAGATATTTCAATTCCTTTTCATATACTTCATCAACTTCTATTTTCACTAATGATTTTAAGCCTTTCTTTGCTCATTGAAATTGTTCTAATTCCTTTAGGACAGATATAATTTTATGCCATTTTCTTATAATTCTTTTTAACTTATTAAATTTTGATATTCAACCATCAAACTCACTTAAATTATGCATGACTACTTAATTATTGCTTTTATTTATCTAAAAAAAATGTGGTTCATCACATTCCTCTCATCTCTATAATTTACAATTCATCCTAAAATATTATTTATTGTTAGAGCATCCAAATGGGTAGTGTAATACCTTGTAATTTTGAGAGCAAATTTATGAATATTCTATAAGATTTTAGTCCGAATATTTTATTTTAAATGAAAATGGTTTATGTTCGATCTTATTTTAAATGAAATGGTCAGTTTCCATCAATTTCCTTCAAAAAAAATTCCAGCAACACACAAATAAGATATGACCCAACGCCGAACTCCCACCGTCATTCAAACGAGGCTTGTCGCTTGAACAACGTCTGTGGTAGTTTGAGCGACCCCCATTGATCCATCCCCTCCTTCGTCTTCCTTGAGACCTACCGCCATTAACACTCCCACCAAGCTCTTCTTTCTCCTAGAATTAAATTCAAGCAGTTTCAAATGCTAACTTCCTACCCATATACGCATTTCAACACGTGGACCTAATCTATAACCTTTTTTTCCATTCCGATCCAAAATTTCTAGATTCAGTTTCTACGAGTTTCGTTATCGGCTCATTCCAAAGTACAACAAAATAATTTAATTCTTACGACAGGATTTTTACACAGTTCGAATTCAAACGATTCTTGGCATATTTCATAACATTAATTTACCCCTTTAACCCATATCACGTGTAAAGATTTCTCAAAAACCATATTAATGTATTAACCCACCCAAAAATGGATTTACCAACACACCCACCATGATATGAATTGCAATACCACAATTAGATTAAAAGCATGTTTAACTACTTGCCTGAATAATTTCGTAGTATCTGATTCCTTTGTTGTAGACAAGATTTGATGAAGGACACATCAATCTCTACTTGGTTTGGCTCCCAAAAGCTCTCCCACTTGATCCTTGTTTTCTCCTCTGCAACTAGGATTTTCTTATTTGAGTTTTGACTGCCACAATCTCTCTAAATTAGGTTTTATTAGGTGAATCCCGAAATTAATCTTGTAGGCTAAATTAAAATGGCCCAAATACAGGTGTGGGTCTGCTTATGCCTAAAAATGCCCGCAGACCCAAATACTATCCTCGGATACTCTTTTTCGACAATCTCGGCCCATCTGGAATCAACCGTGCACTCAGAATTATCATTCGAGTTACTTAACTAAAATCTCAAATTTCAACCTCAAATTATGACACACGCCTTATTAAAAGAAATAACCCGAATTAATTTAAATTTTAGTTCTCCAAATAAATTGAATCTTCCAAATTAAATAAATTTTCCAAATTAAATAGTTTCTCCAAAGCATCAATTTAGTTTAAATTCTAATTCACCAAATGAAATAAATTCTTTATCCTAAAAAATACGAGGTGTTACATATTCCCCCCCTACAAAAGAATTTCGTCCTCGAAATTAAAATGAGTCTAGTACTTCAAGCCTCAAATACTTTCATACTCACATTCCATTAAGATCTCTACCCATATCTCTACCCCTTGTAATGCGAATTATATTAGAATTAAATTAATTACTCATGGTGCCCATACACCATGTATCCGTGCTTAACCTCACAAATGTTACCCGACTCCACTAGCCTTCAATCGTAATATAACTTCCAACTCATAGTTATTACCACACACACACACACACACACACACACACACACACACACACACACACATATATATATATATATATATATATATATATATATATATAGGAAAGAGGGACGGAACCCCCACGCATATTATTAGAAATCAAAGACAAAATAGCCTCTCTTATGGCTCTACAAGCTCTGAGACATCCCTACTCTGAAGAGTTAACTGATGAGCCCATTGAGTTAACTCGATAAAGCTAGAAATATGGGAGTTTATAAATCCTCCCATTACATTAAGGTAAAGCAAATAAATGTGGGGGTTTATAAATAACACTATTACACAGAAAAAGCTATTGAAAATTAAAATTTTAAATAAGATGATCTGATGTAGTAGCATCCAGTCTTATCCATCTTAATTTCACCTTTGATTGCCTTGGGAAGATCATTTAAGTTTTGGAAAACCTTTAGAGAGGAAAGAAGAATGCCTGTTTTTGAAAGAAAATCAACAACCATGTTTGATTCCCTGAAGATATGAGAAATTGAATAATTCAATAAAGGACAATATGAGTGAATTTCTTTCAATATCTTCTTTAATCTCCAGGGGGGGGGGGCTATTTTGGGTGAGAAGATTAACCATAAATTCTGAATCTGATTCAATCTGGACAGCAATAACATTGAAAGCTAAACATAATTTGAGACCTTCACAAGGGCCCATGAGCTCCACTTATGTGTTTGTTGAGATTCCTTTAGAATTGACAAAAGCAAAGACTAAGTTCCCTTTAACGTCTCTTAACAAACCTCAATACCCACTAGGACCCGGGTTGCCTTTAGATACCCCATCAATGTTCAGTTTAAACCAATTAGGCTTAGGGAAATTCCATTTGAATGGTTTAAATTTATGAATTTTCTTGGAAGTTTTAATATCAAAGGCTTTCTGAATGGCTATATCAAAACTCGATAATTCATTTTTAAAAGACATCCCCTTACTGATATTCGAGATCAGATCAGAAGAGTTTTTTATGATAGTATTTGAGGAAATAGGGGAGTTTTCAAATAAATCCAAGTTCCTACTTTTCCAAATTTCCCAACAAACAATTATTGGAATACACTTACAAAGAAATCTGGCATAGTCTTTGGGTCTAGAATTTAACCACCAGCTCTGAATCAAAAATTGCAAGTGAGCATATTGAGAATTAATTCCCATTATACGGGAAAAATGCTTCAAAACTGTTTGAATAACAGGTCATGAAAGGAAGAGATGGTCTGAAGTTTCTTCATGGATCTTACAAGCCTGGTATGTAGAACATAAACGAATCCCAACTGTCTTGATATTGTCATCTGTAGGCAAACAATTATTGAGAATCTTCCACATGTTGATAGAGCATTTCTTGGGAATATTATATATATATATATATATATATATATATATATATATTAACCAAGGTACCAACCCATGTGCTAACGACCACACATCTCCCTACTTCCAAAGTTACGCTAAGTTTCAAGCGTCGGACGTCTCGCAAAGCGAAATTCAAACTAGGAACCCCTTGATACACTACTACCTAACATTGTCGATCGTAGAGAGGTGCTAGGATCTCAGTCCATATCACGTACCCCCAAATTCCAATCTCCTAACATAAAAGTTTACTCGTCCACTCTCATGTAATAAAAGACATCATACAATACTGCGCCATTAACTATCACTAGTTTCTTAGCGCGAATTAATCACGAGCTATATATCCCCGCTCAATAAAAAGCCTATCCACCCTGAATCCCATCAGTAAACAACAATACTTCTCGAGATCAAATATTAAAATACCAACATTTCTCATAAGTCTATTATGCAACACAATAACATACATACAGTTATATATAGACTAGACCATTTTTCAAGTGATAACTAGCACAAGTAAATCGTACGTCGCGAACACAAGGTCTCACCATAATATGTACTATAGCCCAAACATCCCGACATAAATATCACTAACGTATCGTACGTAACACACGTATGTCAAGTCCATCTCCGCACTCTCTCGACATGGCAATGTCATATAGGTATTCTCAATTACCCCATAATTTGCAATTTAATTCTTATCGATATTACCCCACCCATTAACTTGTGATGCAAAAGTTCTCTCAGTGTTTCCTTCGCAACACTATCCAGCTCTCCTGTCCATATATCGTAATAGCCCTCAGCTTAAAGTGTTTCTTTCACACGTTCAATAATTTAACATTTAAAATCGATGTATAGCATCCAACAACGTCTTCAAATAAGTTCGAACATAAATAAAATTATAGAATATTCATAAATTTGATCTTTTTTGGTTTATGTTCTATAATTCTTCTCGAGAATGCACATGCATAATACCCCATAATTTTGACTTTCTAACACCCCGAGTGGTGCTATTGAAAAATATTGATAAATTAGAGAATTCGTTTATAAAAAAAATACCATTTAGATTGAAATTAAATTTGCGGAAGCATAAATACCTAAATTAATTGTATAAAATGTCTCGATTTTATTAAATCTTAAATGTCTTTTTAAAAAACAATTTAAAATAAATAAACCGATAGAAATAAAATTTGAAAGTAAATATCCAGATCCTGTACTGACGGTTTCAATCCGAACTATACCATAAATATCATCTTGCATCAACCAGAAATAAAAAAAAAAAACTATAGGGGGATGAATGCTCCAAGTGTAACTATACATACTCGTGTGTGCGTGCATCATGTACAAAAGTGTACGCAATACGAAAACGTTTACTAAAATTTCAATAATATAATCACCACCTATGATCTCACCGCGACACTACACAACCCAAGACCTAATATCAAAATTTTCGTCGAACTTCCCACGGTACGGTATGGACTACAGTCCACTATCCTGTTAATTATCCTCGGAACAATCCAATGGCCCCCCAAAACAAATAACATAAATTGGTTTCACAACCCATCATAACATGACATCACTGTCATAAAATCTTGGCATCACCACCATAGTAAAACTTGGCATACTCGCCAATGGGGATCCATGGCCTAGCCTTTGGACAAAAAATCAAATCGTAGCCGACAACACACCCATCCTGCAGGTGGTTTGGCAAAGGAATGCCTATGCATTCTCCAATAATAATCATCATAATGTCATTCTCCCAATTAAAATAATTTTTGTATTCAATTCCATAAATCAAGTTTAAATATTTTCTAACCATTTCTAAAACCCAGCATGCTCGTAAAATCAATTAGCGTTGTTACCCAAACTACATGACATGAAAATAACACATACAAAATGGGTGCAAGAAAGAATATAATATACGAGCCTAAAATACATATAAATGTAACACATAGAACAGATATAAATATACAAACAAGATTAAATAAGTGTATCACACTAAATTAATCATGAGAGAACGAAACTACCTCAAGAGAGTCAAAATTCATAATTGTAGACCTATTTTGAAAACTTAAAAAAATCAGCTCCAAACATTATTCAAACTGCAAATCCGACTTTAGATTTGGATTCTACATGAAAAATTAGGTCATGTATGTGTTTTGAGTTTTTCTCAAATCTTATCTGAATGCACTAAAAAAGAAGATCTAAAGACTCCAACTTCACTCTTTCTATTCCTCTTGTTTTTGCCTTTTTTAGCCCGTATTTTTCACCCCCCTTTCCTTATAATCACCCCTAATATTTCTCATATAACCCTTCTCTTAAACCCCATCTTGGAGCCTAAGCAAACACAAATTACCATATTACTCTTTAATTTAAAATTGCCTATTTTACATATTTAACTCATCACAAAATGTCCAAATTTAAATATTTAATTCGATTTCAAACCAAAATAAATTATTTCTAAATGTAATATAACAAAATATTTTCATTTGAAATAAATTATCCCGACTAAAATTTTATAGAATATTCATAAATTTGCTCTCAAAATTACGGGGTATTACATTCTTCCCTCATACAAAAGGAATTTCGTCCTCAAAATTCACCCAAATAAGATCGAACATAAACCAATTTTTTCTCAATGGACAACGTAACGAACTAATAACCCCAAGCCCAAGAATACGAATAACTTATGCTCTAATACCACTTTGTAACACCCTGAGAGGTGCTAATGAAACATATTGATAAATTAGAGAATTTCTTTATAAAACACTACCATTTAGATTACGAGTAAATTTTTGGAAGCATAAATACATAAATCAATTGTATAAACTTTCTCGATTTTATTAAATCTCAAATGTCTTTTTACAAAACAATTTACAGTAAATAAAGCGATACAAATAAATTTTGAAAATAAATACCCTGACCCTCTAGTGACGGCGCCAACCCCAATGATACCATAAATATCACCATCTCGCATCAACCTGAGATAAAAAAATAAAATAAAAACTATAAGGGGATGAGTGAGAAACTGAGTAGCTCGTATAAATGCTCCAAGTGTAACTACACATACTCATGTGTGCATGCATCATACACAAAAGAGTATGTAATATGAATGTTTAAACTAAAATCCCAATAATATACTCACCAGCTATGATCTCATCGTGACACTACACAACCCAAGACTAAACATCAAAACTCCCACCTCTCTTTCCACAGTACCGTATGGACTACCGTCCATTATCATGTTAATTATCCTTAGAACAGTCCAACGGCCCCCAAAAATAAATAACATAACTTGGTCACAGAACCCATCATAACATGACATCACCATCATAACATCTTGGCATCATCGCCATAGTAAAACTTTGCGTACTTTTCAATTGGGGTCCATGTCCTAGTCTTTCGATAATAAATAAAATCATAGCCGACAGCACACCCCGTCCAACGGGTGGTTTGGCTAAGGAATGCCTATGCATTCTCCAATAATAACCATCATAATATCATTCTCCCATTAAAATGAGTTTCGAATTCAATTTTTATAAATCAAGTTTATATATTTTCTACCCATTTCTATAACAATACGCTCGTAAAATCAACTTGCTTAGTTACCTAAACTACACGACATGAAAATACCACATACAAAATGGGTGCAAGAACGAATATAATATATAAGCATAAAATGTATATAAATGCAACATATAGCGTTGATATAAATATACAAGCAAGATTGAATAATTATAGCACACTAAATTAACCACGGAAGAACGTAACTCCCTCAAGAGAGTCAAAATCTACAATTGCAGGCCTGTTTTGAAAACTCTAAAAAATAAGATCCAAACATTATTCAAACTACCAATCCGACTTCAAATTTAGATTCTACGCAATAAATTAGACCAGGTATAAGTTTTGAGTTTTTCTCAAACCTCATCTGAATGCATTCAAAAAGAAGATCTAAAGACTCCAAATAGACTATTTCTATCCATCTCGTTTTTGCCTTTTTGAATTTCATTTTTGGCCTTTATTTTTCATCTCCCTTTCCTTATAATCACCCATAATATTTTCTATATAGCCCCTCTCTCAAACCCTATCGTTCAGCCTAAGCTAACACATATTATCATATTGCCCTTTAATATAAAATTGCCTACTTTAAGTATTTAACTCATCACAAAATGTCCAAAAGCCATTTAAATTTGAATTTAAACGTTTGATTCGATTTCAGACCAAAATAAATTGTTTTTAAATGTAATATAAAAAAATCATTTAAAATAAAATATCCTGAGTAAAATCAAGTAGAATATTCATAAATTTCCCCTCAAAATTACGAGGTACTGCATCTTCCCCCATACAAAAGGAATTTCATCCTCGAAATTCACCCAAAAATTTCTTACCTAAAATTCAAACAGAAAGTTCGACATTACCCAAATAAGATCGAACATAAACCAAATTTCTCTCAACGGACAACGTAACAAACTAATAACCCCAAGCCCGAGAATACGAATAACTTATGCTCCAATACCACTTTGTAACACCCCGAGAGGTGCTACTGAAAAATAATGATAAATTAGAGATTTTTTTTATAAAACAATACCATTTAGATTGAGAATAAATTTATAGAAGCATAAATACATAAATCAATTGTATAAAATGTCTCGATTTTATTAAATCTCAAATGTCTTTTTACTAAACAATTTACAATAAATAGCATGATACAAATAAATTTTAAAAATAAATATCCAGAGCCTCTAGTGATGGTTCCAATCGCAACGATACCATAATTATCATCTCGTGTCAACCTGAACTAAAAATAACTTTGGGGGGATGAGCGGGAAGTTAAGTAGCTCGTATAAATGCTCCATGTGTAACTACACATACTCGTGTGTGCGTGCATCACATACAAAAGTGTATCAAATATGAACACTCAAATTAAAATTCCAATAATATAATCACCACCTATGATCTCATCGCGACACTACACAACCCAAGACCCAATATCAAGATTTCCACCGCACTTGCCACTGTACGGTATGGACTACCGTCCACTATCATGTTAATTATCCTCGAAAGAATCCAATGGATCTCAAAAATAAATAACATAACTTGGTCACATGACCCGTCATAACATGATATCCCCGTAAAAAAATATTGGCATCACCGATGTAGTAAAACTTAGCATACTCATCAACCGGGGTCCATGGCCTAGTCCTTGGATAATAAACAAAATCTTAGCCGACAACACACCCCGTTCAGCAGGTGGTTTGGCTAAGGAATGCCTATGCATTCTCTAATAATAATCATCATAATATCATTCTCCCAATTAAAATAAATTTCCCATTAAATTTTCATAAATCAAGTTTACATATTTTCTACCCATTTCTATAACCCAACATGCTCGTAAAATCAACTAGCTTCGTTACCCATACTACACGACATGAAATAACACATACAAAATGGGTGCAAGAATGAATATAATATACGAGACTAAAATACATATAAATGCAACACATAGAATAAATATAAATATACGATCAAAATTGAATAAGTGTATCACACTAAATTAATGAAGAGAGAACGAAACTACGTCAAGAGAGTCAAAATTCATACTTGTAGTCCTATTTTGAAAAATAAAAAAAATCAGCTCCAAACATTATTCAAATTTCCAATACGACTTCAGATTTGAATTTTACGTGAAGAATTAGATTGGGTACATATGTTTTGAGCTTTTCTCAAATCTCATCTGAATGCACTCAAAATGAAGATCTAAAGACTCCAAATTGAGTCTTTCTATTCCTCTTGTTTTTGCCTTTTTTACCTCTCTTTTTCATCCCCCTTTCCATATAATCACCCATAATATTCCTCATATAGCCCCTCTCTCAAACCCTATCTTGGAGCCTAAGTAAACACAAATGACCATATTGCCCTTTAATTTAAAATTGCCTATTTTACATATTTAACTCATCACAAAATGTCCAAATTTAAATGTTTAATTCGATTTCAAACAAAAAAAATATTTTTAAATGTAATATAAAAAAATATTTTCATTTGAAATAAATTATGCCGATTGAAATCCTATAGAATATTCATAAATTTTCTCTCAAAATTACGGGGTATAACATTCTTCCCCCATACAAAAGGAATTTCGTCCTCGAAATTCACCCAAAATTTTCTTACTTTAAATTCAAACAGAAAGTTCAACATCACCCTAATAAGATCGAACGTAAACCAAATTTCTCAAAACGGATAATGTAACGAACTAATAACCCTAAGTCCAAGAATATGAATAACCTATGCTCTAATACCACTTTGTAACACCCTGAGAAGTGCTATTGAAAATAATGATAAATTAGAGAATTTGTTTATAAAACAGTACCATTTAGATTGAGAATAAATTTGTGGAAGCATAAATACATAAATCAATTGTATAAAATGTCTCGATTTTATTAAATCTCAAATCTCTTTTTACACAATAATTTATAATAAATAAAGCGATACAAATATATTTTGAAAATAAATATCCAGACGCTCTAGTGAAGGTTCTAATCCAAACGATACCATAAGTATCATCTCGCATCAACCTGAAATAAATAAATAAATCTATAGGGGGATGAGCGGGAAACTAAGTAGCTCGTATAAATGCTCCAAGTCTAACTACACATACTCATGTATGCGTGCATCATATACAAAAGTGTATGCAATATGAGCGCTAAAACTAAAATCTCAATAATATACTCACCACCTATGATTCCACTGCAACACTACACAACCCAAGATCTAACATCAAAACTCCCACCGCTCTTCCTACAGTACGATATGGACTACCGTCCACTATCCTATTAATTATCATCAGAACAATCCAATGGCCCCCCAAAATAAATAACATAACTTAGTCACACGACTCATCATGACATGACATCACCGTCATAAAATCTTGGCATCATCGCCATAGTAAAACTCGGCATACACGTCAACTGGGGTCCATGGCCTAGTCTTTCGATGATAAATAAAACCATAGCCAACAGCACACCCCGTCCAACGGGTGGTTTGGCTAAGGAATGCCTATGCATTCTCCAATAATAATCATCATAATATCATTCTCCCAATTAAAATAAATTTCAGATTCAATTTTCATAAATTAAGTTTATATATTTTCTACCCATATCTATAACAACATGCTCGTAAAATCTACTAGCTTAGTTACCCCATGAAAATAACACATACAAAATGGTTGCAAGAACGAATATAATATATGAGTATAAAATACATATAAATGCAACATATAGCGTGAATATAAATATACAAGAAAGATTGAATAAGTGTAGCACATTAAATTAACCACGGGGGAACGAAACTGCCTCAAGAGAGTCAAAATCCACAATTGTAGGCGTGTTTTGAAAACTCTAAAAAATAAGCCACAAACATTATTGAAACTGTCAATCCGACTTCAGATTTAGATTATAAGCGAAAAATTATATCAGGTATGCGTTTTGAGTTTTTCTCAAATCTCATCTGAATGCATTTAAAAAGAAGATCTAAAGACTCAAAATTGAATCTTTCTATCCCTCTCATTTTTGCCTTTTTGGATTTCATTTTTGGCCTCTGTTTTTCAACTCCCTTTCCTTATAATCATCCATAATATTTCCTATATAGCCCCTCTCTCAAACCCTCTCTTGGTGCCTAAGCTAACACATATAACCATATTGCCCTTTAATGTAAAATTGCCTACTTTACATATTTAAGTCATCACAAAATGTCCAAAAGCCATTTAAATTTGAATTTAAATGTTTGATTCGATTGCAAACCAAAACAAATTATTTTTAAATGTAATATAAAAAAAATTCATTTAAAATAAAATATCCCGACTAAAATCTTATAGAATATTCATAAATTTACTCTCAAAATTACGGTGTACTACATCTTCCCCCATACAAAAGGAATTTCATCCTAGAAATTCACCCAAAATTTTCTTACCTTAAATTCAAACAGAAAGTTCGACATCACCCAAATAAGATCGAACATAAACCAAATTTCTCTAAAAGGAAAAAGTAACAAACCAATAACCCCAAGCCCGAGAATACGTCTAACCTATGCTCTAATACCACTTTGTAACACCTAGAGAGGTGCTACTGAAAAATATTGATAAATTAGAGAATTTGTTTATAAAATAATACCATTTAGATTGAGAATAAATTTACAGAAGCATAAATACATAAATCAATTGTATAAAATGTCTCGATTTTATTAAATCTCAAATGTCTTTTCACAAAACAATTTACAATAAATAACGCGATACAAATAAATTTTGAAAATAAATATCCGGAGCCTCTTGTGACGGTTCCAATCCTAACGATACCATAATTATCATCTCGCATCAACCTGAACTAAAAACAACTATGGGGGGATGAGCGGGAAGCTAAGTAGCTCGTATAAATGCTCATGTGTAACTACACATGCTCGTGTGTGCGTGCATCATATACAAAAGTGTATGCAATATGAACACTCAAACTAAAATTCCAATAATATAATCACCACCTATGATCCCACTACGACAATACACAACCCAAGACCCAATATAAAAATTCCCATCGCACTTCCCACAGTAGAGTATGGACTACCGTCGACTATTCTTTTAATTATCCTCGGAAGAATCCAATGGCCCCTAAAAATAAATAACATGACTTGGTCACACGACCCATCCTAACATGACATCACCGTCATAAAATCTTGGCGTCACCGACATAGTAAAACTTGGCATACTCGTCAACCGAGGTCCATGGCCTAGTCTTTTGGATAATAAATAAAATTGTAGCTGACAACACACCCCGTCCAGCGGGTGGTTTGGCTAAGGAATGCCTATGCATTATCTAATAATAATCATCATAATATCATTCTCCCAATTAAAATAAATTTCTCATTGAATTTCCATAAACGAAGTTTACATTTTTTCTACCCATTTCTATAACCCAACATGCTCGTAAAATCGACTAGCTTCGTTACCCAAATACACGGTATGAAAATAACACATACAAAATGGGTGCAAGAACGACTATAATATATGAGCATAAAATACATATAAATGCAACACATAGCATGGATATAAATATACAATCAAGATTGAATAAGTGTAGCACACTAAATTAACCACAGGATAACGAAACTACCTCAAGAGAGTCAAAATCCACAATTGTAAGTATGTTTTGAAAACGTAAAAAAATCAGCTCCAAACATTACTCAAATTGCCAATCCGACTTCAGATTTGGATTCTGCATGAAAAATTAGATCAGGTATGTGTTTTGAATTTTTCTCAAATCTCATCTGAATGCACTAAAAAATAAGATCTAAAGACTCCAAATTGACTCTTTCTATCCCCCTCGTTTTTTCCTCTTTGGATTTCGTTTTTGACCTCCGTTTTTCATCTCCCTTACCTTATAATCACCCATAATATTTCTTATATAGCCCGTCTCTCAAACCCTATCTTTGAGCCTAAGCTAACACATATTACTATATTGCCCTTTAATTTAAAATTGCCTACTTTACATATTTAACTCATCACGAAATGTCCAAAAGTCATTTAAATTTGAATTTAAATGTTTGATTCGATTTCAAACCAAAGTAAATTATTTTTAAATGTAATATAAAAAATTATTTTCATTTAAAATAAAATATCCCGACTAAAATCTTATAGAATATTCATAAATTTGCTCTTAAAATTACGGGGTATTAAACTATGTTAAAAGTGTATAAGAAAAATCCATAGATTATGTTTGACAAATTTTTGCAAGCAATAATTTTTTTCCTGATTTCGAAAACACTATTTGGTATTTTAGTGTATATTTTAATAATTTAGTTAAAAACTGTTCCTTATGGCAGGATTTGCATGTTAGTGTGTTCTTAAAGTTCCACGCTTATGGAAGTTGAACTTTGGTGAGAACTGAGGAGTCATGGTTTGATAAGTTAAAATGAATTTATGGAAGCAAGTTACTAAAGTTGTTTCACTTTAATCCCTAGTTAGTTTCTTACAGCCCGTCCCAAGTTATAGAGTTGGTTAGTATTATTATTAGTTCTTTTTCACCATATTAAAATAAAAATAAAAATCATTCAGATACTAACCATTTGAAAAGCATGAAGCATATAAGCCTGAGGGATGACTATCTTATTCTTTTGCGGTTTATTAACTATAATGTTATCATGTGGCCATTCAATAAAAATGTATTATATATTGATATTTTTAAGGTTGCGTTCTATAGTGTTTGTATGGGAAACATTTCTCCCGAAATAGAACACTGACATGTTTTTTAAAACCAAACATTTTCTTTTAGTTTTTTTTTTTTTCATAAGCCCAACTTAATAATTATATATTTGATATAATCTTCAATTTATTAATATCTTAAACATCATTCCCCAAATTTAATAGACTCCCGTCCCTCTTAATTGACCTAGAATTATAGTTAACCCCAACCACGTTTTCGGCTCCAACTTCTCCTTATCCAACCACCAAACCCGTTACCACAGTCACGAAAAGTTATATATTTGAATCGCGACGAAAAGTTAATGTGATTGAGAGGTATGTTTTGTTGTTTCCTCAAATCGATGTTGAGCCAGTGGATGGGTATGTGAGTGAGGTGTTGAAGGTAAACGTCGAGTTTTGGAATCCAGGTCAGGAGGGGATGTTTGGGTCCAGTTTTGGTGGGGTGAACCCGGAAGGTGCAACCACCTCTTTAGCAGAGGTTTCAGTTTTGTCGGCAGTGCTGGTACAAGGTTGTTGTGTGGTGAATTTGAGTGACTTTGGGGTGGTGCTGAAAGAGATGAGAGATTGGTTTTCTAGTGAGTTTTTGGGTTCCGTGGTGGTGGTGGTGGTGGTGGGGTGGGGGGGGGGGGGGGGGGGGGGTTATTGACGGGGGCGGACCCATTAGGGCCGAAGCGGGGCGACCATCCCAGTTCATTTAAAAAAAAACAAAAAACAAAAATAGGGCATATATCAAATAGTCCCTCAAATATTTTTTTTCATACATGTTTACTTCAAGCGTCTTTATTTTGCTTCGAAAAGTCTTTTACCATGCCGCTGACGCGGACCTTTAAGAATAAGAGAATAGTAGTTAAATGAGTGTTTGAGGAACTTTTTGTTACAAAATAAAGCGCTTGGACTAAACGTGTATTAAAAAATATAAAATTTTGATCTCCTCCACCACTTAACCTGATGCCTTCTTGTCCACCAGGTATATTTTGATCTCTGATGATCCGATCCCCAAATTTTATTTATATTTCTATTTATATTTCATCATTTGTTTATTTTGTGAAATTATATGTAAAATTAAATTTGTAATGTCAAATTAAATTTATACTGAAATTATTGATTTATATTGTATTAATTATCATATGATATTTTGATAATGGTTTTTAGTGTTGAAAATGAATATTATGCCGCAAAAAAGTAAAAACAACCGAAAAAATACTCAATAAAACTCGAAATAACCCCCCAAAAAATCGTCTCGGGGCCTCCCGCCTCCGAACTCTCGGCAACAGTCAAAAGTTTCGCCTCAATTGACACAAAATCCTGAATCCGCCGCTTGCTATTGAGGTAAGAAGTTTTTTTCACAAAAGATAGCAAAGCGTAGCTGAGCATGGAAACTTTTCCATGGAAAATTATGCCTATAAAATGGACCCTAAGAGTTATATATTCCCCCCATATATAACATAAAAAAAAAGTTTATCAATAAAGAATTCTTGGGTAGGACAACAAGTATATTACATATTAGCTTTATATAATGTGATACATAGGGCAGCAAAAATCAGCAAAGAAATTTATGCTTGACACGAAGCTCTATTAAGGCTTGTTTGAGAACTAAATAAGAAAACCAAATGTGGATTTACTATAAAACTCATTAATTTATTAAGTCTATATTAAATATAAGATTGCTCAAGATTGACTCATAGTGGGCTTAATAAATTAAACCCGATGAAAATTTAAACCTCAATAATTGAAAATCCAAGCATCAATAACCCAATACTCATTTCAAGTCATCCTTATATACTTATATAGTTATTTGAATAAACTAGTATGTACCCCGCGTAATGCTCGGGGCATTTGATTAAAAAACTATATAAATTTTTATTTAAAAGTCTTAATAATGTAAGAAGATAATAATCGATAGCATTTTTAAATATGTTGTGCTTAATATTTTATAGTTAATTAGTAGAATGCAAAATAAAGAGTGACAATTTTGACAAAGACAGATCAACACATTGCAAATTTGATTCAAAATTCGCGTGATATAAAGTTAATTGAGGTTTGCATTTTATTGTTATTCGAATTAAAAAAATTCAATCGGTAACCACTGAAAACACAAATTACTATATACACCATTTAAGTTTCCATCACGACGCACATATAATGCAGTATATGCATCTTTAGTTTTTAAAAAAATGACTTATTTTACTGTAAGATTACATAACCATCCTGGATACTTAAAGGATTGTAGAAATAATGCATTATAGGTCAAGTCTATATACTTTTTTATACATGTGCTCCAACGACATGTTAAATCCTTATTTAAAAAAAAATATTAAGTAATTTTTCTTTATATATATTTATATATTATTTGTGTACAAATTTACTTATACATATAGCTAAAAATCACATAAGGTAACATTAAAAGAAAAAGTACATCAACCAAAATTTGACACACATAAATGAAATATATTTTCTTTAAGAGCCCAAACTGACTTTGTTTTTTCTTAAAATATGATATACCAACACTCTTCCCATCCATTGGACATTATAAGATCGAAACGTCATTTAGGTCTGAATTGGGTATTAGAAATCTTTTAAACTCTTCAGTAATTTCGATTGCTAATAGATTACTCCACAATATAAAGCTTATAATACCCTAAATGTATGAATTCAGGCCTAACACATTATCATTGGGGTTCATAACCAAAGCCACTGACCTATCACAAAGAATTATAATAACAATAATAAAAATAATTTGGAGGCCAAGGTTCATAACAACATAAAATAGATATTATTGAATAAAACTAAACTGTAGAAATTCAAACAAAATGAACTAAAAGAAATATTATAGACAATGCATATTAGTTAGTATTGAAAAAGATACATGTACTATTACAAATAATAAAACTATATTATTTTCAACGGCGGGGGAGGTGCTAGTACTGGATGGGGATCTCTCTCCTTCACTTTTTCTACTAGCCATTTATTCACTAGCTCGACGGTCCACACACTTTTTACACACACGCCACCAAAATTCTAACCATTTATTGTTATTTGTGTCGGAGCTGGCCTTACAGCGTCAACAAATGGCTGCAACAGCAGTGGTAGTGGCCGACACCCATAGTATTGGCATGTGGGACATTTTCGTTCGCCGCCAAATTGGAAATTTGAGCATCGTGTTTTGTCAAGACAGTCTCATTCTCAACAAGGTTGCTCATTGCATTTAAAAAAATCCAACTTATTAAAAAAATTAAAAATTTACAACATTTCAGTGAATCGTGCACCCTCTTCATGAGCATAATAATCCATACAAAATCTATTTTCCCCATCTTTAAAACCATTTGAAGTTGACATTTCTATCGATCATATTCAAAACCAACCAATTCGAAAAAATTGAGTGGTCAAATTGCTGGCACTATAAATCAGGCGGTTATTGTTCTAACGGAAAGACAAATCCCGGATCTTTTGCAAAAAAGAGATCCAAAGTTAAAATCATAAAAATTTAATGGAGGGGATATTGTTATTTACAATAATAAAAATGATTTAGAGCTTAATAATACAAATGAAAATTTTCAGGCAGGGGATTTATCTGATACACTGAAGAGTCAACTGATGATCAACCATCTGAAACTGCAATCAATAATCAACATCATGGATCTTCGTTTGGAAACCCAAATAAAAAAAAACAAAGCTATATTCATCAATTAATCCAACGCAATTCCATCGTATTAATAGGAGATAAACTTGTTTTGCGAAATGATCTATTTAAGACTTCATCGTCTGATGAAGACTCTAAAAGTGATGAAGCTATGACTCCTTTAGATAACTTTAATACAAGTGACGAGTTATCCCAACCTAATCCTATTAGTGTACAAATTCACGATGACCGCGGTATCGATTTATTCATGGATCTCCCCTAACTTGATTCATCTTTTGCGTTGGATTCCGCTCTTATTTCGAATGAGTTAAATTCTACGGAGAAAAATGAGAATTGGAACGTCGTTCGCAAGCGAAGGCGTTCAAGAAATCATAGGACCTAAATATTTTTTAAATTTTCTTTAGATTGTTGTTTCTATTTTTCTAGAGTCCTTCTTTAGCGCTTGTAAGTGTCCTTGGAGAGGCTATTTCTCCATCTATTAATAAAATAATAAATTCCTTGGTAAAAAAATACATAAATGGAGGGGATCGCAAAAAAAATATGCAAAGACCCCTATATTCATAAAATCTCTAAAAATTAGAAAGAATTAAAGAGAGGGAGGGGGAGAGATCACCTTTTTAGACCTACACAAATAAAATCCTATTTGGTGCCTTGAACCTATACATTTAACATCAAACCACTTATTTTTCTTCCTATAAATAAAAAGCGATTAAATGGTGTATAAAAAATATGTTATGTTAAAAAAAAATAACAACCAGGGATTCAAAGAAATAAAACAAATTAATAAAATATTTCCCAAACAAACATAAGAGAAAAAACAAATTTTGTAAATAGTGCAGTTATTTGATTTGGTTGTTTGATGTCAACAAACCTTTTTGTCTAAGTTGAATAACATGTAACACTAACACTACATCTTACTAAAAGTAAACAATCAAAAGAGAGAGGTTTGGATTTCTAGGAGGCTAGGAGAAATAAATAAGAGAATAATTACACGGTGAGGGTATCAAAAAGTCTAGTGAATTTGTTTTGGTAAAACAAAAGTCAGACAGATTGTTACTTTTCTACCTTTTGATATTCATTTGACACACACACATATATAATACACGTCTTTTGGTCATTGAAGTTCAAGAGTTTTTTTGTAGGGAATCAATGTGAACCATTAAGAAGCCGAATGTTTTTTTTAAGTTTGAAATATTTTGGTTTGTAAAAGGCTAAAAATTGACGATTGAGAAAGGGGGTTAATAGAATTAAAGTCTTATTAAACCTCTAATACTATTGTATTAGAGGTATAATATGGATTATTCATTTGGCCACTAAATTATCACGATTGTTTCAAAATGGTCCCTAAACTATGAAAAGTTTCAAGTAAACATCAAAACTAACCAAATCGATTTAATAAGACCCTCACATCATTTTGGGTTATTTACTTGGGCGGAAGTGAGTCATGTCTTATGTACATAACTCATTGTGATGGAAAATAGGTAACACAATAATATTGTAGTGGTCAATTGTAATTTACAAGCAATTCATAGTTAAAATTACAATATAAGAAATTCAACTCACCCATTTCCCTTTGTCCCCAAAGAACCCCTCCTCCTTTTTGTGTTTCCATTACCGTTCAACCTATCATGCACTTATTTCACCTAAACCTCCCCTTCTCCCTTACTTTTTCTTTCTGTCGAAACCATCCGCCTACCTACCTACCATTTCCCGATGGCTCCCTCACTCCCTAACTTCTATTTTCCCGCATATAAGAAGGTATATCCATTTTTAGCAAAAAAATGATCATTATCCGCCTACCTCTATCTTTCCAAAAAATAATCCCATCACTCCACCTCCACCACACCCAGGGACGTAGCCAGGAATTATCGTTCGTGGGGGCTAATTTAGCGGTGATGACCGGGGGTTCGGGGGCGGGAGCCCCCGAGCCGAATTTTTTGAGGATGTTTTTGAGTATTTGACAAAAATAACGTTATTTATTTAATCTAATGAAAAGAGAAATAAATATTTAAGCCAATATTTTGCCCCAAATTTAACTGATTTGACCTAAATAAAAATAAATCTCTCTATACGTTGACTGATTTGACAAAAAAAATTAGGTTCATTAATATCCTAAAAAAAATGAGTGATGCCTATGGGTACCAAACAAATCCCCCAAATAGTATAAATGAGTTGTGCTCTGGCGGGACCCATGCCTATTTGGGGGAATTGTTTGGGACACAAAGCATTTCCCCCCCAAAAAATAGGTGCATTAACATACCCAAAAAAAATAGGTTCATTAATATCCCCCAAAAATTGATGGTATAAAATTAATACAACTACAAACCCCATTCAAATTAGTCTACATAAATTAAATAAATTAATTTCCGCAACTGTTAACACTTATTAATTTCAGCATTAAATTTTAGCCCTAAATTTTAGTCCTAAATTTCAACAATGAATCATAGAATAAATTTCAGCAATTATTATGGAGAATTTCAGCATTTAAATTTCAGCAACTGTTAACACTCATAAATTTCAGCAATTAATAATAGAGTTAATTTAAGCCATTAATAGAGAAGAGTTATTACCTGCTTGTAAATTTCAGCAATTTATATGTATTCTCTAGTTGCTCTCTTGTTTGTAAAGTTTGTTGGAAGAATCATTTGGGAGAGAGAGGCATGGAATGAGGTATGAGAGAGGAAGCATGAAGTTAGATGAAGAATGAAGAAGCGGCTTAGTGCTGTGTCAAATAGGTTTAACTTTTAAAGTGTAAGATATTTCAGTTTTTACCCCAAATTTTATACACAAATCAGTTTTTACCCCTAAAAAGTTTGTTACTAAAAAATTTTTTTTTTTTTAAAAAAAAACGTGGGGGCTCAAGCCCCCACAGGCCCCCCCTTCCCTCCGTCCCTGACCACACCCTCCCCATAATTTTTATTTCGTTTTCGATAAAACAAAGCCTCACTTCCCTACGTTTGTTTTTTCCATCAGTATATATAGAAATTGGGATCTATTATCATAACTATGACAAATATGGTGGTTTTGGCAGATATATTTATTGTTTATTTCTTTGGATGGGTTGGTGAGATGGAGAGGGGTTCATGGTGGTGTCTATAATGAATTTGGGTGGTGGTGGATATATTTGGGTTTGTTTAGATGGTTTAGGGATACGATGGCATTGGAGAGAGAAATGTGAGGTTGTTTGGTTAAATAACTATTTGGATGGTTGTGTGACTTAGATAGGGGAGGTTTGAATTGATGTTTAGTGTGGGTAAGGGGTTGTTTGGGAATGTTAAGGGTTTGTTTGGCATGTGTGTTAATAAAATTTACCTTTTCCCCCTCATAATGAGTCATGTGCCCGACACATGACTCACTTACGCCCATGTTAATGACTTAACTTAATAGGAGGATCTAGTTAAATCGGTTTGGTTAGTTTGAGGGCTTATTTGACATTGTTGATAGTTCAGGGCTCATTTTGGAATAATCGTGATAGTTTAGGAGCCAAATGAGTAATTTACTCTAGTTATATATAAGCACACTTGTTTGGTTAAAGCTATTATGATTAAGGTTTACTAACTCTATGTCTAATCGTCCATTATTACAAGTATTAAGTCTAAGTGCTTGTTTGGTTTGAGTTCTTATGGTTTCTTGAAATTTTGGATCAATAATTAACAAATGTATATTTCGTAATTCTAACAAATAGGTTGACACACATAATGAAAGTTTTTGTTTCCTATTCTCAATTTATTCATCTTTTTTTTGTTTACTAAATTTACGAACTTATATTCCAGAAACCACAAAAGGATTGAAGCACTATCATATTTTCCTCACTCGTGGTTTTTATGCGAGCACATTGCTAATTACGTGAAGTCGCTGATTTTTTAATTGCTTGTGTGTGGTCCCTGACTCTTATATTAATAGGTATTTAACTAATATTACGTGTACAGTCTAACATGACAAAAAAATAATTATCCCATTAATATTTCTAATTTGACTGCAAAATTCTAATATGACTAAAAAATTCTAATATAACAGTGTTATAATATAACAACAAGTACCACACACTGTTATATTAGATTTTAAGGATATCACACAATTCTATATGGCATCAAAAACTGCACACAAAAACTACTTAAAGTTATCGGCTAAGACTAAATAATAATAATAATAATAATAATAATAATAATAATAATAATGAGGATGATGATATGAAAGTAACCATAATGTGATGTTTTGTGTATGATGAGCAGTGTAAGAGTAAGTAACGAACTTGGAGCACTACATCCAAAGTCGGCTTCATTTTCTGTGATAGTTGTGACAACCATATCCTTCATCATTTCGGTAATCTTGGCGATAATCGTGCTTGCATTGCGCCACATCATCAGTTATGCCTTTACAGAAGGTGAAACTGTGGCAAATGCGGTTTCGGATCTTTGCCCATTGTTGGCACTTACCCTCATTCTTAATGGAGTCCAACCCGTGTTATCCGGTAAGTATTTTCTTCGGACATGAAAATTTTGGACAAAATGATAATAATATTTCTAACATAATGCTCATTTTGATTTAAGGTGAAATATTTTTATGGAAAATAAACTTTTAAAAGTTATTATATTAGTTTTCACATAGGTAAATAATATTTCATCTCCGAGAAAACATGTTCTAATATTGTATTAATATCTCTCATCATATTATGTGTTTTCTTAGGCCCAGTTTGGTTGCGCAAATTGTTTGATAATGTAAATTGGTTCATTGTGAATTAGTAAATTGTAAATGAGTGAATTTGAAATGAGTTAAATCCAATTTTACACAATGTTTGGTAATTTGAAATTGATGTTAAGGTTCTATGAAAAAAAGACAAAAACAAATCAAGAGAGAGAGGGGGAGGGAAAGAGAGAGGGAGAGGAGGAGAGGGGGGGGGGGGAGGGAGAGGGAGATGGGACATGTACTTTATGTGATTCCTATTTCAAATGGATTCATTTCAATTTTTTTGTGAAATGATCAAATTTCAGATTTTACACATGAGTTAAAATGGGGCAATTAATGAATCCTTTCATTAATGAAACCAAACACAATTAATGGGTCAATTTGTAAATGGATTAATTTATTAATGATCCAATTTACAATTTTGGGACAACCAAACGGCGCCTTATCGTATTGATATGAGATGAAGAGAAATGAGGGTGAGGGAATGGGAGATTAAACATAATCACATTGTCTAAAGTTATTTTGAAGTCTATTTTGTTTCTTAACAAATTTAACTTGATGTCACTTGTGAACTATGAAGGTGTGGCGGTTGGTTGTGGATGGCAAACTTTTGTTGCATACGTTAACGTGGGTTGTTATTATGTGGTTGGAATCCCTCTCGGTGCCCTACTCGGGTTTTACTTTAATTTGGGTGCTAAGGTAATTTCGAAACTATTTGAATCATTTGTAGGTGATATCTTATGAATGCTTATGATAAAACCATTATCATTAGGGAATATTATATTTGAATTCGAATGTTTACAGAAAATATACAAAAAAAAAGTATAGTAAAAAGATTTACTATACTATATCATGAACCCATATAAAAAATATCAACTCAATTTTTTTTTTACTATTTAAAAAAAATAGATATGTTCATAGGTATGTTAAATGATGTATGTTGGAGAGTTTGACTATATATATATATACATACAACATTGTACTAAAACGTCACATTAAATCTCTTAGTTAAATAAAAAAATGGTTCAATTGAAGTTTGGTATGTTCTATATAATGTGTTATACTCAAATAAACCTAATTAAAAAAGTTTCCAAAATTTACCAAATATTAATTTTCCTATCAATTGAACAACCCTAACACCATGTGCAACTTAGTGGGGTGATAAGATTCACGTGGATCAACGATTTGAAGCATTAAATTAGGAAATCCAGGCTAACTGTGGCAAACAATAACTAGATGCAAATAATAAGGTCAAATTTATGAACTAAACTATATCTAAGCAATGCACGTGTTCACGATGAAGCAATCAAGGTAAACAACACACAAACAATCCATAAGACAAATTTATGATGAAAAATCTCCACCTAGGAGTAAAAAAGCTCGATGCAATGTAATTTCTCATTCAACTTGAAATATTTTATATAATGTAAGAAGATACCTCTATATTGTTCCTTAAGAATAAGTTATCTAGAAACATTAAACTCTCCCCCATTGACGATAACCGATCCATTCGATGCTCCTTCGAACGAATAAGGCAGTCTCATTCTCCTCCTTAGAGTCACACCATGCTTGAACTCTCTAATATCTCAAAGACTTAATTATTAGATCTTGGACTATAGATCTTTGATTACGATGTAGAATGATTAGATTGAATCTAGGTTAAGTGGATATTATCTTAAAACTCTCTCAATCCCTCACAAATCATAGATCTTGTATAGATCTTTCTCTCAATTGTGAAAGGAACAAGTAATTTTGAAGAAAGAGAAGCAATTGATATCCTCTCAACCTCAAAAATACACTCTTACTAGTTAAGCAGTAAAAGGGAAACTCAGATGTTTTGAAATGGAAGTAAAATACCTTATTTATATGAATTTTTAAAAACCGGGTCCTCTTGTGGTCATAGGGGAAATTTGGCTCCATGTGAATGGTTTTATGTAAGGAGTAAATTATGTCCTAAACGTGAAGCCGTGCGCATGTTACGAAGATTAATTAGGACCAAAGGAAAATTACCCATCACTGCTAAGCAGTTAAAGGTGACCCTTGAGGTATCATGGAAAACAAAACAACAATGGAGGATTACACCAAAACGTAAGGGTTTTTATAGTTTTTTCTTTGAATCAATGAAAGACATGGAGAAAACTTGGATGCTTGATTTTTTTGAACTTTGAGCTTGGTTATTTCAAACCTTTGCAATGGTGTGCAAATTTCTCCCGTTCTAAATTTGTTTCTTTTTCATCTCATGTATGGGTGAGATTTTTAGACTTAGCAGATGAATTTTGGCATCCAAGATTGTTGTTGAAAATTTCCAGAGGCGTTAGATTACCTGTTAGGATTGACTCCTCGACACTTAATAAAAAAATATGGGTTGTATGCTAGAGTTTTGATTGAAATTTATTTTTCTTACAAAGTTCCAAATAGAGTGGTCATTGAGGGTGAAGACATTACAATTCCTATTAAAATTGAGTTGGAACAGCAACCATCCTTTTCTAACTACTGTGGATGTGTGGGACGTCCTATTTTAAATTGTAAATTAATCAAAAAGAATGTGAGACCTGCTCAATTGTATCAATGTCAAAATGTTCATTAGGATATTAGTAATGGAAAAGAAGCTTAGTCCTATGAGAATGCTAAAAAAAATCCGTCATATCCCAAGTCTTCTTTTCAAAGAGTTGTTTCCCGCTCAGGCTCTGCTGGCCAAAAAATCTGGGATACTATAATTCAAAGAGTTAAAAACTCAACTCAAAACGAACATGTAGACGGAAAGATCAAAGGTACACCGTCGAATCAAGATTCGGACCTTATTTTGGACCATGCACATTCTATTCCAATAGTTCATTATGATTTGGACTCTAACAAAGTCAATAATGCAGTAAATAAGGACGCTTTAGCTGTAGTCCGAAAAGAGTTGAATGGATCTACTATCGTGCCTGTTTACAATTAAAATTCTAAAACATCTCGGGCAACAAATCAACGGGATTTTATGGTGTGTAGTGGGGTTATAAATGAGATATATGTCGAGATTCCTAATCCAAATATAAACCCAGTTCTTGAAAACTCAGTTGATCAAAAAAATGGAAAAAAATAATCTCAAACATACAATACATATATCAGCAATTCCTTTGATCTTTTAGTATATTTGGAAGATGGAGAAAATGCCAATCAAGATATGGTGGGTGAAGAAGTAGCTGATACTGCAAATAAATCATTTAATTATTTTCCCGCCTTGATTTATGAAGAAAGATCGATGCTTAAATATAATCTACCGTCTTTTGCCACTCGACCAAGATCTCATCAATTTTCGTAGTATCATGTTAGCTTTCTCTCATTGTAATGTGGATCTATACATTCCCATTTTTTTAGATTTTCGTATTTTTCTCTCATTTTCAGTCTTATTTTTCTTTGGCGCTCGTAACAGCCCCTAGGAGAGGCTTTTTCTCATATTTGTTTATAAATAAAATTCTAGTTAAAAAAAATCACACGGGTAAAAATCCCAATCATGTGCACTCTTTTAAAGAGAGAATAAATCACGCATAAAAATTTCAGAGACGTAAGCACAAGGCCAATTTTTAGCTGTGCAAAAGGATCAAGGAATAAAATGTGTTTCTCCTTAAGAAAACTTCATTTTTAAAACATAGGTCTTTTGCCAAGGGTTATACACAACACTTTTGAAGATAGAAAATCACTTGTTGGGTTCAAAACAACGTTTTATCAATGTATAACGAAAAACATGTGTGTGTTCATAGACATAGATGTATGATCATAATCCGAAGACAATGCATATGTCTTTAATGAGTTTAAGAATGAAAGTCTTTGTTGTATAGAAGTCGAGTAAGATCTTTAAATTTCAATGTTCACGAAATCTAATAACCAAGACTCTCTTTACCAAACGTCTACATGAATTCAAGATTTGTGGAATGAATATGCAACACTAAAATGCTTTGACACATAATAAATGCAACGAATATATTCATAAATATGTTTACATTGTCAATCTCACCATTTGTCTATTTCGTGGAAAAACACAAAAACCCATAAATCTATTCATTACAACATCCAAACTCACTCCATATTAGCCATATAACGAGACTAGTTGTTGTAATGCACATGTTATCCGTAAGGCCAACGACAAATCAAAAGCATAGTTCAAAATTGGGGATTGAGCGGCATCAACATGAAAATAAATACATGAATGAAAGACATAATATCATCCAGGTAAAGAATACACAAAGAAAATGTGTTGGGAATCCTCTAATAAATCGACGTGAGATATAAATATGGTTAAAATAATTAAATCACATGCAATGAGATAAACTTATCTAATATCATCTATCACAATATGTATGTGCTCCCCTTTCATGAAACGTCCCTCCCCAAATGGATGCTTATTCCCTTTAAACATATGAATCTCTCCATAATGGAGCAAAGGCATAACTCTTAGACGTTTCTCCCCATTTTTACACAAAAAGTCAAAGAGAAGTATAAAGGACATTTATAACATGTATAACCATTTGTAGAAAACATGTGATATAACCATTTCTATAATGAAGGTTACACAATGAAAATTATCACGAGTATCAGAAAAATACATAACCGACAAATCTATAGCATCATCCAAACATGGGAATATGATAAAACATGATGTTTAGAATGTGAATCTCAAAACAAAAAGTAGTAGCTAAGATATATCAAGTAAGAATGCATGAGAAGCTGGATAAGTGATATGAGAATTTCGAGCTAGAAGAGACCACGAGAGCAATAAAGATATAACAATGATAAAATCTAAAAAACATATGGTTAATCAGGAAATCAATACAAATACCAAATGTATCATCCATCAAATAAAAAATAAAGTACTACAAAACATGATAGAAGTAATACCAGACAAATCCAAAAATATCCAATTGTACTCAATTGAAAAGTACATAAAACTCTCGACAAATTAACGTAGGGATAACAAAAAAAATCTCGAATCCTTATCAGTTTACTCCTCGACTGTCTCATTATCATTATTATCATCATCAACAACAACAACAGGAGGAGGAGAAGGAGCAGAGGTAGTCATGGGTGTTGTTGCAAAACCTCTAAAACCCATCAAATTATGCTTATTAGTAGTAACCATTATCAACTTGAGAGTTAATTTGATGAAGATGAACTTTCAAAGACAAGTCAAATTCATTTTTAAAAAATGTAAAACTCTTTTCAAGTTACTTCACTAGAAAAAAGTTTTTCTTGACCTTGTTAAGTTTAAGAATTAAATCATTTTTTCCTTATTCAATAACCTTGTGTTTTTATAAATCATAACTTCTTTAATATCTAAATTTTGTTCTCTCAAAGCATTGGTATCTTCTTTTAAATAGAAGTCAAGTCTAATAACTCATCCTTCTCAGTTTCAATAATTTTCATATCTTGATTGGTAATTGGAACGTCTTTTCAAACTCACTTTTGAAAATATTCTTTTTACTGTTCAAAGTGCTTGATTTCATAACCTATTTAACATTATACCTTTTCATTTTGACAAGTTGAGACATTAACTCTTCATTGTCTTTCCTTAATGATTTCACACTTCTAACTTTATCATGTTGATCAAAATCAACTTCAATAGATTTCAATTTTCCCAAAGAATGAGAGGATTTCTTTTACTTCTTTTCCAATTGGATTTTAAAAGTTTTGTCCTCTCAGAAGGAATCAAAGGCATTTGACTGTTTATACTATGAAAATTGTGTCAAAATACATCCATCACTAAAACAAGATCTAAAGATAAATCAAACAAATATAGGAGTAACGAACAGTAATAGTAACACTCATATATGCAAGATCAACTCTAATAGGTTAATGCTTAGATTATTGATGTTTGGTGTGTTTTATATAATTTTTTTATGTTTATTGTGTTATATATATTGTGTTTTACTCAAATATACCTAGGGGGAGGGGCGAATTGGTTTGATTACAAAATTTTCCCAAATTTAGCCAATTTTAAGTTTTTTATCAATTAAATAATCCGAACAACATCTATGATGAGGTGATATGTTAAGATTCACGTGGATTAACTATTTGAAGCATTCAATAAGGAAACCTGGGTTAATTGTGACAAACAATTACTTGATTCAAATCTTTTGTTGTATTAGTAATTATATTAGAAACCAAGTGCTAAGAGAGCGGAACCATATACAGGGAGTATACAGAGTAGACCAACCTACTAAAACAACAAGCCGTAACAAACACTGCTACACGGGTAACCCAAAACTATTACAGTGTATGGAGCTCCTTAACAAACTCAAGAAAATCCTGAGTAGTAATGCTAAGACTCTCCTTCAATCAACTAATAAGGGTTCTCAAAAAACGAAAATGAAGTTTCGAAGGCGCAATCTCATTGCCATAAAAACATCTCGCATTCCTCCCCTTTCAAATATTACAAAAATGCAATGAAGAATCATCCGCCACACTTTTCTATCGCCCAACCACCTCCGAGGGGAGATCCACACCTCAAGAACAGTCCGTACAGACTCAAGCATAACCCACATTCTCCAAGTGAGGGAAAGGAACACATCCCACATGCCTCTAGGCACCCTGTAGTGCAAAAGAATGCGATTGGTCGTCTCTTTTGCCTCCTGATAGAGCTAGCAACGACTTGTCATACGCCGTCTTCTCTTTTGCTGTCCTTCAAATGTTTTATTGGCTTGTCTAGTCGCGGTCCACACAAAGAACCTAACCCTAGGCGATACCTTAACCTTACATATTTTCTTCCGAAGGAAAAACGGTCTCGCATCTACTAGACAAAATGGAATAATAACCTCTGGCTGAGAACATGCCTGACTCACCCCCTTTACATCTCAAAGTGTCATCCCCCACCATCGACCGAGGCGTCGACGCCAGCCACTCAAAGAACAAATTAGCCTCCTGAAGTTCCTAGTCCCATTGCGTTCTTCTGAACTGAGGGTTCAACATCTTAAGGTCAAATTGATAAATTAAACATGATCTAAAGTATATCTAAGCGTTGTGGGTGTTACAGAGGAAACAATAAAGTTAAAGAACACAAAAACAATCCATAAGACAAATTTATGAGCAAAAACCACTACTTGGGGGTAAAAAACATCGATACACCATAATCTGACATTCAACTTGAAAATATTTTATACAATGCAACAAGATACCTCTTCTTGGTCCATAATAAAAAGCTATCTATGAGCATTGAACTATCCCCCATTGATGATGATCTCCCACCCAAAGCTCCATCAGATGAACAAGGAAGTCCTATTATTTTCCTTAGTATCACACCATGATATGCCCTCAAATGTTGAAAATACTCTCTCAGTAGTTTAGAAATAAAAAGGAACATGGATGTTTTGTAATGGATGGAAAAATACCTTATTTATGGTATTTTTTTAAAATCTAGCTCTATCATGTGCTCGGTCACAATTTGGCTCCGTGCACACGGTTTTAGGTCCGTGCACATAACTACAACTACATGCACGCTTAGCGTAGTGAATAAATCATGCCTAAAAAGTGCAGGGCCGTGCGCACGAGGACATTTTGTAGTCGTGCAAACGTATTAAGGTAGAAAATGCATTTCTACTTAATCAAATTGCATTTTTCAAACATAGGTATTTCTCAAAACAACGTTTTCTCAAAATAGTAAGCAACTTGTTCAGTTAAAAACTACGTTTTGTCAAAGCGTGATGAAAACGTGTGCTTGTGCATATCCATATACATTCAATCATAATCCGAAGACAAATGATACATCTTTGAGTGAGTTTAGAAACAAAAGTCTTTTTTAATAGAGAAGTCAAGTAAGATCTTGAAAGTTCAATGTTCACAATGTCTAATGAACAGAACTATCTTTATCAAATGTCTATATGAATTCAAGATATTTGGCTTGAATAATGCAAGACTCAACTGCTCTCACACGGAATAATGCCATACATTATCATCAAGCTTCAAAGTTATGGGTATCATGAGAGGTCCCACTGCTGTCAGGTCGTCGTGTGAGTAAGCCTCACACGTTATTTGAAATGTTGGAGGAAAAATTCGCATATCATATTGTAGTAACTTTCCAAAGGTGGTTGTTATTTGAATGAATGGATGGGATGACATGAATTTCAATGATGGTCATTTTTAATAGCATCGCGTGTAAAGGGTTGCGTGAAAATCACATGAATTCCAAGAATATAATTTGAAATCCTTTCTTTCTGGCTTAGCATTTAATTTTAGCGGGAGTTTCAATGGTGTAGCAAAGTCTCCCATGGAAGCTAAGTTGTCCTCAAAGGGACCAATTTGCCCAACTTGTTGTGACAAAAGTAATGGTAAAGTAATAACATTTTTGTTAAATATTGACACAACATTAATATGATCAATGCTCTACTGTACATATTTTATTAAAGATATTTTGTAAATTATGATTATAACATTTTAGCTTGTACTCAAGAGTGGTTTTATGCCTGTTGTTTAGGTGCTGGTAAAAGATGATCCTAAATTCTCTTCTTTGTTTCCAGGGAATATGGTCAGGTATGATTGGAGGGACAATAATGCAAACCATTATTTTGATATGGGTCACGATGCGAACGGACTGGAATAAAGAGGTTAATACACTTTTGATTTTTAACTTCTACCTATTTAATAATCAACCTAATGAAGGTACCAAAAAGTTATTTAATAACATTAGCTTAAGTTTAGCTTAGCTTGTTGTGGTAGCCTTTTACTGTGTTGCCTAAATTGATAGTAATTTAAGCTATATTTTGAGCTTGAAGAAGACAATAAAAAACATAGTGGGAAGTTACGTAAATTTTATGAAGTGGCCTCTAAGAATAGAATTTTATTAAATGCTTTTTTTATGTTTATCTAGCATGTAGTCAGTTACTAAAACTAGGGTGGTGGTCCTTATATTTGTGCGACTTTTAAGGTCGTGTGTAAAAACTGTAAGTAATCATTTTATATGTGATAAAATAACAAAAAGAGTCATTAACATATAACTTATAACAAATAATCCTACCACACCTCATGCGACCCCCCCACTTTGCACAAGTTCAAGGTTTCCCTTACCTGCAACTCATGGGAACAATAAATTTATATAGAATATTATTTAGTAAGTACTAGAATAAAACTCGCGGGACGCACGGACGATGTACAATGAGAAAATATAATGATAATTATAAAAATTACTATATATTATAAATTCAAAATCATATCTTAAGCAATTATAAAAGGTTTATTTTTTCAGAAATATCTTTTTGGTAGATCCGAGGCATATAAATGAAGGCCCCATATATTTTCTTTGTAGCCGGATATTGTCCCATCGTTAGAAACTAGTGGGGAACACAGTTAGTGATTGGATTGATACGGGAGATTTTAAAACTCGAGGCTAGTATTTATCAACACTGCCTTAGGATAATCAACACCGAATGAGAGTCTTGGATGCAATAAGATTTTTTTTCTTGGTTTAGTTTGTCAAGAAATTGTTATTTGAATAGTATGGATGTGGTTTTCTTGATTTAGTTTGTCAAAAAGAGTGTGGGGTTCGGGAGACGGAGAGTTTGGGATACGCATGGAGGTATATGGAGTCAACCTCTCTTAAAGTTTATGTGTTCTGAAAGTTTAAGTTAAGACTAATTTTATGTATTGGTATTTATTTTTTTACATGAGTATTGCTATTTTCTTCTCACTACAAGTAAATATTTAAAGCATGCCATTATTTATTATTATTATTATTATTATTATTATTTTGGCAATGATCGTATGTGTTTGTAATTTAGTTTCTCAAAATGTTTATGAATCAACATAAAATGTGGAATACACATAAATCTTAATTTGGTGTTATCAATTCTGTAGCCTATAAAAAACTGCTATGATATTAATTTTTTTGGGAAAAAGAAATGATTAATAAATTGAAAGGTAACTACAGATTTATATTTATTTATTTATGACTTCATTTGTCATTGAGCCCCGGTTTGGGATGAGACACATGTTTATGTTTATTTTTCAATTTTATTATTATATAAGACAACACAAATTATATAGAGTTAAAATAAAATAATGGTTAAAATGCATGCGAAGCCAATATATAACTTTTGGTATCTTAAACATATTTGTTTAGTTATTAAAGTTTGTTGCTCACTGACACTTTCATGTGACACCACATTTGATATCCCATTTTTAATTTTCAAAGATCCTAACATAGAACACAGATTGCCCAATTCCTTTTCATGTTTTTCCTTTCTGTTGTTTCATACAATATGTTTCTCCCCTTTCCTTTTACTTTGTTATTTTTTCTGTCTTGTTTTTCTTCCATTATATGTTATTTCGGGATTGTCGATCATAATCTAAAATTCTTCCATGCTACCTTATTTTATTGATACTATATATACACACACACACTGTTGTTCTGTTTTGGTTTAAGGTAATATTCTTTTAACTAAAACTTTACTTTTGGAACATTTTCTTAACTGTTATTTTATTATTGCTTTTTATGTTTTTAGTGTCTCAAATAGTTTTATTAAAGTTATTTAATATATAATTTTTTTATCAAAACATTTTGTTCAAATTATTTTTAAAATTGTACAGTTTTTATATTCCAAATATTACTGTATTTAAAAATTGTACACTTTTTTAGTTTATGGAAAAATTCTGTCCCTATATTTTTTAGTAATAACAAAATTATTTTTTTATAACTTCTTTAAAAAACAGTTTTTTTGTCAGTCATTATAAGATATTATTATATAATTTGTAATTTACAAAACATTTCTTTTATAGCTTTAACAAAAATCCGAAAATCAAAATATTACATTTTTTTATATCATGAAAATTGTTTTGTTATTAAAAAAATGTAGTTGGATATTCATAAAAAATGGATGTAATTTTTTTAAATATCTGGACAAGTTTTAAGAATAGCTGGATGGAAAATAACTTTAAAAAAAATATGTGGACATGTAATATTCCTCAAGTTTTAAGAAAAAAAAAACGTTTAAAAATGAATATTATTTTTCTTTTTTAAAAGTAGCTGGACAAAATGTTTTTGTTTTTAAATGGTGGAATAAATGTTTATTTTTTTATTGTATATTAAAAACGTGCTTGGTAGACTAGTTTAATTTTATCTTTAACATCTCAATCATTTGTAAATGTGCATTAAAAAAGTTCATACATGTAAGTATTAGCAATTTCTATATAAAGTATACGTATAATTTTTACAAAACGATTATGAATATAGTAACGCATCGCGCGGATTTATAGTTGAGTAATTTATTACGTCACATGCACTCTCTCCCTTTATCTTGCATTTATTTCCTAAGCATTGAAACAAATGTAGAATTTAAAAGACCAAAGAGCATCCGTTTTGGTTAGGGCTGTAAACGGATATTCGAAAATCCGCATCCGTCCGATATCCGAATTCGAATTTGCGGATATTTATCCGAAAATATGGAAACGGATACGAATATGGATACTCTTTAAAAAAATCCGAGAAAACGGATACGGATACGGATAGTACTAATATCCGACACAGATAATCCGTATCCGATGCGGAATATCCATTTTATCGGATATCCGTTTTACCGGATATCCGTATCCGTCAAACATATGTTTAAAATGTTACTAATAATATTAGTATTCATATTACTAATAAAATAATATTAAAACAAATCTTAATCGTTTATTCCCAAAACAAAATAAACACATACTCCACTAAAAACAAAAACACCCTAAAGTTATTATTTTATTGGGTTTATTATAAAATGTCATGTATTATTATTTAATTGGGTATATTATCGTGGATTTACACTAAAGTTACAATACACCTTATCACGCACAACATACACTGACTAAAGAACATATACTCCACTAAAAAAAAAACTAACTTCGTTTCATTTCTCCTTCATACAAAATAAGAGAAAAGAAACTCTCATGTGGTTGTTCGTTAGTTTCCTTAATTATAAATAAATATAAGAGAGAAACAGAAAAGAATGTAAGAGAGAAATATAAAAGAAAAGAGATGGTTTTGATTCTAATGAGAACTGAAGTTAACAACATGTATATTATATACAAAATAAAAATGTAGACTTGTTAAAATAAAAATATCAGTATGTTTTGAAGATAAAAGGTCCATGGGGTTATCATTCTCAATAAATTTGATTAATCTAAAAGGTGCATATTTATTTCTACTGTCATGGAATGCGACTGTTATTTTTTTTGGATGGCTTTAAGCTTATATGGTTGTAAAGTATGGATGACTTTAAGCCATATTATCATTATGGAATGATACTATTATTATGAAATCCATAATTATTGATGTTAGGAGGCAGTAATTTTGTTACATGTTTATTTAGATTGGATTGGATTTCATTGGATTGGATATTTTAATTGTTATTTTTTGCGATGGCTAAATAATGTAAACGGATACAGATATTATTCGAATCCGAGGTATCCGAGCGGATACGGATATGAATAGTTGTTTTAACTATCCGGGCGGATATGGATACGGATACGGATAATACATTCAGATAGCGGATACGGATCTGAAAAATATGGTATCCGATCCGTATCCGTCCGTTTACCACCCCTAGTTTTGGTTCTCTCTCTCTCTCTCTCTCTCTTGGCCTTTTCTTCTCCTCTTGACCAAGGAACATCCGTTTTGACATTTAATCTTTTAGACCCAATCACCCCTTCCTACGACGAATGCTTCATATATGTTTTTACCTAATGTTTCTTTCCCTTATTATATCTGTTCTGTAAGTTTCATTTTCTGCCATTTTTCTAGCCTTTCAACCTATTTTTCCTACTTTCTTTTCGAATTTTAAAAGAGTTTAGGGATACTTATTTTATAATGTTGGTATCTCTTACAATTGTGGATTGACAAAAGCAACTTATTTTCGTGTCAGTAAATGCCTGGGACATCGCATAGTGTAAATTTACCAAAAATAATCTTCGCCCGTGAAAAATGCCTAAAATGCTTTAGACAAACCTGACGAATTACAAAACTATTGACAATTGTTCATGTTTCAACTTGAGAGGTAAAACAATAATTACACCAAACAAGCTTCATTTTTAAGGTGAATAAGTCCTCAATAACCTAGGCATTCTGTTCTTAAATTTTTTTCAAGTGGCTATGTTTTTATTAGTCATAATTGATAAAAATCATATATTGTTAATATAAACATCCAATTCTTAAATATTGTTAGCAAGTCTCCTTACCACTTTCCAAATTTTTCATAATTTTATGTTGTTGTGCTTCTGAGGTTGTTTATAAATTTTTCATAATTTTATGATTAATAATTTTGTATTCATACTACTCTAATAGTGGTGTATCGGCTACAAAATTTGTTTTACAAAACTCTATTAAAGTTCACATCTTGGACAACTTGCTCGGGCATCTCAACTAGTTTGAGAATTATTTCCTCGTAACATTTGTCTCTCATTCGCCTCATTTCCTCCTCTCTGATAACATTTGTCTTTCAGTGGCCTCATTTCCTCATTTGTCTCTCATTCTCCTCATTTCCTCCACTCTCACCTTCAAGAGGACTGACTCAAGCCACAATTAGTGGCTTTAATTGTTGCCTTGTGGAGTTAATCTATTAAAGATTCATTTTTATAGATAAGAACTTCAATAAACAAGTAGATAAGAAAGAAAAGTAAATCTTTTTTTTTTTTTTTTTATTTTGTTAATTCACTTTAGACATTTTGTTACATATATCATGTACATACAAAAATTATATACGGGTGGAAGATGCATTAGGGTTTATTTAACTTGTTGTGATAATACTCGGGATTGACTAGTTTTACCAAGTGTCCTAAGATTCTCTATTTCTCAAGTGTGCATAGTCTTTCCAATCGTTTGTTTAAATTTAATTTGCATTAAATGCCAGGTGGAACAAGCTGTGAAGAGGTTGGACACGTGGGGCAACAAGACTGAACCACTTTTGAATGACGAAAATTTAAAGTAAAAGCCATTTAAGGCTACATTAAGTGTAAACCCGCGCGATGCACAGGGGAGACGTAATGTGCGAAACATATTCGAAATTAAGAAGATATGTATTAATGGTGTTGCCTTCGTGTGGAAATTTTTTGGCATAAAATTGTGTCATATTGTGTGTTTCTCAAAATTATGACACGTATTATCGTGTCGTATTATTTGTATTTGTAGTAAGGTTTTTTGCTTTATCATTTTAATTTGGAGTGAAAATTTATTAATCGAGTTAATCGTGTCCTACTTTATCTATCGTTTTCTTGTTAAGGAATAAAAATTATGTGTTGTGATTGTGTCTAAATGTTCTTGTCATATAGTGTAGCACCAAACACTACTACAAAATAATACCTATACAAAAACAAAATCATAGGAAAACTACTATGTCTCATTTCTGCCATTTTCGACTGTCTTCTTTTCATGAAAAAACTTATTGCCCGTGGATTTTTCTATTTTAGACATTCGTTGCCTAAACATCCATCATTTTTGAGTTTCGTGTCTAGAACTAAAAACTAAAAGGAAAAACTCTTAGTATACAATGAAGAAAGAATATAACAAAAAATGTTAAAAAGGAACTTATTTACAAAGATAAGTTTCTAAATTATTCAAATAATGGACTATCACACCAAGTGCACACAATTTTCTGACATAACACAAAAGTATTTCTCACTTTTTCTCAGCAACTAAACTAAAAATTACTCAAATATTAGAATTAAAATAATAATTTGAAAAATCATTAAGAGAACTCGATTTGAGGGAATGTACTTGAATATTTAATCACTGATTGACATAACAAAAATGTTATGTTCATAAATTATACCATCCATATCCATCCAACCAAAGTGTCAATTTTTCTATTAGATTAGGTTACACACCAGATCATTCCTCTCAGACCTGATCACACTTTATTTTATTGTTCAATTGCCCATTTCTCTATAACCTTATACGTCCTTTACACATATGCATACATCCACAAAACACACAGAGGTAAAAAACAAAAAAATGACACCCAAGCCAAACAAAAAAACACCTGCTTAGTGACCACCACAAATAACCATTGTTAATTGGGGGGGGGGGGGGGGGGGGGGAGAAGAGAAATCACGTGATATTATGAGAGAGTGATCGTGAGAGAAGATAAACACCTAAAAAACATCGAAAAAACAATCAATAAAAAATGAACCATAAACATCGGAAACACCTAAAAAAATAATTGTTGATCAACATTTGGAAGAGAATTTTTTTTTTTGTGAAAAATATCTCTCATTCCAATTTTTAGAACCGAAAACTAAAACAATATAATAAAATAAAAAACTCCACCTCCCAGTCTCCTTACACCCATCCAAATCCAAAACCTCTCTCTCTTCCCACACATGACACCACCACCATCACCCCACCTATACCCACCAAACCGTGACACCATCACCCCACACTCTTACCACCAAATCACAGCACCACCAAATCATCCTCCTATCCAAAAACCAAACCAAAACATTCCACCATCACCCCACTACGGAACCAACCCCAACCCACCCATCACCCCCACTGAACAAATTATTTCATTAAACTTAGATGACGATTATAATGAGTATTTTTTTATGTTTTAGTGTGGGTGATAATCGACGGAGGTTTTTTTACTTTAGAGTCCATTACTTTGGACCACTCTTTCATCAAACCCATAGCTGACCTTTTCTTATTTAATCTTCCAAAGGTTGAGGCTTTTTCAACTTTGCATCCTTCTAAGGACGCTGAAGTTGCTATATGTTGGGTTGTAGAGTTCATCGCAGGCAGTGGTGATGGACTCCTCTCTAAAATTTCTTTACCGGTGGTGCCATAGGGACAGGCCCATTTTTGGTGAGGAAGTCGAGATGGGAGAAGGGGATGAGGAGGGAGCGATAGGTGCGACAGTGGAGAGGTGGGCAGGGGAGGAAGGGAGGGGTGGGCAGGGGAGGAGGGGAGGGGTTTAAGTTAGAGTGATCTTTTTCGAGGATGACATGCTTCTGCTAATTTGTGTGTGATTGAAACCATAACCCCAGATTTATAGCTCTACTACTCTACATGGGATGGGAAGAGTTGGAGAGAGGAGAATTGAGTGTAATAAATGATAGTAGGGAGAGACGTTTATAACAATAAATTTTTTTCTTGTTGTGTGGAAAAAAAACTCTTTTTTTTGCTATAAGAATGCAACAAAAATAGAACGAATGTGATGTAATGAATACGCATGGAGAGAGAAAATAAAGAAAGGTAATACTGTCCACGTAGACACTCTAAAAAGAGAGGAGTCATTAACTCTCTTGTATAGCATTTTATAGTATATAAAAATTTGTTCTGAGGAAATACTTTATCCACAAAAAATATCCTCTGAAACAATAAATTTGTGTACCCCACCCCCAATGTAAAATAATTAGAGGAAAGTACTCTTAGGACCCTCACAAACAAATTTTAAATACTTAGGTCCACTAATTCTCTTGTTGTAGAAGTCCACACTAGTGGCATAAAAAGTGGACCTAATAGTAAATTATCCTTAAATATTTAAAAATTGTTACCAAGGGACCTAATTGTAAATTGCCCAAATAATTAAATCATTCGAACTAAAATTTGGGGGGTGTAGCATTTCTTTTTGTTAAAAGTGTGACAAGTATGTACTCTTTGGAGTGTAATTTTGTATAAGGGTTATTTGGAAAACTAACCCTTGGGGTGTCAGCCAATATTAATATACATTTTTTCTTAATTTTTGCCATAATAACACCATTCTACATAATCATGATGTAATAATATCAGTGATATTTTTAACTCTCATAACCAGTTAATAAAGGGCCATTTGCGTAAATATGTAATTAAATTTACATATTTTATTTAAAATTTATTTTATTTTTTAACACTTTGATGATCAAACTTTCATCCTATCTGATCTCATTTAACTTACAACATCATAATCATGTTGTTACAGCAAAAGCTGCTCGTTGTAGCTAGTAAAAATGGGAAGGTTGCAAAAAAAAAAAAATTGGCTTTTTGGAAGGGCACGGTGAGTATTGAGAACAACCCTCACTATAGCAAAAAACAGTGACAAAGTCGCGTAAACCATACATAGATTTTTGCCAATCGACTTCATCTTCTGTAGATGGCCTTCATCTTCTTCTTCCAATCGACTCAAAGATTTTTTCGGAACTATTGTTGCTATATTTTGTTGTAATAGTTTTTTGATTTTGTAGATGTAACTGGATATCACATTTTTTCTCCATATTCGATTCGAGAATCGTTTATGTATGTAACCTCTTACTCACATCTTCTATTTCATCCAGCACACATATGAAGTCTGACACTTCTCTCATAGTGTACACACCAAATAGATCTCTAGGTAAGTTAAAAATTCTTGACATGTTGTATAACTTTCTTGAAAACAGCCATTTAGTTTTAATGTAGTATTTAAGGTTTATTTTTTATGTTGTGTGTTTGAAAAGTCATTTCTCTTATACACCACACTCAATTATAATTACCTTTATTTGATTAATTTGTAGCTCGGGTCGTATTTGCCCCACACTCATTATGGTAAGAAAATAGAAACTGGACTCTACGGATTTGTTTGGGTGGACCTACAACGATCACCTATGACTGTTCTTCAACTGATGCTTTTACAGATATTTCCTTCCTTTAAAATTTCATTTTAACGCGCAGTTTTTACGGTGACTACTTCTCTCCAAACAAGGCATATAAACCCAAGATGTGGACTGAAGTGTGAATTAGATGATAAATTTCCTAACTTATCATCTATATTGTGTTTAATTAACATTAACAGTATGGTAATTACCTTAACTATGTTGAGCAGGTTTACTAATTTTGGAGGTACAGTTCCTTACCATCCAGTTGAAGACTTGACATTTTTGGTTGCAAGGTTTATACCGAAGGAGGGATCTGTTATTAAGTATAATATGGTAGGCCTATTATTTTTGTATTTCCTAAGTGAACCAATCACTAGATGTATGTTGAATTGCGTTTGATATTATGCTAATGTGATACAGGGGTGAGAGAGGACGGTGAATAGAACCGTTACAGGAGTTTTGGTTTCTCATGCTATATCTCCATCCTCGCCAATGCAAATTCTGACGGAGACAATGTCGGTAAGATCCAAAACATTGATGGAAGTAGAGACCTGGACAAGGGGGAGAAAAACAACTGGTGACAGTAGCTCACATGGGCTAGATGTGACGAAGTTTAGGGGTAGAACAATGATAAGGGTACATAAGCTCAGGGTTGCAATAGGGGTAGGGATACAACAACTTAGGGCTGGAATAGGGGTAAGGGTTAGTTCCTCGTCTCTCACCAGCAGCTTAGGGGTGGAATAGGTCAGGAGTTCTCTCTTAAAAAGATAATTATAAATGAAGCCATTCAGAGATTGTACAACCATTATTATTTATACTAACTATTTTTGGGATAGAATCCGAAAGGTGAGTTACACACACACGGAGTGACACATACACAATGACACATACACGGTTATGTTTTTATATTTGACTTTTGATTTTTTTTCCATGTTTGTGTCACACATCGGTACATCTGATCTCTTTTGTTTATAACTGATAGGGGCCACTCATTTTTTTCATGGACTCTCTTTTTTTGCATTGCCAAAGGACACATTGGTATCTCATTCTCATGACTACAAGGTATTAACTATAAGGTGAGTTACACACCACGGTTGACATCATCGTTGGTAAAATAGTCCAAGGCATGTGTTTTTGGTATTTTGCAAAACAGGCCAAGACATTAGTGTTGGTAAAACAGACATGCTCATGACTACATGGACTCTCTATATTTTTATGTGAGATTTCATGTAATGGGTATTTTGTAGATGCTAAAGAAGCACGGTTGGAAAGAAGGAACCGACCTTGGTACTTCTCAACAGGTTCCACACTCTTTCTTTCTCTCGATAGTCAAAATTTCATTGCTATTGTTTTCTTGCTAATCTTTTGTTGCAACCCACTTCTTAATTCTCATGTATAAAAAACATCCAATATGCTTTTTGGTGTTTGGGTTAAAAAAAATCAGATTTTCAATTTCCCCAATTGTACATGTGATATTGTTGAGTTTGGTTGGATATCAGCTATATTGTGGTAAAATTAAATTTGGAGCTATTATACCGATTGACCTGTTAGTTTGGACAACCGAGTATAACAGGTAACTGTTATATTGTTAGTTTGAATTATTTTTGCAATTTAGATTCATCTACTACTCAAAATATTGGATCTGCTTAAAATATTGTATTTGAATTGCATTATGTAAGCTTGAATCAATTAGTATTCCTTAATTATGTTCCTTATTAGTTTCTATTTTAGGTCTGCTCATCAATTTCTATTTTGGTCTGCTAATTAAATCTATTTTAGTTATAACAGGTATTCCTTAATTGTGTTCCTTAATAGCATAATCTGTATTAGATAGTGCATTGCCAATTAATTATGTTCCTTATTAGACACTGCATTGCCAATATGCCACTTTGTTTATGCCACTTTTCTACTGTGTATGGAATGCATTGCGAGACAGTTTAGGAAAGGTTGGGTTCCTGTTTTTAGTCACTACAAATGCCACTTTTTTTGGGAAAGGTTGGGTTCCTATTTTTGCCACTACATATGACACTTTTGTAGTCCTAATTTACTTTGTTTATGCCAAAGTAAATTAGGAACACCCATACGGATGCCAGATTTGTGGAATGCATTGCACAAACAATGCCACTTTTGCCAATAACATAAACATGTTATTTTCTGCAGCATAATACAAAATGGCATAAAAAGTAAATAAGTAACTCGGTGAATTATTATTGCCCGAATAGTTAGTTTTGTTAATAATCATTATAACTACTACTACTACTACTACTACTACTACTACTACTACTACTACTACTACTACTAATAATAATAATAATAATCATTATTATTTATTTGTAGTGATTGCTTAAGGAGATGATCGATCGAACATAAGTGTCGTTGTGTTGTAGCTCCTATTGTATGGACATTGGTGAATGGAATATAGGAAATATGTGGGATGGAAGATAGAAAAATGGTAGATCGAGCATATGTTATTTCTCTTTTTTCTTCAAAAGTGTTTTTATAAATCACAATGGTGTATGTTTGGTAATATTGAGAACTTATTTACGTATTTTGTAAAAGATTTATTTTATATTGATGCATTGTATTCATGGTTATTTGTCACCTTAAAAAATGTGAAAGTTAGATAGATAATGATGTTGTATTTGTATTAGAGACTATTGGTTTTGCTGTTGCTGTATTTTTTATTTCATAAAGAGGGTGGATAGTCCTATAAACAGAGGAATCTTTGTCCAAATTTTTTAAATTGTTTAGAATTTTTTGTGGTGTACAAATAAATTTTGACTTAGATTATACATGAATTAATATTTTGGCCTTACCCATATAAACAAAAGAGATTATGACTACTGTTGTTTTTTTAAATTACACTATTTTGTTGGGGAACGAAAATTTTTACCATTTTGTGATTACGTACTTTGGAAAATTTTCGTCGTGCCTTCAGGCACGGGCATACACTAGAGGGGAAAATAGAGAGGGGGAAATAGAGAAACGGGTCAGAGCCCGAGTTTGAAAATATTTTGCAAATGCATAAATGCCATATTTTAAAATATGAAATATCTCATATTTAAACCTGTATCGCACTCTCATGAGATACACCTCACCCCTCTTCTAATAGTGCACACATATCGCATACTTTTTTAAACACTCTAGTTAATTTACCCTGCCTAACTGATCTCTTCCACCCATCTATTAAATCCTCGTGACTATCGCCTATCTTGCATGATATAACAAAGTTATACCGTAAGCTATCACATAAGCTTAACTTAATATAGTCCTCAATGTGATATATATATATATATATATATATATATACTAGTATATGCTCGTGCCTGAAGGCATAGAGAAAATTTTCCAAGATACGTAATCGCAAAACTGAAAAAAATTTTAAAGTATGTAATAGAAAAACGACAAAAAAATTCCAAGGTACGCAATTGCAAAACGACAAAAAATATGTTCCCCGACAAAACATAGTGCAGTCTAAAGTATTGAATATGTAAACAATTTACGTTAATTTTTTACAACACAAATGTGAACAATTTAGAAAATTTTGGCAAATTTTCCTTTATTTATAGAACTATCCACATTGTTCATAAATAAAAATAGTCCACAATAAAGACAGTTATTGGACCTCGCATAAACATCATAGCCATCAAATAGAAATTTAAGCATCGTACAAACAAAATCATCAATTCAACACAATTCATGAAATATATAATATTCATCGACTGAATTCACATTGTACATAAAATAAACAAAATGTCAATTTTTCAAAAAAAATGGACATAGCGTCCTTTGTTTATTGAACTATCCACCCTGCTTGAGGGACAATAACACTTCCAACAAAATTCAAAGAGCCCAAAAATATTTCACAACAATAATAGTTCAAAGGCTGAGCTCAATTAACTTTTGGTTCAAAATTGTCCTTCTGAAAGTGGAGTTCTAAGTTATGGGCCTAAGTCCAAGGAAAGTTCAAGCACTGATAATATCCGCATAGTCAACATCTCGTGTTTCTACCCGGCATTGCCATGATGTGGCGGTTGTGGCATCTGCAATCACGCAAGATTAAAATGAAAAAATGTTTTAATGTAAGGAAATACCTTATACTACACTATTTAAGATGCACACAATAAATTACTCACCCCTAATAAGCTTGAATAGTTTCATTTATCAATCGAAGAAAATTTGGACAGAGTTTTCTTTGTTTATAGAATAATTCCCCCTGTTTAAGAACAAAAATATCAAATACACTATTATTAATACATGACCTAACATACTAAAAAATTGGACAGAATCTCCTTTATTTATAGAACAATCTGTCCTATTTAAAGGGAGACAAACAACAACTACACAATTATTTCACAATAGCCACTACATAAACAATTAAAAACAATGTAATATTTAGCATATAACTTGGGGGAATTGATTAATAAAATAATTTGAAAAAAATATTACCTCCTCGTTGGTGCCACTGCTAGCGTGTTTTGATATAATTTTTCCTAGCTGCATGTGTCAAAAACTTTAATCAAGAATCATAGTAGTTAGCATGTAGGATACAACAAAATTTATGAAATTAAAAACGCACATATGGTGTTATGAGTACAACGAATACAGAGAAAGTTGGAACCACATATAAGGAACATGCATTTATCAAAATAGAAAAATGATATGTAAATTGTAAAGGAGCATACTTGAATGCATAAACAGTAAATTATTCTTGCATCAAACACGAATGGAAAACAAGGATTCATGCCCAATTAGATCCGCAACTATTATCAATCTACCTTTATAAAAAGATTAAACATTAAACATCAATCAACATATGAAAATGATATAACCCCCATAAAATCAACATATGAAGATGAACCACAGTATATTTCCAGAAATAGCAAACAGACTTGCACACACATGTTTAATCATATAATTGAACGACCAAAAAGACTATATATGTACTACTTTTACTAGCATGTGACCTAATAATTTTGCTAATATATGTTTGTTTTTGCACTGTAATTACCATGAAGAGTTTTATCAGCCCTGTAGTGTATTTAATTACCATCAAGAGTTATGAACAAACACATAAGTGCATAAAAACAGACATATCTTTATATATAATATGAACACCTCCAAATGGATTAAGATTTATTTCCTGTGAGTAAAAGTTGAGTGATAATACGCAAATATCGCGTATTTCATCCGTCGAACCTACGCATTTTAGCCCCCTCGGGTGCCTTAATCTCTATATTTAAGCCCGTTAACCAGACAACCTCTGTTTATATTGTTAACGTGCTATATGAGGTATAATTGGGCTTTTGTAGGTATTTAGGTACCAAGTATGGGATTCGGACGCATTCCACGCAATTTCGTACACAATTGCACGTTCAAGGGCAATTCGGTCATCTCAAAGCTTGGACATATGGCCTGACATCTACATGAAAGTTGTATCTCTCCTCTCTAGCTTCGCGTGACCGCGAACGGTGCGCGATACCGAGTCCGTATGGAAAAGTTACGGCGATTCGAACGGAGTTGAATTGCATGCCAAAACAGGGGATTCTGCAGGCTGCCCTGCTTGATCGATCGATCAAGCCCGGGGGTCAATCGATCGACCCTCTTTATTTTTGCCACAATTTTAACAGTCGATCTATCGACCACAGGGGTCGATCGATCGAGCCCCTGTTTTTCCCTGCAGATATTTTCTCTTCTTTTCTTTATTCTTTTCTTTTATTCCAACTTGCTATATAAGCTAATTTTTGTTGTAATAAGATAGAGACACACACTCTCATATTCTGAAATAGATAGTTTTATTTAGGGTTTGTTTTGGAGAGTTCATTTTCTCTTCTTCTTGGATTGACCACCCATGGGTTTTGTAAGATTGAACTATTCATTGCCATCTCCTTTAATATAGCTTTGTTCTTTATTCTTTTTTTGCTTTGTAAGTTAGTTTCCATGCTTTCTAACTAGTTTACATGCTTTAATTCTTGCTTTCCTAGTTTAATTAGCATAATTTAGTTTAATTCATCATGCACCCTTAGATAAATAGGGTGGGGATTTCATTTTCGCCATTTTCGGGCCCCGAGCTCCGAAAATTAGGTTTTGTGTAAAATTGCGTTTAATTGAACCCGCGTGAATTAAAGTCGGATTATTATGCGTTTAACTTTCTATGTCATGCATCGTTAGTGTTTAAAGCGATAATCCGAGTTTAATCCGCGTGCGACCAATTTTCGATTATGTGTTTATTCTCGCAACTTTGGCTTTAATTCCTTATTGTGTGAAGTTTATGTGTAATTGATAATGCTCGATTAAATTTCTTTCGAGCCGGAATCTTGATTAGTAGTTGTTTCGATCCGTATGGTCGGATGATATCCCGAGCCCTGCTTTACTTTTATTTAGACTTAACTTCTCTTTTCTTTCATTTACATTTATACATCACCCTTTTACACTTTTATTCCTGAATTAATAATTCGTTACGATCTATAAAACACTCTCTGTGGATTCGATACCTGACTTACCGCTGTACTCACCCGTTGAGTGTAGTCGTAATTTAGGTTTTTGTATAGTTCAGGTGAGCCGAATTCAAAACGATCGGCGCGTAGGTGACTCTCGCGCCGCGGCAAAAACCCTATCTATCAAATGGCGCCGTTGCCGGGGACTGTTTTGTTATAGATTGTAATTGCATTATTAGTTCGTAGTAATCTTTTCTTTGTATTTGTATTCTTTCTTTTAACCTTTTTTGCAGGACTTATACATTTGAGCGCCTAAGAAAGCTTGAATTATCCCGCTGCACATCTTCTTTGTGGAAGCCGTCCTCTCGAGCCTTCGTAGGGGTAAGCATGTCTTATTCTAACTTTTCTGGTAATCCTAATGATAATTCTCAAAATTCCAGTAAACCTTTGACTTTTGGTCAATACTTGCAATCCCAAAAAGTTGCAACATCTAAAATGACATTGGGTGAGTATTACGAAAGTCAAAGTTTGGATTACAGCAATTTTGTGCATGATCATTCTGATTTTGGGTCGCAAGATCCTTATGATAAGAATTTTGAAACCAATTGTAATCATTTTCAAAATTCTTATGTTAATGATTTTGAGTGTAGTCCCGAGAACAATTTCCAAACTTCCCATTTTCAAGAATTTGCTCCTCGCCCGATGACTTTCGGTGAGGGATTGGGTATGCTTGAAAATGAGAGGATTGAAGAACGTTATCGGGAAGAAAATCATTGTTGGGAACACAAGTTGGATTTACTATTTGAATCCGACGATGACTTTTCTTCGGAGATTGCCGAAGTCGAGGACTGTTTTGAACCAAATGAGGACTTCGTTCCTACTTTGGAACAAATCCTCCTTGACTTGACCCACGGTATAGTAGAGAATGAAAATGAGGATGAAAAAGGCATAGTATCTATTTGCAATGAATTCGTTTCTTCTTTGATTTTCAAAGAATAAAGTTTCATTGTAAATGATCCTATTTCTTCCGAAATTCAATTCTCAAGCGATGATCACTCATCGCCTGAGATTGAATTTCTTTCATCCCCGTCTTCATTATATACTGTCGTACCAATTCGAGTACCCGATGAATCGGTTCAAAGCTTTTTATTTCCAAACCTTTTTACCGACGAGGAGTACTCGCTCGAGCCGCTTTCCATAACGGCATCTTTGCCCTCATGTGCGCCGCCTCCCGTTCCAACTTTAAAATACTCGGGAGTTAATTCATGTTTTCTCGGCCCGTATGTGTATATGTTGCCCATCCTATCCAAATCCCCCATCCTCCCTCCCAAAGTTTCTATTGGGGATGGTTCACTTTTACCGCCTTACACATGCCTTCCGTCGTTCGAACGGAATTCCTATTTTCCGGGAGGCATGCATGTTCGGGAGGGTCCACCGTTCATCCGCCAAATTCAAATTGTGTTTTGGATGGACCCTTAAAAGTTTCAACTTTTAGTATATAGCTAATTAGAGTTCTAAATGTAGTTGTATATAGCTAACTTCTTCATTTTTATTTTTCTTAATATTAGCCTAGTGTAATTAGTTAATCTCTTTTTATTTCTTTTTGTATGCTTGATTCTAACTCTTTTGTAGGTTCAACGCACTTCAATTTGCGGAGACTATCCATCCCGGCACACATTTCTTAAGAAAATGATCAAAAAAGCCCCAAAAACATTTTTCATTTGTTTTTCACACACGCATTCTCACGCATTTGCTTTTGTTTTTCTTTTTATTTTATTTTATTTTTCATTTTTGTCGTGAACATGCGTGTGTGTTGCTAGTTGTACATATTTTTTAATTTTTGGTTCACTTAGGCCTTTTTGTGTATATTTTAGCCTATGTGTATTTAATTTTAGATTTATTTTTATTTTTATTTTTATATTTTTATTTCATATTTATATATATATATATATACTTATATTTACTGTATATATAATTATATTTTACTTAACCCCTCCCCCCTAATATCCCTGAATTGCAATTCCCCCCCCCCCCCCCCCCCTTAAAACTGGAAGCAGTGTGCCTTGCCCTGCTTGATTGATCGATCGAAGGGCCAGGCTCGATTGATCGATCGAGCAGTTAAAGGCCGAGGCTGTTTTCTTTTTTCCCCCATTTCCTTATTCTCTCTTCTCCTCTCACACATTGTTTCGTGCCCTAGAATTCCCCCCACCACATTTCTTCCTTTTTCTTCCAATTTCTACACTTTCAAGGTATAATTCTTCCTGCTTTAACATGTTTTTGTAGTTTTTGGTAGATTTTTGTCACAAATTCCATGTTTTATCCATTATTTGACAATTTGTGAATGTGTTGGTTTTTCCCTGATTTTTGTTGTTCCAACCATCTTTTTCTTGTGATTCTTGATGTATATCCACTCATGAACACATGATTATTGTTGCATTGTTGTTTTGTTCATGAGTGGGGTTTTTTGGTTGATTCAAATCGATATTTTTCAACCTTGACGCACATTGCGCACGCCAAGTGTTCGCTAAAATGCCCAAAACAGTTTCAATCCAATTTTTTGCGCACACTTGGGTGATTTTCATTCCATGTCGCATTCCGACATTTTTGTATCGCAATGTTGCAATTTTTACCTCGGTTTTATGCACGTGCACTTCCATTTCAACTTGTACACTAACTAACCATTAATTGTGCTTACAATCATTTTTGTATTGCTTAACTCTTGTTTTGTAGGTTGAAATGGCACAGTTAAAGAAATACAAATATACCAGGTGCTTGCCCGCCGGGGGCGTTAAGGGGTTCCGTTGCGATCAGGAGCGGGATTGGTTCCGCGCCCACTTTCACACATCCGAGCGTTCACTTGGGTATCATTTTGCGTGGACCATTGAGGATGTACCGCGGGAGGCGCGTGTTCTTCTGCGCCGTCAGGGGTGGGAGCCCTTTCTTGCTACTAACGGGCGCATCAACGAAGAGCTGGTCCGTATTTTCTATGCGACGGTGGTAGAGGTAAAGGGGGATGGGCAGACTACTTATGAGGCGATGGTCCGTGGGGTGAGGATACCTTTCAGCATTTCTGATTTGGCTGATTTTATGGGTGTGCCACACCCCGGGGACTCGGTCAGTTTTATGGATGGGACCATCTTCGGCCGTGGGACATTGATAGAGGCCCTTGCACCGGGCGAGGCGTGGAAAAAGGGTGCTTTTCGCTCGGCTGCAATAGAGGACTTACCGAGGTTATTGCACTACATTAATGTCCACTCTTTCATAGTGACGAACAACCAGTCAGAGGTTCGTCACAAGCATGCCGCATTGATCTACACGATGATTAATGGTTTGGGCAATATTAGCTTGCCCAGTATCTTTTTGGATATGATGTGCGCGACGGCTAAAGAGATTGCCTGGAGGTTTTCCCTTCCCTTTCCCGCTCTCATTACGAGGATATGTTTATCGCACGGTTGCCCTGAGTTTGACGTTGGGGCTTCTCTCCAAGGACAATATTTCAAAGATGCTTAAGCACGAGTGGGGGAAACCGGGCAGCAAGAAACAGAGGGCAGAGGTGGCTGATGAGCCGGACGATGAGGAGGACGAGATTCGAGAGATGGAGATGGGTGAGGGTTCTCACGTGCCACACACTGATAGTGATGCCCGCTTTGAGGCACTCAGCGCTGGGAGGAGACCCAGCTCAGGTGGGCTACTTGGGAGTCCCGCTTGGACCAGTTGCAGGCCGTGCAGCGGCAGCAGTGGGCACAGCAACAGGCTCAGCAGGAGCAGTTTTAGGCCGAGCAGCGGCAGGAGTGGGCCATGCAGAGGCAGGCGAGGGCACAACACAGACACGACTATCAGATGATGCAGCAGATGATGAGAGATCTTTATCTGCATTGCAGTGATTCCGACACACCGCTGCCTCCTCATGTTCAGGACCCTTCTGATCCTAGTGGTTCCGGCCACTAGGCTGCTGTTGTACTGGGTTATCTTTGTATTCTGGGGTCGGATATTATTATTGTACTTTTTATTTTTATTTTTATTTTTTATTTGTATTTCTTTTATTTCAGTAGTTGTAATGTATTAAGTGATTTTGTATTGAACTTATGAAATGAGAAATGAAAATGTAGTTTGTGGTTGTTTATTGGATTTTGATGTGTATGACCTTCCATTTTATAAAATCAAAAAGTTCACCATCAATTTATCTAGTATTTACACTTCAGCCCCTCTATATTATTGTGACTTGTGACATAGATCCTCTTAACTTAATACATCGGTACATATTCTTCATATGCTTTGTACTAACTTGTTTTGCAGCTTCATTTGGACTTGTACTTATGGAGATCGCTTCAAATTTGGATAATATCATTCTTTTCCTATCTTTGTGTTGTGTTCTTTAATGGACGCATTGGGGACAATGCAACATTTAAGTTAGGGGGTGTAGGATATTCTATCCATTTTGCTGATTAGTCCTTGAATTTGATTACAATTTAGTTACAAAGCATGTTTTTGTTAAAAATTTGAAAAATTTCAAAAAAAATATCTTTCTTTTTTCTCCTTTATTGGGCATTTTGCCCTTGTTTCCGACGATAAATTTTAATAATTGCCCGATCAAATAGACAATTCAACGATGCATGTTCTCGGTTTTAGAAGTTATTAGTCTTTAGTCCTAAATCATTGATATTATGAATAACTTCATGAATTAAACTTTATCCCGTCAGCACATGCACCATTCTTGTTATATTGATGTGGTTTAAGATTTTTATAACTCGGTATGCTTTTGTTGCATTGTATATACTTACACCGAGTGAGATTAGAGACTTATCTTCATTTATGAGTGTATACACTTTTCTTTCCTCTTTGAAAACGTTACAGTCATTGGTAATCTCTTTATTCTTTCATTGACCGTTCATTAATTGAGTTCATACTTGAAATGTGTTACTTGAGCATGATTTTCATATGTTGTTTGACTCAAGAATTGCGTAAACTTTTGCAATGATCATAGGCCATCTTTGATATATCACCCATATGACCTTGACCTCACCCTTTATATGTTCCCTAGTCAACCCACTTGAGCCTAAATACTAGCCTTTCTTTTCATTACCCAAAATCCCATATCCAACTCCAAATTGGAGTTTTATACCATACATATTACCTTACATACCCTTGTTTGGATTGTTGCTTGGGATTGAATGGTATTGTTGTGTATTGTGGTTGCAATTTGAGTATGAAAAGAGTAAGAAGTGAAAAGAAAAAGAGTGAAAAAGAGAAAGTTAAAAACAAAAGAAAACAAAAGAGAAAAGTGAGAAAAAGGAAGAAAAGAAAAAGAAAGAGAAAGTTGTAAATGTTTGTATGAGATTCAATAATCCTTGTTACTCTCTCGATTTTTATATTTAATGCTTGTTTGGAGATCAATTGTCCAATTTTGAAATTGCCCACTTTTTCCCATTATTTCGAGTTTCATCCCCGAACACTTTGAATCCGTATATACATCCCTTTCATTCCGTACCTTAACCTAGCCTACATTACAACCCTATTACAAGTCCTATGTGATCTTAGGTTGATGTAATTCAAATGTTTAACTAGTGTTGATAATCTGTGAAAATGCATTTCGCCTCTTTTATATGTGCGGTATCCTTTCACTGAGATTGCAATTTTTATTTCCTATATAGCGTTCTTCTTTTGTGACATGTGCGCGGCCTAGTTTCCCTTCACATTTACTCCTTATGATCGCATGTCCCGTGTGTTACCTCCCTATTTCAAGTGAATTCATTTTATGAGTGTAATGCCCATGAGGATTGACTTTTATGCATGCTTTGATATTTAGTATCCGAGTTATTTAAGTTTTTCTCCAAATCATACTTCGCATATGCTCACTCCCCTCCCACATGTTAGAGTTTCAGTTCATTGAGGTGCATTCGATAAGGTTAATAACTACGGACTTCTCACGCGAATTCGTTTGCTATGCTAATAACATGTTGAAATCTTGTTCGATTTGATGAGCTTGTCGTACTTGATTGGGCATATTTTGAGGAAACCATGTGATGTTTGTGGGTACCATCATTGAAAACCCTCACGAGACGACACTCGTCCACTAGGGTAACTTAGGGGTTTAACGGCTTATTGCATACGCTAAATGCAATCGAATCGCCCGCGAAAGTGGCTTTATGCTTTTATACCATATTTTTGTACTTATCCTGCTTTTGGTGCTTGTTGTTCTTGTTGCATCCTATTTCATTGCTAGGGACTAGCAATGTGTAAGTTAGGGAGTGTGATAATACGCAAATATCGCGTATTTCATCCGTCGAACCTACGCATTTTAGCCTCCTCGGGTACCTTAATCTCTATATTTAAGCCCGTTAACCAGACAACCTCTGTTTATATTGTTAACATGCTATATGAGGTATAATTGGGCTTTTGTAGGTATTTAGGTACCAAGTATGGGATTCGGACGCATTTCGCGCAATTTTCGTACGCAATCGCACATTCAAGGGCAATCCGGTCATTTCACAGCTTGGGCACCTGGCCCGACATCTACACGGAAGTTGTAGCTCTCCTCGCTAGCTTCGCGTGGCCACGAACGGTGCATGATTTCAAGTCCATATGACAAAGTTACGGCGATTCGAGCGGAGTTGAATTGTATGCCAAAACAGGGGATTATGCAGGTTGCCCTGCTTGATCGATCGATCGAGCCTGGGGGTTGATCAATCGACCCTCTTTATTTTTGCCACGATTTTAACAGTCGATCGGTCGACCACAGGGGTCAATCGATCGAGCCCCTATTTTTCCCTACAGATATTTTCTCTTCTTTTCTTTCTTCTTTTCTTTTATTCCAACTTGCTATATAAGCTAATTTTTGTTGTAATAAGATAGAGACACACACTCTCATATTCTGAAATAGATAGTTTTAGTTAGGGTTTGGTTTGGAGAGTTCATTTTCTCTTCTTCTTGGATTGACCACCCATGGGTTTTGTAAGATTGAACTATTCATTGCCATCTCCTTTAATATAGCTTTGTTCTTTATTCTTTCTTTGCTTTGTAAGTTAGTTTCCATGATTTCTAACTAGTTTACATGCTTTAATTCTTACTTTCCTAGTTTAATTAGCATGACTTAGTTTAATTCATCATGCACCCTTATATAAATAGGGTCGGGATTTCATTTCCGCCATTTTCAGGCCCTGAGCTCCGAAAATTAGGTTTTGTGTAAAATTGCGTTTAATTGAACCTGCGTGAATTAAAGTCGGATTATTATGCGTTTAACTTTCTATGTCATGCATCGTTAGTGTTTAAAGCGATAATCCGAGTTTAATCCGCATGCGACCAATTTTCGATTATGTGTTTATTCTCTCAACTTTGGCTTAAATTCCTTATTGTGTGAAGTTTATGTGTAATTGATAATGCTCGATTAAATTGCTTTCGAGCCAGAATCTTGATTAGTAGTTGTTTCGATCCGTATGGTCGGATGATATCCCGATCCTCGTTTTACTTTTATTTAGACTTAACTTCTCTTTTCTTTCATTTACATTTATACATCACCCTTTTACACTTTTATTCCTGAATTAATAATTCGTTACGATCTATCAAACACTCTCTGTGGATTCGATACCCGACTTACCGTTGTACTCACCCATTGAGTGTAGTCGTAATTTAGGTTTTTGTATAGTTCAGGTGAGCCGAATTCAAAATGACCGGCGCGTAGGCAACTCTCGCGCCGCGAAAAAAACCCTGTCTATCATTGAGCATGAGAGTAATTAGCCTTATGAAGCTCATCTTCCGCTCTTATACTCAAGGCAAGTGCTTCTAAACTCTTACTCCCATAACTCAAATCTTGACTGTAGTTATCATACATGATAATAGTAGAGATGGTAATACCTGAGATAGTGTGCAATACCAGACGTTGTTGGGTCCGGCGCCGCAGCGACCCAAGAAGCCGGAGGACTTATCGATGACGTCAGGAGGTGCAATACCTGAGATAATGTGCAATACCTGACATAGTTTGTTGGTGCATAGCCTAATTTCTTTCTCTACTTCTTCTACTTTTAACGACTTTCGAGGAATAATTCACTGACAGTAATGGGGGTGTATGAAAAATTATGGTTTCATGTTTCTACATGTTAATCAATTGAATTGAAAATATTTCCACAACACTTTTTTGTTCAGTAGTTGTAAGATAAAGAAAAGAATAAAATAGAATTCAAGTCATAAAAGAATAAAACAGAGTTCAAGATAAAGATATGTCTAGTAATTTAATGATTCTTTTATGATTTTGTAGTTACACACTAAAAAATATTTAATTCACTATTATTTTAGTGTGTAGCGTTGGAATTTCATATTCGAGACCCACCGAAACCAATGGTAGTATTCAAGAGATTGGGACCAATGCTTGTGTCCTTACCGAAAACGCTGAGACATTTGCACCGGTGGCTTCATAGAGTGCTGACATAGCATTAACAAAGGATCTCAAATACGACAACTCAAAAAGAATATTTCTCAAATAAAGGGTCTCCTCTTTTTTATTTATATACAAAATCTATGTTCAAGAAATAAAGGGCAACCCCCTTTAATCGTTAAAAATTAAAATAAAAATACATAAAAAAGGAAAAGGGGAGGATTCTCTAAAAATTATCACCATGAGTTATGAAGAAAGAATCCGTATCGTCCCCATCATCATCACCATCACTCGAGTCAGAAGTTGATGTAGGCATTCCTATAACCTCGTGAATCATGGGACCTCACCTGGAAATTAGAGGAGATGAGGGACACTTAAATCAGGGACACACCCTTCAGAAGGACTCTGGGATGTCTTCTTCGGGAGTTCCGCCAGTCATGGGACGAAAAGAGCCCCGCAAGAAGGCTTGAATGCATTCTCGATCACTGAATTCTCTCATCATCCAGCGAATGAGAGATAAAAATGAGCCAAGGTATCAGGAAAACTAATCCAATACCATATAAGGAATAGTAAAAGCCTATAATAAAATACCACTGCATTAAAGGATGATCTAAAAAGAAAATAAAGACGAATACAAATCAAAAAGAGAAATCATTGCATACCTCAACCCCTTGCTGGATGCTGTGGTAGCCTCGGTCTAATAATCATGTGATGGTGAGATTGAAGTATCTATTGGAATCGCCTATCTTGAACCATGGCCCTCTTCTACCATCAGGATATCCGACATCAACTTCTCTGTGATGAACACGGAGTAAGGAATAATGTAATTACAGTGGGCACTCACTCACCACTGGAACACCTCTAATATACGCTGCTAAGTCCTATGGAGTAAACAAATGTGGATCCCTTACACCAAAAAGGAGGCTCCACTGAAGGAGACAATTTTACTCGATGCATCCATTGATGGACAGCCATCTCACCCACGTAAAGGACCATAACTCCATCTGTGCATATTAGTAAGTGTGAAATGGTATAAGTAATGGCCTTATTCCCGGATCAGTTCTCATGGGACCTATTCCAAGGGAAGAATGAGACATGTAACCTAATAAGAAAACATCATGATAAAAAATAAATACGTCTAAAGTATAAAAAGGCTAGAAGAGGAATACATAATAACTCATCAGTCAAACCACTCAAGGAAGTCTCCCTCTTAGTATAGGTATAACAACTCGACTGGTGGTTAGCTTGCCTCCATGGCCATAGAAGGTGCCAAATTTCATCCTCTTATTCTCTCAAGGACTCTCTGTGTAGATCAAAGACATCAAAGTCCCATTTTTTGTAAAGAAAGTGTGGAGAGATATTAGTATCAAAATAAAAGAAGATGCGAATAAAGAAAAGAAATAAATCAAAACGTGCCTACCGGATCACCAGGTAACCCATGGGACTTCGATCCCCCCTCCATGACATGGATCTCATGATGGCATGTAGCAAATCCAAGGCAGAACAACACCAGACATACTAACAGATGCAACTAAGATATCTGAGGGAGAAGAGCATGCTAGTTCCTTAATGTAGAACAACTAATTTTGAAGGAACCATCCTAGTTCCTTAAAATTAAAAACAAAAGTCAAATGTGCCTCTGCCATAAAGGAGGGAAAATCAGATAACACTATAAAAGAAAACATTATAATTAAAAAATAGTTCACTGAAATTAACACACAGAACATAACATCAAAATGGGATCAACATGCAACATCAACGAACTCAACTTAAAACAAAAATCAATAGCCAATAAAATTGTTATTCATACTATGAGACTGACCAAATGCAATGGACTCATGCCAAATATCATAACTAATGCATAGTCAGAACAAAGTGTATATTACAAAGTGTATTTGAAATGAGAGAATGAAAATTAGGCACAATTAGGAACTGTAGGCAATAAAATGCACATACACTCACAATTTAAAACTCATTAAATGGGATAAGAAGGTATAAGAACCAACCAATTTGAAACTCCAAATTACATTTCTCCAACGATAAAATGGAAGTGTTATAGTGGTGCACAGGGAAGTAGATTCATCAAAAATCGTTCAGAATCCAGTGGTTTCAATGTGCCCTGAACAACATTCTTGCATGCAAATTTACTTATGAACACCATTCTTGCATGCACATTTATTTACGGAACTGTTTAAGGTTCTGAAACTAACAGAAAATAACCATATGCAAACTTCACACAACAGAAAATAGACATCTACAATAGTACCTAAAACGACTGTAGAAACTGTTGTACTAAACCAAATTTACACAGTGCATGCACACAAACATTGACAGTCACCAATACACAATTCTAGACATATTACTGTAATATACGAATCCAAGGTGATAAATATTTATATACAAATAACTCAATGAAGCGTGGCATTCATATGTTTAGAGAATGTAGGATAGTAGCAGCAGCAGGTAGGATAGTAGCAGCAGCAGGCTCTGAATATGATTGGAAAAAAATAACGTTAAGGATTAATACATCATCAAGAAAATCAAAACGTACATCGATGGGAAGAGTTAATTGTACTAAAAATGTACATCAAAAAATCGATTATAAGAGAACTTCTAGATATACAATGTTAGTAGGTGAACTCCCTTTATCGATGGGAAGCAAGATAGATATACGTAGCACTCGTGCAACGTGATAATGCAACATACAATTGACCATGACTGAAGACCGGAGTGCACAAGTCAATCCCAACATACTTGACGGACTGGCCTTACGATTTGTTCATTATCATGGCATAGGCCAACTTGATTGGAAATTGATGACGAGTCATCTTAATAGGCATTTCAGCAGAGGAAGGTGTTAAAGAGATTCTAGGAATGAAAACTAATGTGCCAAATTTTTCACCAGTAAGGATTTACGCATGAATAACATGCTCGGAACATTTTGTAAATATTAAACGGGTGCCGTTACAAAGGCCATCTTTCGGGGCAATATTTCGTAGTAACATTATTAGGCTTCCAACTTTCAAGTCTAATTTAAACAGCAGTAACCCCGATGGGTTAAGGGCATTTAGAAACTCATTTGGGAACTAGTTACTTATGCTAGGATTAGTTTCATCAGGGCACAATTTATCGGTAGCAAAGTACGTAACTGTTTCAGGAGGGAAAATACTGAGCACAGCTGTATTTATGGCATTCACATCATCATTATGAGCCGAAAGAATTATTCTTTCATTGAGGAAAATAGAGGTAACAGTTCCCTCCACGTGCAACAGCGGGTATACAACCCCCATTAAATCCTCAACACTTTTACAATGGCGTAGTGTCGAAGGCATAAGCACAGTTTCCTCTAAGCTAGTCCCAATCTGCAGGAAAAAGGGAAGTAAGTAAAAATGGGAAGTATGTAAACAACAGTGTCAAAATGATCATTATAAAATATTATACCTCATTCAAGAAGTTCAAAAATTATAAAGTTTCAAATTCGGTATTATTGAGGCACATGTTGGAGTTTAAGGTCAGAACATGTATATCTTTCCATAGCGCGGACCGCCTTAAAGAGGCGGCAACGATTTCCTCTCGAACGACTTTAGGGATTACGGGCAATATTTGATGGAAATCACCATCGAGCACCACTGTGATTCCCCCGAAGGGTCTTTTATTATTACATATATCTTATAACGACCGATCAACTGCCTCAACACAGAATCGATGTTGCATTGGCACTTTATCCCAGATTATGAACTTCGCTAGTTTAAAAAACTCTGCTTGAATAGACTGCTTTGCAAACCCATAATTAGAATTTTTAAGAATGTCGAGAGTAATAGAAAATGTCGAATGAGCAGTTCGACCGCCGACCAATAATAATGAAACAATACCCGAAGAGGCAACATAAATTACTATATGTCCGAGACCACGACAAACCGCAGAAATTGTGTTATACAAAAATGTCTTCCCCGTTTCGGCCCCACCATTCAAAAAGAAAGTTGTTCCATTACCCTCAAACACAGAATTAGTTATTTCTGCAAAATCAATCTGCTGCCCTGAATTCATAGGATCAACGTTAGCTCGCAAAATTGAGTGGTTTGTATCAACTTGAAGCTGACAATGCTCCCATATTAGTCAATTTTCTCCAGAGGTACTCCAATTTCTGAGAGGGAGTGGCATCGGAGGAAAGTCAGACAAACTCTTGCTTGACTCCTGTAGAAATTCGTTTAGCAGATACAAACCGTAGTCTTTTACTTCCGATTCCGGTGGACATGGAATAACGAATAAGCTATGGATCCTGTGCGCTAGGTCATCACATATATCCAATGCAAACTGATCCCATAGCAAACCCGGATTTAAAGGGAAACACTGGGTAAGTAAAACGCAGAATAGTCGTCGGAGTTGATAACCTGTTTGCATTAGCGCCGCCTCTTGTAAACATCGCACCAATTCGTCATCATCTTCTAAAAGTCCCATAGCCACACACGCAGACTTTAAAGAATCGTGTATGACATTGTTGACAGTCCGTAAGCACTCAAAAGAACGTGACCCTTTAACAACGATTAGTTGTAGTCACAAAAATAATCTTTCTCCCGAGTTTGGGCTGGCATGGTACATCCTATCAATTACGAAACCCCCATTTTCTGATCTGGGAGTTCAAGTCTTTGAATTCTTGTTCCAAACATACTGTTGGGGAAACTCTTGATAAGTATATACACGCGCGTCTTCATTCGATGCACAATATGCGAAAAATGCCATTAAAGAACTTTGTTGAACGGAAGCCCTGCGCACAATTTCATCCATTGACGCACTTGGATTGAAAACAACATGATGCATACCCAGGAGGTGAAGTTCCAATCGCGTAACAGAAGGTTTCTCTTCATGCATTGGATTACCCAATATCCACCAAGTATCTTCAGGTGGGCCAATATACCTAGCATCTAAGTATTGTTGGATCTCATCTACACCCCCTAAGACCATAGTGTTGTGATCGTATCCCTTGTAAATGTATTTATGTATGTACTTGATGCATCGGAGGCCGGCGCAAACTTGAACATTGATGTGGCAATTGAACATCCAGCTAAGATGCGGATTATATGGAACGACATCTCAATTATCAACTTTTTTCCCATTTGCAAGAGTAAACACCCGACCATCATTGCGACGTCGATAAATTGGATACCCATCTTTATCCATAGTGATGGACTCTGCGAAATCCCTAGGATATTTCTTCGTACATCTACCATTTTCTATGCAGTGAGCTTGAGGAGACTGTGAACCACACGGTACATGAACCATACAACCCAAAATAGTTTTAAAAAGTGCCGAATCAGCCTCCAATACCAGAAATTCAGCACATACTATATTATCGACCTGTGCAGATGTTTTAATCTTGCTCAGACCATCAAGAAATAATAAAGCATGCATGTGAGGTAAACCTCGCTTTTGAAATTCAATTGTGAAGACGTGCGCCACTTTTTTGCCAAATACATGTTTATTCTCAATCTCCTTCATGAGTGCCTTCCGTTTAAGTTCAAACACACGTGCAACCAAGTCAGGACAAAGCAAGGCATTCTGATGAGGCATCAATTACTTTGGAATTTCTGGCCACTTTGGATTTGCATTCATGGTGAGAAAAACATCGGGATGCTGGTTAAAATGTGTGATGGCCATCGAATCTTGATAAATCTCAAACATATGTCTAGCACTACCAGTGAAAGACGATAGCAGAATCATCCGTTTATCAATCTGATCTGGTTGTAACCCATTCGACATACAATCACTAAGATCTTTGTATAACTCTGCCCGAAGTTTTCCTTGATTAAGTCTGTAATAAGTTAGGCGGTTTTTTTCGGTAGAAGCCCATGCATCAACAATGAACTCCTGGAACAATTTACCCCCTTTAAAGAGGGTGGGGGTACTCGGAAGCATGTTGAAACAAACGATAACCATAATACTTCAATCGAGTTAAATGCTTAGTTTGTTCAGTCGAATGTTTCACATCCCATAACTTCATCTTAGAGTGCCAACTAAGTTCTCCATAGGGGAACAATAAGACGTAATGCAAAGGTAAATACGCAGGGTGACACTCGTTAATCTGCATTAATTGATTACCGCCTTTGAGCCGAACAATAATATCTCGCATACCACTGACGTTGGAGCCATCCCTATGTAAAATAACGGCAATTTCATTAGATAATGGCGAATTATACGTGCGACGATCCTTTGCACAACTATAATGAAGGTAAGCAGGTAAGTCCTGGCCCATTCTATTTGAGTGATCCAAAATAGCATATGCCTCATGATATTTGGTCGTGAATGCATTATTCTCCAACAAAGATTATTGTAGTGTACTGAGGACATCCCTCTTCAAATGAGGATTTCTCTGGTGGCGAATATCTAAACCTACATCTGGATCGTAAATGTACAATTGAGTGTAAGTTGCATCATGTTCGTGACCAATATCGGGTAATAAGGATCCAGTACGATGAGGAAGCTCACCGTGAATCATAAAAATCGATGGACCCCTTCCATAGAGGACTCGATCATCCATCTGGACACCTAAACTTGTAAATGCATTGGCAACATTATACTCTCTTGTATAAGTACGAAAAGATCTAGATCGATCATCATCACCCTCAAATAGAAGCTTAATTTTAGGCGGGGGTTCAATGAGGGAAGGTAAACAAATTTTGCCCTGCTAAAAACACTTCCCAAACAACGGTTTTATCTTTGAGGACCCCAAAAACCTTTCATCCATCCAGTGTACTGCACTACAGTCAGGGAATATTACATTCATAGGTCCCAAATCATGTCTTCCCGACGCATCATATGCATGACCTCGTGCCCTGCTACTGGGTTGATTTCGGAATGATGGTCTCCCAGACCTGAAATAGAGGAAAAGAGTATTTATTAAACATAGGGCAAGAGATGCAAAAAACAACCAAATATAAAAATGAAGAAGTGAGTAGGTAAATGTACCTAAATGTCGATGGTATATTATTTCCAAATGGGGGAGTATCTTAATTAAAAGTGGTTTCTCGATTAGACAATTCTTGTTGCACAACTCTTGGAGAGGAAGTTACATCCGTCGTTAGTATGTTACAATCAAAATCTAAGTTCAAATTTACGCGACTGAACCAAAGAGGCAAATTGAACCGAGTCATAAGAATGTTGAAATACGGGTGAGATTATGCGGCTGATATCCGTAAGTATGTTTGATATGGGGGTGAGATTATGAAGAGGGCAACAGTGCGGTGTAGGGGTGCTCAGCAACGGAGAAGTTTCTGAAAGGGAAACATAGGCGGCATTTTAAGATCGTTCTCGTTCACGTCGGCATCTCTGACCCAAGATACGGGCAGAAGTAGGTGGAATTTCCTTCTACGTTATAGATAGTTAGTAAATGAAGACGAAAGATAATGAAAGTAGAATAATAATAAATATGGAAATGGAAGAAACATCACACCGTAGGCACATTTAAGGTGGAAGTTTGTCTTTCGACGTATGAAGTTGAACACACCTGAGGATACAAAGAATAAAATATGAAAACTCAAAATTACAGTGGTTATATGGTTTAAAAATGAAATTAAGTAAAAAAAATAAAAAATCGCACCGAGTCAAGGTTACCCATAAATCGCTCTGGAATGTCCGTAAGAATGTTTGATATGGGGGTATGGTTTCGCAGAGGGTCACATTGTAGTGTAGGGGTGCTTAGAATTGGAGAAGTTGTATCAACGGGACTTGATGTAGGTCGGGAAACACTGGCTTCATTTTGTGACCGTTCGCGTTCAGGACGACGTCTTTGGGCCAATATGCGGGCATAAGTAGGTGGAAATTCCTGCTAATTTATAATCAAAGTTTTAAGACTAAATATAATCAAAGTTTTAAGGTGTGAAAATTGAATTTCATTACAGAAGAAAAAAGAAACGAACCGAGTAAGGGGGTCATTCTCTTTCCCTTTCCCCTTTTCGTTATCCAAAAATTGCCCTGTGTGTTTTCTCTTCTGAAAATAAAATATACATATTAATAAAGTAGACTTCCTAGTTGTGTAAGAAAATTAAAAATGGTTGAAGTTACCTCGGTACAAATGATGTCCAGTTCAGATACATCACGGATCACAACGCCCGTGTTTCTGCTACGAAGGCGTTCAACCTGTTTAGAAAGGGTTATCTGATTCATGTCGACTCAATGCTAATAGACTACAAAATAATAAAATATAACAGATGATATAGTTAGTAAGAACTTAAATAGCAATGTACTTTTTTAAATAGTAGTGTACTTTATTAATAGCCGATGATAAAGTTAGTAAGAACTAACTATGTAAATGGCAGCTTCAAAACCTCCACCCAATGATGACAGCCAACAAATAAATCTAGTCCACTGCACCCAAAAAAAATCAAAATCCAAATGAATATTACAATGCCAAAGCCAGGAAGATACCCATTTGGAAAAGTAAGATTATAAACACATGATTTGGGCTATTTTAAAATGGCCCCTAACTTACTTTTTGTTGCAAATTACCGCCAAACTACCCACACGGGTTTTTAAGGGAAAATGTAGTAGATTATCAAGAAACCCAAGATACAAAAAACCCATATCACCAAGATTCATATCTAAAAGTTATAATAAAAATAACTAATCTACTCATTTGACCCCTAAAACTATTTGGGTTATTCCCAAATAGCCCCTATTCATTTTATGGTTGCAAATTAGTCCCCAAACTTTCCAAACAATTATAATAGAGATTTGAAGGCAAAATGTAGAAGATTCTCAAGCATGAGATTATTACAATAAATAACTAAAATCCACAAAAAATAATGAGAAAACAATGAAGATAAACTAGAAAAAAAAATTACCCACGAAAAAAATTTCCTTCCTCTTTTTCTCTTCAATGCCCAACACCTAAAATCCTAATACAAATACCATATTAGCTAAATAAAATTCAAATGAACACCCAAAATACCAAATGATTCAAAGAAAAATCACCAAGTAGAAATTCTAATGTGAAATCAGAAAAAACCATAAATCATGCCTTGAAGTAATATATCTACTTATGCACAGAGTCAGTTTAGCTCAGAACCCATTATCAACTTTCTCTGTTTCTGTTTTTCTCTTTTTATCTTTTTCTCTTCAATGCCCAACACCTTAAATCCTAATACAAATACCATATTAGCTAAATAAAATTCAAATGAACACCTAAAATACCAAATGATTCGAAGAAAACTCACCAAGAGAAAATCGTAATGTGAAATCAGAACAAAATTACAGAGTCGGTTTGGACACAAGAAGAGGTTTGAGAGGTTGTAAATGGGAGACAGCGTGGTTGTTTTGGAAAGAGAAACTGAGGTAGTAGGTTTGCAAGGAGGTAGTAGATTTGCAAGGGGATAGTGAGTGAAAGATGGGACATTTGGGAGGCTCGAGACTGACGGGGCTTCAATTAGGCAGGAGTGTGGGTTTTTTGTTGGTGTGGTTGTCCGATTTTTCCATGTCACAATGCTAAATGGTGACATGGCACTCTCTCACACCTTTAGATCATCTCAAAAAATTCGATCCCAACCGTTAATTTTTTGGCACTATTCAAACACCCCTCTCCCATATTATATATATATATATATAGTTCTTGTTTCTATATAATAATAATAATAATAATAATAATAATTTCGTTCATATTCCATCACTTTCGCTAGTTTAAAATACCATTTTCACTTTAGTACATAAAATCCCGTATATATATAGTTTTCACTTTAATATACGAATCACGATTTAAATTCGGATATAAGCTCCCGAAATGAAAATAAATCCTTATTAATTTTACTCTTTACACCAGTTAAAGGTATACGATATCTCGTCTTCATATACAAGCAATAAACTATAGACAACAAGTATAATAACCATCCCACCGAGCTATAACTCGAGGATGTAGTCTCATAGTACCTATCCGCATCCGAGTTTACTCAATCAACCCCGGTACCAAGCCAGACTCACTCATGGCCGTGGTAAAAATACACAATGACGGAGGCGGTCATATTCCCTCCTGAAAGTGGAATAAAGTTATCGCACTCGTATGCGGGACGATATGACCTGGGGATATACTCTCCCTGCTCCTCAAGCCAGGGGATTCACCCACATCGTGCAACCTCCCTGGATCGCACTAGAAAAAATATATAACCTGGTTGTCCATCCCTATGCCCGGGGAAGCCTGTGGAACCAGCCTCTAAAGTTTAAATATACCAGTCACATCATGTAATATATATATACTGTAACAACTTCCGTATATATAATATATATCCCTTCTCAATATATATATGGCTATAATAGCCAAACTCTTGTAGAAATAGCCAATAACCACGAATGATCCCATTCCTAATAGTATATACACTTAAAATACTAAACCCATAAGCATTATCTATACACACTCGCCAAAGACCTCTCTCGAACATTGTTCAACCCTAACATTCACTAAGTCCATACCCCGGATTGAATGCTAAACTATCCAAGGTTCTCTCTTTCATTCCAAGGTTTACTCACCTTCAATGACGTCATCTAGGAGTCCTAATATCGTAAGTGGAATCCATTATAATAATCTCCAATTGCAATTTAACTCCCCCTGAACTCAAAGAAGGAAAACTACCAAATTCAACAAAGGCCAATCGATTCGCCCCAAATACGAATCGATTCGGGCTAGCGAATCGATTCAGTTTCCATCCGAATCGATTCAGAAAGTATTCTGCAAGCAGGTCCTCAAAAGTGAATCAATTCGGTCTCAATTCGAATCGATTCATCCTGAGATAGCCTTACAGGTCCCCTTATTCGTATCGATTCGGTCTAGGACCGAATCGATTTTCCCTGTTCGGAAGGCACTGTTTGGGCGATTTCATCTTCGCCAAAATACCTAAATATCAACCCATTCTCCATTTTAGTGTTTCTAACCTCAACTAACATTACTATAATCATCCTAACACTCATTTCTAACTAACACATAAATAAATTTTCTCCTAATGTCAGGTTGGATTTCTGATTAACGATTTCAACCTCGGATGCCCTTTTGTAGAAAAATCCTTGATATACCCATGTATACCCTCGGCCAGGCCGAGGGTGCCGTGCTCCCAGATGAGGGCTTAGGCCCAGGACGAGTCCAATGACCACAGCATAGTCATAGGAAGGATCAGCCATGGACAACCCTTCAAGGGATCGACCCCTCATCGTGGCTCAAACGACCCCTTAAGGGGCCGACCCCTCGTCGTGGCTCAGCCGACACCTCATCATGGCTCGGATGACCCTTAAAGGGTCTAACCCCTCATCTTGGCTCAGACGACCCCTCAAGGGGATGACTCCTCATCATGGCTCAGATGACCCTTCAAGGGGACGACCCCTCATCTTGGACCAAACGACCCTTCAAGGAGCCGACCCCTCATCGCTGCTTGGATGACCCGGTAAGGGTACGACAGTATGAGGCCCAAATCAGGCCAGGCTCGCTGCCAGCAGGGACTTTTCCCTCGGCCTCATATTATAAGCTGAGGGTGGCATCATCACGGTGTGTGACTTGGGAGACGCGTGGGACTCATATGGCATGTGGTCTAGACCGCTATAACAATATCATCCCCTCATGTGAGGGAATATTATGTCATCATTAATCACTAGTGGCAAAGCCAGGTGTCAGCAGGGAATTGGCTAGATCATCATTCACATACTCTATGCATGCCTGGGGGGTACACTGCACCACCCAAGCCCTATATATACTTGTCACCTTCAACCCAGTAGAGGGATCGATAATTGTAACCGTAGCTAAAACTCTGCTTGTACACACAGTAGAGAGAGTGAGCTTATGTGCATTGTATACAAGGCCATTAGTGCCCATATTTAGTGGATCACACACTCACAGTGGATGTAGGCATAATTAGCTGAACCACTTTACATCATTGTCTTATTCCTCTTATACTCATCCCCTTCTATACACTTACACACATATATCTTTATGGTTGTCATTGTTATTACTGTTTGATCTCATCATCACTTATCTAGTGGTGCTGAATCTAAGCATCATCAGTTTGGCGCCGTCTGTGCAAAAGATAAGACATCTCTTCCTTTATTCAGCTTAACCTCACCGGTCACTCTGGTGGTGAACCTGTTCCCCCCCCCCCCCTGTGGAGCTGTTTCACCATTAAAAGAGACCCATTAAGGTTCTAAAGCTCATCAGTCTTTTGATCATTCAACTTTCTATAGCTCAAACACATGACACCAGAGATGCCACCACCACCACTTCCCCTATCGGATAGTGGAGTGGGGCCTAGCTCCAGTCATACACCACCTTAGTCTGAGATGGCTGATGTGGCTGTCGCCCTGAAGCCTTTAGCGGCGAGCCAGTGGATTATGCAGGAGAAATTTACAGCTCTTATCCAAAACATACTAAGACCCCCGGAGTCTCACCGAAGATGATTATTTCGGAAGCCGCACCAGGGCAACATGAGGCTAGGGGACCACCCCAAGCACCACGAAAAGACTTGCCACCTCCACAGTGGCGGAGGGATGTTGCTGACCCCTGGCGGCTACGCTTGGGGAGATAAGGAAACCCCTACCCAAAAGACAGATATGATGATCTGGAGGTGGAAGAGACCCCCATAGAGTGCTAGGAGCCGTATGAGGTCTCCAACAATACTGTGCGACCTGTCCAGGAGAGCAGAGGGAAGTGTGGAAGATAAAATCTTGACGATCGCCCGCGGGGCTCTGCTTTTGATCGTTTGAGCAGGGGGTCGGCCTTTGAGAGGCTAGGCCCAATAAACGACTTGAGGGAAAAGTTGTCCTGAACGAGAAGTATTGTGAGGTCCAAGAGGGAGACAACATATGGTCGACCCCACGGGGGCCGACCCCATGGACGGGACGATGCCCAGGGGGAAGTAAATAGCCGACGCAGGCCTACCGCAGCAGAACCCTCCGTCCACCTCAAAGACGCGACAGGGGATAACATCGGCCAAGCCGAACCTACGAGGCCTTGGAACAACTCGATCCAAAGATTAGAGGATAATATTTGTGATATTCTGAAGAGATGAGACCCTCTTCAGAGAGGATACTCCATAGGCTCACCCTTTGTGATGAAGATAGTCAACTTCCCCACGTCATCCAAGTTCAAGCCACCAGTGGTCACCACTCGGTATGACGGGAGTACCAACCCTATCCACCGTATTGAGATGTACCAATCAGCGGCAGACATATACTCTATCTCAGATGAGATGAGGTGTCGGGCCTTTTTTGGCACTCTGACTGGGGCTGCATATGTCTGGTATATGTCTCTTCTAAAGAACTCCATTGAAAACTTTAAGCAGTTAGCAGACCGGTTTATCCATAAGTTTTTCTTTGGAGTGAGGCCACAGAAGAAGACCAGACACCTGCTATATGTCAAGCAAAGGAAGAACGAGAGTCTAAGAGACTACATATCCAGATTTAACAAAGAAAAGTTAGAGGTCGAGGACTATGAGGAAATCATAGCCATGATAGCTCATTGGAAGGCTTCAGAAGGGGAAGCTTTTATGGAAGCTTGCCAAAGACCCTCAAAGGACAATGGATGAATTACTGTCGAAAGGTGATGAAGTCTGAAGAGGTGATGAAGTCTGAAGAGGTGATGCCCGCAAAATACGAAGATGAAAAAGGAGGCACTAGTGCGGGTAAGTACCAGAAAAAGAACAAAGAGGGGAAGAAGAGATCTGCAGATGAAAAGTTCGTTGATTACACCCATCTAACAGTCAGCTACGAGAACATTCTGAATGAGATCAAGGGCAACCGATCCATGAAGTGGTCTGAGAAGTTGAGGGCATCCCCCCCACAAAAGGAACAAAAACCTGTGGGGTGAATTTCACCAAGACCACGACCATGTGAACGATAAGTGCTTTGCTTTGAAAGATGAAATTGAGAAAATGTTACAATAAGGGAGGTTAAGGAAGTACGTTGACAAGAGTGTCTTCAAGAGGGGCCGAGGGAATGACCTTAAGAAGAAGAGAGGTGATACGTACAGAGAAGATCCTCCAAACTAACGGGACGACCCCTCAGATGATGAGGATGACCTTGACCTCCGTCGAGAGATGACCACGACCCTATAAAAAGGCTTAATATGATCTCAATCGGAGTTGGGATGATCTCCGGGGGACTAGAAGGAGGACAGGTCAGAGGTCGCAGACCGGAAGGCCCACGTAGCTGAAGCTAAGGCAGTGACAAAAGCTGTGCATTCAACTTCCATAGAAGTAAAGTCAAAAAAGAGGAAGAAGGTTGATATGGATACTCTAATAGTGGGGTTATCAAGAATGGACTTCAAAGGCCTCTTAGCCCCACATGATGACCCTCTCGTTATCACTACCAGGGTATACGGATGTGAGGTGCCGAGGATCTTAGTAGATGGGGGTAGTTCTACAGATGTGATGTTCAGGTCATGCTTCAAAACCTTAGGCGTCAGCCTTGCCAGGCTCATCCCATACCATCACCCCTTGATTGGTTTCAGTGGGGAAAAAATTCATCCTCTAGGAGTATATGAGGCCGATGTCAGGATGGGGGACGAGTGGATGAGATGGCTTACCAAAAAGGTCAATTTTTTTGTGATGGATGAACAAGTCTTCTCAGCCTACAACATTATACTGGGGTGAGTGGACCTCAAGGAATTTGAGGCCGTGCCATCCACGGTTCACCAGATGATAAAATTCCCGACCCCTTACAGGGTAGGGGAAGTTCAGGGAGACCAGACAACGGCATGGGAATGCTACTTCAATTCCACCGAAGAAAAAGAGGCGCACAAGAAAGCAACAACTACTTACAATATTGACACCCTTGACCCCAGGGATGAGAAAAAACTGATGAAAGGAGAAGCCACAAAAGAGGTAAAATCCATCATCCTCAATGAGGATGATCCAGAAAAAACCATTTAAGTCGGTAAAGCTCTAAAGATAGACATAAAAGAAGACCTCATCAAGCTGCTAAGGAGAAGACATAGTGTCTTTGCATGGAGTGATGCGGATATGTCAGGGATTGACCCCGAAATTATGATCCATAAGCTCAACGTGGTAGAGGGTGCAAAGCCAGTGAAGCAGAAGAGGAGAATTTATTCTTGAGAGAAGTATGAGGACATTAGGGATGAGATCAGGAAGCTAGAAGATGCAGAGTTTATCAGGGAGGTCATCTACCCCGAATGGCTATCCAACGCAGTCATAGTCCCCAAGGCCAACGGGAAGTGGAGGATGTGGGTAGACTTCACCGACCTCAATAAACATTGTCCCAAAGATAGATTCCCTCTCCCTCGCATTGATCAAATGGTAGATGCTACTGTAGGCCATGAGCTAATGAGCTTCATGGATGCCTATTCAGATCTTCATGAACCCTGAAGACTAAAAACAAACAGCTTTTATTATCGACAAAGGGGATATATTGTTATAGGGTCATGCCCTTTGGCCTAAAAAATGCAGGGGCAACGTATCAACGCCTTGTGAATAAAATATTTAAGGACCAAATTGGGAAGTCCATGGAAGTCTATGTAGATGAAATGTTAACCAAGAGTTTAAAGGCCAAGGATTATGTGTCCGACCTCGAGAGGACCTTTAACACGATGGACAAGTACAAGATGAAGCTCAACCCGGCCAAATATGTCTTTGGGGTTAGAACAGGGAAGTTCTTTGGGTTCATTATCAACCAAAGAGGCATTGAGGCCAATCCTGAGAAGATAAAGGCACTCATAGAAATGAAGACCCCCAGGACCATCAAAGACGTTCAGAGGCTCACAAGACGAGTGGCTTCTTTGAATAGGTTCGTGTCCAGAGCCACAGACAGGTGTTTATCGTTCTTCAAAATTCTTAAAAAGTCCTTTGAATGGAATGAAGAGTGTGACCAGGATTTCAAGGAGCTAAAGTCCAACCTAGGGTCTCCCTTGCTGTTGTCACGGCCAGTGCAGGGTGAATGACTACATGTGTACCTAGCCGTCTCAGAATCAGCCATCAGCACAGCCATTGTGAGAGAAGAGGACGGGGTACAGAAACCTGTGTATTTCAATAATAAGGCCCTCCAGGGGACAGAGCAAAGATACCCAAGGATGGAAAAGTTAGCCTATGCCCTGATCCATGCATCGAGAAAGATGAAGCCATACTTCCAGTCCCATACAATGGTCATCCTCACTGACTCTCCTCTCAGGCAGGTCTTACACAAACAAGAAAAATCAGGAAGGCTAATGGCCTGGGCCATAGAGATGGGAGAGTTTGACATTGTATATCAACCTAGGGTGGCCATTAAGGGGAAAGCATTAGCATATTTTGTGGATGAATTTTGTTGGGAAGATGATGAGGCTAATGATGAGATCCTTGAAAAGACAGATACCCGCCAAGGTAGAATTGTTGACCCGTCCACAGAAAAGGCTGAGACAAGCACCGCTAGAGAAAAAATTGCCAAAAATGAAGAGGGGAGATATCTCTTCAGACAGGGGTCACTCACTGAGGGAAACTTCTCGGAGGAACAGGCTCTGTGGAACCTCTTCATTGACGGGTCTTCTTATAAGAGCGAAAGTGGGACTGGATTGATTGTATCAGCACCCGACGACACAGATGTCGAATACACCCTGAGGTTCAACTTCAAAGCCTCTAACAACAAGTCTAAACATGAGGCCCTAATAGTAGGCCTCTCCTTATCTAAGTCTCTTAGTGTCTTCCAGATCTTGGTCCATAGTGACACAAGACTACTGGTGAATCAGATACTAGGATCCTACGAGTCTAAAAAATAAGAGAGTGGCCAAATATCTTTAAAGGGTAAAGGCATTATTGAAGAGCTTCAGAGAAGTAAAGTTAAAGAGGATACCTAGGCATGATAATGGCCGAGCCGGCGCACTTGCTAGGCTGGCCTCAGCAACTAGGACAGAGATCAGGAGGACACTCCCAGTGGAAATTTTTCTTCGACCAACGATTGAAGAGGAAGAGGGAACACTTGGCTCTTTCTTAAATATCAACGGGGAAGATTCATGGATGGACCCTCTAGTCAGATACATTAAAGAGGGGCATATGCCAGAAGAAAAATAAGAAAGGAAGAAGTTAAGATACAGAGCTGCAAAATTCACTGTCATCGAAGATACCCTGTATAAAAAGGGGTTCTTGCTCAGATATGTGCACCCGTCGGAGGTCCCACACATCTTGAAAGATTAGCACGAGGGGTCATGTTCAAGCCATATTGGGGGCAGGTCATTAGCAAAGAGGATAGTAACCCAGGGATACTAGTGGCGTACCCTAGGGAAAGACGCCACGACGTATGTAAAAAAGTGCGATAAATGTCAAAGGTTTTCCACCATCCCTCACCAGCCCCATCAGCCTCTTACGTCTATCACATCCCCATGGACATTCGCAGTGTGAGGAATCGATCTAGTAGGACCCTTGCCTAGGGCCGTCAACAACCATCGATACATCATCGTAGCAATTGACTATTTTTCAAAATGGGTGGAGGCGGAGCCGATGGTAACGATCACCAAGCAGAAGACCTTCCAGTTTATCTGGAAAAATATTATATACAAATATGGTCTCCCCAACACTATCATCTCAGATAACGGGACTCAATTCAAGAATACATCTCTGGAGAAATATTGCGAAAGGGTCGGTGTCAAACAATTCTTCTCAACCCCAGGCCGACCTCAGGCTAATGGGAAAACTGAGGTTACAAATAGAACCATCCTAGACGGGATGAAGAAAAAGCTTGAGGAGGCAAAAGGAAGATGGGTTGAGGAGCTTTACGCTGTACTATGGGCCTGCAGGACAACGGCCAAGACGCCTATCGGGGAAATCTCGTTCATGCTAGCGTATGGCTCAGAAGCCGTCATCCCCACCGAGATTGGGTTTCCTACCCATAGAGTCCAAATGTATGAACCCTAGAGGAATATGGAAGAAAGGAGACTTAATCTAGACTTGATCGAGGAGAGAAGAGAAGACGCTGAGATAAGGCAGGCAGCTTATCAGCACAAGACCGCCAGGTTTTAAAACCAAAGGGTAAGGCAAAGGCCAATCGCCGTGGGGGATCTAGTCCTCAAAAAGACTTGGCAAAAGCCTAACAAGCTCCACCCAAATTGGCATGGCCCATACAGGGTCATTGATGAAATTGTCCATGGAACCTATGGACTAGAAAACCTTGAAGGGGAACCCTTTTTGAATCCCTGGAATGCAGATCATTTGAATAAATACTACCAATAATGTAATGTCCTATCGGACCACAGTTGTAATCAATGTGTTGCTCCAACAGAACACTTGGAATGTCAATGAAAATATTATATTAGCTCTTCATCCTTTGTTTTTTTATGATAGCATGATTAGGGTCATCCTTGTTCAACCACCCTCAGCTATGATAAGGGCAAATGGTGGGGACGACCCCCCATTTACCCTCAAGAAAGACGAGGGGGACTTGAAATTTAAAACAACATTTATTTGGTGAAAACCACCCTCGACTAAGATGAGGACAAATGGTGGGTACGACCCCCCATTTACCCTCAAGAAAGACGAGGGGGACTTCAAATTTAAAACATCATTTAGTTGGTGGAAACCACCCTCGGCTATGATGAGGGTCAATGGTGGGGACGACCCCCCATTCACCCTCAAGAAAGACGAGGGGGACTTCAAATTTAAAACATCATTTAGTTGGTGGCAACCACCCTTGGCTATGATGAGGGTCAATGGTGGGGACGAACCCCCATTCACCCTCAAGAAAGACGAGGGGGACTTCAAATTTAAAACATCATTTAGTTGGTGGCAACCACCCCCGGCTATGATGAGGGTCAATGGTGGGGACGACCCCCCATTCACCCTCAAGAAAGATGAGGGGGGACTTCAAATTTAAAACATCATTTAGTTGATGGAAACCACCCTAGGCTATGATGAGGGTTAATTGTGGGGACGACCCCCCATTCACCCTCAAGAAAGACGAGGGGGGACTTCAAATTTAAAACATCATTTAGTTGGTGGTAACCACCCTCGGATAAGATGAGGGTCAATGGTGGGGAAGACCCCCCATTCACCCTTAAGATAGACGAGGGGGAGTTAATGAGATGGTTAATTCAAAACATCACAAGATAAATCATGCAAGGGGCAAGCATAGAAGACAGAAAGAGCCAGTATATTATAAACAGTGTTACAAATGCTTGTCAAACAAAAACAAAGTACAAAAATATTTGTTACATGAAGAGGGTATTGGCTACAGACAACCACCCTATGAGCGACGTCGGAGGAGAAGGCTTCAACATCAATAAGACTCTCTTCGAGGACCACAACAGGCTGATCCTCAGATGTGCCGATACCTTCGACGTGCACTTAGGACTCCACATGGGCTAAGGCCTCAGTAATAAGGGGGTCATCCAACTGAACTGCCTCAAGAGAGGGGCGAACTGAAGACACGACGTTAACAAACTTTAAGACGAGCCACCAACAGGCCATCTTGATCCCCCTCTCCAAGTACTCAAGACCAAAGCCTTGAAACTCATCTGAAACCTTGTAGGCTTCTACTGCATCGGTCTCGGATTTTATCACTGCCTCTTCAAGTTCAGCCTTGAATTGGGCCCCCTGATTGATGAAGGCGTCATTCTTTTAGTTGATGAGAGAGTCCTTCACCTTCAAGTTGGCCTTGTGCTGTTTCACCAGCTCATCCAGGACCCTGGCATGTTCAGTTCTTGCACTCTCCAGCTCAGCCCGGGCAGTCTCTTGTTAGGTCTTCAGATCGGCCTCATGTTGAATAGCCCTCTAGGCCTCATGGAACTTCTGTTGATTCTCAGCCATCCACTTGGCAGCCGAGGTGAAGGCGCAGACAGATTGAATAGACAAACACATGTTAAAATGGGCCGAGAGAACAGTTCATGAAATGATAAATCAAAAGAGTAAAGTTGAGAGAGGTACCTGAGACAAAGTGTGAAGACCATAATCATTGACCTTAGCCAGGGGCATCTTTGACAGGAAGTCATAATCCGCGACCGATTGGCTATGAGGCCTTGGCTGCCCTCAGATTGGCTATGATCCGCGACCGATTGATCGATTGGCTATGAGGCCTTGGCTGCCCTCAGATTGGCTATGAGGGAAGACGGTTCAGCCTTCAAGAATGTCAAATTTTAGGACCAATAGGTACCCATGATAGAAGAGGAACTGGTCCCCTTGGTGTGTTCCTGAGACACCTCTAACCTCGCCCTCGTCCGTGAGTCAGGCCGAGAGCCCTAAGGAACTTCAGGCTCCTTCCTTTTGCGACTGTCAGAGGTCGGCCCCACGACCTTTGTCTTCTTCTAAGCCTGTTAAGGCTCCTTCCCTTTTTTTTTTACCCAGGCCAGACAGTAAACTTGGAGCAATCATCTCCCAGAGTTGATCAGATATGTTTACAGGACGACCTGAAAAGACGAAGAGATATCAAAAAAGATACAAAGACAAAGATTAAACACTTGGAAAAAATAAAAAAAAACACTCACATAGTTATGTCAGGGGGCCGACTGATGATGCTGGGATTTAGCACCACCGGCTAAGTGATAATAATCTCAAACAGTAGTAGCCATGGCAGCCATAGAGATGTATAAGTGTATGAGTATGTAGAAGGGGATGAGTATAAGAGGAAATAAGACAATGATGTATAGTGGTTCAGCCAATTTGGCCTACATCCACTGTGAGTATGTGACCCACTAAGTATGGGCACTAATGGCCTTGGATACAATGCACCTAAACTCACTCTCTCTCTATACTGTGTGTACAAGCAGAGTTTTAGCTAGGGTTGCAATAATCTGATCTCCCCTGTAGGGTTGTAGGTGACAAGTATATATAGGTCTTGGGGGGTGTAGTGTACCCCCCAAGTATGCATGGTGCATGTGAATGATGATCTAGCCAATCCCCTATTGACACCTGTGGATGCCAAATGATGACATAATATTCCCTCACGTGAGGGTGTGATTTGGTTATAACGGTCTTTCACGTGCCATGTGAGCCTCACGCGCACTGTTCCACGCGTCTCCCAAACCACGCGCTATGATGATGTCACCCTCGGCCTATGAGATGAGGCCGAGGGAAAAGTTCCTTCTGGTAGTGAGTCTGGCCCAATTCTGGCCTCGTACTGTCGTACCCTCGTAGGCTCGTCCGGAGCCTGGTAAGGGTCGGCCCCTCGTAGGGTTGTCTGGAGCCTGGTGAAGGGTCGGCCCCTCGTAGGGTCATCTGGAGCATGATGAAAGGTCGGCCCCTCGCAGGGTCGTCTGGAGCCTGGTGAAGGGTCGGCCCCTCGTAGGGTCGTCCGTTTTGGAGGTAATCTTCAGCCAGGCCGATGATATAAACGGGTATATCAATCACCCCCCAGCCCTTAGCCATAGGTGCCATTGAGATGGCTGAGGGATAGTGTTATAGTTGAGATGCGTGTATGATCGGTTAGGTGGGTGACACCTGGGCAGATACTCATTGTTGTTCAAGTTTCCAAGGCATGGCGGCTGCACACTTTGCATGGGGCTTTGTGCCCTAATGATACCCTTCTTGGTAAATGGGCCCACTCATTACCAAAGTGTTTAAGTGATTTTCAAACTCTCTCTCCTTCTTCTTCTTCGCGCCCAAGCCTTCTCTCTCTAGAATTTTATCAGTTTTCATCGCCATTTTCTACAGCCTTCAATCCTTCAAGCCTAGCAACGTTCTTGCTTTCTTTATCAGGTAATATCTTTCACCCCGCGCTCTCTTTTACCTTCATTTTTGTTTGCTTTTTAGGGTCGTGGGGCTGCATTTTCTTTGGGTTACCCCATAGCTTTTTCCGGTGTCTTCAACGGCAACTGTTTCTGGAATGTTCTTGAGTGTTCTTGAGTGAAAACCTTCAATTCCCCTTTTAATTCAAAAGTCTAGTTTGGTCAATTGCAAACTTGTTTGTGGTCGAGTTCCCCAAATTTCTTCAAGTGTAGGTTCTTCCATTTAATGCTTAGGAGGCTTTATAGCTTAGTATCTGAATTCCCATCTTTGAGAGAGAAGCTCTTTGCAGAGATCAGACGAATAGAGGAAGAGGAAGAGAGGAGACGAGGGGACGGCCCTAATTGGGTACGACCCATCTTTCCCATTCCTCTTGCCACAATAAAACCATTTGAACCGTCTGAGTCTTGTGGGTCGTCATCTCGTCCAGCCGAGACACCCAAACCAAGTGAGATGGACGAGAGAGCATCCTCGCCAACTGGTGCTAGATCTTCTGGCAGGAGGGAGACATCAGACCTAAGCCCAGGCCGAGAGGCCGAGGGTATGGTCCCCTCTGAGGCTGTCCCTGTGACAACCCTGTCTCCCCATGCCTTCCAAGTGGCTTTTCCCCAGGGCCCTCCGGCAGATGACGAGGCCGAGGGAGAGGGGACTGAGAACGAGGACGATGATACAGATGACGAGATTGATACCTCCCACGCCTCGTCCTTTATCTCCTCTGTTAGGGATCGCGACCTCCTGATATGGACGCATGCCTATGGAGTGCCCTCCAGCATAACTATGAGGGTTCCCTTTGAGTCTGAGAGGGTTTTTGACTGTGAAGAGGGAGAGGTTGCAGTCTATGAACAGATGTTCAAGGTTGGAGTCAGATTCCCTCTGCATCCTTCCATCGTAGATGTCCTGTCTGCCCTTGGTGTTGCCCCCTCTCAACTTCCTCCCAACTATTGGAGGACGATCCTGGGCTATATCTCCTTGTGGAAGAATTCTTTCACCGACGAGCCCTCGGCCGACCTATTCTTGGGCTGCTACAACATTACCTCCTCGTCCAAACAGCCTAGATACTATCATTTGGGGACAAGGAGGTCTGAGAAGAAACTCCTCCACGTGGCACAAACTTCCAACCACGATTGGAAAAAGAGATTCTTCTTTGTCTCTGGGGAGTGGGAGCCCACCGTCGATGGTCCGAGGGTCCCCAGAAAATGGTCAAACCCTTCCATGAAGGCCAGGTCAGACCCTGGACTTAGTCTGGAGGAGAAGGATATCGTTGAGTATCTGAGAGGACGAGGGCGAGAGGGTGAACTTCCAAAATTTGAAGACCTGATGACCCCCTGGTTCCTCAAAGAAGTTGGTCTGAGGGTCGGCCCTCTGACCGAACTATGTGAGTTATATTGAACATTTTCCATTCTTTACTTTTTTCCAAGTGTTTCCTCTTTAGATATGCACTTTTCTAACGTATCCTCCTCTTATCAGGTCGTCCTGCAGGTACACCAGACTATCTTTGGGAAATGACGGATCCCAGCTTACTATCTGGATTGTCCAAGAAAAAGGGGAAGGAGCCTCAGCAGGCTCCGAGGAAGACAAGGGCCGCTGGGCCTACGGTGGTGGAGCCGACCACCGATAGCAATAAAAGGAAGGAGCCTGAGGCCCCTATTGACCCTCGGCCTGATTCTTGGATGAGGGCCAGGGTCGAAGCCTCTAAGGGGACGACCTCTTCGTCCAGTATGGGGGCCTTCTGGTCTCAAAACCTGGCACATATGAGGGCTGACCCCTCGTCCCTTATTGCAAACTTGAGGGCAGCCAAGGCCTCGATGTTTTCTGCACCTTCGGCCTCTGACTACGAGTTCCTGTCAAAGATGCCTCCTGCCAAAGTGTACGACTATGGTCTGCACTCCCTTGCACAGGTATTGGTCTTGACCCATCTCTTAAATTTCATTTTTTCAATCAACTGTTTCCTCGGCCTCTTGACATGTGTTTCTTTTTACTGTGTAGTCTGTGTGTGCTTTCACCTCGGCCACAAAGTGGATGGCTGAAAATCAGGCAAAGTTCCATGAGGCCGAAAGGGCCATTCAGCATGAGGCCGACCTGCAGACAGAGCTCGAGACTGCGAGGGATGAACTCGAGAGTGCTAGGACTGAGCATGCCAGGGTCTTAGATGAGCTGACGAGGCAGCACGATGCCAATCAGCAGGCCAAGAACTTGCTCATCAAGGAGAAGGACGCGGCCCTGATCAACATGGAGGCCAAGCACAAGACTGATCTTGAAGAAGCTGTCAGAAAAGCCGAGGCCGATGCTGTTGAGGCTTACAATGTTTCTGACGAGTTTCAAGGCTTCGGCCTTGAGTATTTGGAGAGAGGAATCAGGACTGCCTGCCGGTGGGTCGTCCTCAGGTTTGGCGACGTCGTCTCCTCGGTCCGTCCTTCTATTGAAGCAGTCAGAATGGACGACCTAATGATTACCGAGGCTTTGACTTATGTTGAATCACAAGTGCAGGTTGAGGGGGTCGGCACATCTGAAGATCAGCCGGTTATAATTGTTGAAGAGACCCCTTTGGTGGATGTTGAGGCTCCACCCACCGATGTTGTCCCTTAGGGTGGCTGTCTGTAGCCCATACCCTCATAATGTATTTATCATTTTTGTGCTCTTCTTTGTAAAACACTTGGATGTTTTGTATAACACTTTCATTAATATCATCGTCTTCTTTACTGTCTTCCATATTTCTGTTTTTTGTATTTGTATGGTTGTGCTGTGAATCTTTATTAATGCCACTAACCTCTCCCTCGTCTTTTTTGAGGACCAAGGTGGGGTCGTCCCCTCCATGTGGCCTCATCATAGCCGAGGGTCACAATAACCAAACTAATGGTTTTTTAATCAAGTGGCCCCTCGTCTTTTTTTAGAACAGTGGTGGGGTCGTCCCCTCCACTTGTTCTCATTATAGCCGAGGGTTCAACTTACCAACTTAATGGTTTTAGTGGAGTCTACCCTCGTCTTTTTTTAGAACAGTGGTGGGGTCGTCCCCTCCACTGGTCCTCATTATAGCCGAGGGTTCAACTTACCAACTCAATGGTTTTAATGAAGTCTATCCTAGTCTTTTTTTAGAACAGTGGTGGGGTCGTCCCCTCCACTGGTCCTCGTTATAGCCGAGGGTTCAACTTACCAACTTAATGGTTTGTGGAGTCTACCCTCGTCTTTTTTTAGAACAGTGGTGGGGTCGTCCCCTCCACTGGTCCTCATTATAGCCAAGGGTTCAACTTACCAACTCAATGGTTTTAATGAAGTCTACCCTCGTCTTTTTTTAGAACAGTGGTGGGGTCGTCCCCTCCACTGGTCCTCATTATAGCCGAGGGTTCAACTTACCAACTCAATGGTTTTAATGAAGTCTATCCTCATCTTTTTTAAGAATAGTGGTGGGGTCGTCCCCTCCACTGGTCCTCATTATAGCCGAGGGTTCAACTTACCAACTTAATGGTTTATGGAGTCTACCCTCGTCTTTTTTGAGAACAGTGGTGGGGTCGTCCCCTCCACTGGTCCTCATTATAGCCGAGGGTTCAACTTACCAACTCAATGGTTTTAATGAAGTCTACCCTCATCTTTTTTTAGAACAGTGGTGGGGTCGTCCCCTCCACTGGTCCTCATTATAGCCGAGGGTTCAACTTACCAACTCAATGGTTTTAATGAAATCTACCCTCGTCTTTTTTGAGAACAGTGGTGGGGTCGTCCCCTCCACTGGTCCTCATTATAGCCGAGGGTTCAACTTACCAACTTAATGGTTTGTGGAGTCTACCCTCGTCTTTTTTGAGAACAGTGGTGGGGTCGTCCCCTCCACTGGTCCTCATTATAGCCGAGGGTTCAACTTACCAACTCAATGGTTTTAGTGAAGTCTACCCTCGTCTTTTTTGAGAACAGTGGTGGGGTTGTCCCCTCCACTGGTCCTCATTATAGCCGAGGGTGGTTCTCTATAGAATTTTTCATGCGCACTAAAACTGATAACCACAGGATGAGGGGAAACACTGATACTTCTCATTAATTTTCCAAAGTGTTCTGTTGGAGCAACTCTTATTACAATTATGGTCTATCAAGACCTTACAACACTACTGATAGTATTTCTTCAAATGATCTGCATTCCAGGGGTTGGAAGAAGGTTCCCCTTCTAGGTTTTCTAGTCTATAGGTCCCAGGGACAACTTCATCGATGACCCTATAGGGGCCGTGCCAATTAGGATGGAGTTTGTTGGGCTTTTGCCAAGTTTTCTTGAGGACCAAGTCTCCTACTGCGATAGGCCTCTATTTCACCCTCTGATTGTAAAACCTTGCGATCCTCTGCTGGTAGGAAGCCTGCCTTATCTCAGCGGTCTCCCTCCTTTCCTCAATCAGGTCCAAGTCGAGTCTCCTCTCTTCCGCATTTCCCTGGGGGTCGTACATTTGGACCCTATGAGTAGGAAACTCGACTTCGGTGGGGATGACGGCTTCTGATCCATAAGCTAGCATGAATGGGGTCTCCCCGGTGGAGGTCCTCACTGTCGTCCTGTATGCCCACAACACGGCATATAACTCCTCGACCCATCTTCCTTTTGCCTCCTCAAGCCTCTTCTTGATTCCATCTAGGATTGTCCTGTTTGTAACTTCGGTTTGCCCATTGGCCTGAGGTCGGCCTGGGGTGGAGAAAAAATGTTTGATACTTACCCTCTCACAGTACTTCTGTAGAGAGGCATTCTTGAACTGCGTCCCGTTATCCGAGATGAGGGTGTTGGGCAGACCATATCTGCATATCAAATTTTTCCAGATGAACTGAAAGGTCTTCTGCTCTGTAATCGTGATCATTGGTTCGGCCTCTACCCACTTTGAGAAGTAGTCAATCGCTACAATGAGGAACCGATAGTTATTGACTGCTCTCGATAAGGGCCCTACCAGGTCAATCCCCCACACTGCAAACGGCCATGGGGATGTAATGGAGATAAGAGGCTGATGAGGTTGATGAGGGATGGTAGCAAATCTTTAGCATTTATCACACTTTTTTACATATGCTGCGGCATCTTTCCCCAAAGTCGTCCACCAGTAGCCTTGGGTGATCACCCTCTTCGCTAAGGATCTACCCCCAATGTGGCTTGAGCACGACCCTTCATGCACATCTTGCAAAATGGAAGGGACTTCTGAGGGATGTACGCACCTAAGTAAGGGGAGAAGAAACCCCTTTTTGTACAGCGTGTCTCCGATGACAGTGAATTTTGTAGCCCTGTATCTCAGCTTCTTCCTTTCTTGCCTTGCTTCTGGCATCTCTCCCTCTTTAATGTATCTGATCAGAGGGTCCATCCATGAAGCTTCATGAAAAATATTCAGGCAATTGCTAAGTGTTCCCTCGGCATCTTCAATAGTTGGTCGAAGCAAGATTTCCACTGGGACTGTCCTCCTTATGTCTGTCTTAGTCGCCGAGGCTAACCTCGCAAGGGCGTCAGCACGGCCATTGTCGAGCCTAGGTATCCTCTTGAATTTCACTTCTTTAAAGCCTTTCAGTAATGACCTCACCTTCTCAAGGTACCTAGCCATCCTCTCGTCCTTGGCCTCGTAGGCTCCTAGTATCTGATTCACCACTAGCCTCGAATCACTGTGAACAAAGATCTGGCAGATACTAAGTGATCTGGCTAAGGAGAGGCCTGCTATCAGGGCCTCATACTCGGCCTCGTTGTTGGAGGCCTTGAAGTTAAACCTCAGGGCGTACTCAATGTCTGTGCCGTCGGGTGCTGATACTATTAACCCAGCTCCGCTCCCGCTTTCGCAAGAGGATCCGTCGATGAAGAGACTCCACACGGTGTGTTCTCAGAAACCTCCCTCGGTGAGTGACCCCTGTCTAAAGAGATATCTCTCCTCTTCGTTTTCAACCACCTTTCTTCCAGCGGTGCTTGTCTCAGCCTTATCTGTAGAAGGGTCGGTGAGCTCACCCTGTCGGGTATCTATCTTCCTGAGGTTCTCACCCTCAGCCTCATCTTCCCAAGTAAACTCGGCCATGAAGTCTGCCAATGCCTGCCCCTTAATGGCCATCCTAAGCTGATACACAATGTCAAACTCCCCCAGCTCTATTGCCCAGACCATTAACCTGCCTAATTTTTCAGGCTTGTGTAGGACCTGCCTAAGAGGAGAGTCGGTAAGGATGACCATAGTATGGGACTGGAAGTACGGCTTCATCTTCCTTGAGGCATGGATCAAGGCGTAGGCCAACTTCTCCATCCTCGGGTATCTTTGCTCTGCCCCCTGGAGCGCCTTGCTGTTAAAATACACAGGCTTCTGTATTCCATCTTCGTCTCTCACAATGGCTGCGCTGATGGCCGACTCTGAGACGGCGAGGTACACGTAAAGTCGTTCACCCTGCGCGGGTCGCGACAGCAGCAAGGGAGACCCTAAGTATGATTTTAGCTCCTTGAAAGCCTCGTCACACTCTTCACTCCATTCAAAGGCCTTCCTGAGGATCTTGAAGAATGGTAGACACCTGTCTGTGGCCCTTGACACAAATCTGTTCAAGGCAGCCACTCTCCCTGTGAGCCTCTGAACGTCTTTAATGGACTTGGGGGTCTTCATCTTAACAAGGGCCTTTATCTTTTCGGGATTGGCCTCGATGCCTCTTTGATTGACAATAAACCCCAAGAACTTCCCTGCTCCGACCCCGAAGACACACTTGGCCGGATTAAGCTTCACCTGGTACTTGTCCATCGTATTAAAGGTCCTCTCCAGGTCTGCCACATGATCTTCTGCCTTCAAACTCTTGGTCAGCATGTCATCTACATAGACCTCCATAGACTTCCCAATTTGGTATTCGAACATTTTATTTACGAGGCACTGGTACGTTGCCCCCGCATTTTTTAGACCAAAGGGCATGACCCTATAGCAGTATGTCCCCTTGTCAGTGATGAAGGCTGTCCTCTCCGAGTCTTCAGGGCTCATGAAGATCTGGTTGTACCCCGAATAGGCATCCATAAAACTCATGAGCTCATAGCCTGCGGTTGCGTCTACCATCTGGTCGATGCGGGGGAGAGGGAAGCTGTCTTTGGGGCAATGCTTGTTGAGGTCTGTGAAGTCCACACACATTCTCCACTTCCCGTTGGCCTTTGGGACAATGACTGCATTGGACAACCATTCAGGGAAGATGACCTCTCTGATAAATTCAGCGTCTTCTAATTTTTTAACCTCGTCCCTGATGACCTCATACTTCTCTCTAGAGTAAATCCTCCTCTTCTTCTTTACCGGCTTCACTCCCTCTACCACATTGAGCTTGTGGCACATGATTTCAGGGTCGATCCCCGGCATATATACATGACTCCACGCGAAGATACTTCGTCTTCTCCTCAGCAGTTTGATGAGGTCTTCTTTGATATTGGACTTCAGAGACTTGCCAACTTGGATGGTTTTTCCCGGGTCATCCTCATCAAGGATGATGGGTTCCACCTCTTCCGCGGCCTCTCCTTTCTTGAGCTTCGTCTCGTCCCTGGGGTCTAGGGTGTCAATATTGTAAGTGATTGTAGCCCTCTTGTGTGCCTCCCTTTCTTCAGCGCAGTTGTAGTAGCACTCCCGCGCTGTGGTCTAGTCTCCCTGAACTTCCCCCACCCCGTAGAGGGTAGGGAATTTAATCATCTGGTGGACCGTAGACGGCACAGCCTCGAACCCTTTGAGGGCCACCCGTCCCAATACGATATTATAGGCTGAAAACACATGCTCATCCATCACAAAGAAACTGACCTTCCTGGTGAGCCATCTTGGCCACTCGTCCCCCATCCTAACATCAGCCTCATACACCCCAAGGGGGTGAACTTTTTCCTCACTGAATACAATCAATGGGTGATGGTATGGGATGATTCTAGCATGGCTGAGACCTAAGGCCTTGAAGCATGGCCAGAACATCACGTCTGCGGATGAGCCCCCATCTACCAGGATCCTCGGCACCTCGCACCCGTTTACCCTGGTCGTGATGACGAGAGGGTCATCATGCGGGGCTAAGAGACCTTTGAAGTCCATTCTTGAAAATCCCACTATCAGAGTGTCCATGTCGACCTTCTTCCTCTTTTCTGACTTGACCTCCAGAGAGGTCGAGTGTACAGTCTTCGTCACTGCCCTGGCTTCTGCCACGTGGGCCTTCCTATCTGCGACTTCCGACCCTCCTCCTGCCAGACCCCCGGAGATCATTCCCACTCCGATCGAGATCATATTAAGCCTCTTGATAGGGCCCTGATCGTCTCTCGACGGGAGGTCAGGGTCGTCCTCATCATCAGAAGGGTCGTCCCCTCTTTTTTGAGGACCTTCTCTACATGCATCGAATCGCTTCTTTCTGGGGTCGTCCCCTCGGCCCCTCTTAAAGGCACCTTTGTCGACGTACTTTCTGAGCTTCCCTTCTTTCAGCATCTTCTCAATCTCATCTTTCAGGGAAAAGCATTTGTCTGTTACGTGGCCGTGGTCTTGGTGAAATTCACACCACAGGTTCTTATTTCTCTTGCTAGGGGCTGCCCTCAGCTTCTCAGGCCACTTCAGGGACCGATCACTCTTTATCTCATTGAGAATCTGCTCACAGCTGACCGTTAGAGGGGTGTAACCAGCTAACTTGTCATCCGTGGGCCCCTTCTTCCCCTCTTTGTTCTTCTTTGGGTATTTACCCCCACTAGTACCTCCCTTTTCGTCTTCGTATTTGGCGGCCATCGCCTCTTCGGCGTTCATCACCTTTCCTGCTGTCGACAGCAATTCGACCATTGTCCTCGGAGGATCTTCAGCAAGCTTCCATAACAGCTTCCCCTTTTGGAGTCCTCCAATCAGGGCTGCCATAGCTATGCTCTCCTCGTAGTCTTCCACCTCCAGCTTCTCTTTATTGAATCTGGCTATGTAGTCCCTCGGGCTCTCATTCTTCCCCTGCTTAACATAGAGCAGGTGGGTGGTCTTCTTCTGTGGCCTCACCCCAAAGAAAAAGTTATGGATGAACCGGTCTGCCAACTGCTTAAAGTTTTCAATGGAGTTTTTTGGAAGAGACGTCTACCAAACATGTGCATCCCCGTCAGGGTTCCGGAGAAGGCACGACACCTCATCTCATCTGAGATAGAGTATATGTCTGTTGCTGATTGATACATCTCGACATGGTGGACAGGGTTGGTGATCCCATCATATCTTAGGGTGACCACAGGTGGCTTGAACTTCGATGGCGTAGGGAAGTCAACTATCTTCGCCACAAAGGGTGAGCCTATGGTGTATCCCTTCTGAAGGGGGTCCCGGCTCTTCAATATATCACCGATCTTATCCTCTAGCCGCTGGATTGAGTCATTCCAGGGCCTCACAGGGTCGGCTCGGCCGATGTTATCCCCTACCACCTCTTGAAGGTGGACGGAGGGTTCCGCTGCAGCAGGCCTGTGTCGGCTGTTTACTTCCCTTTGGCCGTCATCCCGTCCCTGGGGTCGGCCATCTGCTGCCTCCTTCCTGGACCTCGCAGCACTTCTTGACCTGGACAATTTATCCCGCAGGTCATTTACTGGGCCCAGCCTCTCGAAGGCTGACCCCCTGCTCAAGCGATCAAAAGCAGAGCCTCTCGAGCGATCATCGGGGTTTAGTCTCCCACACTTCCCTCTACTATCCTGGAGAGGTCGTACAGTATTGTTGGAGACCTCATACGGTTCCCAACATTCTACTGGGGCCTCCTCTCCCTCCATATCGTCATACCTGTCCTCAGGGCAAGGGTTTCCTTGCCTCCCCAGGCGTAAACGCCGGGGGTCAGTGACATCCCTACCCCGCTGAGGGGGTGGCAGGTCTTTGTGTGGTGCCTGCGGTGGTCCCCTGGCCTCATGTTGTCCTGGAGCTGCTGCCGGAGTAATCATCTCAGGTGAGACCCCTGGTGGTCTCAGTATGTTCTGGCTTAGAGCTGTGAACTGCTCCTGCATCATCTGCTGGCTTGCTGCCAGAGACTTTAGGGCTGCCGCCACATCAGCCATCTCAGACTGAGGCGGCGGCTGACTGGAACTGGGTCTTCCCCCCTCATCCGGTGGGGGAAGTGGTGGTGGTGGCATCTCAGGTGCCATGTGCTTGAGCTGTGAAAAGCTGGACTGAAGAAAAGACTCGTGTGCTTGGGAACCTTAGTGGGTCTCTTTCAATGGTGAAACACCTCCTCTCAGGGGGAGTGTTGGTTCACCACCAGAGTTCCCAGTGAGGTCAAGCTGTACAAAGGAAGAGATGTCTTCTCGTTCCCACAGACGGCGCCAAACTGATGATGCTGGGATTTAGGACCACCGGATAAGTGATAATAAGCTCAAACAGTAGTAGCCATGGCATCCATAGAGATGTATAAGTGTATGAGTATGTAGAAGGGGATGAGTATAAGAGGAAATAAGACAATGATGTATAGTGGTTCAGCCAATTTGGCCTACATCCACTGTGAGTATGTGATCCACTAAGTATGGGCAGTAATGGCCTTGGATACAATGCACCTAAACTCACTCTCTCTCTCTACTGTGTGTACAAGCAGAGTTTTATCTAGGGTTGCAATAATCTGATCTCCCCTGTAGGGTTGTAGGTGACAAGTATATATAGGTCTTGGGGGGTGTAGTGTACCCCCCAAGTATGCATGGTGCATGTGAATGATGATCTATCCAATCCCCTATTGACACCTGTAGATGCCAAATGATGACATAATATTCCCTCACGTGAGGGTGTGATTTGGTTATAACGGTCTTCCACGTGCCATGTGAGCCTCACGCGCACTGTTCCACGCGACTCCCAAACCACGCACTGTGATGACGTCACCCTCGGCCTATGAGACGAGGCCGAGGGCAAAGTTCCTTTCGGTAGTGAGTCTGGCCCAATTCTGGCCTCGTACTGTCGTACCCTCATAGGGTCGTTCGGAGCCTGGGAAGGGTCGGCCCCTCGTAGGGTCGTCTGGAGCTTGGTGAAGGGTCGGCCCCTCGTAGGGTCGTCTGGAGCATGGTGAAGGGTCGGCCCCTCGTAGGGTCGTCTATTTTGGAGGTAATCTTCAGCCAGGCCGAGGATATAAACGGGTATATCACCGACCCTCAGACTAACTTCTTTGAGGAAGCGAGTCTTCAAATTTGGCAAGTTCACCCACTTTCCCTCGTTCCCTCAGGTAGTCAACAATGATCCTCTCCTCCAAGATGAGTCCGGGGTCTGATTGCGCTTTCATTGAAGGGTTGGCCCATAGCCTTGGTACCCTCAGACCGTCTTCCACGGGTGGCGGGTAATTCCCTGTCCCCAGAGATAAAGAAAAACCTTTTTTTCCAGTCAAGATTGGAAGTCTGAGCCATATGAAGAAGCTTCTTGTCAAACTTCCTAGCCCCCAAATGGAAATACCCAGGCTGTTTGGACGACGAGGTGATGTTATAGCAGGCAATGAATAAGTTAGCCGAGGGCTCTCATCGGTAAATGAATTCTTCCAAAGTGAGATATAGCCGAGGATAGTCCTCCACGAGTTGGGGGGAAGTTGAGAGGGAGAAACCCCAAGGGCGGACAAGATGTCGACTATAGCAGGGTCTAGAGGGAACCTAACACCTACCCTTAGCATCTGCTCGTAAACAGCAACCTCTCCCTCGTCCCCCTGGAAGACCCTCTCATCTTCAGTTGGGACCCTCATATTTATATTGGACTGTATGCCAATGAGATACCTCCATAGTAAGAGGTCACGATCCTTAACTGATGACACGTAAGTTGAGGCGCTAGAAGTGTCAACACGACCATCATCATCAGAGCTCTCATTATCACCCCCGGATCCCTCAACCTCGCCGCATATCGAAGGGCCATCTGGAAAGGCTACTTGAAAAGCAAGAGGGGATAAGGCTGTCACAGGGACAGCCTCTGCATGATCTATCACCTTGGCCTGTCGGCCTGGGCTAAGAGTTGATGTCTCTTTCCTCCCAGAAGGACCAGCACCTTTCGACGATGATGCTCTCTCACTCATTTCCCCCTCGTATGGTTGACTCTCGGTTGGACGACATGACGACCCATAGGACTCAGGTGGTATTATTCTGGCTAAAGGAACTGGGAAAATGGGTCGTACCCAATTAGGGTCGGCCCCTCATCTTTGCTCGTCCTCCTCCTCTATTCGCCTAATCTCAGTAAAAAACTTCTCCCTCAAGGTTGGGAATTCCTCGGCTAAATCGTAAAGTCTTCTAAGCATTAAGGGGAAGACCCTACACTTAAAGGAATTTATTTCAGCTAACTACAAACAATTTCACAGTTGACTAAGGTTGACTTCTGGATCAAACCAAAGAAATGAAGAGTTTTTAGGGTTGAACACTCAAGAACGGGAAGAAAATAATTCGCCGAAGAAGAAGACCGGAGAAGAAAAGAAAAACCTAAAAATGCCACAAATAGGCACTAAATCCCCACTGAAAGGTGGGGGAAGGAACCCTAAAGAGCCAAGACGCTAATGAACAACCCTACAGCCTCCATAGCAAGGCGGGTTCACACGCCAGAAGGGTATAAAATAACCAAGAAAAATTGAGTCCTACAAGCCTAAAGCAAGAAAGCAAACAAAAATGGAAGATAAAGAGGGGTTAGGGCAGAAATATTACCTAAGAATGAACAGCGAGACAGCCAAGATTGAGACACTGAAGTTGCAGAAATGGCGGTTTAAAACTGTCGAGAAACTAGAGAGAGAAATCTAAGGCACGAAGAAGAAGGAGAAAAAAAGAAAATGTTTTAAAAATCCATTATATACTTTTTTAATTAGTGTTCCCAGTAATCGAGGTTGTGCACAGCCCACGAGGAGAGGCATCATTAGGGCACAAAGCCCCAAGTTGAGTTTGCAGCCGCCACATCTGGAAAACTGAAACGATGATACACCTGATAATATGCAACTTGATAGATGTTACTCATCCATCTGACCACACACTTTAGAACTCCAAGGCAGTATTACTCCTCAGCCATCACAATAAACATCAATGGCTAAGGACTGGGGGGTGATTGATATAATCATATATACCCTCGGCCAGGCTGAGGGTGCCCTCCTCCCAGACAAGGGCTTAGGCCCAAGACGAGTCCAATGACCACAGCATAGTTAGCGGAGTGATCATCCACGGACAACCCTTCAAGGGGCCGACCCCTCATCGTGGCTCAGAAGACCCCTCATCGTGGCTTACATGACCGTTCAAGGGGCCGACCCCTCATCGTGGCTTATATGACCGTTCAAGGGGCCGACCCCTCGTCGTGGCTCAGACGACCCCTCGACCCCCTCATCATGGCTCAAATGACCATTCAAGGGGTCGACTCCTCATCATGGACCAGACGACCCTTCAAGGGGCCGACCCCTCATTGCTGATTGGACGACCCTATGAGGGTATGACAGTAGGAGGCCCACATCAGGCCAGGCTTATTGCCAGTAGGAACTTTGACCTCAGCCTCACATCATAAGCCGAGGGTGACATCATCATGGCGCGTGACTTGGGAGACGCATGGAACAGTGCGCATGGGACTCATATGGCATGTGATCTAGACCGTTATAACAATATCATCCCCTCACGTGAGGGAATATTATGTCATCATTAATCACTAGTGGTAGAGCTAAGTGTCAGCAGGGAATTCGCTAGATCATTATTCATATACTCCATGCATGCTTGGGGGGTACACTGCACCACCCAAGCCCTATATATACTTGTCACCTTCAACCCTGTAGAGGGATCGATAATTGTAACCCTAGCTAAAACTCTGCTTGTACACACAGTAGAGAGAGAGTGAGCTTATGTGCATTGTATCCAAGGCCATTAGTGCCCATATTTAGTGGATCACACACTCACAATGGATGTAGGCCTAATTGGCTAAACCACTATTCATCATTGTCTTATTCCTCTTATACTCATCCCCTTCTATACACTTACACACATATATCTTTATGGTTGCCATTGTTATTACTGTTTGAGCTCATCATCACTTATCTGGTGGTGCTGAATCTAAGCATCATCAATCAATACTAATTCAAAAAAAATTAGAAAAATACGTGATCGGAGCCCACGCGACCACATAGAAAAGCTATACAAATTTTATTTTTTGACCAAGAGCCTTATCGATTCGCATCGATCCCAAATCAATTCGAAATGTGCGTTGAGTTACTATTCAACTCCTTCTCCAAAATCCCAAACCTCCAATAATACACCTCCAAGCTTTTTATTTCTTCTCCCAACCTTATTTAATCACAACCAACTATATATATTCAAGGAAAATAGGTTCTAATAATCCTAGAAACAAGAATCAACAACTAATTTCTAGAAATCCCAAAGTTTTCCTAATATGAGATTTTATCCGATTTTAATCGTTCAACTTTCGAAAAACCCGTTTCGATTCAAGAAAACCCAACCTGAGAATCTTTATAGTTCGTCACTACTAACTATAATATGAGATATATGCTTAAAATAATAAAGCCAGTAAACATTTGCCTCGTGGATAAAATCCGATGACCTAGAGTTGAATCCCGCGGAGTTTGGCCCGAAAATCCCCTTTCTTCCTTCTTCTCTTCTCTTCTTCCTTTTCCCTCTTCTCTTTCTCTCTGTTAGGGCTGAATTGTGAGAGAAATGGGGGTTATAAGGGTTTATAAAGCTTATCCATTATTATACCCAAAATTGACTCGTTTACTAAATTACGAGTCCCTACTAGTCCAAAAATCCCCGGAATCTAAACGCTACCCCGAATACTCTATTCTGACTATCATGGCCATTCTGAAACCAACCATGCACTCAAAATCTCCATCCGAGTCACTTAACTAAAATTCACTAGTCGTACCCGACACTTTTCAACACGCATTTTCTACAACGTAAACTAATTTTTGTCGCTTAAACCAACTACAACGTGACATAAAAATATTATGACTCATGTACTTAATCCCCAAAGTAAATGTAAAGCACATCGGTAAACATCTAACCCTCATAAACTCCAAAAATTATTATTAACAGAAATTCCTCAAATTTCCAAATTATACCCACTTATGTAATTTAAATATCCATAAAAGTATGGGGTATTAAATGTGATCCCCTCGATAGTGTAATGTTAGAGGTATTTATAGAAGGGGGAGAATCCTAATAGGGCCTTCTTGTAATTATTACCTTTTTGTCCCTTGTTGGCGTCAACATACCTCTGCATTTAATGCCAAAGATATTGCATTAAATGAGGTAGATATGATATTTTTGGAGGGAAGACTGTTTAAACTCTCAGAGATGTGAACTTCTTGAAAAGAACGTGATGTGCCAACTATGGACTTACCATCCTAGGATTATCTCTACTTGAGTACTGTTTTATCGAGTTCCTGAATTGTCAGATATGCCGATGTCAAGGAGTTGGCAAACTGTGATCTGCAAAGGGTGTGATGTCACATCACTCAAAAAGGTAGTTCATCGAAGGAAAAGGTTACTCGAGACACAAGTCACTCGAGAAATTTTGAAATTTAAATGTGAGGACGATAATGGTCAAAAGGTAGTTCAACGAATAAAAGGTTGCTCGAGATACAAGTCACTCGAGCAACTTTGCAATATCCCTATGAATGCAACAAGTTCATTTTTGAATAACTATTTAGGACTGGGGCCCCTCGAGTGGGTTCCCAGAGATAGTGCCTCGAGGTAATACTAAGCCAAGTTGTGTAAACCAAGGTTTTTCCTAGGTGCCTTAAAGTGGTTGGTCCATTCCAACGTCTCCTTGAGCCCAATCCTCCAAATCGAATCCCTATGAGATTCCCAGCATGAGATTGTTCGGTAGAGCAAGTAATCTCTCCCATGCACTGCCATACATGGTCCCTCGAGGATACCGAGTAACCTCAAGGCTTGTATAAAGTAAACTTTACATATTTTCGAAAGGAAAAATGTATGAGTACATCAAAAGTTATTATTACAATTTTGTGTTTTTGTAGTATTTGCCTCCTAATATTGATCTTTGAGTGATGTCTTTTGATCATCTTCATCTTTATGCAAGCGATCGTCCCTAATCCTTCTTGTGCAGTGTTGATGTTATTTTATTTAGCTTTAAGTCTGAAATCTCAAAACCAACAAGATAAAGATAAACTGAGTACAATGTCTATAGAGGTAAAAGAGCCTCACACCACTCGAAAATATAAAATAAAAGATAGGGTCCAACACCTACATCTCTAAAACCTAGTAATGACTGGAATAATGACTCGGTGCTCATAAGATAGTAAGTTAAGTCTGGTGTTCCACTAGAGCACCTGAAATAATGTAACTTGTTAGGACCAATGTAAGATAAAAAACTATGCAACCTAGATAATAACGTTAACACTCATGTATATAAGTCATAAATCCACAGTTTTCTATTAACTAGACAATAACTCTCCACACCATTACCAATATTACTTTTCCTTATGAAAATTTATAAAGTAATTTAAAATTTTAGTAGTTACCATTAATTAGGAGATCAATAGCATACCCAATAAGCCATCATAATGTCACCATAAATAAACCGAGACAAGCCCTTAACTAACTAACAGAGTCACTAGTACACAAAATAACCCGTGACTAGGCCCCAACTAACGAACGAGGTTACTAGTACACCAAAAAACTCGTGAATAGCGCCTAAAAAAATGGTGTCACTAACACGTAAGTCTATCATTTTTATCGATCACGAAATAAGTCCAGCGCAACTAGACCTCAATTAAGTAATGAGGTATCTAGTGCAAATGCTTGTCATTTATTATCGGGCACGGACCAAAACCAATCCAACAGCTCCACCCCCATCCTCGATAATATCCAAACTATCATAAAATGATGACTCCATACAGAGACGTGCATAAATCACAATTGTCCCACTATGCCAAAAATCGAAAATGGTCACAGTCACTTAGCCACGGTCCATATATATGACCAAGGTTGTCATGGTCCAAATTCGTGAGCACCACACAAAATGCGTGACCATGGTTGTGACCAATGTAAAGGTTGAAGTGGACAAGGGACGTGTCACAGTTCCATGTCAAGACCATGGGGGTCACGACTCTAGATCATGACCAAGCTGTGACCCTTTATGTGTCAAAATTCATGCCAAATTTTATACATTGCTAAACATGATCCTCGACCATGACCAAATTGTCGCCAATCAAGTGAATTATGGTCACGGTCCATGGTCACGCGTTTAAATTGGTCCCCACCAATGGTCACATATCGAGATCGTGACTATGACCATGTTTGAGGATTTATTGGTCACAAGATGGGTCACGGCTCAGAATGTGACTCCATATGAGACTTTATTAGTCATAGGTGGGGTCATGACTCTAGGATGTGACCAGGTTTCCAGTATAAATTAAACCCACTAGGTTTTTTTTAATTTCATCTAAAATTTCTCTCTCATTTACACAATTTCAACTCTCACTCTCACCGGTGACTCTTCTCCCCCTCAGACTCGCCGATAATACTCCACATCCCTTTCTCACACTCACACACACATACCACTAAACATACACCTGCACACACACACACATGCACACATACACACACCCCTATAAGCACACACACACACCCTATAAAAACACATACACGCACCTATAAACACACTTACACACCTTTAAATACACACACAGAGAGACACAGACATATAAAATCGATTTGAGTTCACGTGTATATATTCTTTAATTGATATATATTTGAACTTTTCCTATGTAGTTTTGATTAAAAATGACTTGTTCAACAATTATTATGTACAACTATTGTATATGAATGTTTTTAAATACATTTGTCAATTTGGTATTGTTCAAATCTATGTAAAAAATATAAATTTGATTGGAGAAATTTATGATATGGTATTGTTCTAAGACATTAATGAGAACTTTTCTTATATGATAATTGTTTGCGTTAGCTAATTTTGAACCTTTCCTTGAAATCAATGTGTATATATTAATAAAAATGTTTAGCTAATTCTTGTTTGAAATTTTGATGTTAGGTTTCGGCTTACGTGAAATATAAGGATCTGGGTTCACCGAAAAAGTTTTATAATGGGATTGATTAGGATTTTGTATCTATTGTTTTGTGGAATTATAAGATTGTGGGGTGCGCATATGGTTATATATATATCAAGGCACTGAGATTGTTTATTTAGTATGATACAAAACAAGCTTAGGAATGGATTTTTTGTTGGATAATGCGGGGTGTGATTTATGAATGCTAGTTGTAGTTGATAGAGAGATACCATAGTGAGATGTTCAAGTTTGACTATCCATAGAAAATAGAAAGATGTAGATTGTGGAGAGATCAGAAAGTATTTGAATATCCGAGACTCTATTGAGAGAGAGTGTGTGTAAGAATGAAAAAGTAGATATTAATTTCTTTAAGTGAGTTTTCACACTCGGGTGATATAGTATGGACGTACTTAGGAGTTGCGGATTTAATTAGCACGTCAAAAGTTAATGATCCCTATAATTTATTGTTAATTATCATCTCATGGATATAAATTCAAAATTAAGTCCGCATCTCTCAGGTGCAAATTTGACCACTGCAATATATTTGTAAATAAGTTTCAAAATTTAATATTTTTGTAAATATATATTAAAAGTGTTGGAATGACAAGTCCATTTTCATTGAAATTTTGATATTCTATCAAGAAAATGTTGAATAAAATGGCACTTGAACACAAATATACACATATACTCACAGGCGAACATATATATACACATATACTCACAGACGCACAAATATATACACGTACACTCACATGTGCAACACATGAATTCCTGTATATACATGCAGTCACTTGCATACTCACACTCGCACACATACACATACACATACACATCCACATCCACAGACACATAAATATACTTTTGGAAACATTTTAGATTAAATAATACGTTAACATGTATTTGTCTCGTTCCATGTGTGCATGCAATTGGAGAAAAACTACTTAAGCTGAACTGATTCTAGGTGATTCCTTTATTGAGGTTATTTTATGTGTCTTTTCTTTCATGTAACAATCTTATACATAGTTATAATTTATTGGTTAACTATTTTGGTCGTGTTTACCCCTTCCGTAAGTGGTTGTTGTCTAGGTGAACAAAAATTGGGAGAAGTGCTTGCATATCTTATGGACACATAGTAATTTAGGTTTGATTTAATTAAAATGAACTTAAATTGAACTTGTTCATACTGTATGGTTGAATATTAATGCATATCTTGTTTTTTAACTCTTGTGTCCGTGCTCATCCCTTTCTTAAGTGGTTGCAATTTGCGTAAACATAAATTAGTGGAAAGGTATCCACTTTGGTGGACACACAGGAATTTTAGGACTAATTTGATTAAAATGAAATTAAATGGGACTTGTTGATACTATTATGTTGATACTATTAGGGACCAAAATAAAAAAAATAAAAAGGACCTTTTTATCAATAAAATATTTTCAGGGACCTTTAAGAAATATTAAAAATATGAAGTGTGAATTTACCAAAATGTCCTTCATGTGTAAAATGACCCTTATACCCTTAATTGACACCTCGTGCTTACACATGTCGTCGATATAGCTAAAGATAAAAACACTTGTCGTTTGTCGGTAAAATAAGACTCTGAAACCCAACGCCTCAACGTTGACTCGCTGTTGTAAAGGCTTGGTCAGCTAGACACGTGTTAACACCGTAAAATCTTTGGAAAACTATAAATACGGTCTTTAGGATCATTTAAACTCATACCATTTCCTTGACAATTATAGTAAGAAAGAGTGATATATTACGAAGGAGTTCTGTAAGTTTAAAAAGTGGTTTCATCTTAACGCAGTGATCCAAGACTCAATATCTGTAACATCGAACTTCACTTTTAGGCGAGCACTTTAGGACATTCCTTGTGTAGTTTGATTATATGATAATATTCAAACTATATATATTTTGTGAACTTCTTTTATTCTCAAAATACATCTAATACCAATGATTTTGTCGTTTGTTATATGTGTATATCTCTCGATATATACATTTGATTTGAATTCTCAAATTTTGGATTCGGCCTATGGAAACTCTCTTAGTATGTTAGCCTTTACTACCGGATAGAAATATTTGCGTGGTACCTTCCCAGTTGGTTTATCGCTCGTTTTCCCTAAATAAGGCGTTGTTCTAGAGATCATGAATTTCTGTCATTGTTGTTACCAGGTGGAAACATTTGGTAACACTATCTGTCTGTCTGGGTATTAGAGCGTACATGACCATTGAATCTCATTCGTCTTTCAGTTGATGTTATATAAATAACCATTTTTCAGGAAATTAGTAGGCTCACGGTGGGAACATAAAATGACTATGTTGAAGATTCATCTTTTAAAGCTCCTTTTGTTACTTTAAGTGAAATGTTTGTTTTATCATCTAGATCATGTTTGGCTTTCTTGTAATAAGTTTTAAATTTTTTCTTAAGTTATAAGTTGTTGGTACTTTAATGTATATGATGTTTCCTTTTAGAAAGCTCTGACGATGTAATTCCTTCATTTTCAGTATTTTACAATTTATAATCGTGTGATTGTATTTTCGTTGCATTCATTATAAGAAATATTTTGAACAAGAATATCTGTTGCCGTGTTGGCATGTAAAGACACTCGTTCCCTACAAATTTTAGGTCGGGGTCGTGACAGAGGTGGTATCAGTGCATAGGTTATGAACTTGTAGACTACTAAACATAAGTTTCGAACGTTAAAGATTTTATGTTTTCGTACATAGGATATATGATTAAATATCCGACTTATGTGATAACCTTCCATTTGTCTTACAGTCTATATATAATTGTTCTTCTAATTTGCAATCTTGAGATAGTATATTACGTCTTATATTTTGCCATGACTGTAGAAAATGACCAAGACAAGATCAACTATGGGAACTAATGATTCAAATATGCAAGGACTGGAAGTTTCATACAAGGTAATTGAAAGTCTAGCAAAGATTATGGAGCATCAAGTGAATAATGGAGTGCCAACGAATCTTTAACTAAGTAGTTTTACTATTGAAAAGTTCAAGAAGTTGAATCCTCCATCGTTTAAAGGTACTCCTAACCTCACTAAAGGAAAAAGTTGGGTGATGCAGATGGAAAAGATGATGTATGTACTTAAGTGTACCGATGAACAAAGGGTTTCATTTGCAACGTTTATGTTAGAAGGTGAAGTCGAGCATTGGTGGAGAATGACTAAGAGAATGCACGAGGAAAGGAATACTTACATAGGTTGGAATGACTTCTTGGTGATATTTTATGAAAAATATTTCCCTGAAACGGTGAAAGATGAAACGGCAGCTGAGTTCATGAGTCTAGTGCAAGGGAATATGATGGTTAGTCAATAGGAGACAAAGTTTACTGAGTTATCCTTTTTTGAACCTTATGTTGTGCTAAATGATGTTTTAAAAGCCAAAATTTTTGAACGTGGATTAAGTTTGAGTATTCGTAGTTGAATTTCCATCCTAAAGTTGACATCATATAGTGACGTTGTGGCAAGGGCTACGATAGTCGAAAGGGATGGCAAAGAGTACAATCGAATTATAGATGACAAAAGGAAGTTTAGGGAACAAATATGGAAGAACCCAAATAATAGAAATAATTTTAGGAGTACACCCAATGTTGGGGGAGCTAGTGACAACAAACAGTATAAGAACAAGATATGTCAGCGATGTGGAAAGATGCATGGAGGATGACCTTATTACAGGGATTCGAGAGCTTATTTTAGACGTGGACAAAAAGGACATCAGATAAAAGACTGCCCAACCCCAGCAAGGATTCCTATACCGCCTTTAGGAAAAAAGAACCTAGGCTGATAGGGTAGAGTTTTTACACTTTCTGATACCTCAACTTTTAATGAAGTAGTGTCAGGTACACTTTCTATATATGCCCAACCTTTTTAAGTTTTAATAGATCCTGGTTATAGCCATTTATTTATGTCTGTACGTTTATTTAACCTTTTTTCTAATATGCCCAAACCCTTGATTCATAGCATACACGTTTCTACTCCTTCGGGTGAGTTATTGATGGGAGCATTAGTATAGAACTCTTGCCCTATAGATGTTAGTAATAATAAACTATTCACTGATTTGATAGTTTTAGACATAAGAGATTTTGAAGTTATTTTAGGGATGGATTGGTTAGCATCATATCATGTTAAGATAGATTTTTTTTAGAAGAGAGTTACTTTCCAAATCCCTAACCAACCAGAATTCAGTTTTGAAGGAACTGGCATCCTATCTCCCATATGTATTATCTCTGTAATGCAAGATTCTAGTTTTCTTAAGAAGGGATGCCAAGGATTCCTTACAAGTGTTATTTATTTGCAAATAAAAGAGCCTAGTTTAGAAGATATTCCTAACGCTAAACATTTTCTAGTCTTCCTCCTAGTAGAGAAATAAAGTTTATGATTGACCTTATTCCTTGAATTATAGCAATCTCGAAACCACCTTATCGTATGACACCTTTAGAATTAAGGGAATTAAAAGTTCAATTAAAATATCTATTAGACAAGGGTTTTATTATACCAAGTGTATCCCCTTGGGGTGCTCCAGTGTTATTTGTTAAAAAGAAGGACGGGACGATGAGGTTGTATATAGATTATCGTGAACTAAATAATGTGACCAATTAAGAGTATATACCCCCTACCTCGTATATATGATTTGTTTGACCAACTGTAAGTAGCGCAAGTATTTTCTAAGATTGACCTTAGATCAAACTATCACCAATAGATGATTAAGGAAGATGATATTTCGAAATCAGTTTTTTGTACTAGATATGGTCACTATGAATTTCTTGTGATGCTATTTGTACTAACTAATGCACCAGCTTCTTTAACAGATATGATGAATAAAGTGTTTAGGAAATATTTGGATCAGTATGTGGTTTTTTTCATTGATGACATCCTTATTTATTCCAAAAGTATTGAAGAACACAAAAAGCATTTAGAGACAGTGTTACAAATCCTCAGGAGGGAGATATTATATGAGAAATTAAAGAAGTGTGAGTTTTGGTTTCCTAGCATCTCTTTTCTAGGACATGTCATTTCCGAGTAGGGAGTGTCGATTGACCCTCAAAAGATTAAGGCAATACTACATTGGCCTAAACCAACTAATGTAATGGAAATTTGTAGTTTTCTTGGATTAACAGGTTATTATCGAAAATTTGTTGAAGGATTTTCTAGTATTTCCAAACCTCTATCTAGGTTAACCCAAAAGAAGGTGAAGTATGAATGGTATGAGGAAGTTGAGAATAGTTTTCAAGAACCTAAGAATCAATTAGTAACTGCCCCAATTTTGACTATTCCTTCCGGGATAAGGGAATTTGTGATTATAGTGATGCTTCTAAGAATGGTTTGGGATGTGTTCTAATATAAAATAGAAAAGTAGTAGCTTATGCCTCGACACAGTTAAAAGACCATGAGGAGAATTATCCAACCCATGACCTATAATTATCTGCTGTAAGTTTTTCTCTTAAGATTTGGAGACATTATTTGTATAGCGAGACATGTGAATTTTATATTGATCATAAGAGTTTGAAATATATCTTTACTCATAAAGAGTTTAACATGATACAAAGGAGGTGGTTAGAATTGATGAAGGATTATGATTTAAATATTCATTATCACCCGAGGAAAGATAATATAGTAGTTGATGCTTTAAGTAGAATGTCTACACCAAATTTAGCATATCTCATTACAAATTAGGAACCTTTGTTAAGAGATTTGAGAAGTATAGAAATAGATGTACGTATTTATAGCAAAGGAGGAATAATTGCAAACTTACAAGTACAACCCATGTTGATGGAAAGGAACATAATTGCACAAGTAAATGACCCACAACTGAAGAAGATTAGAGAAGAAGTTATTAGAGGGAAGATGATTGAATTTATGATACGAGATGATATATTGAGGTTTGGAAATAGAGTGTGTGTGCCATGTAATGCCCAACTAAAGAGGCAAATTTTGGAGGAAAGTCATTACTCGAGATTCACATTTCATCCCAGATCTACAAAGATGTATAGGGATCTTCGAGAAGTGTTTTTTTGGAATAACATGAAGAGGGAGATAGAAGAATTTGTATCTCAGTTCTCGGTTTGCCAACAAGTAAAAGCTGAACATCAGAAACCATCAGGATTACTACAACCCCTACCTATCCCTGAGTGGAAATGGGAACATATTACTATAGATTTTGTGAGAGGTTTACCAAGGAGTTCAAATGGTAATGATTATAAGTTATATGTACGGGAAATTATTAGAAACATCAGCTAAGTTATATGTACGGGAAACTATTAGGCTTCATGGAACCCCAATTTTAATTATTTCTGACCGTGACCCTAGTCTCATGTCTTGCTTTTGGAAGAGCCTACAAGCAGCAATGGGAACACAATTAAATTTCAGCACCACTTTTCATCCTCAAACAGATGGACAATATGAGATAAACATTCAAACCTTAGAGGATATGCTTAGGGCACGTGTACTTGATCTGAAAGTGAATTGGGATGATCATTTACCGTTAGTGGAATTTGCATATAATAATAGTTATCAAACAAGAATTCAAATGGCTCCATATGAGGCACTTTATAGTAAAAGGTGTCGTTCCCCTACGTGTTGGGTAAAAGTTTGAGTAAGAAAATTATTGGGACCAGAATTGATTCAGATCATAACAGAAAAAGTGAAATTGATACAAGACCGACTTCGAATCGCTCAGAGCCGTCAAAAGAGTTAGGTCGACAATCGCCACCGATAATTAGAATTCCAAAGAGGAGATTTTTTGTTCTTGCGAGTATCACCAGCAAAGGGAGTGATCCGATTTGAGAAGAAAGGGAATTTAGCACTACACCAAATCTGCCTAATTTTCATCGTCATTGACCTTGACAAGTTCAACTTGTGAAGGTCAATGACCGTGACAATTCGGGGCGAGATAACTTTTTTTGTCACGGACGTGTCACGGTCATTGACCGTGATAAGTTCATTTGAATTGTCACAGTCGTATCACGGGCCATGACCGTGACACGTTTAGTCACGGCTAATAACCGTGACAAAGCCTTGGGCCTTTTTAAAAAAATTGTCACGGTCAATGACCGTGACAATTCTGGGCAGAATTTAAAAAAAATCTGCTGGGCGTATGGCCACTACCACTGCCCAGCAGTATATTTGTACCTGTTATAGCAACATTATATATTCAAATAAACTAAAGATAATGCAAATATATATTCAAAATAGAAACAATATACATGACGATATAATCCATAATATAATTCAAATGTACCAACTTAAAAATAATGTCACTTCATCTCTGGGGTAAATGTGAGGAGGTGAGTAGGCCACACGATACACGAATTGACACACCCACCAATATACATCGTGCCGCATTGTTCGCGCAACCACAATAGGGAGTTCTCCTTCCCGGGTATCACATGCATGACGAGCACTTTGGACTCGATCTCTTGAAGCTCACGTCCATGAACTATTCCAACCTGGATGATATTCGAGTCCCTCAACCCCCTCCCTATCCGATGGCCATCAAATACGTCCAATATGAACACGCTCGGTCAACCAAGTGTTGACATCGGTCTGTTGAAGGGTGCCAAATAGGGAAGTGGATCATCGAAGTACGCATATGTCGGTAATGAAGCAGCGAGGTCCACATCCTCGTCATCCTGCGCCTCGTCCTCCTGCACCTCCTTCTCCACCACCTTCTCCTTCCCTTTCCCCTTACGGTCTCTGCCCAACGTATGCTTCATGAATGAGTACATATCTTGAACCGTCGCCTCCAAACGGGACAGCTTCGCGTCATGTGAATCCACCGTTCGAGCTAACCCGATGTCGCTCGTATCTAATCCAATGATTCTAGATTTGGCCACCCATGAGCTCACCCCCTTGTCCTCCCCTTGCGATCAGAGCCAAGAACTTGGCTGAGTGCGTCTGTGGACAAAGACGCCTTGTCGGCATCAGACTGCGACTCATGCACTTCCTTAAGCTTTGCCTGAAACGACAAAAAGCACATGATCAGTAAAATAAGTAAACTAAAAAATTATAACGTAATTAACAAAAAGTAAACTGTCGGATTACTTACAATCGTGGTTGCGATGGTCGGGGACACCTCCTTGTCCTTCCCCTTCTTCGTCCGAAGAGCCACATAACTATCCAGCCTATGTGGCTTACCCCCAGGGCCACTCCCTACCCCCTGAAATAAAATAAAGTAAAATTAGTATCGGCCCCGCAAAGTAAAGTAATGCAGAATAATATATTTCGGTAGTGATAGAAAAATTAAATCTTACCTTCATCCTATGATCCACCTCGGCATAAGACGTTCGATCGGAGTAGTGCACGTCCGTCTTTTTTGCCCGATTTTCCCTCCCCGATTGGCGAGATGCCAATTGTCGCTCTCCGATCTCATTGTCAATGAACTTTTGCCATTGTGCCAATGAGATCGGCTCCTTCGACGGGACGGATTCACGCCATTGGATAATGGACTCTCGTATTTTCCCAAAGTACCGTGTTCGCATATTTTTCTTCCACGTCTGGTGTTGCTCCCTCAACTGCTCCAAGACGGAATCGCGTAGCTTTGGATCCAAGTTGAATTTTTCCTGTCCAACAAATACAATGTTAGTTGCAAACAAATATAAATATAAATATAAAATTAAATTGAAATTGAAATTGAAATTGAAATTGAAATTGAAATTGAAATTGAAATTGAAATTGAAATTGAAATTGAAATTGAAATATTCATATAAATATAAATATATTACCTGTAGTGCCGCCCAAACAGCTAACTTGAGCTCATATAGCACCCCCTTCCAACTCATAAACCCCGGGCCGATGACTGTCTTTAGCAGCTCGAGGGATCTCGCTAATAGCTCCGACTTGTTCTCGATGGTAATCCCAAATTTGCCATATTTGGGGAGTCTAGGGGCCGAGGAGTCATCGTCGCCTCCGCTACCACCTAGCCCAGACGACATCATCATAACCAGCATCATCATCCTCGCCTTAATACCTGAAGGAGACATTTGCTGTAAAAAAATGTTATTAGTATAGGTAAAACAAAATTAGAAGAAGACATGCAAATATGTACAATTACTACAAATAAAAATGAGCACTAATTATAAATTTACTTTCATACACCCCCTCCCCCACCACACACATGCACACATACACGCACACCCCCACCACACCCCCATCACAATTAAAATTACAATTAAAACTATACAATTTATTAATTAAAGCTATACAATTGTTAAGATTTCCCCACCACACATACACACACCCACCCCACCCCCTGCCCCCTCCCCCCGCCACACACACACGCACATACTATATATATATTGTTCGATATACAAAGTAATTTTAAAAAAAAGTTGAAAAATCCCACCCCTATATGGACAGTAATCCAGTGGTCCGGCCACTTTTAAAACTAACCAACCCAACATTTACTAAATAAAATAATCCAACAGCAATGTCAACAACAAATGTGTATCCCGTACTCCTTCTAATTCATCTACTCAATTAATTCATCTCATCAATTAAACTAACAATTAAAGTATACAATTATTAATTTACTAATTTACAATGAGGGTCAATCCTACTTTCATATGAAATGGGCACTAATTATTAATTTACTTTCATCTAAAACTATACAATTAAAATTACAATTAAAGCTATACAATTTATTAATTAAAGCTATACAATTGTTAAGATTGCCCCACCACACACACACACACACACCACACCCCCACCCCTTGCCCCCTCCCCCCGCCACACACACACGCACATACTATATATATATTGTTCGATATACAAAGTCATTTTCAAAAAAAGTTGAAAAATCCCACCCCCATATGGACAATAATCCAGTGGTCAGGCCACTTTTAAAACTAATCAACCCAACATTTACTAAACAAAATAATCCAACAGCAATGTCAACAACAAATGTGTATCCCGTACTCCTTCTAATTCATCTACTCAATTAATTCATTTCATCAATTAAACTAACAATTAAAGTATACAATTATTAATTTACTAATGTACAATGAGGTTCAATCCTACTTTCATATGAAATGGGCACTAATTATTAATTTACTTTCATCTAAAACTATACAATTAAAATTACAATTAAAGCTATACACTTTATTAATTAAAGCGATACAATTGTTTAGATTTCCTCGCCACACACACACACACCCACCACACCCCCACCCCCACCCCCTGCCCCCGCCACACACACACGCACATACTATATATATATTGTTTGATATACAAAGTAATTTTCAAAAAAAAGTTGAAAAATCCCACCCCCATATGGACAATAATCCAGTGGTCAGGCCACTTTTAAAACTAACCAATCCAACATTTACTAAACAAAATAATCCAACAGTAATGTCAACAACAAATGTGTATCCCGTACTCCTTCTAATTCATCTACTCAATTAATTCATTTCATCAATTAAACTAACAATTAAAATATACAATTATTAATTTACTAATTTACAATGAGGGGCAATCCTACTTTCATATGAAATGGACACTAATTATTAATTTACTTTCATCTAAAACTATACAATTAAAATTACATTAAAGCTATATAATTTATTAATTAAAGCTATACAATTGTTTAGATTGCCCCACCACACACACACACACACACCCCACCACCCCCTACCCCCTACCCCCGCCACACACACACGTACACACCTGCACACACACACCCCATCCCCACCCCCACCACCCCCTGCCCCCTCCCCCTCCCACCACCCCAACCCCTTTCCCCCTACCCCACCCCACCCCTGCCCCCTTCCCCCATGCCCACCACACCTACACACACACACACACACGTACACACACAACCCACCCCACCCCCACCACACACCACCACACACATATATACACACACATACACACACATATACACATACATATACACACATATATATACACACATACACACACATATAGAAATGAAAGAGAAAGATAGGAAAAAAAACATACCTTAGAGAGAGAGAGAGAGAGAGAGCTGAAATCGCTTAGAGAGAGAGAGAGAGAGAGAGAGAGAGGGAAAACCAAAAATCAGTGGGGAAAAAAAGCCTAGGGCCTATTTTACTAACAACATTGTCACGGTCGTGTCAAGGTCCTTGACCGTGACAAGTCCGTGATAAAGATGTTTGTCACGGACTAGTCACGGGCAATGACCCTGATAATTCTTTGTCACGGTCTTATCATGGTCAATGACCGTGACAAGGGTGGCCGGCTGAAAGGTGACAATTTGACCATTTTGGTGTAGTGTAGGTCCAAGATACATAGAACCTTTTGAAATCCTTGAAAGGATAGGATTATTGCGTATAGAATAAACTTACCCCCTGAACTCTCCAGTGTGCATAATGTATTTCACATGTCATTGATGAAGAAATATGTCCCACATCTAACACATATCTTAAGTCATGAACTTCTTCAAGTTAAAGAAGATCTGACCTACATTGAGTATCGAATAAAAATTTTGGACCATAAAGATCAAATGTTACGAACTAAGGTAATTCCACTGGTCAAAGTATTATGGCATAATCATTCCGTTGAAGAAGCAACATGGGAGCAGGAAGATGAAATAAAGGAACGATATCCATACCTGTTTGAAAATTTATGTAAGTCAAGTTTGGGGACCAAACTTTTTGTAAGGAGGGTATGATGTAATGACCGCACTTTTATATGTTCATATATAGTTTGTTTTTAATATTTCGTATCACTTATTATCTGATAAATGTTGTATTATTACAAATGTGAAATTTTGGGTTCTTAATATGATGAAGAACATTTTTAAATTTGAAGAATCAATTGTAAAATGGGTCAAATTGAAGTTATAATGCACATCCTAAGCTAAATGATAAGTTTTGGGGTAGGAAATATAATTTTATTAAATTTTAGGGACCTGGTTTTAATTAAGAAAGTTTTAGGAACCAAAATAAAAAGGACCTTATTATAAATAGAATTTTTGGGGATCTTTAAAATTTTTAAAAATATGAAGTGTGGAATTACCAATATGCCCTTCATGTGTAAAATGACCCTTATACCCTTAATTGACACCTCGTGCTTACACGTGTCGTCGATATAGCTAAAGATAAAAACACGTGTCACTTCTTGGTAAAATAAGACGGTAAGACCCCTCCGGAACCCGACACCTCAACGCTGACTCGCCGTTGTAAAGGCTTGGTCAGCTAGACACATGTGAACACTGTAAAATCTTTGGAAAACTATAAATACAGTCTTTAGGATCATTTAAACTCATAAAATTTCCTCGATAATTATAGTAAGAAAGAGTGATATCTTAATAAGGATCTCTGTAATTTTAAGAAGAGGTTTCATCTTAAAGAAGTGATCCAATACTCAATACCTGTAACTTCGAACTTCCGTTTTAAGTGAGTACTCTATGACATTCCTTCTGTATTTTCATTGTATGATATTATGCAAACTATACATATTTTTTGAAACTTATTTTATTCTCAAAATACATCTGATATCAATGATTTCGTCATTTGTCATATGTGTACATCTCTCGATATATACATCTGATTTGAATTCTAATTTTTTTTATTCGGCCTATGGAAACTCTCTTACTATGTTGGCATTGACTACTGAGTGGAAATATTTGGGTGGTACCTTCCCAGCTGGTTTATCGTTAGTGTACCCTAAACAAGGCGTTGTTTCAAAGATCATGATTTTCTATTTGTGTTGTTACCGGGTGGAAATATTTAGTAACACTATCTGTCTGTTTGGGTATTAGTGCATACATGGACGTTAAAATAAAAGTGAATAATTGACATATTCCTCAATTGTTTTATCTGTTCTATTTTACACTACGTATTTTGAAAATATATACTGTTACTTACTTATATATATATTACTACAAATTCCTGTCCATATATGTATATGCCTTCTGTTATAAATGGAATAGGTATTAATTTTCTGAAAAAACCTGGAACGTCTGGAGATTGAATCTCATTTGTCTTTCAACTGATGTTGTATAAATAACCATTTTTCATGAAATTAGTAGGCTCGCGGACGGAACATAAAAGGACTATGTTGAAGATTCAGCTTTTAGAGCTCTTTTTGTTACTTTAAGTAAATTTTTTGTTTTATCATCTAGAGCATGTTTGGCATCCTTGTAATAAGTTTTAAATTTTGTCTTAAGTTGTAACTCGTTGATACTTTAATGTCTATGAAAGTTTCTTTTAGAAATCACGGATGATATAATTCCTTAATTTTCAGTATTTTACGATTCATAAACATCTGATTGTATTTCCATTGCATTTATTATAAGAAATATTTTAAACAAGAATATGTGTTGCATTGGTGGCATGTCAAGACACTCGTTCCCTACAAACTTTGGGTCGGGGTCGTGACAATATCTATTTCGTTAACTGTTATAATAGTGTTCGCCCCATCCTTATATGGTTGTTATTTCGGTGAAACAAATTGGTGGAAAGTCTTCAACATTTTTGGACATATAGTAATTGCTGGACTAACTTAATTAAAATGAACTTAAATTGAACTTGGTGTGCTTGATTGATCTGTTGGAAAAAAATAATTAATTTTGGATTGATTAGAACCATTACCTCTAGGATTCGTATTCACACCCTCTTTCTATATATTTTCTCAGGAAAAATGAGTCATAGTAATAATTACTTTAATCAAGAGTATGAGAGGGTGCAATTGGACCACATTAAAACATATTTTATTAGTGTGCGCCATATAAAGGGAACTCATGTTTACATGTATGGGAGTAGAAAAGTTGACTAGTTTAATTGCCTTACAAATCATGGAGTTGAAATGTCGCAAGCTTACTCCTTCGATCGTATTCGATTTTCCTTGCCATAACGATGGGATGAGGCAATAGAGAATATATTTCAGCTTCATAGTCCCGACAGGGCACTGCTGGTGATAGTGTTAGGAAAGGTTGAAAAAATTAATTACCTATTGTGGATACAACTCCATAAATATAGCATTCAGCTAGATTGTGATATAGGATTCCGAGTTCATGTCACGGACCTTTATACGTCAATCATAAATACGCTTATGCCCAGCTGTCCACATGAAAAATTTCATATATGTTTAAAAACTAACATTGATTGGATGGAAACAATGCACATCGAGCATGTTTTAAAAGCCGTTGAAAATGTATATACATATATATTGATGTAATCATGATTGTTGTGCATTCATCGTCAAGTTTTTTTTAAATTTTTGATAATGTCTCACAAAAACAAAAATGATCAAACAAATAACGGGACATCGCGAACTAGGCACTCTCCTATGCCCCAACCTCAATTCTTATCACCTACGAGTTAGAAAGACTCTACTCTGCCACAAAACCCAGGTCCCACTCCATCTTTAAGCCATCAAACTCAACAAAACCCTGTTAATCCAACACCCCACCCCACTTCCCACTACCGAGGAATCCCAATTGAATGATAAGATGCCCACTAGGTTCTCTGTGATTGGGAATAATCCTACCCATAAAAAACATACCGTCCAGATTTTTAAAGCCTGTTATTTTCCTCTCAAAAGATATCTATGGGCGTGGTAGCTCATACACCTAGAAGAAGGTTAATCATGTCGTAAGGGATGACGTGTGGGATCAAATTTGTAAGAGTTTTGCATTCTCATTCGGTTCGAAGGCAAAGGTTCTTTCTCCAGTCGAAGATCAACCGAAACTTATCGGAAGAACCTTTAGAAGATTTTTTTCCCAAAGCGGGCATTATGTTCCAATACTTTGGGGTTGAAAGACAAAGTTCCCCCAAATGTATAAATCCCCACAAACTAATGGAACAACTTCTTGGAGAATGAGGTCAAGGAGGGAAAATTGATCGAGAGGGAGAAAAATAAACTTAGAAGGTCAAAGAAAGACATCACATGATAATATGAAGGGCAAATGGGCAAATGGGCAGACGGGGCAAAGGGGACTCCAGAAGAAGGTAAAGACCCTAAGCGGGCTAACTTGTACTTGCATACCCGATGAGAAAAGGGACCAATCAATTCTCAGACAAATTAAAACTGACTCTGGTGAGTTTGAATTTACTTATCATATATATACACATTATAATAAAATAATGATAAAATCATAGTCCTAAATATAATATTATGTTACAAGAAATGATAAAAGGCATGTCGAGGAGTCAGTCTGAGTGAAACCCTTATAACATTGGAGCAGATGCCAAAACCAAGGTACTTGGGAGGGAGAAAGGGGAAGGATAAAAGTTCCAGGCTCAAATATTCCAAGTCGAAAAATACATCACATTACACCACTGTTGGACGATATCTCATCAGTAAGCAGTCACGCATCAAGCCAGGCAGAAGTACAGACCAGGACAAAAGGAGAGGTGTTAGAGCTTAGGTGGGAGGTGGGAAATGTTAGAAGTAATATGTCAATGCAGATGAATAAAATTATGGGGTTGGCCTAATTTTTTTACTCAACAACATGGTTTACCCTCCTAGATTCCTCGTTAAACATTCCCATATCCTACGCCTCAAGGTTTCCCCTCCCAAGTGCCTCCTCCTATAACATTCCCCTCCCAAATGCATCCTTCTCCAAGATGCCCCTCCCAAGTGCCTCCTCCAATAAAATTTCATGGATCATCGTCGTCCATGCTTGGTGTATATGTCCAGGAGCATTATATAACAAACTCTTCCAATAGCATGGTCACTAGCACGTGCAAGCTTGTTTCCATGAATGTCGAAACACCTGTCCAAAATTTCCCTTTGATAGTGGGTGAGGCTATACAATGGTTGTGGAGATGAGCATGTGCATGTTGACCATGGTGAAGGGCCTTTGTTAAAATATTATAAAAATTATTATATTCCCTGGCCTATTCATTTATTTATCAGGATTAGGCATTCAATAATGTTTAAAATTTGTAATATTTTAATTTTAATAACATCTTAATTTGTGTGTATTTATTTCATATTTATTAAATGTTCAAGTGGAATGAATTTGAATATATTCTCTTGGGTTGAATGAATTATAAATTAAGAGTTCTTGTATCCAACATTACTGTCGTTTAAACCTATTTATATAGGTGACTTGAATTTTAAAGATTATTTAATCGGTTTCCTGCAATACAATGAGTGGATCAGAGAGAGTAATAGAGTTTCTGATAATCTCGTAAAGGGCATTCGTGAATTTGTTAAATATGTCGATATAAATCTTAACAATGACAAGATTCCATGTGCATACAACCAATTTATAAATGAGAAATTTAAGTCCTTGGAAGACAGTGAATTAAATTTACTAACTTGGGGTATGTCGTAAGACTGTAGGAAAGAATATACCATATGGTTCAGAAGAATTACTGTTACGCGATCGCGTGACGAAACCCCATTGAATGAAAGTGTTGAATGTTTCGCCAGCACACCATCCTTTGACCGGCCTAATTGGTAATGCTTATGGAGTCCACCACCATCAAAATCACCGGCCTATGGTTACAAATAATGTTCATTGTGATCAAGTCAATGAATAAGTTAATGATGAGTTACCCGAAGATGGGGAATACACAAGTTTAAAAGCTAATGAAGCTAGACCTTCGTATACAAATTGTGAAGAATATCACTCATTAGGTTGCGTAATGATTAGTTTGAATAATTTGAAGAGTCAATTTGGTTTGTGAGGCAATAACATAATCGAAATTCTAAACGTGGCTAAAGACATTCTCCCAAAAAAGAACAAGCTACCAGATAGTTATCCGAGCATGAAGTAGATAATGAATGGTTTGGGGTTTAAGTATAAATATATTCATGCATTCAAGTATGATTGCATATTATGTCATAACGAACATGAACTAATGCATGAGTTTTGTGTATGTAATGAGCCAAGATATATGGCTTGTGAGAGTGGAAAAGACAAACCTGTAAAATCTCGTAAGAGCTCCCTAGTTCCACGTATCGCGCCACGATTAAAAAAAATCACTGTACCGTGAAAAGAAGAAGCCATGACATGGAACACTCGAGCCGAGGTGAGTGGGAATCTCATTTCTCATCTGGTTGATTCACTCATCAGGCATCTTTTAAATGCACGACACCCTAAATTTGCAAAGGAACTACGTAATGTCCATCTTGCATTATCAACTAACGGGTCCAACCCTTTCACTTTAACTACAAGTGAGAAAAAAAATCCTCCTACGCATGTTGTTCAACTTGAAGACACCGACTAGTTATTCTGGTAATTTATGCAGGGTTGTAAGCTACCAAAGAAATGATCTGAGACAATGCAAGTCTCACGATTGGCAAGTCATCATCCAATTAATCCCTCTATTGTTTAGGCATTGCTTTTATCACCACAAAGATCTCTACATGGTAATTATGAAGATTATTTTCTGCTTCGCCTTACTTTGTGCAAAAGTGGTAAGCAAGAAGCACATTATTTTACAAAAGCCACTTTGTCGAGGCGACTTGTGTCTTAGAGAAATATTTTCCTCCGTCATTCTTAACATCAACGTCCATCTGGTTGTGCATTTATAAGAAGAAGCTTTATTGTGTGTACCCATCAAGTATCATTGGATGTATCCTTCCGAGCACTTGATGAAAACCTTATATGATTACATTAAGAATACACAGTATATTAAAGGGTGAATTATGAAAGAATACGTAAAAGAAGAATTATCATTATATGCTCGGGAACGTATGCTGGAACAAAGTATTAAGAGGTTCAATCCTCATCGAGAAGTAGTGATCAAAGAACCTAAGGACTTTGATGATAAATTGCCTTTTGGGAACCCAAAGAGGTGAAACTCAACCATATGCAATACGAGCAAGTATCATGTTATGTCTTCAAATCGCAAGATGAAATTAAAGATTAGATAGGGTAAGTAGCTATATATATAACTTCCTTTTTTTATTACATGTTTGCAAGTTCTAGATCTTGGACTAGATAATTACTCTTATATCAAATCTTTAATGCAAAAACTACAGCTACAAGTTCTAGATCATGGACTGGATAATTACGGTCATATGTCTTGAGTTGTCGTGACCCGTATTATACTACTTTTTCATTATGCATTAACACACATCCTAATCCTTGTAATAAAGCATGGGTATATACCTCATAACTTACATCACTAGAAGGAATAGTGAGAATAGGAGCAATAGTCAACTTGTCCTTCAACACTTTGAATGATTGGTTACATTCTTCTGTCCATACAAATGGAACTTCTTTCATAGTTAGTTTTGATAGGGGAAGAGAAATGCATGGGAATCATTCGATGAATCGATGGTAATATCCGACTAATCCAAGAAAACTCTATATTTTGGTAATATTGGTATGATTTTTCCATTCCAAAATGGTAGAAATTTTAGCTAGATCGACTTGGATTCCATTTTCAGAAGTCACTCGTCCTAAAAATTTAATTTCTTTCATTGAAAAATCACATTTGCCTTTTTGGCATATAACTGATGAGTTCTGAGAGTACTTAAGACTATCTTCAAATGTTGAATATTCTCTGCCAAGTTTTGAGAATATACAAGAATATCATCAATGAAAACCATAATGAATTTGTCCAAAAAAGGCTTAAAGATTCAGTGCATTAGATCCATAAAAGATGTTGGGGCATTGGTTTAACCAAATGACATTATGGTAAATTTAAAATGTTCATAACGAGTTCAAAAAGAAGTTTTTGGAATGCCTTCCTCTCTGACACGTAACTGATAATAACTGCATCGTAAATCTATTTTAGAAAAACCCTTACTCCTCTAAGTTGTTCAAACAAATCTCCTATTCATGGGTAAGGGTACTTATTCTTAGTAGTTACAGAATTCGATTTACGATAATCTATGCACTGTCTAAATCTTCCATCATGTTTCTTAACAAATGATACTGGAGTTCCCCAAGGTGATGAACTTAAATCTTCGGGAAAAATGTCTTCAAATTGTTCCAACAAATTTGGAATCAAAGAAGAAATTTGAGTTTGAGAATTTAAAGAGTTTGATGAACCTATCCCTTGGAATATAAAAGAACAATTATTTTCATTGTGAAAATGAATTTTCTTAGCTTGAAAATTGATATAAGTGTTATGTGTAGATAATACATCTATTTCGATAATAATATCGAATCCGTGAATATCTAATATTATCATTTTCACCGATAGTGTTCCTAGACCAAGTTGAATTTTACAATTCCTATAACCTTGTGTTGGCGTATTGATTTCACTAGTTTATAATTCAATATTAATTGGACTAGTTAAGGAGGTTGGAGATAATCGTATTAGTTTAGCTAGTCTAAGACTGATAAAAGAATGCATAGCACCAGTGTCAAACAAAATATACGCCGAAATATGTTGAAAAATAATCATACCTTTAATCACGTCATGTGCATTTTGCATAGGTCGTGTGGCATAATTCCACCCACGATTCAGAATTGGTTGAACTCTTTGAGTTGGCTTGAAGTGATTTGGAATAAAATGAACTTTTGGAATTTGTGTGGGTTTGTTCAATTGGCGGAGGAATTGAGCTGATTTTATATTAGGACATAGGGATAACATACGTCCTATCTCATGACATTCGTGACAACGGATCTCAGAACGGGTTGTGTTGTGAATGATTTGGGAATAATCTTGTCCACTTGAGTTTGTATATGGATGGGGTTTAAAATGATACAGGGTTCTGATGATATAGTTGTTCCTAATAGTTGGTGGTGGAGATCATATCAAGGTTGAATAATTGCGTTCAACAATGGTCGCAACATCAATCAACTGGGAGTACTCATGAATTTGTAACAGATAGATTGAATTATTAATTCTTGGGTGTAGTCCTCTTTTAAACTTCTTACATCTCTTCATCCCGGTATCTACGTATTCGAGGGCATAATGAGATAGTTCAGTAAACATAGCCTCGTATTGAGCTACTAAAAGGGTATCTTGTTGAAATTTTAGGAAATCAACTGTTCATTGGTCTTCCCCAGTCTCGAGAAAATACTTTTTGAAAAAAATCTCTTCAAACTGGTTCGAAGTAAAATTAGCAACATTCTGATTACATGACATAGCTTGTTGCCAGAAATCTGCCTCGCCTTCAAACATGTATGTAGCTAAAGTGATTCAGAGATTAGTAGTTATACCTACTCCATTAAGGATTTTCACAATCTGGAGCATCCATTTCTCTGATTTATTAACACCTGGATTTTCAGGAAAAGATGAAGGTCGTTGTCATAGAAATTCCTTAAGAGCATTCACTGAACGAAGTTCTTCAAAAATATCTCCAGGAGTAAAATGATTAGACTGCTATTTTTGCGTTAACGTAATAAGTTCCTGGAGAGACCACATGATTCCTTCAATCTAAGTCTGTTCAAGTTGAGTTCCAGCAGAGGGGATTCGAGTACTAACCATCCTAAAATAGCATAATTTAAATATCAAGATATAAGGTTAGTTGTACAGTACTATTACACAACACTATTACTATTCATAATAACAAGGCTAAAATTTATATTCTATAATATGTAAACAATGTGTATGTCACTATTTGATGTCGCTTCTGGGTACATTGGTGGAGCTGGTAGTTCATCAGCAAATGCTAAATTTATGGCTTCTTGGAGTATGACCGGATCATTAGAAAAATTATCCACTTTTCTCGTTTCCTGCATATTGCCCAATGCTCTATTAGTCAATACTAGCCTCTTAATGTCATTACTTGAACCTATCGAATCTTCTACCACTCCACGAATCAATTCTCTTAGTCTCGGTAAAGCCTCTTCTCTTACCCGCGTTTTCCATCAGTTATCTGGCTCGAGATCTAGGTTAAACATAAATGTATCCCATGCATCCATACTTCAAAATGGCTTTACCATATAATAATAGTAATCAAAGTAGTTATGAAAATTAAATAACTAATATCTAATATATTTTTCGCATAGAATGCTAACCTGGCGATATGTTTTAGATTTAAACATCGCTTTGACACCAACTTGTCACAACCAGATTTTTGGTTTGAACAAAAAAGAAGTACACATAAAGCAATGAGTTAAAGTTATGGCAGAATAATATAACCTTTTATTCATTATTACTATGTTACATAGGGTTGAACCACCGCAGGGGTGAGGTACACGTTTCTAGTACACACGACAATATAAAAAATTGAAAAGTGCCACTCCTTGCTCCCATCTGGTTTAATCTTTACCCATACGATCACATACGCAGACAGGTGACCGGTTTTGTCTCTAGTAAGGAAAATATACCATTTCCTTTCTCATGGAGTATCTAAAGAAGGAAGGAATTACTACAAATATGCTAAGCAAGTTCTACCAGCTCTATAACAATGATATGGATATAAAGGAGAGTTAGAGTGTGTATATAATAAGTGCTTAAAACGGCTAATAATAATAAGCTAATAATTCTATATTTATCAGATTATAATTTCAAAATGTTGGAAATTCATAATTACATAGTGATTAGTCCGTTTAAGAAAATATGGTACCTTACTAGTTTAGTTAGAATCATGTTTTGAATAAAGTCAAGGAATTTGAACTAATAATCAAATTATTACTAGTTCACTAAAAGGTATAGAGGTAATTAAGCAATCAGTGTAACTTTATCATAAACAATCCTAAAACTTTTTGGAAAAGTAACCTGTTATGCTCATAATTGAAGTGACACGCATACGTATATAGAAATAATCAGGGCTCTCAATCATTTGAGACCAATAGGCCAAGTTGAAAGTTTTGTGGATAGTAATGCTTATCGTAAAGTAGCACAAAAGTGCAAGGGTAAACTGAATCAATATGATACATGATCTTGATTATTAGGTGAGAAGAGTTAAAATTAATTCTAAAATTTGAATAGTGTTGATACTTCAAATACTGATGATGGTTAATAAAATACGTAGTATGCCAGTATAATAACATGCACATACTCAGAGTAAATGTGGCTACCACATAGTGATATCAATAGTAGTATTTCAAATACGCGGAGTATAATACTGAAAAGGTGGGAACTCTTACTTGCTTTCTATTCGATTGAATTGTTCTCACACTGGAGTATTTAGAAAATTTGGGGCTAGATTTTTTGTTATACAATTTGTGGTATAGGAGTATTAGGGTTTAATCATTCAATTTTATATTCAAGACTGTCTTTAGTGAAGTTTCGAGGGCTTATCTGTAATTATCTAGGCACTTTAATATAGGGACCTTAAGCTCATTTTTCAACTTTGGTGCAAGAGAGTTTTATCTTAAAATAGTTTGATGTATGTATGGGTAAAGTTTGGGGTGCAAATGGATGAGATGGAAAAGTTACTAGGGGTTTATTTGTAATATTAAGTTAATTTCTTTAAAGAAAAACCTTATTTTTACATAACTTAGGCTAGGAATATCCAAACATGGTCTTATTTTATACAATTTTTATAAGAAAAAGTAAATAAAATTTACAAGAAAAGAATCAGAATTTTTTGATTGGCCACGCACCCTCATGCGCGTGGTCAAGGTTTCTGACCAAAGTCATCATTTTCAACCTCTCGATTTTACCTTTGTAAGGTTTAAATATTTGAATGAGGTTTTCTACTTTGTTTCTATACCATTTGAGAAGATTTCTTAACCAACTTAACATAATTTTCCATGAGGATTTCAAATATATATGCTTCATGGTTTGAATCTCTGCATAACTCGAGTTTCAAAACTGTGTGTTGTCATGAAAATATGACCTAACATTCGTGGATTTATAGAGTATGGCACGGTCTCTTATAAATTTGGTTAGATTTCTACTATATGTGAGAGTAATTTGGTTTTGGTTTCAAAGATTATGTTGTATTGTACGTTGAGAAATTTGGATTTACAGGTTTTGAGTTAAAAAAAACTTTCGATCGATTAGCCCTCTATACGAACATTCATGGATTTTCACCATTACATTCGATATACTGAGGTTATAATGAGTATACCCCATGGATTTAAATCAAAGTTTAAGTTTCTGCGATGAGCTTCACCATTATAGCTCAAGCCTTACTGGTGTTCCTATTTTTTTCACAATCTTAGGCCATTCTACACGTAAAAGCTTGCATATTATGAGTGTTCTAACTATATTAACTATGCAGAAACTACTAGAATTGAATGAATTTAAAATGAAGCATAAAATTATGAGTTACTTAAATTGAGTGAAAATTTTGGATTTTGAGATGATCTGTGGGATGAGTTTTTACTGCTTAAGACGTGGGGTATTTATGCTACTTCAGGTGGGGATTTGATTGGAGAAAAAAAAGGTGGATTTAAACTAGTTTAGGGAGAGTTTTAATTGTGGGTAAATGGGGTGCACATAGGTTCCTAGGGTTTACCAAGTGTTACCATGTATCTTTTGACATCTTACGCTGATGTGGGGTAGTGTATGGACAATGGTAAAAACAAAATTCAATAAGGTTTTGATCTTAATCCTTAACCATTTATATAATTGCATTTATGTCCATAAAAGTACACTTTTTGTTAATGTTTAGAGGCATTTTGGAAATTTCAAAAAGTTTGTAGGGTTAAAACTGTAATTTTATGTTAGTTGAGGTCCACAGTGTTAATTTAATATAAGATTGAGGTTTAGGGGTTCAGTATATCTTAAGTTATCTTATTTTGAAAGTTTTAGGGACTCTTTTGTAATTAACTAAAACTTCAATGGGTTGAATTTAATGGGGAAAAGTTATAGCATTTTAAACATAATTCCTTTCTTCTTGACAAGTCTTTTGATTTTACTTATCTTACAAGGGTTTAATCGAGGTCGTAAGTAGTTTTAGGGTTTGAAAATTTCTCGATTCTTACAGGGAACCCCCTAAGAGGTTTAGAGGATAGGACTAGAGACGCCAAGGCGATCATGGATAGGATCGTCACGAAACAACAATATAAACTTAGTCAGGGCCAGGGACTGCGAGGCCAGGATAGACCCTACGGACAGGGTCAATAGGGTTGTCGTCAAGACCTCTGCATCAAGGGGACATGTTATACTTACGGAGAGATATGCTACTCACTTCGAATATGCCCTAGGTAAAAATAGGCCAATAAGGGCCACCAACAATTGGGGTAGCAAGAGGCTCTTCCAGTCCCACCGTAGTATCAGACACTATCGCCACCGCTAGTATACCCTACATTACCTCCACTAAGATATCTGGCATAAGGACACCCGCAGTTGCATTATGGGTGTGAATTCAAAGTCTATCCGAAGAATCATCCAGGACAGATAGGCGATCGAGAGTATGTTATATATCTATGGTAGTTATGCATAAGTTATTTTTTACACGGGCGCGCCACACTCATTCTCTAGTTACACATTTGCATCTACATAGGGATTTTTAGATCTAGCTACGGATACGTCTTTGCATGTGGATACCCAATAGGTAGGGGTCTTGCTTTACATCAGGTTTATATAAACGTGAAAGTCGATACCGGTCGATTGTGTTTTTCTTTTAACTTATAACTTTTGGATATGTCGATGCACGATGTTATATTGAGAATATATTGGTTAGCTCATTATCATGTGGAAATCAACTGCGACGGGAAGGCAATCATGTTTTATATTCCTGTCAGGAGGTGTTTTTTAGTTACTATGCTTAGGCTCGAGGGAGGGTTTAACACACAATTGTATTACATAGATGCGAATTCATCTTAGGATGTCACCTTATCTTTAGATTCAATCTCGATTATCCAAGAGTCTGCGAACGTATTTGATGATGTATTAGGGTTACCTCCAACACGAGATATTAAATTTTGTATCGATTTGGTGTCAGCCACCATGCCCATTGTGAGGGCACAATACCGAATGGCTTCATAGAATGCGGGAGCTACAGGAGCAAATTTAATAGTTGTAGAGTTAGGGGTTCATACGGAGGTTTATGTGTCTATGGGGAGCTTCAATATTGTTTGTGAAGAAGGTAGGGAGGTTCACTCTGATTATCTTTGGATTATCGTGAGCTGAACAAGGTCACGATAAGAAATAAGTATCCCTTGTTGTATATCGATGTTTTGTTTTAACAAATTGAGGAGTGTATCATTCTTTTCCAAGATTGATTTGCTCTCGGGGTATCAATAGCTACGTATTCGGGATGAGGATGTTTTGAAGATGGCTTTTCTGGCACACTACAGATCGTATGAGTTCTGAATCATTCCATTTGGGATGACCGGCATGATAATATTGTTCTTGTATTTGATTAATCGTGTATTTTGATTATGTTTGAATCAGTTCGTCATCACGTTTATTTATGACATCTTATTGTATTCTTCTCTAAACGAGGAGCATATATAACATTTTTGGTTGATTTTACAAATGCTTTGGGAATATAAATTGTTTGTTAAGTTCTTTAACTGTGGTTTTTGGCTTCGATAGGTGAAGTTCTTGGGTCACATTGTATCTAAGGCTTGGATTTAAGTGGATCCTATAAAGGTATGCAGTCTTAGATTGGTAACATCCCATGACACCTATAGAGGTTAGGAATTTCTTGGGTTTGGCTAATTACTATAGGAGGTTCATTCAGGGGTTCTAAAAAATTGCCGGGCACGGACTCACCTCACCCTTAAGGGAGTGTTGTTTGTTTGGAGTGCCCAATACTAGAGAGCATTTGATGAGATCAAGGATAATCTCGCCACCATGCCCATTCTTTCTTTACAACAAGGTGATATGGAATATTTGGTTTATGCGGATGCATCGCTCTAGGGGCTAGGAGGTGTGTTGATGCACGGGGAGAGGCCTATAGCTTATGTTTCCCATAAGCCTAAGCCTCATAAGGGAAACTACCCTACTTACGATTCGGAGTTGGCGACGGTAGTCTCTGCCTTTTGTATTTAGAGACACAGCCTATTGGGTGAGAGGTTCGCATTGTTTTCCAATCACAAGAGTCTCTTGTAGTTGGTCACTCAAAGGTATCTGAATATGAGACAGCGAAGATGGCTAAAGTTTATGAAGGAATCCCACTTTTTGAACCAGTACCATACATGGAAAGATAATGTGGTAGCATATGTGTTGAGTCAGAGACGTACTTCTATGTTAGAAGAACTATAGGAGGATTATGAGGAATATTTACCTGATATTTGGGCAGAATAGTGGAGTGCCACGTGGGACAAGGATCTGGCGGATGCCTTCTTGGAAGTGGTGACTGTTACACCTACCATTGTATCATGGGCGATTCAGACAAATGATTTGGACTCCTTATTTCAGGAGAAGGTGAGAGGACTTTTAAATGGAGGAGTTAACTTTGCCTCGATTGGATCATATGGAGGATTGAGATTTCAGGGATGTTTGGTGATGCAAAATGATTTATAGTTATTGAAAGTTAGTTTGTCCAAGGCGCACAATTCATGGTACATAGTACATCCCATAGGGGATAACGTATACTAGGATATGAGGAGATTATAGTGGTGGTCCAGAATAAAGAGGAATGTAGCAGAGTTTTCATTTAGGTATACCACATGGTAGCTTGTAAAGGTGGATCAATAGAGCCCGACATAGGAGTTGTAACCGTTAGAGATTCTCGACTTAAAATAGGAGAGTATCTCCATGGATTTCAACGTGGGTTTATTGAGGTCCCATAAAGGACATGATTACATTTGGGATATAGTCGAAAGATTAATGAAGGTGGCTTATTTCATTCTAGTGCGGACATATTACACCATAGAGAAGTACACCAGAGTGTTTATGTCAGAGATTGTACGGCTTCATGGGCTACCACGTGAAATTATGTCTGATAGGAACAATATATTTTCATCACAATTATGGAGGGGTTTTCAGGATGCCATGTGGGTGCGATTGAATTTGAGTACGGTGTTTCACCCTCGGTCAGATGGTCAGACTGAGCGGGTGAACCAAATTATGGAGGATATGCTTCAAGTATGTGTATTGGATCTAAAATGGAGTGGGGACGATCACTTACCACACGTGTAGTTTACTTATAATAATAGTCATCAGTAGACTATTGTTATGGAACCTTACGAGTCATTGTATGGGATATCATATCATTCTTTTATCTACTAGTTGGAGTTAAGGGAATATAATATGTTTTAACCAAACATTACTCAAGACACCTCATAAAAGGTAGCACTCATCCGAGTACGGATGAAGACGTTGCGGGATCGACATAAGAGTTATATCGATAATAGAAAGTGAAAACTTGAATTTTAGGTGGGGGATCATGTGCTATTGAGTCTCTGGAGTTGTGTGATTCGAATCCCTAGGGAAGTTGCCTCCCCTCTACGTAAGTGCCTTTATAATACTGGGTAGGGTAGGCCTAATGGAATATCGATTGAGCTTACTCGATCATCTTCATAGGGTGCATGATGTTTTTCATGTATCCATGTTGATCGGAGAGATCATACCCTATGATCAAAGGTTATACCGTTAGTTAGAGTTCAGTGGGGACACCATAGCGACGATGAGTCTTCATGGAAGAGAGAGGATGACATGCGGACGAGATATCCATAGTTATTCTACTCAGGTATAAAATTCAATTGTCGAGGACGAAATTCCTTGTTTAAGGGGGATGGATGTAATACCTCGTATTTTTGTGCATAAAATTAAATTGTGAAATTATTATATTTTTTTGCCATGACATGTGACGTCATTGTTTATATTTTGCATGTGTAATTTTTGTATATAATTCAAAATTGAAATCACACTTAACGCAAGATAAGTCATTAATCGAATATTTATAAGTGACTGTACATTATGGGCAACTACGCAATGGTCAGGGTTTCGGTATCGAGGGTTTCCTTGTTTGGATTATCCCATCGGTGTCGGATTTCACTGATTATGAAGTAGTTTCTTATTATACCGTGTTACGCAAAATTAATAAATAATTAAATAATTTTTATTTGGACTCGTACCGGATAAAATACTTGTTTATTCGATATTATATTTTGGATTCTCTTTTGGGATATTTTTATGGTCAGTTCATGACTTAAAATAACGGGTTTTAAGTCCTATGAGTTGTTATATGACTTGGGTGGTGTTTTGGGCCATTTGGATGTGTATTTGGGATCATTGGGTTAAGGCCCATATGGGTCTAAGCCTAATTTTGTAATTACTACACTTAGGAGGTCATTAGGTTAAACCACTTTCATAGTAACAACTTAAGAGAAGATGCCTGTGGCTTAGAGAAAAGAGGCATCTTGGATAGAAGAGGAAATTGAGGATTAGATCTTTAAACTCATTCTACTTTGGACTAAATTTTTGTGTTATATTATATCAATTAATTTGAATCTAAACCTAATAATTTTACAATATGATTTGAGTATTCAATTAGTTAAATACACAATTAACTTAATTACATCATTTAAACTAATACCCACGTTAATTTTATTTTTTATTTTGAGTAGAGATCATTAGGAATCTAAGATAGTATCGATTTGTATTGTTAGAATCATGTTATATACCTTGAATCAATCAAAAGCCCCCTAGTTAATTTGTAAATCGATTATAAATTTGATATTGTAACACCCCGTATTTTTGGTACATTTAAATTTAATTAATTCGGAGATTTTAAATTACTTAGTGTGTGTAATTTGATGAATTAATTAGAACAGAATAATATATAAATATTAATCAGGGATTGAATGGTTAATATTTAGGGAAAACTTATTTACTAAATGAATAGTAATAATGTAATTACGTCGTCTCGAGTATTAGTGACGAGGATGTACTTATCACATTCGGAAGTCGGTATAGACTACATTGGGTGGGGGATAAGTATTTTTAGAAATTAACTCGGATGCAAATTCTGAGGGTACGGTTGAGTCCGGATGGGCCGAGATAGTCGGAAAAGTGTACCCGGGGGTAGTAAACGGGTCACGGGACGTTTTTAGACATAGTCGGGCCCACTTGGGGGCATTTGGGTCACTTGGGCTTGGCCCATTAGCCAAAAAACGTGAATTGGATTTTTAAGCTAATAAAATGAAATAAGGGGGTGGCTGAACCTAATTAGAGAAAACAAAATTAAGGGTTAGGAAACCCTAACAGCAGCCAAAGCCAAATTGGGGATCAAAGTGAGCCATCTAAGATCATCTTCAACCTTGGGATTTAACTCCAATTCAGACTCTACGAACCTTAAGGCAAGTGGATAACTTGCAATAGCATTAAATCTATTTTCGATTCATATTCATGTGTAGTGATTATGTAGAAATCCGTTTTTGGGTGTTAATGGAATGAACATGGGATTTTGAAAACATAGATTCTGATTTACGAAATTCGGGGTGATGATTCTTGTAAAATCTGATAATGGTGAGTTATTGCATATCTGATAGAATGTATCTGCATATTTGGAAACGAAATTGATGATGAAATTTGGGGTATAAACGAATCTAGGGTTAATGATGAAACTTTCCCCGAATTTAGAAATTTGAGTTAATGGACAATTTATTGATGTTGTTGAATACTCTGGAGGTCCATAATGAGTTTCCTAATATGTACAAATGCTAAAAGAGACTTAATTTCTGGGTAGAAGGAAATTTGGGTTGGCAGTTTTTCGCCCATGGCTGTCCGTCTTCGCGAAGAAGACGAGTATCTGTTCGATCGATCGATCGACGCCATGAAGTCGATCGATCGACGGTCAGCAGAAACTGACAGTTCGCCCAGTTTGTTTATATAAGGAGGGAATTTATATAAATTTTGTTATGTGTTATATTATTGAGAAAAATAGTAATACATGATTTAAATCTGATTAATTGTGAGGAAATTAATTAGAAGATGGGAGTAGAAATTTGGGAGTCACGTCACATTTGGTTGAGCGACATCGGAGTATACTATTTCATTTAGTAATGGACTAATTAATTTAGAGTCGGAATTTAGACTTGGGTGAGGTTAATTTGGGCTAAGTGATCGTGTCCAATTAAATGGTGAGGACAACATCAAAAGTAACTGAAATTATTAATGTACAAATTAATTAATAATTCGAGTTGGGTAACAACCTCATAATAAAAATGGAATAGGCTTGTGTCACGGGTTTGGTGCACGGTGTAGCTAGAACATTTTTATGTATATATATATATACGGTGTGTGATAGTATATATATATAGTGTATGCCTTAATATCAGTGGTTAGATATTATTATACTTTAGTGCTATAGGGGGAGGTTACGCGCAGTGGATGAATCCCCTAGCTTGAGGAGTAGGGCGAGTAGATTCCCAGGTCATAGCGTCCGTTACAGGGGGTGAGGAGCATCTCACTTTCCGGGAAGGAATATGACCGCCTCCAATCGTATATTAAACCAAGTTAGTGAGCGATTCTAACTTGGATAACTAGGATATGTGATTATACCTAGTGTACTAGCACTTTAGGGAAATTATATCCGGGGACTACTTTTACTCGGGTGGATATTAATGTTTTATATATTCCAGTATGTGTGTGAATGCTGAAATAAATTCTAAGTATATAATTAGGTGATTATTATGTACGGGCTAAATAAATACAAGCACGAGTTGTTGTATATGTATAACGAGTGGAGTAGTTATATGAATTAAAAAGGGAAATGATTTAATTAAGTTAATGTTACTAATGACTTAAAAATCATAATCACATTATACTCAGGTTCGAGTAGGGAAGAGTGTAAGGAGACTTTTATAATTACCTAGTCATGAGATAGATAACTAGGTAAATTAAAGCGTTAGTGGTTCACATTAGAGGAGGGGCAAGGAAGTTCTCAAGAGAGTGCGACACTAACTAAAAATATGAAGAGCATGCATATTTATTATTACTGCAAGTTAATCATTTGTTAAATGTTTTCAAACGTTTTGGGTACTAACCCTTGCTATAAAAACTTTTTAAAAACCTTTTAGGTGTCCAGCCACAGGGACGCCAGACTTGACTCAATTCCAGGAAACTCGTTGCTGCAGCACATGTGGATGTTGCGGGACCTTTGATAGACGTTTCTTTATTTCATCCGTAATGTAGAGACTCATTATTGTTTATTCGAGCATGTCGCTCACTTCCCATTTATTTATTCCTTAGACTTGTTGGGATTTTTTTTTTTATTCTTGTCTGTATGGATTTTCATTTGGACCGATGGTTTATTCGGTTAATTAATTCTTACTTGTGGTATGATTAGTTAAATTATCTGTGATGGTTATATGGTTTTATTTTCCGTATGGGTTTTAGTTTAATTAATGAAAGATAAAATTGGCACCAGTCTATTTTTCTCACTTAGGTGGTTAGTAATTTAATAAGACGACAGTGATGCTAAGAATGGACCAAATGAGAAACCTGTTCTAACTTGATTTAGGACTGATCACCCGGGATTAATTAGGCGGGGTGTCACAGATGGTATCAGAGCATCAGGTTCTAGTGTCCTTAGGATCTGTACGGCTTTCTACGTTTCAGCGTAGCGTTCGGTTGTTATAGAGCCCTATTATTAGGACTGTTGATTATATCTTCCGGTTGTGAGAGATCGTATTTCTGCTATTAGTTTTGTATAAATTGTGTACTTATACAATTCAATCTATTTCAGATGTCACCGAAGAGACAGAGTGCGGAGAGGGCTGAGGCCAGGGATGAGGTGAGGGAAGCTCACCAGGAGCCACAGATACCACCACCCCCACCCGAGTTGATTTCTACTACTCAAGTGGCAGTGATAGTGGCCCAGGCAGTCGAGACAGCGATGCAAGCTATGGCAGCTCATTTTCCACAGCCCCAGGCACCGCCTCCAATGGCTCCAACAGTTCAGGCTCCAGTGGGGCCACCGTCTTGGCAGCAAGTTAGGGAGACCTTTCAGAAGGGTCACCCACCTGAGTTTCAGGGGAGCATCGATGTGGTGGAGGCTTGTGAATGCAAGAAGTATATTCAGCGCCATCTGCGCATGCTGGAGTGTGCCGATGTGCAGAGGCAGAAGCTTGCTTCCTTTCGTCTGTCGGAGGCAGCCTTACAATGGTGGGAGTCAATGACCACCACTGAAGAGCGAGATTTCATGGCGGTACCCGAATCCGGGGTGCGGTTCGACCGTAACCACGCTCCACCAGCGGTAGAGGCGGAGATGCGAAGGAAGTTCAGTGAGTTAATACAGGGTGACCGGTCAGTGGCAGATTATGAGCAAGAGTTCACCCGTTTGGCAAGCTTTGTACCAAATGAGGTGAGTAGTGAGGAGTGGAAGAGGTCAAGGTTCATGAATGGCTTAGCCTGGAGGATCAGGCAACATTTGATTGGGAATTCAACGTTAATGACCTATGCAGATGTCGTTAATGCCGCCCTCGTACTTTGTCGGGATCATCGTGCCCATACGAAGGGGATTAAGAGAGCAGGTGAATCGAGCCAGCAGGGCAAGGCAGTTACGGGTGGTTGCACTAGTATTACTCAGCCACAATTCTTTCAGCAAGGGAATCAGGCAAAGAGATTTAAGCCTGGTGGGTTCCAACCGGGAGGACAGGGGTCCAGGCAGAAGCAGCCAGACCCTAAACAGCAGCAGCAGGTTTCACAAGGCCGTCAGGGCCAAGGGAACAATCGGGGAGTCCAGCAGGGCCAGACACGTCAGGGCCAACGACAGGGAGGCGAGCAGAAGCTCTGTTTTGTCTGTCGCCAGCCAGGACACTTCAAGAGGGAGTGCCCGCAGAGGGACAGAAGCCGTCAACAGGGTGCCCATCAGGGGCAACAGGGGCAGATACCACCGGTCGCACCAACTCCACTCGCCCCAAAGCATCAATGGCAGATACACTACGGGCGTGTGTATAATGTCCGGAATGTTCCCAATCCTCCGGCACAGCAGGCGCCGCCAGCAGTTGAGGGTATGTTTTCATTCATGTCATGTATGTAGCATAATTTTAACATGGGAGCATTCATTCATTATATTAAATTTTGCTAAACGGGCTAGGTTATTAGAGGCAGCGGGTAGCCTCCGTATGAGCGTAGAGTCGCCAGTAGGCAACAGGGCTTTGATTCGCTCGATTTGTCGGGGAGTGGACATTTTGATTGGAAGGCTTAGTTTTAGCAGCAAACCTCTTAGTGTTAGATATGGAGGGGAATGATGCCATCTTTGGCATGGATTGGTTGGCAGGTTACCGGGCTACGGGGGATGGTTATGAGAGGACAATCGTGTTCTCCATTCCGGGACAGGAGATGTTCCTGATAGCAATGCCACTTCCTGAGGGAGGGTCACGCACTCACTTATATTACATCAAGGGGGAAACCTCACAGGAAGTGGTAACTCCTTTAGACTTTATTACTGTGATGAGGGACTTTGAGGATGTTCCTAAGACCGCTTTCTTGTCGCGGTATGGATCGTATGAGTACAGGGTGATGCCGTTCGGGCTCACCAATGCACCAGCAGTGTTCATGGACCTCATGAACAGGGTTTTCAAGGAATATCTAGATCAGTTGGTCATCGTGTTCATTGATGACATCCTAATCTACTCGTGTACCGAGGAGGAACACGCAGAGCATCTGCGCATGGTTTTACAAACACTGAGGGATCATCAGCCCTATGCCAAATTCGGGAAGTGTGGATTCTGGCTACGGGAGGTACAGTTCCTTGGTCACGTTGTGTCAGATCAGGGTATTGCAGTGGATCCGGATAAGGGTCGGCGGTGAGGGAGTGGGGACATCCCACGACACCGACCGAGGTGCACAATTTTCTGGGTTTGGCTGGTTACTACAGGCGATTCATTAAAGGATTCTCTAAGATTGCAGGACCTTTGACAAATCTGACTCGGAAAGGGGTACCTTTCAAGTGGGATGATAGTTGTCAATTAGCGTTCGACGAGCTAAAGGACAAGTTGACATCTGCACCCGTACTGGCATTGCCAAAGGGAGGGCTAGAGTATCGGGTTTATACAGACGCATCCTTACGGGGTCTTGGAGGTGTGCTCCAGCAGGAGGAAAGGGCTATAGCTTATGCTTCTAGGAAGCTAAAGCCCCACGAGAGGAATTACCCCACTCACGACCTAGAGTTGGCAGCGGTCGTTTTTGCTTTGAGGATATGGAGGCATTATCTTCTAGGAGAGCAGTTTACACTATTCACGGATCACAAGTCACTTCAGTATCTCTTCACGCAGAAGGATCTGAATATGAGACAAAGGCGGTGGCTAGAATTCGTGAAGGACTACCAGTTTGATATCCAGTATCATTCTGGTAAGGCCAATGTAGTAGCAGACGCATTAAGCCGAAGACCGACTGGGGAGATATCAGAGGTATGGAAAGCGAAGTGGAGAGAGCTTCAATATGAGGACGACGTAGCAAAGGCTTGCATGTCGGCTTTGTCCATCACACCCGAGATCATCATGCGGGTTGTGAAAGCTCAGGCAGAGGATCAGAATTGCCGGGATAGGGTGGGCCAGTTGTTAGCTGAGGGAGCGGAAGGTTACTCGATTAGCTCAGAAGGAGGCCTACGTTTTAATGGGAGGTTAATGGTGCCAGAGGATGAGGATTTAAAGAACGCCGTTATGACAGAATCCCATGGTTCAAAATTTGCGGTACATCCCGGTGGGGATAAAATGTACCAAGATATGAGGAGGCAGTATTGGTGGGCAGGGATGAAACGGGACATAGCGGAGTTTGTTTCGAAATGTGCCACGTGTCAGCTTGTGAAAGTTGACCACCAGAGACCATCAGGGATGTTGCAGCCGTTAGACATTCCCGTGTGGAAGTGGGAGAGCATCTCCATGGACTTCATCACAGGGTTGCCGGTATCGCAGAAGGGTCACGACTCCATATGGGTTGTTGTGGATCGGTTGACCAAGGTAGCCCACTTTTTTCCGGTACGCACAGACTTTGAGACGATGCGTTATGCACAGCTATTCATAGCAGAGATTGTTAAGCTGCATGGAGTGCCGATAAATATTGTATCCGACAGAGACAAAATCTTTGTTGCCCACTTTTGGCAGAGCTTTCAGGAGGCAATGGGCACGGAGTTGCGCTTGAGTACAGCGTATCACCCACAGACTGACGGACAGACTGAGAGAGTTAATCAGATGCTGGAAGACATGCTCAGAATGTGCATTTTGGACTTCGGGGGAGGATGGGAGAAATATCTTCCTTTGGTAGAGTTTGCGTATAACAACTCTTACCAATTCACGATTGGCATGGCACCGTTTGAGACACTGTACGGGAGACCTTGTCGTTCACCCGCTTGTTGGTTAGAGGTGGGGGACAACAAACTCTTGGGGCCGGATATTGTCCAGGAGACATCTGCCAAGATAGAGCTGATTCGAGGAAGAATTCGAATAGCTCAGGACAGGCAGAAGAGTTATGCTGATGCTTCTCGAAGACATGTGGAGCTAGAAGTTGGGGACCAGGTTTTAGTCCGGGTATCCCCTATGAAAGGGGTGATGAGGTTCGGAAAGAAGGGTAAGTTAGCACCGCGATACGTAGGACCTTTCCCTATTATTGAGAGGGTGGGACCGGTGGCGTATAAGCTGGGATTACCAGAACATCTTCAGCGGATACACGATGTATTCCATGTGGCATCGCTGAAGAAATATCGAAGGAGCGAGAGAACCTTTTGGCATATTCCGCTCGAGGAGATCGACTTACAGCCAGACATCTCGTATGAGGAGAGGCCGGTAGCTATTCTGGATCATAGTGAGCGGAAATTACGATCCAAGGTCGTTCCATTGGTTAGAGTACAGTGGGGTCATCACAATGTTGACGAGTCTACCTGGGAGCGAGAGGAGGATATGCGGGAACAATATCCAGAACTTTTCAACACAGGTACGATCTAATTTCGGGGACGAAATTCCTTTATAAGGGGGGGAGTATGTAACACCCCGTATTTTTGGTACATTTAAATTTAATTAATTCGGAGATTTTAAATTACTTAGTGTGTGTAATTTGATGAATTAATTAGAACAGAATAATATATAAATATTAATCAGGGATTGAATGGTTAATATTTAGGGAAAACTTATTTACTAAATGAATAGTAATAATGTAATTACGTCGTCTCGAGTATTAGTGACGAGGATGTACTTATCACATTCGGAAGTCGGTATAGACTACATTGGGTGGGGGATAAGTATTTTTAGAAATTAACTCGGATGCAAATTCTGAGGGTACGGTTGAGTCCGGATGGGCCGAGATAGTCGGAAAAGTGTACCCGGGGGTAGTAAACGGGTCACGGGACGTTTTTAGACATAGCCGGGCCCACTTGGGAGCATTTGGGTCACTTGGGCTTGGCCCATTAGCCAAAAAACGTGAATTGGATTTTTAAGCTAATAAAATGAAATAAGGGGGTGGCTGAACCTAATTAGAGAAAACAAAATTAAGGGTTAGGAAACCTAACAGCAGCCAAAGCCAAATTGGGGATCAAAGTGAGCCATCTAAGATCATCTTCAACCTTGGGATTTAGCTCCAATTCAGACTCTACGAACCTTAAGGCAAGTGGATAACTTGCAATAGCATTAAATCTGTTTTCGATTCATATTCATGTGTAGTGATTATGTAGAAATCCGTTTTTGGGTGTTAATGGAATGAACATGGGATTTTGAAAACATAGATTCTGATTTACGAAATTCGGGGTGATGATTCTTGTAAAATCTGATAATGGTGAGTTATTGCATATCTGATAGAATGTATCTGCATATTTGGAAACGAAATTGATGATGAAATTTGGGGTATAAACGAATCTAGGGTTAATGATGAAACTTTACCCGAATTTAGAAATTTGAGTTAATGGACAATTTATTGATGTTGTTGAATACTCTGGAGGTCCTTAATGAGTTTCCTAATATGTACAAATGCTAAAAGAGACTTAATTTCTGGGTAGAAGGAAATTTGGGTTGGCAGTTTTTCGCCCATGGCTGTCCGTCTTCGCGAAGAAGACGAGTATCTGTTCGATCGATCGATCGACGCCATGAAGTCGATCGATCGACGGTCAGCAGAAACTGACAGTTCGCCCAGTTTGTTTATATAAGGAGGGAATTTATATAAATTTTGTTATGTGTTATATTATTGAGAAAAATAGTAATACATGATTTAAATCTGATTAATTGTGAGGAAATTAATTAGAAGATGGGAGTAGAAATTTGGGAGTCACGTCACATTTGGTTGAGCGACATCGGAGTATACTATTTCATTTAGTAATGGACTAATTAATTTAGAGTCGGAATTTAGACTTGGGTGAGGTTAATTTGGGCTAAGTGATCGTGTCCAATTAAATGGTGAGGGCAACATCAAAAGTAACTGAAATTATTAATGTACAAATTAATTAATAATTCGAGGTGGGTAACAACCTCATAATAAAAATGGAATAGGCTTGTGTCACGGGTTTGGTGCACGGTGTAGCTGGAACATTTTTATGTATATATATATATACGGTGTGTGATAGTATATATATATAGTGTATGCCTTAATATCAGTGGTTAGATATTATTATACTTTAGTGCTATAGGGGGAGGTTACGCGCAGTGGATGAATCCCCTAGCTTGAGGAGTAGGGCGAGTAGATTCCCAGGTCATAGCGTCCGTTACAGGGGGTGAGGAGCATCTCACTTTCCGGGAAGGAATATGACCGCCTCCAATCGTATATTAAACCAAGTTAGTGAGCGATTCTAACTTGGATAACTAGGATATGTGATTATACCTAGTGTACTAGCACTTTAGGGAAATTATATCCGGGGAGTACTTTTACTCGGGTGGATATTAATGTTTTATATATTCCAGTATGTGTGTGAATGCTGAAATAAATTCTAAGTATATAATTAGGTGATTATTATGTACGGGCTAAATAAATACAAGCACGAGTTGTTGTATATGTATAACGAGTGGAGTAGTTATATGAATTAAAAAGGGAAATGATTTAATTAAGTTAATGTTACTAATGACTTAAAAATCATAATCACATTATACTCAGGTTCGAGTAGGGAAGAGTGTAAGGAGACTTTTATAATTACCTAGTCATGAGATAGATAACTAGGTAAATTAAAGCGTTAGTGGTTCACATTAGAGGAGGGGCAAGGAAGTTCTCAAGAGAGTGCGACACTAACTAAAAATATGAAGAGCATGCATATTTATTATTACTGCAAGTTAATCATTTGTTAAATGTTTTCAAACGTTTTGGGTACTAACCCTTGCTATAAAAACTTTTTAAAAACCTTTTAGGTGTCCAGCCACAGGGACGCCAGACTTGACTCAATTCCAGGAAACTCGTTGCTGCAGCACATGTGGATGTTGCGGGACCTTTGATAGACGTTTCTTTATTTCATCCGTAATGTAGAGACTCATTATTGTTTATTCGAGCATGTCGCTCACTTCCCATTTATTTATTCCTTAGACTTGTTGGGATTTTTTTTTTTATTCTTGTCTGTATGGATTTTCATTTGGACCGATGGTTTATTCGGTTAATTAATTCTTACTTGTGGTATGATTAGTTAAATTATCTGTGATGGTTATATGGTTTTATTTTCCGTATGGGTTTTAGTTTAATTAATGAAAGATAAAATTGGCACCAGTCTATTTTTCTCACTTAGGTGGTTAGTAATTTAATAAGACGACAGTGATGCTAAGAATGGACCAAATGAGAAACCTGTTCTAACTTGATTTAGGACTGATCACCCGAGATTAATTAGGCGGGGTGTCACAGATATCAATGGAGGAAATTTTAAATCTAGGGTTCTTAACCCTTAAATTTGAAATATATCTCTAAATCCCTATTAAACCATCTAAAGCATGTAAGGATATTATACAATTGGGTTTAATGAGGTTTTTAGGTGATTTTAGGGAATATGGGGGGTGGTATGACCTTAGTATTGGTTGTTAACGACGGGTTTAGGGATTGATTTTGTAACAGAGTGGTGTATGGTTGAAGAAGTCTGAAATTCTAGAAATTTATGTTTTAGGAACCATGCGCAAAGGTCATGTTTAGTCCGTGCGAACGGTAAATAACCCTGTACGAATGACAACTGTGCGTACGACTAGGTTTTAGCCCTGTGCGTGCGGACGGGGACAAATCAGTAGTTTTCACTGGATTTTTAAAGGCAATGCTCAGAGAGGGGGGGGGGGTTCATATGATAAGTCTTAGACTATTGGAAGCTATTAATCTGGGATCATTAGTTATATCTACGCAAATATCTAGATTTCCGTGTTAATTAAAATTATTTGATATGAGCATACAAGTAGGGATAGGACTCCTTCTGTGATTATGATTGCTATTTTGGTGTACTTATGTGCTAGATACCATACTTGTGTGGTCGGGGATACGTACTAGAGGATATCAGTATAGAGCGTGTACGACCCTAGTGATATAGATGGGCTTTAACATTTTTATTTTTACCCCGAACACTACGTGCTGAAAGTACCCGTTGAATCTCGAGGGGATTAATGTGAGGATCCTCACATATAGCTTGGGGCATGGGTCCATATGATTAGTGTGAAGGCATAATGATTATCCTGCGTTCATATTTTTAGGTTATAGGTGTGGGACGACCTATAACTCTACCTAGTACAAGCGAGTGATCCCCGAAGGCAATGGGGATAAGCCTTAGATATGTTCGGGCTCGAGTATAGCCCATTTAATATGTACGTGATTGGGAATGTACTTATGTGGATGCTAGATGTAGAGATTATCTTTATTTATATATTCATATATTCGAGATGTATAGACTGGCATGATGATGGAACCTTTTACTATATTCGATTGAGAATAATAATAATTAATCACAGGGTTCACTTGGGTTTGGGATTAGACACAAGTTATATTAAAGGTTGTTTAGGTTGTGTTAACTTAAAAAAAAAAAACTAAAAGACAAGAGGAAGATGCGTGGTTTTATTGTTTCCCAAACTGGGTTATATTCTTAGTCTTCGCAAATGTGTTGTTAAATTATCTTTTTAGGACCATTGCCACCAGTGAAACCTCATCCCTAATTCTATCGTACACTACTTCAGTTGCTACTCATATAAGATATAGGTGTCGAGCCTACGTGCTCACTATTTTAATCCTATTTACTTTTTAGTCGAGTCGGATATTTTGTTGCAATTTACTCTTCTTGTGTTGGATTTTTTTTACTCTTAATTGTTATGATATCAGAGGTTTACTTTGGTTTATTAGTATTGTTGTATTCGGTTATTTAGTTTCCCATGTTAGTTATTTTGTGTCATGCTTAGAATGATATCTAGTTGTTCAGACCCATGTATTATTTATTTTTAGACCTCAAGAACCTAGATATACATTATACGGGGTGTTAAGGATCTTAAATCAATATTTGAAAAGAAATATGCGTCCTCCAATAGATAAAATAGATCTTGTATTCTCGGTAGAGGGTACTTGTTCTTCACCATCATCTTATTTTGCTCGCGATAATCAATACATAACTTAAAATAACCGTCATTCTTCTTCATGAAAAAATAAGCACACCCCAAGGTGAAGTGATACGATGAATAAAACCCTATTCAAACGACCGCTTAATCTGATCTCTAAGCTCCTTCATCTCCATAGAGGCCAAATTGTACGGTTTTCTAACTATAAGATTCGTTCATGATATTATAACTATAAAAAAAACAAATATATGTACTTGGCGGTAAACATTGAATCTCATAAAAAACATCGAACAACTCCTGAACTATAAGGATAATATCTAAAGAGAGAGTGGTTCCCCCTAGACTCCTCATTAATAAAATATAAGTGGGTAGTAGGTACACTCTCTGACCTAGGCATATTAGCCAAATAAATCTCCTGAACCTGGTATAGAGAACCTAATATCTCCACGTACATAATCTATTTGTTCCCTGTAAGTACATAACCAGTCCATCCCCAATATGGCATAATACGAACGGGTGTCTAAAACTAATAAATTAACCATGAACCTTAGCCTACCAATATCAATACATATCCCATCACAAGACTCAGTAATAAGAGTGGATACACCTAGAGGAGTAACTCTAGATAATACTCTAGTACACTGATTCAGAATCATTCCCAAAACCACCAAGAAATGTTGTGTAATAAATGAATGTGTTCCCTCCGTGTCAGAAAAAAACCTAGTTAATGAATAATGAACAAAAAATGTACCATAAACTACTTAAACTTGCATTAACTCCTCCCAAATACCCATTTGATAAGTACTAACATACTCTAACTAGTTCTGAGGTGATGAGGATTGCAGTTTCGAAAGTGCTGCTAGTGTCTGTTACCTCGAGGATGAAAGTGTCGATAATATCTGCTTCCTCTACTGTTACGGGTAATTGGGCCTAAATCCTTACTGCCCCTAGCCCCGCCTATACTATCCCTATTGGCCCTGCCCTTATTTGCCCCAACTTAAGAACTATTTCTTCATGTGGCATGTGAGGCCACACCTGAAATAAAATCTCGAAAATGTACCCTGGGGGATCTCCTATTCTCTCACTTACTGCTGCTTCCCATGTCCCATCTATTGGGTCTATACTTATTGGGACATAATATCGTGTATAGACTTTGGCCTTGATATCCCTTCTGATCTCCGCTGGATCCTCCATCTACCTTATTCCCACTTTCTTGACCCTCTTTCTCAATATTCTTCACATGCTTTGTGTGGTCATGACCGAGCATAAGTCCAACGACCACTCTATGTGCATACATAGTATACGTCGACTTCACTATCAAAATATGACGTAAAGGGCAAAAAAGCGCTTTATCAAAACACACAATCCTTTTCTTCTCTGTGTCAACCTCAACGAGATAGATAAGTGACAAATTGAAGAATTCTTTATCATAATCTATGGTGATACAAGTCCCCTTCTGGAGTAGAAGAAACTTTGTCTTCTTTTGTGATCGGATAGAATCGAGGAAGTACTTATCGTTGAACGCCATCATAAATTCTGCACAAGTCAACTGACCTCTCTGTGCGACTAGAGTCACACTCTCCTACCACTAGAGAGCATTTCCTATCAAATGGAAAGTGGCAAGACCGAAACTCATTGGCCAGACCCACATTAAAGACTATAAAAAATTGGCCTAAAAGAAATTCTTTTTCTATTTTAACAAAAATGGTTTAAAATACATTACTTTCAAGGAGTTTTAAAGTGTAATGGTTTGACCGATTTCTTTAAATAGCAAAAAAAAAATCATTTTGACTGTATTTTTTTAAGACTTTTCTGAAATATTTAAAAACTATATAAAAAATAAGCTCCTTACTGGAGCCTCCTAGAGAGAGAGAGGGAGAGAGAGAGAGAGAGCAAAGCTCCAATACATCATGTTTCCTACATCACTCATATATCTTACCTAGTTCTAGGCCCCAATTTTTTTTTTTAATTTTTTTATTTTATCCATGGAGTTAACCTTCCAATCATCACATGTTGAAAAAATTAGGTCAAAATACAATTTTTAGATACTTTTTCAAAATCCAACAAAAAATAGTTAAAAATACCTTATTTATATGGGTCTACGCTAGTAGGATTTAGTGAATATTTTGAAAATAGGTAGAAATTGTATTTGATCTAATTTTTTAAACATGTATTGATTGAGAGGTTAATTTCGAGTGAAAAATAAAAAAATTGGAAAAAAAATCTCTTAGGACATAAAACTAGATGTGATGTAGGAGAGTCTGTGTGTGTGTGTGTGTGTATATATATATATATATATCACTGTTTAAAAAGGCGCACCTAGGCTTGAGGCTTGGAAAAAACGTCCGCCTTAAGCCTTTTATGCCTTATTTTTGGTAAAAGGCTTAAGGCGTATTTTTTTTAAAACAAAAACGCATTAGTTCGATATCACCTTTTAAAGACTTTTTTTTTTTTAAAACGGACCAATATCTCATTCAAAACAATCAAAAGACAAATGGTATCTCAAACCTCTCTCCCTCTCGTTCCAAAAAATACGGGGTTTTTTTCTTAGTATTTAAAAGAAATAGTATTTTAGTTTGCATATATTCAGACATAATTTAAGGTATGTATCATTTGAGAATTTTTAATAGCCTTGTTATAGTTAAAAATATTAAAATATATTAAAAAATACCTAAACGCATTTTCACGCCTTTTTGCGCATAAGCCCTGTCTAGGGTTCTAAGACTTAAGGTTTGGCCTCGCTGCCTAGGTCCCCCCCCCTCCCCCCCCCCCCCCCCCCCCCCCTGCGATTTTTAGGACTTTGATATATATTACAAGATGTTAGCGCATCGAGCGAGCTCCAAAAATATTATTAATAAATATTATAAGTTGTAATAAATAACAAAAATCTAAAGTTCAAAGTGTTGGAGAGCCAACTTTCTCTAGTTATCACTAATGCTCATTCTGTGTACCATGATTTTTATCGTGGAAGTTGCTATCTTATTTGTTATGTTAATATTTAATAAATATTGGTCCTGTTGATATCTATTATCAATTAAATAAAAATTGGTACTGAAGTCATGCATTAAATGTTATACTTAATATGAATAAATGAGAAATTGTTGCTTTTTTATGAGATTAGAGTTTCTATAAAACTACCAATTATGTATTTTAAATTTTGTAATTGTAGCTTTATCGTATTGGTTAAATTTTTTTAGCATTTTTTTAAAATTTTATATATACAACGAGATTCTCCAACATACCTTCTAACAACATATTTACGAACATACAAATTTTTAAAAATAGTAAAAATATATATTTTTCAATCAAATTTAGTATACCTGAACCCCATAATGAGGAGATCATAGCCAATGTGTATAAAATTTGAGATGTCTTGCCTATGACGACCACCCACTCGAATTATATGACCACCGAGAACGAAACAACAACCAAAACGATAAACAATAATACTAGGGAAATTTATTTTTTAGACCATTTTTCTGAACTCAGTGATGTGTCAATCACACATTTGGTTTCGTTTGTAATGAACTCCATGTGAATTACAAACATCATCCACTGTGTACTTAACACATCACCTGATTAAATTTTTTTTAGAGAATTAAAGTAAAGGTCATGTTCCTTCTTATATTTTGATTTTTAGGACAATATTTTTTAAGTTTATAAATCTAGTCCCTGTAGTACAATAGCATTTATAAATCTAGTCCTGTGGTACAATAGCCTTTATTTTTTGGTCCGCGCCAGCGGCACTATTTTTCACCATTTTTCATGCTATTTTTAGTATAGGGACTAAACTTATAAAATTATATGGAGTGTCCTATTTTTATACACTTTGAGCATTACGGGGACATTTTTTCAAAACCCCCAAATTTTTTTTCTAAACAATGGGTCTTCCCAACATTATTTGAAGAAAAAATCCACCACTACTAGTAGAACCTTTTAAACGTGTTATATGGCCAAAGGTACAGACTGGCTGTAGCCTCTTGCAACAAGCAGCCCAGGATAGGGAGGACCACAATGTGGCACCAGGTTAAAATTATGTTCTCGGATCACCACACAAGGATAACTAAGTGATTTAGTGAGAGAAAACAGAAAAGTTATATTTGAATGTGACTACTCTCTAGTATCTTCTCTTGCGAAACGTATTCATAATTCCAACATGCCTTACAAAAGGAAAATGTTAGACACATTTAATACTGGTTTAGTATCGATACTGTTTTATTTATTTATAATATAGTGTGGGTTTCGTTAAAAAATGCTGTAAGTCTCACCAATATATAATCAAATAAAACACATTTAATATTAAATCGATACTTGGACCCGATAAGAATATCATTACTCTTTACAAAAATGTGTTGCCAGCTCCAATGTGTTATTGCATCGGGTGGTACCATCAAAATTATGTTTAAAAATATTGTGCAGTAAGAATGCCTTTTTTTACATATCCCCATGTAATAATATCTTATTTAGATTTAACACCTCTAATATAAAAAAAATTAGTCCAAACTTCTTAAATATGAAAGGCATGAACTTTTGCCCAAAAAAAATCCTGGAATGTGTATTTTGATTTTGCCTATGTATTTTTTGGCAAAAATAATATCTTCTTCCCCAAATCAAACACCAATCCTACTACACCTAACATAAAATATTACATCATCTTTTTTTTTTTTTAACAATTATCCAGTTTTGAATAATGATCAGACTCGAATAGCGAAAATTTTGGCTTACCAGTGAATTTTGTGATCTCTTCCCCTCACTATCTATTTTTCTTTTAATATGTTACACATCAGGTTGCTCAACCCTGAAGAAACATTTTATTATATCCAAACCAAACTGGACACTCATCCTCACTATCCACAAGATAATGACGCCACTGATATCATTAATTTTGAAACAGATTATATTTTTTCCAATATACATGAAGATAACATTGTTCATATATATATACATATTATTTTTCCAAATACACCCCCCCCGGGCGACCTCACCTCACCTCACCTCACCCCACCTCTCTCTCTCTCTCTCAAACTTTCACCAGAACCACCCTTCAACAGTTAGTCAAAATCAAAATTGAAATACAATGCCTCCCACCACCGACGCACCACCCCAACCAACGTAGCCCTCCCGAATCCCAACAATACGGCGATGGAGACACCAAATCGGTGTCCATTCGAATCAGATTTACAGTTCTATCAAATCTTATTCATAATGAAGGCAATGAATAATTTCATTTTTTTTTACTTTGTGGAGAATGGTATCCTATGGAGTGCGAGTCATTTGTGAGAATGAATGATTTTCTAACGGAGCTACATCGATCTATATTCATATTTACTTAAAATAATTTTTATTTATTCTTTGGGACCAATAGTTCTCATTATTTTGGACTTGAGTCCATTAATTTTTGTATTATTTGGTTAAGGTTTAAAACAAACAGAAACCGCCAATTAATTTGATTCATTTTTTCAATTAAAAAGACTGTATTACTCTCGAATATATTAATATACATTCACTGTATATATCTAATAGTAAAAATACGTTGTAATCTAAATTTATTTTAATACAGAGACACACACACACATATATATATATATATATATATATATATATATATACAAACAAAATAAAATACATTAATATTTGAACAACACTTTTTACTTAAAAAACAGTGTTATTTTAAAGCCAATTTTTCCTGTTATTTGAACAGTTTTTTAATTAAAAAAATTATTTTTGTATCAAAAACAGTTTTAAAACAGTTTTTAACGTTTTATTTATAAAAAAGGTTTTATACTTAAAGAAAAACGAAAAAAATGTTTTGTAATAAAACTGTATTTATATATAGAAGTAATTTCATTTTAAAACAGTTTTTTGCAAATAAGTTTTTTTATAATAACAGTTTTTTCTTGTAAAATATAAGTTTTTTAACATAAATAAAGTTCTTAAAAAAACAGTTTCTAAACGTTTTTATTTAGAGGAAAAGTTTAAAAACAGTTTCCATTTAAAAAAAATTTTATTTAAAAAAAAGTTTTTAACATTTTCTGAAAATAGTTTCTAAATAAATAAATTCTTATTTACAAAAAAAATATTAACCATAAAATTTTCTCTATGTAAAGTGTTTTTTTTTTTAAATAACTTATGTTTTTTGTATTAAATAGTGTACCTTTTAAAAAAATTCTGTTTTGTATTTTTCAAAAACACAGTTAAAAAAATGAATTAATTTTTTTTCCCTACAATAAAATTTATGCTATTTATTAGAAAAAATACATTATTTAAAGAGACTTTTTAATACATATAAAAAATCGACAAAAAACTGATTTTAACTGTTTTATTTTTAAAATAGTTATTTTTTATAGAAAACAATTAAAAACTATTTTTTGAAATGAAAACAATTTTTTCTATAAATAAAAACACTTTTTTCTATAAATAAAAAAGGGCATATAAGAAATAGTCCCTTAAATATTTTTAAATACACGTTTAGTCCAAGCTTTTTTATTTTGTTCGAAAAAGTCTCTCGCCACATAAAAACACTCAAAACAGCTAGCACGAACCTTTAAAAATAAGAGAATATTGGTTAAATGGTGTTTGAGAGACTTTTTAAAACAAAATAAAAAAGTTTGGACGAAATGTGTATTAAAAAAATATTGGAGGGACTTTTTGTAATTGATCCAAATAAAAACTATTTTTTTGTATAATTAAAAACGTTAAATTTTTTTTTTAAATTGCTTTTAATTCGAAAACAGTTTATAATAAAAACTTCAAAAATAACAAAAAAAAAGTTTTATAAACAAAAGTTTTATAATAAAATTGTTTTCTAACTAAAAGTGTTGTTTAAATATTAATGTATTTTATTCTCTCTCTCTCTCTCTCTCTCTCTCTATATATATATATATATATATATATATATATATATATATATATATATATATATATATGTATGAGTGCAGAAAAATTTGCAATAAAATAATCCACAAAAACAATCACAAATGGCAGAATGTAAAAGGAATCACACACAACAACGATGTGCGTGGTTCGGCAACTTGTCTACATCCACTGAGAGGTTACTCGTTCTTATTAAGTGTCTCTCAAAGTTACAAGTTTTTCATCACTCTGGCCCAGATCAAGTTGTACAATATATATATGTTGTTACAGAGATCGAGTTACTTAAGGAACTCCATGATAGGGTGCAGATTGGCCATAAGGTGCTTGAATATCTCATTTGAGATTCTTGGCACCTGATTTTACCAAATCTGTGAGTATCCTTCTGTAACTCCCCGTAGTTCTGAGTATTTATGATTTAATTAATTCGGATATTTTTAAATCACCGGTGTGCCATAATTTAATTAAATTAATTATTATGTGTTAATTAAAATATTAATCGGGAGAGATAATGGTTAACATCTATGGAATAAAATTACTAACTAAATAGTAAATAATTATTTTACGTCATAGCGAGTGATATTGACGTGATTGTGTTATATCTCAACCGCGAGTCGCGTGTAGAGTATATGGGGTCGAGATGAAAAATTTATGTAAAGTGACTCAGATAGTGATTTTGAGTGTACGATTGGTTCTGAATAGGTCGCGATAGTCAGTAAAGAGTATCCATGGATAGTAAATGGGTCCAGGAGACTTTTTAGACATGATTGGGCCCACACAGGGGTATTCGAGACATTTAGGCTTGGCCCGTTAGCCTAATTTCAGGACTTGTGATTAAATACCCAGGTCTAAGAGTTAGAGGAAGCCAAGGTTCATATTCTAAACCCTAGAAATTGAAACAAGAGTGAATTAAGAAAATATGTGAGCTTTAGCAGCCAAAATCGAAGGTGATTTGGGAGTGCTATCACCAATTCGTCTTCTACAACGTGTAATCAGACCCTAAGAACATTGAAAGGCGAGTGATTAACTTGCTTTCAATTTAATTTGTAGAAATTCATGTTCATATCGTGGTAGGTGTAGACAAATCCATTTTTGGGGAAGGTTGTCACACATAAATGAGAGTTTTGGGAATAAATTCGTAGAAAGTGGATGTGATAATTAAACCATATGAAATCTGAGAATTGAACCCTATATGATGGATATAATCTTGATAAAAGAAATCTAAGATTTATTCATAGAAAAGATGTTATCTTGAATGGTTCTTGTGAGGATTAAAGAAACCTTGGAAATTAAATTAAGAAAATTAATGAATCTGCCAAAAATTTTGGTGGCACTTCAAATGCATGTCATTTTCTGTGTAATTTGAATTAGCCGATGGGCCGTAGATGAAAAGAAAGATAAAAATTATCACCGACTAATTTTGACATAAGTGATTAGTAATTTAAAAAGTTTTCGACATTGATTCTAAGAATGAACTAAATGAGATTCCTGGTTATTTTGATAAAGGACTGATCACCTGTGGTTAAAATAAGTGGGGCGTCACACCTTCTTGAACGAAACTTCCCGTGTAGAAATTAAGTTGTGATTTGGGTCAGGCCAAATAACTTAAGTTATCCTGGTCGGCTACTCTCATGAACTTGTAAAAAATGGTCTCCTATAATTGCCCCTGAAATCTTTAGGAGAATAATTATGTGCCAATAGATTTCAACTGGGTCGGAGGCCGAAGGCCTTAAAATGTAATGAGAGTCCACGATGGCATGTTTGTAATAGCAAGACTTGCATAATTGGTAAGCTTATCTTAAAAATAAATTAAAGCGTCAAAATCTTCCTTGGAAGACGAAACTCATCATTAGAATGTTATGGTGATTAGTTGGTATATACTCAAACGTTCGTTCACTGTCTCTGGTCATTCATGCGCATACTTCCCTCTTAAGCTTCTCTTCTGGTTCAAAAATCGAAGTCCTTCTTCTATGATTTCTCAAAATTTTGTTACTATCTTTAAGTTCTAGTCTCTAACCTTTCAGTTAATTTTCTTTGTATTTGTTTGTTACTGTAGCTAGGATTTATTCTTGGTTGTTCAATTATGGCAATGCTAGATAATAAATCTGTAGAGGTGTCAGTATAACATTTCGGATTGGGTGATTATTGACTGTGCCCCTTCCTCACAATGTTCGTGATGTTGATGGGAGGCACTAGATTCACACCCTCCGGATAACTTAAGGGGGTTTAACGTTTCTCCCAACTCAGTTGTTTCTTAACTTTTTTAAGTTCTTTGCAAATTTTTGCTGCCCAATGTGTGCCCAACATGTGGAAGATAGTAAATGGAGTCCATAAAATAAATGCACTTTATAGCACAAGGTTAGATCTTGCTGAGATATATTACTGTCACATCTTCTCGAAGACGAAAGATGGTCTGTTATATTTGAAAACTAGAAAAGTAGAGTGACTTCTGGTGGTAAATCTTTCTGATTCTCACAAAGATTAGTAGGAAAATGGGTTCATTGTTAGGAACTGGCAGCTCCCTCCATCATCGGTGGGGGAAGAACACGTAGCCCTATGATTTTTGAATATGGAGAGGCCAAAATAGGTCGCTTCTTTTTTTTTCCTTTTTGCTAACTTCTTATGAATTCTTCCCATTCTTGTGGCTGATAATCCTCTTCTCTATTATTGCATCTCATGCCAAGAATCAAGAACTTGATATTAGTGAAGTTAATGTTAACGAGCTTGTGAATGCCTTGAGCATAAGGGAGAGATTTGACAATGGTGAACATCCAATGTCAGTGGACTTTATCTTGGAATACAAGAACAAAGGCACTAACTTTATTGCTTGACCAATCGATAAGTTATCACCTTTGAGGGCTCGAGAGGTAGTTCCATCTAATCCAATTGCTATTGAAGAGTAAAGTTCTGAAGAAGAAGGAAGAGGAGAACTAGAGGCAGGAGAAAAAGAAAAAATAAAAGAAGAAGAAGAAGAAGAAGAAGAATAAGAAATGAACATGTCTCATGTGGTTAAGAGGGGGAAGTTAAAGCTTCCTGATGATGATGATGACCACGCGATCTTATCTAATAGGATTCTATCTTTGAAGATATCATCCCTGCGATAGACTCTTCCACAAATAGTGGTTATGGCCCATCTGATAAGGGAAGAGAACAAGAGAAAGAGAGAGATAAGAAAAGAGAAGGGGAAGAGAAAAAAGAGAGAGAGGGAGAGAGAGAGAGAGAGAGATAGAGAGAGAAAAGAAAAAAATAGGAAAGAGAAGGAGATGGTTGAGGCTAAGAGGAAGTTAGGCCTATAATCCTCTAGGATGCCCTCTTTCCCTAGTCTCGAGGGGGATAGTGTGGGTGATTCCCCCTATTTGGCCCCTGACCTCCTAAATAGGTATATGCTCGCTCCTGATCGCGAGCGTTCTTCTAGGCTGGGGCTAGCTCAACTCGCCCTCAACACTGCACAAGAGATGTCTCTGGTAAGTCTTTCATACTTGTTTCTTTTCCTTTGATCTTTTTATTTCTGTTATGATTATCTGTAATTCTCGCTTGTTCAAAATTGCTATCTAATTTTACTACTCTTCTAGACAATCAATCTGATAGCTTAAGAAGAGATGAAGAGAGGAAGAGCTGAAGAAAGCCCTGGAAGCCGAGAATGTGGCCTTAGCCAACGCTCGCCAAGAGTGGGAGTGTGAAAATAAGGATATGTCTAAGGCCTATGAGGCTCTTAGATCTACTCAGAAGTTGAGAATTGCTGAGAAGTCCGAACTAGTATAGGCCAACAAAAAATTGACTAAAAAAGTTGCCAAGCTGGAGGGTGATCTTCCCCAAGCCATAGATGTCAACTACCTTGAGGGTTTTTATAAAGCTTATGAGGATGCAGAGCGCCAAATGGCTTTTTCTTGCAAGGTCTCTTTTTAGAAGGGATGTACTAAGGTTTCACTACACCAAAAACAACATTTTGGCACACCCTGATATTAAAAATCTGGCACAGTTTAAAACTGTGCCAGATTTTGGCACGGTTTAATAGAAATCAGGCACACTTTAAAACAGTGCCAAAATTTGGCACTTCTTTAAAGTGTGCCAAAATTGAGTACACTTGACTAAAATATAAAATACCCTAAAAAATAATTACACTTAACTTTTATTCTATGTTTAATTTTCCCTCTTCTTTCTCCTCTCTCATCTTCAATTTCCCGCCCCCCTCTAGTTCTCTCGACCAAAAGCTCATCGGCTCCGACCCCTCGTTGTGTCTGCTCTGGCATCACCCCCCCCCCCTCTCTCCATCCTGCGATAATGGAGTGATTGGTATGCTTGGATACACTAAAGCATGGTTGGATATGGGTCAGGTAAGTGGGTTGCTATTTGTATATGGGTTCGAACCGGTTTAAGGTTGTTGTCCGGGTATTGGTTCCGGTTACAGAGGTTGGTCAAGAGAGTTAGGGGGTAGGAAACGCCGACAGTTATGGAGTCCAATTTCAGTCCCCAAAACCATTTTTCTTTCTCTCTCTCGCTCACAATTTTTGTCCCGAAACCCTCAAGGTAACACTTCATATTCTCTCTATACTAGATTTCATCATTAACATTTTTTAATCGTTTTGATTAATATTTTTTGGGGGTTTTAATGGTGAGATTTTTTTATGGTTTTGATTAACATTTTTTTTTTGGGTTTCATCATTAACGATTAACATCTTCCATGATATGTTTATATGTATGTATATATTTGCGATTTCTAGGGTTTTGAAATTGAGTAGGTGAAATGGCGAGCTCGATGGAAGATGTTGTCTCTTTGGAACTGGCGGTACCTGCTCGTTGGAAGGTCTAATTATCTCTCTCTCTCTCTCTCTCTCTCTCTCTCTCTATATATATATATATATATATATATATATATATATATATATATATATATATATATATATATATATATGTGTGTGTGTGTGTGTGTGTGTGTGTGTGTGTGTGTGTGTGTGTGTATGTTGTGAAATTGGGCTAAAACTTGAATTTTGTTGAATTGTGATGATTTGTATGTGTTTAGTGTTGATTAGTTGTGGGTTTTGTTTAATTTTGTAAGTTTCTTTGTTTGTTTGTTTGTGTGTGTTTTTATGTATATATATATATATATATATATATATATATATATATATATATACACATGTTGTGAAATTGGGCTAAAATTTGGATTTTGTTGAATTATGGTGATTTGTATGTGTTTAGTGTTGATTAGTTGTGGATTTTGTTTAATTTTGTAAGTTTGTTTGTTTGTTTGTGTGTGTGTGTGTGTGTCCATATATATATATATATATATATATATATATACTTGAGGTTGTCTTTCTCTACTCTATTTCTTATTATTTTATTATATCTATAAATTGAGTCTTATCATATCAAGAGGTTGTTCAGTAACCTATTCTATAGATATTGATGTTGCATGGCTAAGTATTTATATGTTGCTGATTCAAAATGCTAAGTATTTGTTTGTAGTTTTTTTATACATGTGTTATACACCATTTATGTTTGTATAAATCTCTATACTCTATATAAATCACAGGTTGTGTTATTCACAGTCTAGGTATCTACAGAACTAATGCCAATATTTTCTTGAATACAAAAGTAAGGAAATGAGAACTCATGTCACATTATTACATTATTACCTTATTTTCAATCTTCTTATTATCTAATGCTTTCCATCTTCATTTGAATTGATCATGTCACAGGTAAAAGTAAAAGGGAACCAACCATAGGAAGAAAGTTGATGGCTACAACCATAAAAAGAAAACCATTGGTTCTGTGAGAGGAAGAATCTCACATAGTAGCAAGCACGTAACCTTATCAGTGGCTTTTAATTTACTTTCATTAGATTTGAGTATAATATTTAGTGTAACTTTGTTACTTTGTATTGTTATTGCTGCAGGTTAGATCTGCTATGCTGGACACTTAGCTTCAGGATCAGGTTGCATTTATTCAGTGTGAGCATCACACTTTAGTTTCTTGCTTTCAGTAATTCATATTAGACATGGTTTTATGAGCGAAGAACTTGTTGGTTAAAAGTCCGTTTGATTGGTGTTTGCTTCCATCCATGTTAAATGAGAAACCAAATAACTACTAGGAAGTTGAGCTAACTCATAACTATGAAGAAAAGAGATGGATTTCTAGAGACGAAAAACCAAAATCATCTTCAAATGCGAGAGAAGAGAAGGTTCCAATTCATAGTCACTGTAATGAAATTTTCCTACCTGACAGGTAGTAACATAAACATATCTTTGCCCTTCTCTTTTTTTCTTTCATCTCCCTTCTCTTTCTTGTGTTTGTCACATCAGACATATATACCGATCCACATAATATACAAGGCCTTTGATTTCACATCACTTTTGTAATGAAACTATTTGATAATGAAAAACTTTTAGCTAAATGATCACATTATATATTGAACCATTTGCCTTTCGGATATGTTCTTATATGTAATGGATATATGGATTTTTGTGAGTAGGTAGGAGATCCCAAGTTTTTTAGCACCTCCAGCTCCATCCAATCTTAATCAAGTTACTAGAGGTAACTATTATTTAGTACCCATTTATTAACCTTTTAAAATGCAATGAAATATTTCTACTCAACATTTATAGTTTGTCTTTTTCATTCTATATGTGATCATTCCTTTTAAACTTTGAAAATCACTTCATGGCTTACTTTATGAGCTTATTTAGTTAAATTGGTGGAAGGGATTTGCTGGTGGTTTGGTTTTGGAATTTGCTGTTGATATTGAGTTTATTTTAAATGTTAAAACATGTTGGATTTAATGAATAAACAAATGAAAATATGTTGATAATTTCAAACTATGTCAATTTGGCTTGAAAACCAAAATCATCCCCCAAATGACCCCGTAGGAGGCACGAACACCTTCAACAGGATCAATGCAACTTGTAGGAACTGACCGCGTAGTCCCGGGTCTCCCGGTTTTACAGTATGACGATAATTTGCAAAAATCACACTTAGACTTAAAAATAAGTCGTTAAAGGGTGAAAACCCAAACCAGCCCCCAAACGACCCCGTAGGAGGCACGGACACCTCGCACGGGCCCAATGTAACTTGTAGGAACTGACCGCGTAGTCCCGAGTCTACCGGTTTGAGAGTATGACGATAATTTGCAAAAATCACACTTAGACTTAAAACACAAGCTGTTAAAGGGTGAAAACTCAAACCATCCCCCAAACGACCATGTAGGAGGCACGAACACCTCGTACGGGACCAATGTAACTTGTAAGAACTGACCGCGTAGTCCCGAGTCTCCCGGTTTGAGAGTATGACGATAATTTGCAAAAATCACACTTAGACTTAAAAACAAGCCGTTAAAGGGTGAAAAGCCAAACCAGCCCCCAAACGACCCCGTAGGAGGCACGAATACCTCGCACGAGACCAATGTAACTTCTAGGAACTGACCGCGTAGTACCGGGTCTCTCGGTTTGAGAGTATGACGATAATTTGCAAAAATCACACTTAGACTTAAAAACAAGTCGTTAAAGGGTGAAAACCCAAACCAGCCTCCAAACGACCCCGTAGGAGGCACGAACACCTCGCGCGGGATCACTATAACTTGTAGGAACTGTCCGCGTAGTCCCGGGTCTCCCAGTTTGAGAGTATGACGATAATTTGCAAAAATCACACTTAGACTTAAAAACAAGCCGTTAAAGGGTGAAAACCCAAACCAACCCCCAAACGATCCCGTAGGAGGCACGAACACCTCGCACGGGACCAATGTAACTTGTAGGAACTGACCGCGTAGTCTCGGGTCTTCTGATTTGAGAGTATGACAATAATTTACAAAAAATACACTTAGACTTAAAAACAAGACGTTAAGGGGTGAGAACCCAAACCAGCCCCCAAACGACCCCGTAGGAGGCACGAACACCTGACACGGGACCAATGTAACTTGTAGGATCTGACCGCATAGTCCCGAGTCTCCCGATTTGAGAGTATGATAATAATTTGCAAAAATCACACTTAGACTTAAAAATAAGCCATTAAAGGGTGAAAACCCAAACCATCCCCCAAACGACTCCGTAGGAGGCACGAACACCTCGCACGGAATCAATGTAACTTATAGGAACTGACCGCGTAGTCACGGGTCTCCCGATTTGAGAGTATGATGAGAATTTCCACTCATATATGTCATTTTTTAGTTTGAGTAAATTTTTTTTTGTAAATTATTGTGTTACTAATATCGTATCTTTTTTGTAGGATAACAGTTTATCTTTGGCATTTATTCACGTGGAACACACAGAGAACTCATTGGTTTACAACAAGGGGTTTATTTATGATTCCATTTTTTTGTGTCATGGCCGTGCGGTCTTTTGTTGTTTTATTGTTGACTTTTATGGACGTGCGGGCTTTTGTAAGTTAATTGTTATATTTTGTGGCCGTACGGGCTTTATGTTAGGCAGGTTTTGGAATGTTAGGAAAATAGAGGAAACTCTGTCCAATTTTTTTTGGGTCTGTGAACTGTTAAAGGCTTGTAATATTTTGAAGTTTATATGTACATTAGTTTATTAACAACGTGAAATATCATTAATTTGTGAATTTTGTGCTTTCAAATAATAATTATTTTTTTTTTATAAAAAAATTGGCACAGTTCAAAACCGTGGCAAAAGTGTATCATATTTTGGCACGGTTTTGAACTGTGCCAAATTTTTTAAAACTGTGCTGAATCTGGCACAGTTAAAAACTGTGCCAGAAATATCAAATTCTGACACGGTTTAAAAGTGTGCCAAAAGTGTTCCTGTTTGGCTGAATCTGGCACAGTTAAAAACTATGCCAAAAATATCAAATTCTGGCACGGTTTAAAAGTGTGCCATAAGTGTTCCGTTTGGCCAAATTTGGCACACTTTTGAGCCGTGCCAGAAAAAAATTACCATTTTGTAACACCTGGATCTGACACAGTTTTAAACCATGCCAGATTCCTATTTTTGGTGTAGTGTTTAAAGGCTGCTGGAGATCTTATTGATTCTGATCTTTTGAGTGTTCATTCTCCTAGTCCTGACCCTTATGTGGAAGAAGAAGAAGAAGAAGAATGAGAAGGTGGCGACCAAGCAGCTGGCAACACTGAGATTGTTCCTGCTGAGGTTAGCACAAGTGCTGGTACTGACTAAGAGCAACAAGTGGTCAATAAGGGGAAAACCATAGTTTAGGGAGACCAGGTGAAAGAGGAGGGCCTTGTAGACTATGAGTTTTCACTTTCCTTGTATAATTTTTAGTCTTGTTAGTCTGTACCCATCTTTTATGAACTTCATGTATTGTCCTTTGGCTGCCTTTTAATGTTATATGATAATGGAATTCTTCTTCTTTTTCATTTGTTGCTCCAATTTTCCATATGCCAATACAATTTCTTCTTGTTTGGTGTGTATCATTTGTAGTCTGGTGATTTAGATCACTATATTTATCCCAACTCTCAACTGGGGAGAATTCTTGGACCCGACGTCAGCTTACAAGCTCGTAAAGCCTTTGTGAAAATCTACGAATATTTAAGAGCAAGGAATCAGCAGTACAAGGACCAATCTGAGTTGTTCGCTAAACTCAAAGATAAGCTTCTAGAGATGGAAGAAGTTAGAGCTTCAGTCTAAGAGGAGATAAATGACTTGAAGGCCAAACTTATTGATGCCAGCGAGGTAAAATAATTAATGAGCTAATCCAGAAAGAGAATGAAGATTTAAAGAGGAAGATTGCTCGTCTGAAGGGGAGCATCCCCTTAGGGTCCTCCTTGGTGTCGCGAGTATCTCCATCATTATTCAGAGCCCGAACTGAGACTTAAGTTCTACAAAGGGAGGTTACTGAGATGAAAGGGGATGTCAGGAGAGCGTACATAATTACTATTGGGATCTAGTAGGACGTGATAAGGTTAAGAAATTTTCTCATAAGGGGTCCTAGATAAGTCTGGGCAGATGGTTATGACCAAGGATGGACTGATGCCCCCAATGAAGCTAAAAGAGGCAGAAGACATTTCCATTGCCTGAGGGTGGCTTAGTGCCCTTAGAGAGCTAAAGGTGCCCAAAAATTCTCCCTGGTGGTAAAAATATCAACTTGATTTCCCAGCTTTTCAACCTAATCCCTTTTCTAGGAATGACCGATGGATCCCTATCGATGATATTCCTGATCAGCTTCTGGAACATCACTCAAAAGATGATGGAGAAGAAATTGTGCCTCATCGAGATGATGGTCGAAGACCACGTGTAGCGGATTACCTAACTCGCTATCCCGGGTCATTGTAAATCCCCTATACATTCAAGTTTTGATTGTAAACATAACTTTTCATTTAATGAAAAATACTGGTTACTGCCTTTCAATTGTTTATGTTTTGAGCTCATGTTGACTAAATATTTGTCTAGTTATACAATTAGTGATCAAACATCTTTTTGCCTCTGACTTTATGATTTTGAGCTTTGTATCTGACTAAATGACATTTGAGAGATATTGATGGTTATTTGTTATTTTTATGGATCAAAGTGATCCTAACTCTTCAGTCTTAGGCTTTAGGTTTACATATACGTAGTTTGAATCGGTTTGGACTTCTTCAATCGATTAAATAATATTTAAGTACTAGCACTCCGCCTTTTATGTGTTTGAACATTCTCATAGTCCAATATGTCTAAGAAATATCATTCCATTCACTTTACCTTTTAGGTCGTATCGTCACACTACCTTAGGCCTACGTGAGATGATGGTGAGAATGCACCTGGCTAGTGGGCAATCCACCTGAGAAGGCTTTTTTCAACCAACAAAAGTTGGCGACCAATAAGAGTTGGCTTTATTTCCTAAACATCCCCTGTATGGCTTTTGTTATTACAGGGGAAACTCATGAGGCTTCTTGTGTTTGGAACAAGGGGGTAATTTGAAGTTCTCGTAGTTAACTTGCTAACCCTGTTCGTTAGGCATTTAGATATGCACAAAGAAGTTATCATTAGAAAAGGTGCAAGTTAATGATATATAATCAAGATAAGCTAAGAAGCCAGTGGAAAATACAAGAATAAAGGGTCTAGTCGACCTTTATTCATTAGAAATTGACTTATCAAGCAACCAAAAATAAAAATTCTGCTAACTTAAAGATAAAAAAGAAGATCTAAAAGTTGAACTTCTTGAGATTAGTTGCGTTCCATGATCTTTGTATCTTCCTTCCCTCCAGCGTTTCCAAACTATATGCTCCTTGAAGATCATCTCTGATTATTCGAAATGGTCCTTCACAGTTTGGTCCCAGTTTATCGTCTCATGGTTTTACAGCACTGTCGAGGACTTTTCGCAGGACATAGTATCCTATTGAAAACTTCCTCGAATTGATTCATTTGTTGTATTGCTTGGCTAGTTGCTGTTAGTAGGAGGCCAACTTGATCAAAGCTCGCTCTCATCACTTATCTGCTAGGTCAAGATTGGTGCATAGTGCTACATCATTGAGGCCTTGGTCGACCAAAGTGGTTCTCATTGTGGGAAGACCTACTTCCAGAGGGATGATAGCCTTCATTACATAAGTGAGGGTGAATAGTGTTTCTCCAGTTGGTCTCTTGGGCATTGTGTGATTGGCCCACAGAACATGAGGGAGTTCATCCACCTAAGCGCCCTTAGGTTTTTCTAATAAGTTTTTCATTCAATCGATCATGGTTTTATTAGAAGCTTCTTCTTGCGCATTACTTTGGGGATACGCCACAGAACTAAAGTGGTACTTTGTGTTGTGCCCGTCTCAAAAAACTTAAAAGAAACAACTTTTAAATTGTATATCGTTATCGGTGATGATGTTCCTTGGTATGCCAAAGCGAGTTGTAATGTTCCTCCATATAAACCTTGTCATGTTAGAGTCTCAAATGTTTGCCAATGGTTCTGCCTCTACCCACCTTGTAAAGTAGTCTGTGGCGATCAACAGATACTTTTGATTTCTAGATATAGTAGGTAGTGGTCCCACAATGTTTAAACCCCATAGAGCAAAAGGCTATGGGATAGTAAGTGATTTTAGGTCGCTAGTAGGCAGGTGAACCATAGGTGCGTGCGTTTGGCACTTTTCACATTTGTGAACATATGTGCCAACATCTTTTTGAATGCGAGACCACCAATATCCTTCCTCGATTGCTCGAAAGGCTAGCGATATTCCACCTGTGTGACTCCAATATGTGCCTTCGTGGAGTTCACTGAGTACTTGCTCAACATTTTATGGGTGAATGCACAGGAAGTAGGGGCTTGTGAATGATTTCTTTTAAACTTTTCCTTCAAGGTTGAGGTAGAAACGAGCAACCATAACCCTGATTTGATGGGGTGACCTTTTGTCGTCTGGCAGTATGTCACTCCGTAGATAATTGATGATGGGGTTCATCCAACTTGGGGCATTATCTGTGAGGATGACTTGCTTGGATACAACTGTATAATCGATACTGGGTTCTGCGAGGAACTCTATTTTGATTGTCCTTCTTAGGTCAGAGTCAATTGTCGAGCTTAGTTTTCCTAAAGCATTAGCGTGACTCTTCTGTCCTCGCTGGAACTGTTAAATTTCCACCTTTTTAAAGTATCCCATGAGCCCTCTTACTATGTTGAGGTACGCTGTCATTCGATCGTCTTTGGAATTGAAGCCTCCACTTACTTGCTTGGATACCAGTTTGGAATCACCAAATATATTGAGGCATTTTCCCCCAGTAATTTGGCTTTTCGCAAATAGGCAATCAATGCTTTATACTCAACTTTGTTGTTAGAGGCTTCAAATCCTAACCTAATTCGTCGCTCAATGATGGTGTCTTAAGGGGTTATGAGAAAAATCCCCACTCCCCCCTTGGAATTTGAGGCTCTATTAACAAATAATGTCCAATCTTTGGACGGTGCTTCACATGTGATCAATAGTTCTTCATTTAGTTGATCGGTTGGCCGATCTCGTGTGAACTCAGCAATAGAATCTGTTCAGATCTGTCCCTTGATTGTCGTCCTGGGCTGGAGGTGGATGTTGAATCTCCATTGCACGACCAACCCCTTTGAAAGTCTCCTAGAGAGGCCAGCCCTTCGCAGAATGGCTTTGAGTGGGTAAGAGTTGATACTTGTAATGGAATGGGCTTCGAAGTAGTGCTTCAACTTTCATAAAGCGATCACTAGGGAATAAGCGAGATTTTTCAGAGGCAAGTACTGTTGTTTAGCATCTAGGATCACCTTGTTGGGGTAGTAAATCGAGTGCTATTCTCCCTCTTTTTCACATACTAACGCGAAGATCACAGCATGGTCTGATACTGCCAAGTAAAGATACAGTTGTTCTCCATCGTTCAAAATTACCAGCAATGGGGGATTGCTAAGGTAAGACTTGATCTCTCCCAGAGCTTGTGAATAATCGTCATTCCATACGAGGCCTTTGGATTTCTTCAAGAGATGGAAGAATGGTCGGTAGCATTTCTAAGACTTGGAGATAAAGAGATTGAGCGTTGCGAGCATCCCAGTAAGCTTCTTAACATCTCTCAATGTTTCTACCATCTATTTGCTAAACATATTGGTTACCAATCTTTGGTAAGTTGTCCCCACGTTCTTGAGGCCAAATAACATGACCATATAGCAGTACAACCTAATGGAGGTTATAAAGGAGGTCTTATACTGGTCGGGCCAGTATAGGGGGATCTGATGATATCCTGAGTATGCATCAAGAAGATCATCCTCTCGTGTGTCACTATTGCATCATCTAATTGATTTATCTTCGGGAGAGGGAAGTTATCCTTAGGACATGCCCCATTGATGTCGGTAAAATCAGCACCCACACTCCGACTACCATTGCTTTTGGGTACCACTACTGGGTTAGATAAATATACAGGTAACTGAACTTCCCTGATAGATCCTGCATCCAATAGTTTCCCTACCTCTTTCTCCACTGCGTTAGCCTTCTCGAGGAATGTTCGTCGAGAATTTTGAGTGATGGGATTAAAAGTAGGATCGACGTGTAGGCGGTGACATGCCATGCTAGGATCGATCCCTAGTAACTCGTCGGGCACCCATGCAAAAACATCTATGTTTCTTTTAAGGAGTGAAACTAGTTCCCTTTTATCTTGATCGGTGAGAGAAGTTCCAATAAAAAATTTCCTTTCTGTCAAGTTATCATCGGCTATAACTTCTTCCAGGATTTTAACGACCCTATTAGCGGGGTGGGCCCTGGTCGACCATACTGTAGTTGTTATTTGGAGAGAACAACCCCTTCCTGTGCTTTCTCCTGGCATTCTCAGGCTCCTTATTCTTTTCTTTCTTTGGGATGATAGCTGCGATAAAGCACTTTTAGGTTGTAGTCTGGTCACCACGGATCTCGACCACTCCACATAACTGTGATGTATTTTAACCATTAATGATAATTGGATGGAATAGCCTTCATGGAATGGAGTCAACCTCTGCCCAAAATAAGATGATATGGGGACTCAATGTCCACTAAAAACTTGATTAGCTTCGATATGTTTCCTACCCTGACTGACAAGATTATCTTTCCTAACGGCATGGTGATCCATTATGCAAATCCGACCAGTGGAACATTAACTTCTTTGAGGTCGGCGACATTTCATTTTAGTTTATGGAATAGGTCTAGAAACATTACTTCAGATGAACTTCCTAGTCCACAAGTAGCTTGTCAACGTCTCCGTTAGCAATCCTGAGTGTGATCATTAGTGCATCATGATGTGGGGTCCTCACCCCGATTAAGTCTTCTTTGGTAAACAAGATTTGCTTCGTGTAATCAACGTCTTCTAGTCGCCGACACTTTCCTGCTTGAGTTTTGGCGGGATTGATCTAAAAATCTTCCATAATGGTAGTCACCTTCTTGAGTTCCATTTGAACGTTATTTCCATGAGTTTGTTTGAGGTATGACGCCCCACGAATTACTGCAAACTCGTGTCCTGTATCATTATTGAGGATATTGTCTGGATTTTGGTCGACGTTGGATGCGACCTTCTCTATCTTCTTTTCAACATACTCTCTGAGGAGCCCTACTTAAACTAGCTCTTCCAGATATGACTACAGAACTTTGTAATTCTCGATTTGGTGATCGCCCTCCTTGTGGAATGCTCATCTCAGCTTGTTGTTCCTTTTAGTTGGATCACCGCCTATCTTCTTGGGCCATTTGATAAAGGGTTCATCCTTGATCTTGCTAAGAATTTTGTAAATGGGTTCCTTGAAGACTGTATTAATAGATTAGAACGCCTTGGAAGGGTCATTCTTATTTCCTCATTTAGAGCCATTCTTGCCCATGTTCTTTCTTCCCTTTTTCTCGGTGTCATTCTTCTCTGTCCCCTTGTTTAATTTTATTCGACCATTGTCTCCCCCACTATGATGGATCATGTTTTTGACCTTAGCGTACTTCTCAATACGAGCCATAAGATCATCGATGCTTATGGCTTCCTTCTTGGTAAGGGATTGGTGCAGTAGAGAGGTTATCGGCAAGTCGATTCATAATGAGAGTTTCTCATTATGAATCATGCCATAAAATCCTCTACTAGTGCTGTAAAATTCCTGATAGACCCGTAGGGAATCCTTTTAAACCAGTTATGTGCAACATCATGTAGGATAGAAGGGAATACCCTTCACATCAGTGCGTTATTGTGGCTCCATAAGGTCATTGCTTGTCGGTACTGCCTGACATGCTCTATAGGATCTATTTTCCCGTCATAGACCTTGAACCTGGGGACAATGAATTTCTTAGGAGGATTCTTATGTTCGATCTCCCTTGAAACGGGTGTCTTCATCTGAGAGTTAAGAGATCTTTTTGTAAGCTCTCTAGTTGATCTGGCTCCTTGGTGCACCGGGTGTTGGTCTATCTCCCTACGGACCAGGATTCTCAAATCCTCACTTGGTCGATCATTGTCCCGATGGTACCACTCTTGCAAGCCACGCTCTGATCGTGCTCGCTCTGATCTGTCACATTTAATTCTCTCCTAGTCACACCTAGTGCTCCTTCCTCGATTGGGGGAGTTTCCTCCCTGAGGGCTAAGAGTCCTGTCTCGACGTCGCCTTTTATTTCTGGGGATATATCTCTTCATTCTTTCCAGTCGCCTCTTAAGGCGATCATTATCTTATTTTTGGTTGTGCCTCGCCTATTCTTGTCCATAAAGTCTGTCTTCATAGGCATCGACCGACCTAGAAATTTGAGTGGACCTTGGTAACCATGGCTCTCTTTAGAAGGTTGCCTTTCTTGGTGAAACCTTGGATTTGTTTGTTGACAAATTTCAAACCTGACCCTAGGAGGGGCTGGGTCTTCCTGAACATCATCGGCTTATGGAATGTTGTTGCTGTGGTGAGACATTGCTGGCTTTCTGGTAATGAATGCTTTCATAGGAATACAGGTCGTTTCCCACAGACGACTCCAATTGTGAGTGCAGAAAAATTCACAATAAAAAAATCTACGAAACTAGTCACAAGTGGCAGAAAGTAAATGGAATCACATACAACAACGATGTACGTGGTTCGACAACTTGCCTACGTCCACGGAGAGGTTACTCGTTCTTATTAATTGTCTCTCAAAGTTACCAGTTTTTCATCTCTCTTCCCCGGGTCAGGGTGTACAATTCATATATGTTGTTACAAATATCGAGTTGCTTAAGGAACTCCATGATAGGGTATTGGCCATGAGGTACTTAAATATCTCATCTAGGATTCTTTGCACCTGACGTGATCAAATCTGTGAGTGTCCTTCTTTAACAAAACTACTCATATAGAAATTAAGTCGTGATTTGGGCCAGGCCAAATAACTTCAGTTATCCTGGTCGGCTACTCTCATAGACTTGTAAAAAATGGGCTCCCACAATATATATATATATATATATACTAGGGTATGCCCGTGCCTGAAGACACGCTGATAATCACAAAATGGCAAAAAATTTCAAGAACGTTCAAATAATCTAAATTCGTTTGCCACCCTCGAATTCACATTGTCCAACAACGTTTGCCACCCTCGAATTCGTTTTTCAAGAACGTTCAACATTTGCCAGCCTCGAATTAAAATAGTCTAAATTTGTTTGCCACCCTCGAATTCGTTTTCCAAGAACGTTCAAATAGTCTTAACAAATAAAAAATAGTCCAAAAATGTTCAAATAGTCCAAATTCATCACTTGAATTCACATTGTGCCTCAAATTAACAATGTGTGAATTCTAAAAAAACGGGCATAGTCTCCTTTTTATATTGGACTGCCCACCCTGGTTAAGGGGTAAAAAACAATCGTACAATATTCAAAATGATCAAACAAACTCAATACAAAAGTTTTAATCTTCATGTATACAGAGCATTTGTGACAATATATGAACAAACCAACACAAACATGACCTATACATTTATTGATCTACATTTTAAGCACTAATAATAACTAATTCAACTACTTATTCAGTTCAACATCAAGCCCTTTGTCCAAAATAAAATCTAATTCACTTGGTGGATTATGCATAACGCTTCTCTGCACAAAAGTCTCTATAATAGTTGGGTATTTCCTTTTTCGACCATCCCTTGGCCTTGAATGAAATTGTTCATCGAACTCCTCAAAATCACCGGGAGTGTAAATATGGAATCCAAAATGCTCGTGATTATCTCTCACATGCCTGAACACAAATCTCATGCCACCTAGATATCCTAAAAGCAGATGGTTTTTGTTTGAAGTGCATAGCTTTCATGTGCTGACAAAGATTTTGATCTAGATAAAAATATGTGGAAACAACCCTTAAAGCTGCATTTTATCCACTCGAAAGCACCATCGGCATCATGAGTTCTTAGATGTCGTTTGATGTTCTTTTTCAGCTGCTTAGTCCCACATTTCTCTCAGGTAATGTGATTGTGGCTTGCCCAAAGATATGCGCCTTAATAATGAACATGGCAAGGAAAACCATATTTGTTAAATCTGCAAAACAAATCACAAAACAAAAAACAATTAGGTCGCATTCGAGCATCAATGTGTTCATGTTTTTAACAAAAAATATTCAAGCATCAATGCATTTTAGCACAGTGTTTAACGTACATCTATGATCAGGTCTTATGAAGAAGATCTATTGGAATCCACATAATAGTACATATATGATCGGATCTTTCCCTCAATTCTTCAGGTTATCAAATCTGATCTTTCTATTATATATATATATATATATATATATATATATATATATATATATATATATATATATATATATATATTCATTAAAAGGTCTAATGCATCTAGTTTTACTATGTTGCCTGCCTGAGTTTTATTTGCTCAATAAATGTAAGCATTGTCGTTGTATGTTACACAATTTCATAATTTCTAATCTTAACAACAGTTACATCAAGTGAAAAAAATAAAACTTATAGATATCAAATTCATGGGATGAACACGATCAATAGAATCCTTCAATACTCAATCCAACTAAAAAAAAACATATACTAACTAATACTACAATGAACAAAATTTCTAATCAAATAACTTAGTATCTTGTAAGTATTGCATTTGGTTACTATTACATGATTGTGTATCCAATTACTATTAATCAAACAATTTACATGATTGCGTATCCAATGCTCGTTCTCGTTCACGTCTGTGTCTTTCATCTAGGAGTATCTATAGCATTCCAGCATCAGCTTCATAACATGTTTATCAAAACTTTTATAATATCAGTTGTATAGTTATTGAAAACTATAAACTATAGTCATTGAATATAAGTTATTAAATAATATAAACTATAGTTGAATAATAGCAACTATACAACTTATATTAGTTGATATTAGAAGGTTATTAAATATAAACTGTTTAACAAAGAATGCAATAACACCAACATAAATAGCAATCAAATTACTTATAACAATAGCAACACGGATATAACGATGGGAGCACAAAACTAATAAAAAAATTAACAACACCAACACCAACGTAAAGAATAGCACCAAAATATGTTATATCTGTGAACAAAACGTTATTAGTGTTCATGAATAGAACAAAGCTTAAATTATGTTATCTAATTATATAGCTAATCGTAATGAACTGATACCTACCTATCACAATCTACACCTAACTTTCTCCCCCAGATAAGTTTAAAAACAAATAGGTTATAAGTAACAAAATAAGGAACAAATGAAACATCAAATCCAAAGCAGTTAGTAGCAAAGATTTTTCCTCATTCAGATTAGGCGCCCAGTTGTTAGTTGCCTCCTTTTTTGTACCAACGATCTCATTAACTGCTACAACAATATCTGTTTGTTTTTATTCAATATCGACATGAGTTTCTCCATTAATTTTTGCTTGATCAGTTTCTTCACTGAGTCACTGGTCCTCTTGTTTATTTTGCACAATTTCCCCGTTAATAATTATCACATCGCTGGAAGATTTACCGTTATGTTCTTCTGTTGTAATTTCACGTTGGTTTTCTCATCACCAACTTCTAGAGTTAGAACCGGAGGAGATTCAACTGGACTAACATGAGATAGGAGATAGTGGAAGTCCATTTGATATAAATTTTGAACCTACAAAGAAAAACTTAAATATATATTAGCATAATACCCATAGTGAAACAGAGATTCAAATCTCATGGTTAGAACATATGAGTGCGTGTGGGTGTGGTGAGTATACATGGTGTGGGTGAGAGAGAGAGAAAGAGAGAGAGAGAGAGAGAGAGAGAGAGAGATCATGTTGAAGTGAGTCCGCAAATGAATTAAAGGGTGAAAATGGTATTGTACTACGTAGTTCTTATCTAGGTCACTAAAAAACTGGCAGTGAATTGTGAAATTTCAAATATATTGTGTAGATTTCTAAAACTAAGAAATAAGTGCTACTGTGCAAATCAATTCTCACATTCAACTGCAAAAAGAAACAAAATTGAAAATTGTATACAAAATAAAATGTTAACAGAAAAGAAACTACAAAATAGAGAAAACACCGTCATTGAGAAGGTGAGAAACTAGTACACCATTATTTAAATACATTCGACCCCCATTTATTATTTGACACATTCGACCCCATTTGCAAAAATAAAGGTTGGATGTGTTATATGGTATAAATAAGTAAATATATAAAAGTTTCTAAGGTCTACTCTACAACAACAATGCATAAGATATCTTGGACCAAAAAATTGTTTATTCACAAAGCGCCTAAGGTGTACTCGAATAATATTATCATAGAATCATAAACATTTAAATTGTCGATTCAAAAAGGAGTAATTTCTTATTGACATAGTTTATGTGGTTAAAAATTTCGAATGACTAAATATATCGGTTAAATTAGTTGTGGAGTCCACACACTTTTGAATGACTAAATATTGATTATGAGTGCAAGAAGTCGAATATGTGCTTGTCAACAACACCTACCAAACAGAGGTTGTATAAAAGATAAAGAAGTTTACCTTCCATCCATCTAGTGTAAGGCATTACAATGGGATCATGTATCCATCATCCCTCCTAGATCGTGTCTTTTAGAAGTACCGTGTGCACGACGTACATTGGTGTTACTCGCTTCGTTGGGGAATAATGGCCTCCTTGATCTAAAGTAGAGTAAAACATAATGAATAAATAATAAAATAGAAGAATACCAAAAGTCATTAAAAATATAACAACGACAAAGAAGATATACCTAATAAGAGAATGGATAAAGGCATAATTAGTCTTCCGGAAAGTAAATGAATTTTTGCTACACAATTCGTAGTGTGTTAAAACAACTACAAAAAATAACAAACTGCATTTAAACAATGAATGATAGGCAACCTATGTTTGGATATGATTAATAATCTATCATTATAAAAGAATGAATGATAGGCTTCCGGTTCTAGCTGGTTGTCTTGCTCAGATCTGATAAATGAATAAACCAAAGGTTCAAGTTACGTCAAAACTTAGTGTCAAGTTTATGTAGAAACATAAACATAAAAAATTTAATATAGAGTTCAATACTTAATTACCTCCGTACAACCTTCAAAAGATACTACAAAGACAGTTCCCAAACATAAAAAATTCACGGGCATGCCTGCAAAATAAACATAAACTCGTGAAAATAATTAGTTGTTTCAAATAAAAGTAGAAAAAAATATCAACATTAATAAATAAAAAACTTGAACCCCTATATGATAAACCCCAGTCCCAATGAATCATTTGGAAGCTTGGGTCATGGAGACCTGTTTCATCTGGAACCCCTATTTCATCAACATTTAAGAAAAAATAAAATTATAAATTAAAGGTATAGTAAACCCTAGAGAGTACTGTAACACCCCGCCTAATTAAATACCAGGTGATCAGTCCTTTATTGAATTATAATCAAGGTGACGGTCGGTTCATTCTTAGCATCACTGTCGTAAAAATAAAATTTCCAATTTAAACACCCTAAATAATTAAGCTAAGTGTTAAAACCATTTTCGATATTACTTTCCAAATTTTATTTTATAAACCAACAATTAAAACTTTACATAATTCACAATTAAAGAACCACACAACAACTATCCTGTAACATATAATCCAAATGATCAAACATTCCACTAATTGAATCCAACACTAAAACTTAAAGGAAAACATCCTGACAATAATAAATCCCAACGTGCAAATACTGGAGATAAATGAATTACAATATCCAATAAAACAACTGAATAATGGAAAGGGCGACACATGCCCAACTGGAATAAATAATGCTAGGAATGGAATCAAATAAATGAGGTCGTCTAAGCGAGAGGCCTGCAACTCCCACCTAAGCTGCAACGCGTTCCTTCCAAAGGATCCTATGCAAGACGCCCCTGTGGCTGGGCACCTGTAATATATACATATATATTCAAAAGAGAAAAGAAAATGGAAACGGGTCAGAGCCCGATTGTAAAAACGATTTAAAATATGTTTAGCAAGTATTTAAAATGTTTACTGGCCAATGCAACAACATATTAGTGTGACACTCCCTTGAGAAATTCTCACCTCTCTTCTAATGTGCACGCCTATCGCACTAACCTTCTTAACGGTTTAACTTATCTTATCTTAGGTCACTCGTAAGATTTAAACTGACAAATTCAACTGTTTAAGAGGTTCATTTCATTTAACGACATAGTTCTCATTTAACCTTATTTACTAATAAAGTCTCTCAGCAATATATTATACTTTTCAAACACTTATTCCCAAATTGAAATAATTATTCATTTCTTACTTCCCATAAACACAGTAGGTAGTTCCCAAATTTCAGAATTTAAATATATATATTAAATACTCATATAATATATATATTCTAACGGCACTCCACATAATCATTATGGTGCGGGCATACTCTGCTATCCAGTCCCCGTATCACTCGTACTAAGGGAAATACAAGTTCGGAATCACTCTCGAACTGTATTAACACAAACACAAACAATATTGAGGCGAAGCATAGATTCCAGGTCTCTAAGAGGTCAACACATGCCCTCACGTCTCTTAGGACCGTCTGAACTATAGATTCGATTGCCTGTAACAAAGGATTTCTATCTTCTAGGGTACAAGTCAATATCTCCCATAAAGGTCCCATCGAGATAAGACTGTCCCAGCACGGTAACCTCGGGGATAGCAAGTAGTGCGGGCATGATTTTCACATGTATATAGTATATGCATAAACACAGTCATATAAATATACTACTATTACCATATCAAAATTAGGTACATCTCATAACCCATAATTATGATATTTGTCCTTATTATTCGTTATTTAGTTATCACGTATAACGTTTGCCTCTTATCTTAATTTGTGGGATCATTCCAACTTATCAAGTGACACTCGTGAATTTCTATACTCCCAAGTGTAATTTCAGTAGGTACTCATTTATTTTCCAACGAAACTATCTTACGCGTCTCTTTCTTTAATGCATAGTTCCATCGTCCCTTTTATGTAAACATCCCTGAATATGTGAATCTCGTCTTACATTAAAGATTTCATATTTTTTTTTATAAGTCCTATTGGTCTTCCTTACCTCCCAAAATATTTTAATAAGGATGTCCAAAGATTATTTCTCATTTAAATTGAATCCAACTATTTAGAAGGGGAAATATAAGTTTGCCAGGAGGGGTCGATCAATCGATGGAAGGAGCTCAATCGATCGATGCGTTGATTAATCGATACTCCTGGTTCGATCGATCGATCAAACAAGTATGACGAATTCTGCAGAAAACCAGTTACGGGTTCTATCATCCAACATCATTCAAATTCAAGGTTTTAACTCCCAAACTGCCAGAAATTTATACCACAAACATCCTAAACCCAAATGGACAATATTTAACGTAAAGCATGCGAGTTTTCATCAAGATTCATGGATTAAAAGTGTCCAAATTCATACAATTCTCATGAACCCTAAAAATTTCTTTAACTTAATTCAAATCATTCTTTCTCCAGAAATTCTACTTCTAATTCATCATAAATCCGTGGTTAAACCTCTACATATGAAGGGGATTTCCAGATTATCATCTATATCACTAAAATATGCAATTTTCTAATCTCCAACATGGGTTTTTCTTTCATAGAACTCATCCTAATCAACCCTACACTAACATGAATGAAGCATTAACGAAATTAAGCAAGATAAATACTTGCCTGGGAATTTTTGGTCTCTGATTTGTGTTGAAATCAGTGTGGTTATGATCCTTGCGACGTGATCTATCGTTTAGCAGCGACGGCGGCGCAAACGGAGGAGTTTTCGATCTAGAACACCTTGGCAAGCTCTCTCCATCCTTATCCAATGGCTGTCACTTATTTTTGATTGTTTTAACCCTATAAGACAACCCTAGGCATCTGATATAACCCTTGCAAATTCGTGGGTTTAATTACCCAAAATTACAAAATGTCCAAAATGCCCTCTCGGGATACTAATTAAGCCTAAAAACGCCCTGAGACCCAAACTAAACCCCCGGGTACACTTTTCTGACTATCTCGACCCTTACGGACACTTTGGCGCACTCAAAATGACCATACGAGCAACTTATAATTAATTCACTTTTATTAATTAATATTTAGTCCCGACACGACACAGGCGCGCCCCGACTTAAATTTCTAAAATCGTCATTTTATTCACTCGTGACATTTAATAGAACCAATATCATATATTACTTTGCTCATTAGTAATATTCAACAAGTTTCCCATACTTACTAACTCACATCACGTTAGTAATTATTAAAAATAATTAATTTTTGGATTTATATTAAATTAATAACTCACATTAAATTTAATAAATCCCCAAATTTAGAAAGCATAAAAATACGGGGTATTACAAGTACCTTTCGGTGACCGTGAAGAAGAAGCTTGGGTCGAGAGAGAGAGTATACTAAACCCTCCCTATCTTCTCAATCCTAAACCCCCAAACCGTTATCGTTTCCACCTCGGCCTAGCCCTAAACCACCAAAACCTTGTCGTTTCCTAATCATAAAATAACAATAGTTGCGTTCTCCTCCAACAAAAATAGAGATAGAGGTACATATAAGCCAAAATACACTTCAAATCTGAATACACGGATAGAGAGAGAGGTTTAAGGAGAGAGAGAAACTTGAGGATGGAGAAACTTGAAATGAAAATCTAGTATACGGAGAGAGGGAGGTTTGGTTAGAGAGCCCTCTACCTCGAGCCTTGTGCTGTAAGGAGTAAATGTCCTCCTTTTTTATTACTCTTATAGCCTTGAAGAATTTACATGGAACTCAAATTTGTAAGGGGTAAAAGAGGGAACAGAGAAATAATTCATCTCAAGTGACATCATAGTTCTAACTTATGACCTACATAAGTTTTCTACTTTAATATATAGATATGTATATGGGTAATACAATATTTTTAGTCGAAAAAGTGGGTCAACGGCCGATCAAACTGGTCAACTAACGGTTTCCATCAGTTTTGAATCCTAACCAACTAATACGAAAACTAACGTACCCAAACCCAAAATAACAAACCCCAAACACTAAATGACCTAAAATAAAATAATTGAGTGATTTGTTATCAAATATTTAAAAAGGCACTAGCACATGACCTTCTTTTTTTTTATTTTATTTGTATTTTTATCTAGATATCAACATATATTTGTAGTCTATTTAAAAAACCAAATTGACATGTAAAAAATAGGTTCAAAATATTATATGCATAAGTTTAAAATTGAAAGTATTATGACTAATTTTGTAAAAGATTTTTTATAAAAGTGGAGACATAATGACTGTGTCTTCGTGTACACACATAAACAAACACACACACACACACACACACACACACACAAGCACAAAATACATGAACCTATTTTGTGTGTATATATATAGGCAGGATCAGATGAGGCCCTAAAATGAGGTCATAAGTGGCAGACCAATTTTTAAAAATAGCAAAAAAAAAAATTGGGGTTGATTTTTTAACACGATAATTAAACATATCATGGATACCGAAAAAATTAAGGCTAATTTTTTTTTTTAATATTTTAAAAAAATCGGTCAAACATATTTCTGTTTTTTAAGGAGCTTAAAAATTAACAAATATTGACCGATTTTTAAATAGTAAAAAAACTTATTTTGGGATGATGTCTTTTAATGGGTGTCAATAGGATGTTTAGATATAGTGTAAAGAAATGAGTCCGAAATTATATTTTTACTTTTTTTTCAAAATTGGTCAGCAACAGAGGACTGCATTTTAGGACTTCCCCGTGTATATATATACACACACACACTCGCAATACTGCTCATGTGCGGACTGACCCGCATATTAACCGTCCGGACTGGACATGTGGCATATGGTGGTGAGCCTCCAAAAGAGAGAGAGAGGGTCGATAATATCATCGATAATTTATGGGGGTGAAGAAATGGTATAATTTGGAGGATTTGTATTATACCACTACGGGTTAGTCCGCCCAGGATTATTTTCGTAGATACATATATATATATATATATATAAAGAGAGAGAGAGAGAGAGAGAGAGACGGGATCATATTCGGACCACTATTAACGGTACGGACTTGCGTATTTTAAAAAACTGGGTTAAAAGACTATGATTTTCGAAGCCCTTAAAACTGACATTTTTTTTACTGATCTTTTTAAAGTAGTAAAAAATTTCATTTTGAGCTAAAAGTTTTTTAGGGGTTCCCTGAAATGATTAAATCTATAAAGAAATTATTTCAAAATTAATTATTTTCTCATATTAAAAAAAATTGTCCTGAATGTGAATAGGACGTGTATATATATGAAAAAATTATGTTCCATCATTCTAAATGAATACTAATGCGCAATAACCATATTTGCTAAACATTCTCTAACTTGTTCTTTATCATACTTATATGTTTTGAATGTAATACCCAAACACCCTCCGAAATCATCTTTACCCAAATGCTTTGTTGTTAAAATATTTTGTTTGTTAATAGTAGCCATTCGAACTTACAATGAGTTGTAATTATAGAAAACTCATTCGAAATTTTAGACTTTATTTTTTTGTCTTTTTTATAAGTAATTGCATTAGAAAAACTGCTAAGGGAGCGGGACCGTATATAGGAAGTATAGAATTCAATAAAAACCAACAAATAAACAACAAAAGCCCATTGAGAAATTAATGAAATGACAACCCCACCTACAGGCCTCAGTGAAGATTCCCATGCATGTTAACATCGAAAACATTCTGATTCTTTTTGGACCAACTCAGTAAACTGCTTAAAAAAAGATAATGAATCCTGAACGGCACCATCTCCATTGATTCAAAACATCTCACATTCCTTTCTTTCCAGATAGTCCAAAAAATTCATTGAGGAACCAGGCGCCAAATAGAGTTGTCCCCCTTCCAAGCCTTAGGTGGATGTCAACCCTAAAAAAGAACCCTCATAGACTCGGGCCTAACCCACCCAATACGGAAAATACCCAAAAGCATATCCCACAGACCTCTAGTCACCTCGTAATGAAGAAAAAGGTGATTCTTTTTTTCTTCTGCCACCTTACAAAGCCAACAACAGCTAGCTAAATTGCATTGTCTCATCTTCAAACCTTTCTACATCAAAATTGCTTGTCTGTCCACGGTCCAGATAAAAAACGTAACTTTTAGAGGCACCTTGGATCTCAAAATTTTCTTCTAAGCGAAATGATCACAATGTGTCCCGATCTTACTCAAAATTTTATAGTATCCTTTCACTGTAAAGACCCCTTTCCTAGCAATCTTCCAACACAAATAGACTTCCCCAATCGACGAACGAGGGGCCAAACCCAACTAGTCAAAGAAAGCCTTGTCCTCCTCGAGCTCCCAATACCATAACCCTCATCTGAACTGAGGATTCCACACCACTTGACTCCCTAGTGGCCTTATGACCTGAGTCCAGACTATCTTTGTCACCGCCAATATTGAAGATCCCAGGAAATATCTCCTGAAGAGGACCACATCTACCCAGTTATCTTTCCAAAATCTTATCATGTTACCTCTCCCTAATTTAAATTTCGTGTACCTGGAGAAGTCATCCCACTCCTTCGATATATTCTTCTACAGCCCCACCCCGTCAGCATAATGCCCGACGCCCGGCATCCTTCCAAACCGCTCACTACCCCATAGATCCCACAACTCTCCTCCATAACTTATTTTCCTCTCAAGGAAATCTACACATCCACTTTCCTAAATGGGATTTATTGAATATCTATAAATTATTAACTCCCTCTCCCCCATCTAAATTGGTGTGCAAACCTCCTCCCACCCCCACTAGACTGTATTTAACGATATAGTTCAGTAAACTTAACCTCGTATTGAGATACTAAAAGGGTAGCTTGTTGCAATTTTAGGAAATCAACTATTCGTTGGTCTTGCTCAGTATTGAGAAAATACTTCCAAAAAAAGTCTCTTCAAACTGGTCCGACGTAAAATTAGCAACATTCTAATTACGTGACATAGCTTGCCGCCAGAAATCTGCCTCGCCTTCAAACATGTATGCAGCTAAAGTGATTTAGAGATTTGTAGTTATACCTACTCCATTAACTATTTTCACAATCTCGCACATCCATTTCTCAAATTTATTAGCACCTGGCTTTTCACGAAATGATGTAGGTCGTTGTCATAGAAATTCCTTAATATCATTCATTCTACGAAGTTCTTCGAAAACATCTCCAGGAGTAGAATGATTAGTCTCCTATGCTAACATAGTAAGTTCCTAGAGACACCACATGATTCCTTCAGTCTGAGTCTGTTCAGGTTGAGTTCGAGCAGAGGGGGTTCGAGTACTAACCATCCTAACATAGCATAATTTAAATATCAAGAATTATAACAATAAATAAAGAAACAAGCCTACTTTATATCAGGTTACTTGTACAGTACTATTATACATCACTATTACTATTCATAATAGTGAGGCTAAAATTTATATCCTATAATATGTAAATAACTGTTAACGTTAGATTCCTCTCTATGTAGGAACGATTGAGTCATCACTAGTTATAGACTCAAGGCCGACTAAATAATCTCTTGGTTCTGCATCATCTGCCGAGTCATCTGTACTGTTAGGGTAATACCCAACGTGTATGTAACTATTTGATGTCGCTTCTAGGTACATTGGTGGAGATGGATGTTCATCGGCAAATGCTAAATTTATGGCTTCTTGGAGTATTATCGGATCATTAGAAAAGTCATCCACTTTTCTCATTGCCTGCATCTCGCCCAATGCTCTATTAGTCAATACTAGCCTTTTAATGTCATTACTTAAACCTACCCAGTCTTCTTCCACTCCATGGATCATTTTTCTCAGTTTAGTTAAAGCCTCTTCGCTTACCCGCGTTTCCCATCAGTTATCTGGCTCGAGATCTAGGTTAAACGTAAATGTATCCCATGCATCCATACTTCAAAATGGATTTACGATATAATAATAGTAATAAAAGAAGTTATGAAAATAAAATAACTAATATCTTATCTATTTTTCTCATAGAATGCTAACCCAACGATATGTTTTAGATTTAAAACATCGCTTTGATACCAACTTGTCACAACCTGATTTTCGGTATGAACGAAAAAGAAGTACACATAAAGAAATGAATTAAAGTTATGGCAAAATAAAATAACCTTTTATTCATTATTACTATGTTACATAGGGTTGAACCACCGCAGGGGTGAGGTACATGTTTCTAGTGCACACGACAATATAAAAAATTAAAAAGTGCCACTCCTTGCTCCCATCTGGTTTAATCTCTACCCATATGATCACATACACAAACAGGTGATTGGTTTTGTCTTTAATAAGGAAAAGATACTATTTTCTTTCTCCTGGACTATCTAAAGAAGGAAGGAATTATCACAAATATACTAAGCAAGTTCTACCAGTTCTATAACAATGATATAGATATAAATGAGAGTTGGAGTGTGTATAGAATAAGTGCTTAAAATGACTAATAATAATAATAATCTGATAATTCTATATTTATAAAATTATAACTTCAAAATGTTGGAAATTCATAATTCCATAGGGATTAGTCCGTTTAAGAAAATATGGTACCTTACCAGTTTAGTTAGAATCATATTTTGAATAAAGTCAAGGAATTTGAACTAATAATCCCATTCTTATTAGTTCACTAAAAGGTATAGATGTAATTAAGCAATCAGTGTAACTTTATCATAAAAAATCCCAAAACTTTTGGGAAAAGTAACCTGTTATACACAATTGAAGTGACACTCATACGTATATAATAATAATAATCAGGGCTCTCAATCATCTGAGACTAATATGCCAAGTTGAAAATCTGGTGGATACTAATTCTTATAGTAAAGTAGCACAAAAGTGCAAGGGTAAACTGAATCAATATGATACATGATCTTGATTATTAGGTAAGAAGGGTTAAAATTAATTCTAAAATTTAAATACTGTTCATATTTCAAATCCTGATTATGGTTAACAAAATACGTAGTATGTCAGTATAATAACATGCACATACTCAGAGTCAATGTGGCTACCACATAGTGATATCAATAGCAGTATTTCAAATACGCGGAGTATAATACTGAAAAGATAAGAAAACTTACTTGCTTGGTATTCGGTTGAATTGCTATCACATTGGAGTATTCAGAAGATTTAGGCCTTGATTTTCTATTATACAATGTGTGGTATAGGAGTATTATGGTTTAATCATTCAATTTTATATTCAAGACTGTCTTTAGTAAAGTTTCGAGGGCTTATCTCTAATTATCTGGGCACTTTAAAATAGGAACCTTAAGCTCATTTTCCAACTTTGGTGCAAGAGAGTTTTTATCCTTAAATTGTATGTATGGCTAAAGTTTGGGGTGCAAATTCCTAAGTCGAAAAAGTTACTAGGGGTTGATTATAATATTAAGTTAATTTCTTTAAAGAAAAACCTTATTTTTACATAACTTAGTCTAGGAATAACCAAACATGGTCTTATTTTATACAATTTTGATCAGAAAAATTAAATAAAATTTATGGGAAAAGAATCATAAGTTTTTTATTGGCCACGCACCCTCATGCGCGTGGTCAAGGTTTCTGACAAAAGTCATCACCTTCAACCTCTCGATTTTGACTTTTTAGGGTTTAAATCTTTGAATGAGATTTTCTACTTTGTTGCTATACCATTTGAGATGATTTCTTAACCAACTTAACATAATTTTCCACAAGGATTTCAAATTTATATGTTTTATGGTTTGAATCTCTACATAACTCGAGTTTCAAAACTGTGTGTTGTCAAGAAAATATGACCTGGCATTCGTGGATTTATAGAGTATGACGGGGTCTCTTATGAATTTGGTTTGATTTCTGCTATATGTGAGAGTAATTTGGTTTTGATTTCAAAGATTTTTATGTATTGTACTTTGAGAAATTTAAATTTACAGGTTTTCGGTTAAAAAAAACTTTCGATCGATTAGCCGTCTATATGAACATTCATGGATTTTCACCATTACTTTCGATATACTGAGGTTATAATGAGTCTACCCATGGATTTAAATCAAAGTTTAAGTTTCTGCAATGAGTTTCACCATTAAAACTCAAGCCTTAATGGAGTTCCTATTATTTTTCACAATCCTAGGCCATTCTACACATAAAAGCTTGCATATTATGAGTGTTCTAACTATATTAACTATGCATAAACTACTAGAATTGAATGAATTGAAAATGAAGCATAAAATTAAGAGTCACTTGAATTGAGTAAAATTTTGAGATCTTGAGATGGTCTGTGGGATGAGTTTTTACTGCTCAGGACGTGGGGTATTTATACTACTTCAGGTGGGGATTTTATTGGAGAAAACAAAGGTGGATTTGAACTAGTTTAGGGAGAGTTTTAATTATGGGTAAATGTCATGCACATGGGTTCTTAGGGTTTACCATGTATTACCATGTATGCTTTGACATCTTATGCTGATGTGGGGTAGGGTATGGACAGTGGTAAAAACAAAATTCAATAAGGTTTTGATCTTAGTCCTTGATCATTTATATAATTGCATTTATGTCCATAAAAGTACACCTTTTGTCAATGTTTAGAGGCATTTTGGTAATTTTAGAAAGTTTCCAGGGTCAAAACTATAATTTTATGTTAGTTGAGGCCCAAAGTGTTAATTTAAAATAAGATTGAGGTTTAGGGGTTCAGTATATCTTAAGTTATCTTATTTTGAAAGTTTTAGGGACTCTTTTGTAATTAACTAAAACTTCAAGGGGTTGACTTTATTATAGCAAAGTTGTCGGATTTTAAACATAATTCCTTTCTTCTTGAGAAGACTTTTGATTTTACTTATCTTACAAGGGTTTAAATCGAGGTCGTAGGTAGTTTTAGGGTTTGAAAGGTTCTCGATTCTTACATGGAACCCCCTAGGAGAATTAGAGGATATGATTAGAGACGCCAAGGCGGTTATGGTTAGGGCCGTCATGAAACTACAATATAAAGTCAATCAGGGCCAGGGATTGTGAGGCCAGGATTGACCCTAGGGACAGGGTCAATAGGGTTGTCGTCAAGACCTCCGCATCAAGGGGACATATTATACTTATGGAGAGATAGGCTACTCAGTTCGAATATGCCCTAGGTAAAAATAGGCCGATAAGGGCCACCAATAACTGTGGCAGCAGGAGGCTCTTTTAGCCCCACCACAGTATCAGGCACTATTGCCACCGCTTGTATACCCTACATTACCTCCACTTAGAGATCTGGCATAAGGACTCCCGCAGTTGCATTATGGATGTGTATTCAAAGTCTGTCCGACAAATCATCAACGATAGATAGGCGATCGAGAGTACATTATATGTTTATGGTAGTTATGCATGAGTTATTTTTTACATGGGTGCGCCACACTCATTCTCTAGTTACACATTTTCATCTACATTGGGATTTTTAGATGTAGCTACGGATGCCTCTTTGCATGTGGATACCCAATAGGTAGGGGTCTTGCTTTACATAAGGTTTATATAGACATGAAAGTGGATATCGGGTAATTGTGTTTTTCTTTCAACTTATAACTTTTGGATATGTCGATGCATGGCGTCATATTGTGAATATATTGGTTAGTTCATTATCATGTGGAAATGAACTGCGATGGGAAGGCAATCAGGTTTTCTATTCCTATCAGGAGATGTTTTTTAGTTACTATGCTTAGGCTCGAGGGAGTGTCTAACACACAATTTTATTACAGAGATGTGAATTCATCCGAGGAGGTCACCTTATCGTAAGATTCAATCTTGATTACCCAAGAGTATACGAACGTATTTGATGATGTATTAGGGTTTCCTCCAGCACGAGATATTAAATTTTGTATCGATTTGGTGTCAGCCACCATGCCAATTGTGAGGGCACCATACTGGATGTCTTCATAGAATGCGGGAGCTACAGGAGAAGATTCAATAGTTGTTGAGTTAGGGGTTCATATGTAGCTCTATGTGTCTATGGGGAGCATCAGTATTGTTTGTGAAGAAGGTAAGATTGTTTGCTCTGATTATGTGTGGATTATCGTGAGCTGAACAAGGTCACGATAAGAAATAAGTATCCCTTGTTATGTATCAATGTTCTATTTTAATAAATTGAGGAGTATATCATTCTTTTCCAAGATTGATTAGCGATCGGGGTATTAATAGTTACATATTCGAGATGAGGATGTTTCAAAGACGGTTTTTCTGGCGCACTACTGATCGTATGAGTTCCGAGTCATTCCGTTTGGGATGACCGACATGACAATATTGTTCATGGATTTGATGAATCGTGTATTTTGATTATTTTTGTATCAGTTCATCATCATGTTTATTGATGCCATCTTATTTTATTCTCCTCTAAACGAGTAGCATACATAACATATGTGGTTGATTTTACAAATGGTTCGAGAATATAAGTTATCTTTTAAGTTCTCTAAGTGTGGGTTTTGGCTTCAATATGTGAAGTTCTTGGATCACATTATATCTTAGGCTTGGATTTATGTGGATCCTATAAAGGTATGAAGTCTTAGATTAGTAATATCCCATGACACCTATAGAGGTTAGGAATTTCTTTGGTTTGGCTGATTACTATAGGAGGTTCATTTAGGGGTTCTAAAAAATTATCGGGCACAAACTCACCTCACCCTTAAGGGAGTTTTGTTTATTTGGAGTGCCCAATACTAGATAGAATTTGAGGAGCTCAAGGAGAATCTCACCACCGTGCTTGTTCTTGCTTTACCACAAGGTGACGTGGAATATTTGGTGTATGCGGATGCATCGCTCTACGGTCTAAGAGGTGTTTTGATGCACGAGGAGAGGCATATAGCTTATGTTTCCCACAAGCCTAAGCCTCAAAAGGGAAAGTACCCTACTTACGATCTGGAGTTTTCGGAGGTAGTCTTTGCCTTTCATATTTAGAGACACTGCCTATTGGGTGAGAGGTTCGCACTGTTTTCCAATCATAAAAGTCTCCAGTACTTGATCACTCAAAGGTATCCGAATATGAGACAACGAAGATGGCTAACGTTTATAAAGGAATGTCACTTTTCGAATCAGTACCATATATGGAAAGCTAAGGTGGTAGCATATGTTATGTGTCAGAGACCTACTTCTATGTTGGAAGAACTATAGGAGGATTATGAGGATGATTTACCTGATATTTGGGCGGAATAGTGGAGTGCCACACGGGACAAGTATCTGGTAGATGCCTTCTTGGAAGTGGTGACTGTTACACCTACCATTGTATCATGGGTGATTCAAAAAAATGATTTGGACTCCTTATGTCAGGAGAAGGTCCGAGGACTTTTAGATGGAGGAGTTGACTTTGACTCGATTGGCTCATATGGAGGATTGAGATTTGAGGGATGTTTGGTGATGCAAAATGATTTGTAGTTATTGAAAGTTATTTTGGCCGAGGCGCACAATTCATGGTACACAATACACCCCAAACGGGATAAAGTGTATTAGGATATGAGGAGATCATAGTGGTGGTCCAGAATAAAGAGTAATGTAGCGGAGTTTGCATTTAGGTGTACCATATGGCAACTTGTAAAGGTGGATCACCAAATACTGGCATGGGAGTTGTAACCGTTAGAGATTCTTGACTGAAAATAGGAGAGTATCTCCACGGATATCAATGTGGGTTTATTGAGGTCCCATAAAGGACATGATTACATTTGGGACCTCGTCAAAAGATTAATGAGGGTGGCTTATTTCATTTTAGTGTGGACATATTACACCGTAGAGTAGTACGCCAGAGTATTTATGTCAGAGATTGTACGGCTTCATGGGGTACCATGTGAAATTGCGTCTGATAGGAACAATATGTTTTCATCACAATTTTGGAGGGGTTTTCAGGATGCCATGTGGGTGCAGCTGTATTTGAGTATGATGTTTCATCCTCGGTCAGATGGTTAGACTGAGCGGGTAAACCAAATTATGGAGGATATGCTTTAAGCACGTGTCTTGGATCTAACAGGGAGTGGGGACGATCACTTACCACTCGTGGAGTTTACTTATAATAATAGTCATTAGTAGACTATTGTTATGGAACCTTACGAGTCATTATATGGGATATTGTGTCATTCTCTGATCTACTAGTTAGAGTTAAGGGAATACAATATGTTTGGGCCAGACATTACAGAAGACACCTCAGAGAAGGTAGCACTCATCCGAGTACGGATGAAGACGTTATGGGATCGACATAGGAGTTATGTCGATAATAGAAAGAGAAAACTAGAATTTTAGGTGGGGGATCATGTGTTATTGAGGCTCCGGAGTTGTGTGATTCGAATCCAAGGGGAAGTTGCCTCCCCTCTACGTAAGTGCATTTATAATACTGGGTAGGGTAGGCCTAGTGGCATATCGGTTGAGCTTACTCGATCATCTTCTTAGGGTGCATGATGATGTTCATGTATCCATGATGAGGAATTTTCTGAGGGAAGAGGTTTCCTATCAACATATTGATTTAGATGAGATTGAGTTGTATACACACTCTAACTCCACAACGTATGCGTGCCACTTCAATTATGAGCATAACAGGTTACTTTTCCAAAACGTTTTAGGTTTGTTTATGATAAAGTTACACTGATTGCTTAATTACCTCTATACCTTTTAGTGAACTAGTAATAATTTGATTATTAGTTCAAATTCCTTGACTTTATTCAAAACATGATTCTAACTAAACTGGTAAAGTACCATATTTTCTTAAACGGACTAATCACTATGTAATTATGAATTTCCAACATTTTGAAATTATAATCTGATAAATATAGAATTATCAGCTTATTATTATTAGCCGTTTTAAGCACTTATTCTATACACACTCTAACTCTCCTTTATATCCATATCATTCTTATAGAGCTAGTAGAACTTGCTTAGCATATTTGTGATAATTCATTCCTTCTTTAGATACTCCATGACCTTAACCGGAGAGATCATACCCTATGATCAAAGGTTATACCGTTAGTTAGAGTCCAGTGGGGACACCATAGCGACGCTGAGTCTTCATGGAAGACAGAGGATGACATGCGGACGAGATATCCATAGTTATTCTACTCATGTATAAAATTCAATTGTCGAGGACGAAATTCCTTGTTTAAGGGGGATGGATGTATTACCTCGTATTTTTGTGCATAAAATTAAATTGTGAAATTATTATATTTTTTTGCCATGACATGTGATGTCATTGCTTATATTTTGCATGTGTAATTTTTGTTTATAATTCAAAATTGAAATCACACTTAACGCAAGATAAGTCATTAATCTAATATTTATAAGTGACTGTACATTATGGGCGACTACGGAATGGTCAGGGTTTCGGTATCGAGGGTTTCCTTGTTTGGATTATCCCATCGGTGTCAGATTTCACTGATCATAAAGTAGTTTCTTATTATACCATGTTACGCAAAATTAATAAAGAATTAAATAATTTTTATTTGGACTCGTACCGGATAAAATACTTGTTTATTCGATATTATATGTTGGATTCTCTTTTGGGATATTTCTATGGTCAGTTCATGACTTAAAATAACGGGTTTTAAGTCTTATGAGTTGTTATATGACTTGGGTGGTGTTTGGGGCCACTTGGATATGTATTTCGGATCATTGGGTTAAGGCCCATAAGGGTCTAAGCCTAATTTCGTGATTACTACACTTAGGAGGTCATTAGGTTAAACCAATTTCATAGTAACAACTTAGGAGAAGATGCCTGAGTCTTAGAGAGAAGAAGTATTTTGGATAGAAGAGGAATTTGAGGATTAGATCTTAGAACTCATTCTACTTTGGACTAAAATTTTGTGTTATAGTATATCAATTCATTTGAATCTAAACCTAATGATTTTACAATTTGATTTGAGTATTCAATTAGTTAAATACACAATTAACTTAATTACATCATTTAAACTAATACCCAAGTTAATTTTACTTATTATATTCAGTAGAGATCATTAAGAATCTAGGATAGTATCGATTTGTATTGTTAGAATCATGTTATATACCTTGAATCAATCAAAATCCCTCTTGTTAATTAGTAAATCGATTATAAATCTGATATCAATAGAGGAAATTTTAAATCTAGGGTTCTTAACCCTTAAATTTGAAATATAACTCTAAATCCCTATTAAACCATCTAAAGCCTGTAACTGGGTTTAATCAGGTTTTTAGGTGATTTTAGGGAATATGGGAGGTGGTATGACCTTAGTATTGGTTGTTAACGGCGGTTTTGGGTGATGATTTTATAACAGAGTGGTGTATGGTTGATGAAGCCCGAAATTCTGAAATTTATGTTTTGGGAACCATGCACAAATATCATGTTTAGTCCGTGCGAACGGTTAATGACCCTGTATGAATGACAATTGTGCGTACGACTAGGTTTTAGCCTTATGCACACGGACATGGACATATTTGTAGTTTTCACTGGATTTTTAAAGTCAATGCTCAGAGGGGGGGGGGGGGGGGGGGGGAATTCATAAGACAAGTCTTAGACTATTGGAAGGTATTGATCTGGGATCATTAGTTATATATACACAAATATCTAGATTTCCAAGTTAATTAAAATTAATTGATATGAGCATACAAGTAGGGATAGTAGTCCTTCTAATACTATGATTGCTATTGAAGTGAACTTATGTGCTACATACCATATTTGTGTGGTTGGGGGATAAGTACTAGAGGATATCCGTATGGAGCGTGTACGACCCTAGTGATATAGACGGGGTTTACCTTTTTTATTTTTACCCCGAACACTACGTGCTGAAAGTACCCGTTAAATCTCAAGGGGATTAACGCGGGGATCCTCACATATAACCTGGGGCATGGGTCCATATGATTAGTCTGAAGGCATAGTGATTATCCTGTGTTGATATTTTGAGGTTATAGATTTGGGAAGACCTATAACTATACATAGTACAAGCGAGTGATCCCTAAAGGCAATTGGTATAAGCCCTAGTTATGTTCGGGCTCGAGTATAGCCCATTTATTATGTACGTGATTGGGAATGTACTTATGTGGATGATGTATGTAGAGATTATCTTTATTTATATATTTATATATTCGAGATTTATAGACTGGTGTTATGATGGAACCTTTTACTATATTCGATTGAGAAGAATAATAATTAATCACGGGGTTCACTTGGGTTTGGTATTAGACGCAAGTAATATTAAAGGTTGTTTAGGTTGTGTTAAGTTAAAAAAAAAAACTAAAAGACAAGAGGAAAATGCGTAGTTGTATTGTTTCCCAAACTCAGTTATATTCTTAGTCTTTGCAAATGTGTTGTTTACATTGTTATTGAATTCTCTTTTTAGGACCTAGGCCACCGGTGAAACCTCATCCCTAATTCTATCTTACACTACTTCAGTTGCTACTCATATAAGATATAGGTGTCGATCCTATGTGCTCACTATTTTATTCATATTTACTTTTTAGTCGAGTCAGATATTTTGATGCAATTTACACTTCCCGTGTTGGATTTTTTACTCTTAATTGTTATGGTATCAGTGGTTTACTTTGGTTTAATAGTATTGTTGTATTCGGTTATTTAGTTTCGCATGTTAGTTATTTTGTTTCATGCTTAGAATGATATCTGGTTGTTCAGACCCATGTATTATTTATTTTTAGACCTCAAGAACCTAGATATACATTATACGGGGTGTTATAGGATCTTAAATCAATATTTGAAAAGAAATATATGCCCTCCAATATATCAAATAGATCTTCTATTCTCGGTAGAGGGTTCACCATCACTTTATTTTGCTCGCGATAATCATTACATAACCTAAAATAACCGTCATTCTTCTTCATGAAAAAATAAGCACACCCCAAGGTGAAGTGATATGATGAATAAAACCCTATTCAAACGACTGCATAATCTGATCTCTAAGCTCCTTGATCTCCATAAAGACCAAATGGTATGGTTTTCTAACTATAAGATTCGTCCATGATGTTATAACTATAACAAAATAAATATATGTACTTGGCAGTAAACATCGAATCTCATAAAAAACATCCAACAACTCCTGAACTACTAGGATAATATCTAAAGATAGAGTGGTTCCCCTTAGACTCCTCATCCATAATATATAAGTGGGCAGTAGGTACACTCTCTGGCCTAGGCATATTAGCCAAATGCATCTCCTAAACCAGGTATAGCAAACCTAATATCTCCACCTACATAATCTATTTGTTCCCTGTAAGTACATAACCAGTCCATCCCCAATATGGCGTAATACGAATAGGTGTCTAAAACTAACAAATTATCCAAGAACCTTAGCCTACCAGTATCAATACATATCCCATCACAAGACTCGGTAATAAGAGTGGATACACCTAGAGGAGTAACTATAGATAATACTCTAGTACAATGACTCATAATCATTCCCGAAACAACTAAGAAATGTTGTGTAATAAATGAATGTGTTCCCCCTGTGTTAGAAAAAAACCTAGCTAATGAATAATGAACAAAAAATGTACCATAAACTACTTAAACTTGAATTAGCTCCTCCCAAATACCCATTTGAGAAGTACTAACATACTCTAACTAGGGCTGAGGTGTTGCGGATTGTGGTTACAGAAGTGCTGCTAGTGCCTGTTACCTTGAGGATGAAGAGAAACTCTAGATGTCCCGCCTTCCTAGCCCGCCTGGAGACCGCATCTTACCCCCCTTTTTTTTTTTTTTACTTTTTATTCTTTTATTCATATAAAAGCAGTTTTTATATGGAAAAAAAAACAGTTTTTATAATTAAAAAAAACAGTTTTTATATTAAAAAAAAAGTTTTTCGATTAATATAAAAAAAATTATTTTTTATTAAAATTAAACAACTTTTAATTAAAATTAAAAACATATATTTTTTTCATAAATAAAAAAAATTATGTTTATTAACAAAAAAACAATAAAATAATTTTTTTTCAATAAAAAATTTCGCGATTAATTAGTGTATCATTCTCGGATCTAAATCATTTGTTGAATGTGGGTCCGCGCCAGCGGCACTAATTAATAGCAATATTTTTTCATAAATTTGGATCCAAGAATGTGGGTCCGGGAATGATACACTAATTAATCGCCTAGTGTCGCTGGCATGGACCTACATTTTGGGACAAAATCATTTGTTGATTGTGGGTCCGCCCCAACAATACTAATTAATCGCGATATTTTTTCAATAAAAAATATCACGATTAATTTGTGCCGCTGACGCGGACCCACATTTTCGAGTCCACATCATTTGTTGAATGTGGGTCCGCGCCAGCGGCATTAATTAATCGCGATATTTTATTAAAAAATATCGCAATTAATTAGTGCCATTGGCGCAAACCCACATTCCTGGATCCAAATCATTTGTTGAATGTGGCTCCGCGCCAGCGCACTAATTAATCGCGAGCCATTGGCGCAAACCCACATTCCCGGATCCAAATCATTTGTTGAATGTGGCTCCGCGCCAGCGGCACTAATTAATCACGATATTTTTTTATGAAAAAATATCGCGATTAATTAGTGCCGCTGGAGTGAACCCACATTCCTGAATCCAAATCATTTGTTGAATATGGGTACGCGCCATCGGCACTAATTAATCGCGATATTTTATGGGTTCGCGTTGACGGCACTTATCAATCGCGATATCATGTCAAAAACATAATTTTTTTTATTTATAAAAAAATATTAACTTTAATAAAAAATTTACTTTCAATAAAAAAAATTGTTTTTTTATATTAATAGAAGAAACTGTTTTTCTATATGAAAAAACTATTTTTTTTTATATAAAAAATTATTTTTATATTAATTGTTAAATACAAAAGAACAAGAAAAAGAACAAGAAAAAAAAAAAAAAAAAAAGATGCTGAATTTCCCAGGCGGTCAAGCTAGAATCACTCGAGGATGAAAGTGTCGACAATTTCTACTTCCTTTACTATTACGGTCAATTGGGACTAAATCCTTACTTCCCCTAGCCCTGCCTATACTAGCCCTATTGGCCCTGCCCTTCTTTGCCCCCACTGAAGAACTATTTCTTCACGTGGCATGTGATGCCACACCTGAAATAAAATCTTGAAAATGTCCCCTGGGGGATCTCCTATTCTCTCACTTACTGCTGCTTCCCATGTCCCATCTATTGGGTCTATACTTATTGGGACATCATATCGTGTATAGACTTTGGCCTTGATATCCCTTCCGATCTCCGCTGGATCTTCCATCTACCTTGTGCCCACTTTCTTGACCCTCTTTCTCAATATTCTTCTCATGCTTTGTGCGGTCATGACCGAGCATAAGTCCAACGACCACTATATGTGCATACATAGTATATGTCGACTTAAGTATCAAAATATGACGTGAAGGGTAAAAAAGCGCCTTATCAAAACACACAATCCTTTTTTGCTCTGTGTCAACCTCATCGGGAGAGATAAGTGACAAATTGAATAATTCTTTATCGTAATATATGATAATACAAGTCCCCTACTGTAGTAGAAGAAACTCTGTCTTCTTTTGTGATCGGATAGAATCGAGGAAGTACTTATCGTTGAACGCCATCATAAATTTTGCATAAGTAAACTGATCTCTCTCTGCGGCTATAGTCACACTCTCCCACCAATAAAGAGCATTTCCAGTCAAATAGAAAGTGGCAAGACCGAAAATCATTGGCCAGACCCACATTAAAGATTATAAAAAATTGGCTTAAAATAAATTCTTTTTCTGTTTTAACAAAAATGGTTTAAAATACGCTAGTTTCAAGGAATTTTAAAGTGCAATGGTTTGACTGATTTTTTTAAATAGCAAAAAATAAATCATTTTGAGTTGATTTTTTTAAGACTTTCTTGAAATATTTGAAAACTACATAAAAAATTATCTTAAGAAACTATTTTTGGGCTTAGTTCCATATATTTCCTTTAAATATGGTCCTTACTAGAGCCTCCGAGAGAAAGAGCAAGGCTCCTATACATCATGTTTTCTACATCTCTCATACTTCACACTTAGTTCTAGGGCCTAATTTTTTTTTATTTTACCCATGGAGTTAATCTTCCAATCAACACATGTGAAAAAATTATGTCAAAATACAAATTTTAGCTACTTTTTAAAAATCGAACAAAAAATAGTTTAAAATACCTTATTTATATGGCTCTATGCTAGTAGAATTTTGTGAATATTATGAAAACAGGTAGACATTGTATTTTGATCTAATTTTTCTGCACTCATATATACATATATATATATATATATATATATATATATATATATATATATATATATATATATATATATATATGTATATATATATATATATATATATACATATGTATATATATATATATATATATAAAAGTGTTTTAAAAGGTGCACCTAGACTTGACGCTTGGAAGAAACTCCCCGCCTTAAGCCTTTTATGCCTTATTTTTGGTAAAATGCTTAAGGCGTACTTTTTTTTAAAAATAAAAACGCTTTAGTGAAACGATATCACATTTTAAAGACTTTTTTTTAAACGGACCAATATCTCATTCAAAACAATCAAAAGACAAATGAAATCCCAAACCTCCGTGCCTCTCGTCGAAAAAAATGCGCGTTTTTTTCTTAGTATTTAAAAAAATAGTATTTTAGTTTGCATATATTCAGACATAATTTAAGGTATGTACCATTTTAGAATTTTTAATAGCCTTGTTATAGTTAAAAATATTAAAATATATTAAAAAACGCTTAAACGCATTTTTGTGCCTAACCCCCGCCTAGACTTCTAACGCTTAAGGCTTGCATCACCGCCTCAGTCACGCCCCGCGTTTTTTAAAACATATATATATATATATATATATATATATATCAGTGTTCTAAAAAACGCGCCTAGGCGCGAGGCTTTTTAGATACGCCAACTTTTGGCCCTAGGCGTGGATCAAGGCGTGGTCAACGATGGTCAACGTTTTTTTGGGCAAGGCGTGAAAAAACGTGCGTTTTTTGGGGGTAAGGCGTGAAAAAACGCGAGTTTTTTAGAAGTAAGGCGTGAAAAGATGATTTTTTTTTGTTTTTTTTTGTATTTTACAAAAATAGTATTTTAATTTACAAATATTTAGACATATTTTTAAGGTATGTACCAATTTAGTATTTTAAATAGCCTTGTCATAGTCAAAAAATATTAAAATATATTAAAAAATGCCTAAACGCCTTTTTACGCCAAGGCTCGCCTAGGCTTCTAAGGCTTGGCCTCTACGCCTTGGTCACGCCTCGTGTTTTTTAGAACCTTGATATATATATATATATATATATATATATATATATATATATATATATATATATATATATATATATATTTCAAGATGTCTGTGCATCGAGCGAGCTCCAAAAATAATATTAATAAATATTATAAGTTGTAATATATAAACAAAATCTAAAGTTCAAAGTGTTGGAGATTTCTCTAGCTATCATTAATGCTCATTTTGTGTACCATGATTTTTATCGTGGAAGCTGCTATCTTTTTTGTTATGTTAATATTTAATAAATATTGGTCCGGTTGATATCTATTATTAATTAAATAAAAATTGGTACTGAAGTCATGCATTAAATGTAATACTTAATATGAATAAATGAGACAATGTTACTTTTTTATGAGATTAGAGTCTCTATAAAACTACCAATTAAGTATTTTAAATTTTGTAATTGTAGCTTTATCGTATTAGTTAAATATTTTTAATTATAAAAAAAAGTATTGGTTAAATATTTTTAGCATTTTTAAATTTTTTTATATATACAACGATGTTCTCCAACATATCTTCTAACAGCATATCTACGAACATAGAAATTTTTAAAAATAGTAAAAATATATATTTTTCAATCAAATTTAGTATACCTGATCTCCATAATGAGGAGATCATAACCAATGTGTATAAAATTTGAGATGTCCTTCCTACGACGACCACCCACTCGAATTATATGACCACCGAGAGGGGAGTATAACGAACTAGCAACCAAAACGATAAACAATAATACTAGGGAGATTCATTTTTTAGCCTTTTTTTTTTAAATCCAGTGATGTGTCAATTACACATTTGATTTTTTTTGTAATGAACTCCATGTGAATTATAAACATCATCCACTGTGTACTTCACACATCACCTGGTTAAAAAAAAATTCTAAAAAATAGATCTTCCTAACATTATTCAAAGAAAAAATCCGACAATACTGTTATATGGCCAAAGGTAGAGAGTGGCTGTAGCCTCTTGGAACAAGCAGCCCAGGATAGGGAGGACCACAATATGGCAATGCAGGTTAAAATTATGTTCACGGATCACCACACAAGGATAACTAAGCCATTTAATGAGAGAACAGAAAAGATAGATTTGAATGTGACTACTCTCTAATCTATTCTCATGTGAAACGTACTGATAATTCCAACATGCCTTACAAAAAGGTGTTGCCAGCTCCATTGTGTTATTGCATAGGGTGGTACCATCAAAATTATATTTAAAAATATTGTGCAGTCATGTAATAATATCTTATTTAGATTTAACACCTCTAATATAAAAAAATTAGTCAAAACTGCTAAAACATGAAAGGCATGAAGTTTTGCCAAAAAAAATCCAGGAATGTGTATTTTGATTTAGCCAACGTATTTTTTGGCAAAAATAATCTCTTCTTCCCCAAATCAAACCAATCCTACTACACCTAACATAAAATATTACATAATTTTTATTTAACTTTGTTGAGAATGGTATCCTATGGAGTGCGAGTCATTTGTGAGAATGAATGATTCTCTAACGGAGCTACATCGATCTACATTCATATTTACTTAAAATAATTTTTATTTACTCTTTGGGACCAATATTTCTCATTATTTTGGACTTGAGTCCCTTAATTTTCGTATTATTTGGCTAAGGCTCAAAACAAACGGAAACCGCCGATTGACCCAATTGACAATAATTTGATTCATTTTTTCAACTAAAAAGACTGTATTACCCTCGAATACATTAATATACATTCACTGTATATATCTAATAGTAAAAATACGTTAAAATCTAAATTTATTTTAATACACACACACACACACACACACACACATATATATATATACACAAACAAAATAAAATACATTAATATTTGAACAACACTTTTTACTTAAAAAAACAGTGTTATTATAAAGCCAATTTTTTTCTCCTATTTGAACAGTTTTTTAATTAAATAAATTGTTTTAGTATCAAAAACAGTTTTAAACGTTTTATTTATAAAAAAAGGTTTTATACTTAAAGAAAAAACGAAAAAAATGTTCTGTCATAAAACTGTTTTTATATATAGAAGTAATATTATTTTTAAACATTTTTTTGCACATCACTTTTTTTATAATAACAGTTTTTTCTTGTAAAATATAAGTTTTTCAATGTAAAAAAAGTTCTTAAAAAAACAGTTTCTTAACATTTTTATTTATAGGAAAAGGTTAAAAACAGTTTTAATATAAAAAAAAGTTTATTTTTATATTAATTTAAAACAGTTTCCATTTAAAAAAAAAGTTTTTAACATTTTCTAAAATAGTTTCTAAATAAATAAATTCTAATTTATAAAAAAAATATTTACCAGAACATTTTTTAAAAACAGTTTCTATATGTAAAGTGTTTTTTTAAAATAACTTATGTTTTTTTTATTAAATAGTGTACCTTTTAAAAAAATTCTGTTCTGATTTTTCAAAAACACAGTTAAAAAAATGAATTATTTTTTTTTTCTAAAAATGAAGTTTATGTTATTTATTAGAAACAATATATTATTTAAAGAAACTTTTTAAAACTTTTCAATACATATAAAAAATCGACAAAAAACTGATTTTAACTATTTTAATTTAAAAATTGTTTTTTTTTCATAAAAAACAATTAAAAACTATTTTTTAAAAGAAAAAAAACAGCTTTTTCTAAAAATAAAAAAGAGTTTTTTGAAATGAAAACAGTTTTTTCTATGAATAAAAACAATTTTACTAGAAAACAGTTTTTCCTATAAATAAAAAGGGGCATATAACAAATAGTCCCTCAAACATTTTTAAATACACGTTTAGTTCAACCCTTTTTATTTTATTCCAAAAAATCCATCGCCACATAAAAACACTCAAATTAAGGAGCTCCGACAGAGGGGGGAGGGGGGCAAGGATGCAACTAGCACGAAACTTTAAAAATAAGAGAATATTGGTTCAATGGTGTTTGAGGGACTTTTAAAATAAAATAAAAAGGTTTGAACTAAATGTGTATTAAAAAAATGTTTGAGAGACTTTTTTGTAATTGATCCAAATAAAAACTATTTTTTTGTATAATTAAAAATGTTAAAAAATTACTTTTCAAATTGTTTTGTATAATAAAAACTTCTAAAATAACAAAAAAAAAGTTTTATAAAAAAATCTCTATAATAAAATTGTTGTCTAAGTGAAAGTGTTGTTTAAATATTAATGTATTTTATTGTCCCCCCCCCCCCTCTCTCTCTCTCTCTCTCTCTCTCTCTCTCTCTCTATATATATATATATATATATATATATATATATATATATATATATATATATATATATATATATATATATATACAGTCATGCTCTTGTGCGGACTAGTCCGTATTTTAAGAATACGGACCGGACATGTGTCACCTGGCGGTGAGCCCAGAAAAGAGAGAGAGGGTGTGCCTATAATTTAGGTGATAATTTCTAGGTGTACCGTTAGGTGACACATGTCCGATCCGCATTCTTAAAATGCGGACTAGTCCGCACAAGAGCATTATATATATATATATATATATATATATATATATATATATATATATATATATATATATATATATGAGTGCAGAAAAATTCACAATAAAGTAATCCACGAAAACAATCACAAATGGCAGAAAGTAAAAGGAAACACACACAACAACGATGTATGTGGTTCGACAACTTGCCTACGTCCATGGAGAGGTTACTCGTTCTTATTAACTGTCTCTCAAAGTTACAAGTTTTTCATCACCCTGTCCCGGATCAGGGTGTACAATTTATATATGTTGTTACAGAGATCGAGTTACTTAAGGAACTCCATGATAGGGTGCAGATTGGCCACGAGGTGCTTAAATATCTCATCTGAGATTCTTGGCACCCGATTTGACCAAATCTGTGAGTATCCTTTTGTAACTCGCCGTATTTCTGAGTATTTATCATTTAATTAATTCGGGTATTTTTAAATTATCGGTGTGCCATAATTTAATTTAATTAATTATTACGTGTTAAATAAAATATTAATCGGGAGAGATAATGGTTAATATTTACGAAATAAAATTACTAACTAAATAGTAAATAATTATTTTACGTCATAGCGAGTGATATTGACGTGATTGTGTTATATCTCAATCGAGAGTCGCGTGTAGAGTATATGGGGTCGAGATGGAAAATTTATGTAGAGAGACTCAGATAGTGATTTTGAATGTATAGTTGGTTCTGAATAGGCCGAGATAGTCAGAATAGTGTATTCGGGGGTAGTAAATGGGTCCAGGAGCCTTTTTAGATATGATTGGGCCCACACAGGGATATTTGGGACGTTTGGGCTTGGCCCGTTAGCCTAATTTCGGGATTTGTGATTAAATACCTAGGTCTAAGAGTTGGAGGCACCCAAGATTCATATTCTAAACCCTAGAAATTGAAAAAAGAGTGAAGGAAGAAAAGATGAGAGCTTTAGCAGCCAAAATCGAAGGGGATTTGGGAGTGCTATCACCAATTCGTCTTCTACAACATGTAATCTGACCCTAAGAACATAGAAAGGCAAGTGATTAACTTGCTTTCAATTTAATTTGTAGAAATTTATGTTCATATCATGGTATGTGTAGACAAATCCATTTTTGGGGAAGGTTATCACACATAAATGAGATTTTTGGGAATGAATTCGTAGAAATTAGATGTGATAATTAAACTATATGAAATCTGAGAATTGAACCCTATATGATTGATATAATCTTGATAAAGAAATCGAAGATTTATTCGAAGAAACCTTGGAAATTAAATTAAGAAAATTAATGAATCTACCATAAATTTTGGTGGCATTTCAAATGCATATCATTTTCTGTGTAATTTGAATTAGACGATGGGCCATAGATGAAAAGAAAGATAAATTTTGTCACCGGCTAATTTTGACATAAGTGATTAGTAATTTAAAAAGTTTTCGACATTGATTCTAAGAATGAACCAAATGATATTACTGGTTATTTTGATAAAAGGACTGAGCACCTGTGGTTAAAATAGGTGGCGCATCACACCTTCTTCAACGAAACTTCCCGTGTAGAAATTATATTATGATTTGGGTCGGATCAAATAACTTAAGTTATCTTAGTTGGCTACTCTCATGAACTTGTAAAAAAAGATCTCCCAGAATTTCCCCTGAAATCTTTGGGCGAATAATTATGTGCCAATAGATTTCAACTGGGTCGAAGGCCTTAAAATGTAATGAGAGTCCACGATGGCATGTTTGTAATAGCAAGACTTGCACAATTGGTAAGCTTGTCTTAAAAATAAATTAAAGCGCCAAAATCTTCCTTGGAAGACGAAACTCATCATTAGAATGTTATGGTGATTGGTTGGTATATACTCAAATGTTCGTTCACTATCTCTGGTCGTTCTTGCACATACTTCCCTCTTAAGCTGCTCTTCTACTTCAAAAATCGAAGTCCTTCTTCTTCTGTGATTTCTAAAACTTTTGTTACTATCTTTAAGTTCTAGTCTATGACCTTTCAGTTCATTTTCTTTGTATTTGATTGTTACTGTAGCTAAGGTTTCTTCTTGGTTGTTCAATTGTGGCGATGCTAGATAATAGATTTATAGAGGTGTGAGTATAACATTCTGAATTGGGTGATTATCGGTTGTGCCCCCCTTCCTCGCAAAGTTCGTGATGTTTATGGAAGGCACTGGATTCGCACCGTCCTGGTAACTCAAGGGGGTTTGACGTTTCTCCCCAATCAATTGTTTCTTAGCTTTTTTAAGTTCTTTGCCATTGTTTCGACCCAATGTGCGCCCAACATGTGGAAGATAGTAAATGGAGTCCATAGGATAAATACACTTCATGGAAAAAGGTTAGATCTTGCTAAGATATATTATCGCTACGTGTTCTCGAAGATAAAAGAGGGCCTGTTATATTTGAAAACTAGAAAAGAAGAACGACTTCTGGTGGTAAATCTTTCGGATTCCCACAAAGATTAGTAGGAAAATGGTTTCATTGTTAGGAACTGGCAGCTCCCTCCATCATTAGAGGGGGGAAGACCACGTGGCCCCACGATTATGGTTGAGGCTAAGAGGAAGTTAGCCCTATAATCATCTAGGAAGCCATATTTCCCTAGTTTTGAGGGGAATAGTGTGGGTGATTCCCTCTATTTGACCCCTGACCTCCTAAACATGTATGTGCTCACTCCTGATCACGAGCATTCTTATAGGCTGGGGCCAACTCAACTCTCCCTTAAGACTGCACAAGAGATGTCTCTAGTAAGTCTTTCACGCTTGTTTCTTTTCTATTGTTCTTTCTATTTCTGTTATGATTCTCTGTTATTCTCTCTTGTTCGCAAATGCTATCTAATTTTACTACTCTTCTGGACAATCAATCGGATAGCTTCAGAAGAGATGAGGAGCTGAAGAAAGCCCCGAAAGCCGAGAAGGTGGCCTTTGCTAAAGCTTGCCAAGAGTGGGAGTGTGAAAAGAAGGATATGTCTAAGGCCTATGATGCTCTTAGGTCTACTGAGAAGTTGATAGTTGTTGAGAAGTCCTTTACTGGTAGAGGCCAACAAAAATTTGACTAAAAAAGTTGCCAAGCTGGAGGGTGATCTTCCCCAAGCCATAGATGACAACTATCGTGAGGATTTTTATAAAGCTTATGAGGATGCAGAGCACCAAATGGATTATGCTTGCAAGGTTTCTTTCTAGAAGGGATGTACCAAGGTTTGAAGGCTGCTAGAGATCTTGCTAATTCTGATATTTTAAATCTTCATTCTCCTGGTCCTAACCCTTATGCTGAAGAAGAAGAAGAATGAAAAGGTGGCGACCATATAGCTGGCAACACTGAGATTGTTCCTGCTAAGGTTGGTAGGAGTGTTGGTACTGACCAGGAGCAGCAAGTGGTCGATAAGGGGAAAGCCATAGTTTAGGGAGACCAGGTGAAAGATGGGGGCCTTGTAGGCTATGAGTTTTCACTTTCCTTGTACAATTTTTAGTCTTGTTAGTCTGTACCCATCTTTTAAGAACTTAATGTATTGTCCTTTGGCCACCTTTTAATGTTATATGATAATGAAATTCTTCTTCTTTTTCACGTGTTTCTCCAATTTTCCATATCCCAATACACTTTCTTCTTGTTTTATGTGTATCATTTGTAGTCTGCTAGTTTAGATCACTATATTTCTCCCAACTCTTAACTAGGGAGAGTTCTTGGACCCGACGTCAGCTTACAGGCTCGCAAAGCCTTTGTGAAAATCTGTAAATCTTTAAGAGCAAGGAATCAGCTATACCATATGCCAATGTGAAATTCTTGGACCCGATGTCAGCTTACGGGCTCGCAAAGCTTTTGTGAAAATCTGTAAATCTTTAAGAGCAAGGAATCTGTAATTTTCCATATGCCAATACACTTTCTTCTTATTTGGTCTGTATCATTTGTAGTCTGCTGATTTAGATCGCTATATTCCTCCTAACTCTCAACTGGGGAGAATTCTTGGACCCGATGTCAGCTTACAGGATCACAAAGCCTTTATGAAAATTTGCAAATCTTTAAGAGCAAGGAATCAGTAGTACAAGGACCAGTTTGAGTTGGTCACTAAACTGAAAGATAACCTTCTGGAGATGGAAGAAGTTAGAGCTTTAGTCTAAGAGGAGATAAATGACTTGAAGGCCAAACTTCTGGATGCCAGAGAGGTAAAATAAGTGAAGGAGCTGATCCAGAAAGAAAATGAATATTTAAAGAGGGAGATTTCTCATCTGAAGGGGAACATCCCCTCGGGGTCCTCCTTGGTGTCACGATGAACTCCATCATTGTCCAAAGCCCGAACTGAGACTCAAGTTTTGCAAAAGGAGGGCACTGAGATGAAAGGGGATATCAGGCGAGCGTACATAATTACTGTTGGGCTCTAGTGGGACATGATAAAGTTGAGGAATTTGTTCAGAAGGGGTCCTAGACAAGTCTGGGCATTTAGTTATGACCAAGGCTGGACTGATGTCCCAGTGAAGCTGAAGGAGGCAAAAGACCTTTCCATTGCCTAATGGTGGTTCAATACCCTTAGAGAGCTAATGGTACCCAAACATTCCCCCTTGTGGTACAAATATCAACTTGATTGCCTAGCTTATCAACGTAATCCATTTTCTAAGGATGACCGGTGGATCCCTATCCATGATATTCCTTCTCATCTTCTGGAACATCATTTAAAAGATGTTGGAGAATAACTTGTGCCTCATCGAGATGATGGTCGAAGAGCACGTGTAGAGGATTACCTTACTCGCCATCCCGGGTCATTGTAAATCCCATGTATATTCAAGTTTTGATTATTAATGTAACTTTTCATTTAATGAAAAAATGTTGATTACCATCTTTCAATTGTTTATGTTTTGAGCTCATGTTTACTAAATATTTGGCTAGTTATACAATTAGCGACCAAACATCTTTTTTACTCTGACTTTATGATTTTGAGCTTTGGATCTGACTAAATGACGTTTGAGAGACGTTGATAGTTATATGTTATTTTTATTGATCAAAGTGATCCTAACTGTTCAGTTTTAGGCTTTAGGTTGGCTTATACTTAGTTTGAATCGGTTTGGAATACTTCAGCCGATTAAATGATATTTAAGTATTAGCACTCCTCCTTCTACGTGTTTGAACATTCTCCCAGTCCAATATGTCAAAAAAATATAATTCCATTCACTTTACCTTTTAGGTCGTGTCATCACACTACCTTAGGCCTAAGTGAGATGATGGCGAGAATGCACCTGGCTAGTGGGCAATCCACATGAGAAGGCCTTTTTCAACCAACAGAAGTTAGCGACCAACAAGAGTTGGCTTTATTGCTTAAGGATCCCCTGTAGGGCTTTTATTGTTATCGGGGCTACTCATGAGGCTTCTTGTGTTTGGAACAATGGGGTAATTTGAAGTGCTCATAGTTAACTTGCTAATTCTGTTCTTTAGGCATTTAGATATAAGGTGCAAGTTAATGATATATAATCAAGATAAGATAAGCAGCTACTGTAAAATACGAGAATAGAGGAGCCAATCGACCTTTATTGGTTAGAAATTATTTTATCAAGCAACCAAAAATAAAAATTCTTCTAACTTAAAAGATAAAAAAAAATATCTAAAAGTAGAACTTCTTGAGATTAGTTACGTTCCATGCTCTTTGCATCTTCCTTCTCTCCAGCGTTTCCAAATTGCATGCTCCTTGAAGATCATCTCTGATTATTCTAAATGGTCCTTCCCAGTTTGGTCTCAGTTTTTTATTTGATGGTTTTATAGCACTGTCGAGGATTTTTCACAGGATATAGTATCCTATTGAAAACTTCCTCTAACTGATTCGTTTGTTGTATTTCTTGGCTAGTTGCTGTTGGTAGGAGGACAACTTGATCAAAGCTAGCTCTCATCATTTATCTGCTAGGTCAAGTTCGGTGCGTAGTGCTTCATCATTGAGGCCTTGGTCGATCAAAGTGGTTCTCATTGTGGGAATACCTACTTCCAGAGGGATGATAGCCTTCATTCAATAAGTGAGGGTGAATGGTGTTTCCCCAGTTGGTCTCTTGGGCATTGTGCTATAGGTCCACAAAACATGAGGGAGTTCATCCACCCAAGCGCCCTTAGCTTTTTCCAATAATTTTTTCATTCCATCGATCATGGTTTCGTTGGAAGATTCCGCTTGCGCATTACTTTGAGGATACGCCACGTAAATAAAGTGGTGCTTGGTGTTGTGATCGTCGCAAAAAGCTTGAAAGAAAACACTTTCAAATTGTGTACCGTTATCGGTGATAATGTTCCTTTTTATCACAAAGCGAGTTGTGATGTTCCTCCATATGAACCTTGTCATGTCAGAGTCTAGAATGTTTGCCAATGGTCCTGCCTCTACCCACCTTGTGAAGTAGTCTGTATCGACTAATAAATACTTTTGATTTCCAAATACAGTAGGTAGTGGTCCCACGATGTTTAAACCCCATAGAGCAAAAGGCCATGGACTAGCAAGTGATTTTAGGTCGCTAGCAGGCTGGTGAACCATAGGTGAGTGCTTTTCGCACTTTTCACATTTGTGAACATATGCGCTGGCATCTTTTTTCATGTGAGGCCACTAATATCCTCCCTTGATCGCTCGAAAATCTAGCGATATTGCACCTGTGTGACTCTAATATGTGCCTTCGTGGAGATCACTACTGGAAGTAGGGGCATGTGAATGATTTCTTTTAAACTTTGCCTTCAAGGTTGAGATAGAAACGAGCATCCTTAACCCTGATTTGATAGGCTGACCTTTTATCACCTGGAAGTATGTCACTCCGTAGATACTTAATGATGGGGTCCATCTAACTTGGGGCTTTATCTGTGAGGAGGACATTATTGCCTATAACTGTATGATCAATATTGAGTTATGACAGGAACTCTATCTGGATTGTCCTTCTTAGGTCAGAGTCAACTGTTGAGTTTAGTGTTGCTAAAGCATCAGTATGACTCTTCTGTCCTCGTGGGAACTGTTAAATTTACACTTTTCAAATTATCCCATGAGTCCTCTTACTATGTTGAGGTAAGCTACCATTCAATTATCTTTAGCATTAAAGCCTCCACGTACCTTCTTGGAGACCAATTTGGAATCACCGAATACATTCAGGCATTTCCCCCCCAGTAATTTGGCTTTTCGTAAATCGGCAATCAGTGCTTTATACTCAACTTTGTTGTTGGAGGCTTCAAATACTAACCTAATTCGTCTCTCAATTATGGTGTCTTAAGGGGTGATGAGAAAAATCCCCACTCCCTCCCCCTTGGAATTTGAGGCTCCATCAACATACAATGTCCAATATTTGGACTGTGCTTCACATGTGATCAATTGCTCTTCATTCGGTTGATCGACTGGCCAATATCCTGTGAACTCAGTAATAGAATTTGTTAAGATTTGTCCCTTGATTGTCGTTCTGGGCTGGAGGTGGATGTTGAATCTCCCATGCTCGACCAACCCGTTTGAAAGTCTCCCAGAGAGGTCAACCCTTCGCAGAATGGCTTTGAGTGGGTAAGAGGTGATTACTGTAATGGAATGGGCTTCGAAGTAGTGCTTCAACTTTCTTGAAGCGATCACTAGGGAATAAGAGAGCTTTTTCCAGAGGCAAGTACTGTTATTCAACAATTAGGATCATCTTATTGGGGTAGTAAATCGGGTTCTATTATCCCTCCGTTTCACATATTAATGCGGAGATCACAACATGGTCTGGTACTACCAAGTAAAGATACAGTCGTTCTCTATCATTTGGAATTATCAGTAATGGGGGCTAGCTAAGGTAAGACTTGATCTCTCCTAGAGCTTGTGAACAATCGTCATTCCATACGACGCCTTTGGATTTCTCTAAGAGATGGAAGAATGGTCGGTAGAATTTTGAAGACTTGGAGATGAAGAGATTGAGCATTGCGAGCATCCCAGTAAGCTTCTTAACACCTCTCAACGTTTCTCGTATCTATTTGCTAAACATCTTAGTTACCAATCTTTGGTAAGATTTCCCTACGTTCTTGAGGCCACATAGCATGACCTTATAGCCGTACAACCTAATTAAGGTTATAAAGAAGGTCTTATACTGGCCGGGCCAGTATAGGGGGATCTGATGATATCCTGAGTAGGCATCAAGGAAGCTTATCCTCTCATGTGTCACTATTGTGTCACCTAATTAATTTATCTCCGGGAGAGGGAAGTTATCCTTAGAACATGCCCCGTTGATGTCGGTAAAATCGGTGCCCACCCTCCGACTACCATTTCTTTTGGGTACCACCACTGGGTTAGATAAACATACAAGCAACTGGATTTCCCTGATTGATCCTGCATCCATGAGCTTCCCTACCTCTTTCTCCACTGCCTTAGCCTTCTCGGGGGACGTTCGGCGAGCATTTTGAGTGACGGGATTAAAAGTAGGATCAATGTGTAGGCGGTGACAAGCCATGATAGGGTCAATCTCTAGTAACTCATCGGGCACCCATGCGAAATCATCTACGTTGCCTTTGAGGAGTGCAACTAGTTCCCTTTTCTCTTGATAGCAGATCTAATAAAAAAATTCATTTTTGTCAAGTTGTCATCGGCTACAACTTCTTTCAGGATTTTAACGACCCTATTAGCGGGGTGAACCCTGGTCGACAATACTGTTGTTGCTATTTGGAGAGAACAACCCTTTCATATGCTTTCTCCTGGGCATTCTCGGGCTCCTCCTTCTTCTCTTTTTTTGGGTGGATAGATGCGATAAAGCACTTTCGGGTTATAGCCTGGTCACCACGGATCTCGACCACTACCCATATCTGTGATGCATGTAAACCTTTGATGATAATTGGATGGAATGGCCTTTCAAGCATGGAGTCAACCTCCGCCCAAAATAGCATGATATGGGGACCCAATTTCCACTAAAAACTTTATTAGCTTCGAGATGTTTCCTGCCTTGACAGGAAATAATTTCATTCCTAACGGCATGGTGATCCTTTATGCGAATCCGACCAGTGGAGCATTGACTTCTTTGAGGTCCGCGACATTTAATTTTAGTTTATGGAACATGTCTAGATAGATTACTTCAGATAAATTTCCTAGTCTACAAGTATCTTCTCAACATCTCAGTTAGCACTCCTGAGTGTGATCACCAGCGCGTCATGTTATGGGGTCCTCACCCTTACTAAGTCTTCTTCAGTAAACCATATGTTCTTGGTGTAATAAACATCTTCTGGTCGTCAACGCTTTCCTCCTTGAGTTTTAGCGGGATTGATCTAAAAAGCTTCCATCATGGCAGTCACCTTCTTGAATTCCATTCGAACGTCATTTTCATGAATTTATTCGAGGTATGACGCCCCATGAATTACTGCAAACTCGTGTCCTATATCATTATCGAGGACTTTTTTTTGGATTTTTGTCACCATTAGCAGCAACCTTCTCTTTCTTCTTTTCAACATACTGGCTGAGGTGCCTTACTTGAACTATCTCTTCCAGATATGACTATCGAACTTTAAAATTCTCGATTCGGTGATCACCCTCCTTGTGGAACGCTCATCTCATCACGTTGTTACTTTTATTTGGATCGCTGCCCATCTTCATGGGCCATTTGATAAAGGGTTAATCCTTTATCTTGCTAAGAATTTTGTAAATGGGTTCCTTGAAGATTGTATTAACAACTTAGAACACCTTGGATAGGTCATTCTTATTTCCACCTTTAGAGCCATTCTTGCCCCTGTTTTTGCATCCCATTCTTCTCCGTGTCATTCTTCTCTATCCCCTTGTTCAATTTTTCTGGACCATTGTCTCCCCCACTATGATGGACCACGTTTTCGACCTTAGCGTACTTCTCGATATGAGCCATAAGATCATCGATGCTTATGCCTTCCTTTTTGGTGAGTGATTGGTGCAGTAGAGAGGTGGTCGGTAAGTCAATTTTGAAGGACATTACAATAACCTACTCAGAGCAGTCCTCGATCTTATTAGAAAACTTCCCAGTATCTCTTGGTGTAATCTCTGAGGTTTTGCTGTGGCTTCTTGTTCATAGTGAGCAGTGCATCCATTCGCTAAGGATGAGAGCTACTCATTATGAATCGTTCAATGAAAGCCTCTGCTAGTGCTGTAAAATTCCTGATCGACCTATGGGGAAGCCTTTCAAACCACTTATGTGCAACATCATATAGGATAGAAGGGAATACCCTGCACATCAGTGCGTTATTGTGGATCTATAAGGTCATTGATTGTCAGTACTACCTGACATGCTCTATTGGATCTATTTTCTCGTCATAGACCTTGAACCTGGGGACAAGGAATATCTTGGGAGGATCCTCACATTCGATCTCCCTTGAAAAGGGTGTCTTCATCTGAGAGTTATCTTCTGTAAATCTCTCTGGTTGATCTGTTGCCTTGGTGCGCCGGGTGTTGGTTTATCTCCCTATGGACAAGGATTCTCAAATCCTCACTTGGTCGATCATTGCTCTGGTGGCACCACTCCTGCTGGCCACGGTCTGATCGTGCTGGCTCTGATATATCATGTTCAATTCTCTCCTGGTCATGCCTAGTGTTCCTTCCTCGGCTGGAGGAGTCTCCCCCCTGAGGGCTAAGAGTCCGGTCTCAACGTTACCTTTTGTTTATTGGGATATATCTCTCCATTCTTTCCAGTCACCTCTTAAGGAAAACATTCTCTTATTATTGGTGGCACGTCGCCTATTCTTGTTCTCGAAGTCTGGCTTCATAGGCATCGACCAACCTTGGCGGCCATGGCTCTCTTCTGAAGGTTGCCTTTCTTGGTGAAACCTTGGGTTTGTATGTTGGCAAATTTCAGACCTGACCCTAGGAGGGGCTGGGTCTTCCTGAACATCGTCGGCTTGTGGAATGTTGCTGATGTGGTGAGAAAATTGCTAGCTTTCTTATAATAAATGCTTTCCTAGGAATACAGGCCGTTTCCCACAGACGATGCCAATTATGAGTGTAGAAAAATTCACAATAAAAAAATCAACGAAAATAGTCACAAATGGCAGAAAGTAAATGGAATCACATACAATAATGATGTATGCGGTTCGATAACTTGCCTACGTCCATGGAGAGTTTACTCGTTCTTATTAAGTGTCTCTCAAAGTTACAAGTTTTTCATACCTCTTCCCCGGGTCAAGGTGTACAATTCATATATGTTGTTACAAAGATCGAGTTGCTTAAGGAACTCCATGATAGGGTGCATATTGGCCATAAGGTGCTTGAATATCTCATTCGGGATTCTTTGCACCTGACTTGATCAAATCTGCTAGTGTCCTTCTTTAATTAAACAACCCATGTAGAAATTAAGTCATGATTTGGGCCGGGCCAAATAACTTAAGTTATCCTGGTCGGCTACTCTCATGGACTTGTAAAAAATGGGCTCTCACAATATATATATATATACACTGGGGTATGCCCGTGCCTAAAGGCATGCTGATAATCGCAAAATGCAAAAAATTTCAATGTACGTAATGGAAAAAAGGCAAAAAATTGATTTGCCAAGAACATTCAAATAGTCTAAATTCATTTGCCACCCTCGAATTCACATTGTCGAACAAAATTTTCCACCCTCGAATTCGTTTGCCAAGAACATTCAACGTTGCCACCCTCGAATTAAAATAGTCTAAATAGTCTAAATTCATTTGCCACCCTCGAATTCGTTTTTCAAGAACGTTCAAATAGGCTTAACAAATAAAAAATAGTCCAACAACGTTGAAATAGTCTAAATTCATTACTTGAATTCACATTGTGCCTCAAATTAACAATGTGTCAATTCTAAAAAAATGGGCATAGTCTCCTTTGTATATTGGACTACCCACCCTAGTTAACGGGTAACAACCAATCGTATAATATTCAAAATATTCAAACAAACCAAATTAAAAGTTTTAATCTACCTGTATACAGAGCATTTGTGACAATATATGAACAAACCAACACAAACATGACCTATACATTTCATGATCTACAGTTTAAGCACTAATAATAACTAACTCAACTACTTATTCAGTTCAGCATCAAGCCCTTTGTCCAAAAGAGAATCTGATTCACTTGGTGGAATATGCATAACGCTTCTCCACACAAAAGTCTCTATAATGGTTGGGTATTTCCTTTTTCGGCCACCCCTTGGCCTCGAATGAAATTGTTTATCGAACTCCTTAAAATCATCGGGAGTGTAAAGATGGAATCCAAATTGATCATGATCATCTCTCACATGCCTGAAAATAAATCTCATGCCACCCAGATATGCCAAAAGCAAATGGTTTTTGTTTGAAGTGGATATCTTTAATGTTCTGGCAAAGATTTTGATCTGGATGAAAATATGTGGAGACAACCCTTATAGCTGCATTTTATAATCTCGAATGTAGCCCCATCTGCATCATGAGTTCTTAGATGTTGTTTGATGTTCATTACCAGCTTCTTAGTCCCACATTTCTCTCATGTAATGTGATTGTGGCATGCCCGAACATATGATCCTTAATAAGAAACATAGCAAGGAAAACCATATTTGTTAAATCTGTAAAACAAATCACAAAACAAAAATGAATTAGGTCGAATTCGAGCATCAATGTGTTCATGTTTTTAACAAAAAATATTAAGTATTAATGCATTTCAGCACAGTGTTAAACGTATATCTGTGATCAGGTCTTATGAAGAAGATCTATTGGAATCCTCATAATAGTACATCTATGATAAAATCTTTCCCTCAATTCTCTAGGTAATTAAATCTGATCTTTCTATTATATATATTATGCATTAAAAGGTCTTATGCATCTAGTTTTACTATGCTATCTGCTTGAGTTTGATTTGCTTAATAAATGTAGGCATTGTCATTGTATGTTACATAATTTCATAATTTCTACTCTTAAGAACAGTTACATCAAGTGAAAAAAATAAAACTTATAGATGTCAAATTCGTGGGATGAACGCAATCAATAGAATCCTTTAATACTCAATCCAACTAAAAAAAACACATATACTAACTAATACTACAATAAATGAAATTTCTAATCAAATATCTTAGTATCTTGTAAGTATCGCATTTTGTTACTATTACATGATTGTGTATCCAATTACTATTAATCAAACAACTTACATGATTATGTATCTAATGCTCGTTCTCGTTCACGTCTGTGTCTTTCATCTAGGAGCATCTATAGCATTCCTGCATCAGCTTCATAACATGTTTATCAAAACTTTTATAATATCAGTTGTATAGTTATTGAATACTATAAACTATAGTCAGTGAATATCAGTTATTAAATAACACCAACGTAAATAGTAATCAAATTACTAATAATAATAGCAACACGGATATAACAACGGGAGCACAAAACTAATAAGAAAACTAACAGCAACATCAACATAAAGAATAACACCAAAATATGTTATATCTGTGAACAAAACATTATTAGTGTTCGTGAATAGAACAAATCTTAAATTATGTTATATAATTATATAACTAATCGTAATGAACTGATACCTACCAATCACAATCTACACCTAACTTTCTCCCCGAATAAGTTAAAAAAAAGGTTATAAGTAACAAAATAAGGAAAAAATGAAACATCAAATCCAAGGAAGTTAGTAGCAAAGCTTTTTCCTCATTTAGATCAGGTGCCCAGTTGTTAGTTGCCTTCTTTTATGTACCAACGATCTCATTAACTGCTACAATAGTATCTATTTTTTTTCAATATCGGCATGAGTTTATCCATTAATTTTGGCCTGATCAGTTTCTTCACCAAGTCCCTGGTCCTCTTGTTTATTTTGCACAATTTCCCCGTTAATAATTGTCTCATCGCTGGAAGATTTACCATTATGTTTTTCTGTTGTAATTTCACATTGAATTTCATCACCAACTTCTAGAGTTAGAATCGAAGGAGATTTAACTGGACTAACAGGAGATATAAGATAGTGGAAGGCCATTTGATTTAAATTTTCAACCTATAAAACAAAACTTAAATATATATTAGCTTAATACCCATAGTGAAATAGAGGTCCAAATCCCATGGTTAAAACATATGAGTTTGTGTGGGTGTGGTGAGTATACATGGTGTGGGTGTGGGTGTGTGAGTGAGAGAGAGATAGAGAGAGATATCGTGTTGAAGTAAGTCCGCAAATGAATTAAAGGGTGAAAATGATATTGTACTGTGTAGCTCTTGTCTAGGTCACTCAAAAACTGGCAGTGTACTCTGGAATTTCAGCTATACTATGAAGATTTCAACTGTACTGTGTAGATTTCTAAAACTGAGAAATAAGTTGTACTGTGCAAATCAATTCACACATTCAACTGCAAAAAGATATAAAATTGAAAATTGTATAAAAAATACAAAAAAATTTAACCGAAAAGAAACTACAAAATAGAGAAAACACCGTCATTGAGAAGGTGAGAAATTAGTACACCATTATTTAGATACATTCGATCCCATTGCAAAAATAAAGGTTGGATGTGGTATATGGTATAAAGAAGTAAATATAGAAAATTTCCTAAGGTCTACTCTACAACAAAAATGCAAATGATATCTTGGACCGGAAAATTGTGTATTAAAAAAATGCCTAGGGTCTACTCGAATAATATTATCATAGAATCATAAACATGTAAATTGTCAATTCAAAAAGGAGTAATTTCTTATTGACACAGATGATGTGGTTAAAATTTTTGAATGACTAAATATATCGGTTAAATAGTTGTGGAGTCCTCACACTTTTGAACGACTAAATATTTATTATGAGTGAAAGAAGTCGAATATGTCCTTGTCAACAACACCTACCAAAGAGAGGTCGTATCAAAGATAAAGCAGTTTACCTTACAGCCATCTAGTGTAAGGCATTACAATGGGAGCATGTAACCGTCATCCCTCATAGATCATGTCTTTTAGAAGCATCGTGTGCACGACCTACATTTGTGTTACTCTCTTTTTGGAGAATAATGACCTCGTTGATCTAAAGTGGAGGAAAACATAATGAATAAATAATAAATTATAAGAATACCAAAAGGTATGAAAAATAGTTGTTAATACAATAAACCCTTGTCGTTTCCTAATCGTAAACCAATAATAGTTGCATTCTCCTCCAACAAAAATAGTGCTAGAGGTACATATAAGCCAAAATACACTTCAGATCTGAATACACGGAGAGAGAAAGAAACTTGAGGATGGAGAAACTTGAGGATGAAAATCTAGTATATGGAGAGAGGGAGGTTTGGTTAGAGAGCCCTCTACCTCGAGCCTTGTGCTGTAAGGTGTAAATGACCTCCTCGTTTATTACTCTTGTGGCCTTGAAGAATTTACATGGAACTCAAATTTGTAAGGGGTAAAAGAGGGAACAGAGAAATAATTCGTCTCAAGTGACATCATAGTTCTAACTTATGACATACATAAGTTTTCTACTTTAATATATAGATATGTATATGGGTAATACAATATTCTTAGTCGAAAAAGTGGGTCAACCGACGATCAAACTGGTCAAATAATGGTTTCCATCAGTTTTGAATCCTAACCAACTAATACGAAAACTAACGTACCCAAACCCAAAATAATAAACCCCAAACACTAAATGACCTAAAATAAAATAATTGAGTGATTTGTTCTCAAATATTTGAAAAGGCATTAACACGTGAACTTCTTTTATTTATTTATTTTTTGTATTTTTATCTAGATATCAACATATATTTGTAGTCTATTTAAAAAACCAATTTGACGTGTAAAAAATAGGTTCAAAATATTATATGCATAAGTTTAAAATAGAAAGTATTATGACTAATTTTGTAAAAGATTTTTTATAAAAGTGGAGACATAATGATCGTGTCTTTGTGTACACACACACACACACACACAAGCACAAAATACATGAACCTATTTTGTGTGTGTGTATATATGGGCAGGATGAGATGAGGCCCTAAATTGAGGTCCTAAGTGGCGGACCAATTTTTAAAAATAGTAAAATAAAAAAAATTGGGGTAGATTTTTAAACACGATAATTAAACATTTCACGGATACCCTAAAAAAATTAATCCTAAGATAATTTTTTTAATATTTTAAAAAAATCGGTCAATCATATTTCTGTTTTTAAAGGACCTTAAAAACTAACAAATATTGACCGATTTTTAAATAGTAAAAAACTTATTTTGAGATGATGTCTTTTAATGGGTGTCAATAGGATGTTTAGATATAGTGTAAAAAAATGAGTTCAAAAATATTTTTTTACTTTTTTTTCAAAATTGGTCAGCAACAGAGGGCTGCATTTCAGGACCTCATTGTGTATATATATATACACACACACACACACACACACACAATACTGGTCATGTGCGGAATGACCCGCATATTAACCGTACGGACTGGACATGTGGCTCATGGCAGTGAGCCTCCAAAAGAGAGAGAGAGGGTCGATAATATCATCGATAATTTATGGCGGTGAAGAAATGGGTATAATTTGGAGGATTTGTATTATACCTCTATGGGTCAGTCCACACACGATTATTTTTGCATATATATATATATATATATATATATATATATATATATATATATATATATAAGAGAGAGAGAGAGGGATCATATTCGGACCACTATTCACCGTACGGACTTGTAGGCAAATTTTTTAAAATTAGTAAAAAAATAATTTTGAGATGAATTTTTTATGGATTTATAATATTTTAGGGTACCTGTAAAAAATCAAGATCAAAATAAATTTTTGCGAATTTTGAAAAATTGGGTAAAAAAAACAGTGACTTTCGAAGCCCTTAAAACTGAAAATTTTTTGACCGACTTTTTAAAATAGTAAAAAAGTTCGTTTTAAGATGAAAGTTTTTTAAGGGTTCCCTGAAATGATTAAATCTATAAAGATATTAGTTCAAAATTAATTATTTTATTATATTTAAAAAATTTGTCCTGAATGTGAATGGGGAGCATATATATATAAAGATACTAGTTCAAAATCGTGGTCCATCATTGTAAATGAATACTCATGCGCAATAACCATATTTGCTAAACATTCTCTAACTTGTTCTTTATCATACTCGTATGTTTTGAATGTAACACCCAAACACCCTCCGAAATCATCTTTACTCAAAGGCTTTGTTGTTAAAATATTTTGTTTGTTAATAGTAGCCATTCGAACTTACAATGAGTTGTAACTACGAAAAACATATTCGAAACTTTTGACTTTATTTTTCTGTCATTTTTATAAGTAATTGCATTAGAAAAAAATCTAAGGGAGAAGGATCGTATACAGGAAGTATAGAATTCAATAAAAAACAACAAATAAACAACAAAACCCCATTGAGAAATTAATGAACTGACAACCCCATCTACAAACCTTAGTGAAGATTCCCATGAAATCTAACATATTAACATCAAAAAGAATATGATTCTTTTTGAACCAACTCAGTAAACTGCTTAAAAAAAGATAATGAATCCTGGACGACTCCATCTCCATTGATTCGAAACATCTCACCTTCCTCTCTTTCCAGATAGTCCAAAAAATGCATTGAGGAACAAGGCGCCAAACAGAGTTCACCCCCTTCCAAGCCTTAGGTGGATGCCAAACCTAAAAAAGAACCCTTACAGACTAGAGCCAAACCCATCGAATACGGAAAATACCCAGAAAGATATCCCACAGACCTCTAGTCACCTCGCAATGCAGAAGAAGGTGATTCATATTTAATTTTGCTACCTTACAAAGCCAACAACGGCTAGCTAAATGTCATTGTCTCATCTGTAAACCTTTTGACATCAAAATCACTTGTCTGGCCACGGTCCAGATAAAAAATGTAACTTTCGGAGGCGCTTTGGATCTAAAAATTTTCTTCTAGGCGAAATGATCACAATGTATCCCGGTCTTACTAAAAAAATTGTGTAGTATCCTTTCACTACAAAGACCCCTTTTCGACCAACCTTCCAACACAATTCATCTTCCCAAACCGATTAACGAGGGGCCAAACCCAACTAGTCAAAGAAAGCCTCATCCTCCTCGAGATCCCAATACCACAACCATCGTCTGAATTGAGGATTACATAAAACTTGACCCCCTAGTGACCCTATGACCCGAGTCGAGACCGTCCTTGGCCCCGCCAATATTGAAGATGTCAGGAAATATCTCCTGAAGAGGACCACACCTACCCCAATTATCTTTCCAAAATATTATCATGTTACCTCTCCCAAATTAAAATTTCGTGTACCTGGAGAAGTCATCCCACTCCTTCGATATATTCTTCCACAACCCCATCCCGTCAGCATAATGCCCGACGCTCGACATCCTTCCGAACCGCTAACTACCCCATAGATCCCATAACTCTCCTCCATAACTCATTTTCCTCTCTAGGAAATATCCACATTCACTTTCGTAAATGGGCTTTATTGAATATCTATAAATTCTTAAGTCCCGCTCCCCCATATAAATTGGTTTGCAAACCTCCTCCCACCCCCACTAGACTGTATTTAAATATTTCCTCGTCACCTATCCATAAGAAATCATGCATCACCATCTCTATATTCTTTCAAAAAACACACAACAATGATAAGATAGACATATAGTAAGTGGGCATACTAGACATCGTCATCTTAATTAGAGTTCACCTCCTTCCTTTGGATAAATAACCATTCTTCCATCCTGGTAATCTCCTTCTCACTCTCTCCAAAACTGGGTACCAAATCTTCGAAGACTTAAACTTCACCCTTAGTGCAAGGTCAAGGTAAGTAGATAGAAGATTTCCCAACCTACCCCCTAGCGTCCTAGCCAGACTCTCCACATTCTCACTCCCCTAATGGGATCATTTTTCTCTTTCTAGAATTAATACGTAGACCCGACCCCGCCTTGAAACAAATGAGGAGCATTCTCAAAGCTCGCATTTGTCCTTCCTCAAGCTTATAAAAATTAATTATATCATCTGCAAAAATAAGGTGGGAAACCATGATTGAATTTGCATTCAATTGTCCGATCACTAAACCACCATTCCACCCCACTTCAACGAATCACACTTCGTAAGACTACGGGAACTGGGAAAAAAACCCTCAGGGACCCCGTTAATCATAATTGAAAACCTAACGATAGGAATACATCTCTTAATCCAGTGGCACCATCGATCACCAAACCCCATTCTCTTCAATAAGTACATAAGGAAGTTCCAATTCACATGGTCATACGCCTTCTCAATATCTAATTTGCATGCAATAATCGACTCTGTGCTTCTCATCCTAAATTCCACACGCTCATTGGCCACGAACACCGTATCGAGAATTTGCCTCCCCCCAACGAAAGCATTTTGAGACTCCAATAACTTTTCTAAGTTTAACATACAACACTTTGGCTAGAAGTTTATAGTCACTCCCAATAAGACTAATCGACTTGTAATCCTTAATATCGATTGACCCCCCCATTTTGGATATTAAAGTGATGAACGTCACATTCATACTACGCAAGAAGTACCCTCTGTCATACTACGCAAGAACTCCAACATTTCCTCCCTTATAACCTACCAGCAATGTTGAAAGAAAGCCATTGAGTAACAATGTAGGTCGGGTGCTTTGTCAACACACATTGAGAACAACACCTGCATAATTTCCTTGCCAATGAACTGACCCTCAAGAGCCATCGCGTCCACCTCTAATATACTCCCCAACTCGACCCGGTCTAGTGAAGGGAACCATTCTTCCTCCTCTCTGACTAGGTTCTCATAAAACACTGTGATATTACCTATAACCATGCTCACGTCCTTGAACTCGACCCCCCAACCTCAATTTTCCCGATATAGTTAAATTATCGTTGAGAATTCGCCACTTTATATGAAAACTTTGAATTCTTAACTCCCTCACTTAACCACAATGCCCTTGATTTTTTCTTCCAAGTGATTTCTTCCTGGATGAGTCTTCTACCGATCTCTCCCTTCCTTTCCTACCTCACTCTTTCCTCCTCCCTCGAAAGACCAATTCTTCATTCCTTCTTATCTAGGAACCTCACTTCCTCCATATATCTAGTGGTTGTCTCTCTCACATTACTAAAAACATCCTTATTCCAGTTCTTGATATCCTCCTTGAGAGACCTCAACTTGGATACCATTATGAAACTATCATTCCCTTACAAAACATAGCTTGACCACCACTCCTTAACTCTGTCCAAAAAGTCCACCTCCTTCAACCACATATTCTTGAATCTGAATGGAGTTCTACCATAACCCCACCCCCTGCATTCTAATAAAATTGACAATGATCCAACGTAACCTTTGGTAAGAATGACTAAATGACCCGAGGAAATTCTCATCCCATCTCGAAGAAATAAGAAAGTTTTCGAGACAGGACAGAGAGGTGATGTCTCTATAACTAGACCACGTGTAGAAAACCCCTTCAAGCGGGACATCCATCAACTCCATATCGTTAATAAAATTCGAGAAATACCTTATATATCGATCGATTCTTCCTCCTCCACTCTTCTCTGACACGAATCTAACAACACTGAACTCACCTCTCATACACCCAGGCACCCCCTATCCTACTAATTCCATAATTATCCTCCCATAATAATTATCTACTTGAATCTAACACTGGACCGTAAATCTCAGAGAAACTCCAAGTAAAACCATCCTCTAAATTTTTGAAAGGGCATGCTACCATCCACAATCCAATCATGCTCTCCAATAAATCCACCACTTTGGGGTCCCACGTAATAATAAGCCCTCCCAATGCCCCAGCCGCATCCATACTAATCCATTTACACCGCCCTAAATCGACTTTGTCGTCCTATCATCCAATTGTCTCAACTTTGATTCTTGAAGGCACATAGCATCTGGTTTTCACCTAGCTACAACCCCACTAACCAAATTATTCTTGTCGGCTTCGTTAAGGCCACTCACATTCCATGAAATCAATCTTAAATTCATTTACAAAATAATTCCTCGAATCTCATTCCTTACCCCCACGTTCCCTTTTTCCCCTCCCATTCCCAAAGTTATCAATTTTCCCAAATAAACCCCCCGCTTGACTCTCGCTCCCCTAAAAAACTACCACCACACTCTTGAAGAAATTACCAATAGTGTTCTCCAACCAACCTTCTGGATCCTCCTCCCACCCCTATTCCTCAATAACTTGAAGGTCCTCACGCCTAGGAATCTCTAACTTTACCCAAAATTTTGAGTTGTTTAACTCTTTGAACTTACACCCATGTTCACTCCCTACTGCTCTGCTTGGCCTGCTCATCTCAACAATGGAAAACCCCCCTCTAACACTGCTCGTTGTCACTAGGCTACCAACCGTCAAATCCATTTTATTAAAATTTAGAGCTCCAGCCTGCTTCCTAATTTTTTTTACCATCTTTTTTTGGTTGAATAAAATTTTTGATATTTTTTAAACCCATCATGGAATTACCGTACTAAATTTTCTTCTAAAATAACAAATAAACAAAAAAAAAACCATTGAAAAATTAATGAATTGATAACTCCAACTACATAGCTGGTTTCCATTTTCAGAACAATATTTTATTCTTTTCCTTGATCCTCAACATTTTGAGCACCCTCATTAGCACCCTCAGTAATTGTTGGCAATGGACTATGTGTAGTAGTAGCAACAACCATTGGTTGGGTATTTGACCAAGCTGTTGATGCAACAAAATACATATCCAATACAAAATATTAATTAATTGCAAGCGACTACATATGGTGTGAAATTACAAAGTAACAATGGTGTTTAAATTCTAAAAAATAATATTAGAAAGGTGATATAATTAATAGGTTTTTACGGTCTAGTCCCTTGACTGGACATTTTGGACTTTTTAACCAGGTCCAACAAATTTTAAACGATTAGGTTCGCATAAATACCTTTTTCAGTCATTTCATTCTTTTTGTTATCATTGACCTAACATGCGATTGATAACTTTTCCAATAAGCTAGGATCTTCTCTCTCTCCTTTCCACTTCTGTCAAACAACTTCTCTCTCTCTCCAATAACTTAGGATATTTATCTTCTTTCCACTTCTGTTCAACCTACTTTGTTCTCTCAAAGGAAGAAGTTATCAATTTTTTCAAAGCAATCAATTCTTTTCGCTCATGTTTAACCTAGATTTACCTTTGCATTAATTCGATCATTTGTAAGTTTATACCTACTATTAAGAAATGTTTTGCATGTCGATTAATTTAAATAGGTGTATTATGTATTTTCAATTAATTAAATCATTGTAATTGTATAATTCATGTGTTGAATGAACTCAAATATTAAATGAACGATTTGATTGTGTGTTTTTACAAATTTATTTTAATTTCATATGAATATATTTTGACTTTGTGTTTTGATTTTGTAACATGTTGTATATATTTCTGTTTTGATTGTGTATTTATATGTGTGTATTCATGTGTGTGCGTATTTGTTCATGTTTGTGTGTGATTTATGTATATACAAGTTGTTCCTGTAAATACCTCATAGGAAAATTTCAGTAAAGTACTTGCAAATTAAAATAAAGTACACGTGAATTTTTAATAATTAATTCTTATTTTGTGTTTTGACATTAATTTAACATAATATTAATGTGCATATACTATGTTACTTTTGACTCATTACTTAATAGACTTTTCATGTGTTAGCTGCGCATGCTTTTATGGGTTCGCGCTAGCGGCATTGACAAATCTTGATGTTATACAACAATAAAGTCATTTGTATATAGCTCATAGGAAAATTGTAGTAAAGTACATGCAATTTGATATAAAGTACGCGCGATTTTATAATGATTAATTCTCATTTGTTTTTTGACATTAATTTAGCAAAATGTTAATGTGAATTTACTTTGTTACTGTTGACTCAGGCTTAATAGAGTAGTCATGTTTTAATTGGTCATGTGTTTGCAGGTCCACACCAATGGTATTAATTAATCTTGTGCTTTAACAAAAGCATTTTTCTGTTTTAATTTAATACAGGTCATAATGAAAAGTTATAGGATTGCCCAATGTTGTTATTCAGATAATATGGCTTGCATTGAAATATTTGAAGACAACTCATTAAATTTCATATGCAATGAGTTATGTAGCAGGTTTTTGGATTTAAAAGATGGATCTTTTTCATTCAAGTATGACTTTGGTGATGAAAGTCGGTTCATGGTGGTTTGTGATAAAGATGTCCATTATATATTACGATATCAAGTGATTCTCAAAGCTGATTTTATTTGGATATATGTCTCTGATTCAACAATTATGGCCATTAGTATAATTCATGAACGGTTTGAAAGCGTGTATAGAATTCTTGAACGGGTTGTCCACAGTTATACAAGTCGCGAGAGGGTTGAATCCATGGTAGAAGTAGAGAAAATGTAAACTATATATAATCAACCAATGCGATTGATATTAGTACTGGAGTTGAAAATGATGTCCATTTTGGAGGTGTTGAGCCGAGTACGTAAAATTTTTTATCTGTCGAATGATTAGAAGACATATATTAGTCATGAAGAGCAGTGTTTCGAAGGAGGTGTGGTTGAGTTCCATGATAAGTTGCGAAAGTATGTTGTTGAGGTTATTTTCAAGTATATATATGTGAAGAATGATAAAAATTCAGCGACAACAGAGTGTTCTAAAAGGAGTAGCGAGAATTGCATGTGGTGAGTTCATGCTTCATTATCAACAGTAAATGGTTATTTTTATATAAGAAGTCTGAGCAATGAGCATACTTGTAGGGGTGTATATCATAGTCCATTAAGTAAAATGATGGACACGAAATTGGTTTCAAAATTTCTTGTTGATGAGATAAGGGGTGGAGACCAATTGACGTAGTTAACGATATGAATAAGAACTATGGTCTTGATATAGGTTATCATCATGTATGGCATGGGAAAGAGATGGGTGCTGCTAAGTTACACGGTGATGAGAAAGCTTCCTATGAATATTCAATGATTACAAGGAACTTCTATTTCAGTATAATCCAGGATTGCATTGCATTCTTGACGTGGAATCGGAGAGAAAATGATTCAAAAGATTTTTTGTAATATCGCAGGATCCATTGATGGATTCCAGTTTTCCAGGCCTATTTTATTTCTTGATTGTGCCTTTTTGAACAGCCTCTATCGTGGAACGATTTTGTCGGCAACCGTAAGGAATGGTAACGATGGTAAATGTGAAGCATTGAAGTTTACTGTAAAATATTATGTCTTTACTTTGGGATCCATTTTGTGTTCTTTCGATAGAATATAAAGTAAACGGACGACATTATAAAGTATACGTGATTATATGCATGTACTTTGTAGTGATTTGTGTGTAGTTTGAGGTCTGTTTTTATTATTTTCATAGAATCCCAAAGTACATGCATAAGATTAAAAAGTACACGTGAATTTCTCTTTTGTGTTATGTGTACTTTGTAATATCACGAGTGTACTTCAGTATTCCTTGTTTGTTCTGGACAAACTTAGCAAAGTACATGCACATAATTACAAAGTACACGTGAACTTCTGATTAGAGTTTGCGTATACTTTGTAATGTTTTGAACGTACATTGGAATTCTTTCTTTATTATGGTTAAATTTAATAAAGTACACCCATATATATCAAAGTACAAGCATAATATGTTTATACTTCAAATTTGTGTAGCCTATCACTACAAATATATTTATTATTTTATATATCCTACGTGCTTAACGGTTCGTGCCAGCGATCCAATTTTTTGAGATAATCATACAATGTGCATGTACTGATATATTTCATATATTTGCAGGATTTTATCCTCTTGCATGTGAAGTTTTTGATTCAAAGATGGAGGAAAATTGGATGTGGTTTCACATTAATTTTCATGATGCACTAGCTTATCAAGATCGAACCATCACATTCATATCCACCTGAAACAATGGTCTTATTGAAGGTGTTTCTAGCATCTTTCTAATCTATGCACATTCCTACTATATACATAATTTGTAGGGAAATATAAAGAAGAAAATATGGGGGAGTGGGAACTTTTGAAAGAAGCTTGTGTAGGATTTGTGCATATGCTGTAACAGTTGATGAATTTCAAAACAACATTGATGCCCTGAAGAAGGAAGGTGGAGCTGGTGTTGCTGATTTTCTTAATAATTTACCTCCAGAGAATTGGTCTTGTGCATATTTCATAGACAAACGTTATGGTGACATGGCATCAAGTGTTACAGAATCATTCAACTCTTGCATCCCAGAGGAAAGGAATTTAACGATAATGAATATGCTAGACAAAATGAGGATCAAGATTATGAATTTAAATGCAAACAAACTTATTGAATATGAAACATGGTTAAAGGATTTGTACCCTCATTTTGATAAATTACTAACTAAAAATTAGAATAAAAGTAGACATTGGAATATTAGCCGCTCAAGTCAACATGCATTTGAAGGTCATTCAGATGTGAGGGCCACGGTTGATATATAACAAGAAAATTACTCGTGTAAGAGTTAACAGCTGCGATGATTTCCATGTTCTCATGCTGTTTCTTTCATATGAAAGACAGGTTGAAGTATTTATGATCATATTAAAGATTATTATAAGTTTTTTTTCTACAAAAAATCATACTCATCACCTATAGTTCATCTTCATGATTTGATAAGCCCAAACATTCCATTACTTAAAAATCCAACAATCCTTCCTGCGTTAATAAAGAGACCAACACGGAGGCTAAAAAATAAGAAAATAAAATATGCTGGTGACGTTTTAATACGGGAAGTTACTTGCTCTAGGTGTAGTAAAACGGGTCATTACAGGTCCATGTCTAAAGCACCAATTCGATTCCACTTAATAATGTTCAATTCATTTATTGTAACAATAGTTTTTCGTAAAATCAATGAACATTCACATTTGAATAAATTAAATTTAATTTTATTGTTGAGCGTTCATTTCTAGTTTTTTTGTTTGCGAATGAGATCAATGTAAAGTACACACAAGTTTTTATAAAGTACACGCACACTGTACTGACCAAAACCAATGACAATGTGCGTGTACTTTATGTATTCTATGTGTACTTTCAAAAAGTACATGTAGAATACATAGCGTATGCGCACATTGTACTGACAAAAATATCTTTTATTTGCGTGTACTTTATTTGTTTTTTATTTTTTTATTTTTTGTACAAGTAGAATACGTTAAGTAAACCAATTATTTTTATATTTATTTTCTGTATGAAAGTTTACCAAAGCACCCATATTTTTATAGAGTACACGTGATCATTTTTCCTAAAGTTCAGCTATACTTGATTAAATTTTCTTGTATTTTACATTTTTGCATTCTGTAAAATTATTGATTTCATTCGTTGTAACAATTTAATTAAATAAAATTATTTAAAAGCTCATTTAATTTAATAAATGAATGTAATTTTATTGTTTAGTTTTATTTTTAGGATCAAATACAAAAAATTCCTTGAAATGTTTTTTTAATGCAAAAAGTGTGTTTTTTCATATAATCAACAAAAAAAAAGTGTTTCATTAGTCCATGTATAATGTCTGCAAATTTATACATATGAGAATACCCATTTAGTCCAACTCTTTTACTTTGTTTCAAAAAGTCCCTCAAACACCCATTTAACTAATATTTTCCTATTTTTAAAAGTCCGAGCTAGCAGCATTCACTCTCCACCTCCCCCCCCCATCCCCATCCCCGTCATAACCGGAGTTCATTTTTTTGAATGTTTTTATGTGGAGAGAGAATTTTTGAATTAAACTAAGAGAGTTTGACTAAATGTGTATTAAAAAAATGTTTGAGGGACTTTTTGATAAAAACTCCATTATTTATTTATTTTTTCTATGGCTGTCCAACAAGGTACATGTATTTTTTATAAAGTGCACGTGATTATTTTTCCTAAAGTTCACTTGTACTTTACTAAATTTGCGTTTATTTTATATTTTTACACTCTACGTATGATTGTTGAATTCATTCCCTGTAACCATTTGATTGAATACATTATTTAATAACACATTTGCTTGAATAAATGAATGTAATTTTATTGTTTTGGTGTTTAGTTCTATTTTTGATTTATTTTTTGTATGGAAGTTCGCCAAAGTACAAGTATTTTTTTTATAAAGTACACGTGATCATTCATTGTAACTATTTGATTGAATAAAATTATTTAAGAATAAAATTGAATGATTAAATTAATGTAATTTTATTGTTTGCTGTTTAGATCTATTTTGTTAGTATCAAATACCAAAAAGGCCTTCAAACATATTTTAATACACTTTTAGTCCAACTCTTTTACTTTGTTTCAAAAAGTCTTTCAAAAACCCATTTAACTATAATTTTCTTATTTTTAAAAGTCCGCGCTAGCGGCATTCACCCCCCACCAGAATCGGAGTTCCTTTTTTTTAGATGTTTTATCTGGCGAGGGAGTTTTTCCAAATAAAGTAAAGGGGTTACACTAAATGTGTATTAAAAAATGTTTGATGGACTTTTTGGTATAAGATCCGTTTTTTATTTGTTTTTTATATGTCAGTGCAACAAAGTATACGTATTTTTTTATAAAATACACGTGATTATTTTTACTAAAGTTCACCTCTACTTTATTAAATTTGAGTGTATTTTACATTTTTAGACTCTATGTATGATTGTCTAATTCTTTCATTGTAACCATTTGACAGAATAAAACTATTTAATAACACAGTATATTGACTAATGAATGTAATTTATTGTTTATTATTCAGTTTTATTTTTTTATTTGTTTTTTGTATGGCAGTTTAACAAAGTACACGTATTTTTTTATAAAGTAGACATTATCATGTTTCCTAAAGTTCACTTGTATATTCTTAAATTTGCGTTTATTTTACATTTTTTAACTCTATGCATGAATCATGGTTCGAGCCAGCGGTATATTTCATGCGTACTAGTGTATGATATAATTCATAAGACACACATCAAAGAAAATAAACTTTTATTAAAAAAAAAGAAGTGCAACTTTTATTAGTAATAAAAGCTTAATAAAAAAATAAGGAAGACTGCTAGTTAAGAAAGCTGTCAAAAGCATCTATGATGTTAGGACGAGTGTCGATTAAAATCGAGTAGACATGAATTTGTCCTTCCATTGTAGCTACAAGACCTTCCTCATAAGCCTTGTTGCCCCTCAACTCCATAATTTTCTTTATAACCTCATGTGTATAGAAAGACATGAGGCCCTCATGTGTTGAGGTGAGAAGATTTTGAATTTTGAAACCATGAGAATCGTCGATATTGAATCATTAAATGACTACTATACTAGGCTAATGGAGGTTGTGGATGCGTCGTTCAATTTTGGTGAGAAGATTCCGAAAACCAAGGTTGTGAACGAGTTCCTTAGAACCTTAGCATCTAGGTTTGCTATTAAGGTTGCTATTTTGAATTAATTCAATGACACGGACACATGTAGTCTTGAAGAGCCTATTGGATCACTTCAAATTTGTGACCAAGCGTAAATAATATTTCTCCAAAACTGAAAAAGGACTTGCCATTAGTTGTTGAGTAAACTAAAAATGTTTTCGAGATAGGGGTTCAAAAACCAAAAGACAATTTTGAGGTAGATATGGCACTTTTTTAGGAGATTAAAGTGTGACGTGATTACAAGGAAGAGAATAAAATTCTTCAGTGATCTTATGGAGATTCATTTTGTTTATCCTTGACTATAGGGAAGAGTTCAATGGTTCATATGTGGCTACACGATATTGATTGTTTGAGAAGTAACTTCTTGTCTTTCATAAAATTGCTTTTGAAGTAGAAATGAGAATTGTGAGTGCATGGAGGTTTTTTACCCCTAGTTGGGGGTTTTTCCTCATAAATTATGTCTTATGTTAGCTTCTGTTTGTTTTGATTATTCATTTACACAATTGATCACACACTTCACATATATCAGTTTACATCTTGGCAACTGGACTAAAATTTGATTAAGTTATTTCATCTCATTTCATCACTATATTCACTTAATATCAACTTGTGTTAGTTGCTAAAGGCATTTGAAAGGACTTTTACAAATTCAATTGTTGTTTGTTTTAAAAGTTGGAATAATTTTGTGCAAGTTATAAAGAAACCTAGGATACTATCAAACCTATTAACTTCCCCCTGGGTTAGTTGTGGATGTTTAATTAATGCATATTACACAATCCGTCAATTAGTATCAGAGCTATATTATAATTTTTTAGCATTAACGTTCTGGATTAAATCTGGTGTTGTAAGTATGTTATTTGCAATTTGGTCAAATACTTGAAAGGTCAGTTTCAGTCTCTAGTTTGACAACGTTATCTTCCATTGATGGCCCATGCCTTCTATGTGTCTCTCAATTAAAATTCTCCTTAGCCATTCATTGCTTTTACTAACTGAGGCATCCTCTAGTCACACGTGAAAAATATTTTAGGTCATTCAAAAATTATATCCCTGGAATTATTTTCCTTCATTTTTGTCAATTGAATGGGAAATGTCAAAAGTACGAGATGATAATTTGTGAGACCCTTTCTAGTTATATATATTTTTTTAATCAAAACGGTTATTTTACTTTTTATTTTTATTTTCTATCGAGATGATTTTTTCACTGTGATTTCTATGTATAAGGTATATATAACATTTTTAATGTACATGTGTTTTATGTCCGACTATACTCTAACATGTAATGTCTATATTAAAATATGAAAGATTTTTATTTTGAAAAAATATGTTAGTGTACTATTGAAGCCACAAATCTAGTATGGTTAATGAGTAAATTGAGCAACTCCCGTTATTAAAATGTTAGAAATAGTATAATTTGTTATGTACATTTTGATCTCCCTCTATCCTCACATTACCATTTTGACAAACTCTTAGTACTAAGTGAGTTCAAATTTCAATATTTGTTTCCACATTTGAATTAATAAGTTTCATTTCCAGAAGACTTAGTGTTATGAAAAGGTAAATCATAATATAAATTATGCTATATATAAATTGTTAATTATTTTTTTAAAACGTAAAAGTTGAATTAAAGTGGTGCAAAGATTATCCAAGATTCAAATAAAATGAAAATAATGGAAATTTTCATGGAACTTGATTAAGTTTATATAAGTTAATTTAGAAAATATAAAAACATTCACCCAATTATGAGGTGTCCAACAATCATAAAGGGGACAAAAAATAAATATGAAAAGGGATGAAGATTTACATGGTTCGATCATTTTAAGGCTACATTTAAAATGTAATAATGGAGGTTACAGTAAAATAGGAAAAAAAATTAAATGAATGATTTTCTTCTAACTTCTAAATCCCCTCCACAAAATGGAGTCACTTATTTATGTGTGTGTGTGAAAAGATAGGGAGAGAGAGAGTAATGTTGAGAGGGTTTATAGAGAAAATAAATTGTCCGAGAAGGGTGAGAGAGTGAAGAGAGAACATGTTGGTCTTCATGTGTATTCAGAGGGAATCGGGTTTAGGTAACAACTAGTACCCATGTATATACTATTTTTTCGGATGTATAAGTAGTGATGGAGGGATAATGGTGAAGAGAAATAGAGCGTCAGGGACAATTGATGGGTTTTCATGGGAGTTGTGTGGTGAAAGTAGAGAAACATAAATGAGAGGGAGAGTAGGGGAAATTGTATGAAATTAGGAAAAGGAGGAGAGAAAAATTTTAAATAGGGTAAAAGGAAAGGACATGGGGACCCAACTGATTCTTTGTGTAGCAGGTTCGTAAGTGAGGGACTAAAGTAACAAATAGAAAAAAAAGTAGGGGGAAGAAAAAGGGTGAATTTTATATATTCAAGTATTTTTACTAATGTTTACTTAATTCCATGTTAAACCACTAGAGTCATGCATTATCAAGACAATATGATCAATTTAATATAGATGTTTGGTAGATAGACTCTTGTTCATTAGACATCGATGAACATTATAAGGAAAAATATTTGAATGGAGTCAATTTGTGTATTTTGACTTATTCCGTTTTTGGACAAAACTCTTTGAGTCATAGGCTACGACTCTTTTATAAATTATTTTTAAAATGATTAAAATGATTTTATCTCCGTTTAATTTTTTTGAGAATAAAATATGTTTTCGCGAGGTCGTTAGAACGACTTGGTATGTCTTTCGAATGAGTTACCTTAACTTATTAAAACAGGGTACCTACGAAACTTCGAACAAGTGTTTTCTTTGCCTTCGCTAGAATCTCGTTTCATGCTTCATTAGAAGTATGTTCTACCGGGATAAGGGGAGTTATTTAAACGAGATATACCTCGTTTGAGCGAGCGTATGTATTTTCTAAGATTTTGAGATTTTTTTCAAGGTGTTTCATGCTAGTTTCATTTTTCGAAAACCTCCTATAAATAAGAGTATGGAGAGACAATTTTATTTTAGATAAAAACTTATGTTTTGAGTTACCAGACTCTATCAAAAAGTTCTTCAAACCACTAGTTTACACTCAAGTTTTTTAGGATCAAAGTGTTCATCCTGTTTTGGGAACCATTTGTTTATTCTCTTCATCAACTCGTGAATCGTTTCATACAATGGACTCCGTATTTAATTTTCACACACGGGTGAACTCTGTGGTGTGGTGTGGTGGTGAAGAAATTGTACGGTCATGTTTCAGATCGATAAGGGTCTGACATGTGAGTCTACACACACCTAGGTATCCACCGAACAACTTAATAGCTGTCTACGGATCTAGAACACAGTTTCACCTCTTCTTCACCCCAACATCACACCACGGAGCCCACCATGTGTAAGCAACAAATATGGAGTCTACCATATGAAACGATTGTCAACTAGATGAAGACAATAAACCAATAGTTATCATAACAGGATATTAAAGCACAATATCATGAACACTTGGATCCTAAATAAATTGGGTGTAATCTAGAGCTTTCGAGACAATTTTTTATCGAGCTTAGGGACTCAAAACATTAGTTTGTCTCAAATAAAACTTTCACTCTGCACTCCTATTTATAGGGGATTTTCCAAAAACAATATTAATATGAAATACCTTGAAGAAAATCTCGAAGTCTTAAAAAATGCGTCATCTCATTCGAATGAGGTACATATCGTTCGAACATACTTCTAATGAAGTAGCCAATGAGATTCCAACGAAGGCAAAGAAAACACTCGTTTGAAGATTCATTGGTACCCTGTTCTAACGAGTTAAGGTAAGGACAGAGCAAGTTGTTCTAATCACCTCGCGAAAAAAATATTTTTCTTCTAAAAAATGTTAACAGGAGATAAAATCCTTTTAATAATTTTAAACACAATTTATAAAAATGTAACACCTAAATATAAAATATCCAATAATCAAAATATTTACGCATTCATACCCGAGACATCTTCCGAGCATGAAGATGAAACATTGCACTAAAGGCAACATGATGATCTAGATCTTATAACTTGACCACTACGTCTTCAAGAAACCACGTCATAGGATTGAAAGGTCAACACACCTAAGTCCTAACCTACGAGTCAAATATTTTTCTCTACACACAGAATAAGACAAAATATACAAATTGACCCAATTCAAAATTTTGTTCTTTCAATGTTCACCGATAGTCTTGATAATGCATGACTCCAATGCTTTACCACGGAATAAAAATAACTATAATAAAAATAATTTAATTCATACGAATTCACCATTTTTCATGCCCCTCTTTCATTTCTCCTCATTAGTTTATTCTCTAAGGTACGAACCTGTTGCACAAAGAATCAGGTAGGTACCCATGTCCTTTTTTTTACCCTATTTCCATCTTCTTTCTCATTTTTCTTCCAATTTCATACAATTTCCCCCTACTCTCCCTTTCATTTCTTTTTCTCTACTCTTGCATCTCACCACACTACTCCCATGTAAACCCATTAATTTTCCTAGTCGCTCACTTTCTCCTCGCCATTATCCCTACATCACTCCTTACACATTTTACTGAATAGTATGTACATGGGTACTAGTTTTTCCCCTAACTCGGTTCCCTCCAAATACACATGGAGTCCAACATGCAATCTCAGCATTCTCTCTCCCTTCTTGGCCTATTTTTGTTCTTTATAAACCTTCTCAACATTACTCTCAATCTTTGTATCTCTCTCACACATACTTATATTTATAAATATATTTCCACGACAATGTTCCCCTTGTTTTCTTAGTATAACTGTGAGTTCGGGTATTAAAATCCAATGGGAACGTTGTTTAGAACTCAATCCATTAATTACTTCACAAATAAAAGTGTAAAAAATGATTTTTGGTTTAAAACATTTTATACTACACTTAATCCATACAATTAATGAAACTAGGTTAAACAATAAGAATGAAGATTATAGGTTGAAGATTGTCTCCCTCACCATGGACTTAGTCAGCATAAACGGTTACATGGATAGAAAGTATTTACAAGATTAATCTCATTTGGACAATTAATAAAACAAAGGTCGTCATCCTATATATTATCATAAAAGCTTAATTTGAGTTTGGTGTCAATAAATATCCTTGAGATTACATACGAAAGGTTGCAAATATGGTGCATGTGTGATATACTAAATTACGTTTCCTAGATGAAAAATCAATAACAATCAACCAATCAAAACTAATCTAAACCATCATATCCTAGAAAGTAACTAATTAATCCACGGTGAGTTCAACAGTCACAACCAAAATTAACTTAGCTAGAAAGTATGGAATTATAGAAATAAAGTAGGACAATGATAACAAATTAAAAGGAAATAATTGACAAAAGCTTAAAAATAATTATGAAAGATTATGTAAAATAAGAAGACGATGGATAGTAAACTTTCACAAAAGGAATGGAAACCATATGAGAGAGAAAGAGAAGAGCTCCCAAACCAAAAAGTAACTAAAAACTAATTAAAACTATATATAAACTAACAACCGAACATAAATATCTAGTAAGTGGATTAAACAATGAAAAGAAAATAAATCCCACAAAAATATTTCAAAAATGGTATTATCGATCGATCGACGAAATGGATTGATTTATCGATGGTTGTGAAATATCCCCGTAGTCTTCTGATTTTCACAAACTTGGGATGATTGATCGATCGATGGCTAGGATCAATCGATCGATGAAGAAAATATCTGGGAGGGTCGATCGATCGAGCCCTGGCCGATCAATCGATGTTTCTTAAATTTTTCTACTCTCTACAGGTCTTCACCAAAACCAAATCGATCGATCGTTCGATCCAATATTTTTAGCAATAATTTATCTTCATTTTCACACACAAAGGGACTTCGGGAGAAGAAGCATAACTGAGTCATACGATGAAAAAATGACATGTCATTTTGCAGTAATATAAAGCTAACTCGACAGATTATGATTCCATGGAGATTTTTCAACCAGGACAAGAAATTTGAAATATGAAATCACCCCTGAATCTGCATCAAATGATGTAACTTTCCCAAAATGCAAGCAATTGCTCTGCTAGCCAATCCAACACATACAAATTCTAAAAAAAACCTTGCCAAGAATATATATATATATATATATATATATATATATATATATATATATATATATATATATATATATATATATATCCAAAAGGATAGTTAACCAATATATGAGCATAAATATAGGATTTAAGGGACACAATTTTGCTAGAATGCATAAATAAAAACGGCGCTAGTATATAGTATTCATGACTAATCAATTTTCCTTTGCTAATCTTTCCTGCTTATGTGACTTTGGTTGTTTCCTAGCTATACCCGTTGTCAACAATGTTAATTTCTCTTTGGGTTTTTCATGTAAAAAAGGGTATAAAACTTTGTTCACCTTGATAGTATAAGGCAGTAAATTCTCTTGCTTTATTTATCCATTGTGTCAAAAGGGGGTGTAAATTTTACGTTCACTTACTAAAGGGGGATAAAGTAATGTCTGTGATAGGGGCATTGTTATTGGACTTGGCATTTGTTCTTTAGGGGAGCATTTACTAATACATTGTGTTATTCAGATGTCTTATCACTTATTGGTATCTTGATATTAGATGTAGTTCACATGCTCACATGTTCACATGGTGCTATTTCACATGATCACGTGTTGTATCACAGTTTTTTTTATCTCATCTATATCATTTGATACTTGCTCACATGTTCTTTATCGCATCTATATCATTTGATACTTATCAAAAGATTGCCAAGTAGTGGGGTTTGTTTGTGAATGCTATTGTATGCGTCATGTTGTTTGTTATTTCAAGTCATTTCAAGCTTAGGATTGATGATTCCGACTCCAACCTAATTTTTCAGACACGACTTTTGTTTTGTCGTTGGTCTTATAGAGTTTGTACATTACCTTCTACTACATTAAATTTATGGTTAGTGGAGTGTGTGTTTTATTAGGGTAATAGGATAATTTTGGGGTTTGGGGGAGTTTGGTCATGAAATAGACAAAGGGGGAGATTGGAAATTCAATTTTTTATAAATATTAGTTGGCTAGATTCCCTTGACAAAATGTTTGAGTCATTTGAGTCCACCAAGTCATATGGTGTTGATTTATTATGAGTGAGACACATTCATTTTATTTAGGTAGACTTAGATGAACCTTGAATATTATAGATCATGCACGCCGCTCATTGAAGATCTCTGAATCCGTACATTCCCATTGAAGTGAAGATGTATCTTTTTTGTATAATTGTGATTTGTACAAGGCCAAATACATACGTGCACGCTATTTTCTAAATTTATTGCACTATGATTTTAAAGGTCGGGGTATTTAAAAATAATTGAACAAGTGATTTGAAAAATAGTCTTGGCTATTTTAAAATGTTTTGGAAACTAATTTCTAAATTGTTACATTATTTTGAAGTGTTAAAGCTTTTGTGAAAATAGTTTGATTTATAACCGTATGCACGACTCGTTATTGAGTCTATGCGCATGACCCATTTTCACAACCACAAATAGACCCCATGCGCATGGCCAGATCTAACCATGCTAATGGACGCCCTAGATTTTGATATTTTCCAATTTAAAGGCCAATTTCCCTCCTATTTTGAGGGATCTGAAAAATACACATTTGAAACACACTTCTGAATGGTTTTTGAAGTTGAGAGATACTTTATCTCTATTCTATTTCAAATCTCACTTATTGTCCAAAGTCTTTTGCAACATTGATCTACGTTTTATTCAATGTGTTTTTGAAAGACTTGAGAGTGGATTTAAATCATTATAGATTTGTTGAATTGCTATAATCAAGCACTCTACAATTTAAAATTGGAGACATTTCATTCTATTGGGGGCGATTAAAGTGTGATTTGACTGCAAGTAAGAGAATAATGTTCTTCATTAATCTAATGGAGATTGGGTGGTGTTCTCCTTGACTATGGGTAATAGTTGAAATATTCATTGGTAATTACACGATAGGGATTATGTGAGAAGTACATTCTTGTCCTTTGTAAAATTTCTTTTCATGTAGAAATGATAATTGTGAGTGTGTCGAGGTTTTTTACCTCTGGGTGGGGTTTTTCCTCGTAAACCATACCTTATGATATCTTTGGTATGTTTTGATTATGCATGGATACAATTAATCACACACTTCATATATATATTTTTTACATCTTGTGAATTGGACTAAAGTTTTATTAAGTTATTTAGATCTAGGTTTCATCACTAGATTCACTTAATATCATCTTGTGAGTTATTAAAGGCACTTGAAAAGGTTTTTATAACTTCAATTGGTGTTAGTTTTAAAATTGGGAACAATTTTGTGCAAGTTTTAAAAAATTTACCTATGATACTATCAAACCTATTCACCCTCTAGGGTTGTGGATATTTACTTAGTGGATATTACACACTCCTTCAGTCGTCGTCTTATGAAAGGCTTGCTAAAAGGCCAAAAAGTCCATCCTCGATCGATAAGATGCATAATTACCAAACACAAAGTCCAAGCCATCATCTTCATCTAAGTGTATGAGGTCCATACAACCATCAGGCTGAATAGATTAATAAAGTTAGTTAACTAATCTAGAGAAAATCTACAACATAAAATAGACACACCCAAAGCATAACGAAAATGGTCAAATAAGATATGATTGAAGAAAAAAGTTCTACACCATCCAAATATATTGGCACAAGGCCCTTATATAAATTTCTAGAAAAAGTACATTCAAAATTAAAAATGATCCTAGAAAGAATATAAATTGTTGTAGTTTACTTTGGATCTTTTATGACCTTATTCTGGTCGACAACTTAATAGCTTGGAGTTGGTAGCGACGCCGTCCTTAACCAATGCCTCATCCTAAACTCATTTTAATAATTGTTTTTGGACAAAGACCAATTTTTTTTAGCTTTGGAAAATTCATTATCACAAACCTTTTCAAAAGTGGAACTGTCGGCCTCTAGTGCCACTACAAGGTTTTAGGTAGATATCTAGTCAGCTTCTCTATACTCTTCAGTCTTTACTTTACCTAGATGATCTCCTCATCTTTATTCTTCAATAGGGACTCAGTTTTGGTCACCTTAACTTTGACAAAATCAAAGGACTTTTATGCCTCAATTATGGTAACCCCTAGGTTGTCCACTTCCTTATTCAAGTAGGATCTCCTATCGAGCATATTGATAAGGTAACTAACACCCAAGCAAATAAAGATGATGAGTAGATATTAATATTAGACATATGAATCAAACTAATTACATGTGTGATAAATGTAGTTCAACACTTACGAGATAAAATATCTTGGTGTAATGTAATTCTAACCTCTCTGGGGTTAGACTTGGGACCAAATACTAGTCGCAGAGGAGAAAAGCTCCCCTCAAAACACCAAGAGCCAGTTCTAGATTCATGGCAATTGATCCATAGACAGAGGCCTTCCACTTACCAAGGGATTCTATCGATTTAGAAGTCAACAAGTGGACAACAAGGTTGTTGGTTTCCTTATTCCTCTTTGTAGGACTAACCTACATCTTCTCAAAAGAATCCCCCATAATAATATGGTTAGGGGGACCCCCGAACTATTTCCTCATCACAGAATGTGTAATGAGGTAGTATAAACAGATGAATCCCCCATCAAGATAGGAATATTCATCTTGGAAGCCATTTTTTCCTCAAAGGAAGTAGGAATGGCAATTGGGATGGAGGGAAATCAATGAACTCAAAGGATCCCAATGTTTTGGCAATAAAAGGATTATAGTCGAAAACCCCCTCTGGGATCTCCGACTCTCGATCTATGGGTTAGGAAAAAAGAAGTCGTTAAAGAACTGCAGAAGTGTAGAGGCAGTCGAACCGGGGTGGTCGGGATCCCTCAGACCTTATTTGATCGATGAAACTTTCTTCAAGTTTGAAGAGTTAATATCTCGTGGCTTATGATCTCTTTTCTTTCGAAGAAATGCATAAAAAAAGATAAAAGCATCATAAATAGTGCCAAATGTCTAAATATTATAGAAGACAACTAAATAAAGAGACATGAACAAAAAAAAAATCCTATCTCATTCCCTCTTTTGGGGAACTTGGGGCAATTGTAAGGGTCATCGTTCTCAAATGTTTACAATCCCAGTATTCATTGTTTGAATTTTTTAATGTAACCACTATGAGCCTTTTAATCTTCCTCGTCTTTGTGACACCCCACCTAATTAAACATCGAGTGATCAATCCTTTATTAAATTAAATCAGAATATCCAGTTGGTTCATTCTTAGCATCACTATAAAAAAATAATTTCTTTATTAATTCACCTAATAAATAATTAAGCTAGTGTAAAAACGTTTCCATTTTCAATTTAATTAAAACCATTCCACAAAGCGTAGTAATAATAGACAACGTCATATCACAACTGAAGAAGACTAGTGTGACTAGAATAACTCTCGAGTTAAAATATTTCATTACCATCAAATGAAACTGATATCAATACTACTGACATAAATGATTACAATCTCTGGAATATAACTGAAATAACTAGAATCGTGGGAAACCTGCCCTAAATGAAAGTAGACACTACATATGTTTGAATCAATATAATGGAAGCGTCTAGACAAATATGACTCTTTAGTAGCATCCATAACCCATTGAGATATCCATATTCTATGTCGGCATCCCTGATACTAGATACCTGATGCAAAAGATATAATAGAGAAGAGAATATGCAAGGAAATGGGTCAGAGCCCGATTATTAAAGATTTTTAAAAATAGAAAGTGCTTAATAAGTGCAATTAAACAATTATTATGTACATGTTAACTTCTCGGTCTCTCACTTGAGAATTCTCACCTCTCATCTAGTATGCATGACTAACTTACCTTATCATCTCCCAAATTAAGGTTTTCAATTATGATTCTATCCCGTATCATTTCTCCGTATTTCCCATATAATACATATGATAATTAAACATGTTCATCTATTTAATATAAACCAGGCTTCCATAGCTTTAAGATTAAGTATTCACTTACTTAATTCAATCAGATCTCATTATTCATTTTTATCTACAATTTCACATAGTAGATTACATCACAGTATAAATTTTAATCTACAATACTCACATAGTAGATTACATCACAGTATATATATTTTAATCTATAATTCTTACATAGTAGATTGCATCATAGTATATATATATTCATCACATTATATATACTAATACGGTACCTCCCAGATAGAGCTGCGGTGCATGCATACTCTGCTATCATGTCCGGATACATCTCTCGCTGTATAAAGGACTATTGGTTATATTTCTCTCACGAACCATAAATTACATAACACATATATTGTAGGCGAGCATACTCCCCATCCAAATGGGTCACGCACATTACCTACATTCCCATTCAACCGTCAAAACTATCATTCACACCAATAGCACATGGCCAAGGTCCTATGCTCAGGATACGAATCTAAAATCCCCCCAAATGAGCTCATCAGGATAAGATCGTCCACAACGCGAAACCTCCATCCCAATAGCAAGCAGCGTATGTATGTCATACACACAATAAATAATAATATAGGTATTCACCCCACCTATATATAATAACAATAAGGCATACACCTAACCCATATAAATATTTTCATACGTAGTATATTTATCTCTAATATCCTACATATTTACGAATTATGACTTTACTTCTTAAGTACATTCCTCATCTTCTCTCATAACTCAAAGGGTAATAATTTATTTTACATATAATTTTAGTAGGTAAACATCCACGCCCTACTAGTCCATGTCATCACAATACCCGAATTTCCATGAATTAAAATTATCGTCAATTAGGTTTATTTCTCCATAATACATAATTCAATCTTAACCATTTATTCCATCTCTTAGGGTAAATTCCATATACGCCTAAGGTTATTCCAGTAATTAACGACTCTCTTACTACTAGTACTAACCCTCGGTCACCCTTTATCCGATATAAACCTCAATTTATATAATTCTCCATCGTAATTCATTCAATTAACACTCGTTAATTCTCCCATTCAATCCCATACATAATAATACTTTTCGTGTCTTACGTATCTCCTACTGCCCTTCTTTAAGTCCCAATATGTTCAGTTAATCAACACTAAAATTTATCAAAGTTGGGATTTACTCAAAAATTAAAAAGGAAATAAATCACATTTCCAGGGGAGTCAATTAATCGACGATTTTGGTCGATTGATCGATCCATTAGATTTTTGCCTAGATTCTGCATAAGTTTACCTATGGGTTTTACACTTTTTCATCATCAAAACTATTATCAATTAATCCCAAACTCCTCATAATTCATCCCAAATGATATATCAAGGTGTATAAATGATTTCTAACATTTAACAACAGAAATTCATCAAGAAGTTTCAATTAAATCACGTTATTTACTTTAAAATTTAAAAACTTCTTATTTTATCATTTCTCCAAGAACAACTTTAAATCCCAGATTTCCTTCACCAAATTATTCCCAAATTTGATGGATTAAACTATATATTCAAAAAGAGACTAATCCTATATAATTCTCATTTCAAGAATTTATCTAAAATCATCTTAATTCATAAAACTTTTCAAAATTTTCTAAGCATCCTAACATTAAACTTTTCGCGGTGGTGGTGGTAATGTAAGATAACTCTTGGCTTTTGGTCTCCTAGAGATGCCTCCTCCTTTCCCAGAGAAGTCTCTCAATCTCCCCTAAGTATTTTCCTCTAATTTTTAGTGAATGAATCTGAATTCTTCCACCTCTAGACTTATATAATATTACTCAAATTTCGTGGGTACTATTCACTCATTTTGGAAAATGACCAAAATCCCTTTTCGGGGTGTCTGTTTGGTTCCAAATTGCCCCGAGACACAAAGTAATCCCCCAGGTAGACTTTTTCGACTATTTAAACCCTTATGGACACATTGACTAAGTCAAAACGACCATTCGGATGACATAAAAATAATTTACTGTTCATTCTAATTAAATATAGTCCCGACATGACTCACACGCGCGTCCCTACTTAATTACCGTAATTATCGTATTCATCACTCGCGATAATTTTATAAAAATTATAATCATATGTAAAGTCATAATCATATATTTTACTTTTAATCACTAAGTAATATTCAACATAAATCACATATTACTTTATTCTTGAGTAATTTTTAAACCGGATTAATTTTCAATTATCCCATAATTAAATCTAATTAATCCCATTTTAGAAATGATTAAAAATACAGGGTGTTATAGTATTCTGGTAGTAAACTTTTCCAGAGTTTATTATACACATGTAGCTATAGTGAATCTCTAGGATGCCTAGACGACTCCCATAATGTTTGTTCAAATGGTAAACATTGTTGACTATCCTCCAAATGTTAGGTGAATAATGAGCTGGGACAACACTGAAGTATTCACAATCTCCATGAAAAGGAGATTTGGCGGAAATGTGACCCCAACATCTACCATAAAATGTGAAAAGATCTAGTGTCCACTATTGACATTGTAGTGATCCACGGGGACGGAGTGTAACTCAACATTTACCCACGGATGGATCTAATGTCACTTGCAGGATTCAATGGCATTTTCATTTATAACACACACTATTTTCACACTAGGATGTAAAATATGGAAAAAAATATAAAACTTTGACCAAAGAAGATTAATTCCAAGGCAAAAGGAAGAAGAAAACTTACAAACGTTTGATGTCAAATGGAGGCTCTTAAACTCTTGAAGGTAGATGATATTTTGAACAATGAACCAAACTGATGACAAGAGTTGTTATATTGTTTTTGAACAATATCCAAGGTGAAATCCCATTATTAGGTTGACACGCTCCCAAAAGACGGTTGGCATGCAACCACCTCTTCTGCTTGGGGCGCCCAAATGACCGACGTACCCTTCAAATGAGTGGGGACAGTAACCAACAGACCACTAAGACTCAACAAGTGAGATGACTCTTCATTATTAAGAAAACCTTTTTCCATCACACACGACAACATACTAACTGGATGATCAGGTCCATTCACGACCAAAGTATGAATTTATTTCAAAATTATATAAAACCTCCATGACCTCAACCAGATGCCGAGATTTGGGAAAAAATTATGATGGATAATAATTCGACCACCCATTGTAGGAAGGGAACATGTCTTATTAATTCAAGCATGTATTATCATCCATTAAGATATATTGTTGGAGGTAAACGACACGTGAGAATCAAGAAGGAAGATATGGGGGATCCAGCTAGGATAGCTACCACAGTAATTGAGTCTCATACGAATCAACTATCTCCCCATATCAATGCAACCTTATTCCCCAGGGGAGAGGAGATGTAACCATAAAAGTTTGAACTAGATTAATAGAAAAACAGAACCTCCCTTGGAGATATGCACATTGCTAAACCACATAAACCTTGTTATTGTGTGATTGTGCAAGATTTGTTCATCGTGCTCGGCTAATTTATTTTGAACAATTAACAGTAGGACTTTACCACTTACATGACCCAATCAATTTCACTCAAACATTAGAATTCAATGAAACCAGGAAGCAAGACTTCTTTAAGGATATATGTTCACTACCAAACTAAACCATATAAAATATGTGTGTTGTTTAGAGTTCTATCTTTCCCGCTGCTTATTATTCGTTATTAAGATGAATGTTTCGTTTATATGAACAACATTTTGATTTGATTTTATGTTACTAATATCAATAAACATCATCATGTAACGTGTTGCATGAGTTTAACAACTACTTATGAATTTATGACGTTTACTATCATTGAATTCACAAACATATCATCACTTATGATTCTAATACGCCAATTAGTATGTAATATACATTATAATATCACATACCTTATTTAATATTTTTTGATGTAATTAATAATTTTGTTTTTATGAGACACACAATCATATTACAAATATTTTTCTATTACTTAGTAAGTGAGGTACCATCTCCTCAAAAGAACCAAACCATGGGATTCATAAATAAAAGCTCGAAAACATTATGGGGTATTTAAAAGGTCGAGTTATCACTTCAAAATTAATTTCAAGGCATTATAAATAGGTAAAGGAAAATTTATTGACAAATGATAATTTTTATTAAAAAATTAATGTCCATATTTATTTATCTTATACTAACTTATAAAGTGTCTAAAACACAAATGACCATTCTTGACCTTTTACCCCCAATTGATAAAAACAATAACTACCTCACCCTTAGCTAACCTCCCACAACTTGTTTATTTTCCACATGTTGCTTTCTCTCTCTTTCTTTAGAATAACATACATCTCTCTCTCTCTCTCTCTCTCTCTCTCTCTCTCTCTATATATATATATATATATATATATATATATATATATATATATACACACACACACAAATGATATATATATGATTTGTCCCCCATTAATGGTGTCTATAATGTTGTATAGCTCCTCAACTCCATCAGGACATATAATCCCCCGCTACATCTCACCGCTTCTCCCACTCTGTACATCTCTTCAGTTTGCATCTCGGTTAATCAGAAATGTTCATCGTTATTTCCCTTGTTTATTGTTTCCCATTTTAATTACGGGATTGGAAGAGTACTCATCATGTAAATGATATTAAATCTGAATTTTCTCTACAATTATTATTTTTTCATTTGGTTTACGGTAAAAAAGAAGTTGATGAACATAAGGATTAAGATTTCTTATTTCTAATCATGAAACCAGGTTCAATGATTTATCAATTTTAGGCTTTCTAAATTTTAGGTTTTTTATCCGATATTTTATGTCAATTGTCTATTCGAGTGGAAGCCGTGCTAATAACACAAAGTGTCTCTTCTCACTTATTATTGTTTGAACTTAAAAAAAAAATTCTCTAAAGAATCCTCGATCTTTTCCTCACATATCTTACAGGGTGACTGTGTATGGGTTATTTTTATTTCGGTATGGTCAATGTTATAGTTATATAATTATCTGATGGGTGGCCTTTATTTAATTATGCAGTTGTTAATTTATATTTCGCCTATGTTAGGTGTATTTTTCTGCTCATGTTGTAGCAAGGTTATGGTGGAATTAAAATTAGTTGTAATACGTGTTATCCTATTTTTTAAGATGTAGTATATTCACTTTCGCTTCCATTGTATCGAGGAGCCATTATGTTTAGCAATGTGTATACGCATTGCAATATGAAGTAGGTTGGATGGTGCAAACATTGCTTTATATATATATATAGGGAGAGGTTCTCTAGTGGACCTCAAAAATTGACTTTTTAATGGACCTTAAAAAAACACCTAATAACCCATTAATTTTAATTCTTATAGTATAATTGGTCAGCGCCAGCGGCACCCGAGACCCTATCTTCACCCCCTACCCCAGTCCCCCCCCCCCCCCGACCCATTTACCCATCTGTGGGAAAAACCCATCCTTATACCACATGTCCTTATAGCCCCTGCTTCAAACTAGCGGCAACCACCAGTAGGTAGTTGCATTGTCCCAACCAGCCACTCCGGCCACATAACTTGGGGCTTTCGGTAAGTGTTGATTCGAATTCATCGGCAGGTTGAACATGGGTTATAGTTGTTGGGTTTGTTGCTGGTAAATTGGTTTTCTATATGATTGTTGGCCAGAGGTCGGTGAGTATGTTCGTGTATGGAGGTAGGTGAGTATGGTTGTGAATGGAGGTCGGAGGTGATGGTTTTGGGTTATAAGGCCGTGGGTTAAACAAGTAGTGGGTTTTTGGAATAGCATGAGTTTTTTTTGCTTTTGGTTTTGGAGGTTGGAGAGAGAGAAAGTGTGAGGTGGAAGAAGATATGGGGGTGGGGTTGGGAAAGGTGGTAGGGTGTGGGGGGTGAAGGTGGGCTCTCAAGTCTCGAGTGCCACTGACGCGGACCAATTACACTATAAGAATTAAAATTAATGGGTTATTATGTGTTTCTTGTTAAGGTCCATTAAAAAGTTTGCTTTTTAGGTCCACTAGAGAACCTCTCCTTATATATATATATATATATACACACACACACACATACACATACAAAAAAAATAAGTACACTAATATTTGTAATTGTGACGTTAGGCGAAGATGAATGCATGATGCCTGAGAGAAGTGTAATTAGTGCGTAGACAAAGCCACTGCTCATTTTCAATCAACATGAAAACTATATACATATAATGGTCTCGTGCTTAAATAAGAAATATTCTGGGATATGCCACCCTTATTGTAGATGTTTAAGGTAATAAATAATTAGGCAACTGTTATGTTTTTTTCCTATTCAAAAGCATAATCATATGATTTATACTAGTATAAAACTATATTTTTATAGGCCTTCACTTTATTGTGTCGTGGTTCTTTGTAAAGCATTACTTTAGAGCATCCTACAGTTTAACTATTTTGAAATACAAGGTTTTGTTTGGTACTTGGTCATCCATGATCACGTTTAACATTTTTATCTGTGGAGCTTTTCAATAAACACAATTCAGTTTCATTAAAGGTTCGTTATATTAGATGTCATACACTTATCTATTACAAAAATTGGAAATTCCCACAAACCATATATAACGCCCCGACCCGAATTTATGAGTTACCCATGGGTAACTCCGCCCGCCCGGGCGTTAGATGTGAAGTGGAATGAAAGAACCTACATAGTGTTGATAGGCCAGTTTTATTTAATTAACGTTTCACTTGTTTATCATGCGATATCCGTTTAAATCAAACTACGCGAGGGATCCATGGGAAGCATTCTCGGAGTCCGGGTATACAGAGGTACTAATGTGAAGTAAAAAGCTTACTTACCTATACAACGCTCTGAAAATGAGGAATTGTAACCAACATTCCGTAACAACGATGAGAGTACGAACCGAATGCCTAGCGGAAAAATACAACAATGGAATATCGAATCGAACAACGGGAACGAGACTCCAGCACATTATATCTACGTGCATATGCAAATACATTACTTATCATAAACTAACACAATACTACATGAAACCGTTTTATTTCAAAAACATTACTTATTCCGATTAATTCGCATTAATCTCATAAATAAACTCTTTTTACTTGGATTGACATTTATTTCTTGATTTAACACACTTGGTTATATACTTTTAGCAAGTACCCTTTGTTTAAGGAAAAGCATTTTGATCACCGAAATTACCCATTTTCTCATACCAAATTCACTTTAGTATTTTACTTGAAAATCACCTGACAACACATGTGACCCATTTCTTATATTCACCACACAACCCATTTATTACTTTCATTTATTAGTTTCATTCAAGTTAGGTTATCTTTTATTATATTCGCAACACAACAAATTTCTTTACATGTTCCACTTCTCATTATATTTTTCTCAAAATCTTCCAATATCCGTATACTTTAACGGTCTCCACACCGTCGGCTATGCTAGCATATGATCTAGCCAGTGGTTTTGGATCGTTCACCCAAGGACTCCGGGCCCTAATTAATTATCTCGGTGTCTTCCGAGTCCATATTAATGTGTTTTAACATTTTTTAAATGCCCACATTATCACACTTTCCCTTTACCGGTCGAAGCCAAAATTCGAAGTCTCACCCGGACTTATGTTACTTTTTAAAATCATCATTTCCCTTGCTTAATACACTTCCATTGATTTTATCCCAAAAATCAATTTCATTTAGGACCATTTGGTGTAACACCCTTTCTCACATTTTTATTTCATGAAAATATTCCCCTTTATGTAAACTTACCATTTTACCCACTTATTTCCAAACTTGTCATTTCCTCCATTTTCACCAGTGTCATTTCCTAAAAACATTATAAAGTTACACGCACTAACTTCTTAAATCTTTTTAACTCATTAAGACTTATTTAACACTTTGGAGTAACATGTATTTCAAGTCGAAAATATTTTTATTTCATTACTAAGAAAACCCGTTTTTGCCCTTTGGAGACCACTTTACAAGAAATACCATTTTCCCCTTTATTTCCACATGTGATCTTAAATGTCAATTTTTCACATTTTTCACACCCTTTAACGCATCTTAAAGGCTTAGATTTCTATTTTCTTTATTATATATCTAAACCCAAAAAAAAATTCATTAAACGTGTTTATATGTTCATCATTAAAATACTATAAGTTCATACACATGAAAAGATGGGTTTTAAGTTAAAAAATCCTATTAAATGGGTCTAACATATGGTTCACTCAAAAAATTTCATAAAATTGGCATGAGCATGATTTTCAAGCTAGAAGACGTTTTTATTTCTTCAAAATTTGAGTAAATGTCTATTTATACAGAAATCTCAATTTTCACACGAAAACTTTAGGACATTTGTTCATAAAATATCTTTAACAAAATATATATTCCTTCAACATTTTTTATTCAATAAAAATGTTTAAACACCAAATTTTCTTGAAATATATCATTTTTCTTATATCCTTTGAAACCTTTTGAAAACCCTTTTTAACAAATCATGAGAAATAACATTCTCCAGTCATATATGCATTCTACTCTTATAAACTGTAATTATAAGACCAAGACTATGGAGAATATAGTTCTTAAACTAAGAGCTAGAGTTTTCCACCTCAAAAAAAGCTTCAACAATGGTGGATGAAATGTAGAAGAAGATAAAAACCTCTCATCTCCTAAGGTGGCCTGAAAGAGGTTATCTAGTTTCACAAAGCCTGCTCCTTGAAAGCTCCATGAAAATCCCCTTCAAACTCCATATATTCTTCTTCATCTTATCACTAAGTTACACCGTTAACACCTTCAAAATTCCTAACTTTGATCAACAATGGTATATATGGGTTTATAAGTCTTATATATGGTGGAATATGAAGGAAATATTGTGGCATAAGGTTGAGGGGTGGTGGTGTTAGGGTGGTGTATGATTGGGAGGTGGGGACGCTCTCAAGGATAGAGAGAGGGGGAAATTTGATTCAGAATGTTCTAGAATAGGCAACTAACACTAAGAAATTTGTGGCTTCTAGAGAGAGAAGCTCCTCCTTCTCTCTAAAAAAATTTTCCTCCCACTCTCTAAATTACGTGATCCTCTTTCCATATGGGTTCAAGTCCTATTCCTTTTTGGGACTTTGATCCTAAACCCTTTTATAAGGATACTCTAACACCTAATCTTCTAGTATGTAATGTGATACCACCTTCTCGTAATCCAGCCCATGATGTTCAACAAAACAAACCATTTTATACGGTTATGGATGTAAAAAACATTGCTTCTAAAGCACATCCAATCAAAGCTACTCCATCTCTCCCTCCTTTAAGTGCTCCATACATGAGTGGAGACAAAGTGGCCGTTAGACTTCTTGAGAACGTTTATCAAGAAGTTATTAAAGAGTACAACTCATCTAATCTCATTGGAAGAATCATGCTTGCCAAAGGTAACAAACCATGGAAGTTGGAAGAATTGAAAGCACACCTCTCCAAAGTTTGGCAACTTAAGAATGGTTGGGTTCGTACACACATTGGAAAAGGCTAATACAACCTTTGGTTTTCTTGCACAATTGAGATGAATAAAGTCTGGAACATTTATAGTTCTAAGCTTCCTTCTAGTTTCTTTAAAAAATTTCAATGGGTTCCAGATTTTCATCCGAATACTCATGTAATAACCACTGCCACTATTTGGGTTCGGTTCATTGGTTTATGTCGAGAATATTGGGATTCGCGACTTCTGTTGCAAATTTCTAGAGGTACTGGTATTCCTCTACATGCAGACAAGGCTATATTAGATAGATCCTATGGCAATTTTTCTAAGGTTCTTGTTGAAATAGACATGTCCCCAAAATCTCTTGATAAACTTCTAGTTGAAAGAGGTGATAGAAGTTCTTTTGTTAAAATTTGTTATGAATCTTTACCAAGATTTTGCAACTTTTGTAGGGGGGTTGGTCACAATATTATTTAGTGTAGAAATTTAAAGAAAATGGTGACTACTAATGCTATTCAAAATCCCATGAACGAAAGGTCTGCTTCTGAGCCTACTGTTCAAATTCAAAACTCGGAAGAAACCTCCAAAAATTATGGTCCCACAATGAAAGATGCTTCCCTCAACTTTGATGGGGGCAAACGATCTTGGTGGAAAAAAAGTTATGGTCAAGTAAGTAGTTTCTCATTTTCAGCAGATAAAATGGAAAATTCCAACTGGTTTGACTTCTTAATATGGAAATGAGTCAATGCACAGTAATTATGAAGATTTATGCTCTGAAAAATCTTGGATATCGTCCATATTTAAGGGAGATGAACAAAATTTTGAATTGTCAAGAGAAAACTCAAAATACAAACCTTTTTGAAACAATTCACGTGGAAGAATCGGATGGAGGAGCTAGCTTATCAACTGGTCCCCAAATTCCTTACTTTAAGGATATGTGCCCCACCTAAATACAGGACACTACTCTTTCTTTAAATAATTCTGATACCCAATGTATTACGTGGGCTAATTGTATTTCATGTGATAAAATGACTATCAATGGACTGCATCCATCTCCATTTGTTGTGGGGACTCCTGATATTTGGGCGTCGTTTAATAATATGGTGCATGATGGAAATAATAAAAACATTTATTTGTGTGATCAAACCTCCAAAATTTTTTTATCAGATCCACATAATCAAATTTCTTCAGGGGTTATAGATTGTATGGAGGTTGATGGGTATCAATCTGAAGGTGACATGCCTCCTCTTGAAGACATTTCAAATTATAATGATGATTCAATGCGGGTTAAAGATGATGGTACCAATATGGATGTTGTCAAATCAAAAATCAGTATTTAACATTTAATCCAACATGATTCCATCATTTTAATTCAAGAAAAAATAGTTTTGCGAAATGACCTTATTGAGTCTTCATCTTCTGATGAAGACAATATAACTGAAGAAGACATGCCTCCTTTAGTGAATATTGTCATAAGTGAAGAGATAACCCAACCCCAGTAGCGTTCAAATTAATGAGGATCGCGACATCGATTTATACATGAAAATCCCCAATAATGTCTCAAATGGCGTAAACTCTTCTTCGAATATTGACAAATGGCACATCATCCGCAGGAAAACGCATTGAAGATATCATAGGTCCTAAATTTATTTTCAAGATTTGATTTTATTTTTTGCACGCTTTCATGCTACATTATTTTAAAAGTTTTCAATTTCGTTTGTGTACGCCACCGATGAAGGGCATTTCTTCATCTTTATCCTAATAAAGTCTTCTTTAAAAAAATGGGCAGCTTATACTTAAATACCCCTAAAACCCTTAAGGTCCAAATTCTCCAAATGACCCTACAACCAACCATTTAAGACAAAGTCAATAAAGTCTTTTACCCATGTTTTGATCTAGGCCGCTGAGAAGTCGACACATCATCAAATTTGACGACCCACATTGTGACAACATATAAAAAGGATAAGATTTTCAAATTCATCTCTGTCGTTCCAAAGATATTCCTCATTTGTTTGAATGAAACTTCTAATGCGGTGGTCTAAGGAGATGTCATCCACTTGAGGAATGGATCAAACCGAACTCGTTAGAAGTTTCATTCAAATGACTTCTATTTTTCCTAGGTGCAGACTTTACGCCATAAAATTTTGGTTCGATGAGCACGAAGGCCATGGAGTTACCCAAATTTGACTTATGGTCCACCTTATTAAGTTTAAAGTCAAATTGGTCATACTAACTCACCAAATTATTCAAGTATGGTCAAAGTCTTGCGGTGAGTGTTACATTTTTTCCTCCTTAGGGAAAAACTTCCTAGAAATTATTAATCCATCAATTCCATAACTCCCGAGATTATCACCCCTTACTCTAAGTCATTGGAACCTTTCCAGGTCTAAATCATCAAAGTTCTCAATCACTAAAATTCATCACATGCCCTTACACAAGGGTCATCACCAAAGACCTCGATATGAAACATGTTATAACCCTCACCACTAGTCTAGCCCTTTAACATATGTAGAAGTCCTCGCGTCTCCACTTACTCAATGGTCGCATATAATCAAGTCCTAAGGCTTCTTTGATAATGTCTGGCTCCTCGATCAGGGCAATACTTTTTATAGATCGACACTCACCCAAGAGAAACCGACATGTAACTCACCACCCAATTCATCGTCATAAATTATTTCAATTGTTAGGACTACCATTCTTGAGTCTCCTAAAATTCTCAAGTCTTCTTGACTAAGAAAATTCACTTAGGCTTGATACTAATCCCGCATTGCAAGTCCCTCACATTGGGGGGGGGGGGGGGGGAGGGGACAAATCACTAATTTCCAAATCATGCATCTAACCATTACCCTCTCATAGGACCCTTTCATAAACTTGGGGTCACTCTAGGTGTACTACTAGGGAACACTCACCTAGGCGTTAAACCAATACACCTTCCATGAGAAACAACACTTAGCCCTATATTTCCTCAAAATCTAATGTTGTACGATATCCTCAAGTTATCATTCATATCTTTATAATCAGAGCCACTGATTGCCATGTCGATCAATCATAAGGTTGCTAGTCCTATGGTGAACGAATACTATAAGACCACCATTCGACCGAAAGTCTAGCCACCCGTAAACAGAACTTTGTGCAATAACAAGGATACTTTAGATAAGGGCGCACCAGTTACCAAGCTGCATTGACCAAGACAGGTCCATCCATACTCTACTGGGTTAAATTACGTCGTACCATAACACGGTACAAATTTGGGCTACCGTAACCATGGGAACACAATCCTCAATTACCTGAAATGAAAGGAACACAAAGAATCAACCGTTTAGGAAAAATCCCATTCGTATGAACGTACTATGATTTACGAAAGGTGAGCCTACTCCACATGCTTTGAAGTCTACGACTCCTCCCAGAGTTACCACTTTGGTTGGCGAATTCCTAACGCCTTTGTCAGTGCTAACCTTGTCCACCCCTTTAGTGACGCCGTGACCAACCTAAGTGTGTTAGGTTGGTCACGGCGTAGACATGGCCTTGTATGGTACTTACTACCTTTAGAATGCTAACGGCGATCGGTGTAACCATCACGTAAATTAAGTTTGGGTAGTACCTGGAGATAAGCTCAGTGACAACCTTGTGAAGTTAAAGGTTATAATAAGGTGAATTTTTCGTTTAATGGGGTACTTCCTAAGGAGACTTTTAGGATGCGATCATGGTAAGTAAATGATGATTATAAAAATTTCACTCCACCTAGATATCAATCCTAGGCTCTCATAACAATGGTATAATATAGAAAATCAGCCCCCACCCCAAATTATATAACCCGCATAGACTCACACTAACTAGTCCCATACCTAATTAGCATAAATCGCGACTAAGGCCCACACCTAACAAGTGTACTATAACAAAGGGGTGAAAACCAATTACCTACAATACCCAACGTCCTCGAGATATACAAAATTATAATCCTTCCATAAAGTGGCATAATTAACAATTTATAACAACAATCGCAACAACATTAAATTTTCAAATTGAATAATTTTAATTAAGTGATTGAAATCAAGGACACATAAATATTTGATTTTCATAACAACAACTACATGCAAGTCCTATCATGATTATTATTTTCCAACGCAATCAATCAAATTAAACTAGGATTTTCTCATGAAATATCAAAATTTACTTTCTAAGGCTCCTCTACATGCACATGGCCATAATACAACTGGCGACCCAAATTACTACCCAAAGAACAACAAGGTTTTGAATATTAGATAACATTAATTTTTTTTTTATGAAAAACTGTCCCAATATTTATTTCTTGAATAATTACATTAAGAAGTTATTTTAGAAAACATGAATTTAATGGAGGTGTAATACCCCATAATTTTGTGGCTTTTAATTATGAAATTAATTAAATGAAATTGCTTTTAATTATGGGATTAATTAAATTAATTTGGGATAATTAATTGGAAATTAATTCAGATTTAAATAACTAGCGAGACAAGAGTTAGTATTTAAATATGATGATAATGTTGAATATTATTGAGTGATTGTGGTAATATGTGATTATTCAATTTATTAAAATTATCGTGAGTTGAAAATACGACAGTTTCGGTAATTAAGGTTGGACGCGCGTCTCAGGATCAATTTTAATGGATTTAAAAGTATTTTATTTTTATGTCATCCGTATGATCATTTTGAGTGTGGCAACGTGTCCGAAAGGGTCTAGATAGTCAAAAAACACTAGCCGGGGGTTTAGTTTGGGTACCGGGGCATTTTTAGGCCTAACCGACAACCCGAGAGGGTATTATAGTCATTCCTATTTTTGGTGAATTGTGACCCACGAAAATTAGGAGATATTTATCATCTAACAATTATGATTATTAGGGCCATTATTTATTAAACACAAGAGAAAGTAACGTGAGAAGAAAGAAAAGTGTTGCAGGAGAATTCCAAGGGTTTCCAAGGCAAAACAACCACCACCGTCGCCGGATTTGTGACCGGGAAGAGAGGGAGGACCAACCAATACTGTCATCAACGGATCATAACTTCTAATCAGAGGCAAGTGATTTATCTTGCAAAGATTCAAAGCATATATTTTACATGATAGTTTAGATTTGATGATTTATTGCAAATAAGTGAATTAAATATGAAATTTGAGAATTAATCATTGAATATGGGTAGGCTTCATGTAGATTGACTTTTGGGTACATAGTAGTTATGAAATCATGATCCATGCGTAGGGAATTGTGAATTTATGTTGAGTTTTATGAAGATCTTGAAGGAAATAGGAGAAATAGGACCAATTACGCAAATCGAAACTGATCGGACTAATATTATATGTGGAGAATATTAAAAGAGAGTACAAAAGAGTAAGAGAAATATTACAACTGATGATTTACAAGGGAGGAGGAATAATCCTTTTATAAACTTCATAAAGGTTATATCATTTAAAACGTGGGCTGCTGAAAAAGGAAAAGTCATGAAGTGTACAGTAGGTGCACAGTAAAAAGTACACAGTAATTTTTAATAATTAAAAAGCAAATAGTAACTGATTTGGATGTTTTGTTTTATACGTCCAAATCGTCATCACATGCGTCAGCTGTTTACTGTCCATGTGCATATCCCGCTTCGTGTGCTGGATGAATTGCAGTCGTCCATGTGGATTTATTTCCTTGTTCCAATTGTCATGCATCGAATGCATTGGCAATATTGGCCTCAGCGACAGAGTCTAAAGACATACTATCGTTAGGGCTGTGATTTGGAGGTCCATGTAATTGGGCTTGTTCATATTCCTCCGCATGGCTTAATTGTTCAAAGGGAACATCTAAATTATTTTTGTTTTTCAATTTATTTAGAAACTCCCTTACTGCCGCTCGTCGTTCAAGCGAGGTAGTATAATTTATCGGTAAATCGGTAACAAATAATCGTCTGCCATCATTTAATACGTTAAAGATGATGATAATATATTAATAGGATGATTAGTTAACTTGATTGGGAGTTTAGGACGTTGTAATGAAGAAATTGAGGTGTAAAAGGGAAGAAACCGGTAATTGTTTAAGAGAGATTTGGGCAAATACATGCTTGATCAATCGATCGATCCAAGAATGTCGATCGATCGATCGATCCTTTTTGCCTATCGATCGACCTCTCCTGATTTTTGGCAATTGTTTTTCCCTTACGGTTTAATGAAAATCCCAAGGCTGATGATGATTCTTAGGGTGATTAATTTGATATTATGGGACTTAATTAAGCTAAGTAGGGTCTTAGTTAATGCCCGAAAAAATGGTTTACCTTATGGAATTGATTGCTATTGATTACGAGGGTTAATGAGTGAGGTACGGTTAGAAATCGTTCGAATTGAAACTATGATGAGAATGAATGATGATGTAAGGATAAGAACAGTAATAGAGGGACTTTAAGTTACTGCGATAACATTAGAAACTAATAGGAGACCTAGTAACCTTTTGGGATAGGTTTAAATACTCAAATTGATATGACAATAGTTATTAAGCTAAATATGTTACGAATGAGGTTCGGGATAAACTTGCTACGTACAAGACTTACTAGAGGGAATGTGTGAATGACTATACTGAAATATGATTACTTAGGTTGCGTGAATGCCTAGTGTATGAATTTCTTATGTGTATTACATACCTACCATACTTGCTATCACAAGAGGTTGGTTTTTCGGAAAAAGGGTTATCTTATCCTTGTGTGCCTTCGGGGGGGATTTAGATTGATACCCTAAAGACATAGGACTGTGAATGACTTATTTGTGGGTTAATAAGTCAGTTGACCATGGGAGCGTAGGTATGTACGTGACCCATGGGTATGTGAACTATGTTCGCCTCCAATATGTGTGATTTTATTTATTAAGACGGTTCCTGAGTGATTCGGAATACGTGATCCTTACATACGTGATGTACATGGATTTGATAGTAGAGTATGCGTGCACCGTAGCTTAGCCTAGGGGTGCCTTATATGTATATATGTACTGAGGGTAATTTATATATATACTTGTGACTGGTTCACTATTTCTTAGTAGATGTGAAGAACTAAGATATTTGAATGGGCTAAAAATGTGAGAATTTAATTTACACTTGAGATAAGTAATTTAATAAATGTGAAAATGGGTTATGAATATGACTTGTTTGGGTGTTACGAGTAGATACTCTATGTTAGAATGCGAAAGCAGGAGTGGTACAGACTAGTTAGTTAGCGTCATAACTAGGATGGGTTAAGGGAATACGTTAGGCGTGCACATTAGTTAAGAGGTGAGAAACTTATGTGAGAGTACGCAACTAACATGTTTATAATATGTGTTGTTTAATTGTAATTTAAACACTTGCTAAATTTTTAAATTGTTTTCACCTTGGGCCCTGACCCGTTTTCCTCCAAATCTATTTTTGTTTTGTAAAAATATTTTAGGTGCTCAGCCATAGGGACGCAAAGCATAGGAGTTCCATTCTGATGACGTGCTATAGCTGCTGTGGAAGTTACAGAAACTTGGTATTAGACGCCTCCACATTTATTCTTGAATCCTTCAGGGCCATTCATATCAGTTAGGGCACGGTGCCCAATTATTATCTAGAGATTGCAGATGCAAACTTTCATTATTTCAGATGCTGGATTGTTCAAACTCTTATATCGGGATTTTATTTACTCTGGTAATATTATTATTGGAGTGTTTAGTCCAGACTCAGTTTATTTTATTTCGTTGGTTATTTACATGAGATTGTTTATGAGATAAAATGTTGTTGATTTAAATACTTGCTTATTGTTAATTTAATCAATAATACTTTGGCATCTCTCTCCTTAAATATTATGTGGCTAGTAATAAATTAAATGTTTTCGACAGTGATGCTACGACTGAACCAACTTGATATTCTATATTAATTTCATAAAGGAGTAGATACTCGGTATTTAATTAGTCGGGGTGTCACTGGAAGCTACAATCAAGACACATAAAACTAAAGGAAAAGAATAGGATAAACATGCCTAAGTGAAGATTGATTTGAAAATCTGAATAGAAATCTGGATTCCTCTCGAAAAATTGGCAAAGAGACGTTCTTGGACAATCTTGATTAAACCCCAAATTAAACCTTTAAATCTTGTGTCAAAACTTGTGACAAAACCTTGATCTTAATGAAGGTTGATGATTATGGTGGAGAGGAAAATCTTTTGGAAGAGCTTTCTGATGAAAAACATGGGAAAAAGTTTTTATGAGAAGTCCCCCTATGGATTATAAGTCTTATATAACAATTAAGAGTCCTAATACCAATCCAACTCTAAAATCTGTCTGAATCATGCAAAAACTGGGCATGGTCGATCGATCGACTAAAAAGGCGATCGATCGACCCTACAGAAAATCTGACAGTTCCCTCACAAAAATTACATAAGGAAAATATTAAAAACTCCATTAAAAATTCATTTTAAATATGATTTAAATTCCTCTTGAAGTTCTATTCTTTTAAAATCATAACCAACATATTTTACTATTAAAAATAATAAAATCCAAAAATTTATTTTTCTCGAAAATTCTAATTAATTAATTAAATTAATAATTAAAAACACGGGGTGTTACATTCTTCCCCCCTAGCAAAGAATTTCGTCCTCGAAATTAGACGACGCATACACGTCAAGCATGAATTTCGCAAAATAAAATAAGGCTCATATATGTCTACGCATACCACGATCAGGCGCCCATACACTCAATCCTACATGTTCGTAATCCCAAGATAAAATACAATATATATAACTCATATATATATATAAGTATTTAAAAAAGTAACGACATCCCATGCTCTATACTCGGATCGTCACTCAATCCTATCTCCAACGATCATCACGACACTTAACTCATCACGTCAAATTACATTGCTACTTAAATATTAGAGGTACCCATAATTCATACCAACGATTTCTCTAAAATAAATCCTCCTCTCCAAAATTAAATTTTAAAATTTTCATCTCCAAAATTAAATCCTAAGGATTCTCACATCAAGGTCTCTATCTCTAACCTCAATGTCAACAACATCCTTAAAAATACAACTCCCTATCTCCAAGAAACACATCTAACACGTATGCTAGATCCTCAACCTTAAGGAGTAGGAGTCAATAAAGGAAATCAAAGATCGATAACCCGAAAGCTAAACGGACTCACAACCTAAAAGACCTAAGACTATGCTCTGATTCCATCTGTCACACCCCGCTAAATTCTGGCATCGGCCGCCACCAAAACTAAGTCGGGTGCGAGTAAATAAAATATCATCCTTAGCATGTGACATATATGAGACATAATTTTTTTTAATCCATAAGATAAATTATTTTAATCTAAACCAAACATGAATGACATTTAACTGATAAAACACCAAAGTGGGATTAAAAATTCATCACATGTGATCTACGAATATTTCAATAATTAAATAAATAAAATCCAACTGAAAACTTAAAACAATTTTGGAACCGATAGGCCCAATAAACTCAAAAGTAGTCTCATAATAAAACTGACAGAATATGATGACATCTAGTGAGAGAAGCTCCTCATTCTCTCTAAACTATTCTCCCTTTTCGTAATTTGTCTTTCACTTTTTCCATGGCTGCTAATCCTTCCACTTGCCTGGACTTTGACCCAAAACCTTTTGTTGACAGCTTATGCCAAATAAATCATGATTCTTCCCTTGGAATCCCTTACACACCTGTTGTCCACTCACGTTCTTTTGCTAATATAGTTGGGAAAAAGGAACCTTTATTCCCATTTGAAGGCCCTCACCTACCTCCATTATCTACTCCATATTTTCGAGGAGACTCGGTAGCAATTCGGCTGCTAGATGATGCTTATAATGATGTTATGAATGACTGTGTGTCCTCGTCACTTATTGGATGTACTATGTTGGTCAAAGGAAAAAATCCTTGGAATCTATCTGAGCGTAAAAGGGAGCTCACATCTGTTTGGCAGACCAAACAGACATGGGTTCTCACACCCATTGGTAAAGGTTATTTCAACCTTCATTTTTCTTCTGCTTCAGAAAGAGGTAAGGCCTTATCTTTTCGTAGTTATAAACTAACTACTGGAAAATTTAGGATATTTGAATGGGTTCCTGATTTTTGCCTAGAAGCACATGTTATTTCTACTGTTAATCTTTGGGTTCGTTTTATGGGCTTATGCCAAGATTATTGGGACCCATGACTTTTATTTCAAATTGCTCGGGGTGTGGGCCTCCCATTACATATTGACAAAGCCACTATGTAGCGGACTTATGGCAGTTTCGCACGAGTCTAAGTCGAGGTAGATCTCTCTTCTCAACCTCCTGAGCGTCTTTTGGTTGAAAAAGAGAATGGGTCTTTCTTTGTCAATATTAAATATGAGTCTCTTCCTTTATTTTGCAATTTTTCCAAATCAGTGGGACACTCGATAGCTGACTGTAAGAAATTACACAAAGAGGTGGTTCATCCAAATTCAAAGACTCAACATTTCCCGTTTGTAAGCCCCAAACCTGTAGCAGATTCAACACGAAATGTTCCTACAGGTCATAATTTTTTGAGGGGAGAAAATGGCATCCAAGCATTTGAAAATGGTGATTCCGGCATAGTTCAGATGTGCCGAAACTAGTTGGGGGGACCTGTGCAAGTGTTACCTATTCAAAATATCCCAAAAAATCCGTATATAAATGGGTTAGGTGGAAAAGTAGTTCAGAAATATGAGGCTAAAAAGGTTGACCACTTAAACTCAAATGGAGATAAACCTGTTCAAAATGAAGAAGTAGCAGAGTCAATAATATCGGCAAAACACAATCCTCATCAGGAGGTTTTTGAAAAAGGTCTAACTAAGACCTATAAATCAGGTAAAGTGGAAACAAACAAACCTCATGAGAAAAATTCTATGAAGGCAGCAACATTATTCGTTCCAAAAGATAAAACTGGTCACAATTTTGACTCATCAAATATTGGTATTCATTTTAGTGACCCCGAAAAATTTGGTCATAACGAAGTTAATACAAATGAGAATTTTTCGGAAGGGGATTTATCTAATAAGTCAAATGTTGATAAGCCACCTGAAATTTCCATCAATAATCAACATCATGGATCTTCTATTGAAAACCCAAAAAAGAAAAAACAAAGTTACATTCATCACTTAATCCAACGCGATTCAATCGTATTAATAGTATATAAACTTGGTTTACGCAATGATCTATTTGAGAGTTCATCTTCTGATGAAGACTCTAAAACTATAGAAGATATGACTCCTTTAGAGAATATTAATATAAGTGTCGAGTTATCCCAAGTTAATCCTATTTGTGTTCAAATTCACGATGACCGCGGCATTGATTTATTCGTAAATCTCCCCAAACTTGATTCAATGTCTGCGGTGGATTCCGAATTTATCTCGAACGATGTAAATTCTACTACAAAAAAGGACAATTGGAACGTCGTTCGAAAGCGATCGCGTTCAAGAAATCGCAAGACCTAAATGTTTTTTTTTAAATTGGCTTTATATTGTTATTCCTTTTTTGCAAGATTCCTTCGCTTGTAAGTGCCCTTGGAGAGGCTTTTTCTCCATCTATTAAAAAAATTTATTCATTAAAAGAAATGGAATAGGAGAAACGTCTAACTACTAAAATAATAAAATAGCTCTAGCTGCACCTCTAAAAATGTCTCCAACAAACTTTATGCAGTAACTCCAAATAATCCTGAAAAGGAATAGTCAGCGCATGTGTCAGAGCCAAAGTCCCGAGCATGAATACCGACTACTCTTCTCAATTAGGGTCCCTAAACCCAGACAATAGTGCTATATATATCAACCATAACAATAGAATCTTTTAATTACGAGATTATTAATCACTGAAAAAAATTTCTAACTAGTCGCAAGGTTTGTATAAAAAGCCACACCACTATTATTTTAATTAACTCTCCTTTCCAAAAATGTTAAATTTAATTAATTTAACCATGAAGATAATTTACCAAGATACCCGTTCCCTTGTCAAATCCATCGTCTAACCTATTTTAAACTGTCGAACCCTCATGATATGACAAGGTTACACACACATACACGTCCCCTTGTCAAGTCCGCTGTCTGATCTGTTTTTATCCTACAATCCTCGTCATATGACAAGGTTCCACACACACACACACATCCCCTTGTCAAGTCCTCTGTCTGATCCGTTTTTATCTTGCGATCCTCACAATATGACAAGGTTTCACACACGACACGATATAAATCATCCTCTGACCCGTTTAATCTGTCAACCCTGGTCACATTATGTTGCCCATAAATTTTAATATTCGTTTTAGTCTTGCGATATTAATTTCCATAATTTATTATACTCATTAATCAAATTAATTTTCCCCACCCTTAAAAGCAATGTGAAATTCCTCAAAATACCCCTTAGTCCCAACTAAGGGTTCCTAAAATACACATTCGTCCTATCCTAAGTAAATGATGATTATAAAAATTTCACTCCACCTAGATATCAATCCTAGGCTTTCGTAACAATGGCATAATATAGAAAATCAGCCCCCACCCCAAATTATATAACCCGCATAGACTCACACTAACTAGTCCCATACCTAATTAGAATAACTCGCAACTAAGGCCCACTTACTAGTCCCATACCTAACAAGTGTACTATAACAAAGGGGTGAAAACCAATTACCTACAATACCCAATGTCCCGGAGATATAAAAAATTATAATACTTTCATAAAGTGGCACGATTAACAAATTATAACAACAATCGCAATAACATTAAATTTCCAAATTGAATAATTTTAATTAAGTGATTGAAATCAAGGACACATGAATATTTGATTTCCATATTAACAACTAGATTCAAATCCTATCATGATTATTATTTTTCAACGCAAGTAATTAAATTAAACTAGGGTTTTCTCATGAAATATCAAAATTTACTTTCTAAGGCTCCTCTATATGGACATGCCCATAATAGAACCGGCGACCCAAATTACTGCCCGAAGCACAACAGGGTTATGAATATCAGATAACATTAATTTTTCTTAATGAAAAATAGTCCCAATATTTATTTCTTGAATAATTATAATAACAAGTTATTTTAGAAAACGTGAATTTAATGGAGGCTATAATCAAGACACGTAAGACTAAAGGAAAAAATAGGATAAACATGCCTGAGTGACGATTGATTCAAAAATAAGAATAGAAATCTGGATTCCTCTCGAAAAATTAGCAAAGAAATGTTCTTGGACAATTTTGATTAAACCCCAAATTAAACCTTTAAATCTTGTGTCAAAACTTGTGATAAGAACTTGATCTTGTTGAAGGTTGATGATTATGGTGGAGAGGAAAATCTTTTGGAAGAGCTTTCTGATGAAAAACTTGAGAAAAAGTTTTTATGAGAAGCCCCCCTACAGATTATAAGTCTTATATAACAATTAACAGTCCTAATCCCAATCCAACTCTAAAATCTGACTGAATCGCCCAAAAACTGGGCATATGGTCCATCAATCGACCCTACAGAAAATCTGGCAGTTCTCCCACGAAAATTACATAAGGCAAATATTAAAAACTCCATTAAAAATTCGTTTTAAATACGATTTCAATTCCGCTTGAAGTTCTATTCTTTTAAAATCATAACCAACATATTTTACTGTTAAAAATAATAAAATCCAAAAAATTTATTTTTCTAATAAATTCCAATTAATTATTAAAAACACGAGGTGTTACAATCTTCCCCCCTAGCAAAGAATTTCGTCCTCGAAATTAGACGAAGCATACACGTCAAGCATAAATTTCGCAAAATAAAATAAGGCTTATATATGCATACGCATACCACGATCGGGCGCCCATACACTTAATCCTACACGTTCGTAATCCCACGATAAAATACAATATATATAACCCCTATATATAACGGCATCCCACGCTCTCTACTCGGATCGTCAGTCGATCCTATCTGCAACGATCATCACGACACTTAACTCCTTAAGTCAAATTACATTGCTACTTCAATATTAGAGGTACCCACAATTCATACCAACGATTTCTCCAAAATAAATCCTCATCTTCAAAATTAAATTCTGAAATTTTCATCTCCAAAATTAAATGCTAAGGATTCTCACATCAATATCTCTATCTCAAACCTCAATGCATACAACATCCTTAAAATACAACTACCTATCTTCAAGAAACACATCTAACACATATGCTAGACCCTCAACCTTAAGGAGTACGAGTCAATAAAGGAAATCAAAGATCCATAATGCGGAAGCTAAATGGACTCACAACCTACGAGACCTAAGGCCATGCTCTGATTCCATTTGTCACACCCCACTAAATTCTGGCATTGGCCGCCACCAAAACTAAGTCGAGTGCGAGTAAATAAAATATCATCCTTAGCATGTGACAGATATGAGACATAAATTTTTTGAATCCACAAGATAAATTATTTTAATCAAACCCAAATATGAATGACATCTAACTGATAAAACACCAAACTGGGATTAAAAATCCATCACTTGTGATCTACGAATATATCAATAATTAAATAAATAAAACCTAACTAAAATCTTAAAACAACTTTGGAACCGAAAGGCCCAATAAACTCAAAAGTAGTCTCATAATAAAATGACAGAATATGATGACTTCTAGTGAGAGAAGCTCCTCCTTCTCTCTAAACTATTCTCTCTTTTCGTAATTTGTCTTTCACTTTTGCCATGACTGCTAATCCTTTCACTTGCCTGGACTTTGACCCCAAACCTTTTTGTGACAGCTTATACTAAACAAATCGTGATGCTTCCCTTGACATCACTTACACACCTGGTGTCCACTCACGTTCTTTTGGTGATATAGTTCGTAAAAAGGAACCTTTATGCCCGTTTGAAGGCCCTCACCTACCTTCATTATCTTCTCCATATTTGCGAGGAGACTCAGTAGGTATTCGGCTGATAGATAATGCTTATAATGATGTGATGAATAACTGTGGGTCCTCGTCACTTATTGGACGTACTATGTTGTCAAAGGGAAAAAGCCTTGGAATCTATCTGAGCTCAAAATAGAGCTCACATCTGTCTGGCAGACCAAACAGACTTGGATTCTCACACCCATTGGTAAAGGTTATTTCAACATTCATGTTTCTTATGCTTTAGAAAGAGGCGGGGCCTTATGTTTTCGTAGTTTTAATCTAATTACTGGAACATTTTGGATATTTGAATGGGTTCCTGATTTTTTGCCAGAAGCACATGTTATTTCTACTGTTAATGTTTGGGTTCATTTTATGGGCTTATGCCAAGATTATTAGGACCCATGACTTCTACTTCAAATTGATCGGGGTGTGGGCCTCCCATTACGTATTGACAAAGCCACTATGGAGCGGACTTATGGCAGTTTAGCACGAGTCTTAGTCGAGGTAGATCTCTCTTCTCAACCTCCTGAGTGTCTTTTGGTTGAAAAAGATAATGGTTCTTTCTTTGTCAATATTAAATATGAGTCTCTTCCTTTATTTTGCAATTTTTCCAAATCAGTGGGACACTCGATAGCTGACTGTAAGAAATTATACAAAGTGGTGGTTCATCCAAATTCAAAGACTCAACATTTCCCGTTTGCAAGCCCCAAACCTGTAGAAGATTCAACAGGAAATGTTCCTACAAGTCATAATTTGTTTGGAGGAGAAAATGGCATTCAAGCATTTGCAAATGGTGATTCCGGTATAGTTAAGATGTGCCGAAACTAGTTGGGCGGACCTGTGCAAGTGGTACCTATTCAAAATATCCCAAAAAATCCGTATATAAGTGGGTTAGGTGGAAAAGTAGTTCAGAAATATGAGGCTAAAAAGGTTGTAGAAGTAGTAGAAGAGTCAATAATATCGGCAAAAAATAATCCTCATCAGGAGGTTTTTGAAAAAAGTCTAACTAAAACCTATAAATCCAGTAAAGTGGAAACAAACAAACCTCATGAGAAAAAGTCTACGAAGGCAGCAACATTATTCGTTCCAAAAGATAAAACTAGTCACAATTTTGACTCATCAAATATTGGTATTCATTTTAGTCACCCCGAAAAATTTGTTCATAAGGAAGATAATACAAATGAGAATTTTTTGGAAGGGGATTTATCTGATAAGTGAAATGTTGATAAGCCACCTGAAATTTCCATCAACAATCAACATCATGGACCTTCTATTAAAAACCCAAAAAAGAAAAAACAAAGTTACATTCATCACTTAATCCAACACGATTCAATCGTATTAATAGGATATAAACTTGGTTTGCGCAATGATCTATTTGAGAGCTCATCTTCTGATGAAGACTCTAAAAGTATAGAAGATATGACTCCTTTAGAGAATATTAATATAAGTGTCGAGTTATCCCAAGTTCATCCTATTTGTGTTCAAATTCACGATGGCCGCGGCATTGATTTATTCATGAATCGCCCCAAACTTGATTCAACGTCTGCGGTGGATTCCTAATTTATCTCGAATGATGTAAATTCTACTGCGAAAAATGACAATTGGAACGTCGTTCGAAAACGAACGCGTTCAAGAAATCGCAAGACCTAAATGTTTTTTTTAAATTGGCTTTATATTGTTATTCCTTTTTGGCAAGATTCCTTCTTTAGTGCATGTAAGTGCCCTTGGAAAGGCTTTTTCTCCATCTATTAACAAAATTTATTCATTAAAAGAAACGGAATAGGAGAAACGTCTAACTACTAAAATAATAAAATAGCTCCAGATGCACCTCCAAAAATGTCTCCAATAAACTCTATGCAGTAACTCCAAATAATCCTGAAAAGGAATAGTCACCGCATGTGTCAGAGCCAAAGTCTCGAGCATGAATACCGACTACTCTTCTCAAATAGGGTCCCTAAACCCAGAAAATAGTGCTTTATATATCAACCATAACAATAGAATCTTTTAATTACGAGATTATTAATCACCTAAAAAAATTTCTAACTACCCGCAAGGTTTGTATAAAAAGCCACACCATTATTATTTTAATTAACTCGACTTTCTCAAAATGTTAAATTTAATTAATTTAACCGTGAAGATAATTTACCAAGATACCTGTCCCGTTGTCAAGTCCGTCGTCTAACCTGTTTTAAACTGTCGACCCTCGCGATATGACAAGGTTCCACCCACATACACGTCCCCTTGTCAAGTCCGCCGTCTGATCTGTTTGTATCCTGCGATCCCATGATATGATAAGGTTCCACAAACATACACATCCCCTTGTCAAGTCCGTCATCTGATCCGTTTTTATCTTGCGATCCTCGCAATATGACAAGGTTCCACACACGACACGACATAAATCGTCCTCTGACCCGTTTAAACTGTCGGCCCTAGACACATTATGTTGTCCCTAAATTTTAATATCCGTTTTAGTCCTGCGATATTAATTTTCAAAATTTCTTATACTCATTAATCAAATTAATTGCCCCCACCCTTAAAAGCGATGTGAAAATCCTCAAAATACCCCTTAGTCCCAACTAAGGGTTCCCAAAACACACATTCGTCCTATCCTAAGTAAATGATGATTATAAAAATTTCAATCCATCTATATATCATTCCTAGGGTTTCGTAACAATGGCATAATATAAATAATCAGCCCCACCCCAAATTATATAACCCGCATAGACTCACACTAACTAGTCCCATACCTAATTATAATAAATCGCAACTAAGGCCCACTTACTAGTACCATACCTAACAAGTGTACTATAAGAAAGGGGTGAAAACCAATTACCGACAATACCCAATGTCCCTGAGATACCAAAAATTATAATACTTCCATAAAGTGGCACGGTTAACAATATATTACAACAATCGCAACAACATTAAATTTCCAAATTGAATAATTTTAATTAAGTGATTGAAATCAAAGACACATAAATATTTGATTTTCATAATAACAACTACATGCAAGTTCTATCATGATTATTAATTTCCAACGCAAGCAATCAAATTAAACTAGGGTTTTCTCATGAAATATCAAAATTTACTTTCTCAGGCTCCTCTACATGCACATGCCTATAATAGAACCGGTGACCGAAATTACTACCCGAAGAACAACAAGTTTATAAATATCAGATAACATTAATTTTTTTTAATGAAAAATAGTCCCAATATTTATTTCTTGAATAATTACATTAACAAGTTATTTTAGAAAACATGAATTTAATGGAGGCTACAATCAAGACACATAACACTAAGGGCCCGTTTGGCAACCCAATTCCAAGGCTTAGAATTGGAATTGGAAGGCCAATTTCAATTCCGTGGAATTAAAATTGGCCTTCAAATTCCATTTCCATGGGTTGGAATTGGATTGCCAAACGGACCCTAAAGGAAAAGAATAGGATAAACATGACTAAGTGAAGATTGATTCGAAAATGTGAATAGAAATCTGAATTTCTCTAAAAAAATTAGCAAAGAGACGTTCTTGGACAATCTTGATTAAACCCCAAATTAAACCTTTAAATCTTGTGTCAAAACTTGCGACAAAAACTTGATCTTATTGAAGGTTGATGATTATGGTGGAGAGGAAAATCTTTTGGAAGAGCTTTCTCATGAAAAACTTGGGAAAAAGTTTTTATGAGAAGTCCTCCTACGGATTATAAGTCTTATATAACAATTAAGAGTCGTAATCCCAATACAACTCTAAAATCTGACCGAATCGTGCAAAAACTGGGCATGATCGATCGATCGACTAAAAGGATCGATCGATCGACCCTACAAAAAATCTGACAGTTCCCCCACGAAAATTACATAAGGCAAATATTAAAAACTCCATTAAAAATTCGTTTTAAATCCGATTTGAATTCCTCTTGAAGTTCTATTCTTCTAAAATCATAATCAACATATTTTACTATTGAAAATAATAAAATCCAAAAATTTCTTTTTCTCAAGAATTCTAATTAATTAATTAAATTAATTATTGAAAACACGGGCTGTTACATCACCCACACGTTTTGATAAATACAAAAACACATATTACCAAGTATATTATCTGAATTTAAATGTGTACAAACATGCACTATTGGAGACATATATTTGTCAAGTGTTTTAAACGAATTGCAAAATATATAGCTACTGAAATCAAGTGTATATTCATCCACAACAGTTTAGTGAAGCTTTTCAATGTATCATATCTGTCAGCCTGTTCTTTTATCATACACATCTCAAAAACTAAATCTGCATTGAAAAGACAATCATGTGCTCAATTAATTAAATTGACAAACTCCTTCGAGATGTATTTGTTTGTTTATATTAAATTCAAATATAGATATAACTGTATTTACTAGAAGGGTGATGGTATATATACCTAGCTCATGGACACTTTTTTTAACCCCAGTTACGTGTTAGAAACATATTGGGTGATCTTTACATCACATGGGGTCCATTACAAAACATACCCAATCCGTGTCTGACACGTCACTGGGTTTAAAAAATGTGTCTTTTTTAAACCATATGCACACAAATAAAGCAAGCAAGAACGGAAAAGTGCACACATGCATACACCCATTTTTCAGAGAGTGAACCAAGGAAAACCATTTTCAGAATGATCATATATCATTAGAAAGGCCCATTTGGGAGTATTAATCCGAATCTAATGTTATTTTATAGAATGTAACCGTAATAGTTTTTTTTGTATACAAAGAGAGAATATGAAGGAGTTACACATGAAAGTTGCCTTCAACCTAAACTCTCCACACCAAAAGAGAAGAAAATGTCGAAAAATACCAATATCGTCACAAATTTGTTTGCATTACTACCCCATCCATAGACTTGGTTTCTACCAATATGTACCTAAGGAATTAATTTGTTAGGGTTCTTTATCCCCCCCTTCGTGCAAAACCAATAAATTTAGTTTTAAAAAATACATGAGAATATTATATTTGCCCAAACAAACCTCCTGTTGGGCATAGGATTCAATAGGCATTAAAAGGAATTATTACATTGAAACAGTTGCGGTAGCAATTGAAGCAACCGTCAAGTTGGGTGGAAAGAAATGTATTTCCAAATAGAGTGAGAGATAAATTAGAGAGAAAGTACGATGAATAATATTGACATAAGGAGATGGAGAGGCGTTGATGATGCTGAAATCTAGCACCACCGGATAAGTGATAATGAGCTCAAACAGTAGTAACCATGGCAGCCATAGAGATGTATAAGTGTATAAGTGTGTAGAAGGAGATGAGTATAAGAAGAAATAAGACAATGATGTATAGTCGTTCAACCAATTTGACCTACATCTACTGTGAGTGTGTGATCCACTAAGTATGGGCACTAATGGCCTTGGATACAATTCACATAAGCTCCTCTCTCTCTCTCTATTGTGTGTACAAGTAGAGTTTTAGCTAGGGTTACAGTAATTGATTCCTCTCCCTGTAGGGTTATAGGTGACAAGTATATATAGGTCTTGGGGGGTGTAGTGTACCCCCCAAGTATGCATGGTGCATGTGAATGATGATCTAGCCAATCCCCTGTTGACACCTGTAGATGCCAAATAATGACATAATATTCCCTCACATGAGGATGTGATTTTGTTATAACGGTCTCCCATGTGCCATGTGAGCCTCACGCGCACTGTTCCACGCGTCTCCCAAATCACGCGATGTGATAATGTCACCCTCGGCCTTTGATACGAGGCCGAGGGCAAAGTTCCTTCCTGTAATGAGTCTGACCTAATTTGGGCCTCGTACTGTCGTACCCTCGGGGGGTCGTCCGGGGCCTGATGAAGGGTCAGCCCCCTGAGGGGTCGTCGGGAACCTGATGAAGGGTCGATCCCCTCAGGGGTCATCCGGAGCCTGATGAAGGGTCGGCCCCTTGAGGGGTGGTCCAGAGCCTGATGAAGGGTCGGCCCCCTGAGGGGTCATCCGGAGCCTGATGAAGGGTCGACCTCCTGAGGGGTCGTCTGGGCCTGGTGAGGCACAGGGTGCCCTCGGCATGGCCGAGGGTATATACGGGTATATCAATCACCCCCAGCCCTTAGCCATAGATGATGCTGAGATGGCTGAGGGATAATGTTGCTTTTGAGACTAAGTGTATGGTCTGTTTGATGAGTGACACCTGTCAAGCTGATGTGACAACTGTCAAATTTTTATCTGATGTTGTTCCTATTTTCAAGGCATGGCGGCTGCATACTTTACCTGTGGCTTCGTGCCCTAATGATGCCCTTCTTGGTTAATGGGCCCACTCATTACTAAGGTATTTAAGCGATTAATGAAACCATTCATTCTCTTCTTCTTCTTCGCGCCCAAGTTTTCTCTCTCTCTAGTCTCCAGCCTTCTTGCCATTTCTGCAGCTTTCGAACCTTCAACTTAGCAGCTTCGCCCTTTCTCTTCAGGTAATCTTTCACTACCAACGCCCTCTTTACTTTCATTTCTCTTTTTGCTTTTCTATTTTAGGCTTGTAGGGATTAATTTAGGTCGTTTTACAGCTTTTTCGGCGACTGTCCTTTGAGTGTTCTTGAGTTTCTTGGGTGTTCTTGAGTGAAAACCATCGATTCCCTTTGTTTTAATCCAAAAGTCTAATTTGGTCAACTGCAAACTTGTTTGTAGTTAAGTTCCCCAAATTCTTCCAAGTGTAGGGTCTCCCCCTTGATGCTTAGGAGGCTTTATAGCTTAGCTGAGGAGTTCCCTTCCCTGAAAGAGAAATTATTTGTTGAGATCAGACGAATAGAGGACGGGGGGAGAGGAGACGAGGGGCCGACCCTAATTGGGTACGACCCATCTTTCCTATTCCTCTAGCCACAATAAAACCATTTGAGCCATCTGAGTCTTGTGGGTCGTCCCATCGTCCAGCCGAGTGTCATTCAAGTGAGATGGACGAGAGAGCATCCTCGCCAACTAGCGCTGGACCTTCTGGTAGAATACAGACATCTAACCTAAGCCCGGGCTAACAAGCCGAGGGTATGGTCCCCTCCGAGGCTATCCATGTGATAACCCTATCTCCACATGCCTTCCAAATGGCCTTTCCCCATGGACCTCTGGCAGATGACGAGGCCGAGGGAGAGGGGACTGAGGACGAGGGTGATGATTCAGATGACCAGGTTGATACCTCCCACGCCTCGTCCTATATCTCCTCCATAAGGTATCGTGACCTCTTATTGTGGAGACATGCCTATGGAGTGCCCCCCGGCATAACCATGAGGGTTCCCTCTGAGTCTGAGAGGGTTTTTGAGGGTGAAGAGGGTGAGGTTGTAGTGTATGAACAAATGTTCAAGGTTGGCGTCAGGTTCCCTCTGCATCCTGCTATCGTAGATATCCTATCAGCCCTCGGTATTGCCCCCTCTCAGCTTCCTCCCAACTCCTGGAGGACGATACTAGGTTACATCTCCCTGTGGAAGAATGCTTTCACTGATGATCCCTCGGCTGACATATTCTTGGCCTGCTACAATATCACCTCTTCGTCCAAACATCCTGGGTACTATCACCTAGGGGCGAGGAGGTCTGAGAAAAAACTTCTCAACGTGGCACAAACCTCCAACCACGATTGGAAGAAGAGATTCTTCTTAGTCTCTGGGGAGTGGGAGTTCTCCGCCGAGGCATCTCCTGTAGCTGATGGTCCGAGGGTCCCCCGAAGATGGTCTAACCCGTCAATGAAGGCCAGGTCAGACCCCGGACTTAGCCTGGAAGAGAAAGATATTGTTGAATATTTGAGAGGACGAGGGAGAGGGGGTTAACTTCCAAAGTTTGAAGATCTGATGACCCCTCAGTTCCTCAAGGAAGCTGGTCTGAAGGTCGGCCCCCTCACAGAACTATGTGAGTTATAATTTTCTTTACTTTTTTCAAGTGTTTCCTTTTTATCTCTACATTTTTCTCACGTGTCGTACCCTTTTCAAGTCATCCTGCTGGTGTATCAGACTATCTCTGGGAAATGACTGCTCCCAGTTTACTATCAGGCTTGGCAAAGAAGAAGGGTAAGGAGCCTCAGTAGGCTCCGAGGAAGACGAAGGCCGTGGGGCCGACGGTTGTTGAGCCGACAGTCGATAGCCATAAAAGAAAAGAGCCTGAGATTCCTGTTGACCCTCGGACGGATTCTCGGACAAGGGCCAGGGTCGAAGCATCTGAAGGGACTGCTTCTTCATCTAGCATGGGGGCCTTCTGGTCCCAGAACTTGGCACTTCTGAGGGCCGAGCCCTCATCACTCATCGTAAATTTGAGGGCAGCCAAGGCATCAATGTTTTCTGTTCCCTCGGCTACTGATTACGACTTTCTGTCAAAGATGCCTCCAGCCAAAGTGTATGACTATGGTCTGCACGCTCTAGCCCAGGTATCGGTCTTGATTCATTTCTTTTAATTGCATTCTTTCAATAACTATTTCCTCGGCCTCTTGACATCTGTTTATTTTTTCTGTGCAGTCTGTGTGCGCCTTTACCTCGGCAACTAAATGGATGGCTGAGAATCAAGAGAAATTCCATGAGGCCGAGAGGGCCATCCAGCATGAGGCCGACCTGCAAGCTGACTTAAAGACTGCAAAAGCTGAGCTAGAGAGTGCTAGAACTGAGCATGCACGAATTCTGGATGAGCTGACGAGGCAGCATGATGAGGACCTGAAGGCCAAAGACTTGCTCATTAAGGAGAGGGATGAAGCCTTGACCAATCAAGGGGATCAGTTCAAGGTTGAGCTGTCTGAGGCAGTGAGGAAGGCAGGGGTCGACGCTGTGGAGGCCTACAAACTCTTAGACGAGTTCCAAGGCTTCGGCCTTGAGTACTTGGAGAGAGGGATAAGGACGGCATGTCGGTGGGTCGTCCTTAAGTTCGGCGGCGTCGTCTCTTCAGTCCGTCCCTCTCTGGAGGCGGTTCAACTGGACGACCCCTTGATTGCCGAGGCTCTAACCCAGGTGGAATCCCAAGTGCAAGTTGAGGGTGTCGGCACGTCTGAAGACCAGCCAGTTGTGGTCATTGAGGAAACCCCTCTTGTGGATGTTGAGGCCCTGCCCTCTGATATTGTTCCATAGGGTGGTTGTCTGTAGCCCATACCCTCTTGATGTAATTGACATTTTTGTACTCTATCTTGTAGAACACTTGATATTTCATTTATACTATCATCTCCTTTGCTGTCTTCCATATTTGCCTCTTGTATTATTTGTGTTATGCCCTTGTTAATGCCACTAACCCCTCCCTCGTCTTTCTTGAGGGTGAATGAGGGGTCGTCCCCCCCCCCCCCTCCCACTAGCCCTCATTATAGCCGAGGTTTTTTTTACCAACTTACTGGTTTTAAACGAAGTTTTCCCTCATCTTTCTTGAGGACAATGGTGGGGTCGTCCCCTCCATTGACCCTCATTATAGCCGAGGGCTCAACTTACCCAATTAATGGGTTTTAATAAAGTTTTCCCTCATCTTTCTTGAGGACAGTGGTGGGGTCTTCCCCTCCATTGACCCTCATTATAGCTGAGGGTTCAACTTACCAAATTAATGGTTTTTAATAAAGTTTCCCCTCATCTTTCTTGAGGACAGTGGTGAGGTCGTCCCCTCCATTGACCCTCATTATAGGCAAGGGTACAACTTACCAAATTAATGGTTTTTAATAAAGTTTTCCCTCGTCTTTCTTGAGGACAGTGGTGGGGTCGTCCCCTCCATTGACCCTCATTATAGACGAGGGTTCAACTTACCAAATTAATGGTTTTTAATAAAGTTTCCCCTCATCTTTCTTGAGGACAGTGGTGGGGTCGTCCCCTCCATTGACCCTCATTATAGCCGAGGGTTCAACTTACCAAATTAATGGTTTTTAATAAATTTTTCCCTCGTCTTTGTTGAGGACAGTGGTGGGGTCGTCCCCTCCATTGACCCTCATTATAGCCGAGGGTTCAACTTACCAAATTAATGGTTTTTAATAAAGTTTTCCCTCGCCTTTCTTGAGGACAGTGGTGGGGTCGTACCCTCCATTGACCCTCATTATAGCCGAGGGTTCAACTTACCAAATTAATGGTTTTTAATAAAGTTTCCCCTCATCTTTCTTGAGGACAGTGGTGGGGTCGTCCCCTCCATTGACCCTCATTATAGCCGAGGGTTCAACTTACCAAATTAATAGTTTTAATTAAGTTTTCCCTCGTCTTTCTTGAGGACAATGGTGGGGTCGTCCCCTCCACTGGCCTTCATTATAGCCGAGGGTTATAATCACCAATTTAATGATTTTAAACAAAGTTTTCCCTCGTCTTTCTTGAGGACAGTGGTGGGGTCATCCCCTCCACTGGCCCTCATTATAGCCGAGGGTTATAATCACCAATTTAATGATTTTATACAAAGTTTTCCCTCGTCTTTATTGAGGAAAGTGGTGGGGTCGTTCCCTCCATTGACCCTCATTATAGGTCAAGGGTTATCCTTTGAAGATGTTTCCATACGCACTAGAACTGACAAACACAAGATGATGGGAAACACTGATATTTCTCATTAATTTTCAATGTGTTATGTCGAAGCAATACCTATTACAATTATGGCCCATCAAGACCTTACAACACTACTGATAGTATTTTTTCAAATGATCTGCATTCCAGGGGTTGGAAAAGGGTCCCCCCCTCTAGGTTTTCTAGCCTATAGGTCCCTGCGACGACTTCATCGATGACCCTATATGGGCCTTGCCAATTAGGATGGAGCTTGTTGGGCTTCTGCCAGGTTTTTTTGAGGACCAAGTCCCCTACAGCAATTGGTCTCTGTTTCACCCTCTGATTGTAAAACCTTGTAGTCCTCTGCTGGTAGGTGGCTTGCCTTATCTCAGCGTCCTCCCTCCTTTCCTCAATCAGGTCCAAGTCGAGTCTCCTCTCTTCTGTATTTCTCTGGGGTCATACATTTGGACCCTATGAGTAGGAAACTCAATCTCGGTGGGGATGACGGCTTCTGAGCCATAAGCTAGCATGAATGGGGTCTCTCCGGTAGAGGTCCTCACTGTCGTCCTGTATGCCCATAGCACGGCATATAACTCATCGACCCATCTTCCTTTTGCCTCCTCAAGCCTCTTCTTGATTCCATCTAGGATTGTCCTGCTTGTAACTTCTGTTTGCCCATTGACTTGAGGTCGGCCTGGGGTGGAGAAAAACTGTTTGATACTCACCCTTTCACAGTACTTCTGTAGAGAGGTATTCTTGAACTGAGTCCCGTTATCCGAGATGAGGGTGTTAGGGAGACCATATCTGCATATAAAATTTTTCCAGATGAACTGGAAGGTCTTCTGCTCTGTAATTGTCACCATTTGTTCGGCCTCCACCCATTTTGAGAAATAGTCAATAGCTACGATGAGGAACCGATAGTTATTGACTGCTCTTGGTAAGGGTCCTACGAGGTCGATCCCCCACACTGCAAATGGCCATGGGGATGTAATGGAGGTAAGAGGCTGATGGGGTTGGTGAGGGATGGTGGCAAATCTCTGGCATTTATCGCACTTTTTTACATATGCCGCGGCGTCTTTCCCCAAGGTCGGCCACCAGTACCCTTGGGTGATCACCCTCTTCGCTAGGGATCTGCCCCCGATATGGATTGAGCACGATCCTTCGTGCACATCTTGTAAACGGGATGAGACCTCATATGGGTGCACGCACCTGAGTAAGGGGAGTAAAAATCCTTTTTTGTACAAGGTATCCCCAATGATGGTGAACTTTGCAACCCTGTATCTCAACTTCTTCCTTTCTTGCCTTGCTTCTGGCATCTCCCCCTCTTTAATGTACCTGATCAGAGGGTCCATCCACGAAGCTTCCTAAGAAACATTTAGGTAATTTCCAAGTGTTCCCTCAGCGTCTTCAATAGTTGGCTGAAGCAAGATTTCTACTGGGACCGTCCTCCTGATGTCTGTCTTAGTTGCCGAGGCTAACCTCGTAAGGGCATCAGCACGGACATTATCGAGCCTAGGTATTCTCTTTAATTTCACTTCTCTGAAGCCTTTCAGTAATGACCTCACCTTCTCAAGGTACCTAGCCATCCTCTCATCCTTAGCCTCGTAGGCTCCTAGTATCTGATTCACTACTAGCCTCGAATCACTGTGAACCAAAATCTGGCCGATACTAAGTGATCTGGCCAAGGAGAGGCCTACTATCAAGGCCTCATATTCGGCCTCATTGTTGGAGGCCTAAAAGTTGAACCTCAGGGCGTACTCAATGTCTGTGTCGTCGGGTGCTGATACTATTAACCCAGCTCCGCTCCTGCTTTCACAAGAGGACCCATCGGCGAAGAGACTCCACACGGTGTGTTCTTCTGAGAAACCTCCCTCGGTGAGTGACCCCTGTCTAAAAAGATATCTTCCCTCTTCGTTTTTAACCACTTTCCTTCTAGCGTTTCTCGCCTCAGCCTTATCTGTAGTCGTGTCGATGAGCTCACCCTGTCGGGTATCTATCTTCCCGAGGCTCTCATCCTTAGCCTCATCACCTTCCCAAGTAAACTCAGCCACGAAGTCTGCCAATGCTTGCCCCTTAATGGCCGTCCTAGGCTGATACACTATGTCAAATTCCCCCAGTTCTATAGCCCAGGCCATTACCCTCCCTGATTTTTCAGGCTTGTGCAAAACCTGCCTAAGGGGAGAGTCAGTGAGGATGACCATCGTATGGGACTGGAAGTATGGCTTCATCTTTCTTGATGCATGTATCAAGGCGTAGGCCAACTTCTCCATCCTTGGATATCTTTGCTCTGCCCCCTGGAGTGCCTTGCTGTTAAAATACACAGGTTTTTGTATTCCGTCTTCGTCTCTCACAATGGATGCACTGATGGCTGACTCTGAGACAGCGAGGTACACATAAAGTCGTTCACCCTGCACGAGTCGTGACAACAGCAAGGGAGACCCCAGGTATGATTTTAACTCCTTGAATTCCTCATCGCATTCTTCACTCCATTCGAAGGCTTTTCTGAGAATTTTAAAGAATGGTAGACACCTGTCTGTGGCCCTAGATACGAACTTGTTCAAGGCAGAAACTCTCCCTGTGAGCCTCTGAATGTCTTTAATGGACTTGGGGGTCTTCATCTCAACAAGGGCCTTTATCTTTTCAGGATTGGCCTCGATGCCTCTTTGGTTGACAATGAACCCCAAGAACTTCCCTGCTCCGACCCCGAAGACACACTTGGCCGGATTAAGCTTCATCTAGTATTTGTCCATCGTATTAAAGGTCCTCTCCAGGTCTTCCACATGATCCTATGCCTTCAAACTCTTAGTCAGCATGTCATCTATATAGACCTCCATAGACCTCCCAATTTGGTCTTCGAACATTTTATTTACGAGGCGCTGGTACGTTGCCCCCACATTTTTTAGGCCAAAGGGCAGGACCCTATAACAGTATGTTCCTTTGTCAGTGATGAAGGCTGTCTTCTCCGAGTCTTCAGGGTTCATGAAGATCTGGTTATACCTTGAATAGGCATCCATGAAGCTCATGAGCTTATGGCCTGCGGTAGCGTCTACCATCTGGTCAATGTGGGGGAGAGGGAAGCTATCTTTGGGACAGTGCTTGTTGAGGTCGGTGAAGTCCACACACATTCTCCACTTCCCATTGGCCTTTGGGACAATGACTGCATTGGACAACCATTCAGGGTAGATGATCTCTCTGATAAACTCAGCGTCTTCTAATTTTTTGACCTCATCCCTAATGACGTCATACTTTTCTCTAGAGTAAATTCTCCTCTTCTGCTTTACCAGCTTCACTCCTTCTACCACATTGAGCTTGTGGCACATGATTTCAGGGTCAATCCCTAGCATATCTACATGACTCCACGCGAAGACGCTTCGTCTTCTCCTCAACAGTTTAACGAGGTCTTCCTTGATATTGGGCTTCAGAGACTTGTCTATTTGGACGGTTTTTTCCGGGTCATCCTCATCGAGGATGATGGATTCTACCTCTTTCCCGGCCTCTCCTTTCTTTAGCTTCGTCTCATCCCTGGGGTCTAGGGTATCAATATTGTAAGTGGTTGTAGACCTCTTGTGCGCCTCCCATTCTTCAGCGGAGTTGTAGTAACATTATCGCGCCGTTGTCTGGTCTCCCTGAACTTCCCCCACCCCGTAAGGGGTAGGAAATTTAATCATCTGATGGACCGTAGACGGCACAGCTTCAAACCCCTTGAGGGCCACACGCCCCAGTATGATATTATAAGTCGAAAACAATGTTCATCCATCACAAAGAAACTGACCTTCTTGGTAAGCCATCTCGGCCACTCGTCCCCCACCCTGACATCAGCCTCATACACCCCAAGGGGGTGAACTTTTCCCCACTGAACCCAATCAATGGATGATGGTATGGGATGAGTCTAGCACGGTTGAGACCTAAGGCTTTAAAGCACGGCCAAAACATCACGTCTGTAGATGAGCCCCCATCTACTAGGATCCTCGGCACCTCGCACCCATGCACCCTGGTAGTGACGACGAGAGGGTCATCATGTGGGGCTAAGAGGCATTTGAAGTCCATTCTTGAAAATCTCACTATCAGAGTGTCCATGTCGACCTTCTTACTCTTTTCTAACTTGACCTCCAGAGAGGTCGAGTGTACCGCCTTTGTCACTGCCTTGGCCTCAGCCACATGGGCCTTCCTGTCAGCGACCTCAGACCCTCCTCCTGCTAGACCCCCGGAGATCATTCCCACTCCGAGCGAGATCATATTAAGCCTCTTGACAGGGCCTTGGTCGTCTCTCGGCGGGAGGTCAGGGTCGTCCTCATCCTCAGAAGGGTCGTCCCCTCTATTTTGAGGACCTTCTCTGCATGCATCGCCCCACTTCTTTCTGGGGTCGTCCCCTCGGCCCCTCTTAAAGGCACCTTTGTCAACGTACTTTATGAGCTTCCCTTCTTTCAGCATCTTCTCAATCTCATCTTTCAGAGAAAAGCATTTGTCTGTTACGTGGTCGTGGTCTTGGTGAAATTCACACCACAGGTTCTTATTCCTCTTGTTGGGGGCTGCCCTCAGCTTCTCAGGCCACTTCAGGGAGCGATCACTCTTTATCTCATTGAGAATCTGTTCACATTTGACCGTTAGAGGGGTGTAATCAGCGAACTTGTCATCCGTAGACCTCTTCTTCCCCTCTTTGTTCTTCTTAGGGTATTTACCCCCACTAGCTCCTCCTTTTTCGTCTTCATATTTTGCGGCCATCGCCTCTTCGGCGTTCATAACCTTTCCTGCTGTTGACAGTAATTCATCCATCATCCTCGGAGGGTCTTCAGCAAACTTCCATAACAGCTTCCCCTTTTGGAGTCCTCCAATCAGGGCTGTCATAGCTATACTCTCCTCATAGTCTTCCACCTCCAGCTTCTCTTTATTGAATCTGGCTATGTAGTCCCTCAGACTTTCATTCTTCCCCTTCTTAACATAGAGCAGGTGGGTGGTCTTCTTCTGTGGCCTCACCCCAAAGCAAAACTTGTGGATGAATAGGTCTGCCAACTGCTTAAAGTTTTCAATAGAATTTTTTGGAAGAGACGTGTACCAGACATGTGCAGCCCCAGTCAGGGTACCAGAAAAGGCACGACACCTCATCTCATCTGAGATAGAGTATATGTCTGCTACTGATTGATACATCTCAACATGGTGGACAGGGTTGGTTCTCCCGTCGTATCTTGGGGTGACCACAGGTGGCTTGAACCTTGATGGCGTAGGGAAGTTGACTATCTTCGCCACAAAGGGTGAACCTATGGTGTATCCCTTCTGAAGAGGGTCCCGTCTCTTCAGTATATCACTGATCTTATCCTCTAGTCGCTGGATCGAGTCATTACAGGGCCTCGCAGGGTCGGGTTGGTCGATGTTATCCCCTGTCGCCTCTTTAAGGTGGATGGAGGGTTCTGCTGCGGCAGGCCTGTGTCGGCTGTTTACTTCCCTTTGACCGTCATCTCGTACTTGGGGTCGTCCATCTGCTGCCTCCTTCTGGGACCTCGCAGCACTCCTTGACCTGGATAATTTTTCCCGCATGTCATTTACTGGGCCCAGCCTCTCAAAGGCTGACCCCCTGCTCAAACGATCAAAAGCAGAGCCTCTCGGGTGATCATCAGGATTTGGTCTCCCGCACTTTCCTCCACTGTCCCGGAGAGGTCGTACAGTATTATTGGAGACCTCATATGGTTCCCAACATTCTATAGGGGCCTCCTCTCCCTCCAGATCGTCATACCTGTCCTTAGGGCAAGGGTTTCCTTGCCTCCCCAGGCGTAGACGCCTGGGGTCAGAAACATCCCTACGCCGCTGAGGGGGTGGCAGGTCTTTGCGTGGTGCCTGGGGTGGTCCCCTAGCCTCATGCTGTCCTGGAGCTGCTGCCGGGGTAATCATCTTAGATGAAACCCTTGGTGGTCTTAGCATTTTTTGGCTTAGAGCTGTGAACTGCTCCTGCATCATCCGCTGTCTTACTGCTAGAGACTTTAAGGCTGCCGCCACATCAGCCATCTCAGACTGAGGTGGCGGCTGACTGGAACTGGGTCCTCCCCCATCATCCGGCGGGGGAAGTGGTGGTGGTGGCATCTCAGGTGCCATGTGTTTGAGCTATGAAAAGCTGAACAGAAGAAAAGACTGGTGAGCTTAATAACCTTAGTGGGTCTCCTTCAATGGTGAAACATCTCCTCTCAGGGGGAGAGCTGGCTCACCACCAGAGTGCCCAGTGAGGTCAAGCTGTACAAAGGAAGAGATGTCTTCTCGTTTCCCACAAACGGAGCCAAACTGATGATGCTGAAATCTAGCACCACCAGATAAGTGATAATGAGCTCAAACAGTAGTAACCATGGCAGCCATAGAGATGTATAAGTGTATAAGTGTGTAGAAGGAGATGAGTATAAGAGGAAATAAGACAATGATGTATAGTGGTTCAGCCAATTTGTCCTACATCCATTGTGAGTGTGTGATCCACTAAGTATGGGCACTAATGGCCTTGGATACAATGCACATAAGCTCCTCTCACTCTCTACTGTGTGTACAAGCAGAGTTTTAGCTAGGGTTACAGTAATCGATTCCTCTCCCTGTAGGGTTGTAGGTGACAAGTATATATAGGTCTTGGGGGGTGTAGTGTACCCCCCAAGTATGCATGGTGCATGTGAATGATGATCTAGCCAATCCCCTGTTGACACCTGTAGATGCCAAATGATGACATAATATTCCCTCACGTAAGGGTGTGATTTTGTTATAACGGTCTCCCATGTGCCATGTGAGCCTCACGCGCACTGTTCCACGCGTCTCCCAAACCACGCACTGTGATGATGTCACCCTCGGCCTTTGATACGAGGCTGAGGGCAAAGTTCCTTCCGATAATGAGTCTAACCTAATTTGGGCCTCGTACTGTCGTACCCTGAGGGGGTCATCCGGAGCCTGATGAAGGGTCGGCCCCCTGAGGGGTCGTCTGGAACCTGATGAAGGGTCGGCCCCCTGAGGGGTTGTCTGGAACCTGATGAAGGGTCGGTCCCCTGAGGGGTCGTCCGGAGCCTGATGAAGGGTGGGCCCCTTGAGGGGTGGTCCGGAGCCTGATGAAGGGTCGGCCCCCTGAGGGGTCATCTGGGCCTGGTGAGGCACAGGGCGCCCTCGGCATGGCCGAGGGTATATACGGGTATATCAGGCGTACTGGGAGGAAAATAGAGGGACAAAAGATATACCTATTTTTTAATCAAAACCTTCAATTTTTTTATCTTTTTAATTTTTAATTAAAATGGTTCCAAACCCCCAAAGATTCGATGAAGCAAAACAGAAAACAATTCATTTTCCATTCACATATACAATTAGAATAACACCTAATGAAGAGTAAATAAATTCATAGGTGTTAGGTATATAATGGAGAGAAAATATATAGTTATTAATATAGAAACACACGAATAAATGAGGTTAAACTCTCTTCTTATTAAACTCAGAATATCGTAATTCTCAGTGTCAAATATGGAGAACTGTTTACTAAATATATAGAGTCTACAACAGGTATTTGTTAGAGAGGTTAGAGAGAATTATGGAGAGAATATACCATGCTGTTTGACCGGGTGTAGAGAGGACTGATAAAGGAAAGCTCCTTAGAAATAGGGGCTACATCACAACTGAATTCCTTAACAGTAGGAGTCGTAGGCTCCTTATGCATATCTTGAGAAATATTCTTAACACTTCCCTTCAAGTGAAGCGTGTGGAGATGAACCACACCAAGGTTGAACCGTAAAGCTGCAAAATGAGTGAGTAGGAAGAGCTTTGGTGAAAATATCAGCGAGTTGAGAGGCAGATGGAACATATTGAGTAACCAGGGAGCTTTTGGCAACTTGTTCTCTAACAAAGTGATAGTCCAACTTAACATGCTTAGTGCGAGCATATAGAACATGATTAACACTAAGGTAGAGCGCACTAAGATTATCACAATAGAGGATAGGTGGAGTAGGTTGTGGCATGCCAATTTCTTGTAAGAGATGAGTGAGCCAGAGAACTTCAGTTGTGGCAGTAGCAAGGGATCTGTATTCAGCTTCACAACTTGAACGTGCCACTGTGGATTGCTTCTTTGAACCCCATGTAATACAATTTGAACCCAGGTAAACAGATAAGCCATAGGTGGATCTTCTAGTGTTGGGACATCCGGCCCAATCTGCATCGGAAAAGTCATAAAGTGTATGAGAGGACTGTGCTAGGATTTTAAGACCAAAATGAGAAGGACCTTTAACATATCTTAAAATCCTTTTAACTGCATGAAAGTGTTTTGGTTGTGGCGAATGCATGTTTTGGCACACCAAGTTGACGGCAAAGGTAATGTCTGGGCGTGTAAGAGTGAGATATTGAAGAGCTCCTACCACGGAACGAAACTCAGATGTAGCGGTTGACTTGCACTGATCAACTAAAGAGGAGACTTTGGTGACAACTGGGGTAGCAACTGGATTAGCATGAAGCATTTGAGTGTGTTCAAGAACCTTGTTTGCATAACTCTCCTGACTAAGAAATAATCCTCCAAAAAATGGTATAACGGAGATACCGGGGAAATAGCTTAAAGTACCAAGGTCCTTTAGTGCGAACTCAAGATATAAGTGACCAATTAATCTGGACAAACTGAAAGCGTTATTACTAGTTATAATGATGTCATCGACATATACTAGTAGTAACACTAAGTCACCAGAGTGATGTAGGATAAAGAGATATGAGTCAATGCGGCTGCATTGGAACCCAAGAGAGATTAAATAGGAGCTGAAGCGATCAAACCAGGCTCGTGGTGCCTGTTTCAAGCCGTAGATAGCTTTGTGAAGACGACACACATGATCTGGATACTGTGGTGAAATGAAGCCGGGTGGTTGCTGCATGTAGACTTCTTCCTCAAGAATACCATGCAAGAAGGAATTCTTAACATCGAGTTATCGTAAGGGCCACTTCTTAGTTACTGCAATGGAAAGAATTAAGTGAATAGTAGCATGTTTAACAACAGGGCTAAAAGTATCAAAATAATTAAGTCCCTCAATTTGATTAAAGCCCTTTGCAACGAGCCTTGCTTTGTATTTGTCCAGAGATCCATCTGCGTGTAATTTGGTTTTAAACACCCACTTGATTCCTATGATATGAATGGAAGGATGCCATGGAACGAGAGTCCACGTATGGTTGTTGGATAATGCATGTCTCTCGTATTGCATGTCAGCAAGCTAATGTGAATTCTTTAAGGCGGAGGCAACGGTGTGGGGTTCGATGAAGGGTTGGGTAGTGACAGTGGTGAGAAGTGAGGTGGAGGACTCAAGAGATGTCATTCTTGATTTTGAGAGAGTAAGCATAGGGTGTACAGGCGCTGCCTGGGACGTGTCAGGTATGTGTGGGATCTCATTTTGCACTAGTTGTGTAATAGAGGGAGAGGGCAAGTCAAGATCAACAACTAGCTGAATTGATTTAGGACTGTTATGGTTACTAGTAGCAGATGCAGGACTGCCAGAACATGAATTCGCAGCACTAGTGGGACTATCATGACTGTTATGGTCACGAGTAGCAATAGATGAGGAACTTTTTGTAGCAGGTGTAGGGCTGTTCGTACTAGTAGATTCATGTGTAGCACCATCGTGACTTTGCATAGGGTCTTGGTAATGAACAGGTGATGTACTTGCATTTTCATTTAATGACATGGTTTGAACAACTGGTGTTTGGGGGACTAGACTGGACTGTGAAGGAAAAAATTCTTGAAAATGTGTAAGTTGTACCAAGCCATCTTGTTGCAAAGACTCATTAGTGGAAGCATAAGGCAATGAATTTTCATCAAATACAACATATCGAGAAATATATACCCTTCTTGTCTTGGGATCATAGCACCTATAGCCCTTATGTAAAAGATTATATCCAATGAACACGCAAGGCACTGTCTTAGGAGTAAACTTATGTTGTGTCTTGCCCTTAATGTGAGGAAAGCACCTACAGCCAAACACTTTTAGAGAGTTATAGTTAGGTTGCCTTCCAAATAATTTATTAAAAGGGGTCTCTAACTGCAACTTGCTAGATGGCAATCGATTGATGAGAAAAATTGCAGTTAAGAATGCTTCTACCCATAAAAATAAGGCAATGTGGCATGAAATAGCAAGGTTAATCCAGTCTATACAAAGTGTCTATGTTTTCGCTCAGCTGTGCCATTTTGTTCAGGTGTTCCAGGACATGAAATTTGTCTCAGTGTACCACTATGTGCCAAATGATTTAGGAACTCAGTTTTGTCAAATTCTCCTCCACCAACACATTGAAATAGCTTAATAGGTTTAGAGAATTGAGTTTTCACCATGCTTTCAAATTTGAGATAAATATCAAAGAAGTCCGACTTGAATTTCATAGGGAAAATCCATGAATAGCGTGTACAATCATCAACAAATAGAGCATAGTATTTAAAGTGTTGAGAAGATTGAATAGGTGCAGGACCCCAAAGATCACAGTGTACTTTTTGAAAAGGAACTTTGCAGATGGAATTAGATAAATTAAAAGATTTCTTACAATTCTTCCCTAATTGACAACTTACACAAACAGTGGCCTTTTTTGTCCACTGATTAACACATAAGCAATTATTCCTACTTAAGGTATGTAGAAATCTAGAATCAGGGTGCCCAAGTCTTTGATGCCAAATTAAATCTGGTGCTTCTCCTGTCTTCAAAGCGCTTCATGCAGTTAATCCTTCATTGAGTGCATAAAGGTCGTCACTTTTACTCCCCTTGGCCAATATTTTATGTGTCTTCTTGTCCTTAACCACAAAATCATTGTCAGTGAAAATCAAAGAACAATTATTCTCATCAGTCAACTTGCTTACTGAAATTAAATTTTTCTTCAGATTAGGCACAACCAAAACAGATTTTAAGTCCAAGTCTCGTGCAATATGTTTGTCACCCACATGGGAAATTTCTAACTTTGAGCCATTGCCAACCATAATTTTATCATTGCCCTGATAAGTTTTGAGGTTAGTTAGATTACATGTTGAGTGAGTTAAGTAAGCATTGGCACCGAAATCAATATAAAAATTATTGTCATGTGGCCCTTGTAATGCCGCATTTGCTTGAGATGTGTTCGTGCCTTGGTACCTAAAATCCCACCGGTAGAAACAAGATAATGCCGTGTGGTTCATTTTTCCGCATATCTGAGAAGAATGAGAATTAGAACCATGTACCTTATAATTACTTTGTTGATTTTCCTTTGGTGGTGTCTTTTGTCCATCTCCTGAGAAGTTGCTTGTTGCATGATTGTAGTTAGGTTGATAGGAGCCAATTGCTTTGAAACCTCTTCCTCTTGAACTATAGCGAAGTTGTTGATGATAGGGTTGCTGTGGCTGTTGTGGGTAGTGAGGCTGGAAATAGCCTCTACCTCGTCCATTTTATCCTTTGTGATTATAACTGCCTCTCGACACATTGAATGCAATGGCTTGATCCGGCTGAGTCACCCACATCTCCTTTTGTTGGCCTTCTCTTATATCAGAACTTCTTAGAGCTTCTATTAGTTGAGGCATAGTTGGGTAAGGTGGTTTGCCCAACATAACAGTCCTGAAAGTTTGATATTTGGAACCGAGTCCCTTTGCAAAGGAAATCACCTTATGATCTTCATCGATCGACTTATTAATGGCAGCAAGACCATCACATACTCCTTTAAATTCCTTAATGTATTCATCTAATGTCTTACCAAGGATGGTAGCATTAGCAATTTGATCTTTGAGTTGAAACTCTTTGTCTTTGGTTGCTTGTAAATAGCTTTCTTCCAAGCTTGTCCATACCTGTTTTGCTGTGACACAACCAACAATTACATACATACATTCTACTGTTACCGTACCTGCTATCCAGCTCCGGAGTAGCACGTCCTTCTCCTTCCAAGCTGTGTTTTCCCAATTTCTCCAACATTAGTGGGGGGTTCTTCGGCTAAAAATTTGCTGACTTTCATTGATTCCATAAGTTGAAGCATCTGGGTCCTCCAAACAAGATAATTTGAGGGCTTCAACTTGATGGAACAAATGGCTATGAGTTGATGTAGTGAGTTTAAAGAGAGAGATAGTCCAGTTGAGGGGCTAGCCATTGATGGCTCTGATACCATATAGAAACGCACGAATAAATGAGGTTGAACTCTCTTCTTATTAAACTCAGAATATCGTAACTCTCAGTGTCAAATATGGAGAACTGTTTACTAAATATATTGAGTCTACAACATGTATTTGTTAGAGAGGTTAGAGAGAATTATGGAGAGAATCTGCCATGTTGTTTGACCGGGTGTAGAGAGGACTTGATAAAGTAAAGCTCCTTAGAAATAGGGGATGCATCACAACTGAATTCCTTAACAGTAGGAGTCGCAGGCTCCTTATGCATATCTTGAGAAATATTCTTAGCAATTAAGAGATGCTACACTTGTCCGGGTATCTACGACTTTGAGGGTCTTATCGATGAGTTTGCAACCATGTCTGCTACGCATCTTAACCCTCACACTTGAGCTTTTATCCATTTTTACTTGAGGTTTCTTGGATTTCTTCAAAGGTCAAAGCTTTGATTTGATTGATTGCACTAAATTCTCTAACTGGTTGACCATATGGATATATGTTTTCTTCATCCAAGACACAAAATGAGTAAGGTAGTTGCATTTTAACGTTGATATGGGATATAAAAAGTGGAAATTGGTTAGTTTCTTGTTATTATCGAGGAGTTTTGGATTGACGACTACCTACAATTGCTCTCACTCTTTAATTTTCAACGATATACCTCTTCAATGTCTCTTGATGGTTCCTTAGAAGCATCTGCCCTAAAACGATTAGTACTTTGATGGGTCTTATTTTGAAAAAAACATTTTTCTTGGGAAGATACGCAATAGACGGGTTGTATTAATTGAAGGGAGAGAGAGAGAGAGAGAGAGAGAGAGAGAGATATAGGTGTAATCGATGGGCTCTCTGATCAACATAAGAAAATGATTATACTATCTTATTAATTTTTAATACTATCGTATTAGAGATATAAAAGAATATTAGTATATTCACTCACTGTTTGGAAATTTCTTCAAAACCCATTTTGTCTCTTTATGGAGCGTAATACTTACTTAGGATGTTATTTATCTTTGGCATTTGATGTGTGCCTCGGGAATTTATGCTTTTTAGAATTAAGGTTTTGAGTGTTGGTATAACACACCCTTCTTTTTTGTTTCACTCTCGAGTTTCTTTTGGTTGTGATGTTTCGAAATTATACCTATACTATTTAAATAACTATGTTAACATTGTAAATATGTTTTGGTGTTAATATCTCCACAAAATTACAATATGACATTAAATTCCCCCAACTCCCTCCTTGTTATCTCTCTAGTATTTCTCAATTTTGTCCCCTTGCTAGGATTTCATTATTTTTTGTTTGGATATACTTATGTTCACAAACTATTGCCACCGATTAGATTAGTTGCATAAGTTCATTTTTAGACATGTATGAAAAAAACCTTTACTTTCTTGAATATGAGTGGCCAACATCTGTTGTATAAAATTCTTGTGTGAGAAAAAACATAGAAAACGTTAAAGAAAGATGTCAACCAGAACATCTATCTCCACATGTGATTGTAATTTGTAATTTGATTGGAGCACATTTTATTTATAAAAAAATAGTTGGGTCTACTTTTGAGAAGTTCACAACTTTTATCTCCCAATTTTTAAAGGTTACCATGTCATTTTTATATAATTACACCATACACTTTTTAACCTTATGGGGAGATTTACATCAGCATAAAGGTATTTTTGCAAATTTTTTATCTAAAAGAGTAGGTGGATGGAATTTTTTAGTAACGTATATATATTCAGTTTACAATTTTGAGCCATGTACCTTTATATTAAGAAAAGGAATTTGAATTATTACCAAACTTTTGTGCTTTTTTTTTTGGGTTCAACCTCATGAATGTAGATGTCAAGAAATTAGAACACACATTGATAATCACATCAGCAATTCTTTGCGGCTGAAGATCCCAGGGTTTTGCCTCGTCCTGCCATGGGTGGTTTGAGTTGTAAAACAGACTTGTTCGTACTTTTGTGTTTAATAGTCCAATATAGTTCTGATTTTGATTGCTATTGTGTAAAGAGACTGAATCTTTTAATTCGGTATGGCAAGAAATTTGGGTTGTCTTGCATTTGGAACTATACTGCACATCTATGATGGTTAGTCTTCTGAGTTATTCTCTTTGTATTTTTTCAGAATTCATATTTTCCTTACCCTATACCATTTCTCTTACAAACCAAAAACAAATATGCAATATTGTATGAATTTGGTACTATGGGTCTTATAATTTCTTGTAAGCATTTGTTTGTTTAATTTGCCATTTCAGTTTTATTTTAACATTTATTTGTAGTCATCCCAGCGACGCATAAGAACAACCCAAAGAAGATGAGCACATGACACCACTCTTCTTGAACACAAAGCTAATGTATCATATTTTATTAACTATGAGATCTTATTGAGTTTACACAATTTATTTTGTGTGTGAAAGTATTTTCTTACATTTGCAAGCAAACGATACAATTATCATGTTCAAAAGTGGAAATTATAAGATTTATGAGTTTTCCAAGTTACATATTTATTATTAATTGTAGGTTGTTCATGTTAGTTAGAGTATTGTTATTGAATTATATTTTATAAAGAATAGGACACAAAGAGAAGTATTTAATTGAGTTTTTTTTTATATATCTTCTTTTAATGGTGTGTTGTATTTATTTGTTACAGGATTGCTTTTCAAAGAAATGCCATATAAAAATAGAGAATAATATGAAATTGAGTTTTTTTTTCTTTACTCACGTCTATATTTTTATAATGGTATAAACATCTTTAATATTTACTCCTTGAACCCCTTATATGTGTATTATTTTTGTCTTAATAGTGTTTATTACCACAACCAATCAAGAGTTTGGAATATGAGATTTCTTAAATTTTTTAGCTAAAATAATTTATATAAGATTTTTAATTTGATAGAGTGTGTTTGTAGAATTGTGACATTAATCTTTATCACAAGAAAGTCTTCGATCAAGTACAATCGACAACTATATTTGTGTAACGGAAATGATTTCAGAATCTAAATCAAAGTCAACAAATTGAGTGTCATTGATCGAGATGCATGGCATTTTGTTGTGAAAAGTAGAAGAAATGAGGGACAACATCAATATCAACGAAAATTGAAGATTGAAGTAATAGATAAAGTGTTACCTTAATATGCAGTGTTCGCGTTCTATTTAATAATCTCATCAAACACTATTTTACCATTTTAAGTTTTGATTGTTTACTCTACACTTAACTATTAACCATAAACATAGATTAACATTTTTAATATGGGATGCCTACATATAATAACTGCTATTTATTTACACAACGACCAACAACAAGACTGTAAATACATTTATTAAATAGGTTATATGTATTGAAAATAATGACACATTGAAATGGTAAATTTTCTACGAAAATGCATATCGTCATATGTTATATGTATTGAAAATTCAATCACACGTCTAACGATTCGCAATTTATATGAACATGGTTCAATCGTGAGTGACACGTGCAACGTACGTGGGCACTTACTAGTTATTAAAATGAAAGGAATATCCTTTTATTTCGAATGCATAATATAAGTTATGAATCGATCAATTGCTCTGTCTCGATTCATATATATATTTGTTACACACTCATAAGATGAAGGGTTTCAAGCTGCTGGATACATTTCTTTGGCGAGACGTGGCTTTGCTAATGCAAGTAGAGGTTTTGCAAGAGATATATCAGCAATCGACTCAGTGAGGTCGATGGTTGACATGTTGGATGGAACACCCCAAGTGAAACCTTGGAGCAACCTTGCCAACAACATTACAGTCATAGTGGTACCCAATGTTACCCCTGCACATCCACGTCTTCCGACACTAAATGATAAGACGTGTAGGTTTGGATCAGAAAGCACCACACATGAGCCATTTTCTTTCATGTGACGCTCTGGCTTGAATTTGAGTGGTTGGTCCCAAATCCTTGGATTGCGCCCAAGTCCAATACGGCTCACAAGCACGTGGCTACCCTTTGGGATGAAGAACCCATTAATCGTGGTGTCAGAGACTGATACATGTGGAACATTAAAGGGTGCCATGGGGTGGAGACGGAAGGCCTCCTTTGCGCATGCCTTAATGTAATTGAGGTCATTGATATCCGATTCTTGGACTAACCTATCCTTCCCCACAACTCTATCCAACTCTGTTATGGCTGTTTCAAGCATCCGTGGTTGATTTATCATCTCTGCAAGTGCCCACTCAATACCATTTGATGGATTGTCCACTGCTGCCATTATTATCTCCTGTTAGCAATAAATTTCATCAGTACATGTATATTTGAAATCACTGATGAGTCTCTTTTAATATTAGCAACACATTATTTGTTATATCATATCCAAAAGTATTATTTCTTTAAGGAACAAAGTTTTGATACCTAACAACAATGACAAGACAACATAGATGTAAGTGCAATATGGGTCTTACATGTTCATCATATATGTATCATTGGATTGTGTGAATACGTCAAGTCATTATTCATATTTATCATGGACACATGATTCTCTAAATGGACTATAATATTACATTATCACCATACAAATCTCGTTATATAGTTTTTGGCTCTCACAAATATACACGCACCCTCTCCCGCACTAAGAAATTAAACGTTGTTATTGGATAGTCAAAACATTTAGACTATACTAAATTTCATATACTCAAAACAAAGATACAAAATTATTCAACCATGAAGTTTGTTGCACCAATGTCTAACATGTGAATTTTAAGCATACACTCAGTTAACGGGTGTCATGTGCAAAATCCTTGGAAACATAAGATGGGATCGCACGATGAATAAAGAAGCATTCTTTATATGAAATATTAGTAAAAGATTGCATTGAATTCATATTAATAGACTAGAGAATACCTATTCTCTCTACCAAATTTATACTTAAGGCAACCGCCAAGATAATTCCTACAAAACTACTTCTTCCGGTAAGAAAGAATGCGACTAGATTTTATATGCATATAATACTATTATAGTCCACACTAACAAAACTAAAAAGTCCAAAACTTATTATGATCCAAACTCACCAACAATCTATTATTATATTACTGTTTTTTTATGTTTACTAACCAATACACACAAGCGTGTAGTGTTACATTTAACTGTTATTATTTAGTATAATGCATTCAATGCACGTGATTCTTTCGAATTAAGTGGAGAAGAATATGATCAGAATGACGTGGAAATAGAAAAGTCAAAAGCTCCCATATTTTGGGAACAAAAGAATATGCAAACTGTTCAGCTTTTTCTTTCGGTTGAAAAAGATTTAAGAGTAAAGTTATGCCGACACAGGGGTGTCGACATAGTCCATTGACACAGTGAGGTGTCAACTTTTGTTGGATAAAAACTATTATCCAACAAAAAGTTGACACTTCACTGTGTCAATGGACTGTGTCGACACCCCTGTGTCGGCATAGCATTACTCAAGATTTAAATATGGCCAATTTTTTTGGTACATTGGATAATAATCAAAAGGATCGTACGACAGAGAAAAATGAATTTTTTTATTCAATGGATAAAGTAATTTCTGATAAAGATGACTCACACTTTTGTGATGTAAATGAAAATATGTCACATCATACAAAGGATTATGTTAGGGAAGAAGAGGATGGTTTTAGTGATGGAGTAAACTTATATACCGATATCCAAGGTATGATTTAGGAATGTATTCTAATTGTGTTGATATTGAAAACACGATTGGTAATAAAAAAAATATAGTATCAAATGTTCAATTCTCAAATTAGCAATTCCTTTGATATTCTAGCCAACATTGAAGATTCAACATTTATCAATCACGACGTGGTCGTTGGATGAAAAAAAAAGGAAGAAACTAAAAATGAACAAGTGGACTCTTTTTCGACCCTAACTGATGGGGAAAAATCGGAACTTAAATATAATCTAAGGTCTTCTGCTTCTCGTTCAAGACTTCATAAATTTTTATAATTCATTTTTATTTTTATTTAGCGTTTGTAAGAGCCATTAAGAGAATTTTTTTTCTCTTATTTGTTTAAAATTAATTTATTATCTCATTCATTGCATGTGTGTGGTTATTAGTTGATTATATTATGTTGATGTGATTAACTTTAAGGATAAGTAAAAAATAAATAATATAATACTTGTTTTTTTCAAAAATGATAAATATAGTGTATCTTTCGGTCAAGTTATGACTACATTAGCTTTAATAATATACTTGTAATTGGTTTTGCCCTATTTTTTTGTACATTATATGACAATTTATAAAATAAATTAAAAAGACCTTACTGCATGCACAGTTTATTTTATGTTGATAATTGTATTAAAATTAGACATCCACTCAATTATAAATACACAGTTTATTTGAAAAAACATATGACATCGTAATTACTCGTATGCACTTACAAAAGAAACAAAATGGTAATAGAGTTATCACTTAGGGTTTATATATTGATAATGTGCTTATATAGGACACATATTAAAAAATATATAAGGACAGATGCATACTTGAACTTGGGCTTTAATCTCTGCGGTCGACAAAACTGGCTTTCCATCTGTAGTCTTGAGGTTAATGAGAACATCAAGCAAATCGTCTTTCCCCTTTTTGGTTCCATTTTTCCACAGTCGAATCCTCTCATCAATTTCAGGATCTTGGTACTTCTTTGCGCTTGAAATGGCCTTCTTAATTGTTTTCTCATGACCATCAAAATCAATAAGGCCTCTCAAAAATGGTACGTAGTCTGATAGAGAAAATGCATAAAGTGTTGCAAGAATGGTAAAAATAGCATCCACGTGCTCTTGGTCCTCAACTCCGGGTCCCCCATCTTCCATTTCCTTTCCAAAGAACCTTTTCGAATTAAAAAAAAAATCCATCACTAATTGGGAAAATAGACTTTGCCAATACATCCTCTTTATTATGTTGGAATTTATGGATTTTAATGTATTAACAAAATAATATTTAGATCAACTTTGGCATTAATTTAATATGGGATCCACACATCTTTTGGAACGGTTCGAAGTGCTAATGCATTCTCCTCTGTGACAAGTATAGCTTGATATACTCACATGTGTAAATTAATAAATTAATGAGTAATAAATTGTTGTTCGAAGTACCATTTGGAACATGAAATTTTGTTAAATTGTGTTGTTAAAGTCAAAGTTGCACATAGATAAAATATGAGAAGTGACTGTAGTAAATTATAACCTATTGTGACTTTTGAGTTTGGTGCTCTTTGGTATCCCAAGTCTTTGAAGGATGGAGGACCTACATGGGCTTGAAGTACCTTCTAAATCCATCTGCCTGTGTCTCCAGTCCGGCATGGACGTGGGCTTTTATGCGTTTTATTATTTTTTGTGCCTTTTATTATTTTTCGGCCCAATATTTATTTCGTTTTTATATGGATTTTTAGACTTTTTTTTGTCTAAGTTCGTCTTTATTTTCTTGTTCATTAAAGAAAGTTCTTCATAGTTGGATCAACTTTTACTTACAATTTGGAGTGCTACTATTGCATGTGTAGATTGTTGTAACCTGTGAGACGATTGTCGATGAGTGCGTGAAGCACCATTGCGTGAAGAATCCCATTTTAAAGGCAGAGTGCTCAATACTTGCCTCAATCGTTTATACTTCTTCATACTATCACCGTAAATTTGTTTGTGTCATTTCAGATTCTTATGCCTACATATTTTCCACTTTAATATATTCTGTAATTTAATTCAAAATCATTTTGCTTAACTTATTATGTTTTTAGTCAAATAGATTCCAAGAAATTTTGTTTGGGTCATTTGGTTCCATTAAAAAATATTTTTGCTCTATTATGTGTCATGAGAAAACATGTAGTAAACAATTACTACCATTGCAACTTATGCAAACATATAGTTAATATTTACTACCCGTGGTAAATATGTAATATACTAATATGTAATACTTGTGAAAAATATTTGATAGGCTTGTTGAGGAAATTTTCTTCTTAATGGGTTATTTTTATATCAGATTTTTTGTGCCCTACTTCTTTTTGACATCAGATTTTATATTGTCATATTTTTTAACACCATATTCAAGTTAATTTCATATTTAATGTATATTAGATTTTTTTCGAACAAATATCATATTACATCATATTTTAGACAACATATTTGTTTAATACCATTGCCTTATTTATATCAGTTCTTTTTATTTCTCACATATATTTTATATCAGTTTTTTTAACATCGCATTCTTCTATATATCATATTTTTTTGTATAACATTTTTCTTTATATCATGTTTTTTAATATGAGAAATTTTTATATCAATTTTTTTTAAATCATTTTTTTCATCCTATTTTTTTTCATAATATTTTTATATACGGATCTTTTACATTCGATTTTTATATCATATTTTTTTAATATCATATTCTTCTTTATGTAATTTTTTTTTGTACGTGATTGGTTTTTTATGTGAGACCCTTTCATTAAGTCCATCACCGTATAAAACCTTATCAACGCTTATTTTCTCTTTTTCAAATCCTTACAAAAAATGAAAAAACAAAGGTTTTGATTCCCGAAAAATTTATGCTATCAAATAGTCCACCTGAAAAATTATAGGATTTGACATGGTAAAATTTTCCAAGAAATTTTTGCCATGGTAAAATTCTCTACGAACTTTTTTCCACCCAGACGACTTGCTCACTTTCGTATGAAATGGACCCTAAAGTTTGAAATTTGAAGAAAAATGAGTTTGTTTTATTCCTTAATATTCCTCTTCATGAAAACTTCGAAATATTTTTATAATAGTTAGGTTATTAATTGTTTATATTCAAACTAAAGAGGTTAAAACAAATAACACACTAGTCTAATTCGGATACAATGTTTGTATTAAGACGCTTCTCAACTATTATGAAATGAATTCGCTAAATAATAAGGTAAAAAAAAGTGGTATCTATTAAATGTGAATGATTTTTTCAATTCACGCTTAAATATATATTCCTTGCGGCTCGAATTAATGTCTCACATTTGAAATATAAATTTATTAAATAAAAGTGAATTTTGATATATTGTGGAATTTTGTTATTTGATATTCAAATTGGTTAATTTAAGACGTATCGGGAACATAAATTAGAAGTCTTAATTCCAAGAGGTACATGCTTGTATGTCTTTACTTAGTTGTATATGTAAAAAAATTACTTTGAAAGGAATCTTGTCACGCATGTTTAGAAAATAAATTGCACTAAAGCTGAGAATAGTAAAGAGTCTTACTAATAAATATGTAAAATTCTATGGACTATGGTTCTACCCAGAGTGGTAAAGAAACTTTGCTTCTCTTAATTAGTTATAAGGACATTTCCTTTTACCATATATACCTAGTTAACTTCTAATCAAAGGTTAAATAGAGAATATTTAAGCTCATGACTTAAGGGGATAAATAAATTAACATAAGCAGCACCTGCATCACAATTAGTTTTTTTTTTTTTTTTGGGGGGGGGGGGGGGGAGGGTGGATGGGATGGGATTTTGGCCCCTCCTGCCATGAAATAGCTTTGCCTTGCCTCAACTTAAAAATTAATATAGAAAATTAAACTTAAGGTCATATTTCATCCTATATTTGGATTTATAAGACAATGTTTTTCGGGTTTATAAATATAGTCCCAATAGTACAATAACATTTATTTGTGTAGTCCCTTTAGAGTTATGAGTAAACAAAACTGGTAATTTATTTGGTTTAGTTAAAGAGGTATTTATATTTATACCCTTACTCATACTCATTTAAAAATCATTCTAAAAATAAACACATAACCCCACCCCACCCCATCCCACTCACCGAAATCTTCTTCGGAATGCTGGAATCCTCGTCGGAGACCGAAGGAATCCTCGTCGGATTGTTTCTCTCTCCTCGTTTTTCTCTCTCTTCGTCTATTTCTTTTATTTTTTAGTCCGCGCCAACGGCACCATTGGCCGCGCTGGCGAAGGTTTTTCGCAGGCGAAAAAGTGGAGGTTAGTGAAATAGAAAATTTATCTGTTTCGATTTTTTTATCAAAAAGTATCGAATATGGCTGTGCTGGATAGATCTCGACGAATAGTGAATTTCGGATTTGTCTATTTGAAGTTATGAACTTTTAAGTGTGATGTTTTTTTTGTATGAGTTGCCAAATGACATATTGATCATTTTTCATGGACTTTTTAATATATGGATTAAATTTATAAAGTTGTATGATATATTCCATTATTACACACTTTTGAGTTGGGTTTGATCTTTTTCCAAAAGCCCCAAATTAATAATACCAAGGGGTCAGACCTGGATTGAAGCCCAGGTCAAAAAAGATAAAATAATACTTACCGCAACTCAGTTAAAAGGGAAAAATATATTGTCTAGACCAACCCATTTTGTGAAACCACTAATGTTGAGCCTAAAAGTACCCATCAAATAAAAGAGTTGTCGTAGACATAATTTGGAACTTTGCTATTTTTTTTTTTTTTTGGTAGCATAAAACTTTGTTCTTTCTCGTTTCCTTTTGGGGGAATATCATCAGTACGCACAACACGTCGTACCCCTTAAATCTCTCATTCGTTTGTTGATTTAAAGATTTAAAAGAAAGGTGACCAAAGGTGTATATTGATATAATAAATTAATCATTTCCATTTTTTCTCTCATTAATGGATATATCATTCATTCTCATCTTTCCTTTTTCTGATTTTTTTTTGTGCTAATTAAATTTTTTGATATTATGAACATTCTTTAAGATTTATTTAGACAGTTTATTGTTTATCCTAATTATACGAATGGATCATTTTTATTTTATTTTCCTAATGCACGACTTGTGATACGGTTGCTAATAATATGAAGGCGGTGTGATACTGATTCCATAAATAATTTATCAGATCAGACTATATAACTGGCTCATTGTCATTTTATATTGTTAGGGTTGAAATTTGGAGATTTTTAATGTTGTGGAGAACTTTTGAGCAAATGGACAATATTAGATTAATCTATATTTGTATGAAAATTGTTAGACTTACCCCAAAATTATCGAAAATGGGCTTTAAGGGTTTGTACTCTGGTGTGGGTCCCACCTGAGCACAAATCCTTAAATCGTATTTTCGGTAATTTTGGGGTAAGTGTATCATTGTTCTATTTGTATATATCTTATTGTCAGTTGGTGAATGATAATTTTTCATAACATTACTTTTTAAATTATTGAGTAATGATTTGCTAAAAAAACTAAAATATAACCTCAGGAAAATCGGGGTATCATATGTATAATGGAAAATGCTTTGTATCCCAAACAATTCTGTCAAATCCTTCTCCAAATAGCATTAAGTATTATACCTTGTGGTATGGGTCTCACCAGGGCACAACTCATTAATGCTATTTGGGGGAGATTTGAGAATTTGTTTGGTAGCCATAGCACCACTTATGTATAATATATAGTTATTTATCTCAGTGGCCCCTAAACTTTACTGGTGTGACATGTTTAGTCTCTAAATAATTTCTTTGATCTTTTCATCCCCTAAATTATGAAAGGTCCATTTTTAATTCTTTTCGCTAAATATTCTGTTAAAGTTAACGGAATTTCTATAAAAATTAGTTATCCTAATTTTAAAAAATGTCAAAAATTAAGGGAATTTGCAACATTTAGATCCTAAATAAAAATATGGACTATTCCACGCTAAAATTAACCAAAAAATACAGTTTGTACTTATAATTCAACACGATCCAATTAAATACTATATATTTTTTTACTTAATACGAAGATGCCAAAAAAATACATGACATGAAATCTTCTTTTTAAACTAGCACAAATGAGTTTGTTTTATTCCTTAACAATCTCTTAATGAAGATTTCTAAATATTTATATAGTAGCTAGGTTATTATGGTTTACATTCAAACTAAAGACGTCAAAACAAATAACACACTAATATAATTCGGGTACAATGTTTGTATTCATTGACTCGTGTGTCAACTGTTATGAAAACAAGTGATAGATACTTTCACTAAAATAAAAAATAAAAACTATCGGTATGTTTTAAAATTTGAATGGTGTTTGCAGGGCATCCCCAAAGTGTCGTACAACAATGATTGCATTAAGTGGGTTAAAAACACACGTGATGGATGTGAAAATTCGGGAGAAGCACGTTTGTATTTGAAACCAAATTGAGTGAAACCAACATGAGTTAAAATAATGGCGGAATTTTTTATTAATTGAGACCAAAGTTTTGAGTGACGTCGGGGTTCGGAGACGGGAGTCTTCGAGACGAATTTTTTTGAAATTATTTCGAGTTTTATATAAATTATAATTTTATTTCGAGTTTTATACAAATTATAGTTCATTCAAATTGACTACAAATTATATGTTTCGAGTTTATTTCGAGTTTTTTCTAGGCATATGTATTTGGGACACAAACTACAGAAATTTGACAAGATTTAAAATTTTAATTAATTACAATCTTACAACCTTAGTTTTGTATATAATTAGAGTTATACCTTAAAGTTTGAAATTTTACAAAAAAACCCTATATATATTTTTTTCAAAAATGGAATCGGGGCCAAGGCCCTCCTTGGTCCCCATGTGGATCCGCCCCTGGGTTAAAATGGTTGTACCATGGCGGGGGCCACACACGGTACAACCTTTATAACGCATGTTGTTAAATTTGGTAGTGGACTCCTGTGGCTAAATATAACATTTTTCATTTGAAATATCAATATTGGTTGCGTATGCTGCATAATATCTAAAATTAACTATATTAATCATTTAAATTTATTATAAAAAGTTATCATTTTTAACTGTTAATTTTTGTACTTTTAATTACTAGATATTAGTAATATATGCATTATATGTTCAATTATTTATTTGTATGTGTAGTAGTTGAAGATTTATGTCAGTGCACGCAAGTAATATTTCACGCATAATTATCTCACCTAATTCCAGTATAATATATGTTTTCATTTATCTCTTTTTATTTGTTTGAGATTTAGCTCGTCTATATCTAGAGATAGAGTTCTTCAAGTGCGGACCTTTATTAATGTAAATAAAAAAGAAATACATTTTTTAAAAATAGTAAACAACTTAATTGTACAATCAAAATTGATGGAGATGGTGTAAGATATTCCGATTTGCACTTCACCAACTTTTTGTTTTATTTTTTGCTACTTTATATGATGTTAGGCTGTGTCGGGTTTACGTATCAATATCAGGAAGAGTGAGATGATTGCCGTGGGAGATGTGGGTAATGTGGACTACTTGGCTAGTATTCTTGGTTGTAGGGTCGGTTCGCTCCCATCTACCTATCTTGGCCTCCCATTGGGGGCTAAGTTTAAGTCATCTTCGATGTGGGAACCGGTACTGGTGAGGGTCCAAAGGAGGTTAGCTGGTTGGAAGCATAGTTATCTTTCCAAAGGTGGTCGATTGACGTTGATCAAGAGTGTGTTATCGAGCCTTCCGACATATTATATGTTTGTGCTTCCTTTACCGACTTTCGTTGGCAAGCGACTAGAGAAGTTGATGAGGGATTTCATGTGGAGAGGTCACGATGATGGATTCAAATATTGTTTGGTGAGTTGGGATGAGGTGTGTATGCCGCTGAAAGTGGGTGGGGCCGGGGTAAGGAAATTAGCCCATTTTAATCAGGCTCTGCTGGGGAAATGGTTGTGGCGGTTTCATAGAGAGAGAGATAGACTCTGGAGGAAAGTAGCGGTAGCTAGGTATGGGGTTGGCCGCCTTGGGTGGGGGCCTACAGTGGGGCGATCTTCTCATGGGGTGGGATGGTGGAGGTTTATTGCTCGGAGGTGGGGTGAGTTCTCTTAACTCACTTTCTACCATCTCGGTAATGGGAGGCGTATCAGATTCTGGAGGGATAAATGGGGAGGGGGTGGATCTTTAGAGAATCTCTTCCCGGGGATGTTTCGGATTGGGGGAGACATAGAGGGGTCAGTTGAGGTTCATAGGCGAAGGGTTGGGGGTCTTGTAGTCTGGGACCCAAAGTTTAGGAGGGGTCTCCGAGATTGGGAGTTGGAGGAGGCAGAAGATTTCTATGAGTGGTTGCGTTTGACGCCAATCCCATCCTCCGGGGTCGATGGTTTGAAGTGGTCGAGTGCGCACAATAGTCGTTTTTCAGTTAAGAATTATTATTATTTGCTGAGGGGCCAGGGGGTGGGACATTCCCGTGGAAGACCATTTGGAAGAGCCAAACGCCTCCCAAGGTTTGCTTCTTTGTTTGGATTGGTGCTAGACATGCTATTTGACTATTGAGGCGCTTCAAAGCAGAGGGAGGATGATGGTCATCAGATGTTGGTTATGTAAGAAGGAGGAGGAGACGACCAATCACCTACTTCTACACTGTCAGGTGAGTAGGAGCCTCTGGGATTTGATTTTTACCATTTGCCAGATTCGTTGGGTTATGTCGCGTTCGGTGGTTGAGTTGTTGGCATTCTGGAGGAAGCCCAGGGGTTGGGCTGGTCCTCGAGTGGCCTGAATGATGGTCCGTAATTGTATTTTTTGGACCGTCTTGCAGGAACGGAATATGAGGTGCTTCGAAGGGGTAGATCTTGACCCTACTCGAATTCGGTACAATTTCCTTTGTCTTTTCCTTACTTGGTATAGAAAAAGGCATGTATCGTCGTTATCCCACCTCCTAGCGTTCTTGGAGGAGTTCTAGGTTATTGATCAGTCTGTTATGGGCTAAGGCTCTTTGCTTTATGTTTTGTATACTTCTTGTATACGGGTTTCCGCCCCCTTAGGCGGGTTTGTATTATTGATTCATTTACTTACAAAAAAAAAATTATGTGGGCTTATTGGATATGCCACTGAGATTAGTTTTAGTTGTCATTCACGTCATTTAGATTTGATTTAAGTATATTACATGACACATTTTAACTGTAATTTTTTTGCAATTAACATTGAATTAATATTTTAATCTGTAAGTGTATGTTTTTTGACCTGTAGAATAATTGAACATATATTGCATATATTACAAATATATAGTAATTAAAAGAACAAAAATTAAGAGTTAAAAATGATAATTTTCTATAATAAATAAAAATAATTAATATAGTAGATAAAAAGTGTTATTTGCACTTTACTATTTTGAAGTTGAATCATTTTTACACTACAAACTTCAATGTATCAAGATTGTCACATAAAACCCCAAAATATGAGGTGAAAAAACATTTTAATGCTTTTATCCTCATTTTTGACTATTTCTACTAGTCAATTTAGCGACTGAGTTTGAGTTCCAGCAATACGAAAACTTTAGAGTTTTATATGTCACTTTTAATATATTGGAGTTTAAAATGAAAAAAAATGACTATACTAATTAAAGTGCCAATAAATCTATCTAAAATGTAGTGTAAATGTAATAGGGAAAATAAAACCTCTTGCTAAAGATCATCTTCCGGACGACATTAGCGCAGTAGTGTTGGGAAACCTTTCTGATGTTCACTATGCCTTCTCCGGTGGCGCATTGATTGTGGACATGACGGACGAGGTGATCAGCCTCTTCGACTCTCTTTTGGTGAAGCCACATGTGCCTAGCTTGCGATAGCACCTCACTAGCCAAGACTTTCCTCATTTTCTTCCATTGCTCACCTAATGGGACCATTACTGCGGTTATGTACCCACTGCTGGCATGGTACGCCGCCATGCTAGTAGGTCTAGATGAGAAAACCGCGTCTTCTTTCTTTAAAAACTCGCAAGCAATCTCAGGGCTTGTAACCGCAATGACATGGACATTGCCAAAACGGATACAAGCGATTTCAGTGTTCATTTTCTCCATGAGGCCTAGTATCCATCGGAACGTCGGCCTGTTCATTAGCATCTCCGGGAGATTACCAATCAATGGCCATGGTTTTGGGCCTGGTGGAAGTGGTTTTGACTTGGACGGTGACTTATTGCGCACGAGTTGGTGCTTCAAAAATACGAAAATTAATGGCATTAGTAGCAAAACACTGCAAAAGCTCCCCACTCCAAATTCCTTAGCAGCAGGAGAGGAATTATTGCTAGGGACTGGGTTAATGGTCTCCATCGTCGCTCGCTCGCCGACTCACTCAAAAAACAATTGTGTAGTTTTAAGGCGCACGCTATTTGGCTTTTATACTAGTTTATACGAGCTATCTACTTCTTTAAAATTGATGGAAAGCCATTCATTAGGTAACACCCCACCCCACCCCACCACCCCACCTCACGCCACACACGCATAAAAACAAAAAAAAAAAAACTGGAGAAAATAAATAAGGCAATTTTTTTGTAATTACCACTTATACAGATGTCTATGTTTTAAGTTTAACACATAATATCCTTAATGGAGTATTTTTCAAATTGGTTGAAAGTATCGAGGTTCTAAAAAATGCGGGGCGTGACCGAGGGGTGGAGGCCAAACTTTAAGTCTTAAAAGTCTAGACGGACCTTAGACGTAAAAATGCGTGAAATGACGTTTAGACCTTTTTTTTTAATATATTTTAATATTTTTTACTATAACAAGGCCATTAAAAATACTAAAATGGTACATACCTTAAAATATGTTTGAATATATGCAAACTGAAATACAATTTTTTTTAAATACTAAGAAAAAAATAAAAAAAGAAAGAAAAAATGCACGTTTTTTTGGACGAGAGGCAGAGAGGTTGGGGATACTATTTGTCTTTTAATTGTTTTGAATGAAATATTGGTCCGGTTTAAAAAAAAAAAGCCTTTAAAAGGCGATATCGTTCCACTGAAGCGTTTTTGTTTTAAAAAAAGTGCGCCTTAAGCCTTTTACCAAGAATAAGGTAAAAAGCCTAAGGCGGTGTGTTTCTCCCAAACTTCAAGCCTAGGCGCGCCTAGGTGGAGCCTAGGCGCGCCTTTTAGAACACTGGTTGAAACCAAAAAAATCAATTATATTTGAAGGACATATCAACTCTGCAAAAGCTAGGATGAAAATATTTAAATTAATGGTTTTTTATCACTCTTAATAGGAGAACTGTATTTGCCTCCTTAAATTTGTCATTCTAAGGAGTGAAAAAAACATATAAAAAATTAATTTGTCTTTTTTCTCTATATTACTTTTTCTGATAAGTAAATGATATACTGAAAAACCACCGCTAAGGGAGCGAACCCGTATACAGGAAATATACAAAGCAACAAATATGCTAAAATGCAATAAAGCACAAAACCCTTGACCATCTAAAACTAGTACTACATAATAGTGTAGAGCCCCTCGATGAACTCAAGAACCTCCTGAGCCGTGATGGCAAGGGTCTCTTTATACCAACCAATAAGAGTGCAAAAACAGATACCGCAGTCTCGAAGGCGCAGTCTCGATGCCATCAAAGCATCTCGCATTCCTCTCCTTCCAAACCGTCCAAAAGATGCAATGAGGGACTAATTGCCACACACGCCAGTCACCCGGTCACCCCGCAGGGGTTTCCACCCCTCTAAGATCTCCCTCAATGACCCAGGCATAACCCAATTGGCCCTAGTAATGGCAAGGAAAATGTCCCACAAACCTCTTGACACTTTACAGTGCAGGAGAAGGTGATTGGTCTCCTCATCATTCTCCTTACATAACCAACAATGGCTAGCCAAGCAAAAACTTCTCTTCTGTAGACCCCCGAACGTTAGAATGGGGTGTCTAGCAGCAGTCCATACAAAGAATCTGACCTTTACTGGCGCTTTCACCTTCCAGATAACCACCCAAGGGAAGCGGGCTCTGGAGTTACCACTACGGCACAAAATCGAATAGTAATCTCTGGCCGCGAACACACATGACCCCCTCCACCGCGTGGAATCCTCCTTATCCGTCGAACGTGGGGCCGACTGTAGCCACTCATAAAATAAATTCGCCGCCTGAAGCTCCCAGTCCCAAAGCCTTCTCCTGAATTGCGGATTCCACGTCACACCATCTCCACTAATAGTCAAGTGATCTACTACCAACCCCTCTTAGTCCCCTCCAAGGTTGAATAACCCAGGAAAGACCTCCTGAATGGACCTCTGTTCACCCCACCTATCTTTCTAGAATTTCATCCTATCGCCTCTCCCCAACGAAAACACAATGTGTTTGAAAAAATCCACCCACTCCCTTATTATGTGCTTCCACACACCCATAACATGAACAAAAGTCCCCACCACCGCCTCCACCCCCCGAAAGCTACCCCCCTTGATCCTACAACTCTTCTCCACAACTTATGTTCCTCCCGGGAGAACCTCCGCGACCACTTACCTAACAAAGCTCTATTAAAATTTGTCAAGTTTCTCACACCCGCCCCCCATCCTTGATGGAGTTTCACTCCTCCTCCCATCCTACAAGACAATGCTTAAAGCTATCCTCAGTGCATCTCCACAGAAAATTCCGTATGGGCTTCTCCATCCTAATACGAACAGCTACATGCAGGAGCAGAATGGACATAAAATATATAGGAGGGCTAGATACAATACTCTTAATCAACGTTAGTCTCCCCCCTTTCGAAAGAAACCCATTCTTCCAACCCGCTAGCCTCCTACGCATTCTCACCAAAATCGATCCCAGATCGCAGTAGACTTATACTTATCCCCAAGAGGTAGGCTAAGACAAGTATTAGGGAAGGACACAATCCTGCAACCAAGAATGCCGCCTAACTCCTCTACAACGCCATCTCCCCCAATTGGAATCATTCACACTTCCCCTCATTGATCCGAAGACCCGGCACCGTCTCGAAACAAATAAAGAGTAACTTCAAAGAACGAACTTGCATGCGATCAGTGTCACAAAATACAATCGCATCATCCCCGAACAGAAGGAGTTTTTCATATCTTATCGGGTTGGTAAAATATTTCTCTAACTCTCCATCCAATGATGCTGAAAATGTGGAAAATTAAATATATGGTATATTTATTTTTGTAAACCACATGATTGATCATTATTTTGATCATCATAGGTAATTTGGAAAATTCTTCTAGTAAAATACTTGCAAATATTAGTTTGTTTACTGATACCCATTCAATTGGTTCAATATCCCAATTTTCTTCTATGAATTGTAATTTGGGTACATCATCATACATATTGATTTCATCGGCATGATTAATTTTATCATAAAATTGGATTAAAAGACTTTTTATCTTTTCATCATGATCTTCAATTTTTGGAAGAATTTCTAATTGAAATACTCATCGGGGAAGAAATTCTTTCGCTTTTCCGAAAAAGCAAATCCTCCAAATAGTATTAAAAATTTTATCAGGAAAATCATTTTCTAGCAGTTCTGCTACTACTAAAAAGATATTATTTTTTTTAAGTGAAAAGTCTTCATCATCGTAATCCAATTGTTTTAATACCTGAAGACTAAGGGATTTGAGTTGATAAAAAACTTTCGATTATTCACCAATTTTTCAGCTAAAATACTCATATTTTTTTCTAAAGTCCATATTTTTTCATATAATTCATAAGGAATTCCTTGATTATAAAAATCTTTTACGTCAGCTGCAAGAGTTTTTCCTGTGTTTGAAGTTTAGCAGATTGGTGTATTAAGTTTGACGGTGCCAGTTGTTGCATCCATTGTTCCCATCCAGCTATTGTTTCATGCCTATTGTCATATTTTTATGGCAGGCTCCAGGATACACATTTATTTGGGCATGACATTGAAACTAGTTATGGTAAATGCATAGGTGACGCCCACTAAGAACAACATACTCATATCTTGGTTTAGATTGTGTAGTACCAGATAATGCAATATTTTTGGTCTTTGTTTTTCAGCAATTGTTACCCATTCTCCTTGTGTTTCTTTCCTTTTGTTAGGGTCATCCATCCTGAAACAAAAATATAAATTTTGGTTGTTACCCCACCTGTTTATTGGTCTTCTACAAAATTCCAGCTATGATAATCTGCAAGAAAATTGTTAGTACCTTCTAAATGTTTAACTTCAAAGGTATAATTTGCAATTTTATTACACCATTTAAGTCTTCTTCCTTCTAAAATATTTCTTTAATTTATAAGGAAGTCCTTGACTGCTTGGTTATCAGTTCAGACAATAAAATCTTCTGGGGTTGAGAAGATATGGAATTTTTTAATAGCAAGTTTTATTCCTAGTAATTCTTTTTGAAAAATGATATAGTTTAATTCATTGGGTTTGAAATTACCTGAATTATATCCATATATTAATTCTTTTGCTTGAATATTTTTAGGTACTGTGTGTTTTCTTCCTCGGATACCTAATATATTGGAATTTCTTTCTTTCCAATATTGGGATGGAATTGCTTTGAGAACACATCCCAAGCAATGATCATAAGCGTTTATTTCTAATATTAATTTGTCCTCTAGTTGAGGGAAATAAACTTTGGGGCAATTTGTAATTATGTCTTCTTTTATTATCCTTACTAACATTGTATCTTATTCATTCCATATAAATATATCACTCTTTTTTAGTTTTTCAAGAAGAGGTAATTCTTTTTGGGATAACCCTTGTATGAAATTTCTTCCACAATTTAAGATTCCCAAAAAACTTTGTAGTTATTTTTTGTCTTGAATGCTTTCATCAAAATCTCTTATTTGGTAGATTATATGATCTTGTAGTTGTAATCTGTCTTGGTTAAGGAGTATGCCAAGAAAAGTAATTTCTATTTTTTCAACTTCAATTTTCTTTAGGGATAGAATAATTCCATATTTTTGGAATTTTTCACACAATATTTTAGATGTTTTATATATTCTTCAACTGTTTTGGAAAAAACAAGAATGTCATCAATATATACTACACAAAAATCTTTAAAGCCTTTAAAGATATCGTCCATCCATCTTTGGAATACTTGTGGAGCTATATTTAATCCAAGGGGCCTTACTGTTGATTGGTGGTGTCCTCTAGGGGTACTGAATGCAGCCAATGGTTTTGACTCTTCAATTAATTTTAATTGTCAAAATCCAAATTTATAGTCAAATTTACTAAAGATCATTTTCCCTTTAGTGTGACTAATTAAGACAACCTTTCTTGAAATAAAATATCCATCAAATTTTAATTGTTCATTTAATCTTTTGTAATTAATAACCAATTTAGATTGTCTCTTTTGGTTTCACTTTGTTTTCTCACCATGAATGCAGGACTAGAGTGAGGACTTATTGTTTCCTCAATAAGTTTTTCTTCTAATAATTCTTTGATTTGGTTATCAAATTGATCCATATCTTGCCTGGTATAAATTATAGAATTGATTCTTATGATAATATTGAGATCTCTTAGTTTGAGATTACATAAATACATATATGGCACCCCAAGGCTAAGCTAATTTTAGTATATAGCCAATGAGAGTATATAGCATAATTTTAGTGGATTTTCACGAAAATTTTCTTTTAAGATAGTATATAGCCAATGAGTTTCTTCTAAGGCTTTAATTATTGGGGTCATATTGTAACACCCCGTCTAATTAAATACTGGGTAACTACTGCTTTATTAAATTAATACAAAATATCAAGTTGGTTCAGTCTTAACATCACTGTCGAAAATATTTAATTAATTACTAGCCACCTAATATTTAAAAAAAATAGATGTCAAATTTTATTAATTAAGTTAACAAATAAACAAGAATTTATTTATAAACCATCAATCGCATAAACAATCTCATATAAATGCTCAACGAGATGAAATCAAATAAGTTTGGAGTAAACACTCCAATAATAAAGATGCCAGAGTAAATAATGTCCCAATACAAGAGTCTGAATAAATAATAAACCAAAAACTGAAATAATGAAAGTCTGCAACTACAACCTGTAAATAAGAATGGGCGACATGCCCTAACTGATACAAATGACTCTAAAGGAATCAAGGATAAAATGAGAGAGTTTACTACCAAGATCCTGTAACTTCCACAACAGCTACATCACGTCATCAGAATGGAACTCCTATGCTTGGCATCCTTGTGGCTGGGCACCTAAAATGTTTTTACAAAACAAAAATAGATTTGGAAGAAAACGGGTCAGAGCCCGATGTGAAAACAGTTAAAATCTTAACAAGTGTTTAAATTACAATTAATAAACACGTTAGTTGCGTACTCTCACATGAGTTTCTTACCTCTCAACTACTGTGCACGCCTAACGTGTGCCTTTAACCCATCCTAGTTATGCCACTATCTAACTAGTTTGTACCACTCCTGCCTTTGCATCCTAACATAGAGTATCTACACGTAACCCCCAAATAAGCCATATTTATAACCCATGTTCACATTCATTAAATTACTTATCTCAAGTGTTAATTAAATTCTCATTCTTAACCCATTCAAATATCTTAGTTATTCACATATACTAAGCAACAATGAACCAGTCACAAGTACATAAGTATATCACTCTCAGTACATAAATACATATATGGCACCCCTAGGCTAAGCTGCGATGCACGCATACTCTGCTATCAAATCCATGTACATCACGTATATAAGGATCACATGATTCGAATCACTCAGGAACCGTCAAAATACAAATCACACATATTGGAGGCGAACATAGTTCACATACCCATGGGTCACACACATACCTACGGTCCCATGGTCAGCTGACTTATCAACTCACAAATAAGTCATTCGCATCTCTATGTCCTTAAGGTACCGTCTAAATGCCCCCGAAGGCACACAAGGATAAGAGGGTCCTTTTCCAAAATAAAACTAACCTCCTGTGATAGCAAGTATGATAGGTATGTCATACACATAAGAAATCCATACACTAGGCATTCACACAACCTAAGTAATCATATATCAATATAGATATTTACACATTTCATCTAGTTAGTCTCGTACGTAGCAAGTTTACACCGAACATTATACGTAATATATATTCCGCTTGATAACTCTCTCGTCGTATAAATTTGAGTACTTAAACCTATCTCAAAAGGTTACTAGGTCTCTTATTGGTTTCTAATGTTATCTCAGTACTTGAAGCCCCTCCGTTACTGCCCTTAATCTTACATCATTATTAATTCCCATTACAGTTTCAATTCGAACGATTTCTAATCGTACCTCACTCGGTAGACCCTCGTAAGCAATATTATTCAATTCCATAAGTTATAACATTCTACGATAATAACGAAGACCCTACTGACTTTATCTAAGTCCCACAATATTATATTAATCACCTTAAGAATCAACATCGGCTTTGGAATAATCATAAAACCTTAAAGGGAAATAATTGCCAAAAATCAGAAGAGGGTCGATCGATCGAAGAAAAGGGGTCGATCGATCGATCATTCGATCTATCAACATTCTTGAGTCGATCGATCGATCAAGCAGATATTTTCCTAGAATTGCTTAAATAGTTACGGGTTTTCATTTTTATACACCTCAAAATCTTGATTTTAACGTCCAAAGCTCTCAACCAAGTATACTAATCATCATATAAACATGTTTAAATGATTTTCCACGTTTTAGAATCATCAAATCAACATAGAACATCAAATTCTTGGATCAATTTCCCCACTTTTCATATAAAAACCCTAGTTCTCCTATCTCTTCAAGAACATCACATAATTTAATACAATTTCGTAATTCTCTACCCATAAATCATGATTTCGTGGTTGTTATTATCTCCAACATTCAACTACATGCAAGACTTGTAACGCCCCGACCCGGATTTAAAGGTTAATTAAGGATTAATCCGATTCGAATCGTACGTTAATAGTGAAGTGCAATGAAACATCCTAAATAATGTTTCTAATCCATTCTTATTAGTATTTAACATCACACTTATTAGCATGCTAGTCCAAATTACAATCACTACGTGATATGACCCAAGGGAAATGCCCCGAAGGCTAAGTAAACAGAGCTACTAATCGTAAATGCAGATAGTTACTTACCTGTATAGCGCTCTCAAAGTAAGGTATATCACACAACCCGTCGCAACAAAAGAAGGGATGTGAGCCGAATGCTCAGTGGGATCATATACAAATGCAGTATAGAAACGAGCGGCAGAAAGAAATACTCACACGCTACACTACATGCATGTGAAAATATATATATATATCTACATATATACCTTTGAAAAATACATATGCCAATGTATTTAACCGTTTATTTTAAAGACATCATTTAATACCATTTAACTTCCCTGAAATTACAAAATAGTCATTAGCATTACCATGCTAAGAACTTATACGTGTTTTCCATTAACTCACACAGTTTAAACAAATGGCATTTGTTTGGAAAACATTCTTCTTACATTCAAGGAGATTTACTATCCGATGTTCGTTTACTCAGGCCAAAGTCACTTAACCATTTCAGGATTTCCATTCAACACACACATATACCGTGTTTAGAAAAATACTCTTTTCCCTCGTAAACCTCATGTAACACACACTTATGTTTACTTTAATTCAATTGTTCTTAGGTAGATTAATTTCATCAAGTCACCTTATTAAACCATCCCATGTTGCCATATGAACTTTAAACATTCAATGCGTTATTCTTGCATTAGTAAATCAATGGATTTGTGCCATTCATTTATGCCTCTTTCATGAATATTTGATTCATTACTTAGCATTATTTTCTTTGGGATTTGCCAACACACTCACGGACTTCGTGGCCTCACACCACCAGTCTCCGCCGCCATAAACTACTACAGTTGGTTTGGGATCTTTCACCACTAGGGTCGTCATGTCCTCCTTAATTATTTTCTCTCGGCGTTATCCGACTATCATTATCTTGCCAATGTTTTGTGACACCCCGCCTAATTAATCCCGGGTGATCAGTCCTAAATCAAGTTAGAACAGGTTTCTCATTTGGTCCATTCTTAGCATCACTGTCGTTTTATTAAATTACTAACCACCTAAGTGAGAAAAATAGACTGGTGCCAATTTTTATCTTTCATTAATTAAACAAAAACCCACGCGGAAAATAAAACAATATAACAATCACAGATAATTGAACTAATCATTCCACAAGTAAAAATTAATTAACCGAATAAACCATCGGTCCAAATAAAAATCCCATAAAGACAAGAATAACATCCCAACAAGTCTAAGAAATAAATAAATGGAAAGTGAGCGACATGCTCGAATAAATAATAATGAGTCTCTACATTATGAATGAAAGAAAGAGGCGTCTATCAAAGGTCCCGCAACATCCACATATGCTGCAGCAACGGATTTCCTGGAATTGAGTCAAGTCTGGCGTCCCTGTGGCTGGACACCTAAAAGGTTTTTTTAAAAAGTTTTTATAGCAAGGGTTAGTACCCAAAACATTTGAAAATATTTAGCAAATGATTAACTTGCAGTAATAATAAATATGCATGCTCTTCATATTTTAGTTAGTGTCGCACTCTCTTGAGAACTTCCTTGCCCCTCCTCTAATGTGCACCACTAACGCTTTAATTATCACCTAGTTATCTATCTCATGACTAGATAATTATTAAAGTCTCCTTATACTCCTCCCTACTCTAATTTGAGTATAATGTGATTATGATTTTTAAGTTATTAGTAACATCAACTTAATTAATCATTTCCCTTTTTGATTCATATAACTTCTCTACTCGTTATACATATACAACAACTCATACTTGTATTTATTTAGCCCGTATATAATAATCACCTAATTATATACTTAGAATTTATTGCAGCATTCACACACATACTGGAATACATAAAACATTAACATCCACCCGAGTAAAAGTACTCCCCGGATATAATTTCTCTAAAGTGCTAGTACACTAGGTATATTCACATATCCTAGTTATCCAAGTTAGAATCGCTCACTAACTTGGTTTAGTATACGATTGGAGGCGGTCATATTCCTTCCCGGAAAGTGAGATGCCCCTCACCCCCTGTAACGGATGCTATGACCTGGGAATCTACTCGCCCTACTCCTCAAGCTAGGGGATTCATCCACCGCGCGTAACCTCCCCCTATAGCACTAGAGTATAATAATATCTAACCACTGATATTAAGGCATACACTATATATATATATACTATCACACACCGTATATATATATACATATATAAAAAATGTTCCAGCAACACCGTGTACTAAACCCGTGACACATGCCTATTCCATTTTTATTATGAGGTTATTACCCAACTCGAAAGAATTAATTAATTTGCACATTAATAAATTCAGTTACTTTTGATGTTGCCCTCACCATTTAATTGGACTTAATTTCATAGCCCGAATTAACCTCACCCGAGTCTAAATTCCGACTCTAAATTACTTAGTCCATTACTGAATGAAATAATATACTCCGATGTCGCTCAACCAATTTTGACGTGACACCCAATTTCTACTCCCATCTTCTAATTAATTTCCCCACAATTAATCAGATTTAAATCATGCATTAATATTTTTCTAAATAATTAATCACATAACAACTTTTATATAAATCTCTCCCTATATAAATAAAACTGGGCGAACTGTCAGTTTCTGCCGACCATCGATCGATCGACTTCATGGCGTCGATCGATCGATCGAACAGGTACTCGTCTTCTTCGCGAAGACAGACAGCCATGGGCGAAAATCTGCAAGCCCTAATTTCCTTCTACACTAAAACTAAATCCCTTTTAGCATTTGTACATATAAGGAAACTCATTAGGGATCGCCAGAATATTCATCAACATCAATAATTCGTCCATTAACTCAAATTTCTAAATTTAGAGAAAATTTCATCATTAACCCTAAGACCATTTATACCCCAAATCTCATCATCAAATTCGTTTCCAGATATTCAGATATCATTCTACCAGATATGCATTAACTCACAATTATCAGATTTTACAAGAATCATCACCCAAATTTCGTAAATCAGAATTGTTGTTTTCAAAATCCCATGTTCATTCCATTAACAACCAAGAACGAATTTCTACTTAATCACTACACATGAATATGAATCGAAAACAGATTTAATGCTATTGCAAGTTATCCACTTGCCTTAAGGTTCGTAAAGTCTGAATTGGAGCTAAATCCCAAGGTTGAAGATGACCTTTGTTGGCTCTCTTTTGATCCCCAATATGGCTTGGCTGCTGCTAGGGTTTCCTAACCCTTTAGTGCCTCTTTTTAATTAAGCTCAGCCATCCTAAATCTTCTTTTTATTAACTTAATAATCCAATTCACGTTTTTTGACTAATGGGCCAAGCCCAAGTGACCAAAATGTCCCCGAGTGGGCCCGACTATGTCTAAAAACGTCCCGTGACCCGTTTACTACCCCCGGGTACACTTTTCCGACTATCTCGGCCCATCCGGACTCAACTGTACCCTCAGAATCTGCATCCGAGTTAATTTCTAAAAATACTTATCCCCCACCCAATGTAGTCTATACCGACTTCCGGATGTGATAAGTACATACCTCGTCATTAATACTCGAGACGACGTAATTACACTATTACTATTCACTCAGTAATTTAATTTGCCTAAATATTAACCATTCAATCCCAGAATAATATTTATATATTATTCTGTTCTAATTAATTCATCAAATTACAACACACTTAGTAATTTAGAATTTCCGAATTAATTAAATTTTAAAAGTACCAAAAATACGGGGTATTACATGTTTTTCAACATTTTCACAGTTTGTACTTTAATTTACATTCCTTTGGGCCGAAGCCAAAGACTTAGACTTAGTCGTCCATTTTCCCATTATACTTGAAAAATCACTGCTTCTCTTTAAGTTCTTTGTTTACACACGTGTTAATATTACACCAAAATGATTCACATTTTAGGACTTAATTCAATTTCATCGTACTTGGATAAAAACATTCACTTACATTTTTTATTTCATAAAAATGTTCCGCTTTAGGTAAATTGTCAATTTACCCTTTTTTTTCATCAAAACTTGCAACATTATTCGTTTTCAAGTGTTATTCACAAAAACACCCTCTTTGAGTCCCGTTCTCGACACGTAGGCATTTCGTCATTAAAACACTTATCCAACTTCTCACTTTGTCAAAATTACACAATTTTTATTTTAGCCTCTTTAATATATAAAATCATGCCTTTCACATATTAAAGTTCCCGCACTTGATTTTGTGAGTTTAACGCTAAAACTCCATTTTAACCAACATTTACACGTTTGACACTTTATAATTTCAAACTTGGTGCCACCCACTTTCATTATGACAAATTGCATAAAAACCCATACTTATTATTTTATTTCGAACTTAGTCTCTTATATTCTCATTATTTATATTTTTTATCCAAAATTCTCAAGAAGACTACACTTTCACGTATTTACGCTTTTGACCCCAAAACTTGGTTTAAACAAACTAAATAGTACACTTTATAAATGAACGTTTGTTTGTGCACTTTATAATGATTTCTCAACATAAAATCACTATATCAATCTAACAAAAAGGGTACACATGCGTCAAATGTTCTTTTACCGAAGAAATCATTTATTCACCTTAAAACTTGAAATTTAAACATTTTACTCCATAAAATGTTTGTGATTTGGGGATGAAATTTATCTATTTTAATAACCCATTAAACCTCTTGTTGTAAGTACCCATTTTCATAGAAAATAGTAAGCATGATACTAATAAGTCTATTAGTACACTTAATCCTCATTATTGTTTCATAAAAATATACCCATCCGTACACAAAATACCAATAGTGTAACCAATAAACCCATGAATTGGTTTTAACCATTTTCTTACACGATTTGACCCCAAATGGTGAAAAATACTATTATAAAATTTTGTCAAATTCAAAACCCATTTAAATCACTTCTTTGAAAACCCACCTTTTCAAGAAATCATAGAAACCCACCCAATGAACTCAATTGATGCAAATCGATACAAATCCTTCATATATTAAAACTAATATATGTAAATAGAAATATGATATTATGCTAAATAGTAAACCTATACCAAGGTTAAAGAATCCCACATCAAAATGTCCTTAAATAATGGTAGAGAAGGTGGGTGATTCCCCCACCTCCAAAGGTGGCCCTAAAGGGAGTCACAATAGTCCCCTTTTCAAGATCCCAATTAATCTTCAAGCTCTATGAACCACTCTTTATTATACTATGATAAACTCCTTTTAAAATCACCCATTAAGACTTCCTTTGAGCTCCAAAAACTTATCTCAAAATCTCCTATGAGTTGTCCCAACTTTGAGAGGTGTTTTAATGGAGTTTGGGGACCTCCAATGTGGTGTTTTGATGGTGGAAAAGTGGTGGCAAAGGAGGGCCATGAATTTGGAACTTACTAATAGTTTGTGAGAGCTTAAGGGAGTGGGAGAGATGACAAAGATCTGATGGCTTTATCTTCTCTCAAACTCCAAAGGTTAATACAATTTATAACCCCAACACACACTAATTAATTCATTTGTTTAACCCAAAATTCTCTCATTCAATGAGTGTTCAAGAACACAATTATTTTGGTCAGATGTTAGGCTAGACTAAGTGATGCCACAATGAATGGTTGAGAATTAAACAAGATTTAACTCACCTACCTCAATACCCCTCAAAAAGGAGGTATGACCGAACAGAAAAATGGCCTAAATTAGGTCTAAATGATTTTTTTCGGGCTTGTCAAAGAAGATAACGTTGCTCAAAATTAAATTTCAAGTCAATATGATATTTTTCAGATTTTTTTGAGCACTTTTATTTTTTTTACGAAAAATAATTTTTAATAATTATTTATTTATTTTTTAACTTTTGATCTCATGGTATTTTTATATGTAGTTTTAGGGTCCCAAATATGTAGTCATACTATTTTTATCCTTCTCCAATTGTCCTACAAAAATCGCGAAGTCCGCGTCATGCGCGACACGCGCTGACAAAAATCGCGTTATATTAACTATGACCGTGTCACAATCATTCATTTGAATTTTTGCATAAAACTTAACCAACATAGTTACTTGGACTATTAGGGCTTAAATGCGCATCCATGCGAACCATGCAACGTGGAGATTCTTTTTCTCCTTAATTACTTTTCGTACCATTTTCGCGTAATTCCCTTATATATTTATTCCTAAAAATTTTCCTTCGAATAAAACCATCAATTTATTATTCAATATTTCTTTTCTAGGGAGGGGTATCACATTCTTCCCTCCTTAAGAAATTTCTTCCTCGAAATTTATAACTCATCAATCTTAATCATTGAGTCATCTAAGCAAATCATTTCTAATTCTCGAGTATCCTAATCTTTATAGTTAAAACTAAAAGATTCCATCCACGTTAATTATCATCAAGTTAACCCAGTCATGGTAAGGTTTTTCATTAATAATACCCATGCATGCTGAACTTATTCATCGCAACAAATGTTTCGAAACAATAGGTATTCCTCAAACATCATGCCATCAATAATGAATTCATCATCACGAGTTAGGATTTACAAATCTATGTTTTCTCAAATTTTGAGTCACGTCAAGACTAGGTTAATACACCTGTAATACTTCCTAGTCATTCATCTCAACAATCTTAAAAGAGTCATTTTTTCACATTGGCCTGAAAGACCGAAACATTCCATGAGATCTTCATATTAACCTTGAAGCATCCTAGACATCATAATCCAAATTATACATATGAGTAACTATATCCTCAATTCGGAGTGTAACATTTGCACGTAAGTTCTCATTATGTCTAATATCCACATAATTCCTAAACCGTATTCTTGAACCTATGAGTGAAATGTAACTAGCTATATTGTAACTCCAAACTGTAACTAGTTATTTCGGTCAACTAATAGGGCCATTAACCTAAGATAACCGATTTACACGTGCAACTACGAGAAACAAATTCCGAGACCATGCACACATAGAAACTAATGAAAAGACTATAGTGCTTCCAACAAAGTGAACAATCATTTACTGTGATGCATCAGTCACAACCGGCCTAATCCGCGCCACTACTGAGCTTATGTAGTGTCACACCCAGATCACAACTGAATAACAATTTCCCATTACTGGGATCAAATGAACTATATGGAATTATAACGAATTAAGTGAATACCGAGCCAAAGTATAACAATCGAATTTAGTCAATAAACTCTTCTTCACAAAGTACGAACCCACAAGTGTCCTTAAGGTCCACAACTTATAACCAATGTTACTCCTATGTACATTGACTGATCCTACGCAAATTTTCCATTCTTACTGAAGTATAAACTAATTCTTTTGGGAAGTTAAAAAACAGGGATTTCCTCCTTATGACTAATGTTATGGGTTACACTTTCATATTTGTATGTACTGTGCTAATTCACGCGAGATCACCTTTCTCATCTTTTATCATAAATAGTCGAAGATGGCGTTTCTAATTTCATAGGTAGGATCTTTGCTCACCTTATCTTATCACTAAATATTTCTCTAGGTGAATAATGATTTTTGCTTACTAGAGTTACTCCAAATGCATCGGTAGCACAACAGGGTGCTATGATTACGCCTATTGCCTCATTCTAAGAATGCTTCCTAAAAATATTGGTGCAATTATTTAGGTGCTCAAAATTCTCTTAAGTGTATAACTTAGTGCACACCATCTTGTTTACGACATAACCCTCAAATGTCACATTAAGATAAGTTTTACGATTCATGGCGCAAATCCCAAGGCATTGCCAGGAGTCAACCTGTACGATAACGATTCATCAACACCTAAACAATCCTTAACACTCATATTCTCCAAGGCTTAATGGATAACTGTGACACCCCGCCTAATTAAACCTTGGGTGATCAAGCCTTAATTTAATTTAAACAGGTTTCTTAAATTTATTCTTAGCATCACTCCCGAACGCTTTTTAATTTACTAACCACCTAAGTGAAATTTAACGAGTGACAAATTTTATCTTCCTTATGCAGAATAATTAAACCATACAAACACCTCCCAAAATCTAGTAATAATAAAACAGTTTGCATAAATAATCTGAAAGCAGGTAAAGTCTTGCCGAACACCACGGCCAATGAAAGACAACTAAAAATCCATAATTTGAATAGACTGTAACAGTAAAGATAGGACAACATGTCGCAACTAAGAATACTAAAACTGAGATCCTGCACTAGAACTGGAAAAGAGGAAGCGCCTAAACAATCCCTGCAACATCCACACTTACTGCAGCTCCCAAATCCCTGGAATGAAATCATGCTGGGTGATATACCCATTTATGTCCTTGGCTTGGCTGAAGATTATCCCCAAAACGGACGACCCTACGAGGGGCCGACCCTTCCCCAGGCCTCCACCAGGCCCAGACGACCCTACGAGGGGCCGACCCTTCCCCAGGCTCCAGACGACCCTACGAGGGGCCGACCCTTCCCCAGGCTCCAGACGACCCTACGAGGGGCCGACCCTTCCCCAGGATCCGGACGACCCTACGAGGGTACGACAGTACGAGGCCAGAATTAAGCCAGACTCACTACCGGAAGGAACTTTGCCCTCGGCCTCGTCTCATAGGCCGAGGGTGACATCATCACAGCGCGTGGTTCGGGAGACGCGTGGAACAGTGCGCGTGAGGCTCCCCTGGCACGTGGCAGACCGTTATAACCAAATCACACCCTCACGTGAGGGAATATTATGTCATCATTGGGCATCTACAGGTGTCAACAGGGGGTTGGCTAGATCATCATTCACATGCACCATGCATACTTGGGGGGTACACTACACCCCAAGACCTATATATATTTGTCACCTACAACCCTACAGGGGATCAGATGATTGCAACCCTAGCTAAAACTCTGCTTGTACACACAGTAGAGAGAGAGAGAGTGAGCTTATGTGCATTGTATCCAAGGCCATTAGTGCCCATACTTAGTGGATCACACACTCACAGTGGATGTAGGCCAAATTGGCTGAACCACTATACATCATTGTCTTATTTATTCTTATACTCATCCCCTTCTACATACTTATATACTTGCATCTCTATGGCTGCCATAGCTACTACTGTTTGAGCTCATTACCACTTATCCGGTGGTGCTAAATCTTAGCATCATCAGTTTGGCGCCGTCGGTGGGAACGAGAAGACATCTCTTCCTTTGCACAGCTTGACCTCACTGGGCACTCTGGTGGTGAACCAACCCTCCCCCTGAGGGGAGGTGTTTCACCATTGAAAGAGACCCACTAAGGTTCCCAAGCTCACCATTCTTCAGCTGTTCTAGCTCAAGCACATGGCACCTGAGATGCCACCACCACCGCTTCCCCCGCCGGATGAGGGGGGAAGACCCAATTCCAGTCAGCCACCGCCTCAGTCTGAGATGGCTGATGTGGCGACAGCCCTAAAGTCTCTGGCAGCAAGCCAACGGATGATGCAGGAGCAGTTCACAGCTCTAAGCCAGAACATACTGAGACCACCAGAGGTCTCACCTAAGATGATCACTCCGGCAGCAACACCAGGACAGCATGAGGCCAGGGGGCCACCCCAGGCACCGCGCAAAGACCTGCCACACCCTCAGCGGCGTAGGGATGTTGCTGACCCCCGGCGTCTGCGCCTGGGGAGGCAAGGAAACCCTTGCCCTGAGGACAGGTATGACGATCTGGAGGGAGAGGAGGCCCCAATTGAATGCTGGGTACCGTATGAGGTCTCCAACAACACTGTGCGACCCCTCCAGGATAGTAGAGGAAAGTGCGTGAGACCAAACCCTGATGACCGCCCGAGAGGCTCTGCTTTTGACCGCCTGAGCAGGGGGTCGGCCTTCGAGAGGCTGGGCCCAGTAAATGACCTGCGGGACAAGTTGTCCAGGTCAAGAAGTGCGGCGAGGTCCAGGAAAGAGGTAGCAGATGGCCGACCCCAGGGACGGGATGACGGCCAAAGGGAAGTAAACAGCCGACACAGGCCTGCTGCAGTGGAACCCTCCGTCCACCTTCAAGAGGCGGCAGGGGATAACATCGGCCGCGCCGACCCTGTGAGGCCCTGGAATGACTCAATCTAGCGGCTAGAGGATAAGATAGGTGATATATTGAAGAGCCGGGACCCCCTTCAGAAGGGATATACCATAGGCTCACCCTTTGCGGCGAAGATAGTCGACTTCCCTACGCCATCAAGGTTCAAGCCACCCGTGGTCACCCCAAGATACGATGGGAGCACCCACTCTGTCCACCATGTGGAGATGTATCAATCTACAGCAGACATATACTCTATCTCAGATGAGATGAGATGTCGTGCCTTCTCCGGAACCCTGACGGGGGCTGCACATGTTTGGTACACGTCTCTTCCAAAAAATTCCATTGAAAACTTTAAGCAGTTGGCAGACCGATTCATCCACAACTTTTGCTTTGGGGTGAGGCCGCAGAAGAAGACCACCCACCTGCTCTATGTTAAGCAGGGGAAGAATGAGAGCCTGAGGGACTACATAGCCAGATTCAATAAGGAGAAGCTGGAGGTGGAAGACTATGAGGAAAGCATAGCTATGACAGCCCTGATTGGAGGACTCCAAAAGGGAAAGCTGTTATGGAAGCTTGCTGAAGACCCTCCGAAGACTATGGCCGAATTGCTGTCGACAGCAGGAAAGGTGATGAACGCCGAAGAGGCGATGGCCGCAAAATATGAAGACGAAAAGGGAGGTACTAGTGGGGGTAAGTACCCTAAAAAGAACAAAGAGGGGAAGAAGAGGTCCACGGACGACAAGTTCGCTGGTTACACCCCTCTGTCGGTCAGCTGTGAACAGATTCTCAATGAGATAAAGAGTGATCGATCCCTAAAGTGGCCTGAGAAGCTAAGGGCAGCACCTGGCAAGAGAAATAAGAACCTGTGGTGTGAATTTCATCAAGACCACGGTCACGTGACAGACAAATGCTTTGCTCTAAAAGATGAGATTGAGAAGATGCTGAAAGAAGGGAAGCTCAGAAAGTACGTCGACAGAGGCGCCTTCAAGAGGGGCCGAGGGGACGACCCCAGAAAGAAGCGAGTCGATGCATGTAGAGAAGGTCCTCAGAAAAGAGGGGACGACCCTTCTGATGATGAGGATGACCCTGACCTCCCGCCGAGAGACGATCAGGGCCCCGTCAAGAGGCTTAATATGATCTCCCTCGGAGTGGGAATGATCTCTGGGGGTCTGGCAGGAGGAGGGTCAGAAGTCGTAGATAGGAAGGCCCACGTGGCAGAAGCCAGGGTAGTGACGAAGACTGTACACTCGACATCTCTAGAGGCCAAGCCAGAAAAGAGGAAGAAGGTGGACATGGACACACTGATAGTAGGGTTCTCAAGAATGGACTTCAAAGGCCTCTTGGCCCCGCATGATGACCCTCTCGTCATCACGACCAGGGTGCATGGGTGTGAGGTACCGAGGATCCTGGTGGATGGGGGCTCATCTGCAGATGTAATGTTTTGGCCATGCTTCAAGGCCTTAGGTCTCAGCCGTGCTAGACTCGTCCCGTACCGTCATCCGTTGATTGGATTCAGTGGGAAAAAAGTTCACCCCCTTGGAGTGTATGAGGCTGATGTCAGGATGGGGGACGAGTGGCCGAGATGGCTCACTAGGAAGGTCAGTTTCTTCGTGATGGATGAGCATGTGTTTTCGGCATACAACATCATATTGGGACGCGTGGCCCTAAAGGGGTTTGAAGCCGTGCCGTCTACGGTCCATCAGATGATTAAATTCCCTACCCCATACGGGGTGGGGGAGGTTCAGGGAGACCAGACGACAGCGCGGGAGTGCTACTACAACTCTGCTGAAGAAAGGGAGGCACACAAGAGGGCTACAACCACTTACAATATTGATACCCTAGACCCCAGGGACGAGACGAAGCTCAAGAAAGGAGAGGCCGCTGAGGAGGTAGAACCCATCATCCTCGATGAGGATGACCCGGGAAAAACCGTCCAAGTTGGCAAGTCTCTGAGGCCCAACATCAAGGAAGACCTCATCAAACTGTTGAGGAGAAGACGAAGCGTCTTCGCGTGGAGTCATGTAGATATGCCGGGGATCGACCCTGAAATCATGTGCCACAAGCTCAATGTGGTAGAGGGAGTGAAGCCGGTAAAGCAGAAGAGGATGATTTACTCTAGAGAAAAGTACGAGGTCATCAGGGATGAGGTCAAAAAGTTAGAGGACGCTGAATTTATCAGAGAGGTCATCTACCCTGAGTGGCTGTCCAACGCAATCATTGTCCCAAAGGCCAACGGGAAGTGGCGGATGTGTGTGGACTTCACAGACCTCAACAAGCACTGCCCCAAAGACAGCTTCCCTCTCCCCTGCATTGACCAGATGGTAGACGCTACTGCAGGCCACGAGCTCATGAGTTTTATGGATGCCTACTCAGGGTACAACCAGATCTTCATGAACCCTGAAGACTCGGAGAGGACTGCCTTCATCACTGACAAGGGTACATACTGCTATAGGGTCATGCCCTTCGGTCTAAAAAATGCGGGGGCAACGTACCAGCGCCTCGTAAATAAAATGTTCGAAGACCAAATTGGGAAGTCTATGGAGGTCTACGTGGATGACATGCTGACCAAGAGTTTGAAAGCAGAGGATCATGTGGCAGACCTGGAGAGGACCTTTAATACGATGGACAAGTACCAGATGAAGCTTAATCCGGCCAAGTGTGTCTTCGGGGTCAGAGCGGGGAAATTCTTGGGGTTCATTGTCAATCAAAGAGGCATCGAGGCCAATCCTGAAAAGATAAAGGCCCTTATTGAGATGAAGACCCCCAAGTCCATTAAAGACGTTCAGAGGCTCACAGGGAGAGTGGCTGCCTTGAACAGATTTGTGTTAAGGGCTACAGACAGGTGTCTACCATTCTTCAAGATCCTCAGGAAGGCCTTTGAATGGAGTGAAGAGTGTGATGAGGCTTTCAAGGAGCTAAAATCATACTTAGGGTCTCCCTTGCTGCTGTCACGACCCGTGCAGGGTGAACGACTTTACGTGTACCTCGCCGTCTCAGAGTCTGCCATCAGCGCAGCCATTGTGAGAGACGAGGATGGTATACAGAAACCTGTATATTTTAACAGCAAGGCACTCGAGGGGGCAGAGCAAAGATACCCGAGGATGGAAAAGTTGGCCTACGCCTTGATCCATGCCTCAAGGAAGATGAAACCGTACTTCCAGTCCCATACTATGGTCATCCTTACTGACTCTCCTCTTAGGCAGGTCCTACACAAGCCTGAAAAATCAGGAAGGCTAATGACCTGGGCTATAGAGCTGGGGGAGTTCGATATTGTGTATCAGCCTAAGACAGCCATTAAGGGGCAGGCATTGGCAGATTTCGTGGCTGAATTCACTTGGGAGAGTGATGTGGCCGAGGGTGAGGGTCTAAGCCAGACAGATACCCAGCAAGGTAGGCTCACCGATCCTCCTGCAGATAAGGCTGAGACAAGCACCGCTAGAAGAAAGGTGGATGAAAATGAAGAGGGAAGATACCGTTTTAGACAAGGGTCACTCATCGAGGGAAATTTCTCGGAGGAACATGCTGTGTGGAGTCTCTTCGTCGACGGGTCCTCTTGCGAAAGCGGGAGCGGAGCTGGATTGATAGTATCAGCACCCGACGGCACAGACATCGAGTACGCCCTGAGGTTCAATTTCAATGCCTCCAACAATGAGGCTGAGTATGAGGCCTTGATAGCTGGCCTTTCCTTGGCCAAGTCTCTTAGCGTCGGCCAGATTTTGGTTCATAGTGATTCGAGGCTGGTGGTGAATCAGATACTAGGAGCCTATGAGGCCAAAAACGAGAGGATGGCCAGGTACCTTGAGAAGGTGAGGTTGCTATTGAAAGAATTCAAAGAAGTGAAGTTCAAGAGGATACCTAGGCTCGACAATGGCCGAGCTGACGCCCTTGCAAGGTTGGCCTCAACAACTAGGACAGACATAAGGAGGACAGTCCCGGTAGAAATCTTGCTTCGGCCAACTATTGAAGATACCGAGGGAACACTTAGAAATTGCCTGAATGTTTCTCAAGAAGCTTCATGGATGGACCCTCTGATCAAGTACATTAAAGAGGGAGAAATGCCAGAAGCAAGGCAAGAGAGGAAGAAGCTGAGATACAGGGCTGCAAAGTTCACTGTCATCGGAGACACGCTGTACAAAAAGGAGTTCCTGCTCCTCTTACTTAGGTGTGTGCATCCCTCAGAAGCCCCTTCCATTTTGCAAGATGTGTATGAAGGGTCGTGCTCAAGCCACATTGGGGGAAGATCCTTAGCAAAGAGAGTGATCACCCAAGGCTACTGGTGGCCGACCTTGGGGAAAGATGCCGCCGCATATGTTAAAAAGTGTGATAAATGCCAAAGATTTGCTACCATCCCTCACCAAGCTCATCAGCCTCTTACCTCCATTACATCCCCATGGCCATTTGCAGTATGGGGGATTGACCTGGTAGGACCCTTACCGAGGGCAGTCAATAACTATCGGTTCCTCATCGTGGCAATTGACTATTTTTCAAAGTGGGTAGAGGCCGAACCAATGGTCATGATTACGGAGCAGAAGACCTTCCAGTTCATCTGTAAGAATGTGATATGCAGATATGGCCTACCCAACACCCTCATCTCGGATAACGGGACCCAGTTCAAGAATGCCTCTCTGCAGAAGTACTACGAGATGGTAAGTATCAAACAATTTTTCTCCACCCCAGGCCGACCTCAGGCCAATGGGCAAACCGAAGTTACGAACATGACAATCCTAGATGGGATTAAGAAGAGGCTTGAGGAGGCAAAAGGAAGATGGGTCGAAGAGTTATATGCAGTGTTGTGGGCATACAGGACGACAGTAAGGACCTCTACCGGGGAGACCCCATTCATGTTAGCTTATGGATCAGAAGAAGTCATCCTCACCGAAGTCGAGTTTCCCACTCATAGGGTCCAAATGTACGACCCCCAGGGAAATACGGAAGAGAGGAGACTTGACCTGGACTTGATTGAGGAAAGAAGGGAGGATGCTGAGATAAGGCAGGCTTCCTACTAGCAGAGGACCGCAAAGTTTTACAATCAAAGGGTGAAACAGAGACCTATCGCAGTAGGAGACTTGGTTCTCAAGAAGACTTGGCAAAAATCCCAACAAACTCCATCCTAATTGGCACGGCCCCTACAGGGTCATCGATGAAGTTGTCCCTGGGACATATAGACTAGAAAACCTAGAAGGGGAACCTTTTTCCAACCCCTGGAACGCAGATCATTTGAAGAAATACTACCAGTAGTGTTGTAAGGTCTTGATATACCATAGTTGTAATAGGAGTTGCTCCAACGGGACACTTTGGAAAATTAATGAGAAACATGATTCCCCTCACCCTATAGTTGTCAGTCCTAGCACGCATGGAAACATCTACAGAAATCCATTAATTTGGAAAGTTGATCCCTCGGCTATAATGGGGACCAGTGGAGGGGACGACCCCACCACTGTCCTCAAAAAAGACGAGGGAAGACTTTAAAATCCATTAAATTGGAAAGTTGATCCCTCGGCTATAATGGGGACCAGTGGAGGGGACGACCCCACCACTGTCCTCAAAAAAGACGAGGGAAGACTTTAAAATCCATTAAATTGGAAAGTCGATCCCTCGGCTATAATGGGGACCAGTGGAGGGGACGACCCCACCACTGTCCTCAAAAAAGACGAGGGAAGACTTTAAAATCCATTGAATTGGAAAGTTGATCCCTCGGCTATAATGGGGACCAGTGGAGGGGACGACCCCACCACTGTCCTAAAAAAAGATGAGGGAAGACTTTAAAATCCATTAAATTGGAAAGTCGATCCCTCGGCTATAATGGGGACCAGTGGAGGGGACGACCCCACCACTGTCCTAAAAAAAGACGAGGGAAGACATTAAAATCCATTAATTTGGAAAGTTGATCCCTCGGCTATAATGGGGACCAGTGGAGGGGACGACCCCACCACTGTCCTCAAAAAAGACGAGGGAAGACTTTAAAATCCATTAAATTGGAAAGTCGATCCCTCGCCTATAATGGGGACCAGTGGAGGGGATGACCCCACCACTGTCCTCAAAAAAGACGAGGGAAGACCTTAAAATCCATTAAATTGGAAAGTTGATCCCTCGGCTATAATGGGGACCAGCGGGGGGGACGACCCCACCACTGTCCTCAAAAAAGACGAGGGAAGACTTTAAAATCCATTAAATTGGAAAGTTGATCCCTCGGCTATAATGGGGACCAGTGGAGGGGACGACCCCACCACTGTCCTAAAAAAAGACGAGGGAAGACATTAAAATCCATTAATTTGGAAAGTTGATCCCTCGGCTATAATGGGGACCAGGGGAGGGGACGACCCCACCACTGTCCTCAAAAAAGACGAGGGAAGACTTTAAAATCCATTAAATTGGAAAGTCGATCCCTCGCCTATAATGGGGACCAGTGGAGGGGATGACCCCACCACTGTCCTCAAAAAAGACGAGGGTAGACTTTATTTAAAAACCATTAATTTGGTTACTTGAACCCTCGGCTATAATGAGGCCACATGAGGAGATGACCCCACAGTGGTCCTCAAAAAAGACGAGGGAGGGGTTAGTAGCATCAACAATGAGCAAGCCATAATAGAATTAAATATGGAAGACAACAATTATGGAAGGGAAGAGACAATGGTATTAATAAAACATAAAATATCAAGTGTTTTACAAGGCCATTAAACAAAAATACAAAAATGAGGGTATGGGCCACGGACGGCCACCCTAAGGGGCGATATCAGAAGGCAGAGCCTCAACATCAACCAATGGGGTCTCTTCAGTAATCGTGACTGGCCGATCCTCAGACGTGCCGACCCCCTCAACATGAACTTGGGACTCCACTTGCGACAGGGCTTCAGCAATCAAGGGATCATCCAGCTGAACCACCTCAAGAGAAGGGCGGATGGATGATACTGTGTCGGCAAACTTTAGGACGACCCACCGACAGGCCGTCCTAATTCCCCTCTCAAGATATTCAAGGCCGAAGCCTTGGAATTCGTTAAAGACCTTGTAAGCCTCAACAGCATCAGCCTCGGCTTTCTGGACAGCTGCTTCAAGGTCAGTCTTGTGCTTGGCCTCCATATTGGTTAAAGCCTCGTCCTTGTCCTTGATCAACAAGTCCTTGTCCTTGATCAACAAGTCCTTAGCCTGCAGATCGGCATCATGCTGCCTCGTCAGCTCATCAAGGACTCTAGCGTGCTCAGTCCTTGTACTCTCCAGCTCGGCCCTCGCAGTGTCCAGCTCTGTCCGTAGGTCGGCCTCTTGTTGAATGGCCCTCTCAGCTTCGTGAAACTTTTGTTGATTCTCGGCCATCCACTTGGTGGCTGAGGTAAAGGCACAAACAGACTGCAAGAAAAAAATGAACAAACATCAAGATGGGCCGAGATAACAGTTAGTAAGAATAAAATTAAAAGGTCAAGACCAATACCTGAGCAAGGGAGTGTAGACCATAGTCGTACACTTTGGCAGGGGGCATCTTCGCCAAGAACTCGAAGTCAGAGGCCGACGGTGCAGAGAACATCGAGGCCTTGGCTGCCCTCAAGTTTGTGATCAGCGACAAAGGGTCAGCCCTCAGATGGGCCAGATTTTGAGACCAGAAGGCCCCCATGCTCGACGAAGAGGTTGCCCCCTCAGATGCCTCGACCCTGGCCCTTGTCTTAGGGTCAGGCCGATGCTCGACTGGAGCCTCAGGCTCCTTCCTTTTGTGGCTGTCGGCTCAACAACCGTCGGCCCTGAGGCCCTTGTCTTCTTTGGAGCTTGCTGAGGCTCCTTCCCCTTCTTCTTTGACAAACCAGCGAGTAGGCTTGGACCAGTCATTTCCCAGAGGTAATCTGACACACCTGCAGGACGACCTGAAAAGGATACGATGCATCAGAAAAATACAGAGATAAACGGGAAACACTTCAAAAAAGTAAAGAATGGAAAACGTGCTGTATAACTCACATAGTTCCGTCAGAGGGCCGACCGTCAGACCAGCTTCTTTGAGGTACCTGGGGGTCATCAAATCTTCGAACTTTGGAATCTCACCCCCTCTCCCTCGTCCCCTCAGATACTCAACAATATCCCTTTCCTCCAGGCTAAGTCCGGGGTCTGACCTAGCTTTCATTGAGGGATTAGACCATTTGTTAGGGACCCTCGGACCATCGACAGAAGGGGACGCCTCGGCAGAGCTCTCCCACGCCCCAGATATGAAGAAGAATCTCTTTTTCCAATCATGATTGGAAGTTTGAGCCACGTGGAGAAGTTTCTTCTCAGACCTTCTCGCCCCTAGATGATAGTATCCGGGCTGTTTAGATGAAGAGGTGATATTGTAGCAAGCCAAGAATACGTCGGACGAGGGCTCATCAGTGAAAGCGTTTTTCCACAAGGAAATGTAACCCAGAATCGTCCTCCAAGAGTTGGGTGGAAGTTGCGAGGGGGAGACGCCCAGAGCCGACAGAATATCTACAATGGCAGGATGGAAGGGAAGTCTGACACCTACCTTGAACATTTGCTCGTAGACTGCAACCTCTCCCTCTTCACCCTCAAAAACCCTCTCGGTATCAGAGGGAGCCCTCATAGTTACCCCAGAGGACACTCCGTAAGTATGCCTCCATATCAGAAGGTCCCTATCCCTAACGGAGGAGATAAAAGACGAGGCGTGGGAGGCGTCAACCTCGTCATCTATATCATCGTCCTCGTCCTCATCCCCCTCCCTCTCATCACCTGCAGGAGGACCCTGAGGGAAAGCCACTTGGAAGGCATTAGGGGATTGGGTTGTCACAGGGACAGCCTCAGAGGGGATCGTACCCTCGGCCTCTCGGGGAGGGCTAAAGTCAGACGTGTCCCTTCTACCCGACGTTCCAGCACCAATTGGCGAGGAGGCTCTCTTGTCCATTTCACTTGGTTTGGGAGTATCGACCGGACGAGGCGACGACCCACAAGACTCAGAGGGTGCAGATGGTCTTATGGTGGAAAGAGGAATGGGAAAGATGGGTCGTACCCAATTAGGGTCGTCCCCTCGTCTCCTCTCTTCCTCTTCCTCTATTCGTCTGATCTCGGTAAATAGTTTCTCTCTCAAAGATGGGAATTCAGACACTAAGTTGTAAAGCCTCCTAAGCATTAAGGGGAAGACCCTACACTTGGAGAAATTACACTAGACTTGGCTAATTCAACTACAAACACTTGGGGGATTGACCAGGTTTGACTTTTGGATCAAACCAAGGAACTAAAACGTTTTTCATCAAGAATGTTCAAGAACTAACAACCGGAGAAGACGCCATAAAGGGCTATGGGGGAACTCTAAGAAAGTGCCGACCTACGACCCTAAAAAATACACAGAAATGAAGACAAAAGAAGGCACGGGGAGAAAAAGGTTACCTGATGAGGAGAGAACAAGAGCGCTGCGAGGCCTGAAGGATTGAAGGCTGCAAATGGCGACTGGTTCTAGAGAGAGAGTAAACTTAGGCGCGAAGAAGAAGAAGCTGTGGAGAGAGAGTGTTTAAAAACTCTTAAATACCTTGGTAATAAATGGGCACATTTGCCAAGAAGGGTGTAATTAGGGCACAAAGCCCCATGCAAGTGTGCAGCCGCCCTGCCTTGGGAACTTGAATAGCGATGAGTACCTGCCCATGTGTCACTCGACTGGTCATACACGCATCTCAATTTCAGCATTATCCCTCAGCCATCTCAATGATACCTATGGCTAAGGGCTGGGGGGGTGATTGATATACCCGTTTATGTCCTTGGCCTGGCTGAAGATTATCCCCAAAACGGACGACCCTACGAGGGGCCGACCCTTCCCCAGGCTCCAGACGAACCTACGAGGGGCCGACCCTTCCCCAGGCTCCAGACGACCCTACGAGGGGCCGACCCTTCCCTAGGCTCCGGACGACCCTACGAGGGTACGACAGTACGAGGCCAGAATTAAGCCAGACTCACTACCGGAAGGAACTTTGCCCTCGGCCTCGTCTCATAGGCCGAGGGTGACATCATCACAGCGCGTGGTTCGGGAGACGCGTGGAACAGTGCGCGTGAGGCTCCCCTGGCACGTGGCAGACCGTTATAACAAAATCACACCCTCACGTGAGGGAATATTATGTCATCATTGGGCATCTACAGGTGTCAACAGGGGGTTGGCTAGATCATCATTCACATGCACCATGCATACTTGGGGGGTACACTACACCCCCCAAGACCTATATATACTTGTCACCTACAACCCTACAGGGGATCAGATGATTGCAACCCTAGCTAAAACTCTTCTTGTACACACAGTAGAGAGAGAGAGAGAGTGAGCTTATGTGCATTGTATCCAAGGCCATTAGTGCCCATACTTAGTGGATCACACACTCACAGTGGATGTAGGCCAAAGTGGCTGAACCACTATACATCATTGTCTTTTTTCTTCTTATACTCATCCCCTTCTACATACTTATATACTTGCATCTCTATGGCTGCCATAGCTACTACTATTTGAGCTCATTACCACTTATCCGGTGGTGCTAAATCTTAGCATCATCACTGGGTGTCCCTGTGGCTGGGCACCTAAAAGGTTTTTAAAAATTTTACATAGCAAGAGTTAGTACTCAAAACATTTGAAAATATTTTGCAAGCAGTTATTGCAATTAAGTTATTGATTACACATGTTAATGTTTCGCACACTCCCTTGAACTTCCTCACCTCTCTTCTATAGTGCATGACTATCGAGGATACTTAGTTCACCTAGTTATACTACCCATAAGCGTAGGTAACTTATTTACTGTTCGTTTTCCTTATTCTTGTAATAATTACATCACGCTATAAATTATTACTAAGGTATTTACAATTCATTTCATTATCTACTATTCTAAATCTGTAGACTATACACATAGAATACATTTTATCACACAATAATGTATTTAATATCAGTTATCACTAACATATCCTTTTACTACACATAAAGGACTCTTGGTTCGGAATGATTCATCGACCCCAAGTAAGAGTTGGTTCGGAATGATCCATCGACCCCAACTATTTGAATATATAAATATATACACATATTCTTGTTCGGGACTCTTTCATCGCGACACCAGTTTAATGTTTGGTTCAGCATTTTTCATCGACCCCAAACATATAATAACTTTATGTTAGTTCAGAATGTCACATCGACCCACATAATTAAATTTAGGTAAAATTCTCTTAACCCAAACTTTTATATAATTTAGTAGGTACACACCCGACCTGTCAAATCATGCCCGTACTTAATTTATTTTACTTATATTCACCGTACTCATTAATTTATAATTTATTTCACTATTGTAATTATTCGAGTATTCACGTAACTCTAAGGGTCCTAGTTACCCCTCCCTTAATTCAGTAGTTAAGTTAACTTTAACCTACTGGTATTATTCGGAAAATTTACTGTCACTCTTTCGTAGCTAAATTCTCACAATCCCAACATACGGCTATCGACCATTTTCCCGTCGGTCCATTTCTCCAAAATTCCAACTTAAACATTTATGAAGAAATCTAATGGTACACCTACTGGTATTTATGAAGTCTCCTCATAGGTAAAATATCATCACTAAGGTTCCCATCGAGCGACGGTAATTAAAAGGAAATTTATTCACAAAATTTTCTAAAGTCCAGCCAGGGTTGATCGATCGACATTCAAGGGTCGATCGATCGATCAAGCAGTGACAGACCCAGTTCATCTTCTTCGTACGGGTTTCACCATTTTTATCTATCTATCTTTCATGATAATCCACCATATTTGCAACCAGCAATTTCTAATCATTCCTACATGTTCTGGGATGATTACTAACGATTTAAAACAACAAAATCATTATAAATCTTGGCAAAATTAACTAAAAATCTCTCTAATATTCAAGAACCCTAAAAATACATTCTTTATAACTTTCATCCTAATTCCAGATTTTTTGTTCGAATTAATCATCTAGTTTTCTATGATATCAAAATAATTGGAAATCCAAAAACTTCCTACATGCAATCCTTATCAATCATGGATCATAATCAATTGTTTTACTCCCAAGAATATCATAAAAACCATGTTCTTCCTAAAGCTTAATAATGGGTATTATAACTTAATTTATTTTGCAAATAACCACTTGCCTTATGATTTGTAGGGTCTGATTTCGTGGATGTTGATGATGGTTGATGATTTTGCTCCTTCAATCCTCCTTCCTAACGGATTTGTGGTGAAATCTCCTTAGAATTTCCCCTCCTTCCTTCTTTTGCCTTAGGAAATTGCCTCTCTCTCTTCTCTAATGGCTATGGTATATTTTATTTCTTTATAACCCTAGACTCAACTCATATAATATGATTTAGGGTTTCAAAATTCGTAGGTCTACTTACCCATAAATGTAAAGAGACCAAAATGCCCTCGAATGGTCCCGATTTAGCCCGAAAATGACCCGACACTCAACTAGTACCCCCGGGTACACTATTTTGACTAATTTGACCCTTTTGGAATCATATGTGGACTCTAAATTATCGTTTGAGTCTCCTAAAATATTTTTCTAATCTCATCTTCAATTTTTGTCTACGCGTGACACTCAGTTGAAATAACTCTGGTACGTCCATATAATCACTAGACCGTACTTAACAACACTCAAAATTTACTACTCACATTTAGTAAAATTTTATATCATCATATTAATCTTTATTAATCATTATATCACATTAAATTATGCTTCTCACGAAATTTAAATAAAACGTCTTTTATCGCATTAAATTACTCTACTCACGTAATTTAAATAAAACATATCACATTAAATTACTCTACTCGCGTAATTTAAATAAAATGTATTTTTCCTAATTAAGCAGAATTTCGGGGTATTACATACTTCCCCTCTTACAAAAGGAATTTCGTCCTCGAAATTAGAAAATACCTGTTATGAATAATTCTGGATATTGTTCTCGCATATCCTCCTCCCGTTCCTAAGTAGACTCATCCATATTGTGATGTCCCCACTGTACTCATACTAAGGGTACCACCTTTGATCGTAGTTTGCGCTCACTATAATCCAGGATATCCACGGGTTTTTCTTCATACTAGACATCTGGCTGCGAATCGATCTCCTCTAGTGGAATGTGCCAGAAGGCTCTCTCGCTCCTCCTATATTTCTTCAGCGATGCCACATGGAATACATCGTTTATTCCCTGAAGATTCTCAGGGAGTCCTAATCTGTAAGCTACCGGTACCACCCTCTCAATAATGGGAAACGGCCCCACATATCTCGGTGCTAATTTCCCCGTTTTACCGAACCTCATTATCCCTTTCATAGGAGATACCCGAATTAACACCTGGTTGCCCACATCTAGTTCTACGTGTCTCCTACCGGCGTCAGCATAACTCTTCTGCCTATCCTGAGCTATTCGAATACGTCCTCGAATCAACTCTATTTTGGAGGAAGTCTCCTGTATCATCTCTGTCCCCAATAGCTTGTTATCCCCCACCTCTAACCAACAGGAGGGCGAACGACAAGGCCTCCCTTAAAGTGCCTCGAATGGAGCCATGCCGATAGTGAATTGGTAAGAGTTATTATATGCAAACTCCACCAAAGGAAGGTATGGCTCCCAAATTCCCCCAAAATATAGAACACACATCCTTAGCATATCCTCTAACATCTGGTTTACCCTTTCAGTCTGACCGTCCGTCTGTGGGTGATAGGTTGTACTCAACCGTAAGTCGGTGTCCATGGCCTCCTGGAAGCTCTGCCAGAAACGTGACACATATATTTTGTCTCGGTCTGACACAATATTAATAGGAACTCCGTGTATCTTAACAATCTCTGAAATGAATAGTTGTGCGTACATCATCGTATCATAATTCGTACAAACCGGTAAGAAATGAGCTACCTTAGTCAACCGATCCAGTATCACCCATATAGAATCTTGACCCTTCTGTGATGTTGGTAACCCAGTAATAAAATCCATCGAGATACTCTCCCACTTCCACATGGGAATCTCCAGTGGTTGTAGAATCCCTGAAGGCCTCTGATGGTCAACTTTTACGAGCTGACATGTAACACACTTTGAGATAAATTCGGCAATATCTCGTTTCATACCTGACCACCAATATAATCGTCGCATATCCTGGTAAATTTTATCCCCACCTGGATGTACCGAGAATTTTGACCCGTGTGACTCCGTCATAACGGCATGCCTCAAATCATCATCTTCGGGTACTATCAGCCTACCATTGAACCGTAGTCCGCCCTCTGAGCTGATGGAGTAGGACTCTACCCCCTCGGCCAGTAACTGTCATACTTTGCCCTGACAAAATGGGTCTTCGGCCTGTGCCCTCACTACCTGCATAACACTCTCGGGAGTGATAGCTAAATCTGCCATGCATGCTCTCTCCATCTCATCCTCGTGTCGAAGTTCACTCCACTTCGCCTTCCAAATTTCTGCCAATTTCCCGGTAGGTCTTCTGCTTAACGCATCTGCCACCACGTTAGCCTTACCAGGATGATATTGTATATCAAATTGGTAGTCCTTCACGAATTCAAGCCACCTTCTTTGCCTCATATTCAGGTCCTTCTGAGTGAACAGATACTTCAATGACTTATGATCCGTGAATAGAGTGAACTGCTTGCCCAGAAGATAGTGCCTCCATATCCTCAATGCGAAAACGATCGCTGCCAACTCGAGGTCATGGGTGGGGTAATTCTTCTCATGTGGCTTAAGCTTTCAGGATGCATAAGCTATATCCTTCTCCTCCTGCTGTAACACACCCCCGTGCCCTTGTAAGGACGCATCAATATAGACTCGGTACTCCACTCCGCTCCTAGGCAAGGAAAGAACGGGTGCTGATGTCAACTTGTCCTTTAATTCATCAAATGCTAACTGACAACTGTCACTCCATACGAAGGGCACTCCCTTCTGAGTCAAGTTCATCAATGGTCCGATAATTTTTGAGAATCCCTTGATGAAGCGACGATAATAACCAGCCAACCCTAAAAAACTATGAATTTTGGTCGGTGTCATGGGTTGTCCCCACTCCCTCACCGTCGATACCTTACTCGGGTCAACAGTAATGCCTCTACTGATACAACATGGCCTAGGAACTGAACCTCCCGAAGTTAAAATCCACACTTCTCAAATTTGGCGTACAACTGATAGTCCCACAATGTCTGTAGAACCATTCGTAAATGTTTAGCATTTTCCTCCTCCGTGCGAGAGTAAATTAGAATGTCGTCTATGAATAAAATCACAAACTGATCCAAAAACTCCCTGAATACCCTGTTCATGAGATCCATGAATACTGCCGGCGCATTTGTTAGCCCAAAAGGCATCACTATGAACTCGTATGACCCGTACAGCGACAGAAAAGCGGTCTTAGGTACATCCTCTTCACGAATGCGCAATTAGTGGTAACCCGACCTCAAATCGACCTTTGAGAAGTATGCAGCCCCTCTCAACTGATCAAACAAGTCGTCAATCCTCGGCAACGGATACTTATTATGTATCGTCACTTTGTTCAGCTCTCTGTAATCTACACACATGCAAAGTGAACCATCCCTTTTCTTTACAAACAACATCGGCGCACCCCATGGCGATGTACTCCGTCGAATGAAACCCTGTCCTAATAGCTGCTGAATCTGTTATCTCAGTTCTCGCATCGCTGAAGGAGATATACGATACGGTGCTCTGGCAATCGATCACATCCCCGGTGCTAGGTCAATAACGAACTCTATCTCCCTGCTGGGTGGTAACCCTGGTATCTCCTGAAAGACATCCTCAAAATCCCTCACAACTGGGATTGAGTCCAGAGAAACGACAACCCCATGTGAGGTCTCCTCCTCAATATAATATAAATGGGTTCGCGATCCTACCTCGGGGAGTGGCATTGCCACAAGGAACATATCTTGTCCCGGGATGGAGAACATGATATTCCTCTCATAACAATCAACCATTGCCCTATAACATGCCAACCAATCCATGCCTAGGATGATGTAATATCCCTCCATATCCAGCACTAGGATGTCTGTCGCTAGACTCAATCTCCCGACCATAACATCCACACCCTTACAAATCGAGTGTATAAGGGACCCACTATCCATCGGTGACTCTACGCGCATAAGATGAGTGTCAACTGTCGCTAATAGGCCGGCTGCCCGTGCAAATGTAGTGGTAATAAATGAGTGCGTTGCCCCCATGTCAAACAAAATACTACCCTCAAGTCCATGAATAGGATACATACCCGCGACTGTCGGCGGTGCAGGAGGTGCTGGCTGAAAAGGAATATCACGGACGTTGAACACACGTCCGTACTGCATCTGTCCTAGCTGTGGGGCCTGTGCTACTACTGGGGCTAACGGAGCCTGGTGCCCCTGTTGGGCACCCTGTTATTGTGCCCTATTTGGTTTTGGACAATTCCTGCTCTTGTGACCCTGTTGGCCCCAAGTGAAACACTGACCCAGAAACTGTCTCTGCCCTTGGCCTTGTTGGCCCTAACGTTGGCCTTGTCGACCTTGGCCTTGCTGTCCCCCATTTTGGTTACCTTGGCCCTGTTGGCCCTAAGGGACTAGTTGCTGGGGACCCTGCTGGCCCTGTCGGTCAAAGCGATGTCTCCCGTTCTTAAACTTCTTGGTAGAGTTCCCTTGTCGGAAATCCTGCCCTAACTGGCCCACTGTTTGCTGTTATGAGGCGCTGATGCCATTACCTCCATCCACCTTGCCCGGTTGGCTAGGCTCACCTATCTTGTTTCCCTTCGCATGAAAATGGTGATCCTGATAGTGTAGTAGAGCGGCATTGATGACATCTGTGTAGGTTACCAACACCGGATTACCGATCAAATGCTGTTTAATTCTCCAGGTTAAGCCCTCTATAAATTTTGGCTTCTTCCTCTCCTCATTGCTCACCGCGTTTGGCATAAAATTGGCCAAGCGGGTAAACTCCTCCTCATAATCAGCAACTGAGCGATCACCCTGAACCACTTCGTTGAATTTCTTCCTCATCTCCGACTCCACTGCTGGAGGGAAATACTTGCGGTCAAACCGCACCCAAAACTCAGAAATTGACAAAGTGTCCCTTTCCTCGGTGGTGTTAACTGACTCCCACCACTGTAAGGCCGCTCCCGACAGGCGTAAAGTGGCTAGCATCTTTTTCTGTACCTCGGTGCACTCTAGCATGTGCAAGTGGCGCTGGATATTTTTCTTACAGTTGTACGCCTCCACTACATCGGTACTGCCTTGAAACTCGGGTGGATGTCCTTTCTGAAATGTCTCCCTGATTCGCTGCCAAGTAGATGGTCCTGCTGGAACCTGAAGTACCGGTGCCACGGGAGGAGGTACTTGGGGCTGAGGAAAGTGGGCTTCCATAGCCCTCATTGCTGTCTCGACTGCCTCAGCCACTATCACTGCAACCTGAGTAGTGGAGATTAACTCGAGTGGAGGTGGTGGTATCGTCACCTGTGGCTCCTGATGAGCCTACCTGACCTCCTCTCTGGCTTCAGCCCTCTCCACTCGCTGTCTCCTTGGTGGCATCTGAAATAAGATTCAAATTGTATAAGTACACAGTTTATACAAAATTTAAGAGCAGATGTACGATAACGCAAAAGCGAATATTGAATCAACAGTCCTAATAGTAGGGCTCTAATATAACCAAACGTTACACTGAAACACAGTAAGCCGTATAGATCCTATGGACACTAGAACCTGATGCTCTGATACCATCTGTGACACCCCGCCTAATTAAACCTTGGGTGATCAAGCCTTTATTTAATTTAAACAGGTTTCTTAAATGGTTCATTCTTAGCATCACTGCCAAACGCTTTTTAATTTACTAACCACCTAAGTGAAATTTAATGAGTTCCAAATTTTATCTTCCTTAAGCATAATAATTAAACCATACAAACACATCACAAAATCTAGTAATAATAAAACAGTTTGCATAAATAATCTGAAAGCAGGTAAAGTCTTTCCGAAAACCACGTCCAATAAAAGACAACTAAAAATCCATAATTAGAATAAAATGTAACAGTAAAGATAGATCAACATGTCCCAACTAAGAATACTAAAACTGAGATCCTTCACTAGAACTGAAAAAGAGGAAGCGCCTAAACAATCCCTGCAACATCCATACTTGCTGCAGCTTCCAAATCCATGGAATGAAATCATGTTAGGTGTCCCTGTGGCTGGGCACCTAAAAGGTTTTTAAAAATTTTACATAGCAAGAGTTAGTACTCAAAATATTTGAAAATATTTTGCAAGCAGTTATCGCAATTAAGTTATTGATTACACATATTAAGGTTTCGCACAGTCCCTTTAACTTCCTCACCTCTCTTCTATAGTGCATGACTATTCGAGGATACTTAGTTCACCTAGTTATACTACCCATAAGCGTAGGTAACTTATTTACTGTTCGTTGTCCTTATTCTTGTAATAATTACATCAGGCTATAAATTATTACTAAGGTATTTACAATTCATTTCATTATCTACTATTCTAAATCTGTAGATTATACACATAGAATACATTTTATCACACAATAATGTATTTAATATCAGTTATCACTAACATATCCTTTTACTACACATAAAGGACTCTTGGTTCGGAATGATTCATCGACCCTAAGTAAGAGTTGGTTCGGAATGATCCATCGACCCCAACTATTTAAAAATATAAATATATACACATATTCTGGTTCGGGACTCTTTCATCGTGACACCAGTTTAAAGTTTGGTTCACCATTTTTCATCGACCCCAAACATATAATAACTTTATGTTAGTTCGGAATGTCACATCGACCCTAACATAATTAAATTTAGGTAAAATTCTCTTAACCCAAACTTTTATATAATTTAGTAGGTACACACCCGACCTATCAAATCATGCCCGTATGTAATATATTTTACTTATATTCACCGTACTCGTTAATTTACAATTTATTTCACTATTGTAATTATTCGAGTATTCACGCAACTCTAAGGGTCCTAGTTATCCATCCCTTAATACAGTAGTTAAGTTAACTTTAACCTACTGGTATTATTCTGGAAATTTACTCTCACTCTTTCCGTAGGTAAATTCTCGCAATCCCAACATACGGCTATCGACCGTTTTCCCGCCGGTCCATTTCTCCAAAATTCCCACTTAAGCATTTATGAAGAAATCTAATGGTACACCTACTGGTATTTATGAAGTCTCCTCATAGGTAAAATATCATCACTAAAGTTCCCATCGAGAGACGGTAATTAAAAGGAAATTTATTCACAAATTTTTCTAAAGTCCAGCCAAGGTTGATCGATCGATGGGATATGGTCGATCGATCGACTGCTCGATCGATCGACATTCAAGGTTCGATCGATGGATCAAGAAGTGACAGACCCAATTCATCTTCTTCATACGGGTTTCACCATTTTTATCTATCTATCTTTCATGATAATCCACCATATTTGCAACCAACAATTTCTAATCATTCCTACATGTTCTGGGATGATTACTAATGATTTAAAACAACAAAATCATTATAAATCTTGGCCAAATTAACTAAAAATCTCTCTAATAGTCAAGAACCCTAAAAATACATTCTTTATAACTTTCATCCTAATTCCAGATTTTTAGTTCGAATTAATCATCTAGTTTTCTATGATATCAAAATACTTGGAAATCCAAAAACTTTCTACATGCAATCCCTATCAATCATGGATCATAATCAATTGTTTTACTCCTAAGAATATCATAAAAACCATGTTCTTCCTAAAGCTTAATTATGGGTATTATAACTCAATTTATTTTGCAAATAACCACTTGCCTTATGATTTGTAGGGTCTGATTTCGTGGTTGTTGATGATGGTTGATGATTTTATTCCTTCAATCCTCCTTCCCAACGGATTTGTGGTGAAATCCCCTTAGAATTTCCCCTCCTTCCTTCTTTTGCCTTAGGAAATTGCCTCTCTCTCTTCTCTAATGGCTATGGTATATTTTCTTTCTTTCTAACCCTAGCCTCAACTCATATAATCTGATTTAGGGTTTCAAAATTCGTAGGTCTACTTACCCATAAATGTAAAGAGACCAAAATGCCCTCGAATGGTCCCGGTTTAGCCCGAAAATGACCCGACACTCAACTAGTACCCCCGGGTACACTATTTTAACTAATTTGACCGTTTTGGAATCATCTGTGGACTCTAAATTATTGTTTGAGTGTCCTAAAATATTTTTTGTAATCTCATCTTCAATTTTTGTCTACGCGTGACACTCGGTTGAAATAACTCAGGTACGTCCATATAATCACTAGACCGTACTTAACAACTTTCAAAATTTACTACTCACATTTAATAAATTTATATATTATCATATTAATCTTTATTAATCATTATATCACATTAAATTACTCTTCTCACGTAATTTAAATAAAACGTATTTGATCGCATTAAATTACTCTGCTCACGTAATTTAAATAAAACATATCACATTAAATTACTCTACTCGCGTAATTTAAATAAAATGTATTTTTCCTAATTCAGCAGAATTTCGGGGTATTGCAATAACTTTCGTAAGCTTATAAATTTCTCTAAAGGTGAATACACAATCAAGTGTTAGAGTTGTCTGTCACACTAAAATCTTTTCACGCTCAATGTCCTAGAAAGCAATGTCTAACTAGGAACATCCCCATGCTTGTCAGAACAATCAAATATAATTACTAACTTATATGCTTCCAATAGTTATATCAAGACACGTGTTCACAATTAAGTCATCTTATTATCACCAATTCTAAGGCATTTCCTTCACGTCATTATGATTGAGTCACTAATGACTTATTATTATTTTATGAAATCCTCAATGTCCCCAAAACACTCTACTCAACTCAATCCAATTGTTTATCATAACGATTTGATTAAGGTCGCTAATCTTCAATATGTTTATGTCGTAATCATTAATTTGATTCCTCTAACGTCACACTAATTATCTCCGATCATATACTAGGGAATCACTGAGGAACACTAATCAACCTTAGTTTTATCTATGATATACAACCCCAAAGGTATCGCCTCGAAATTCTAGTTACTTGCATTACTACTTTTCTCAAATAACCTTAGCACTTACTCCTAAGAGCAATTATCATGGAATTACAAACTTATCAAATTACTAACCCGTAGTAAAAATCACTAGGCTATGTCATATAAACCGCAATTTGTGTTTAATAGATGTAGTTTGTCTCCAATATGTTATCATCACGCCACACGATAAATCATTCGTTGTTATTGACTAAAGACTAGGGTAGGATACGGGACGATGGGCATTGCTTATAAACATCCAAGACCATACCGCAAGCGTCTCAAGAGATCCTATTCCTCAATACCAAATTATTATAAACTCCTAAAATTATCAAATTGATACCATCATCAACATTGTGCCATAAGGACAATTTTATTTAACTCCGAGGTTACCTTAAGTCATCATGATTATCTAAGTCTACATTATAACCAAAATATATACATCACAGTATAATAAACCCCAGTCCTTCACCAAGGGACCTACTAATTTCTCATCGCAAGATCAATACTCATAAATATACTACCCAAGATATACACCCAAATATATTAATCCGAGTCTTCAATTTAATACACTCTCACTACGAAGTCAACACTTATAATATATACTCAAGTCACCTAATCTCCAAAGTTAAACTCAACTAATCTTTCTAGCGACAATTTAGCTCACACTATTTGGTGCATTAACTTCTCATATTCTTTGTTACCATTAAAATCAACACACATTATATCTCTTATACAATGGAATTACGATGTTGGCGACATTAGCTTATGCTGACGCCCGTAATTACTAACATATCTATATCAAAAATGCGGAATTGATTTATAACTATCAACCTGATCGTGTGCCACTTGGAACCAACTTACTTGTCATGCTAACCTCTTTGACATTGTTGACGAGGATAAAACTGTCACCAAACTAGCCTGACCGACCCAAACCAACATCGACGTTGAAAGATCCACTATCGACCTCACCCCGTCACACCTGAAAGAAACATTGAACCTAAAGCTCTGATACCAAGTTGTAACGCCCCGACCCAAATTTAATGGTTAATTAAGGATTATTCCGATCCGAATCATACGTTAATAGTGAAGTGCAATGAAACATCCTAAATAATGTTTCTAATCCATTCTTATTAGTATTTAACGTCACACTTATTAGCATGCTAGTCCAAATTACAATCATTACGTGATATGACCCAAGGGAAGTGCCCCAAAGGCTAAGTAAACAGAGCTACTAATTGTAAATGCAGATAGTTACTTACCTGTATAGCGCTCTCAAAGTAAGGAATATAACACAACCTGCCGCAACAAAAGAAGGGATGTGAGCCGAATGCTCAGTGGGATCATATACAAATGCAGTATAGAAATGAGCGGCAGAAAGAAGTACTCACACGCTACACTACATGCATGTTAAAATATGTATATATCTACATATATACCTTTGAAAAATACATATGCCAATGTATTTAACCGTTTATTTTAAAGACATCATTTAATACCATTTAACTTCCCTGACATTACAAAATAGTCATTAACATTACCATGCTTAGGACTTATACGTGTTTTCCATTAACTCACATAGTTTAAACAAATGACATTTGTTTGGAAAACATTCTTCTTACATTCAAGGACATTTACTATCCGATGTTCATTTACTCACGCCAAAGTTACTTAACCATTTCAGGATTTCCATTCAACACACACATATACCGTGTTTAGAAAAATACTCTTTTCCCTTGTAAACCTCATGTAACACACGCTTATGTTTACATTAATTCAATTGTTCTTAGGTAGATTAATTTCATTAAGTCACCTTATTAAACCATCCCATGTTGCCATATGAAATTTAAACATTCAATGCATTATTCTTGCATTAGTAAATCAATGAATTTGTGCCATTCATTTATGACTCTTTCATGAATATTCGATTCATTACTTAGCATTATTTTTCTTTGGCATTTTCCAACACAGTCACGGACTTCGTGGCTTCACACCACCGGTCTCCGCCGCCATATACTACTGCAGTTGGTTTGGGATCTTTCACCACTAGGGTCGTCATGCCCTCCTTAATTATTTTCTCTCGGCGTCATCCGACTATCATTATCTTGCCAATGTTTTTCAACATTTTCATAGTTTGTACTTTAATTTACATTCCTTTGGGCCGGAGCCAAAGACTTAGACTTAGTCGTCCATTTTCCCATTATACTTGGAAAATCACTACTTCTCTTTAAGTCCTTTGTTTACACACGCGTTAATATTACACCAAAACGATTCACATTTTAGGACTTAATTCAATTTCATCGTACTTGGATGAAAACATTCACTTACATTTTTTATTTCATAAAAATGTTCTGCTTTAGGTAAATTGTCGATTTACCCTTTTTTCATCAAAACTTGCAACCTTATTCTTTTTCAAGTGCTATTCACAAAAACACCTTCTTTGAGTCGCGTTCTCGACACGTAGGCATTTTCATCATTAAAACAGTTATTCAACTTCTCACTTTGTCAAAATTACACATTTTTAATTTTAGCCTCTTTAATATATAAAATCATGCCTTTCACATATTAAAGTTCCCGCACTTGATTTTGTGAGTTTAACATTAAAACTCCATTTTAACCAACATTTACACGTTTGACACTTTATAATTTCAAACTTCGTTATGACAAGTTGCATAAAAACCCATACTTGGTCTTTTATTTCGAACTTAGTCCCTTATATTCTCATTATTTAAATTTTTACCTAAAATTCTCAAGAAGACTACACTTTCACGTATTTACGCTTTTGACCACAAAACTTATTTTAAACAAATTAAATAGTACAATTTATAAATGAAAGTTTATTTGTGCTCTTTATAATAATTTATCAACATAAAATCACTATATCAATCTAACAAAAAGGGTACACATGCGTCAAATGCTCGTTTACCGAGGAAATCATTTATTCACCTTAAAACTTGAAATTTAAACATTTTACTCCATAAAATGTTTGTGATTTGGGGCAGAAATTTATCTATTTTAAAAACCCATTAAACCTCTTGTTGTAAGTACCTATTTCGTAGAAAATAGTAAGCATGATACTAATAAGTCTATTAGTACATTTAATCCTCATTATTGTTTCATAAAAATATACCCATCTTTACACAAAATACCAATAGTGTAACAAATAAACCCATGAATTGGTTTTAACCATTTTCTTAAACGATTTACACCCATATGGTGGAAAATACTATTATGAAATTTTGTCAAATTCAAAACCCATTTAAATCACTTCTTTGAAAACCCACTTGTTCAAGAAATCATAGAAACCCACCCAATGAAGTCCATTGATGCAAATCAACACAAATCCTTCATATATTAAAACTAATATATGTAAATAGCAATATGATATTATGCTAAATAGTAAACATATACCAAGGTTAAAGAATCCCACCTCAAAATGTCCTTAAATAATGATAGAGAAGGTGGGTGACTCCCCCACCTCCAGAGGTGGCCCTAAAGGGAGTCACAATAGTCCCCTCTTCAAGATCCCAATTAATCTTCAAGCTCTATGAACCACTCTTTCTTATACTATGATAAACTCCTTTTAAAATCACCCAAAAAGACTTCCTTTGAGCTCCAAAAACTTATCTCAAAATCTCCTATGAGATGTCCCAACTTTGAGAGGTGTTTTAATGGAGTTTGGACCTCCAATGTGGTGTTTTGATGGTGGAAAAGTGGTGGCAAAGGAGGACCACAAATTTGGAACTTACTGATAGTTTGTGAGAGCTTAAGGGAGTGGGAGAGATGGCAAAGATCTGATGGTTTTATGTTCTCTCAAACTCCAAAGGTTAATAGAATTTATAACCCCAACACACACTAATTAATTCATTTATTTAACCCAAAATTCTCTCATTCAATGAGTGTTCAAGAACACAATTATTTTGGTCAGATGTTAGGCTAGACTAGGTGGTTGCACAATGAATGGTTGAGAATTAAACATGATTTAACTCACCTACCTCAATACCCCTCAAAAAGGAGGTCTGACTGAATAGAAAAATGGCCTAAATTGGGTTTAAATAATTTTTTTCGGGCTTGTTAAAGAATATAAAGTTTCTCAAAATTAAATTTCAAGTCAATATGGAATTTTCAGATTTTTCTGAGCACTTTTATTTTTTTGACGAAAAATAATTTTTAATAATTATTTATTTATTTATTGACTTTTGACCTCATGGTATTTTTATATGTATTTTTAGGGTCCCAAATATGTAGTCATACTATTTTTATCATTCTCCAATTGTCCTACAAAAATCACGCAAGTCCGCGTCCTGCGCGACACGTGCTGACAAAAATCGCTTTATATTAACCATGATCGTGTCACAATCATTCATTGGAATTTTTGCATAAAACTTAACCAACATACTTAGTAGGACTATTAGGACTTAAATGCGCATCCATGCGAACCATGCAAAGTGGAGATTCTTTTTCTCCTTAATTAACTTTCGTACCATTTTGGCGTAATTCCCTTATATATTTATTCCTAAAAATTTTCCTTCGAATAAAACCATCAATTTATTATTCAATATTTCTTTTCTAGGGAGGGGTATCACAAGACCTACCCACATTTTGATTTAAATTCTTCCAATCCATTCAATTTTCATTATTTAAGGTTAATCTTCAATTCTAACCTAACATGAATGATATATGCGCTAAATTACTGCAAGTTAAATCACTTGCCTGGTAATGAAGAATCTTATCCGATGAAATAGACGGTATGGGAATGATCCTCGCTTTTTCGATCTATCCGGTGGTGGTAACGTTGGTGCAAAAAGTCCAAAGATGGTGGTTCTCCCTTGGTATCTTCCTCCACTTCATCTCTAATGGCTGTCTGTGAATTTTGGTGATGGAAACCCTAAGGCTCTAACCTATTGGCTGATAAAGCTTCCTAAAATCCGTGCATCACTATTCACCCAAATATAGGAATGACTAAAATACCCTTCCGGGTTGCCGGTTATGCTTAAAGATGCCCCGGGACCCAAACAATACCCCCGTCTAGTGTTTTCTAACTATCTAGAACCTTCTAGACACGTTGGCGTACTCAAAAAGCTCATACGGATGACATAAAAATAAAATACTTTTAAATCCATTAAATTGGGTCCTGACACGGCTGACACGCGCGTCCCAGCTAAAATACCGAAACTGCCATATTTTCAACTCACGACAATTTTTAATAAATTCAATGATCACATATTACCATAATCACTCAGTAATATTCAACAACATATTAATAACCAAATACTAACTCTCGTCTCGCTAGCATTTAAATTCGAATTAATTTTCCAATTAATTATCCCAAATTAATTTAAAAAATCCCATAATTAAAAACAATTCCATTTCATTAACCTCATAATTAAAAGCCATAAAAATACGGGGTATTACATATTTCTCATTTACTTGTAGGAGAAAAATCTTTTTCACATTTATATTTATGTTATTGAAGTAGAGGTATTTCAATTATTTCTTTGTTTAGAGTTAAACTAATTATTCCAAATTAATATTCATTGACGGATATTCTGAAATAAAATTATTTACTAAAATGAAATCACCATGCATTTTAGGAAAGCATAAAAATTTTGGAGTACTAAATTTCTTTTCATTAAACCAAATAGCTATTCTTTTAGCTTTTAGAGTAATAAAGTTTTGTGTCCCATTAATGGTTGTTACAACAATTGAATAATTCATTTTTATCTACTTTTCTAGTGGTAATGCATTTGGTCCGTGAGTACATATTGTTGCCCATGTATCTATAAGAGTGCATAGACTATATTGTTTATAACCAACAAAATTATAGTAACCTAATATGATTTCTTCTCTTCCGACTTGAAAGTGATATATATGACTAGATTTAATATTTTAATCTTTTTTGTAATTTGTTCTAGGTAATATTGGAACTTGGACATTCTTCATAGCAATTGTTTTGCTAGATTCTCCTTTTAATAAATTCATTGGATTTTTCCCTTTGAATTTTTCTCAATCACTTTCAGGAAAATGCTTTTGCAGTCTAAGTGTTTATTTTTAAAATAAACATTATTTCCGGAAACTTGAAGTTCAACATTATTTTATTATTTTTTAGGTTCTTCTGTAATTTGTGGTAGTATCCATTATTTTGGTACTTCTAAATCTATCCAATTCATCAATCATGGTTAGATTGCTGAACCAATTGGTCTGGGTTCACATATTTCTATTATATTTTTATCCACAAATTGTGTGTTAGTTTGTGGTAGTGTAGTCAATTCATGAATTTTTTTCCAATGGATTGACATATTTCTTGAAGTGTCTTTTATTCCTATTCCATTAGTTAGGATTTTTATTTTGATAAAATCCTCAATATTCGGATCTTTAATTGAAATAAAGAAATTCAACTTTATGTTAAACAAAATAACTCCATTAACTATATTGAATTGTAGTCCTCCTATGATTGCATTAAGCGGATTATTGTATCTTTTGTCTAAGACCAAACTCGCTATAGGTGTATCCATACCTTGTCTAAATAAGTCAGTTGCACATATTTGAATTAATCCAATATGAATGTAATTTATTTTTGGATATTTTTTCTTCCAGCGTTTTAATTTATTTTTATCAAATACTGTAATTTCTTCTATTTCTCCATCAGTGGATCCAACTATGGTGTTTCCATTGAATTGCTTAAATATTCTTGTTGAGATTATTTTGAATTTTGATAATTTATAGATATCTTCTTTTTTAGTAAGTTGTCTTTAATTTTCTAATTCTTGTGATTGTTCATCGGTAAAAGTTATTTCTTCACCAACAACGTCTTTAAGAGTTGGTGTTTGTAACTCATTTTCATTACTATCTTGTATTTTTGTCACATTATACATAAGTATGACTTCATCATCAGATGATTCTGACTTTAGTTCTAGTTCATATAATATTTCTTCATTATTAGAAAATTTGTAAACTCATCTCCAAACGTACTTCAAATTCTTGTTCTTAAAGAAATTTTATCATTCTTTTTGCACTTTTTTTTGGGCATTCTGGTTCATAATGTCCTTCATTACATTTGTAACATTTACATTTCTCTTTTTTATAATTTTTTTTTCTTTAAAAAAGATAATTACTTTTTCCAAGGTTTCCATTTGAATTTTATTTTTCTAGATGTTTTAAAAGATCTTGGTGGATTACACACTATTTTCAAGTTCTCTTTTAAAGTTTTATCACAACATTTATATCCAGCTACGAAAGTTGTGATTTGGGGTTTTACTTCCTTTTTAGCTTTTACATCTACGCATTTTTCGGATATTTCTTTTAAAACCCAATTAATACGGAATCCAACATTATCTTCCTTGTTGATTTGTTTTAACCAACCAGGATAAAGTTTTAAAGATATTTCATCCCATGGGTTTGGGAGTTTATGAAAAAATTGGTCCAGTCAGTATTTATTATCTGGTGGATTGACTATTAAATAATATTTTTTATATGTTTCAACAAATTCTTGAAATTGACATATATTATATAATTCTAGTTTAAATAATATGTAACGTACATCCTCTTGGATTCTGGGTTCTCCGGTATGTCCTATTATATTTTCTTTTATTAATCTCACAAAATATTTTAATATTCCATCAGAAGTTTTGAAATTTTGTAGAAGTTCAGCTTTTTGTTGTTTTTCTTCTACAGATTTTTCCCATTGTTGTAGCCACTATAACACATTTCCTTGAAGTGTTGCAGATTTTGGTTCCTCTTCTTTAATTCCACTGGTAGATGTATTATTTCCACTTGTAGAAGTATTGCCGACATTAACAAAATCTTATTTTTCTATTGCAGGTTTTTGCATAAATTATTCAAATTCCTCTCCGCCATGGAATTCTTTTAGTGGTTCTTCAGCTTTTCTCTTTCCATCACTTATAATGTTTACTATATGTAGCAGATCATTTTCTTCTTCATCAGATGAATATTGATTTATTTCATACTGAAAATGTTGTAGTAATTTTCCATGTTCCAAATACATGGTTTGTATTTGTTCAATCAGTTTATTACATTCAGAGATATTTAAACTTGGGTCTTTATATAAATATCTCCAATAGTCTAGTATTTCTGTAATGTTTATTTATTCAATGCAATTAAATTCTTCTGTTTGACGAGTTTTAGTTTTTTCTGTACCATAATATAATCTAGGGATTTCATTATCACTCGGATGATTCATTCCAGTTTGTTCTGCTTGATTACGATTATCTTTTTTTATTAATAGATTTTTAATTTTTTTTGTTTATTTTTTTATGTCTAGATTTGAGACTAATCCTAGTAGACTGGTTTTTTAATTATCTTTGTTTATGTTGAATTCAATACAATCTAGTTTCTTTTTTACATAGTTTTGATTTATGATCTCATATTTTTCATTTCTTTTCACCCATCCAAAAAAAATATCAGTTAAACTATTTAAAGTAGAACTAATTTTACTAGTATCATTTTCTGATTTTTTTATCAATATGTAAATTATGATTATACATAGATTCGTCCTTATCTAACCATGGAGCTAAACATTGCAAAGAAATGTCAATATTTTGTTCTTCCATTTTAGATTTCATTGGCACCTAAGACCTCCTATTTTTTTGTTTCAAGTGCCTAAAACTAGTTTCCTAAACGCCTATTGCTAATCAAATAGCTTTAACGACAAATGGAAATATGGGCTTTGAAACAACAATACGTATATGGGTTTTACGAAAAGTAAATAGAAGCCCAAAATTGTAACGACATTATTGTCAGTTATCAATTTAGTATGTCATATATCACTACAAGTCATCGAAGCATTGAGAAGATCACATCTACACAAGACGAATCTGAATTTCAAGAAGACTTCAACATTGAAGCCCAACAAGGATGAATTTTGTAAAATGTATTTAAGTTTGATTTACATTTCACATTAAAAGTGTTGGGATATTTTTTTATAAAAGTTAAAATCTTTTTTGGAATTTTTAATAAATTGTTTTTATTTTCAAAAATATTTTATCATAAAAGTTTTGGATAAACCTTTTCTGATCCCGTGAACAGTTTTTAGTTTTGAAGTTTCCAAGATATTTAAAAGACTAAAGGCTTTTTGGATAAGTGACTGTTGTTGAAATGACGTCACATCTTCATAAAATGAGACGGACTTTCGCTCGAACGACATCGTCAACGTTCGAATGATAGAGGTTTTTACTGACACGTCACCTCATTGATTTTTATTATATAAACGGTGTCAGGATACTGATTTTAGATTGGAGAAACATTAAACAGAATACGATTTTGAGTGTTTTGGTTTATTCTCCAACATTTTGAGGGTTCAATCTTTGTTTTACAATTGACATTCCCAATTTCCTTTGTCTGAGTTGTTTTGTGGAACCCAAATCATAGTTTGCTCTTGTTCATACTTTGTTGGGAGATCTCTACAACCGAGGTTTGAGTGCTACTGTGGAGTGAGTCTCGACGGAGTTTTGTAACTGCGTGTCATTAGGGAGTGCTGCGGTGTTCTTGGATTGAATATTGAACCGCGGTTCATGTAGGTTCACTGGATGTGGACTTATTACTGACGACCCACGCCTGCGGGTATTTGAGTGTCAAATTGTAACCATGTAAGTTGCGATTTATAATTATAGTGAAATAAAAAGGATTTTCCATGCAGGTATTTTTCCAGAATTTTGTGTCGCATATTTTATTTATGTTGGTTTGACACTCTACTCATGTTGCTATTTGAGTTTAAGGGATGAATTGATTTGATTCATAAATTGACTCTAATAAGATAAGTTTGTGATTGGAATTCACGCAACTATTGAAATCTTTATCACACGTACCTTTACAAATTGGTACCAGATCTTTGCTAAAAGCGAGCGCATACCATCTCAAAGTAGTATCAGAGCAGGTTACACTAATTTTTCGTGTATTCCTATTTTCCCCATAAATTGTGTGATATTGCTATTTTCTAAGAAAATTTATTTTGTGAAAAATCGCAATTTTCCAATGGCACACTTATGTAATTTGATGACCCCTCCTAGTGACACAAGTCAAAGTTTAAACGATTTAAATAGGTTGAATTTGACGTTTTTGAAAAGAATTAAAGTTTTGGAAAAAGAAAATTCCCGTTTTAAATCCGCGATGGATCTTTTGCAAACGGTTCAAAATCAAATTGTTTTTTATTGTGAAAAATTTGTTTCTTTGGATCAGGACTTTAAAGCTTGAAAATTGTCCAAAAAGGAGTGTGATCATAGAGTCCTCGTTTTAGAAAAAGAGTTGGAAGACTTTAAAAATTCAAGGGTTCCTATTTGTACCATTAAGGATAATTGTTTAATTAACGATTTTATGGCACGTGAAAAGACTCTTAGGAATAAATTTATTTTAATTGAGAGTGAGCGAGATAACATTTTAGGTTTGATTGATGATTTGAAAAAGGAATCCCTCAAATTGGAAGAGCCTAATTCTTTGTTTGAGTCTAAAATCTTGAAGTTGAAAAATAATTTGAAAGACTCGAGTAGTTTGTGTAGTGATGGTAATGGATCATCTTGTTCTCATGACTCGAGTGTTATATCAAAAACCATAGATTGTTTCAGAGGGTCAACTATTTCCAAGGACATTAGAAAAGGTCAACCCATAGGTATCGTTCCACCCATTTACACATGCTCATATTGTGGTAGGAAAGGTCACCTTAGGAGTTTTTATTTCGATCTTGGAAAATGTCCTAGGAAGTAAAAGTGTAGTGTTACCTTGGTTCTGGTAATCCCCATGCGTCGTTGCACACCTACTTGGGTTAGGAAATCACTTTTAGAGGCACTAGATGTGAGACTTGTTGATTCTCAATTGCTTGCACATGATTCTTCTCTTGTTATATCTTATAGATGACTGTGTTGTATGTTTGTCATACGCTAGTTGTGCTTCTTGATATATCCTTGCTAGTTTTATGACATGTATACTTTTTGTATGCCAGTTCAAATATTTTTTTTGGATCATTTTTGAAAAATACAATAAGATTTTCATTTGTTTAGATAAAATTTTTGAAAAAAAAGATCCAAAAAGAGTTTTGTATACCTGTTTTATATCGTTTATGGATAGACACTTAGGATGACCAAGTCACAACTTCATGACATATCCACGTTACTATTTGATAGTGTTTTGAGTCAACATGTTGTGTCATTCATGTGCTTCACAAAGTTTGGTGTCTTTGAGATGATATAGTGTTGCTACCTACATGTTTGACTCATTTTGTCCTTTATTGTTGACATGCACTAATTTATTTGATTTTTGTGCTTGTTTATCACATGCTATTTTAAGTGTTTTCATCTCATTTTCCTCTACAACGAACCAAATGCAATAAAACATGATAAAAAGTAGTGCATGCTAATAACCATTTGTGAGTTTGTGTGTTTTATTTTGGAAAACGGAAAAGGGCTGCAAAAGGTTTTTTTCCTTTGCGATAAAGTCAATGTTTAAATTGACATAAAAAGTTGAGGAACAGAAAATTATTCGGGGTACAATGTTGTTTGAAAGAGCGCGAAAAAATTGAAAGGCAATAAAAAAAAAATTATACCGAAAATGGGCCAATAGTTTTTAGTTTTCATCACCTCATAAGAAAAAATAAAAGGTACTATCTTTTAATGAGGGAGTTTGGATTGAAGTTTCAACAATTTGCACACCCTTAAAAGTCATGAAAAACCATGACATAGTTTTGGACATTATTAGTAGAAATCATTTATACTTTGATTTGTTGATATGATTAAGACGATGTCATCTAAATTCAATAATTTTACACAAAAGGAATATTTTTGATGTTCATTCGTTAGGAGTACACTTATTCATCATGCACATATGATATGATTGAGTTGATCTTCCTATCGAATTTATTCACACCCATTCATTCTGTTTCCTCGATTTGGTTGTCTTAGAGTAAATTTAGGGTGTGTGATTTTTGTAACATCATTTTTGCATTTTTGTACGAAAAATCTAAAAAATAAAAAAATTGTGTGTTTGCCTTAATTTTCCATGACACTCTGATTTGTTTTATGTGATTTATTCTTTTCCTTGTCAACTTCGAAAAAATAATAAAGGGGAGAACAAATTATGATATTATGGGGGGAGTTTATGTATGGGGGAGATTTTATTATGCTTTCATGTTTATACCCATGATTTCATGTTTATGCTTATATCATTTCAAACTCTATACGTCACGAGGTTTTTGCTTTGTCTCATGTGTGTAGGTACAATTGACAATTGAAGATTTTTTGGATTGCACATCCAGATGAGAAAAGGTTGGAGTTTTGAAGAATTGATTGTTGAATCATCGTTTGAAAAGTTTGAAGACTTGTGAGTTTCTCTTTTCACGCTTGTGTTTAGGGGAGGGTATATTTGTATAGGTCATTTGAGATTGATAATTGAGATATTTTTATTTTTCACCAGCATAGACTTAAGGGGAGATTTGTAAGGACATTATTTTCCGTTATCGATTTAGTATGTCATATACCGCTACAACTCGTCGAAGGATTGAGAAGATCACATCTACATAAGAACAATTCGAATTTTAAGAAGACTTCAACATTCAAGCCCAAAAAGAATGATTTTTGTAAAATGTGTTGTAGTTTCATATACATGTCGCATTAAAAGTGTTCGGATATTTTTTATTAAAGTTAAAATTGTTTTTGGAACTTTTAATATGAGGTTTTTATTTTCCAAAACATTTTATCATTAAAGTTTTGGATAAACCTTTTCTAATCCCATGAACAGTTTTTAGTTTTAAAATTTTCAAGATATTTAAAGGACTAAAGTTTTTTGGATAAGTGACGGTTGTTGATACGAGAAATCGTCCACTAATCGTTCTCGTACCAGCATATCAAGTGTAAATTCGTAATAAATGGATAAAATTAATAAAAAGAGAGAGAAGACAAGATATAGAGTGGTTCAGCATAAAAAATAGGCCGACATCCACTATGTTGTTCCATTCTCATTATATGCATTGCGTTGTACAATATAATCAAGCCTAAAGAGGCATACAAGTCTTAGAATAAAGGCCGTAGCGATTTCAGGAATGTCGTAGTTGTGACTACGATGGAGGTGAGTAACCCCCAAGGTGTATGTTGAGGTTGTGTAGAGAGAGTTTGATAAGGTTTCAGCAGGTATTGCTCGAAAAATCCCCATATCTCTAGGTGTGGAACTTTGTTTATAGGAGGTATGTAAGCTGTGTCACATGCCCTGAGCACGTGACATATATCAAGTCTGGAGAATCTGTGAATGAGAGGGATGCGACCTGTAAGGCAGGCATATAGAGTGCCGCACCGTGTGATATGAGGCTGCGACATGCATGAATGACACAAATTGTGGGTGTCACACCGTGATGAGTAGGACCGCACCCTGTGCTGAGCAGGGCTGTACCCCTTGTTGAGTAAGGCCGCACCCTTTGCTGAGTAGGGCCATACCCTGTGCTGTGTAGGTTCGCGGCTGGTAAGCTTCCGTGCATGACTGAGTAACATCCGTGGCATGGTGCTATATTTGTACTATCAATAAGCCCCCAAGTCGTAGTGCCAAGAGATTGCGATTCGGTTGCGGATGAGTAGTCAAGTCCTCTCAAGGTGCCGAGGTTTTTCCAGGTTGACGCTTCGTCTTCCCGCACCCTCTTATATAAATTTTTTCGGTCGGGTACTTCATTACTTTTCCCAAATCTTTGAGAGCATATCGATAGCCAACCTATGTTCGTTCATCCTCTTGCTTTTTGCGGCGACCTTCGAAAGTAGCGTGTGGTGGTTCGTAGGTGGTTTGAGGCTGAGGTCCGTTGGTGTCTTCATTTCCAGGTAATTTTTTCAATTACAGACCTCTTTAATAGCCTTTTCAGTTCACAATTCACCAATTCATTAACCGAATTTTTGCATTTCTACATTTCTGTCTTTATGAATCACCCAATCTTGAATTTTATCTACCAAACCTTCTTGAATGTGCTTTCATTTAATTGCAATCATGTTTAGGATTTATGAATTAGGTAACCCATTATGTTCTTGACGTTCTTGAGAGGGACTCATCGTATTCTAAGGTTTTTGATCTTTGAATTTACCCAAACTAAGTACTAACCTGTTTGAGTGGGTAGCCGCGATATGGTAAAATCCCTTTAGTAATTTCGGGCTTTGTTGATTTAATACACCCTTTAAATATTGATATCTGCAGCATAGAAAATGTTATTGTGGCAGGTATTAAACACGATGCTATGGCACACAGTATAGGCTGCGGCAAGTTGATATTTGGCTATGGCCTGTAGTAACTCAGGATATTTAGGTTCTCAGATAGAGTTCGCGGAATTTAGCCCATGCATTGTCTATAGTTTAATGACTACGGCATGTAAGAAGATAACATACATCCTTCCCCATAAAACAATATGCCGCGGTGGCAATTAGCCTATAGGGCTTTAGAGCCCAACTCTTGTACTTAGCCAATATTGCTAACATTTCTATTTAGCTCTTACTCTCCGGCCGCGGCCTCTGAGAGGCCTTATTACTGTGGACTCTCTGCCTTTCTGGTATTGGTGGAGCCATATGAACTTTGACCCCGACGAATTTTTGAGAGGATTTTGGGAAAAAAATTCGATCCACTCGTCCTGAACTTCCTTCAGTGCCTCCTTTGAAGTCAGTAGGGCCTTACCAACGAAAGGATTGCCCCAACTGCGTGGTACTAGACTCAGATTTAGATTATGCGATTATGGAGAAAGAGACCAATTCTAGTAACCAACCAATGGTCGTAGATAGTAATGCCGTGGAAGGGGGTGCATCTAATGTTAGGGATAAACCTGTTGGCACATCTTGGAGGGCTGAGAGACCTCTTGCTTCACTTGGCATCCTCAGTACGATGACCCAAAAATTGGTTGATTAGGTAGCTGAGGCCTTTGAATTTCAAGAGAACTTGATGTCCTCAACACCTGTCATGGAATAAAGACCATGCACGATGCTTTCTGACAATGGGGTCTGCTTACCCTTGCACACCCTCATATATGGGCTGCGGCTACCTGTCCCTGTTCCCATTAGGAGAATTTTCCAGACAATGAGGTTAGCCCCAACCCAATTAGATCCCAATGGCTGGAGGGACATTCTCGCAGCTATCGTATTATGGGAAAATAAATTCAAGAGGGATATTACTCCCACGGATTTTTTCCACTTCTATCGCCCCAAGGAGAATTCTGTAAAGTTTAAGGGGTACTACTACTCAGTCCGCGGCAGGGATGAGACCCTTTACTTCGGGAGGCCTACCAGTGTAAAGAACTGGAAGGGCAAATACTTCTACATTTTTGGAGAGGGGTAGGAGATCAACCCTGAAGAAAGTGAGAGGGAGAGATCATTTAGGATGCTGCGGAAATGGGGGTGTCCTTCCAAACTAGGTACTTTTTCAATTATAGTCGCGTCCCCTCTTTATTATTGTATATTATTTTCCACCTTTCTTCCATACTAACCTTTGTATTTTTTTGCAGTTCTTGCAATTTATAGTTGAGCAAGAGGCAAGAAAAAAGGGTCGCTAAGGCCGTGGCACTTCCTGCTGAGGAGAAGAAGTTCAGCATACTTGTGACTTCTGCCTCTTTATTTGAAGTGGGATATTTCCCTAATAAATCTATTTCAAGAGAGATGGCCATAGAATGTAGTAACTCTATCAATAATTTGTTCCACGGTAATTATTTTTAAACCAGATTTTTACTGTAATTATAGGTGAGGAAGTTGATAGGGAGCTCTTGGCTACCCAATTGGCAGATATGGATGAGAATGCAACTATCCTCAACAACACTGATAGGCAGAGGAAAAGGAAGAGGTCCAAGACCAAGGTCCTTCCAGCGGTCCCTTCAAGTGACCAAAGTAAAGATTCAAAATAAATGATCCCTATTGCGCCTTAACTCCAAGTTGAGGAGGATCCTCACGAAAGGCCCGAGGGTACTTTTGATGAATACATTGGGGCCAATCTAGCCGCGGTAGGGTTGATGTCTGCATCTGATGCCCCTGTGCATTTAAATTCTCCCCATCACCATCAATTATCACAATAAATGCCAACCTGGTTCCTCCTCAATATCACACCAATGTTGGTTTTGATAGCCGTTCGCGACCACAACTTAGGTAGCCCAACCCTGAATCCTCTCAGGACACGACCACGAGGGCTGCTCGCCGGATGAAGAAGGTTCCAAACGCCGTGGACCTTGATAGACTTGTGGATGCAAACCACAAAGACTCAGAAGATTATGGTTTCCACTGTGTTTTAAGGGTAAGCGCAAGTACCTTCTCAGCTCTATTTTTACATTTCATATCTTGCTCCTAACTTCTCTTTTTACAGGCCGCGAACGTCATGATTTCTCAGAAGAGTAAGTATGAGGCCTTGTATAAGATGAAAGAGTCTACGGAGAGGGTACATGCCGCTGACTTGGAAAGCACAAGGAATTCTTCATTTGAAGCTGGCAAGAAGTCTACTACAATGGCTCTTCTAATAACTCAGATGAACCTTGAAGCTACCATCGAAGCCAAGGAGGCGACTGAGGAAAATTTTAAGCAGGTTGCGAAATCCCTCAAGGTCTCCCAATCTCAGACTACGAAAGCTAAACAAGCAACAAAATTTTACAATAACAACCTTGGACTTCTTCAAAAGAAGTATGAGGAGTTAGAGACCAACGCTGCCAATGGTGCCGAAGCCCATGCCGTGGTAATTAAGAAAATAGAGGGAGAGCATGTCGCAACCATTCAATTGGACATTAATAGCACTGTGGAGTCATTCAAGGGATCCAAGGTCTTCTAACTTATCAATAATAGAGCCTACCTTTTCGGCTACCAACAACTCTGGTATAAAGTAATAAAGAACTTCCCAGACACTAAAGAGACTATTCTTGCCTGGGGTCTTGGTGATGTTGAGTATCATCAGTGCATGGCTGAGATCAAGTCCGTGGTAGAGGAAAGAGCAAGGCTAAGGGTAGAGGATGAGGCAGCGGTAACTGAAGAAGAGACCATGACGGTTACAGTGGGAGAAGAGGGAGATGAAGTTGATGATATTGAATCTTAGGGCTACGTCCTTCTTAGTCTTTTTGTTGCCTCTGTGAATGGCTGCAGCCTTTTGTCTGTAATCTTAACACTAGTTTGTTATCGTTCATACTTTTGTGGGGAGATGTCAACAATCGAGGTTTGAGTGCTAATGTGGAGTGAATCTCGACAGATTTTTTAAACTGCGTGTCATTAGGGAGTGTTGCAGTGTTCTTGGATTAAATATTGAACTGCGGTTCATGTAGGTTCACTGCATGTGGACTTATTGCTGCCGACCCACGCCTGCGGGTATTTGAGTGTCAAATTGTAACCATGTAAGTTGCGATTTACAATTATAGTGAAATAAAAAGGATTTTCCTTGTGGGGATTTTTTCAGAATTTTGTGTCGCATATTTTATTTATGTTGGTTTGACACTGAACGCACGTTGCTATTTGAGTTTAAGGGCTGAATTGATTTGATTCATAAGTTGACTCTAATAAAATAATTTTGTGATTGGAATTTGCGCAACTAGTGAAATGTTTATGACACATACCTTTACAAATTGGTATCGGATATTTGTTAAAAGCGAGTGCATACCTTCTCAAATTGGTATCAGAGTAGGTTACACTAATTTTTCGTGTATTCCTATTTTCCGCATAAATTGTGTGATATTGATATTTTTTTGGAAAATCTATTTTGTGAAAAATCGCAATTTTCCAATGGAACACTTATGTAATTTGACGCCCCCTCCTATTGACACAGGTCAAAGTTTAAACGATTTAAATAGGTTGAATTTGACTTTTTTGAAAAGAATTGAAGTTTTGTAAAAGAAAATTATCATTTTTAATCCGCGATGAATCTTTTACAAACAGTTCAAAATCAAATTGATTTTAGTTGTGAAAAAATTGTTTCTTTGGACCAGGACTTTAATTCTTTAAAATTGTCCAAAAAGGAGAGTGATCATAGAGTCCTCGTTTTAGAACAAAAGTTAGAAGACTTTAAAAATTCAAGGGTTCCTATTTGTGCCGTTGAGGATAATTGTTCAATTCATGATTTTATGGCACGTGAAAAGACTCTTAGGAATAAATTTGTTTTAATTGAGAGTGAGTGAGATAACATTTATGGTTTGATTGATGATTTGAAAAAGGAATCCCTCAAATTAGAAGAGTCTAATTCTTTGTTTGAGTCTAAAATCTTAAAGTTGAAAAATGATTTGAAAGACTCGAGTAGTTTGTGTAGTGATAGTAATGACTCATCTTGTTCTCATGCTTCGAGTGTTATAGCCAAAACCATAGTTTGTTTTACAGGGTCAACCATTTCCAAGGACATTAGAAAAGGTCAACCCATAGGTATCGTTCCACCCATTTATACATGCTCATATTGTGGTAGGAAAGGTCACCTTAGGAGTTTTTATTTCGATCTTAGAAAATGTCCTAGGAAGTAAAAGTGTAGTATTACCTTGGTTTTGGTAATCCCCATGTGTCGTTGCACACCTATTTGGGTTAGGAAATCACTTTTAGAGGCACTAGATGTGAGACTTGTTGATTCTCTATTGCTTGCACATGATTCTTCTCTTGTTATATCTTATAGATGATTGTGTTGTATGTTTGTCATATGCTAGTTGTGCTTACTGATATATTCTTGCTAGTGTTATGACATGTATACTTTTTGTATGTCAACTCAAATATTTTTTTTGGATCATTTTTGAAAAATACAAAAAGATTTTCATTTGTTTTGATAAAATTTTTGAAAAAAAAAATCCAAAAAGAGTTTTATATTCCGTTTTAAATCGTTTATGGATAGACACTTAGGATGACCAAGTCGTAACTTCATGCCATATTCACGTGTCTATTTCATAGTATTTTGAGTCAATATGTTGTGTCATTCATGTGCTTCACAAAGTTTGGAGTCTTTGAGATGTTATAGTGTTGCTACCTACATGTTTGACTCATTTTGTCCTTTATTGTAGACATGCACTGATTTGTTTGACTTTTGTGCTCGTTTATCACATGTTATTTTAAGTGTTTTCATCTCTTCTGCCTATACAACGAACCAAATGCGATAAAACTTGACAAAAAGTAGTGCATGAAAATAACCGTTTGTGAGTTTGTGTATTTTATTTTGGAAAACGGAAAAGGTCTGCAAAAGGTATTTCATTTTTTCCTTTGCAATAAAGTCACCATTTAAATTGACCTAAAAACGTGAGGAATTGAAAATTATTCGGGGTCCAATGTGGTTTTAATGAGCCCGAAAAAATTGAAAGACAATAAAAAGAAAATTATGCTGAAAATGGGCCAATAGTTTTTAATATTCATCACCTCATAAGAAAAAATAAAAGGTATTATATTTTAATGAGGGAATTGTAATACCCCGTATTTTTGGCTATATTTATTTTTGGGATTAATTAATTAAATGCGTATTGATTGGAAATTAATCCGGGTTAAAAATACTAACGAGATGCGAGTTGGTATTTGATTATGTGCATACATGTTTTTATATGAACATTGAATTATGAAATTTGTCGTGAGATTTATATACGGCAATTTGAGAATTTTGTTGAGATGCGTGTGACCGCCGCGTCATGGTATATTATATTAATTATAAAAGTGATTTTTAATTCTATAAACCATATGGTCGTTTTGAGTGCGCCAACGCGTCCAGAAGGGTCGAGATAGTCAGAAAACACTAGCCGGGGGTGTAGTTTGGGCTCCGGGGTATTTTTAGGCAATACCGGCAATATAAAGGGTATTTTGGTAATTTCGTATTTTTAGGATTTAAAAATGACGAAAATTAGAGAAGTAAATCTGATTGGGAAATGACCCACTAAACCCACTAACCAACCCTTAATGACCCAATAAGCTACGGAGGTTATCATTTAGGTTTCCAACTTTCCCAAAGAAAACCCTAGCCACCATAGCCACCTTTGGAGAAGAAAGCTTGGAGAGGGAGAGAGAGAGAGAAGGAATTCTGCAGAAATCTTCACCAAACCAACACCAAATTCAGAGACAATAGAGGCAAGTGGTTCAATTATATTTAAATTCAGAGAATGTTCTTTCCATGTTAGAAAATTGAAGATTTACAATTGTTCTTGAAAGATAATGAAAACCCATGTATTTTGGAACTTAGAACTTGAAATCTTGAGGGGGATTGCATGTAGAATGATAGGTAGATGTTCATACTGATGATATTTATGATTGGATGAATTAAAACGGATTTAAATTGGGTTAATTCATGATTTAAAATTTTAGGGTTTGTGTTCTTGAGAAATTGGGGAAAAGTGTAGAGATTTGTGATTTAATGATGTTTAGGACGAATTAATTCCTTAAAACATGTTAGAATGTGACTATATATGTTTAGGATTGATTAGAGACCTTAAAACATAGTTGGAACGAAGTTTAGAGGAGATTTGAGGAGTAGAAATTGGGTGAAAAACGATTTTGGAATTTCTGGGCTCGCAGCTAGTAGCTCGTTAGAAACCAACCCAGGTCGTTCGAACGAGCTCGTTCGAACGAGCTTCTAACGAGTTGACCAGTCACTTCTAACGAGGGGAGACTTCGTTCGACACTTCGTTCGAACGAGATATCGTTAGAAGGAACAGTTCGTTCGAACGAACTGGATCTCGTTCGAACAGTCTCATTCGAATGAGACATCTAACGAGCTGACAGTCTAATCTCGTTCGAACAGCCTCGTTCGAACGAGACTTCTAACGAGCTGGCAGTTGGGGCCTTTTTGGCCTATTTTGATTTTTGGAGTCCCGTAAACCTGTTCGAGGGTAGAGATAACTTTCCTTTGATGATGTATTGATAGATTTGGAACCTTTGGGTTATTAGGAGGAGTAAACCATATACGAGTGATTCAAATCATTGGACAGTTTGGGTTGAGACGTGAGTGTTTACTACGACGTGAGAAGATTATGGCGCGTATGATTATAAACCGGAATCGTATAAAATGTGTAAATTCTATATTGGTACTAGAATGAGAATAGTACTACTACTAAACTACGAGATTACTAAGACGTGTGTTTACTTAGTATTGGTATATGAATTGTGTGTATGACATACCTACTGTACTTGCTATCACGGGAGGTTTGCGTTCGCTTAGGGCCCTCTAATCCTTGTGTTGCCCGGATTTAGGCTGGTTAACTTGATGAACATAGGTCATAGAAAGACTTATTGGGATATTAATAAGTCCGCTGATCGTGGGAGCGTAGGTATGTGCGTGACCCATGTGATGTGACTGTGTTCGCCTCCATTATTTGTGATGATTGTTATTGTGAACTATTCCTGAGAGATTCGGAATATGTAATCCTTATGTACGTGATGTACCGGGATGGATAGCAGAGTATGTGTGCACCGCAGCTTAGTTCTCGGGGTGCTTATATTGTATATTTATGATGTGAATAATATACACTTAATTAATGGGAACCTTCATGTTAATGTTGTGAATATAATTACGGTATTGTTTCGAGAAACAGAACGGGTTAGCTGATTGTGAAATAATTGCATATTGAGCATCTGAGTTTATGTAAAGCCTCTGTTTTAGATTGTTAACACTAGAAGTTAATATGAGAATCAAGTAGTAATGGGTAGAACTTATTACAGTTTGATTAGATGAGTATATCATAGTAGATGGGTACGGAACGTTGGGAGTGCACATGTAGTCGAGAGGTGAGAATTTCATGTGAGTGCACGTCCTAACATGTACTTTGCATTTAATGTTTTAAATGTCTTTAAAGCACTTGCAGGTTTTAAAATGATTTCCACTTTCGGGCTCTGACCCATTTGCTTTCAAATCTATTTTCTTTTAAAACCATTTTAGGTGCCCAGCCACAAGGACACCATGCATAGGATACTCATTCAGGTGACGAGCTGTAGCTGTTTGTGGAAGCTACAGGGATTTGCTTTTAGACGCTTCTATCTTTTGGATTCCTGATTCCGTATTTATTAGTTGTAGGGCATGTTGCCCATTTCTTTTAGAGACATCTTTCCATTTCAGTTTTCAGACTTTGGCATGTATTGATTCCGTATTTAGTATTTCATTACTTTTCAGTTGTGGGATTTGTAGTGAGGAGTTTTCCTCCAGACTTTAATTACATTTTGTGATGGTTATTCTATTTACTTCGTTATGGTGAATGGTGTTATTATTCTTCATTACACTTGTTGCATGTTAATCGGACTTAAATTAAAATTTGGCAACTTATTTTTTAAATACTAGGTGGTTAGTAATCATTAAAATGTTTTCGACAGTGATGCTATTAACTGGGCCAACTTGGCATTTTGAATTAATTTAATAAAGGAGTAGCTACCCGGTATTTAATTAGTCGGGGTGTCACAGGTGGTATCAGAGCATCAGGTTCTAGTGTCCTTTAGGATCTGACTGCTTATTATGTTTCCGCTAAGTTTCTTTGATATAGAGCCCTATATTATAGGACTGTTGTACTCTTTTGTGTATGCTTCGTTCTTCAGCTATTTTAAGTTTATAACAGTGAACTTATAAACTTTGTTCTTATTTCAGATGCCTCCACGACGTGCACGACGAGTTCCCAGGGATGCAACGCCCGAACCCCATCCCGCTCCAGTTCAGGGCATGATGAACTCCGCTGAGGTTGCAGCTATAGTAGCCCAAGCGGTAAATGCCGCAATTGCCGTTGTTCAGCAGGCACCACCTCAGGCGCCGGTTGCCGCGCCAGTACAGGCAAATGCATTCCCGTCTGCTTGGGAACGTGTACGTGATGCTTTTTAGAAAGCGCATCCGCCAGAGTTTGCAGGTAGCTTAGATGTGGTAGTCTCGAGCCAGTGGAGGAAGGACATGCTGAGGCACTTGAGGATGTATGAGTGCACGGACGTTCAGAAGCAGGTGCTAGCTACTTTCAAGCTAGTTGGATCTGCACTGCAGTGGTGGGAGTCTATTACCACCGTAGAGGAGAGGGATACTCTCACTATTCAGGACTTCTGGGTGCGGTTTGACCGCAAGTACTTTTCGTCCGCAGTTCATACGGAAATGAGGAGGAAATTGATGAATCTGAGGCAAGAGGGAAAGACTGTGGCCGAGTATGAGGCCGAGTTCACGAACCTGTTGAATATCGTTCTAGATGAGATACCAACAGAGAAGAAGAAGATTGAGAAGTTCATGGACGGGTTGACATGGAGGATCCGTCAGCATCTGTTAGGGAACCTTTCGTTGGCCACGTATTCTGATGTGGTTAACACTGCTTTGTTACACTTCCAGGACCACCGCTTTCATATGGCTGAGGGCAAGAGGTCGGGAGAGTCTAGCCATCAGGGCAGGACAGGAGGACATGGTGCCGGTGGGGCACAATCCATTCAGGGGCAGAGACAGGGTGAGCAGGGTTCCCAGCAGGGGGATCAGAAGAGGTTCCGATCAGGGAACTACAGATAGGGAGAGGGAGGTTTCCGTTAGGGCCATCAGGGTCCAAACGTCCATCAGGGCCAACAGGGGCAGAATGGGCATCAGTTTCACCAGGGCCAGCAGGTCCAAGGGAGGAACGGTAACGGCCACCAGGGCCGGGGAGCGCAGGGGCAGAGAGGGGGGAACTTCCCAGGGAAGTGTTTTGTTTGTGGCAAGACTGGCCATAAGCGACAGGATTGTCCTGATAGGGGCAGGGCCCCACAGCAGCAGCAGTAGGGTGCTCGCCAGGAGCCACAGAGGCCTATGTTTCCCGCCGCTCTCCCCGCACCGCCACAGATGGCAGCATTGCCACCCATTCTAGTAGTCCCAGTTCAGCAGGGGCAGCTACAGTATGGACGCGTCTATAACGTCCACCAGGCTGCAGTTCCACAGGCACCGCCCACGATTGAGGGTACGTTTCCTATCCATGGCACTATGGGTCGGGTATTGTTTGATATGGGGGCTACACATTGTTTTATAGCTACACACTTCGCGAAAGCTTTAGGATTGTTAGCTACGGCAGAGAGCACAGTGACGTGTGTCGACTCACCATTGGAGAGTGGGTCACTTATATTCTTTATATGCCGGGGAGTGGGAGTACGGATTGGTAGTCTGGTATTACCTGAAGATATGTTGGTATTAGATATGCATGTTCACGATGTGATTATCGGTATGGATTGGCTCGTAGCTTATAGGGCCATGATTGATTGCTTCAGCGGAAGCATTGTTTTTGCCATTCCGGGGCAAGAGATGTTTGTAGTGGCGATGCCTCGCTCAGAGGGAGGATCGACCGCTCATCTGTATTACATAGAGGAGGATACCTCTAAGGAGGTTGTGATTCCTTTAGATTCGATCCCAGTCGTCAGGGAGTATTCGGATGTGTTTCAGGAGATACCAGGCTTACCCCCCAGTCGAGAGATAGACTTTGTTATAGGCCTATTTCCTGATATGAGGCCTATAGCACGCGCACCGTACCGTATGGCTCCGGCAGAGATGCGAGAGCTACGAGATCAGATAGAGCAACTGTTAGGTCAGGGCTTTATTCGCAGGAGTACCTCACCTTGGGGCACTCCAGTTTTGTTTGTGAAGAAGAGGGATGGTTCACTGAGATTGTGTGTGGACTACCGGGAGTTGAATAAGGTCACGATACGGAATAAGTATCCGTTGCCTTGAATCGATGACTTATTCGACCAGTTGAGAGGAGCTTCTTTCTTCTCAAAGATTGATTTGAGATCGGGATACCATCAGTTGCGTATTCGGGAGGAGGATGTCTCGAAGACCGCGTTCTTGTCAAGATATGGTTCTTACGAGTTTTGGGTTATGCCTTTTGGTTTGACCAACGCTCCAGTAGTGTTTATGGACTTGATGAACAGAGTGTTCAGGGATTTCCTAGATCAGTTTGTCATTGTCTTCATCGATGATATTCTGGTTTACTCCCAGACAGAGGAGGAGCACGCCGAGCATTTGAGGCAAGTTTTGCAGACACTCTGTCAGAACGAGTTGTATGCAAAATATGAGAAGTACGGGTTTTGGCTGAAGGAGGTCCAGTTTTTGGGACACATTATTTCCGACTGGGGGATATCTGTTGACCCGGGGAAGGTGTCCGCGGTGAGGGAGTGGGGACAGCCCACGACACCGATAGAGATTCGTAGTTTCTTGGGCTTGGCAAGATACTACAGGAGGTTTATTCGGGGTTTTTCGAAGATAGCAGGTCCTTTGACACATCTGACTCGTAAGGGTGTGCCATTCATCTGGAGTGATGCCTGTCAGTTGGCATTCGATGAATTGAAAGATAAATTGACCTCAGCACCTGTGTTAGCATTGCCGAGACCGGGAGTTGAGTATTTAGTTTATCGATGCGTCTTTGCAAGGGCTTGGAGGTGTATTACAGCAGGAGAGACAGGCCATAGCTTATGCTTACCGTAAGCTTAAGACTCATGAGAAGAATTACCCCACGCATGATTTGGAGTTGGCGGCAGTGGTATTTGCCCTACGGATTTGGAGGCACTATCTTTTGGGGGAGAAGTTACAACTGTTCACGGACCACAAGTCCCTACAGTACCTGTTCACGCAGAAGGAGTTGAATATGCGGCAGCGTAGGTGGCTTGAGTTTGTGAAAGACTACCAGTTCGATATGCAGTATCACCCAGGTAAGGCTAACGTGGTAGCAGACGCGTTGAGCCGTAGGCCAGCAGATGAGGTGGCAGAAGTGTGGAAGGCTAAGTGGAAGGAGTTGGGACACCAGGATGCAGTGGCCCGATCTTTCATGACTGTGATGACCGTTACACCGCAGATTGTCACGAAGGTAGTACGGGCACAGGCTAATGACTCGTTCTGTCAGGAGCAGATAGTTCGATTACTAGCAGAGGGAGTCGAGTCCTATACCGTTAGCTCAGACGGGGGATTACGCTTCAATGGGAGATTGGTAGTTCCCGAAGGGGAGGAATTACGACACGAGGTGATGGCAGAGTCACACGGCTCACGGTTCGCGGTACATCCCAGAGGGGACAAAATGTACCAAGACATGAGACACCAGTATTGGTGGAGCGGTATAAAGAGAGATATCGCTGAGTTTGTTTCGAAATGCGCCACTTGTCAGCTTGTAAAAGTGGATCATCAGAGACCGGCAGGATTGCTACAGCCGTTGGAGGTCCCAGTGTGGATGTGGGAGAGCATATCCATGGACTTTATCACGGGGTTACCTACGTCGCAGAGGGGTCACGACTCCGTTTGGGTAATTGTAGACAGGTTGTCCAAAGTCGCTCACTTTTTACCCGTAAGGACTGACTACACTACGGGACAGTATGCCCAGCTCTTCATTTCAGAGGTTGTGAGGCTTCACGGTGTGCCCCTAAATATCGTGTCTGACAGAGACAAGATATTTGTTTTGAGGTTTTGGGAAAGTTTCCAGGAGGCCATGGGCACGGAATTGCGGTTGAGTACGGATTATCATCCACAGACCGATGGGCAGACAGAGCGCACAAATCAGATGCTGGAGGAGATGCTACGCATGTGCATAATTGACTTTGGGGGTGGATGGGAGCAGTACCTTCCACTGGTAGAGTTTGCTTACAATAACTCCTATCAGTTCACTATTGGCATGGCTCCGTTTGAGGCATTGTACGGTAGGCCTTGTCGTTCCCCAGCATGTTGGTCAGAGGTGGGGGATAACAAACTACTTGGGCCGGAAGTGATTCAGGATACTTCGGCAAGGATTGAGTTGATTCGGAGTCGCATTCGGGTAGCTCAAGACAGGCAGAAGAGTTATGCTGATGCGAAGAGATTTTTCAGGGAATTCCAAGTGGGGGACCAAGTTTTGCTCAGGGTATCTCCTATGAAGGGGATTATGCATTTCGGGAAGAAGGGGAAGTTGGCACCAAGGTATGTGGGGCAGTTTCCTATTATTGAGCGGATCGGACCGGTTGCGTATAGACTTGGGTTACCGGAGCATTTACATCGGATTCACGATGTGTTCCATATTTCCTCGTTAAGGAAATACCTTAGAGATAATTTGGCTCATTCCCACATTGCTGTGGAGGACATCGATCTCCAGCCGGATAGCTCCTACGAGGAGGGGCCGATTGCTATTTTGGACCGAAGTGAGAGGAAGCTGCGGTCAAAGATAGTCCCGTTAGTGCGTGTGCAGTGGCGACATCACAATGTCGAGGAGTCCACATGGGAGCGCGAGAATGAGATGCGCGAACGTTATATAGAGTTGTTTTTAGCAGGTACTTTCTAGTTTCGAATTTCGGGACGAAATTCAGTTATTAGGGGGGGAGTATGTAATACCCCATATTTTTGGCTATATTTATTTTTGGGATTAATTAATTAAATGCGTATTAATTGGAAATTAATCGGGGTTGAAAATACTAACGAGATGCGATTTGGTATTTGATTATGTGCATACATGTTTTTATATGAACATTGAATTATGAAATTTGTCGTGAGATTTATATACGGCAATTTGAGAATTTTGTTGAGACGCGTGTGACCGCCGCGTCATGGTATATTATATTAATAATAAAAGTGATTTTTAATTCTATAAACCGTATGGTCATTTTGAGTGCGCCAACGCGTCCAGAAGGGTCGAGATTGTCAGAAAACACTAGCCGGGGGTGTAGTTTGGGTTCCGGGGTATTTTTAGGCCATATCGGCAATATAAAGGGTATTTTGGTAATTTCGAATTTTTAGGATTTAAAAATGAAGAAAATTAGAGAAGTAAATCTGATTGGGAAATGACCCACTAAACCCACTAACCAACCCTTAATGACCCAATAAGCTACGGAGGTTATCATTTAGGTTTCCAACTTTCCCAAAGAAAACCCTAGCCACCATAGCCACCTTTGGAGAAGAAAGCTTGGAGAGGGAGAGAGAGAGAAGGAATTCTGCAGAAATCTTCACCAAACAAACACCAAATTCAGAGACAATAGAGGAAAGTGGTTCAATTATATTTAAATTCAGAGAATGTTCTTTCCATGTTAGAAAATTGAAGATTTACAATTGTTCTTGAAAGATAATGAAAACCCATGTATTTTGGAACTTAGAACTTGAAATCTTGAGGAGGATTTCATGTAGAATGATAGGTAGATGTTCATACTGATGATATTTATGATTGGATGAATTAAAACGGATTTAAATTGGGTTAATTCATGATTTAAAATTTTAGGGTTTGTGTTCTTGAGAAATTGGGGAAAAGTGTAGAGATTTGTGATTTAATGATGTTTAGGACGAATTAATTCCTTAAAACATGTTAGAATGTGACTATATATGTTTAGGATTGATTAGAGACCTTAAAACATAGTTGGGACGAAGTTTAGAGGAGATTTGAGGAGTAGAAATTGGGTGAAAAACGATTTTGGAATTTCTGGGCTCGCAGCTGGTAGCTCGTTAGAAACCAACCCAGGTCGTTCGAACGAGCTCGTTCGAACGAGCTTCTAACGAGTTGACCAGTCGCTTCTAACGAGGGGAGACTTCGTTCGACACTTCGTTCGAACGAGATATCGTTAGAAGGAACAGTTCGTTCGAACGAACTGGATCTCGTTCGAACAGTCTCGTTCGAACGAGACTTCTCAAGAACTGACAGTCTAATCTCATTCGAACAGCCTCGTTCGAACGAGACTTCTAACGAGCTGGCAGTTTGAGCCTTTTTGGCCTGTTTTGATTTTTGGAGTCCCGTAAACCTGTTCGAGGGTAGAGATAACTTTCCTTTGATGATGTATTGATAGATTTGGAACCTTTGGGTTATTAGGAGGAGTAAACCATATACGAGTGATTCAAATCATTGGACAGTTTGGGTTGAGACGTGAGTGTTTACTACGACGTGAGAAGATTATGGCGCGTATGATTATAAACCGGAATCGTATAAAATGTGTAAATTATATATTGGTACTAGAATGAGAATAGTACTACTACTAAACTACGAGATTACTAAGACGTGTGTTTACTTAGTATTGGTATATGAATTGTGTGTATGACATACCTACCATACTTGCTATCAAGGGAGGTTTGCGTTCGCTTAGGGCCCTTTAATCCTTGTGTTGCCCGGATTTAGACTGGTTACCTTGATGAACATAGGTCATAGAAAGACTTATTGGGATATTAATAAGTCCCCTGATCGTGGGAGCGTACGTATGTGCGTGACCCATGTGATGTGACTGTGTTCGCCTCCATTATTTGTGATGATTGTTATTGTGAACTATTCCTGAGAGATTCGGAATATGTAATCCTTATGTACGTGATGTACCGGGATGGATAGCAGAGTATGTGTGCACCGCAGCTTAGTTCTCGGGGTGCTTATATTGTATATTTATGATGTGAATAATATACACTTAATTAATGGGAACCTTCATGTTAATGTTGTGAATATAATTACGGTATTGTTTCGAGAAACAGAACGGGTTAGCTGATTGTGAAATATATTGCATATTGAGCATCTGAGTTTATGTAAAGCCTCTGTTTTAGATTGTTAACACTAGAAGTTAATATGAGAATCAAGTAGTAATGGGTAGAACTTATTACAGTTTGATTAGGTGAGTATATCATAGTAGATGGGTACGGAACGTTAGGAGTGCACATGTAGTCGAGAGGTGAGAATTTCATGTGAGTGCACGTCCTAACATGTACTTTGCATTTAATGTTTTAAATGTATTTAAAGCACTTGCAGGTTTTAAAATGATTTCCACTTTCGGGCTCTGACCCATTTGCTTTCAAATCTATTTTCTTGTAAAACCATTTTAGGTGCCCAGCCACAAGGACACCATGCATAGGATACTCATTCAGGTGACGAGCTGTAGCTGTTTGTGGAAGCTACAGGGATTTGCTTTTAGACGCTTCTATCTTTTGGATTCCTGATTCCGTATTTATCAGTTGTAGGGCATGTTGCCCATTTCTTTTAGAGACATCTTTCCATTTCAGTTTTCAGACTTTGGCATGTATTGATTCAGTATTTATTATTTCATTACTTTTCAGTTGTGGGATTTGTAGTGAGGAGTTTTCCTCCAGACTTTATTTACATTTTGTGATGGTTATTCTATTTACTTCGTTATGGTGAATGGTGTTATTATTCTTCATTACACTTGTTGCATGTTAATCGGACTTAAATTAAAATTTGGCAACTTACTTTCTAAATACTAGGTGGTTAGTAATCATTAAAATGTTTTCGACAGTGATGCTATTAACTGGGCCAACTTGGCATTTTGAATTAATTTAATAAAGGAGTATCTACCCGGTATTTAATTAGTCGGGGTGTCACAGGAATTCAGATTGAAGTTTCAGTGGTTTGCACGCCCTTAAAAGTCATGAAAAAGCATGACATAGTTTTAGACATTATTAGTGTGGAAATCATTTATACTTTGATTTGTTGCTATGATTAAGATGATGTCATCTAAATTCAACAATTTTACACAAAAAGGACTATTTTTGATGTTCATTCGTTAGGAGTACACTTATTCATCATGCACATAAGATATGATTAAGTTGATCTTCCTATCGAATTTGTTCACACCCATTCATTCTGTTTCCTCGATTTGGTTGTCTTAGAGTAAATTCATGGTGTGTGATTTTTGTAACATCATTTTTGCAGTTTTATATGAAAAATCTAAAAGATAAAAAAATAGTGTGTTTGCCTTAGTTTTCCATGACACCCCGATTTATTTTATGTGATTTATTCTTTTCCTTATCAACTTCGAACAAAGAAAAAAGGGGAGAACGAATTATAATATTATGGGGGGAGTTTATGTATGGGGGAGATTTGATTATTCTTTCATGTTTATGCCCATGCTTTCATGTTTATGCCCATATCATTTCAAACTCTATACGTCACGAGGTTTTTGCTTTGCCTCATGTGTGTAGGTACAATTGATAATTGAAGATTTTTTGGATTGCCCATCCGGATGAGAAAATGTTGGAGTTTTGAAGAATTGATTGTTGAAGCAACATTTGAAAAGTTTCAAGACTTGTGAGCTTCTCTTTTCACGCTTGAGTTTATGGGAGGGTAGATTTGTATAGGTCATTTGAGATTGATAATTCGAATATTTTTATTTTCCACCGGCATAGATAGACCTAGGGGGGATTTGTAAGGACATTATTGTCCGTTATCGATTTAGTATGTAATATACCGCTACAATTCGCCGAAGGATTGAGAAGATCACATCTACACAAGACAAGTTCGAATTTCAAGAAGACTTCAACATTCAAGCCCAATAAGAATGAGTTTGGTAAAATGTATTTAAGTTTCATATACATGTCACATTAAAAGTGTTGGGATATTTTTTAATAAAGTTGAAATTATTTTTGGAACTTTTAATATATGATTTTTATTTTCAAAAACATTTTATCATAAAAGTTTTGGATAAACGTTTTCTGATCCCGTGAACAGTTTTCAGTTTTGAAGTTTTCAAGATATTTAAAGGACTAAAGTTTGTTTGGATAATGGACGGTTATTGATACGAGAAATCGTCCACTTGTCATTCTCGTACCAGCATATCAAGTGAAAATTGTAATAAATGGATAAAATTAATAAAAAGAGAGAGAAGAGAAGATATATAGTGGTTCAGCCTAAAAAATAGGACTACATCCACTATGTTGTTCCATTCTCATTATATGCATTGCGTTGTACAATATAATCAAGCCTAAAGAGGCATACAAGTATGAGAATAAAGGAGAGTACATGACCATAGCAATTTCGGGAGTTCTGTATGTGTGACTACCATGGAGGTGAGTAGCCCCCAAGTTTTTTGTTGAGGTTGTGTAGAGAGAGTTTGATAAGTTTCACCAGGTATTGCTCGAAAAATCCCCCTATCTCGAGATGTGGACCTTTATTTATAGGAGGTATGTGTGCTGTGTCACTGGGCCTGAGCACTTGACATATAGCAAGTCTGGAGCAACTGTGAATGAGAGGGATGCGGCCTGTAAGGCAGGCATATAGAGTGTAACACTGTGTAATATGAGGCTACGACATGTATGAATGACCAAAACTATGGGTGCCGCACCGTGATGAGTAGGACCGCACCAGGTGATGAGCAGGGACGCACCCTTTGTTGAGTAAGTCTGCACCCTTTACTTAGTTGGGACACACCCCGTGCTGTGTAGGTTCGCGACCGGTAAGATTCTGTGCATGCCTGAGTAACATTCGTAGCAGGGTGCTATATTTGTACTATCAATAAGCCCTCAAGTCGTAGTGCGAATAGATTACAACTGGGGTTATGGATGAGTAGTCAAGTTCTCTCAAGGTGCCGTTGTATTTCCAAGGTGACACTTCGTCTTCCCACGCCTTATTTTATAAATTGTTCCGACCGTGGACTTCATTACTTTTCCCAAATCTTTGAGAGCATATCGATAGCCAACCTCTGTTCATTCATCCTCTTGATTTTTGCAGTGACCTTCGAAAGCAGCATGTGGTGGTTCTGAGGTGCTTTGAGGCTGAGGTTCATCAGTGTCTTCATTTCCAGGTAATTTTTTCAATTACAAACCTCTTTAATAGCCTTTTCAGTTCACAATTCACAAATTCATCAACTGAATTTCTGCATTTCTGCATTTCTGTCTTTATGAAGCACCTAATCTTGAGTTATATCTACCAAAACTTCTTGAATGTGCTTTTATTTAATTGCAATCATGTTTGCCACTTGGATGTGAATATACTTATTTCTCCCAATTTCACAATTAATCGAACCCATTTGAATTCACATAGCTGTTTGGATTTGAATCAATCTTTAATGTTGGTCCAATGCATGAATTTTGTTGATTTGGGTTAGGCTTTGGGATTTCTGAATTAGGTTACCCATTATGTTCTTGATGTTCTTGGGAGGAACTCATCGTATTCTAGAATTTTCGATCTTTGAATTTACCCAGACTAAGTACTAACCTGTTTGAGTGAGTAGCCGCAGCATAGTAAAACACCTTTAGTAATTTAGGGCTTTCTTGAATCAATGCACCCTTCAAATATTGATATCTGCAACATAGAAAATGTTGTTGCGACAGGTATTAAACATGATGCTGCAGCATGCATTATAGGCTGCGGCATATGGATATTTGGATGTGGCCTATAGTAACTCAGGATCTTTAGGTTCTCAGATAGAGTTCGCGGAATTTAGCCCATGCATTGTCCATAGTTGAATTACTACAGCATGTAAGAAGATAACATACATCCTTCCCCATAAAATAAAATACCGCGGTGGCAATTAGCTTCCAGGGATTTAGAACCCAACTCTTGTAATTAGCCAATATTTCTAACATTTCTATTTAGCTCTTATTCTCCTGCCACGGTCTCTGAGAGGCGTTAATACCATACTAGCTACGACACCTGAGTGCGGACTCTCTGCCTTTCAGGTATTGCTGCGGCGATATGAACTTTGATCCAAATGAATTTTTGAGAGGATTTTGGGAAAAAAATTCGATCCACTCTTCTTGAACTTCCTTCAATGCCTCTTTTGAAGTCAGTAGGGCCTTGCCAACAGAAGGATTGCCCGAACTGCGTGGTACTGGACTCAGATTCTGTGATCATGGAGAAAGAGGTTTATTCTAGTAACCAACCAATGGATGTAGATAGTAACTACGTGGCATGGGGTGCATCTAATATTAGTGATAAACCTACTGGGACATCTGGGAGGGCTGACAGACCTCTTGTTGCACTTAGCATCCGCAACACGATGACCCAAAAATGGGTTGATCCGGTAGCTGAGGCCTTTGAATTTCAAGAGAACTTGATGTTCTCAGCACTTGTCACGGAACAAAGACCATACACGGTGCTTGCTGACGATGGGGTCAGCTTCCCCTTGCACACCTTCATTTATGCGCTGCGGCTGCCTATCCCTGTTCCCATTAGGAGAATTTTCCAGACAATGAGGTTAGCCGAACCCAATTATATCCCAATGGCTGGAGGGACATTCTCGCAGCTATCGTACTATGGGAAAATAAATTAAAGAGGGATATTACTCCCACGGAGTTTTTCCACTTCTCCCGCCCCAAGGAAAATGTCGTAAAGTTTATGGGGTACTACTACTACTCAGTCCACGGAAGGGATGAGACCCTTTACTCCGGAGGGCCTATATGTGTAAAGAACTAGAAGGGCAAATACTTCTACATTTCTGGAGAGGAGTAGGAGATCAACCCTGAAGAGAGTGATAGGGAGAGATCATTTAGGATGCAACGGAAATGGGGGTGTCCTTCCAAACTAGGTAATTTTTCAATTATAGCTGTGTCCCCTCTTTATTATTTCATATTATTCTCCACCTTGCTTCCGTACTAACCTTTGTAATTTTCTGCAGTTCTTGCAATTTGTAGTTGAGCAAGAGGTAAGAAAAAAGGGTTGCTGAGACCGCGGAAGTTCCTGCTGAGGAGAATAAATTCAGCATACTTGTGACTTCTACCTTTATATTTGAAGCGGGTTATTTCCCCAATAAATCTATTTTGAGAGAGATGGCCACAAAAGGTAGTAACTCTATCAACAGTTTATTCCACGGTAATTATTTTTAAACTAGATTTTTATTGTTGCATTCGTTCTTATAGGTGAGGAAGTTAATAAGGAACACTTGGCTACCCAATAGGTAGAGATGGATGAGGACGCAACTGTCCTCAACAACACTGCTAGGCATAGGAAAAGGAAGGGGTCCAAGACTAAGGTCCCTGTAGCGGTCCCTTTAAGTGACCAAAATCAGGCTGCGGAACAAACGATCACTGTCGCATTTTAACTCCAAGTTGAGGAGGATCCTCATGAAAGGCTTGAGGGTACGTTTGATGAAGACATTGGGGCCAATCTCACCGCGGCAGGGTTCATGTCTGTGTCTGATGCCCCTATCCATTTAAATTATCCCCCATCACCATTAATTATCGCAACAAATGCCAACCTGGTGCCTCCTCAATGACACGCCGACGTTGGTTTTGATGGCCGTTTGCGGACACAGCTTAGGAAGCCCAACCCTGTATCCTTTTGGGACATGACCGAAAGGGATACTCGTCGAATGGAGAAGGTCCCAAATGCCGTGGACCTTGATAAACTCGTGCATGAAGACCACGATGACTTAGAGGATTATGGTCTCCATAGTATTTTAAGGGTAAGTGTAAGTACCTTCTCAGCTCTATTTTTACATTCCGTATCTTGCTCCTATCTTCTCCTTTTGCAGGCCGCGAACGTCATAATTTCTCAAAAGAGGAAGTATGAGGCCTTGTACAAGCTGAAAGAGGCTACGAAGAGGGTACATGTCGCTGACTTGGAAAGCACAATGAATTCTTCATTTGAAGCTGGCAAAAAGTCTGCTACGACGGCTCTTCTAGCAACTCAGATGAACCTTGAAGCTTCCATCAAAACCAAGGAGGCGACTGAGGAAAATTTTAAGCAGGTTGCGAAATCCCTCAAGTTCTGCCAATCTCAGACTGCGAAAGCTGTACAAGTTACAAAATTTTCCAATAGCAAGCTTGGACTTCTTCAAAAAAATTACGAGGGGTTGGAGACCAACGCTGCTAACGGTGCTGAAGCCCATGCCACGATAATTAAGAAAATGGAGGGAGAGCATACCGCAGCCATTCCATTGGCCATTGACAGGACTATGCAGTCATTTAAGGGCTCCTAGGACTTCTAACTTATTAATAATATAGCCTACCTTCGCGGCTACCAAGAGCTCTAGTATAGAGTTATAAAGAACTTCCTAGACTCTAAAGAGACTACTCTTGCGTATGGTGTTGGTGATGCTGAGCATCAGCAGTGCGTGGCTAAGATCAAGGCCGCGGCAGAGGAAAGATCAAGGTTGAGGGTAGAGGCTGAGGCAGCGGCAGCTGGCGAAGAGACCATGACGGCTGTAGGGGGAGAAAAGGGAGATGAAATTGATGATGTTGAATCTTAGAGTTGCGTCCCTCTTAGTCTTTTTGTTGCCTCTTTGAATGGCTCCAGCCTTTTGTCTATAATCTTAACACTAGTTTGCCAAGATTTTTGGCTTCTAACTTTATTATCAAGGTTGCAACCACTTTTGCATATTTTATACTTCTGATATTTCAAAACTTAATTTCTTGCTTGCTTTATTGATTGAATAAACTTATTAGACTAATAGATTAAGGCCGCGGCACCATAGTATAAATGGTTTCTCCACATAGGCTACCGTCTAATTTTTTCACCATGGACTTTACACTTGTATTGTATATTATTGAAATCTTTCATGTTTGGTGGTGGCTGCAGTCTCTTCTTTTAATCAAATTTATTGGGAATGGATTCAGGGTACTTCTTTAATAAGGCCGCAACACCTTTGAACATTTGAATGCCCTTTCTAACCATGGCCTTTGCTGTAGCTTTATAACTGGATCCTAACCTAAATGTCACTTTTCTTGAACAGTTCCGGGGTAGGTTAATAATATTGATTGTCCTTGTCTATTGCATCTTCTGGATGAATTTACTTAATGGCTGCAGCCATATTGATAAGGCTGCGTCACCTTTCTATCCCTTTAGGAAATTGAGGCCATCCTTCTGTAGCTTTGGGATGCTTTATGATCACAACACAACCTCCTTTACTCGCTTCGATTGCCTTTCATGGCTTTCCTTTAGTCGCTTTGATTGGGTTACTATCTGCCCCCCCTGGGCTAGGTATTATAAAGCTTCCCTAAGCTTATGTGGATATATATAAAGCCTTCCCAGGATATAATAGGATTATCCATAAACAATTAAGTCTTTGACCCCTTCAAATATAGGATTATCCGTAGATAATTAGGTCTCCGGCCCTTGTGGGTTATTTTTAGTCCTTCCCGGGCTAGGTATTATGAAAATTCTCCAAGCTAATATGAGATCACCAAGTTAATGATGTTTAGTCTCATATCCACCAAGTTAATTATGTTTGCCGAGGGAGTAACCTCCCCGTGCTAATGATGCATCCCGAAAGCTAAGAACGGGTATTAGAGGCCCTCATGGCCAATAACGCTTTCTGATAACTACTTCCGAGATTGTAGCTATTATATGCTGGGATATAGTCTTTATGAGTGATTGTTGCTGACCAATTCAGATAGTTTCTCTCAATAGTTGCTTTCATTATTTCAATTATTATTTGACTTCATATAATCAGGCGTCATTGCGGACGTGGTGAGACAATTTGAATATAATAATTCCCAATGTAATTCGATGTCTTCATATAGAATCTCTTTAAAACAATAAGTCTTTCATAAAATATCTTTTAATGGAATCGTGAAATTAAAATATTATATTCATTAATTCTCATGAGCATAGACCTAAAAACTCAGAATGAAATAAAAGATAATGTTCACTATGAACATAAACAAAAGGAGATATAAACTAAATCATAAAGAGGAGGGAAGTATGGCCCATCAGGCTAGGTTGCATCTCATAAGAATCTATGAGGAACCTCTGCTGCATTCCTTGCCCAATCAGCCTTTCAATTTCATCCTTCAGAGCATAGCATTGTTCAGTGTCATGGCCGTGGTCCATATGGATTTTGTACCACTTGGCTTTGTTCCTCTTATGGGGTGAAGCTTAAACTTCTCTGGCCACTTTAGCATCTTGTCCTATTTTATGGACTCAAAGATGTCTTCAATTGGGAAGGCCAATGGAGTGTAAGCCCTAGAGATCTTTATCTCTTCTGCCTTATTTGATTTTCTTTTCTGGCTCCTGTTGACCTCTTCCGTGGATGGAACTTCTGGCACCGCCGCAGCAGCAAAGGATGTTAAGCCAATGAACCTGGGTGCCACACCCACATTGGATGAGGTCGCGACCTCTGTCATGAGGACCCTCTGATTCAAATAGTTGACTTGGGTTTGGAGTGAGGCATGTTTGTCATAGAGATGGTTAAGGTTATTATACAACTGCACAATCTCATCTTTGACTTTTGTGCTCTGTCTGGATTCTGCTTACATTTTCTACTTTTGTTAGTCTTTACAAAATATATAATCTGATACAAAACTAGTAGAAGTGAGTAATCTCAGAAATATTAGAGTAACCAAGTAGCAAATTGGGATGCAGCATTTGAACGGCTGCTTGATCTTTTACTGAGGCCGCGACCAGTAAGGCACATAGGTGTACTGCCGTGGCCTTTGTATGATATTCGTCAAGGTTGAGCTGGAGACTATCTGAGTCCGTTCCTTGATGTTTTGAAGATTTTTCAATGCAACCGCGCTAGTAGAGGCCGCCGCCATAAAGGCCTTTGAACTGCCAGGCCGCATCCCCTTCGAAGTAGTGAAGGGAACAATCCCAAAATTAAAACCGTGAAACTGAGTTTTTTTCTTCTAACACATGAAGAGCATACCTATTAGGGTCTATTAATGATAGAACACCCTCATGGTGCAAAAAATGACACAATTTCAATGATAAACCCCACGTCATAGGTCAAGAACAGAGAAAAGGGAGTAGATACATTCTTTCCCTAATCATTCATCTTTTCGGGGCTAAATCCCACATGCTTTTCAGCACTACCTAGATGGAATGATATCACAGGGGTATGAAAAATAGATATTTAGTCATAAAATGGAGACCCAAAAGCAAATCTGAATATATAAAATACCCACTTATGGGTGAAAATCTAAAACAGAGCTCAATAACCAAATATTTACTCATTAGATGATGATCCAAAGGATCCCCATGAATAAAATAGGGTATTTGAGAACCCAAACATATAGAAAAAGGATTGAAATACCTCATTTCCCACATACGGCGCCAAATTGTTAATACGAGAAATCGTCCACAAGTAGTTCTCTTACCAGCAAATCGAGTGTAAATTATGATGAACGGATAAAATTAGTAAAAAGAGGGAGAAGACAAGATATAGAGTGGTTCAGCCTAAAAAATAGGCCTACGTCCGCTGTGTTGCTCCATTCTTATTATTTGCGTTGCATTGTATAATATAATCAAGACTAAAGAGGCGTATAAGTATGAGAATAAAGGAGAGTACATGGCCGTAATGATTTCAGGAGTGCCAGAGGTGTGACTACAATAGAGGTGAGTAGCCCCCAAGCTATATGTTAAGGTTGTGTAAAGAGAGTTTGACAAGGCTTCACTAGATATTACCCCCAAAAAACCCCTATCTCAAGGTGTGGACCTTTATTTATAGGAGGTATGTGATCTGTGTCACGTGCCCTGAGCACGTGACATATATCAAGTCTAGAGAAGCTGCCAATGAGAGGGATGCAGCCTGTAAGGCAGGCATATAGAGTGCCGCAAATTATTGATAAGAGAAATCATCCACTAGTCATTCTTGTACCAGCAAATCAAGTGTAAATTATAATAAATGGATATAATTAGTAAAAAGAGAGAGAAGACAAGATAAAGAGTGGTTCAGCCTAAAAAATATGCCTACGTCCACTGTGTTGCTCCAGTCTAATTCTATGGGTTGCATTGTACAATATAGTCAAGCCTAAAGATGCATACAAGTATGAGAATAAAGGAGAGTACATGGCCGTAGCGGTTCTGGGAGTGCCGACGGTGTGACTACGATGGAGGTGAGTAGCCCCCAAGCTATATGTTGAGGTTTTATAGTGAGAGCTTGATAAGGCTTCACAAGGTATTACCTGAAAAATCCCCCTATCTCGAGGTGTGGACCTTTATTTATAGGAGGTATGTGAGCTGTGTCACTTGCCCTGAGCACGTGACATATATCAAGTCTAGAGCAACTGTGAATGAGAGGGATACAGCCAGTAAGGCAGGCATATAGGGTGTCGCACTGTGTAATATGACGCTGCGACATACATGAATGACCAAAACTTTAGTAGGATCGCACCCTGTGCTAAGTAGGGCCGAACCCTTTGCTGAGTAGGGCCGCACCCTGTACTGTGTAGGTTCATGACCTGAAAGATTCTGTGCATGACTGAGTAACATCCGTGGTAGGGTGCTATATTTGTACTATCAACGGTTGTTCAAACTATGTCACATCTCGTTTAAAAGAGATGGACTTACGCTCGGACAACGTTGTCTCTCGTTCGAACGACACAAGTTTTTCCTGACACATCACCACCTTTATTTTTATTATATAAAGGGTGTCAGGATACTAATTTTCGAGTGGAGAAATATTAGTTTTAAACAAAATACAATTTTGAGTGTTTGGTTTATTCTCCAACATTTTGAGGCTTCAATCTTTGTTTTACAATTCGCAATCCCAATTGTCCTTGTGTGAGTAGTTTTGTGGAACCCAAAGTATAACTTGCTATTGTTCATACTTTGTGGGAAGATCTCTACAACCGAGGGCTGAGTGCTATTGTGGGATGAGTCTCGATGGAGTTTTATGACAACGTGTCATTGAGGAGTGATGTAATGCTACCAGGTTGAAGATTGGACTGCGGCTCTTGTAGGTTTGCTGCGTACAAACTTATTAATGATGACATCGATCGACGCATGCGGGTATTCGAGTGTCAAACTGTATTTCATTATAGCCGTGTAAGTTGCGATTTACAATTATAGTGAAATAAAAAGGTTTTGCCCTGAGGGAATTTTTCCTGAATTTTGTGTCGCATATTTTATTTATGTTGGTTTGACACTGCACGTACGTTGCTATTTGAGTTTAAGGGATGAATTGATTTGATTCATAAATTGACTCTAATTAAATAAGTTTATGATTGGAATTTTCTCAACTATTGTAATCTTTATCACACGTACCTTTACAAATTGGTATCAGATCTTTATTAAAAGCGAGTGCATACCTTCTAAAAAATATTAGTGTTTCAATTCATAGTAGCACACAATAATTATACAAGAACTAATTTAACACAAATATATATAAAAATAAACATCACGTATGAAACTTAAATAAACAAAGTAACATACAACTTTTTTTTTTAATTTTTTAATTTATTTTTTTTAAAAATAAAGTAACACACATACGAACCTTTTTAAGAAAGCTCTTATACCAATAACACAAGAGAAAGGAGTTACAAAAGATTGTATGTGGAAAAAGAAGATGTTAGGTGGGTTAGGTAGAAGTTTGGTAAGTGTGTAAGTGTAAGTTAAATGATATGGGTTAAATATGGTAGGTGGAGAGGAATACAAGAAAGATAAACTTTTATTATAAAGAGAAAGTGTGATTACAAGACGAGAGATGAGGAGATGATGTACAAGATGTACAATATGATCTCCAAAATGAATTTGTTTGTCCGTTATATAGTAGCAAGACCCCAAATTACAATACAGTATATAAATATAAAAGATAAGGAAAAATGATTAACACATTTCTTTTCTTTTATAGAAACTTTAATAAAGTGAAGACTTCAATAACGTAGGTAGATTCGTCTGTTTTTAGACCCTTGTAACGCCTTCCTTTTGTCTTTTCTTGGGCCATGTGTTATGTACTGGATAATTTGTGTCGTCATACATTGTGGTCCAAAAAATATAGGATTATCCTTCCCTTGCATTGGCTATGTTATCATCTCCAATGGAATCCAATGAGATGCTATCAATTGGACTTTGGTTATAGAAATGTAGATGTGCTTATTCATATTCTTCCTCATCACTTAATAACTCATAAGGGACATTCAATTTAGTTTTATTCTTGATGTTTTCATGAAATTCATTCACCCCAGCTTTTTGTTCAGGTGATACAAAATAATTAATAGGAAGGTGCATGACAAACAGTCTTTGTCAATCCATGACCATGAATTTGAACTCCTATTGAGAGTAAAAATATTTTACTATATTGGAGATATTAATTAAACTCCTTATCAAGTACTGGTTTGTACATATGTTGTCAATGAGGTGATCGTAATCATTCTGGTCAATCTCATCCCATTCGTATTCCTCAGTTGCTCTGAGGTGCCATATCCGATGGGGTTGGTAAAATATTTCTCTAACTCTCCATCCAATGGTGCTGAAAATGTGAAAAGTTAAATATTTGATATGTTTATATTTGTAAACCACATTATTGATCATTGTTTTGATCATCATAGTAAATTTGGAAAATTCTTCTTGTAAAATACTTGAGAAGATTAGTTTGTTTACTAATCCCCATTCAATTGTTTCAATACCCCAATTATCTTCTCTGAAGAAGTGTAATATGGGTACATCATCATACAGATTGATTTCATTGGCATGATTAAATTTATTCTCAAAGTGGATTAACAGACTTTTTATCTTTTCATCCTGATCTTCAATTTTTGGAGAATTTCTAATTAAAATACTGATCGGGGAAGAAGTTGTTTCACGTTTTCGAACAAGAAAATCCTCTGAATAGTATTAAAAATTTTATCAGAAATATCATTTCTAGAAGTTCTACTATGGCTAAAACGATATTAATTTTTCAAGTGAAAAATCTTCATTCTCATATTTCAATTGTTTTAATACCTGAAGACTAAGGGATTTTAGTTGATAAAAAACTATCATTTTTTTAGCAATTTTTCAGCTAAAATACTCATATTTATTTTCTAAAGTCCCTATTTTTTTTTCTAAAATATGTCACTTCTAGGATTCATTCAAAGGTTCATATAATTCATAAGGAATTCCTGGAATATAAAAATCTTTTACGTCAATTACAGGAGTTTTTTCCCGTGTTTGAAGTTTAACAAATTGGTGTATTAAGTTTGGGGGTGCCAGTTGTTGCATATATTATTCCCATCCAACCATTGCTTCCTGGATATTATCATATTTGTATGGCATGCTCGAAGATAAACATTTATTTGGGCATGACATTGAAACCAGTTATAGTAAATGCATGGGTGGAATCCACTAAGAACAACCTATACATATCTTGGTTTAGATTGTGTAGTAGAAGATGATGCAATATTTTGTGTCTTTTCTTTTTTAGCAATTATTATCCATTCTCCTTGTGTTTCTTTCTTTTCATTAGGGTCGTCCATCCTGAAACAAAAATATAAATTTTGGTTGTTAGCTCACTTGTTTAGTGGTCTTTTACAAAATGCCAGCTACGATAATCTTCAAGAAAATTGTTAGTACCTTTTATTTCTAATTGGGGTCATATAACATTCTCACGAATTATATATATAATCAATACAATTAACTTAATGTATTTTTTTTACCCGTATGTAATTGTCTGCATCATATATACGTATCATCATAATAAAATATTCACACACATACCGTAAACATTTATCCATCCTCCCGAGTAGGCACTCACCGGATGTTCTCTAAATTTCTATCAATCTAGGTATTCTCATCCAACTTGACACCTTGATACAGTTAGCTCCCCAAATCAGTGAAACAAACGAAATTAAAATAGTTAGCATATAATTGATTTGGGGTCCGTGTTGACCTTAAAATATAATTAATTTATATTATATTACATAACGGAATTAAAATACTACCAATATAAACTTAAAATAACATTAATATAATTATTATCATTTACCTCCAGAGCTATCCATAAATTCTATTTTAATGACTTTGAGACTTTGGGCCAACTTGGATAACTTATGGTCACCATTGTCCCTGCAAAAGCACCTTATAACTTGCAAAATCATTTCGTGTTTCACCATTTGGTTGTCCTTTTCTATTGTAAGTTAATAGTATTCGACAACAAGAAGCCCTTTTGCTTGTTCGTTCTAAAACAACCATGCCTCTGATCTTTCATTGTTTATTACTTGAATTTTATGACGACTTTGCTAAATCGTCGGACTTTTTGAATGAAAATCATCTTCCTCGTCCATATCCACTACAATAACAAAGAAATATATTGAAGTAAGTGCACATGTTGATGAATAACTTGTTGATGAATAATAAAATGAATAACAAATGACATGTTGAAATTCATTTTTAGGAAGCAAGAGCATTATTAATAAAAATAAAACATATGTTATTCATATAATTGCTATTTAGAAATTTAAGCATCACTGTAAGTAACAAATTTATAAATATTTCATTGTTTGAGGGAATCTCATCTTCATTGGATTCCAGATTCTTGGATCCCGGGGAACTACTTCTAAGGACTGAAAAATTATTGCAATTCTTCTTGAGTAAACTGGATTCTCCTATTGCATCACAAACTAGTGGAACGCCTGCAACATCTTCAACTAAAATCAGATAAATATAACTTAATATATAAATGGGGATGAATGTTTTTTGTTTCTAACTTGATATGGTTTGAATCTGAAATATCATAGGCTTTTAAAACATAAAGTAGTTTAGACACTCGACAATTAGCGTCAAACCTCGACTTTGTTAAATACGTGAGGAAAGGCGTCCCTAAATAATAGTATCAAAGTTTATTTTGTCTGAAATTTATATATCAAATTAGCAAAGATTAGAATAAAAGTGTTAAATTTCCTTTCCATGCACCTTCGAAATTGTCAACAATTTTTGTGAGACACGGAGGGAGATGACTTAGTCAGTATGGGACGTGTACAACTAAATCTTCCACACAAAATGACTAAACTTAACTACTAGAACTTGTATTTAGGTTTTGACTCCACCAAACAGGAAATATAACTCAAAGTTTCAACTTGTTCAATGTAATTGTGAGTAAAGTAAAGATCTTATTATTCAGATGTTTAGTACAAAACTATGACTTTTTGCTATATACGTAATAATACATTTATTATTCCCCCATTTTGAGTGGTGTTTTAAACTCCAAGAGTCGTCTCTCATAATCAATATGTTGTTTGACCGCGACTGCACAAATTCAAATGTATGATTTTTTTTACAAATTTCAAAAGAAAAGTACTGCCAAAGTAAATATATTAGTCTTCCTCAACGAGAATCGAAAGTACTACCAAAGTTTGAATCTTTTATTGTAGGGGAAGAATTTTTAGGTGGTTATGGCATATTTTATGGGGCATAAATAAAGAATGATGGAGCTATGCTTGCTAGTAAATGTCCTCGTGTAAATGCTAATACACACCATGTTCGTAAAGAACTGACAATGCTGAAAATGTCCTCATGTAAATGCTACGAATCTGTCTAATGCATAAGTTTCCAATCAAGTGCTTCTAGTAGGCTATTCTTTGTGAAAGGCGATTTTATGAGAATATAGTCCCAAGTTGTACCATATATGACATTGAATGTCCTGACCATTCATTTCACAAATTCACTGATAATGGCCTTTACCTCATTAGTTTTAGGACAAATAATCAAGAACTGATTGTTTATAGACCATCATGGCTATAATTTTAATAGGAAGAAGAATAATTTGATACTCAAGATCTTTCAATAAAGGCCAAAAAATTTGAGAGCTTCTTCACTCAGTTAACTGTGTTTTACTCGCTCATAGGAGTGTGTTCATCTATAAGGACTTCTTCCTTTATATGGAGAGTAACCAATTTGGACTATTTGCAACATCAACTGCACAAATTCATGATGCCCCTACTTTTGGAGGAGCTATTCAAGGAACACATCCTCCAAATTAGACTCTATGAAACTTGTTAATATACAAGAAATTTAGGATTTTTGCCGTGAAGATGATGAATGTTTTATGAATTTTAATGCTTGGGAGCCCGTGAATCATGTTGGGAATGTTATGTATCAAAATAATCATAATCCAAATAATTATTTATTGAGTAGAATAAAGGAACTTTCTTTTCAAACATCTTCCATGGAATATAGAATGAAGAAAATGATCAGAACCTGAGAATCCAGTGCCTGAAGTAGAAGTTTTATAATGTTTTCATGATTATGTGGATTTTATTATCTAAAAGGTAAAATTATTGGATAGACATTACCTCCTAATCATATTTGGCAGTGTCAATGGATGGGTCTCGAGAAATGATGATAACCATATTTCATTCTTTGTTGTATATAACACGGAGACAACTGAAACCATTGAATTTTATCAGATATCATAAGCGGATGAGCTTTATTTATTGTGGAATCCTATGCTTGAGGAAAGTCTCTTTAAGATATTCAAATATTCCTAATGTAGGTATATACAAACTAGAATCCAGTAATACTTATCCCCTCAAAACTATCACTTTGAGTTGTGTGCTTTGAGAGGAGAGAGAAGTGCATTATCGCACACACAATACAAACATATCTAAAAAAAATCATTAAGATAACATTAGAAACAAATGTAATATGTCAAAGGAAAAAATAGTTCTGATTACCTAATAAGAGTATAAAAAAAATACTATGGCCAAACTTTGTGATAACTATTGGTAGTGATAATTTTAAATCAATTGAAATTCAATTTAAAAAAAAATCAAATGTTAGGGTAATTGTTGTAGCATATTAAGATTCAATCATCTGGATTCAGGCTAATACTCAAATGATTGAAACATAACCTGTGTTGATTCATCTCCATCTTTAGCAAATAAACTAGCCGAAGCATTTATTTAAATGGAAACCAAAGATAATATATGAGACAAAGTACTTTGAAGTTATTAACCGCAAAAGTATGTACAATTCTTTAAATCATATTCATATTTAGATTCACACTAAGAATTTGATTCGAATTTGTTCAACAAGAAGAATGGAAAGGGAAATCAAAACACAAATATAACTTCAACTTCAATTTAACTAGTTGTTAGGGACTTGCATTACAAATTGTTCAACCCCACCTTATTGTCCAGTACCTCTTTAAGAAAATACAATAATCAATATATTTCAATAATAATATATAGATTCATCTTTAGAGAGAGTATATATAAATTATGTTATATTGCATCTTTAGAGTTGATTACAATCCCATAATAGGTATTGGAATATACTCCAATTTTGTTTATCCACTCTAAGTTGACTCATCATCATCATCATCATCATCATCATCATCATCATCATCATGATCATCATCATCATCATTGCCTTAATTCCATCATATAGGGTCATCCACATGGATTCTCCTTTTCCATTCTAATATATTTTATGTAATATTAACATTCAAGATTTTCCATGGCAAATCTCATATGTACACCAAAACATATTCACCATTAATGATCATCACCATCAACCATTAGAATATAAATTATAAAATATAGACTAAACATAGATAACTCTTTAGCAAGCATAGATAACTCTAAGAATAAGAAAAACACAACTAACACTCTATTTATTTTTCATTATCAATCCAAATTCCCTAACAATCTACACGTGCACATGAATCTTCACTTTCATTAATCAACTCAACGTTTGGCAATCCATTGGTGGCGACATGATTTTCAGCACATCCAAATGCGTAGCCATCATCATCATCACACCCGTAGTTATAAACTCTTTGTGGAGTCACAAGAATTATTGAACTTTTAGGATCGAGTTGGTCTTGAACTTAAAAAACCTATTTTGATTGAGAAGATAATATGAAGGGCTCGTTCTTATGGCCAACTTGACATAGATCAACTGATTTAAATCCAATCTCGTCTACTTTAATACCATTATCGTTGTCGACCCAATCACACTTGAAAACTAGAATTTTGAAAGTGAAATAATCAAGCATCCATATTTCTCTGATGACACCCTAGAAACTCAAATTTGAAACCATGGGATGCTTATCCTTTGCACTAGCAACTTGAATTATTGTGGTTGTGATGCTAATTCAACTGTTTTGTCTAACTTGTTCAGCATCACGTTCTTTCGTATGGTAATGACAACCATTAACGATATAACGCTGATATTTTCTCACGTCTCGACGAGGTCCTCGAGCTATCCATTTTAAGATGTCTGAAACATTGTTGCTAGGGAAATTTAACTCCTTCTCAACCTAATTTTTTTTAAATGTTAGTTACAATTTTAATAGTATATTAAATCGTCACATATTGATATTACTCATACCCTTTCATGAAGCCAGCCAATAATGGTGTTGTTTTGTTCATCTCTTAACCATTTTTCATATTTGCACTTTCGATGATAATTTTGCCTCAATCTCTCCATATGATCCCTATAAGGGTGTTAATAGAGAACAATCTTTTAACCATTAAAGCAAAATACAATATAGTATATGGTTTGTCACAAAATCAACAAGAAAGGGAAATTACTCGATATATGGTTGAACATCATCTGTGTTTTGCAACACATAATAATGTGCTTGCTCTAGTGACAATTCATCCACCTCAATTATTTTTCAACCCCCTATTGGTTTTCCATCGTATATTATATCATCATCATCATCTGTTGTATTTCTACCTAATGGAACCCCAACGTCATGAAGCCAATGCAAAAATTCCTTATAAAATTCAATTGCTTCTTCGGCACTATAGCATTGGGCGATGTAACTTTCTGGATGATTTCTATTGTTTACTTGGCCTTTTTAGACTTTCATGTTCCTACAAACATTTTAAATAAAATAAATGTTAATAATGTTTACTTATATACTTATAAAGTAATGTCATATTTTTTAAAGCACGTGCAAACCTTTCAAAAGGATACATCCAACGAGCGAAAATTAGACCACATAGTTCAACCTCCCTAGCAAGATGTACCCTTAGATGCACCATTATATCAAACAATGCCAGAGGGAAGTACTTTTCTAACAAACACAATGTGATCACAATATCATCTTGAACACTCTTCAACTTCTTCACATCCACTTATTTTGCACAAAGAGCATTAAAGAAAAATAACACCCTTATGATTGCAAATCTAACGTGCTTTGGTAACATGAATTGAATGGCCATCGAAAGTATCTGTTGTATGAGTAAGTGACAATTATGAGACTTGAGACCAAACGATTTAAATCTTGCATCGAAACAAGGTTACTAAAATTTGATGAGTATCCATTATGAACTTTGAGTTCAAACAACGTCTGGTATAGCCTTTTCTTCTACTATCTAGATAATGTATAACATGAAGGTGGTAAATACGTTCATTTTCCCATATCTTTTGGTGCCAACTCCCATCTTAAACCCAATTCTACAAAATCACGACGATTCTTGCCTCCATCTTTTGTCTTATCGAGAATGTTGAGTTGCGTCCCTATTATGTTGTCACAAACATTGTTCTCAATATGCATAACATTCAAATTGTGTCGAACAAGAAAATGTTTCCAATACCCCAACCTATAGAATATTAATTTTTTCATCCAAAACTTAGAGTTATTAGGCTCATCCGTATTCTTCTAAGTGCGTTTCCTCTTTTATTTCAATTTATCCTTTCCCTTTTCTATTTGAGCTTCAAAAGGATCCATATTTTTTCCCCAACATGCATTAATATTTTCAACCTTGTCTAGTATTTGCTCTCCGTTCAATGGATTATGTAGTTCAGGAAACTTTTGCTTACCACTAAAATCTTTCTTTCGTTTTTGAAACAGACGATTTTATGGAAGAAATCTTCTATGTTATTTATATACATTCTTACTAGAATGTTTTAATTGAATAGAATATGTTTCTTCATTACAAATTGGACAAGCATAGTAACCCTTTACAGCACAACCACACAAATTACCATATGCAGGGAAATCATTAATGGTCCATAATAATACCGCCTTCAAAGTAAAGGATTATTGGAGGTAAGAATCATAAGCCTGTAAACCTTCATCCCATAAAGTTTTTAAATGCTCAATTAATGGTGCAAAATAAACATCGATATCATTTCCAGGCTGTCGTGAACCCGATATCAACATTGTTAACATAAAATTTTTTCTCTTTGTGCTCAATGACATCTCAAAGTTATAAGTTGCAAACATAATCGTCCAACAACTATACTTACTACTAAGAGTACTATGTGGATTAATTCCATCTACTGAAAGTGATAATCGAAGGTTTCTATCTTAATTTCCACACTCCGGCCACTTGTCATCCACCAACTTCCATGAAAGGGAATCCGCTGGGTGATGTAACTAACCATCAACCTGTATTTCGTTTGCATGCCAAGTTCAGGACTTTGCATTTTATACATATTGAAATCACCTTTTGAACCTAGGAATTGGTGAAATATACAATAATACTTTAAAAGGAACTCCCACCTTCACCTGGTTTGTATTTTTTTTCAACTTATACCTCGACGTTCCACATGTAGGGCATTCAGTTGAATCTTTATATTCTTTTCTATAGAGTATGCAATCATTAGGGCATGCATGTATTTTTTCTTACCCCATCCCAAATTCGGACAACGTCTGTATGTCCTTTTTCGTAGATAAAGGCAGTTCATTATCTTCTGGTAGCAATTGGGAAAATAATTTAAGCATGTTTGAAAAGCTCGTCTCAGTCCACCCACTCTTTACTTTCAAGTTGAGTAGACTCACTAGTGCAAACATCTTCGTAAACTTTTTTCACCCTTTATAAAAGGGATTTTTGGCATCCTCTAGCAACTTTTCAAATGATTTAGGATTCCCCATAAAGTCTTCATTTATCGTCTCAAAAATCTCTACCATATCATCAGCATCTTTTGGATTTTTGACCAAATTATGGTGATGGATGGGGTCACCCATGTTGACATGTGATAAAGTTGAATTTGGAGCAACTTCCCCATGCCATATCCATATATGATAAGTTTAATCAATACCGTTCGCATATAAATGACCATTAATATATTTTAAACTTCATTTAAAAAAATTTCCACATGATGTACATAGACATCATACAACTTAACTATTTACAACATTCCTCTCTGCAACTTTAAGAAAATATTCAACCCCTTGCAAGTACGCATTAGATAATCTATACATAGACATCCATAACTATTCTGTTCGTATTTCTCAAATTTTACCTATATTAAGATTGTAAATATTAGTTGTACAAATGTGATTTTCATATAAAATAACACAATCCTCAAATCATATTAATTTTTCATTTTCTAATTCGTAAAGTATGCATGTGTTTTATACGATTTTGTACGGAACAAATTTCCAATTGAGTCTTAATGTAGTTTTGACTTATATATCAGAACAAAACATGTTTGAGTCATAGATAGTCTTTTATTGTCTGATCCCATGAGTCTATTATGTATTGAAGACGTAGCAACAAAGCTACAAAGATTTAATAACGCCGAAGTTTAATTCATGAAATTTCTCATCTTCAAAGTTTAATTGCATTTTGAGATCACACAGGTATGAATCCATAATGTTAATGAAACTCAAAATTCATTTTATACAAATAAGGATGTTATTTTTAAAGGAAAATATTTTTAAAAGAGGTTTAATTGTTTACACTTTGTTTATGTCAGATAAGTACGGATGAGAATTGGATAAGAGTTGGTTTTAATCAAAACTTTGTTTAAATAAAAAACTCTATCTGATGACATCGTTCAAACAACATTTGATGTCGTTTGAACGAGATCCACTGTTGTTCAAACGATGTGGCATCTCGTTCGAATGAGATTCTGACATCGACTCAATTTTATTATAAATAGAGGTGTCTAGTTTTCTCGAAGGGTGTTCATTCTGGAAAAATAGTTTTACGATCCAGAAAACATGTTTGCACATGTTTTCTAAGGTTTTAAAGGCTTAAACACATCCTAGAGTTTGTAAATATCCGAGCTTTTATTAGCATAATGTTTATGTGATCCTTGTTGCACCAAGTTGAGTTTTTTTCATCATTGAACACTTGTGATTGTTGGTTTTATGGTGGAGAAGCGACGGATATCGTGTTCAACATCGTAGACGTATCAAGACGTATCGGTGGACACCAAGACATTCGTGGAGTCGAGTGTTGTGGATGAACATCGTTGTCTGGCTTGGGCCGTTCGAGGTTTTTTTCCCGTTTTGGATTTTTTCTCATACATCCGGTGTTCTGAGTATCTTTACTTTATTTACGTGCCTATCACCTTAATGCATGTTTAGGACTTATATAAGATAAAATTGGCATTGTAAATTTGTTCAAAACTTAGTTTGATAAATTTGAAAAAGAATTTTTCATAAAAAGAGAAAGTTGATTTGCATTCATCCTTAACTTAATTCTGCACAAGCAAAAAGTGTTTTGTTGAAAGTTATATGTTGGGGACCTACAAATTGGTATTAGATCTAGAAATACATTTTTATTGTGTTTGATCCGTTTTGGCTTACAAGGATGAATTTTTGATATTTTGATAACTTTCGCACTCCTATTTTTTATGGCACCAATTGTACTTACTGAAAAATGCGAATGATAAGTGCTTTAAAATCTATTGATGAGCATGTCTGGTTAGCTATTGAAAAAGGTTGGTCACCACCTGTCACACGAGAATGTGAGGTCACTAGTTTGAAACTCGTTGTGTCATGGACTGAGATTGAACATAGGCTCGCACAGTATAACTCTAAAGGTCTTCACGTTATTTCCTCACATGTCACATCTGAAGACTATAATCGTATGGTCATGGACTGGGATACACTTACAGTCACTAACGAGGGAACGAGCATGGTTAGGGCGTCTAAGTTGCAAAATCTCACTACACGGTTTGAGACGATTAAGTTGCTAGAGAGTGAGACATTTGATGAATTTTACACTAGGCCATCCATTATTATCAATTCAGTGTTAAATCTAGGTGAGAAGATTCCTAATAACCGAGTGATTAAGAAAATTTTGCAATCGCTGCCTAGTAGATTTGATGCGAAAGTGACCGTTATGAATTCCATTGGTTTGCTTAAATTGTCGAAACTAGAAGAGATCGCAGGTGACTTACAAACCTATGAAATTGATATGTTTACCTCCATGAAAGTGCATAAGAAATAAAAGGGCATTGCTTTGAAAGCCCTGAAGGAGGAAACAAAAGTTTCAAGTGACAACTCTGGTTCCGACTTTGAGGATGTCATCTGATTCCCAATAAAGTTCAAGAAATTTCTTCAAATTCATAAGCAATAGAAAGATGCTAAAAAGTTTGAAAAATTCAAGAACAAGGGAGAATCCACCCCTAAGGAAAATAGTTAAAAGCCTATGAGAGATGAGTCTGATAGGTGTTTCGGGTGTGAGGGGTGTGGTCACAAAGTCAAGGAGTGTCCCACTAGACTTAAGAAATAGGGCACCAAACCTATAGCATACAACGCCACCTTAATTAATAGTGAACTGGAAGAGGGAGATGACTCCCCCATTGAACATAACCTTGTTGCATTCATGGCATGTCATGTGAGAAAAGACGATATATCTTCCCACAAGGATACTCATGTGCATGACACTTCCGAGGCTATTGAGAGTGCTTCCCACGAGGCTGAGGGTGATGAGAGCAAGGATGAGGAGATCGACGTAGGAGAGTTGCAAGTTGCATTTAAAGAGTTGTTTGAGGATATGGTGAAGGTTAAAAAGGCTAACTCAAAATTGCAAGCTAAGCTGAAAGAGTGTGTCATAGAAAATAATGATGCGTTAATTGATGATTTAAAGGCACGGGAGAAGCAAGAGTACGTCGCGAAAGAGAGATACACCCTTAGAGGTTTGATGGAGGCTTTGCAAAAGGAGGTTCTCAAGTTTGAGGAGTCTAGGCGTCTACTCGAGTTTAGTATTAAGGAGTTGGAGGAGACTTTGAGAGACTCGTCTAAAGTTAAGATTGACTTGGAGGCTAGAAGTGAGAAGTTGGATAGGATGCTAGGCATCGTCCAAATTAAGAGAGATAAGGGAGGTATTGGCTTTGATTACCGTGTTGTTCCCATTCCCCTCGCACGTGTGAGAGAGCCACATAGGAATGTTAGAAAAGGTCCACATGTAGGTCGCTTTCCATACCATCGCTACACTTGCACATTTTGTGGTAGGAAAGGTCACCCTAGAAAGATTTGTTATGACCATAGGAATGTTCCTCAAAAGTTTAGGAAGCCTGGAAATAAAGTTGCCCCGATTCCTCCCACCCCCATGCGTCGTTACACACCTACTTGGGTTAGGAAGTCGGGTTTGGTGACTTTAGGAATAAAACTTCATGGTTCTCATTTGGTTGCACTTGATTCTTCCCATGCTAAATCTAAAGGTTGAGTGTGTTACCATCTTTATCATTTTGTATTATATTTTTCATTTATTGCATTTTATTTGAATAATACAAAAAGATTTTTGTTTTGAATTTTTTTTGAGAAAAACACGAAAAGATTTTTCTTTTAATTGAGTAAAAATATTTTAAAAAACCAAAAATATTTTTGATTTTGTTTTTGGGTCATGAGATAACATGTTTGATGCGGCATATTGGTGTGCTTTGACCCCCTTCCTTCCATTATCCATGTGGTTAGGACATTTGGTCATTATTATCGATGCTTTTAATGATCTTAACCATTGGATTATGGGGTTGTTTCGAAGTTGATATGCGTTTTGATTCGACTTTGTATATATGCCATCTTTACACACATGCACAAGTTTATATGGATGTTTGATTACTCTTGCATATTTTAGTTTGGTGAGACGTTCTTATCTCAATTTTGTCATCAATGTGTAAGTAGACATAAGGAGGAGATGCGCATGTAATTACCGTTTACCGTAAGGATTAAATTGAAAATATGTTGAGTGTTCACTGAAAAGGATTACGAGAGTGTAAAATTAACTCTTCGTGAAAGCCACTATTTAAAAGAGCCCCGAAAAAATTCATAAGAAAATAAAAAGAATCATATGCGAAAAATTTGTCCAAATTAGTTTAGTTCATTTCAAAGAAAAATATGATATATTTGAGGGAGTTTGGATGGATTAATAATTTAAACGGGTTTGCACAAAGAATGCTATAGTTGAAAAATTGTGTCATGACGCTATTGTTTGTAGAATCGTCAAAATTCTGAATTTGTGTGCATGATGTTTGTGTAGTTCATTAAGCTCACACTTTAATTGTCACATATGGCTATAATAAAGTTTGATGGTAAATTGTTATTGATTAGATCTTCTTGATCGTTTCGATGTGTTGGAATGGTGATTCATTTGTTTTAGTTCATGCACATTCATTCCATGTTCATGTTTAGACACATCGATACTATGTTAGCATATTACTCATATTTGTTTTGATTTATCATTTAGTTTTGCTAATGTTTTACTGTTTCACAGTTTGGAGCCCATCTGGTATGAATTATTTTGAAATTTTTCCCTAGGGCGACACTATTTAATTTTTTTTGGAGATTGTGAAAATTTGTCAATGTTGTTCTAACGACATATAGTTGTGACATCGTGTTTCATTCAAAAGATGTCCCTAGATCATTCGAACGAAAACCTTGTTTTGACTAATTTGACTTTTTCTGGTTATGTTTTGTTTCAGTACCCCTGTTTAATATTGATTCATATTTTGTTACTGGGTTTTTATTTATGCAGTTTACTTTGATTTGCTGATATATTTTACTGCATTTAGTTCGTTTTTTCACACATGCTTAGTTTGATGATTTTATTGTGTGATTCATTATTTTTCTACCTGTGCTCCTCTGTTAATTTAATAAAATTGTTATTTTCACATGCTAGATTTGTTTATCTTTTCACCGGATTGTCTATTCGAGACAAAAGTGGGGAGAGATGTCTGTGATGTAGGGGGAGTTTTAGGTCATATTTACATATTGGTATTGATATTAGTTTATATCATTTGTTACTCCATACTTCACTGGGTATTTGTCTATTTCATGTGTGTAGGTATGCTGAAAGATATTCAAGATTTCAATCCTACATCACATTCAGACAGTAGAGATAGTTTCATGCTTGCCGGTTCATTGATTGAAGAAACTTATCCTGCAGTGATGATGTATTTTTCATTTGGGGTCTTATGGGATGGGTTTTATGCGTCATGCGACATGAACACCCGACTTAGGCTTTTCACCTTATTCTGTCCCAGAATAGTCAAAGGGGGATATTTGTAAGGACCAAATTTCCAATTGAGTCTTAATATAGTTTTGACTTATTCTCGGAACAAAACATGTTTGAGTCACAAATAGTCTTTTATTGTCTGATCCGACGAGTATATGACGTATTGAAGACATTGCGACAAAGCTACACAGATTTAATCATGCCGAAGGTTAATTGGTGCAATTTTCCATCTTCAAGGTTTAATTGCATTCCGAGATCACACATGTATGAATGCATAATGTTTATGAAACTAGGAATTCATTTTATAAAAATAAGGATGTTATTTTTGAAGGAAAATGTTTTTAAAACAGTTGAAATTGTTTAAACTTCTTTTATTTCAGATAAGGATGGATGAGAATTGGATAAGAGTTGGTTTCAATAAAAAATATGTTTAAGCAAAAAAACTCTATCTGACGATGTCGTTCAAATGACATTTGATGTCGTTCGAACGAGATCCACCGTCATTTGAACGACTCGGAATATCATTCGAACGACATTCCGACACTAACTCAATTTTCTTATAAATAGAGGTGTCAGTTTTCTCGAGGGTGTGCATTCTGGAAAAATAGTTTTACGATCTAGAAACCTATTTGCACATGTTTTCTAAGGTTTTAAAGGCTTAAAGACATCCTTAGAGTGTGTAAAGATCCGAGATTTCATTAGCATAATGTTCTTGTTAACCTTGTTGTACCAAGTAGATTTTTGTTCATCATTGAACACTTGTGATTACTGGTTTTGCGGCGGAGAAGCGACAGATATCGTGTTCAACACCGTAGACATATCAAGCTGTATCGATGGACACTGGGACATTCGTTGAGTCGAGTGTTGTGGACGAGCATCATGGTAGACAAAATTTCTATGTGGGTACAATTGAAGAACGATAGAAGATCAGAATGTGCGTGAAGACCCGTGGGGATCGACTCATTGAGTAAGGCTAATCTGTCTTTGTAAAGCCATTGTTCATAGTGATAGTCTGGCTTGGGTAGTCCGAGGTTTTTTTTCCCGTTTTGGGTTTTTCCCCGTACATCTGGCGTTGTGAGTATCTTTACTTTATTTTACTTTCCTATCACCTAGATGCATGTTTAGGACTTAAACAAGAAAAAATTGGCATAGTAAATTTTTAACAACATTGTTTGATAAATTTGAAAAAGAATTTTTCATAAAAAGAGAAAGTTGATTTACATTCATCCTTAACCTAATTCCGCACAAGCAAAAACTGTTTTGTTGAAAGTTATATTTTGGGGACCTACAAATTCATCTTAGTTTAAGTCATAAATAATGTTATGAATGATGTAATAAATAGTGTTATTAATAATGTAATACTAACACCGCCGACACACATTAACTTTATACCAAAGATAAATGACATAGTGGATGCATTTTAACTCGAGCTCCCGGTAAAGTATTTATGTATATAATATGTATCTGCTAATTTCTTTTGCATTTATTTTGTGTATATAATATGTATTTGTTACTCTGTTAAAAAAATCAATCTAATCAGATTAATTACCAATAGCTAAAATACAGCTGACATGCGCCTTTATTATATATAAATATATTGAAATTCAACCCTGTTATAAAGTCAAAACCCCGTTAACAATAAATATAAAATTTATTTTTAGAACTATTCTTAGTAAAATATTTTTTCAAACATATTTTTTATTCCCCAGAGTGGAATTACTCGTACATAAAAGATAAAAAACAACTAATGTAACATTGTCACGTCAAGATTGTACAGTGACTTTGTTGAAAGAGTCGCTAGTATCACCACAAGAAATACCATTATAGTATTATCACATCATCACCGGTGTTAACCTGACTGCCATATCAGCTCTCCAAGTTCGAAAAACTAATGTTAAGGGTGACAATCTTAGAAACGACACAAAAAAATGAAACGGAATGACACAAAATTGACTCGAAATTTCGTGTTCGTGTCGAATTTTTTTGACACAAAGTTGTGTCGTGTCATGCTTGTGTCAAAATTATGAGTGGTGTTATCGTGTCATGCCATATGAATCGTGTTTTTTAGTTATGAAATTGAAGAAATCGTGTTATTCATGTCGTGCTGTGTTTTATTTGGGTCGTGTCCGTGTCAACTACAAAACAGGAATTCGTGTCATGTCGTGTCCGTGTCCAACCCTACGTTCCATTACAAACAAGGAAAAGCTATAAAATCAATAAAGAATAAAAATCCAGTCATGAAAATCAACAATGCAATTAATTAATCATCATCTCAACAGGGTAAATCATATTACGCAGTGCGGGGATATTTTCGACAGCCAGTTACACAAAACAAAATATTAACGAAAATAAAAGGTACAATATCATCCTAAAATAAAAAGATACAATAGCCATTTAATCACAGCATGCCAAATGTTTGAAAATAGGGATATATACTTGATTATGTTTGCATACATATACATATACAGTATATTTTTGAAACAGTGAGGATAAACTACCAGAAGAGAGGAAAACACACCAGAAGATAATAAAAAAATTGCCCAAGGGAGTTGAGAGGAGCCGTACGTGAGGATAGGAGAGGAGCCATGAGAGCGTGAGAAGAGGAGCCATGAGGAGATGAGGCAGTGAGGAGAAAGAAGCGCATGGGCCAAAAGAAATTTGGAGAGGCATACTGAGCGTGTGGGTAAGCCAAAATTAATTAGGGGAAAAACTTCAAAAGGTCATATTATGTACATTTAGGATATAAACTTTGAAAAAATGTCATGATATGTATAATTAGATATAATTTTTATATTTAAAGTGTCATAAAAAAAGCACTAATATGTATAAAATCAAATTTTATAGTAGAAGTGTCACATTAATCGTAGCATTAACCTTTAAATGACATTTTTATAATACTTATCCGTTTCTAATATGACTCGCAAAGATGTACCGTTTGTCTAGGATGACGCTTATCAATTGGATTTTGTTGAGCTGAAGGACAGGTTAACTTCAGCACGTGTACTTGCACTTCCCAGTGTAGTAGCGAAGTATCTTGTTTTCACTGGCGCATCCCTACAGAGACTTGGGGGTGTGTTATAGTAGGAGGATCATGCTATAACATATTTTCTCGCAAGAAAAAGCCTCATGAGAGGAATTAGCCCACCCACGACTAGGAGTTAACGGAAGTCGTGTTTTCATTGCGGATTTTGAGGCATTACCTATTAGGGGAGAGGTTTTTCATGTTCACAGATCATAAGCCACAACAGTAATTGTTCACTCAGTGAGAGATTAATACGCATTAGCATAGGTGGCTTGAATTTGTGAAAGATTATCGGTTTGACATCCAATATCACTTGTTGAAAGCTAACGTGGTGGAAGATACGTTGAGCCGTAGGCTAGCATGAGATGTAGCTTAAGTGAGAAAGGAAAAATGAAAGGAATTAGGACACCAAGATTTAGTGGAACAATCATTCATATCAATTATGACCGACACCCCCAGATTTTCAACAGGGTGGTATAGGACAGACAATCGATTCTTTTTGTCAGGATCAAATTAGACAACTTCTAGCTGTGGAGTCGAGTCGTATTTTGTGAGTTCAAAGAGTGGTTTAAGATTCAAGGGGATATTAGATGTCCCAGAGGGGGAGGATTTATGACATGCAATGATGGCATAGTCACGCGAGTCAAGATTTGCGGTACATCTTGGAGGGGATAAGATGTACTAATACATGAGATGGCAATACTAGCGGAGTGGGATGAAGAGAGAAATTACCGACTTTGTTTAGAGGTGTACCACTTGTTAGTTGGTGAAAGTGGACCATCAAAAGCCGACAAGGGGATATCGTGATGTGATATGGGAGAGCATTCCCATGGATTTTATTACCGAGTTGCCTACTTCACAAAGAGGTCGTGATTCCATATGGGTGATAGTGGATCAGTTGACCAAGTTACCTCACTCCTTACCAGTTTGGACTGATTATACTATGGGGAAGTATGCATTACTGAGATAGTGAGATTACATGGGGTGCCACTATATATTTTGTCCGATAGGGACAAGATTTTTGTGTCTCTATTTTGGGAGAGTTTTTAGGAGTCTACGGGGACCGAGTTATGATTGAGTGTGGCTTATCATCCGTAGACGAACAGGAAGACAGAGAGGACTAATCAGATTTTGGAAGATATGCTACAGATGTGTATCCTTGATTTTAGTGGAGGGTGGGAGGAATATCTTCCACTGGTGGAGTTTGCATATAATAACTCCTACAATTTTCATGATTGGCATGGCACCATTCAAGGCGTTTTATGGTACGCCTTGTCATTTGACCGCTTGTTGATTACAGGTGGGGGGTAAAAAGCTTCTCGGTTCGAAGTTGATTTGGAGTCGTATATGGATAGCCCAGGAATGACAGAATATTTATGCCGATGCTAAGCGGTTCTTTCTGGAGTTTAATGTGTGGGACCATATGCTAATACTTATATCTCCTATAAAGAGGATAATGAGGTTCAGGAAGAAAGGAAAGTTGGATCCATTCCCTATCATTGAGCTGATTGGGCTAGTTGCATATATACTTTCGTTGCCAGGGCACTTGCATTAGATTCATGATGTATTTCATATTTCTTCGTGGAGGCGATATCTGTAGGATGAGTTGTCTCACACTCACATTGCTTTGGAGGAGCTTGATTTGCAACCCGATATTTTATATGAGGAGAAGCTAATTTCTATCTTAGACCACGTAGAGAGGAGACTAAGTTCGAAGGTAGTTCCACTTATAGGGGTCTAGTGGTGGCATCATAATGCCGACGAGTCAACTTAGGAGTGCAAGGATGATATGCGTGAAAAATATCCAGAGCTATTCATACCATATATTTCCTTTGCCTAATTTTGGGATGAAATTCCATTATTAGGGGAAAAGCTTGTAGCACCCCGTAATTTTATTGATTTTTATATTGAGAATTAATTGGAATTAAGTATATTATTATTGGAAAATAAATTCGATAAAGTAAATATTACTTAGCGAGATAAGGGTTAATATTTATTTATATTTACTATTACTTAGTGAATCAGTAATAATAAAGATAAGAAAATATTGTGATTGTCATGAGTGATAAATACTACAGTTATGATAAATTTAATCATGATGCGCGTGTCAGTATTGTCGGGAGTTAATTTTGAATATAAAATGTAATTTTACTTTATATATTTTGAAAGGTCCTTTCGAGTGCTCCAATGTGTCCGGAAGGGTCAAAATAGTAAAAAAAGGTATATTCGAGGGTTTAGTATGGGTCCCGGGACACTTTCAGGCCAAATCGGCACCCCATACGGGTATTTTGGTCTTTTGAAATTTTGGGCAAGTAAACCTATGAAAATTGGAGAGTTTTATCTGCAATCTACAAATCACATAAAAGGGGTTAGGTTTATAAGTTACCAAACCAAAGAGAGAGCACATGAGGGAGAAGAAGAGGTGTTCCAAGGCCATAAACCACATTCTTGCACCACCACCACCACCGGATTGTAGATCAGGAATAGGAGAACACGAATCTCATCATCAATTCAACAGGAATCAGACTTTCGAATTAAAACAAGTGTTTATCTTTCTAATTTATGATTTAATATAACATCAATATTAGAGTAGGATGATTACTTTATGAATTTCATGACTTTTGGACTTGAATTTGAGAATATAAATCATGTTCTTTGGTAAGAATGGTGATAGAGTTGATCCCCCATACATGTAGGATGAATTTAATGAGAATATCATGAATTTGTAAAGAAATTAGGAATTATATTGAAGTTCTTGAACAAGAATTATAATATAGGATTTTTAGAGATTAATCTTGATTTAATCCAATTTGAAGGTGTTCTTTAAAGATTTAATGATTCTATTACATTAATCGTTCTTGCATGTTACCGTAATGTTTTAGAACATTGAGTGGGAGTTTGGGATATTGTAATGTTGATTTGGAGGTTTAACAAAGGTCAAAATCGGTAGCATTGAAGAAGATCAAGGTTTAGGTATAGCGAACTTGTTCGCCTCTCCCCCCAAATCGGTTTTGTCTATAACTTCGAACCGGTTTGCATGTTCCTCCAAACCAGTTCGGGGGACTTGATTCTTCTTGGCCTCCATTTAATTGAATTTTTGGCAGGTTTGAGTGGGATTTCTTTTCGATGGAAGAGAACTATGGATAATAAAGTGTGTGACATATTAAACAATTAAGCTCACAAAATTATGATGGGCATTGAAGAATACAAGTGAACAATGAGGCTTAGTTTGACATTAAATGATCTTAAGTAAGTGTGAGTGAATATACGACCGAACCAGTGGTAGAAGAATATTTAAACTACTAAAATAATATAATTGAGCGGTAAGGACTCTTCGAGTAGTGGGGTAGATGCTTCGAAAAATACGATGAATAGTTAAATGGTGAATTGATAATACGTAGGATTTTCGGGTGTTATATATACTATGAATGATACATATACTATAAGTTGAGGGTATACCTATATCAATGTTATATATAGACACACACACACATAGGATGTGTAAATGCCTATTGTTTATACTCTTATGTGTAAAAATACTGAGGTTACTTGCTATCACAGGTTGTCTTCGCACTGTGGACAATCTTATTGTGATGAGCCCATAATGGGTGATTTTGACTTGTACCCTAAGAACATCAAACAAGGTACGTGCTATCTGAGTGTATGATAGTTTTCACGATCAATTGGGCACATTTGGTGTGTGCGTTACCCATAGACTTGGAACTATGTTCGCCTCCAATATGGTTGATTTGATTTATGGTTTGAGGGTGATATCCGAACCGATGTCTCTATTTAGTACATGACATATAAGGACTTGATAGCAGAGTATACCCGCGTCGAAGGTCTCCACCTAGGGATGCCATACACACACACACACACACACACACACACACAGACACACACACACACACACACATATATATATATATATATATATATATATATATATATATATATATATATATATATGTAAACACTCAAGTGGTTGATTCTACTACGAGGGTATTAGTAGATAAGATGAATAGTGATATTTAAATTACTCTATGGGGGTGAGAATTTATTCATAAACTGGTGATTCCTAATAAATAAAAAGAATTGAAAATGTGGTTTAGTATTGTTTGGGTAGTAGGGGGCGGGCACTATATAATATTAGACATGAACAGATGTAAGTCAAACTAGTTAGGCGGATAGCGTAACTAATGGGTTAGAGTAGTATGTTAGGTTTGAACATTAGTTAAGAGGTGAGGATCTCAAGTGAGAGCACAATACTAACATGTATATAATATCTGATATTGATGCACCTTAAATACTTGCTAATTTTTTTTCAAATTATTTTACTTGGGCTCTGACCCGTTTCAAATACTTTTTGTTAAAAGAATTTAGGTGCCTAGGCGAATGGACCCGAGACATTGGAGTTTCCTACATTTGACGTTCTACAGCTGATGTGGATGTTACAAGACCTTGCTATTAGACTCCTACACCTTTATTAAGTTGTTACAATTTTTTTTAGTCTTGACACTTTTTTTTTTATCCTGAAGTCTTGACACATTTTTTTTATTACAAATCATTTATTTCATCGTAAATAATCACCAAATTTTCCCCAAAGGGTATTTGGTAGCTTTCCTTTATGTACTAAACTCTCTACAATGAGGTATACTTTATACAAAATTAATCTTCTCGTAACATTTTCAGCAAGAACTAATCTCACTCTAAATATTCAAAAATCGTACATTACCATATTAAAACTTAGGTTTAATAATAACATGCTTATCTTGTTGGATCCTACTAATAACTTTTTTTTATCGCCATGGGTCCACCTGACCGTCTTTATTATGTCACATTCCCTTGATACTAAGAACTTTCAATATCATTACTTATCTCATATACAACCATCGACCGTATAACCTTCTATAACCTTAACTTTTTTTTACTTAATGTGATAAACCACATCATCTTGATGCCTTACTCTTGGAAATAAACATTTATATAATAAAAAATTCACTTTACTGATTATCTTTCAAGTTAAACTCTAAAAGTCGAAGGATTAAATCCCTTCCTATCAACCAAATGTTACACTTACCCTTAGCGTGAATATAGATAACGATTATAAAACTAAAAAAAACGTAAGTGTACTTTCCAACTCACGCATAACCTATGCTCTTATACAGAGTTGTGACGCCCTGATTCAGGGGGTCAATTGGGGAAAACTTTTTCGTATTTTCATTTCATTTCGGAAAATTCTCTTTTATTATAAAATCTTACTTCCACATTTTTTTGTTCCAAAATCCATTCAATTCAATTAAAGATCATATGTTCGGCTTATAAAGTTCATACGAACACTTGAAATAAAAGAGTTGCCAATTTCATAAAGTAAATAATAATTTAAAGAAAATCCACATCACACTGTCTTATTACAAATTCAAATTAAATTACATTCAAATAGTTCCTAATGATATAATCAAAAGTTCTGTTTAAATTACAAATCAAAAGTAATTGTATGCCGAACTCTACTGACGTACAAATCCTTCTTTGCCTTTTATGGCTTCCTTTCCTTTAGCTTTTCCAAAAGTACCTATGGGGTTTAGCAAGATGGGGTATGGGCATGGTCCCATTAGGAGGAATACTAACGTAGTTATACGTACAAAGAATATCGATACATATAAAGTATATTTTAGAAATTATCCATTATTTGATTAAATGTTCTAATGACATGCAATTAGTGTTTTGACCATGTAAATTGGGTGATAAGCCTACTCGCACTTAATATTTCTTTTAATACCACCTATATCTCGCTAATTTAACCACTAATGTACTTTCACATATTAAGGTATTTTATATACTTTCATTTACATTAGTTGGTGCCATGCTCAAAATTATCTTTTCAGTTGATTAATCAGGGTACCAATCCATGAGTGTTATACAACCTTTCACGGACTCCCACCATGCAGAAATATGCTACTGATAAGTGGTTTTGTGTCTAAGCATTAAGTTGCACCCTTAGGCTCCGTACCCTCCTTAAATTTTTTTGTTACCATCGAATGTCTTTTACTTGTTACATTATTTTATACCTTTTTTTCATTATTGCCCATTTGTAAACCTTTTCCGTCTATTTCCCTTTTAACGGCCGATGAGACTAAATACTCGGGGCAAGACTATTCCCAACACTTAGTTTCCAAGTTTTACACTTTATAAAAAGTTCATTTTCATTTTAGCTTTAATGCGGTATTTCATATTTGAAAATAACTTTATTTATCATTTCTTGTGAAACCTAACCTTTGAATTTGAAATACCCATTTTAGATTTTAATGTGTTTTCACTATTCACACTCACATATAAACATGCATTATCTAAACTTTGCAAAAACTCGCCCCTTTCATATTTCCTTTAAAAAATATGAGTTTTCACGAGATAAAATCCAACTATTTTAACTAGAGTCCTTTAGTTTGGAAATTTTTTTGATAAGCCCAAATTTTACATAAAATCACAATTATGTACTAAAACATTACCTTTGTCATTTCAAGACTTAGATTTCCAATTTGCTAACTCTTATCATTTTAAGTGTTCATGTTATTCCAATTTAAAATCAAATTTCCAAAATAACACTCACGATTGTAAACATTACTATCGATTTACTTTTAACCTCAATACTTTACTATTTTCACTTAAATTTAAACTTCTTAAAATTTCTTCACATAAAGTAATGTCATTTTATGTGACCAATGTGATGATTTTTTCAACATTGTTATTTCATACTCAATTCAGTTTACAAATGGATTTCCAACCTATTAAGACCATTTACCATAACTACATATAATTTTTTTCATAAATGAAAGAATTTATACCAAAGAAACCCCTATATACATCCTACACTTCTTCACAAAATCCATTTTATCACCTGTCATGAAATAACTCGTTGAAACCTAATTTTCATAAGGAATAAATTCCCTAAACGTTTTGAAATTTTCACTTAATTCAAAATTTAACCTTTTGTCATTTTTATCACATATTTATCAACATATAGTGATAATAAAAATAAATAGTCATGTAAATCATTCATATGTATACAAACACCTAGCAGTATTGATTTTCAACTTGAAAATACTGTATAACTCCTACCTCTAGAAGATAATAACTTGAGAAGATGTTGCAAATAAAACCCAATAAGCTCCCAACTTTCTGAGTTTTAGTTCTTCTAGTAATCCTCATTTATACCCAAAATAACACCTCTATAACACTTGGAAACCCATGATTATGGAAGGATAATTGTCTGGGATAGTATAATTGTACTATAAAAAGAATAAACAACCCTTTGCGGAGTAAAAACGAAGAAGAAATGTGTTTTTTCGGATTGTACTAAATGCAAATTTTCACACATAATATAAGGGAGGAAACAAAGTAGGCAGCCCCTATAAACCACACGACATTCCCTCTATACATCTCTCATGGGTCCTATTGTAACACCCCGTATTTTTGTGTAATTAAGAATAAATTACTTCAGCAAATTTTAAATTTCACATGTGCCGTGATTTTATGGAATGACATATTTTTTTGGAAATAATGATTATTGTTAATGGAATAGTTTTTGCAGCATTTATTATACATCGTAGTGAGTGATATCGATGGGACTGTGTGGGATCTCAACCAAGGGTCGCTTGTAGACCATATGAGGTCGAGATAGGAAATTATTGTAGAATGACTCAGATGATAATTTAGGGGTCACGATTGATTCTGAAAAGGTTAAAATAGTTGGTATAGTATACCCGGGTGTATAGATTGGGTCTCCGGTCAACTTTAGACTAATCTGGCACTGTTAAGGGTGTTTCGATCACTGAGGAGGTAGAAGGAACTCCAAAACATTAACTGATATATCTATGATGTTACTTTAAATGTGTGCCATTTTAATTGTACTTAGAATTAGTTATTTTCCCATATGTTTTTGGAAATATCTATGTCTCAGCTTTCCAATGATATTTTAATGAAGTCATTTGGAGTTCTTTTGAGGGAGAAATCACAATTTTACTATAGGGTGTTTAATCTGCCAGAATAGTTTCGACTCGATTCGGTTACCCATTTTTGCACAGTTTTGCTATATTTCTTTGGGAGATAAATTATGAGGAACTGGCATTCTAATTTATTGTTTAATAAATAATTTAAGACGGTCAGTGAGTATATGGTTAATACTTGGCTAAATTTTAATGTGAGTGATCTTGGAATTTGGACCGATGATTATCAATAGGTTGAGATGCGTATTGGATATTTTGAATTTGGGTCATGAGAAGGGAAAAGTGTGACCTATGACTTGGACCGGTAGTGTATGAGTGAATTAACTAATGAAATAACTTAAGGGACTAACTGTGACCCATAGAGTAGTGGTTTATACTCTAATAAATACAATTATGAGAATAATCATAAATTGATAGTGCAGTGAGTATTCGGGAGATATATACTAGGTACGGATTATGTTTGTAGGTTGAGTGCATACCTATATGGATGATATTTATTGATTAAGTGTATAGCTAAATGGATGATAATTATAGGTCGTGCATATACCTATATGGAATATATATATGGGTGGTGTGTAGTCCTATATGCGACATATGGATAGGTTGTGAGTATGTCTATTATGTGCTTCCTTATATGTGTGAACATACCTACATTGCCTGTTATCCAGAGTTTTTCGCAGTGGGTAACTCCACCTTGACGATTCCAGTGAGGTATGGATGTGTGCCCCAGAACATAAAACTTAGGTACATGCTATCTGAGTGTGATGGTAATGGTCAATTGGGTATGTTAGGTATGTATATGACCCATAGGCTTGGAACTATGTTCACCTCCAATATGTGTTGATTTGATTTATGGTTCGAGGCTGATATCCGAACCGCTAGTCCTTTCTTGGGTACGAGAGGTACATGGACTGGATAGTAGAATATGCAGACTCGCACCGCAATTCTTAGCTCGGGGAAGCTGGAGTTAAATATATAGATTGTGTGACATATTTATACATACATGTGTATTCACCATAGTTCTCTGTGAAACTAGTAGTTGTAGATAACATTTATATAAATGTGAAAGCGATATTCTAATTAGTGTGTGATGGTAGTAAAGTTAGATAACGTATATCTAAAATATGATTTAAGTAGAACAAATTAAGCAAATGGTTTAATGATAACATAAGAGAAATCATAGTTATAATGAATAATAACATATGAGACGTGTTAATTATTAATATTGCGATAGCGTACTATATGAGTGGTACGGGAGAAGTTGAAAAGACATGAAACTAAGGACATAATGAGTATTGTACTGTATGGGAAGTACGGGGGAGCCCAACATGTTAATGGATATATAATTTGAGGAGACCTAATTAGGGTGGGTAGCGTAGCTAGGTAGGATGCATTAGGCATGAATATTACTTGAGAGGAGAGGAACTAAATAGAGTGTACGTTGAACTAAGAACTCAAGAGAGTGTACGTTGAATTAACATGTGTAATCAATAACTAATTTTTAAATTGTGATCAATAATTGCTAAATATTTTCAAATTGTTTTGGGCTCTGACCCGTCTTGCAAAATATTTTCAAAACCTTTTTGGTGTCAAGCCACAGGGACGTCAAGTTTGATGATTCATTACTGAGATGCGTAGTTGTAACACTTATGGGGGCTTGCAGTATTTGGATTAAACCCTTCAGTTACTTCATTCCTATAATATGATTTAGTTTCAATTATTCATTTAGGCATGTTGCCCCTTCAACTATTACTTTTATATCAGTTCAGTCTATATATTTAGGTTTTTTAATTCTTTTGGATTTTTATTAGACTTATGGACGAATGGTTTATTCGATATTATTTATTTAGTTATTTATCTTGTGATGGATTCATATTGTTATTCCTAGTTGGATAGTTTGGTTATTGTATTTAAAATCCAAATGTTGTTATTTATGGAAGATAAAATTTGACTCATGCTTAATTTATCATTGTTGGTTAGTAAATTAAAATATTTTCCACAGTGATGCTGAGGATGATCTAAATTTATCGTAGTTGGTTAGTAAATTAAAAAGTATTTAAATTAAAATGCTTTGACACACGCTTAATTTATCATAGTTTTAATGAAGGACTAATCACCCATGGGTAAAATAGGAGGGGTGTCATGGATGGTATCAGAGCATCAGGTTCTAGTGTCCTTAAGATCTGTAAGACTTTTCTACATTTTAGCATAGTGTTCTCTGATGTAGGGTCTTGTGATAAAATTTGTTGTATACTTTTACGTACATGCATTTTTCTTATTTTACTATTATAAATGCATGGACTATGAACTCATGTAATTCAATATGATTTTTGATGCCACCTAATAGAGGATGACCAGGTAGAGCAATAACGAGGAATAGTAGATAAAAGGAGGCCTAGTAGGATCCACAGGTACCACAGCCACAACTACCACAGGGGATGTTAACTACTGCAAAGGTGGTCGAGATAGTGTCTAAAGCAGTCAATGAAGCGATGACGGCCATGGAAGTTCACTTTTCGCAGGTACAACCATGACAGCTAGTGGCACCAATAGTTCAGGCCCATCCGGAGCCATCGTTTTAGCAGAAGGCTAGGAAGACATTTCCGAAGGGCCACCGACCAGAGTTTTCAGGGAGCTCAGATGTTATAGTGGCATTTCAATGAAATAAGGACCTACAATTCCATATTTGTAAGATTGAGTGCCGTGATACTCATAAATAAATGGTGAGTACATTCACACTCATTGGAGCAACGCTACAGTGGTGGGAGTCAGTTACCACTTCTGAGGAAAGAGACACGAGGCCAATTACAAAGTTTTGGGAGTTGTTCGAGTACAAATACTTTCCATCAGCAGTCCACACAAAAATGATGAAAAATATCATCGATGTGGTGCAGGGAAATCGCACAGTGTTAGAATACAAAGAATATTTCACTCATCAAGCTAACTTTGTACCAAATGAGGCAAACAACAAATAGAGGAAAAATATGAGATTCATGGATGGACTAGCCTGGAGGATCAGGAAACATTTTATTAGAAACCTAGCATTGGAGACCTACACGGACGTTGTCAATGCGGCACTGCTTCACTTTCAAGATTAGCGCATCTACCAAAAGAGAAGCAAGATAGTGGGATAATCTAGTTAGGAAGGTGAAGAAGAAAGGAGAGACTCCCGACTGGGAGATGATTCCAAGAATCTTAGGCAAGGAGGTTACCAACCAGAGAGCCAGGGTTTTAGATAGATCCAACAGGGTCCTCAACAGTAGAAGGAGCACGTTCATCAGGGGCCTCAGGCCAAGGGAATTTGTGATAGACATTGTGATGTTTCTGGCCAATGTTTCAACTGTGGGTGTGTAGGTAATAAAAGAAAGGATTTCCTAAAGCGAGGGATGGGAAAAATAATGGACGGAGTCTTGAAAGTACCACCATTATAGTAACTATTGAGTCAGTTCCAACGCGAGAACTATGTTCAGGAACCTGTCGACTAGGCGAGGTAGATGGAAACGAAGGTAAATGTTTATTTCATACATGTGAATATGGTATTAGTTGGGTGACATGGATGCACCACAATATATATATGTGTATATATATATATATATATATATATATATATGTTTTTTATCACTAAATTCGAGTGTGAGTTGAGTTTATTGGGAGCGTAGGCAATATCGTCCTGGTTATTATAAATGTATTTACTCTTGGGTAGCGGGGCTTTTTGGTGTCACCTATAGGGGAGAGGGTGTGGGAACTAAGAGGATTTTTATGTTATGATTTTCTACTTCTCAGAGTTGGAAAAGTAAAGTTTATTATGATTATGTGTAGTGACTGGATACCGAGGGATTGAGCGGTAATAGATTATGTTATAAGACTATCGTGCTTGTTATTCTTGGGTGAGACATATTCTTTTACGAGGTATCACCTGAAAGAGGGTTGGGCCTACATATATAAATTGTATAAATGATCCTAGTGCATACGGACCTTCTAATGATGCAATTCAGAATGCTTTGTGTTCATTGTAGAGTGAGAGATATAACTCGTTATATATAAAGCACTGAGAACTTATGAAAGTGATAGCACCGCGTTATATGCCGTTTTTAGTGACATGAGAGTGGACGAGTAGACTTTTTATGTCAGCAGATGGGATTTTAGGGGTGCATGGGCCTAACGGATCTCAACGACCGACAATGTCAGGTAGTAGTGTATCGAGAGGGGGTCCTTGTTTGAATTTCTCTTTATGAGACATCCCACGCATGAAACTTAGCGAACGTTGGAAGTTGGTAGAAGTTTGGTCACAAAGACATGGATTTATGACCTTTGTTATTGTACGTATATGTGATTATAACTTAGAGTTGATATACGGTAATGGGAGCTAGGTAGCATTTGTGCAGTTATGTGCGGGTATAGGGTGTATTGGCTCCCTTGTTAGCTGGATTTTAGTATGGTCTATAGTCAGAGGATGAGGAGAATTATTTATTAAAAATAAGAGTAATTTAAAAAGGGAGTTGGAACATGGAGGTATTGGATCTTTCCCTAGTAGGAAGAATGCTATAGACATTAGTATATAGATCCAATAGAGTGGGAATTATTGAGCAAGATTGTAAGGTGTTATGCAGTCGCCAAGGTGAGTTGGTAAAAAAAAGGGTGAAATATTTTGGTGTAAGGTGACTAAAAAGAACTGGTCACTAAATTCAATGGGAGTGTATAGACCGTGGGACTGAAGGATATCATTAATAGAGGTATAGCGGGAATTGCAGAATGATTTTAACTATGGGAATGAGGAGGATGTTGTGCAAGGTTATATCCGAAGCTGTTAATACCAGACTTATCCAATTTCGAGGACGAAATTCCTTTGTAAGGGGGAAGTATGTAACACCCCGTATTTTTGGGTAATTAACATTAAATTAATTCGATGAATTTTAAATTTCACATGTCGTGAGTTAATGGAATTAAATATTTTTGGGAAATAATGATTATTATTGATGGAATAATTTTTGTGACATTTATTATACGTCCTAGTGAGTGATATCGATGGGACTGTGTTGGATATCAACCAGGGGTCGCGTGTAGACAGTACAAGGTTGAAATAGGAAATTATTGTAGAATATCTCGGATGATGATTTAGAGGTTACAGTTGATTCTGAAATGGTCTAAATAGTCGTAACAATATACCTGAGTGTATAGTTCGGGTCCCAATTTTTGACCAATCAGGCACCGTTTAAGGGCATTTCGGTCATTCAAGATTTTGTGGTAGATAGAACTCAAAATTTTTAGTGATATATATTCCCATTTGAGTTAGAGGCTAGGGTTAATACAATCATAATAGAAGAGGGGCCATAGGAGAGGAAAAGGAGAAGGAAATCATGGCTTCCTACACTAATTCTCACCCCTATACGTGATGGAATCGAAATCAGACCAAGGGGAGATCAATCATATTAGCCTATGACTGAATTCAGACCTGAAATCATAAGTAAAGTGTTGATCTTACATGTTTTTGGAGAGATTATAATACCCATGTAGTGCAGGGTTTTCAATTTATTGATTTCAATTATGTTCTTAGGATTCAAATGAATAAAACTCATGATTCTGCATAGGATTTCATGTAGAATGAATCCCTATGCGAAGATAATTCAAGATTTGAATATGTTTTATTATTAATATGTATTCTTTATGGGTTTTTGCTTAAAGAACAAGAATCTTGATGATTTAGGGTTTAACTGATGAACTTAAGATGTCAATCTGCAAGAATTTTTAATGTGACTTTAAATGTATGCCATTTCAATCGTACTTAGAAATAGAGTGTAAGACATATTTTTGTGCAAATGTCTATATCTTATATTTCCAATGATCTTCTAATGAGGTTGTTTGGAGTTTTGTAGAGGGAGAAATGGTAATTTTACTACAGGGTGTTTAATTTGTCCGCATAGTAATCTGGCAGAATTTTTTATGTTACTTTAAACTTGTTCCATTTTAATTGTACTTAGATTTAGAGTGCAAGCCATATATTTCTAGAATGATATATGTCTTATCTTTCCAACGAGATTCTAACGAGGCCATTTGGAGTTCCATAGAGGGATAAATAAAAATTTAATTGTAGGGTATTTAATCTGCCAGAATAGTTTCTACTAGATTCAGTTACCTAGTTCTGCATATTTTTTATTGTTTTGCTATATTTCTTTGGGAGATAAATTCTGAGCAAATTGGGTGATAATTTGTGGTTAAATAAAGAATGAGAGAGGGTCCGTAAGTATTTGGTTAATACTTGGCTAAATTTTAATGTGAGTGATCTCGGAATTTGGACCGACGATAATGAATAGATTGTGATGCTTATCATGAATTTGGAATTTAGGTCACGGGAAGGTTAAACAATGACGTATGACTTGGACCAGTAGTGTATGGTTGAATTAAAAAAAAATAACTTAAGGTATTAACTAGGACCCTTATATTAGATATTTATACTCGAATAACTACGATAGTGAGAATAATCGTAAATTGATTCTACGATGAGTATTCAGGAGATATATACTACATATGGATTATTTCTATAGGTTATGTATATACCAATACAGATTATATTTATTGATTGAGCGTATATCTAAATGGATGATATTTATAGGTCGTGTGTATACCTACATGGAATATATATATATATATATATATGGGTGCTGTGTATATGCCTATATGTGATATATGGATAGGTTGTGAGTATGACTATTATGTGCTTCCTTACGTGTGTTAACATACCTACGTTGCCTACTATCCATAGGTTTCTCGCACTGGGTGATGTAACACCCCCCATAAAAAACACGAGGGGCTACTATGATTAAAACGAAACTAAATCCTCAATGATTAGTATTGATCATCTATATTCCGCAAAATAAATATAATGAATAAAAAATTTACTCTTCCAAAATAATTACAATTAAAATTCACTCGAAAATAACACCAAGCTCTCCAAATAAATTACCCATAGCGTCCAAATCCACGCTAACCCACCACTAAAAGAAAAATGTGGGGAAGTACAAAATATGACAAGAACAGATTTTCAAAACAATAATGGTGAATAAATGCAATAATACAAATCTGAATTCAAGTTCAATGTGACATCTGAGCATTATGCCAATTTAATTTTTCAATATCACATCAATAGGTCTTCCCACCTAACCTCACCTCACCTAAGGTTCGTAAAGGCTCATCTTGGCTATTAGACTTTTGGACTATTGGCGGGTTACAATTCTCCATGTCATATAAAAATTTCATGAAACCATGCCCATCAACAAATGCAATATCTCAAAGCGAATCAATATTTTAGATGCTAATGAATGTCATGATATCAACAATATGACCACAAATAAATGAGGAACAAGACGACTACTCTCCAGAGATTCAAGGAGAAAATTGCATAAACCTCCTACCTTAAAATCATCACAAAAAACTCATAATATTCTGCCTTAAAATTTTTATCATACCACTGCATTCCTCGAGAGAAAACAAAAAAAACTCATTATAGCCCAAAATCGATAAAACACCAAATAAGCCTTCAAATCTTGGACTGAAATCTTGGTTTAAATTGGGATAAAATTTTGTAAATGGAAGAAGATGAAAATAGAGGAGACTACTGATTTTTGAGATGGCTAAAATGTTTTTATAAGTCCTTAATCCATCATATTATGCTTATATACCCTAAAGAATTTGAGTCCTACTCAAACACGAACACTAAAATATTTAACTACGGACGATCGAACCATTGAAATTGCCTCAAATTTTGAGGCATAGTAGCTGAAGGCGAGAGAAAGATGCACAAAAAATTTCAGCTCGATCGATTGTTGAAATTTTTTACTTATATTTTCTGCTCCGTACGTCGGATCCTGCCCCGATTTTTATACAAAAAGTTATAATTTCTAAATTTTAATCCCAATTTAAATTCCACTAAAAACCATATTTTTACATATAAACCCCAACATTTTTTTTCATACCAAAATAAAATAGATTCTGAAAATTATTTTTCCAAAATTTAATTTAACAGACATTTTTATGGTTAGAAAGTCACGGGGTGTTACAGGCGATTCCACCTTGACAATTCCAATGAGGTCTGGATTTGTGCCCCATAACATAGAACCTAGATACGTTCTATCTGGGTGTATGATACGTTTGGTATGTGCGTGATCCATAGGCTTGGAACTATATTTTGCTCCAATATATATTGATTTGATTTATGGTTCGAGAGTGATATCCAAACCACTAGTCCTTGATTGGAGACGAGAGGTAAGTGGACTTGATAGCAGAGTATAAAGACTCACACCGCGGTTCTTAGCCAGGGGAGGCTGGAGTTATTTATTTAGATTGTGTGATATATCTATACATACATATATATTTATCCTACTTGTGTGTGAAATTAGAAGTTTTAGATATCATATATCTAAATGTGATGTAATTAAGCAATATTCTACCTAGTGTGTGATGGGAATAAAGTTAGATAGCGTATATCCCAAAAATGCTTGAAGTAGAAAAACTTAATGAAATGGTTTATTGATAACATAAGTGAAATGTTAGTTATAATGAATAATAGCATATGAGACATGTTAATTATTAATATTATGATAGCGTACTAGACGGGCGGTACGAAAGAAGTTAAAGAGACATGTAACTAAGGACATAACGAGTAACATACTGTATGGGTGGTACGGGTAGCCAAACATGTTAGAGGGTAGATAATTTGAGGAGACCTAGTTGGCTGAGTAGCATAGCTAGGTAGGATGTGTTAGGCATGCACATTATTTGAGAGGCGATGAACTCAAGAGAGTATACGTTGAACTAACATTGTGAAGTCAAAAATTGATCTTTAAATTGTGATAAATACTTGCTAAATATTTTCAAAATATTTTGGGATCTCACCCGTCTTGCAAAATATTTTCAAAACCTTTTAGGTGTCCATCCATAGGGATGCCAAGCTTGATTATTCATTCCGTGGATGCGTAGTTACGTCACTTGTGGAGGCTTGCAGGTTTTGGATTACACGCTTCAGTTACTTCATTCTTAGAGTAGGATTTGGTTTCAGTTATTCATTTGGGCATGTTTCCCCTTCAGCTATTACTTTTATATCAGTTCAGACTGTGTATTCAGGTTTATTATTTCTATTAGATTTTTATTAGACATGTGGACTGATGGTTTATTTGGTATTATTTATTTAGTTATTTATCTTCTGATGGATTCATATTCGTATTACTGTTTCGATGGTTTGGTTACCGTATTTACTTTCCAAATGTTGTTATTATTGAATTTTAAAATTTGACAAATGCTTCATTCATCATTGGTGGTTAGTAAATTAAAATGTTTTTGACAGTGATGCTAACGATGATCTAGATGAGATTCCTGCTTGTTTTAATGTAGGACTGATCACTTGTGGTGAAAATAGGTGGGGTGTCACAACTACCCATTAGGTGTTGTTAACATGCTTCCCAAAAGGTTCAAAGAGGGCTAGAAAATTATCAAAACTCAAGAGGGGCCATCCAAAAACAACCCCCACAAACTTCCATAATTCAGTATGCCCGAATTGATAAGTCACCAAAATAGGCCTTAAATAAATTTGTTTGAGCAAATGTCATGCATGAAAGTTGTTCAAAATTAAATTTTAATTCAATCTAGAGATTTTTAGAATTTTCTGAGCATTTTTATTCTTTTGAGAGAAACCAATTTTTTTAATCTTTTATTATTATTATTAATATTATTATTATTATTACATTATTATTATTATTATTATTATTATTATTATCATTATCATTACTATTATTATTATTATTATTATTATTAGTATTATTATTAGTATTATTATTATTATTATTATTATTATTATTATTATTATTATTATTATTATTATTATTATTATTATTATTATTATTATTATTATTATTATTATTATTATCATTATTATTATTATTATCATCATCATTATTATTATTATTATTTTATTATTATTATTATTATTACTATTATTATTATTATTGTTATTATTATTATTATTATTATTATTATTATTATTATTATTATTATTATTATTATTATTATTATTATTATTATTTCCCTTGAATTTCTTTCTTTCATCCTTGTGATATTATATCTTAACTATAAATGTGATTAAATAATTTACTTGATACAATCATCATTAATTTAAAACCCATTGCTCAATTTAACAAGCGTAATGCGGTACACGACAATTTTGGATTTCTCTTCATAATTTTAAATACAAGATTATTCTAAAAAAATTAATTCCATAATTCTCATAACATGATTTTTCATTAAATTTCACAAATTCAGACGTTACAAATAACGAAAAAATCTGGGCTGGGCGTTATAATTGATCTTAGAGCTCTAGGTTCAGGGTTCCTTTCGAGAGTGACATGGTGAGGTCGGGAGTGGATCTTTCGACATTAGTTTTTGTTTTGGGCTAGTCGCGCTAGACAAGAGACTGTTTCGGTTTGTGTTCTTGACGATAGAGTCAAGGTGATTATCACGAGGGGAAAGTTATTCCCATGTAGCAAGTGGTCAAGCTAGTTGCCATTAATAATTCTTAACACTTCTGATTTAGACGTGTTGGTAACTTATGAGTGTATGTGCAGTCCATTAATGGCGACGCTATGGTTTTTAGAGTGAGGTGAACTTGTGTCAACTCTTGATGATGTGAGAAGCCTTTTAGGGTGTCAATAAAGACATATATCGCCCATTGATTTAATGTTGTATATTGTTTAAAAATTAACTGTGGAGATTAGGTAACTAGAGTGTTATGTTCGGGCAGTATTGATTTTGTGATGAGGACGCATTACATTCCTTAATTAGGTAAGTACGGGTGGATAATAATGATGATGAGATTAGGCAAACTTTATCCTTGGGGTATTATCATTTCGTAAGAATTTGACTATTTAATAGACATATATACTTGCGTTGGTCATTACTTGAGGATGCCTGCTTAGGAATTGGTAGATATGATGCTTTCATTGTAGACAAGTGCCTTAGTAATTTTTAATTGATAGATGTGCCTCGTAAGATATGATTTGGGTTACGAGCCACTGGTAGTAAGTGTATTACTCGTGCAACAATGATGAGTGGAAGCTTATAAGAGTGGACCTTAGGTGGTCTTCTATTATCTGGTTTCAGAGAATAAGATGTAACAATTTAGGAATAAGATCCCTTGTACACGCCATCCTATATTCTGTCAAAATCTTTAGTAGTGTTAATTTGTGGTTTAATACGTCTGTATGGCGTTAGTGGTTTCATAGTAAGTCCTTGGTGTACCCTTGGGACTTATGTCATGTGCCATCCTGGGGAACATGTGATGCCTTGAGGTGTTCAATGATTTCAGTTCTCCATGTGCGGAGAATTGTGGGCTAATATCCTTCTGAGTATCTAATAGTCATGGTATGGATATTGGGAAATCAATTGAGCGTACCTGCTATGAGAAAATCATGGTTAATGGAATCTTTTTAGGATTTTGGTGAATTTTACATTTAGGTATGATGCGTGTCTTTAAGGAGCTAATCAAGTTCGGTGTTATGGAATGTAATGTGTTTCAATGATAGTTGTATTAAAGGTTATGTGGTGATCTAAGGTTATTCAACGAGAGGGGTTCAAATAGAGGAAGTCTTTGGTGATGTCGTTTGAATTAGCACCAAAACCTGATGTAACCTTCTAAGGGAAATTGGAAATTTACGCCATAATTGGACGTAATGTTCATGTGTCCTAAGATAACTAGTGTAGAAACTTTCGTACTTGACTTTGACGAGTGCTAGGTAATGCATTATAGACTTGAATTAATGATGTCATGATTGAGGTATTGCATATAGCATTTTGGATGTCATTACCAAGTTTGAGATCTAGCAATGCCCTAATTTCCCCACTCCTATGACCAGTAACAGTCCTACCCAATTAGGATTTATCTTTTTAGCTGACATGTTACTTAAATGGTGAGTGGATTCTTGACGAACTAGGTCCCCAACTTGGAATTACCTTGGCTTGACTAAGTTCTCGTAAGCTCATGAGAGTTTCTAGGTGAAAACATTTAATTTTTACTTGGATTTGTTCCTATGCTCGTTTGATACCACCAACTTCACATTCCTTGGTTTGGGTAGTAAATCATTTATCAAAGACATTATCATAGAGATTGCTTATAGTTCCATGGGTAGTACAACTTCTTCTCGATAGACAAGAGAGAAATTAGTGAACCTTGTTGGTTTCCTCTTCAATGTTCTGTAATCCCGTAAAACCATTGGTAGAATATCTGTGCATGTCCCAAGGAGATCTTCCAGTATCTTCCCCAAAATATTTATTATGGTTTTGTTGGTTTTTTTAGTTTTTTCCAGTCACTTCTGTTTTTCTATTAGCAATCCCAATTCCTTGCACACAAACTTTTATTTTGCACTGGTTGTCGGGCATTACATGGAGGGGGATCACAGTACATCATAGGCCCAGAAGTTTGCCTTCACCCCCTTTCAGGTTGTTAAGGCCTTTGGTGAAAATGAACAAGAAGAGGTTTGTAAAGAATGCCCCACTCCTCAGATTGAGTTAAGCCCTCTAAATAAATGAATCAAAACCCAACCAATCCTATACCTTGAGAATTACTTTTTCTAAATTTTGTTTTCTTTTTGACTCTTTCTGGTTGTGGGTCTTTTACTGTAATCCCTCAACTCTTTATCATCAATGAAAATGGTAAGGTTTGGGGAATTTTAACTTTTTCACTTATTTCTCTCTTCTTTCTTAATTTATTCTTTCTTTTCTATGGATGTTTTTCCACTTGTATTTATCTGTCCAACTTTTTGCAAGTAGGTAGTATCCCCCCTAATCCCATAAGGTTTCTTTGTGACGTAGAATAGCTGGAGCAACAACATTGTAAAAGTAGAGAGGGATGTCCATGTACCCCAATTATATAATTGGGCAATTTTTTGAAGTCAATATTAAGGCTCTAAAAAGGGTACTAGGACCTTAGAACTTTTCATGTTTTTGAATTTCTACTTTTTTTCTTAAAAAAAAAGTAATTAAATTTACATTCATAAACATTTAGGCCCCCAAAATTTTTTGAGAGTGGAAGCCAAAAAGTAAATCCGTTAAGGTCCAAAGACCTTTGATTCACATTTAAACTTGAATGTGTTAGTTTTTGCATTTTCAAACATTTGTCACCAAAGATGAAAGGCTTCAAATGAAAAATACACTTCTACCAAGGGTGTTAAGACGTTGGAATTTTGAGAGTTTTTTCAAATCGAAATCCCCCAGTGGGACCTATTACCTCTTGACTTAGGCGCATTAAAATATAAAATACCACAATGGGTCATAATATCTCTGAACATAGAAATTTTTAGAATCATAAGCCCCCGATGTATCCTAAGATCTTTAAACTTAGCAATTTTGAAATTTGAAGTCCAATAATGGGTCCTAAGACTTATGATCTTCAGAATTTTTAAATCTACAACTACAAAATGGGTTATAAGATGCCCGAACATAGAATATTTAAAATTTTGAGTTCCAACATGAGTCCTACGACATGGTACATTATCGTGCCAGAATGAAGGCCTTGGGACCTTGTATTTTTGCTTATAAAACTAGAATTTTGGATAGTTTTTTGCATATGAACACTTATCCCCCCAAATGTTTTTGAAAATGGAAGTTTTTATGTGTCTTAATTTTTATCCGAGGTTATAAAAATTGACTGTTGATACTTTAAAGTTGGTCTTTTCATAAATTAGGGTTCAAACATATGGTTTTCTAAGGTTTTTGCCATTTTTTATGTAATTGTATTCTTTTGAAATAATTTTTAGTACATAAAAGGCCCTTTAATTCGACTATCACTAGTCCTCATAGCTTATTGAATTCAAGTGTATTCAATGATAAGGAATTGGTAATTCCTTTAGTATTTTTTCAGACTTCAGAATTTGGGCTCTTAATTAAATCCAAGTATGAATGCCTTGTAACTTTTATTGGGAATTTCAAGACCTTTGGGACTTTGGGAGCCATGGATTGAAGTCTTGAAACCTCATGAGTCATTGGTCTGAGGTATCTTTGACCTCTTTCGTTCTGGTTAGAACCAAGGACTGAATCCTTTTAACTTGTTATGGGGCCTTAGACATTCAGTTAAACCTGGAGCCAATGATTAAATCATTATAACTCATGCTAGGCCCTCTAACCTTAGGTTTAACACGGAGCCAAGGATTAAAGCCTTGTAAATCATATTAAACATTGCATTGAAACATCATAGGTTGCAAAAGAGTTCTTTTCTTTTCATTCATTTAGTAGAATACATCGTTGGTTGTATTTTTTAGATTCTTTATGTTCCATGGGTGTTGAAGTTCAAATCCATCCCTGTATTTATGGTAATAACATCATGGCCTAGCTATTTTAACTAAAACATATGGGTATTAACACTTAATCCCTAGCTTTCCTTCATTCGAATATCAAGTTATAAGGGTGACCTCACTTAATACAATGTCCCCCATCTTGAATTGTTTGTGTCGGGACTTTTTGATGAAGCACTAGGTTATTCTTTGCCTTTAAAAAGTCAGTTCGACCATAGAATCCTATCTCATTTGTTTTGAATCATCCAAGGTCCTTTTGAGAACTTTGTCATTAGCCCCTGCTACAAATTATGTCAACCTTTGAGTGGGTACCTCGACCTCTGTAGGAATAACTGCCTCAGTGCCAAAGGCCATGGATAATGGTGTGTCTCCTCTTTAGACCTTTGATCATGGTTTTGTATCCCCACATGATGATAGGTAGCTCCTCAACCCATAACCTCCTATCTTTTTCTAACCTCTTCTTCAAAGTGTGGAAGATGATTATGTTGGTCACGTTGACTTGGGCATTGTCCTAAGGATGACTTGGAGATGAGTTGTGGCTCATAATGACATAGTCTGAGCATAACTCTTGGAAGTATTGGTTGCCAAACTATTATCCCTTGTCAGAGTTGATTTTCCTAAGTAAGATAAATCTATGAATGATTTTCTTTAAAATGAAATTTTGGGTCTTCTTTTCTATAATGATGGAAAAGGACTCAACCTTAACCTATTGGGTTAAGTAGTCAATAGCCACATTACAAAACTTATTTTGGACACTGATGAGGAGAAGGGTCCTACTAAATCCACTCCCCATTAAGGAAAGGTATATGGACCATTGGGTCCATCTTTTATACGAGTTGCATTGGAATAATGGTGAACATTTACACTTTTCACAACATTGAACCAGATCCTTGCCTTCTATCCCCATTTTTGGCAGCACGTAACTTTGCCTCAAGACCTTGTAGACTATGTTCTTTAGGCTTATATGGGAACCAGAGACACTGTCGTGGGTGCATTTGAGGACATAATTAGTCTATGATGGGCTGAGGAATTATTGAGGCAATGAGAAATATCCAATTTTTAATAATACACCATTCTCCATGTAGTATGTAGAAACAAGGGTTTTTATCCATCTGACCTGAAGCTTCTACTTATATGGAACTTCGTCTCTGAGGTAAGCTTTGATGGGAGTGGTCCAGCCTGAGCTCTAATAAACCCCTATAGTGTTTATTTGAAGATATGTGAGGCTTCGATGGTCCAAAGTAATAATTAGGACCTCTAGATCTACCTCATTTGATGATCCTACTCGTGCATAGTGGTCAACAATTGAATTTTCTTCTTGTAAAACCCTTTTGATACAAAGTCTTAGGATTCTCTAGATAACGTGCTTCATAATTGCCGAGTACCCTACCATCTTGTCAACTTAGGACTCATAGACCTCATTAACTTGGGTGAATAATAGTTTAGATTCATTAGTTGCTTTTACCCGTTCTTCGTTTAAATAGATGGCCAAGCCTAATGCTTCCACCAAGGCATCAAAATCCGCATCCTTATTAGAGGTTTCCAATTAAAAATGGAGACAAAAAGAGATAATACCTCCTTCTAGTATTTCCAAATGAAGTCCAAATCCTCTACTTCAATTGTGGGAAGAGACATCTATATGCTGGACCCATATTGGTGAGATGAGTTTTATTCCCTAGCACAATGGTTTCTTGGGATCCTTAGGAACTGTTGTTTCTGAGCCTGAGCAGTGGGGCTCTTCCTCTAGTTCATCTAGGTTCCTAAACTCTGCAATGAAATCAGCTAAGCTCTGAACCTTGATTTCACTCCATGGTTGATACTTGATATCAAATTATCCCAACTCCACGGGTCACTTGATAAGCCTTCTCGAGCTATCGAGTTTATGGACGATATGTTAGAGAGGTTGATTAGTCGTGAACAAAATGAAGTGAGACTGAAAGTAGGGCCTCTGATGTCTGGATGAAGTGATGATTCAGAAGGGAAGTTTTTCCATTATTGGTTACCTACATTGAGCCATTTATAGATCTCAACTCACATATTACAAGGGGTAGTAGATCTTAAACTCCTCTTGGATTAAAGCTGAGCTAATAGTGGTTAGAAAAGTAGAAAGTTACAAGTATATATCTTCCCCAATGATGGTTTGGGAAAATATATGTGAGGAAATTATGTACTTTTTGAGGCTCTTAGAGGCTTACTTGGTCTACAGATTCCACTAGAAGGCCACCTTCTTCAGTATTTTGAGGAAAGGTAGGAACCTAATAATGGCCTTTCAGATAAAATTTTTTGGGGGAAACTCTCCCACTTGGGATTTGGACCTCTTTCACTATTTATGGATAAAATATATCCAACATAACATGAATCTTCTCTATGTTTATGTCTGATAACCATGAAACCTATAAACAGGCCTCAAGTATCCTTAGAGAAAATTTATTTGGGTCGAGTTTAATTTAGTTCCTCCCACGGATGGAAAAGGTCTCTCTGAGGTTTTCCACATTGTATGGAGCTTCAAGGATGTTTTAAACATTTCAACAACATAAACCTACATGGATTTATCGATGAGATCTTTGAAAATATACTTTACCACTCTTTGATACGTTACACGTGAATTATTTTGTACGAAAGGCATAACTTTGTAACATTAGCGAACTTTGTCTGTGTTGAATAAGGTATTATTTTTGTCAGTAAGGGTCATCTTGATTTTGTTGTATTAAGAATCCGAATCCTTGAATAGGAGGAGCTCGTGGCCTATTATTGAGCCACCAAAGTGCCACTCCTAGGTATAGGTTAGGAATCGTTGTATCATTCCTTGTTGATCTCGGTAAAGTCAATAAACATTCTCTAATTTTATTATGTTTGGGCACAATCACCACATTATAGAGACATTTTTGGTATTTTACCACCGTGATAAAGTTTTCCACTAATAGGTTACCAGTCTCATATGAATCATCATTTCACCCTTCTGGTCTGAAGAATCTCTTATTTTGGCGGACATGCTTGTGGTTTAGGTCCGCACTGAGATGGTGGACCATGCCCTCAGGGTCTACTCTCACCATATTTGAGTGGCTCCAGGTGAAGACATATATGTTATCTTTTATGGACTCAACGAGTACTTCTATTTGCTCACCTATTTGCTCCTCTTATTCATCTTGTGGATCTAAGGTATCCATCACATTCATCAAATCTATGCATAAGATCTGAAGTGGGAGATTAAATATCTAACTTAGGTGATATAAGAATTCTATTGGGGCTCCAAGCCACCCTCTAAGTTTTTTGTTGCTTCATACATGATTTAGGAGATCTCTAGAAATTTATTCTTCTCTTTTGTGTAAGTGTTGTCATACTCTCAAACATTCTTCTAATCTCAAAACACTTCTTGCACTCCTATGGTGAAAAGGAACGTTATAACCAGCTATCGTGTTTATATAACAACATCTAAGTCATTGAGGGATGGTTTACCCAAGGTTACATTATAAGCTGAGGGGAGGTCCACCAATATGAATTTTTTCCACATGGTTGAGAAGAAATATTTATAGACAATGGTGATTGGTAGATTGACAAACACCAGCGAGTAAATCCATTCCCCATCTAACCCGAACAGAGGAGTAGTGGTAGGCTGCATGTCCTTAGGGGCAAGACCCATGGCTCTGAAGGTAGCCAAGAACACGATATCTATTGAGATATCGATGTCAATCATGACTCTATTCATGTTATAATTTCCCATGATCACTCCAATAATAAAGGGGTAGTCATGAAGTAGATAGACCATCCGGAGGTCTATCTTGATAAATCATCATTGGAACACCATTTAGGGATTTATGATGGATGATTTTGAGGTCAGATTTATGGAGAAACACTATTGGCATGAATTACATCATGGTGGGTGATTCTGAGGTGATATTGTTGTCTATTTGTAGAGGATCCACATTGGGAAAAACCTTCCAAAATATTATTAACATCAATCAGAGGCATATTGTACTTGTTGTTGTTGTTTTTGTAACATCAATCAGAGGCATATTGTCCTTATTTTTGTTGGTGTTGTTCTTATTACACTTACCTTTGCCTACATTTTTAGCCTCACTCTCTTCCAGTTAACCCCTATTATCACACCTTCAATGGCCTCGTTAAGGATAAATTAGTCATTAGTGTTGCGGCCATGGTCTCAATGGAAGCTGCAATAGTTTTATTTTTCCCTTTGATCATCAAGGGAACTTGTGGGATTGGGTAGAGGTAGAATATATTGAGTTTCTGTTACTGAGAAAAATTCTATTATGGTCATTATGAGAAGGGTTAAGTGCTTAGCATCTAGTGGTCCATTATTTTTACATGTACATTTCTTCTTCTTGACCTCAATTACCTCAAAGGAATTCCCTAGCTAAGAGAAGGCATCTTTTTTTATTTCTTTGCCTAGGAGAGCCTATAATACACCTTACTGAGATTGCATACTATGTACTCATATGCTCCTGAGCTCCTTCCAAACGTTCAATCAGATTTCTAGGAGTCTTGTTACTAAGGTTTGTTGCAAATTTCCTTAACAAGTCTTCTAAGGTGATGCCTAATTTTGAGAGCTTGTTGGTTAAATGTCTTGACATATTCTCTAAGATCTTTGTTATCCTTTTTTCATAAGTGAAGGAGTGAGGTGAGAGGATTCCTAATATTTTGAGCTATAATGAAATGTTTAAAAAAGGACATTGTAAACAAAATAAAGATCCCAATGGTCCTTGGTTTCATCTTGGGAAACCAATTCCTAGTCGTTCCTCTAAAAAGTTACATAAATGCTCTTTATAGAACCTCATCTAGGGTGTCTTAAATTGCCATGAATGAGCTATAAATCTACCCATCAAATGGTTCAACATTTCACATCTTCCACTATGGGAAGATATCATAATACTAAAATTCATTGGAAATTTGAGACAATGTCTTTTAGAGAGCTAACTCACTAATGCCGGAAGTCTGCGTCTTATAATGGTTGAGAAAATTCCCTAACTAGTCAGGCATTTTTTGATATCATTATACTATGGGCTAGCCACCGTTGAACAACCTCGAGAATATTTTCTAGGGATTGACTAACTATGCTTGATAGGTATATGAGTCATTGATTGTTGGTGGGACCTAGGTGCACCATGTATTCCATTTTTCCTACAACCGGGGCCCCCACTTTACATCGATTCCAATATGTTATAATGCAGCTCACTCTTCCACCATATGCGTTAAAGGAATCCTTCCAATAATATCAATAATTTTCCCTTGACGATCCTTTTATCGAGATTCCATGTCTTTGAAAGAATGGGCCCACATAACGATGATCGATAATTTAAAAGAGTGTTTTTATATAAAGTATTTGGAATTTGTCGTTACCACAAACAATGGGAAACCGGTGGGTATTAAAATCGCGAGTGACCTCAGACACAATAGGTGCTCCACTTAGAACTCATACTGGTTAAGGGGAGAAGATTCAAAGAATGAGACAAGTATATAACGTGGCGCGAACCTCAGATGAGGGCCCTACATATATTTTCAAACAACTTTTATCTATTTATTACATGAGAAAAGTGTTTTTATAATCTAGAAGACTTCTTGGGCTTTGGCCAAGAGTGTTTGAGGTCCCTGCGACCTTTGTCACTAATCTAAAGGACCTTAGAAAGTAAGTAATGGACTCCTCTAACGGTGTTTGAGTTTTAATTTAGTTCTCAAAAAAGAATACAATGAATACAATCGATAAAAATGATCCAAGCTATTGTTCTCTTCTCACTACAATAGGTTAAAAGTATATGGAATACTAAGGAAGCACTTGTATAACCTAGAAACTCTTGGTTTTTATTGTATGATGATTTGAACTTGATTTTCCTCCTATTGAACCCTTTATGATACCTACATTTATATGCATCCTCTCGGAGAGGTAATGATCAGACTCTCACAGCATATCCATGGCGCATCTGAGTTCTAACATCGTTAGTAAGGAGGTGGAATGTGGGTAAAATATTTTACGGTGGTGTAAGGTAGTTGTTGGATGCATTTAATTCTCATGGGGTTCATTAATCCAAGTTGAGAAAAGTGGTCGATGAGGGGGGAATAGTCTTGTGCTTTACATTTTTCCTCCAAACATGATGCAAAATCCCTACCAATCTAAGAGGTCTAAATCTAGCAATGGTTTTCCATATGATGACTTATGGTATGTCATAATCATATACCTCTGTGATAGGGCTATAAAACCTCTAAGGATCATTTCTATTCATGCAAAGACCTTCTATGTAAAGCAAGCTTGGTGGGACTTTGGTGCTGAGGTATTGGAGACTAGTTATAGCGACATGTTGGAATGACTGATAATTCCTGTAGAATGAGGAGGTATTTACGACTTATGGTACATCTATAATCATTTCTTGATGCCAGTGGAGGTCTTCGAAACTAATTAGTGGTTTGAAAGAGGTCTGAGGTTGACTTTAGGACTTCTATTCACCCATGAGGGTAGTTGGGGGTCTAAGAAACTTTGTAATACCAAAAGCTGAATATGTCATCACTATGGTATTGTCCATTGCCGAAGTTGTAGGACCGAAACTCTTTGGAATCCCAATTTGGCTAAAGCTCATAACTTATACCTATATATATGGGTGTAATCTAGGGTTTCAGAGTAATTATTCATTATGGAGAGTAAAATATGGAGAGGAAAAACATTATTCATGTTTTATGAATAGTGAGGGGATCAATGGTGATTTCTCTCATATTTCACTATGGTGGCATCTCCAAAAGTGCCTCCACACCATTATTACTTTAAGTGGACCATATTCTAAAATATTTTAGATGTTTAGATCATTCTCATCTTATAAATCACAACATGGTTCGTTATGGTATTAAATTCTTGAAACCCAATGTTTATTATTTAAACATAGTTCTTGATTTATTTTGAATGCATGATTAATTAGTTATATTAGGTCGATTTTTTTTAGCATTTTATATTTCAATCCCAGTTTATTTCCCAACAATTGGCATCAAAGCCCTCGGTTGTAAATTTATCATGTCTTGGAATGGCCCATATTATCCGGACTCGAAACCCCTACTTTTTGCATGTTGTCTGGTTATACAACGTTATTTATGTTATTTGACTAACATGTCTTTGTAGAGATTCTATATTTATATCCATTCCATCGTGGTCACATATGTGTATTTTATGCGATCGATCCTATGGTGATTTATGGATAGTTATTTTTGACTTCTTGATTTAGTGTTGTTGTGATAATTAAGGTTTTGTAATTATAGCTTTATCTATGTATTTGGGAAGGTATTAAAGGTTTATTTACTATTACAATTATGTATTTATGTGGGTTTGTGTGTTGGACAAAGTTTCATTAAGTGTCATGAAGATTCAGAGGAGTTATGTCCATTTTTGCAAGTGAATTGCGAAGTGGAGATGAAGATGAAGGGCTAAGAAGATTGATAAATATAAGGTCCCATCAAGTTGACCCGAAAGGGGGTCGTATCGATCCTGTGGTAGGTCGTATCGATTTGGGCATGACAGTTTTGTGCAATTTGGTTATTTAATGTTCTTACGGATCAATTTACACAATGGTTTTCCTTCCTAACTATTCTCGGACAGACAGGGATTATTTCCACTGGAAAATTACATGAAGAACATCCATTTCCATTGAAGCTTTATTCAATTGGGTAATTATTATTGAAGACTTCTACTTCAATAAGGACTCTGGGCTATCATGGGATGCGATGGGGATTTTATTCTTATTTGAATTTTGATTACACGTTGTTATGGTTTATTTTAATTCTTCCATCTTGCATGTTGATTATGCTCATGTGCTAATTAATTTACTAATAAAATTTTTACATTTTTATAGACAACATGGAATATTATTGTGATCGCCCTATAACCTGATTTTCTGGAAATCCATTTTATTAATTATTTTCTAAATTGACTTTAATCGAGAAATTAATTTAATGGTGTATATTAAATTTTGATCTCCAAAATATATTTAAATTTGAAAATGGTTTTATTTTTGGAAAAATAAATAGTAGGGTCCGATAATTAAATTTGCAGACGTAAATATGAAAATACAAAATTTTTAAAATTGGGCATTTAGTATTCAATGAGTTATTTTACAAAATACCCTCAAGTTTAAAATATAAAGTTGGAGATGGATTTTCACATGAAACTCGCGGTCTTCATTGGTGTTTTGACAATATAATGTCATCACCTCCTAATGCAATCCAAATGACTTTATGGTTAATCCAATACTCATAATCCGCAAGATTGAGAATTTATACACCATTAGAAAACTATGTGATACGGTGTAGAGCTAATCTAGTTAGAACATATACCCGAATAACACCCGTGGTCCTACTAAATACATTCGAGATGCACCTGTACAATAGAGTTTAAATTGTCCCAAATGTCATAGAGGCATTTGTCTATAGTTACTATAGTTAAGATAAACAACTATGATTGTACATGCAACTTTATCGATAGAATATCAACTCCATATCTCGGATATTAACTGTTCAATCATACTATAATTGGAATTTTGATCTTCTTTGATGAGGTTGAACCAAACTCACTGGAAGTCCTACTATGTCCCATTGGCAGACATACATAAAATATATTCCAGATAAATAGAAGGAATTATTACAAACAATATCATATTACAAAATAACTTGACACTCTTTTATCAATGACTAAATTACATACATGTTTTGAAGAATAAAAAACCAAGAACAGAAGAATGTTAAACTCAACTCATTTACGTCTCATCCGATACCCATCGACATTCACATCCAAAATACCTAACCAATCCTCACCTATATTAAAAATATGACCTAGTAATATAACCAAATCCAAATACCAAACAATGTAAGTATTCAAGTACAAAAAACTAATTGTGTACCCCGTGTAAGCCTTATCTGAACTACAATGAAAAGTCATCATAGATAAACAATTACAAATCTACTTCCAAACTTAATGTATCCAAAGAAATTTTGTCACCGAATGTCAAATACCACAACTAATATTAACCCACTAGTATCCTGATACACGCGATACAAAAATAGGTTAAGTCCCTATTTACAAACCAGCTAGTGTCCTAGAACATGATTATATAAGCTCGAATCTTTAATACAATGAATACATTAGTGCCAACCATCTCGGTTAAGAATCCCTAAATATAATCAAATTGCTATATCATATGGTACAAGTATAAACTACACCTTCACTAGGCTAGTTAAAAACTTCATCAATCTATAATGGGTTATACTCCTTACTGAATAATTTTTCTCCTATACACAACATGTGTAAAAAAATAGTTTCATAAAAAATTCTATAACTCACTACCCAGTTCTAAAATAAAATATCATGAACAACAATCACACCCTAAGTGCTACATATATATGTAGTTACCATATAATACACTATCCTATATACAACAAGCATATCTTATTAATTGTATGTTTACATTCCAATGTACTCGTATAAATATTTCCACTTTTATATTTGTTATACATATTAAAAGAACATGAAAGCGTCAATCCTAATCACTTCATCAACACGCCCACGGTATAACCGCTAATACAATTTATTAAAAGGCTCTAGCATCATATAACTATTTCATGCGTGAAGTTTTAGAAATAACACATAGGATTAATGATATAATCCTCTAAGAATCTTACACCATAAGCCAAAGGCCTAGTATTCTTTCTCACAAACCAACCCATTCAACACAATCCATTGGTTCCTCATGAATTATCTACAAACCCTAGTATATCCATAAATAGAACACAAAACATAAATATCAAATGCATGTATAAGAATACAAAAATGAATCCTAGTCATCAAACTAGGGTTATTAACGCATCCCTAATAATCCCGGAGTCTACAAGTATCCTCTTAAAACTCTATTCTATATTTTAAACAATCAATGTTGATCCTCTAATAGTACCTAAAAATACCCTTACCCATGAACATCTTCAAATTTAAAGAAAAATATATACCATACATGGATAGATCTGGGTCCATGGCAGCTCGAGTTATTCTCCCTAAATCGACATCCCCCTAAACAACGTCATATATTAAATTTTTCATCATAATTATGTTTCTCAATTTTATTCATACTAGATCACCTTTACATGTTATTGTAACCCATAACCATCCCTAAAACATCCCAAATATGATTCCTAAATGTTTGGTCACATTTCTCTAACATGACATGATCATTTAGTAAGGCCAAATCCATTAAAATAAAGGTCAAATGACTGATTTAAACACGTGTTCAATAAGCGATTTTCTGTATTATGACATTAACCATTCAAAACATACTTGAATCATATAAATATCAATTTAGTCATGTGAATACTCACTCTAGATAAATCTTACAAAAACTTTAAATAATTTTTAAATTTTAACAAAATTAAAACTAATGTATTCCATGAATTTGGGAGAGATCTTCCACCTTGAAAGTGACTAACCAAAATTTAAATCTAAATAGCAATCAATCATAAACAAGGTAGATATAAAATGTAGTAAGTCATGTTATTTGTTACCGACAATTTGAAGTTCAATGTTGGTTAGGCTGTTCTTGTTGATTCATTTATTTTCCTAAATTTTGGTTAGTACTAAGATATGTCTTATGTTTTTTATAAGTTTTCAGTGAGGGTTAAGTCTCTTTTTCACCTCAAATTAAGCAGGTCTCGCATAATCCAACAATAAAATTTATAAATTATCCTTAAAGACTATAAAAATTCTCCAAAAATGGCCTTATTAAATGTCACACTCTCGTAATAACAAAATAAATAACAATGATGCTATGAATATAAAAATAAACAACAACGATAATATCAATTTATGAGTTTTTCATGTTTAATCTAAATTCTCGACATCAAATCAATTAGAATCGAAAATCAATAAGTTTGACAAATTACACAAAACAACTTATATGAAATAATTTAAAGTAATTGTTAAATAAATAAATATTTATTTTATCAAGAATACGGGGTCAAATTTATGTTATGTCTGAGGTATGGTTGTTAAAAGAATCGTGTTTTGTATTTAGGTATGTTATTATTAAAGATAAAATATGGTATTGATTCTATGTGCCCAAACACAATGTCATGTCTTGTCTTTAAAGGAATAACGTGGCAGATATCGAGATATCCGTCATAGATATCACCTTGTAAAATTGATTACAAGTTCTTAGACAGTCAAAAAAACTTAATTAAAATTTAAGAGGGTTTATGATATTATTTTGTTGATACGCTTCACACATTAACAATACTTTTTGACATAGATATGATAAAAAGGAGTCAGGCGTGAATTAAATCATGAGAAATAAAAAATATTGATTCAATATCGAAGAATGTGTTACAATACACATAAATCTTAAAATAATCCTTCGAGGTTCCTGTTTATGAATATTTGTGAATGAAACCAATTTAAAAACAAAATTTTCCATCTCCTACTAAACAAATTTTGTTATGTCTACTATTTATAAATAACAATTGTACAGAATTATGAATTATTAATTAATTACAGAATTAAAGCAGAATTACAGAAATGAAACACTTACTTGAATTTGCAGAAATAATAAAAGAATTAAAGATAAATCTGAGCCCTGTTATGAACAGTTTCCTTAAGACAATTTATTCTCTCCAATGTGCTACGAGGTTGATGAATATTGTCTCCCAAGATAGAATGGATTTTCCAATTAATTATGTAGCACGACAATAATTAATTACAACGAACTCAAATTCCGTGTCTCATACTCAACCACAATGCAACAGATGCTATGCAAGAATTTTCTGAAAAGGATATGACAGGAAATTTCTGGATGAAAAATGGCAGCAATTCTGGAGGAGGGAAATTTTTCATTGTTATAAAAACGGAGGGAGGCATCCGTATTTAAAGCAAAGTAGGTGACGGCTGGCAAATACCTGTCAAAACAGTTAAACGAATTAACTGTTGGCAATAACTGCTAACAATTTATTAATTAATTAATTTCGTAATTAATTAATAGTTAAAGCCCAGAAAGTTAAATAAATTCGGCCCAAAAATGTAGGAGATTTTTTTAAGCCCGAGCCCAAACCGAGCTGGCCGGCCGGACGGACGGACGCGCGCGCGCGCGCATGTGGACTTTTGACCGAAAGTCAACCCGTGCATAGCTTAGGTCATCTCCCATTCAAAGAGTTGGGATACCCCAATGCATCCAAGCCTTAGTCCATACTTGGAGTGTTATTAACTCATCAAATTTTCACTACTCTTCCAATGTGGGACAAGAGTTAAAACACACCCAATTCATTAACTTTCATTACTTTGGGACTCACTTTGGGGACATATTTATCATTCATAACTTATTAAAATTGGACGTATGAATATACTACGTTAATCTCCTTGCGGAGGTGAACGCGTTCGTATATGGTCCCATGATTTTCGTAGTGTGGGTCCCACCTAAATTTGAGCTCAAAGTTGCTCAAAATTCTATCCAGAAAATTCTGGACAGCTTTCTAAAACCCATTTCAAGTCCAATTTTCCAACAATCCCCCACATGAATGATATATCGCTATAAATAAAACCAAACAGATGCTAATGCAGATGCAGCCACAAGTTGAGTAAAACTGAAGACCTATTGCATCGGGAGAAGTAGCCTAGTGGCCTTGAACGTTCCTTACTGATATACTATCGGATTTACTTAGTTAATCAGTAGACTTCACGTCCTTGAACCATCAACCGTTTTTGTAAGCCTAGACAAAAGTATTCACACAACAATTCTTCAACACAGTTGGTTCTCACGTTTGTCTTCATTTTGGCCGTGAACACCACTTGGTTCCGCAAGTATTTAAGAGAATATGCCTTTCATTATTCTCATAGAAGTGGCCCCCTTCTTACTCACGTAGGTGACTTCCATAAAGAGTATTCTGCAATACCCCACTTAGACGTACTAAGATATAGATGTCATTAAAAGCATAACTTATCCTAATTTCGCGGCAGATATGCACTGTCTCATCTTTGGAATGGATAGGATTAAATATCCTCCAGTGCTTACCGAATACAACGTATTTCGGTTTTCCCATTGAACCTAGATCTTGGGATCTCCAGTCAGCTAGGTTGGGTTGCCACTATATTGATTCTTTTTTATTTATAGGATTTAGACCCATTCCCCTCGATGATCTTTCAACTTGCTCTCGGTTTAAACCTTTCGTTAGTGGATCCGATATATTATCTTTTTACTTTACATAGTCAATTGAGATAATTCCGTTTGAGAGAAGTTGTCTAACGGTGTTGTGTCGAAGACAAATATGTCGTGACTTTTCGTTATACATGTGATTTTGTGCCCTTCCAATTGCTGATTGGCTATCGCAATGCATACATATTGCGGGCACAGGTTTAGACCAATTTGGAACATCCTCTATGAAATTTCGAAGCCATTCAGCTTCTTCTCTAGCTTTGTCTAGTGCAATGAATTCAGATTCCATTGTCGATCTAGCAATGCAAGCTTGTTTTGAGGATTTTCAAGATACGACTTCACCTCCGAGGGTAAACACATACCCACTCGTAGACTTAGAGTCTTTTGTACCAGATATCCAATTTGCATCGCAATGTCCTTCAAGAACAGTTGGATATTTTGAGTAGTGCAGTCCATAGTTTTGAGTATATTTTAAATAACCCAAAACTCTCAATATAGCTTTCCAGTGGTCTCTTCCTGGATTACTCATAAATCGACTTAGCTTACTTATTGAGTATGCTATGTCCGGTCTCGTACAGTTCATGATATACATTAAGCTGCCGATAATACGAGAATATTCTAGTTGAGATATGCTTTCACCATTATTTCTTGCAAGATGTAAATTTACATCTACAGGTCTCTTGGTAGGACTAATATCATACTTCTTGAATTTTTCAAGTACTTTCTCTATGTAATGATATTGAGATAATATAAGTCCATCCGATGTTCTAGAAATTTTAATTCCTAATATAACATCGCCGATTCCCATATCTTTCATGTCAAATCTACTACTCAACATTTGTTTTGTAGTTTTGACATTTTCCAAGTTACTACCCATGATAAGCATATCATCAACATAGAGGCATACAATGACATATCCATTATGAATGTATTTAAAGTAAACACATTTATCGCATTCATTAATTTTGAAACCATTTCATAACATTGCATTATCAAATTTTTCGTGCCATTTCTTAGGTGCTTGTTTTAATCCATATAGTGATTTAACAAGCTTACATACTTTTCCTTCTTGTCCGGGAGCTTTGAACCCTTCAGGTTGCTCAATATAAATTTCCTCGTCTAGTTCACCGTTTAAGAATGCAGTTTTTACATCCATTTGATGTATTTCAAGTCCATTAATAGCAGCTATTCCTATTAACATCTGAATGGACGTTATTCTTGTTACCGGTGAATATGTGTCGAAGTAATCCAATCCTTCCTTTTGCCTATAGCCATTAGCTACAAGTCTAGCTTTATATTTATCAATTGATCCATCGGCCTTCAATTTCTTTTTGAAGACCCATTTATAACCTAACGGTTTTGAACCTGGTGGAAGATCCACTAGTTCCCATGTATGATTTTGTAATATGGATTCAATTTCACTATTAATTTCTTCTTTTCAATTGGAAGCATCGGGTAAGGATATAGCTTCTTTATACGATTGAGGTTGATTTTCCAACAAATATGTTAGAAAATCCGAACCGAAAGAAGTAGAGGTTTTTTCTCTTTTACTACGACTTGGTTCATCCTCTATTGATTCAATAGGTTGATGAGTACCACTTGTAGTAGCTTGATTTTTCCTTTTAGAAGGACCAGATTCTCGGGTCATGTTATACGGGAATTCATTTTCAAAAAATGAAGCATCCCTTGATTCAATAACCGTATTTACATGAATGTCCAAAATCTCAGATTTACAAACTAGAAATCGATATGCACTGCTATTAGTAGCATAACCGATGAATACACAATCCACAGGGTTTGGCCCTATTCTTACCTTTTTAGGTTTAGGAACCATCACTTTGGCTAAGCACCCCCACACTCATAAATATTTATAGGAAGGTCTTCGACCTTTCCATAATTCATAAGGTGTCTTGTGAGTCTTTTTGTGAGGTACTTTATTGAGAATGTAATTAGCAGAAAGTAAGGCTTCCCCCCATAAATTTTGTGGAGCTCCTGAACTTAATAACATTGAGTTCATCATTTCTTTCAAAGTACTGTTTTCGCGTTCGGCAACACCATTCGATTGAGGAGAATAAGGAGCGGTTGTTTGATGAATAATCCCATTTTCAGAAAAAAATTCCTCAAATGGATATTCATATTCACCTCCTCTATCACTTCTAATAGCCTTTATCATTTTGCTTAATTGATCCTCAACTTCATTCTTATATTGTTTAAATGCATTAATAGCCTCATCTTTAATATGTAACAAATATACATAGCAATATTTTGTGCAATCGTCAATAAAAGTAATAAAATACTTTTTCCCACCTCTAGTTTGAACAAATTTTAAATCACAAATATCAGTGTGAATTAAATCTAAAGGTTCAGTTATCCTTTCAATAGAATGGAAAGGTAATCTAGCTAATTTAGATTCCACACAAATTTCACAATTATGATTTTTATCAATATTAAATTTTGGCAAAAATTCCAAGTTAATTAATCTACGCAATGTATCAAAATTAACATGTCCCAATCTAGCATGCCAAATATTAGATGACTCAATCAAGTAAGAAGAACTAGCAATTTCATTCATTTGAACAGATGTTTTTGGGGTTACAGTAAGAACATTCAGTTTAAAGAGCCCCTCATTTAGGTAGCCCTTTCCTACATACATGTCATTTTTAGACAACACAAAGCGATCAGACACAAACACAAGCTTGAAACCATTTTTAGTAAAGAGAGATCCAGAAATCAGATTCTTTCGGATATCAGGCACGTGAAGAACATTGTTGAGAGTAAGTTCCTTTCCAGAACTCATTTTCAAAGTTATCTTTCCTTGTCCCACCACCTTCGAAGTGGAAGAATTTCCCATAAAGAGATTTTCTTCATTTTCCAAAGGCTTATATGTGGTGAACATCCATTTGTTTGCACAAATGTGTCGTGTGGCTCCAGTATCCACCCACCATTCCTTGGTATTTTCAACCAAGTTGCATTCAGAGACCACGGCAGAAAGATTCACATCCGCCAAATCATTGACGATATTCACACCCTCAGTTACATTTGATTGAGGATTGTTTTGATTTTGCTTCTTCGTCTTACGACACTCGCTTGAGCGGTGTCCAGGTTTACCACAATTGTATAATTTGCCTTTTAACTTTTTCTTGTTATGTTTGGAAGTGCCTTCCCCATCATACTTTCGTTTGTTCTTCTTAGGACCTTCAACGACATGGACCTTTGTTTCCATTGGATTCTTTCCACTTTTCTTTTGAGACTCACGGTTGTCTTCTTCGATTCTTAGCCGGACCACCAACTCCTCCACATTCATCTCCTTACGCTTGTGCTTGAGATAGTTTTTGAACAAAGTCCAAGATGGTGGCAACTTTTCAACAATTGCAGTAACTAGGAAAGTTTCACTAATTGACATTCCTTCAGCATGAATGTCGTGGAGGATCACTTGGAATTCTTGCACTTGCGAGATCACAGATTTAGAATCAACCATTTTGAAGTCCAGAAAACGCCCAACGATAAATTTCTTCATCCCATCATCTTCAGTTTTATACTTCTTTTCCAAAGAATTCCATAATTATTTGGATGTATTGATAGTGCAGTAGACATGATACAGAGTCTTGTCCAAGTAGGCCAAAATATAATTTCGGCATAGGTAGTCCGAATGCTTCCAAGCATCGACAACAGCAACCTTTTCAGCGTCATCTCCCTCTTGAATAGAGGGGCAATCTTCATATACAAACCTGCCCAGTTGGCAGGTAGTGAGATAGAAGTATATTTGTCCTTGCCAACGTTTGAAGTCACCCCCAATGAACTTTTCCTGTTTCTCCCCGTGTGGCATAGATGCGGGTGCAGTCACATTTGTGTTGGTGACAATCAGTTTCGTTGGAGTAGTGTTCGTACTTCGTGATTCCATTTCTGTTACAAAAACAAAAATTTTATCAATGATAAAATTCATATAAAATGAATTAATCAAAACAGGAATACAAAATTCCGTGCACCAATTTCCTCCAAATATAATTCACAATAAATGAATTCCAAAAGAATTCCAAATAAAATTCAGAATTAATCTATAATATAAACAGAATTCCGTACAAAACAGAATTAAATATAAAATTTGTGCCACACTAATTTTTAATAATGAAAAGAATTATGTACAAAACAGAATTATAATTTAAAGATTAAAAATTTGACATAAACAGATTTTAACAAGAATACACAAATAAAATTTTATTTTCTAAAAGAGAATATAAAAACAGTATAGAAATTAAGTTCTATATCAAAACTGTTTTACTAATTTCTACAATAAAGCAGTAAATTAATTCATTTTATTCTGTCAAAACAGATTTATTTCCAACAAATAAATTTCTGTAATAAAATTTTTTTCTGTTCACTAAAAAACAGTAGAACTTTTTTAAATTGTCTTAAGATTGTTATGTCTAGTATTTATAAATAACAATTGTACAGAATTATGAATTATTAATTAATTACAGAATTAAAACAGAATTACAGAAATGAAACACTTACTTGAATTTGCAGAAATGATAAAAGAATTAAAGATAAATCCGGGCCCTGTTATGAACAGTTTCCTTAAGACAATTTATTCCCTCCAATATGCTCCGAGGTTGATGAATATTGTCTCCCAAGATAGAACGGATTTTCCAATCAATTATGTAGCACGAAAATAATTAATTACAACGAACTCAAATTCTGTGTCTCATACTCAACAACAATGCAACAGATGCTATGCAGAAAAAGATTTTTCTGAAAAGGATATGACAGGAAATTTCTGGATGAAAAATGGCAGCAATTCTGGAGGAGGGAAATTTTTCATTGTTATAAAAACGGAGGGAGGCATCTGTATTTATAGCAAAGTAGGTGACGGTTGGAAAATAACTGTCAAAATAGTTAAATGAATTAACTGTTGGCAATAACTGCCAACAGTTTATTAATTAATTAATTAATAATTAAAGCCCAGAAATTTAAATAAATTCGGCCCAAAAATGTAGGAGATTTTCCCGAGTCGAGCCGGCCGGACGGACGGACGCGCGCGCACACGCGTGTGGACTTTTGACCGAAAGTCAACCCGTGCATAGCTTAGGTCATCTCCCATTCAAAGAGTTGGGATACCCCAAGGCATCCAAGCCTTAGTCCATACTTGGGGTGTTATTAACTCATCAAATTTCCACTACTCTTCCAATGTGGGATAAGAGTTAAAACACACCCAATTCATTAACTTTCATTACTTTGGGACTCACTTTGGGGACATATTTATCATTCATAACTTATTAAAATTGGACGTATGAATATACTACGTTAATCTCCTTGCGGAGGTGAACGGGTTCGTATATGGTCCCACGATTTTCGCAGTGTGGGTCCCACCTAAATTTGAGCTCAAAGTTGTTCAAAATTCTGTCCAGAAAATTCTGGACAGCTTTCTAAAACCCATTTCAAGTCCAATTTTCCAACAATCCCCCACATGAATGATATGTCTCTATAAATAAAACCAAACAGATGCTAATACAGATGCAGACACAAGTTGAGTAAAACTGAAGACTTATTGCATCGGGAGAAGTAGCCTAGTGGCCTTGAACTTTCCATAGTGATATACTATCGGATTTACTTTGTTAATCAGTAGACTTCACGTCCTTGAACCGTCAACCATTTTTGTAAACCTAGACAACAGTATTCACACAAAAATTCTTCAACACAGTTGGTTCTCACGTTTGTGTTCATTTTGGCCGTGAACACCACTTGTTTCCGCAAGTATTTTAGAGAATATGCCTTTCATTATTCTCATAGAAGTGTCCCCCCTTCTTACTCACGTAGGTGACTTCCATAAAGAGTATTCTGCAATACCCCACTTAGACGTACTAAGATATAGATGTCATTAAAAGCATAACTTATCCTAATTCTGCGGCAGATATGCACTGTCTCATCTTTGGAATGGATAGGATTAAATATCCTCCAGTGCTTACTGAATACAACGTAGTTCGGTTTATCCATTGAACCTAGATCTTGGGATCTCCAGTCAGCTAGGTTGGGTTTCCACGATATTGATTCTTATTTATTTATAGGCTTTAGACCCATTCCTCTCGATGATCTTTCAACTTGCTCTCGGTTTAAACCTTTCGTTAGTGGATCCGATATATTTTCTTTTGACTTTACATAGTCAATTGAGATAATTCCGTTTGAGACAAGTTGTCTAACGGTATTGTGTCAACGACGAATATGTCGTGACTTTCCGTTATACATGTGATTTTGAGCCCTTCCAATCGCTGAATAACTGTCAAAAGAGTTAAACTGTTGGCAATAACTGCCAACAGTTTATTAATTAATTAATTAATTTCGTAATTAATTAATAATTAAAGCCCAGAAAGTTAAATAAATTCGGCCAAAAAATGTAGGAGATTTTTATAAGCCTGAGCCCGAGCCGGCCGGACGTGCGCGCGCGTGTGGACTTTTGACCGAAAGTCAACCTGTGCATAACTTAGGTCATCTCCCCTTCAAAGAGTTGGGATACCCCAAGGCATCCAAGCCTTAGTCCATACTTGGGGTGTTATTAACTCATCAAATTTCCACTACTCTTCCAATGTGGGATAAGAGTTAAAACGCACCCAATTCATTAACTTTCATTACTTTGTGACTCACTTTGGGGACATATTTATCATTCATAACTTATTAAAATTGGACGTATGAATATACTACGTTAATCTCCTTGCGGAGGTGAACGCGTTCGTACATGGTCCCACGATTTTCGTAGTGTGGGTCCCACCTAAATTTGAGCTCAAAGTTGCTCAAAATTCTGTCTAGAAAATTCTGGACAACTTTCTCAAACCCATTTCAAGTCCAATTTTCCAACAAATTTGGCACAAAAAATGGTGTTCAACATAACAGAGGCATATCTTAAGAATCATTCATCAAAATGACATGAAGATTTATTTATAAATATAATTTAAATTTATTAATAGACACATCGCCAGTTTCTTGACATGACATAATAAGTCATGAAAGTGATGAAAACATAATAGTTTAAAAAAAATGCAAAGGTTTGAGACCACAAATGTCATACATATAACCACAATAAACATAATTTAATGAAAGGTAATTATCATATAAATCAAATGATCATGTAATTAAGTCCTTCGATAGTGATAGACCGTGGCAAGTAGGGTAGTTCCTTGGCATAAAGGTTTTTTTATCTTTTAAATGTTGTCCGTTACATGTTATAACTCGACTAACCGATGGGTAGATAGCATTATATTCGGGGGATTACATGTTTAAATTTTACATCCCGAGCACGGATTCTACTTTTGGTGGAAATTTTGGAGATGACATGGTACTATGACGATTAACTCCCGGATGGAGTTTAAGATATTTTGATTGAGTGTGTTGCCTATTATTTTTTGGATAGAAAGTGGTGATATGGACTATTGTAGTCTTAGTAACTCAGGTATGAAAGTACATCTCTCTAAGGTTAGTGTTACATAGTTAGAATCCTTAATGTAGGACTTTTCAACGAGGACAATTCATATTTTAGGACTATTCTAATCCTTATATTTAGGAGTTTATGGGATGATATTGTTAGAAAGCAAATGCATACATGCAATTGTAGTCAAAACCCATGCACCACAAAATCAGGAGGAAGAACTGATCAACAAGAGTTAATATCAGACACTTTGAGAAATCTTCGCAGCTGCTACTTTCTGTTTCTTTGTAATAGCAAGTTTCCTTTATTTTCTTTTAGTTAGTTTGTTTTAGAACGTGGGGTTATTCTTTGTAACGTCACTCTTTGTAAGCTGTATATAAAGCAACCATCTATGAGAAATAAAGTAAAGAAGAGTTACAGCTTATATCTGAGTTTCGTTTGAGTTTTAAAATCTTGCATGGTATTAGAGCTGTAAAGCTCTAACGAGTAACCACGATCCTGGTAGTCCTCACGTTTATACCATATCTTCGACGACGGTAGCCACCTTTAATTTGTACCGTCCGTCAGGTATAAAACACGATGGAGTCTGTTGCAATTGTCGCCACAGTCTAACCCACAAATGAAAGAATCCATACATAGACCTGCTAGTCCAGAACTCCAAGCAGCCTGTCAAACCATCCCAGAAGGTTGGCGTAATGTTCGTTGTCCACAGGAGAACCCTTATAAATTGATTGCACCAAGTTTTAATTAGCCTCCATTTACAGATTCAAAGAACATCTTTATTAGTCTCCTCATTCTAGGCGCTGGTGGTTGAAGTTGAAACTTAATCTAGGCAATGTAAAAGATAGAAGATAGAGGTTAAACAACAATTACCATTGAAAGTAGTAAGTTGCCCCCCCCAGCCCCTTGTTTTTTTGATGAAAAAATTTGATGCTGTTGGTTAAAAAAAAACAATGTTATTCCTAGTGCTACAAAAGGAAAACTATCTTCTGATTAAAGAAAAAAATTCTAGCTGCTAAAATAACAATTTCCAGCTTGTATGTTGGAACTAATTCTAGTCCAACACATATTATCGCTGCTAATTTTTTTTTTGCGAGTCTCTAGATGAAACTTTCTTCCTACAGTCATTTTCATGCCTTAAAAAAAGAAGAGATTAGTGGAAAATTAGCCCACTTTGAAAATAATTTTAACTCAAGTTTGTTTATGCCCCAGTAGAAAAATCTTTTTATTTAAAAAAAAATATTATTGGTCCCCTGAATCCTTCGTGATTAAGCTCAATAATCAAAGAGCCTTTGAATCCATTGTGATCAATCTCGTTTTGGCCCAAGAGGCCCATTACAAGTGACGGTCCAGCCAAAACCGAAAATTAAGCGTCTGAAACAATTTTTTGATCAAGCTTATTTTGGCCCAAGAGGCCCATTATAGGTGTCGGTCCAGTCATAACCGATAAAAAAAATAATAATAATAATCATCGTCATCATCATCATCATAACAACAACAACAACAAGAACAAGAACAACAACAACAACAACAACAATAATAATAATAATAATAATAATAATAATAATAATAATAATAAAAAGGCCTCTGAATTCATTGTGTTCAAGCTCATTATGTCCCAAGAGGCCATTAGAGGTGTCGGTCTAGCAAAAACTGAGAGCCTGTGAATCAAATTTGATCAAGCTCATTCCGGTCTACGAGGCCCTATTTTTTTATGAAGATGAGTATCCATTCCTTACGTCCACGGTGGAGAAAATCAACAGGCTTTGTTTATTGTCAAGGGTTTTGGGGACAGTGGAGATCTTCTTCCTTGGTTCGATCGCACTCATAACCAAATCTTTATGAACACAATAATTTCAGTATCTTTTGTCCAACCTCAGAGTGTGCCATGCATTCCATCTTCGTTTGAGGGGGGGAATGTTAGAAAATAACTGTTCCACATGCCAGAAAATCATGAAGATCAATGGGTCAACAAGAGTTAATATCGGGCAGTTTAAAATCATCTGTAACAACTTATTTGTAACAGTTAGTTTGTTTCCTTTTATTTCTCCTTATTAGTTCTTGTGCACGTTTGTATTTTTCCTTATTATGTTTAACGATAAGTTTTGTAAAGCAGTGTAAATAAACTGCTGTCTATGATAAATAAATGCAAGAAAAAGTTACATACTTCTATCTAATCTTTAAGTTAAAAAATATTTCAGGTCAGAAGAACGTTAGACTAGATATGTGTAATATAGTTATGTGTATTCAATATGTATTGTATATTGTTTATTTTCCATGTGTAAGATCTATAACCTCTACTGAGGTAGACCATGGCACATTACATGGCTAAATAATCTACCTCCAGGTTTTTAGGCGAGTTCACCTTATATGTGCATTTATTATGTTATGCATGATATATTGAGGCCTACTGAACTTTATCTTATTATACATAATTCATGAGTATAAGATATATGTGTTATGACTGTACCATGAGTAGAGACCATGCATGTTGTACTTCACCCGTGAATAGATGCAACATATTGGATATAGTATGACATTAATTCCTCAACCTATTAGTTGTACTATTGGTGATATTTTATATATTTGAGATGTAATATAGTATATACGTGGTAAATGGTTAAAAATGGATCTAGATGCGTAAACATGCATATAAATTCACAAATTAGTAATAAACTGTGAAGTCAGTAATGATTATGTAACGACATATTTGGGTTGGAAGACATCACCTAATCCAAATAAGATAGGATGAAACTATTTTATTATCAAGGTTAAGATTCACATCCTCGAACATCGTAGGAAATTTCTTGATGGATCCTGACTCTATTTTTTTACCACTCTCAGGTACCGTGCCATTTAGTAATTCAGAGGATGTCATTAATTCAACTTTTATTTTTATTTGGTCATCCATCATGTCTATGTATGCGTTGGCTGTTTCATCTCTCTTAGTTATTTATATTTATATCGTTTACATTTTCAAATATTTTGTTCGAGCATTATGGAAGCCTTTTATTATTTACTATCAATACTCTCTATTGGTGAGTTATTGTTAAGACTATTAATTGATGTATTTATTTATGTTAATTGACATACCTAATATATTTGGCATATTCATTATATATAATTTCATTTACATATATATTTCCTTTATTATCGCATGTTTAGAATGATAACTAATTGTTTGATTACCTTTATGTAGGGAAAATATGGGTTGTAACACTCTAAAAAAAATAACCTAACCATAAGGACATCTATTTGAGAAACTACCTAGATCAATAAATCACGATCCACCATATTTACATCTCCATTTTTTTCAACAAAGGATAATTGGATGCAAAGATCGTGGTTTGTAATCCCTAAGTCTAGAGATACAGTACGAGATAGTGTATGAGGTTCTATTCACCAACTCCACTATTACTACACAGTGAATAATTAGTATAAATGGGTTCCCTCATTAATTAGATCACCGGAAAAGGATGAAGGACTTACCTTCATATTAAAAGTCATGAAACTACTTTATTTTGGAGAGGTTTCATTCTCTGAGTCCGAACTCGTATCACTCAGCTGAGTCTCGATATTATATCACCTATAAAATTAATGAGAATGGAGGTCTATTGGTGGAACAAGTGTCCTGTGATAGCCCATATATTTTTAATTATTAGGCTTATCTAATATATATATTAAAATTATATAGTTCGTCTAAACAATTAAATACCATCCTTAGCATCTAACAAGAACCAAAGAACAATGATAAATCAAACTATCGACATTATAAATCCTCAAATACTAATATATAATGGATAAGAGTTGATTGCATCGCCAAATACAACATATATAATCTGAAAGTAACTGATTTATTATAAAAACTATCTCGAATCCATACTACATTTACTACCGGTGTACAAATACTAGGAAGACCTCGTATTGCTCAACATAAATAAAGTACATACAAAAGTTGGCTTAACATCTAAAACTTCAAAGCTCAATGGTGAATGGAGTGGAAGACAATGTTCATGAGTAAGAAAACTAAATTAGGTGCTCTAGAACACCTAGAAGAACGTGATGTGTCAGGCCCACCGAAATAAGATATTAGCTACGCACTCGAGAAATGAAACCATCGATCATTGAAATAAGTAATAAATTATATACTTATTATAGTTGTATTTATGCCTTACTCATCATATATTCCAATCATATCTCTTACGTTTTACATTATCCATGCCTCTAAGTAGCAAACCCCACCATTTCCCATTCTAGAACTGTTCATTAAATATAAGATGCATAACTGTAATGCAAGTACCTGTGTATAACTCACCCAACCATATAGAAATGTAACTGTGATACCCCGCTAATTAAAATAAGAGATGGTCAGCCTGTTACTCCAATAAAAATAGGAATCATAAATGGTCCATTCTTAGCATCACTGTCGCATAATACTAGTACGAGACAACCACCAAGTATTTTAGAAAAATGGATGTCAAATAATTTGCAAGTTTAATAATAACAATTTTTACAATACAATTGGAAATAGAAGTTGGATATAATTAAAGATATGAAATATTTCAATAACCATTCTGAAAAACATAACCGAATAAGCTGTCGGTTAACAGATTAATACAAAAGGTTACACCGAGCATTACAGTAGACATAAATAATAACTGGGGCAACATGCCTGAATATATATTGACGGATCATAACTAGAATGTACAAAAGATTGATGCGTCTACTACAAAAATCCGACAACATCCTCAAAACGTGACATCTCCTTGACACGGGAAGGAAAGTTCAAAGCGGGCTCCCTTGCGACAGTGCACCTGAGCATACAAAAGAACCACACAAGAAATGGAAATATAAACAGATCAGGGACCGGTTTGATGTGATATGCGTGTGAATAATATGCATAACAGTTATGAATGCAAACATTATAAACAGGTTAATTTCTTTCTTCATTATAAGGATCATCCTCACCTCTCATCTAAATGCACATCCCAGTGCCATAACATCTCATTAAGTTAAACTACCCATTTAATTAAGAGGAATAACTTAATTCCATTCAACATGGTTAATTTTCCAATTCATAAAATATAACTTCACAAGTCCATTTATAATTAGGGATCATATTCCATAAAGTTGATTTATAGGTTAATTAACTTATACATATGAAATGTCATCGTGAGATCAATTTTAATCATAATATAACGGTTCTAATACAATACTTCTAGGAGTCACCCCAGTAGATGTTCCCCTAAACGCTACCATCTTTCAGGGCCAATAATCAAGACCACCTGGGTACCCTAAATTGCGTCGCGTGGGAAGCGACCATATACCTTCGACAGTGCGTCATAACCGTACCCAGAATTACCTCACATCGAATAAAACAATCACACAATGTAGCCACCGGTCCTATGGCCGAGGACAATGTTCTCCTTGCATTCACTTGCCATGGGATTTACCTCATTTGCCTAACTTCCCTTAAGATAGCATTTGGAGAGGTATGTATATGCATGCCACAATCACAAGATATGCCAATTAAATTTACCTTTCTTATTTCTGAAACCATATGTGCATAATAATATAATATACAAAGTATAATTACTCATATACTAAGCTTCGAGAGTCAACAACCATACTATCCAACTCTATTGTAGTCGTAGACTCGTTACTAAATGAAATTAGACATTAAGTTCTACCAAATAATCCCTGAAATAAGCCCGAATGCCCCATACTAACCTAGGCTATTAATCCACCTAATGTAAGACCCTAATAATCTTTATTACTTCATATGAGAAGGTTACTAAGCCTCAAATCTAAAAGAATCATAATAGAAACCAGGTTTGAAAATTCTTATTAAAAAACAAGATTTCGAATCGATTCGCTTAGGGCCGAATAGATTCTCCCCTGAAAGGGAATCGATTCGATTTAAAAGCAAATCTATTTGAATGAGAAAACCAACCTTATGTCTAATCCCGAATTGATTCGGCCTTAACCTTAATCGATTCATATCCTCAGACCCGTAGCCACCATTTTAGTGAATCTATTCACTGAGGAGGGTGAATTGATTCTCCTGGTCAGATTTCCGAGTTATGGATATAGGTTTGTATGAACCCTAAATACAAAAATATATTTTCTTCTACTACACCCACTATCATCCATTAATAACCTTACCAAATAATTCCTACACAACAACCCACTAATATATCAAACTCTAATGATGCCTAAATAAAATGCTTAAGGGTTTAAACACCAAAATCACCCATAACCATTTTTGGTTCTAACTCAAGAACGCAAACCATAAATGCAATTTATTTAACACAATCATATACTTACGCAAGTTTAGAAACTTGCCTCAAGAGTGTAGTCTCAGATTCTTCCTCGTAGCAATGCTTCCTGCCTCAAATCACCAACTCTCTCCCTTTTCATTTCTTTCGCTCAAGCTCTCTCATCTCTCAAACTCTCTCTAGATTTAGAAATACACAAATGAGATATAAAGGCTCTTGCAAGACTTAAATGCCTGAAAGACATTAAATCCAATATTAAATGCTACTGCATACTTAAAATGACTCGTAACATCATAATTAAGTTACAACTAGTCAAAAGTACCCCAGAACCCAAAAACACAACTTGGTACTTATTTTGACTATCTCAATTCCGGACTAACCGTGCCCTCTAAACTACAATCTAGGATATCGTTCATTATTTCATGTTCTAACACCATATTAACTCTTTAATATTAACTTGAATGGAATATAAGTCATATCCGTCATTTAAACCACAACGATGCAATAAAATATAATGTTACATTATTTACATTCCTTTAACAATAAATGTGCAAAATTCAGTAAATATTATCTCTTAAATCACTTAAAGTAATATTTACTCCAACTTACTTTGTTTTATATAATTAACCCATAAGGCAATTTAATATAAAAATAATTACTCATAAATAAGGGGTATTACATATTCCCCCCCCCCCCCCCCCATAAGGGAGTTTTGTCCTAAAAATTTAGTCCTATGTTGTCAAAAGAGGTGTGGGTACTTATCTCGAATATCATCCTCTCGTTGCTAAGTTGATTCCTCGGCATTGTGGTGTCCCCACTAGACTCGGACCAAAGACACCATTTTTCACCTTAGTCTACACTCATCGGGGTCTAGAATAGCAACTGGTTGTTCCTCATATGAAATATCGGGTTGTAACTCGATATCATCCATGGGAATATGCCAATGAGCCCCCTCTCATATTTATTACTTCTTCAAAGAAGAAACATGGAAAACATCAAGCATTTGTTGTAGGAGTTCCGGTAAAGAGAGTTGATATGCTACGAGTCCTACCTTTGCAATAACGGGAAAATGGCCTACATAGCGCGGTGCAAGTTTTCCTTTCTTTCCGAATTGCATTACACCCTTCATCGGGGATACCCAAACTAAAACTTGATCCCACACTTCCAATTCCACGTGCCTCTGATTCGCGCGGCATAGCTCTTCTGGCGATCTTGAGCAATTTGTATGCGATTTTGAATAAGCTCAATCTTCGAAGAGGTGTATTGGATCATTTTTGTCATGACCCCGACCCAAACATAGTAGGGAACGAGTGTCTTGATATGCCACCAAGGCATTCAATATTCTGGCCTTAAATTTTTTTTTTTCTCCTAAAATAAATGAATGGAATACATTCACATGGTTATGAGTTGTAACTAGATGAAAAGGTAACACATCATCACAACTTCTAAAATATAACTTCTTCTTCTCATAGATAAATAAATTGTATTACAAGTCATGCCCGAATCACGTAAAGAGAAATAAATCCTCCAACATCTTATTCTACACTAGCATCTAGCTACACAACAAATCTCAAAATATAATCTTCAATTCAATCATGACATATACATCGTCATTTGTAACTATAACCTGAAAAAGGGTTATTTATACAACATCAGCTAAAAGATGAATGAGATTTAATCTCCCGTCATTCCAAGGTTTTCAGAAAATAGATACCTATTCAAGTCAAAAGAGAAGGCATATACATATATGGATATGAACTTGCAATAAATAGATATATATTTTGAAATGATAGTATATATATCACAATTGGATTGCTCAAAATAAGAATAATGTAACAAGTCAAATATGATATCTTTTTCTTTCAATCATATCATTTTAATGGCCAAGTACACTCTAATACTGTGTTCTTCTACCGTATTATACCCCGGTAGTTGAGGGCCAATCGAACTAGTTCGTCACAACGCCTTACTTAGGACACACTAGCGATAACCCAACTGGGAAGGTCAATCAGTAAAGAGGTCCCTTCGGCCGAATCTTATTTCCAATATTCAATATCATTTTCAATACTCATTTTAATCGGTATGTCTATATGGACAAATATAAACATACCACAATGAATCAATCATCGGTATCAGATGCATTTTGAGAATAAAAGCAGTTCACAAAATACATAGTTTTCATAATATCATTTAATTGAAATGTGCAAGAAATGACATATAGTACTCACCCAAAATAGAGGCTCGAAAATACAGATATTGAGTCTTGAATCACAGGTTAATCTTAAGATGAATATCCCTAAGAACTTTCAGAACATTTTCTTATACTTTCCCATAATTTCTCTGACTATTTATTTCTATAATTCTTAAGGAATTGGTGTGAGTTTCAAATGGTAGCAAAGGCCCTATTTATAGTTTTCCAAAGATACCACGATGTTGACACGTGTGTAGCTGACCAAGCCTTTACAACAGCGAGTCAGCGTTGAAGTGTGGCATAACGAAGGCGTCTTGCAGCCTTAATTCACCAAACGACGACACATGTTTTAACTTTGTCTCTAAGGACGACACGTGTTTTATGATATAGCTATACGGATGACATGTGTAAGCACGAGGTGCCAAGCACGAGGTAGAAAGGTATCAGGGGTATAAGGGTCATTTTACACATTAAGGGCATTTTGGTAATATCACATTATATATTTTCAATATTTCTTAGAGGTCCTTAAAAATATTTATTTACAAAAAGGCCCTTTTTATTTTTTATTTTGCTCCCTAAAGCTTTCTTTATTAAAATCAAGTCCCTAAAGTTTCATGAAATTATATTTTCTACCCCGAAACTTATCGTTTATCTTAGTATGTGTCATAAAACTTGAATTTGATCCAATTTACAGTTGATTCTTCATATTTAAAAAGTGGGATTTGTTATATTAAGAACCCAAAATACCACATATGTAATAATCTAATGGTTATAAGATAATAAGTAACACAAAATTGTAAAAACAAACTATATGAGCATATAAAAGTTGGGTCATTACATCCTACCCACCTTATAAGAAGTTTGGTCCCCAAACTTAACCTATTCTAATTTTTAAATTTTTACTAACATCTTTCTTTCATCTAACCTGTGAAAAATACGTTAATCTGTATTACGCGATTTTTATAAAATAGCCATCCGTATATACTTAGAATTTAACTTTCAAATTCATTCCATAGGTTGTAGAAAACGTTTCTTAGAATCTAAAAAAACATCATCACGGTTATAATTATTTGATCTTGAAGTTTTGTGAAGTCAAATAATCCTACGAATATACTATTTCGCTCGATTGTCTAAAGGACTAGAAGTCTTTACGGGAAGGACATGATATAAATGAATTAAAAAATATGATATAACTTAAATGGAGTCCTTAAGACATCTAATACTATATATACCTCCTAGGTATTATGATAATACAACTCTATTAGTATACACTAATAATAGTACTGACCAAAAAAATAATTTTCAATTTCATAATTCCATCCATTAATCATATTTCCAAAAGAATGTGTAAAACCTTATCCTTGTAATTCTTAGAATTCCACCAAATGAGTAATTCATATAGTTAAATGTCAAATATCACATCAAATATCGATTAAAAATCAAAGATTACCTTAGAATCTACCTCTACTAATCTTATCGTTGTCACTATCTAATGCATCACCAAATTGAATACGAACAAAATCCTCTTATATCTTCAAACAAAGTATCAATCACTAAGTAATCCTCTAGCACAAGCAGTTCTGACAGGATATCGTCTTATAATTATAGGTTAGGAACAATCAAACTTATCTCATCTTCAGCTAATCTGCAAGTTCATAACCTATGCTCTGATACCACCTCTGTCACGACCCCGACCAAAATATAGTAGGGAACGAGTGTCTTGACATGCCACCAAGGCATTAAATATTCTGTCCTTAAAACTTTTTTCTGTTAAAATAAATGCAATGGAATACATGCACATGGTTATGAGTTGTAACTAGCTGAAAAGGAAACACATCACCAGAGCTTCTAAAATATAACTTCTTCTTCTCATAGATGAATAAATTCTATTACAAGTCGTGCCAGAATCACTTAAAGAGAAATAAATCATAAAACATCTTATTCTACACTAGCATCTAGCTACACAACAAATCTCAAAATATAATCTTCAATTCAATCTTCACATATCCATCCTCATCTCTAACTATAACCTAAAAAAGGGTTATTTATACAACATCATCTAAAAGGTGAATGAGATTTAATCTCCCGTCATTCCAAGGTTTTCAGAAAATAGATACCTATTCAAGTCAAAAGAGAAGGCATATGCATATATGGATAGGAACTTGCAGTACATAGATATATATTTTTAAATGATAGTATATAAATCACAATTGGATAGCTCAGAATAAGAATAATCCAACAAATCAAATGTGATATCTATTTCTTTCAATCATTTCATTTTAATGTCAAAGTACACTCTGATACCGTGTTCTTCTTTCGTATTATACCCCGGTAGTTGAGGGTCAATCGAACTAGTTCATCACAACGCCTTATTTAGGGCACACCAGCGATAACCCAACTGGGAAGGTCAGTTAGTAAAGAGGTCCCTTAGGCCGAATCTTATTTCCAATATTCAATATCATTTTCAATACCCATTTTAATTGGTATGTCTATATGGACAAAGATAAACATATCACAATGAATCAATCATCAATATCCGATGCATTTTGAAAATAAAAGTAGTTTACAAAATACATAGTTTTCATAATATCATATAATTGAAATGTGCAAGAAATGACATAGAGTACTCACCTAAAATAGAGGCTCGAAAATACAGATATTGAGTCTTGGATTACACGTTAATCTTAAGATGAATATCCCTAAGAACTTTAAGAACTGCTTCTTAGACTTTCCCAAAATTTCTCTCACTATTTCTTTCTATAATTCTCAAGGAATTAGTGTGCGTTTTAACTGATACCAAAGGCCCTATTTATAGTTTTCCAAAGATACCACGGCATTGACACGTGTCTAGCTGACCAAGGCTTTACAACGACGAGTCAGCGTTGAAGTGTTGCATAACGAAGGCGTCTTGCAGCCATAATTCACCAAATGACGACACGTGTTTTAGGTTTGTCTCTAAGGACGACATATGTTTTATTCTATAGCTATATGGATGACATGTGCAAGCACGTGGTAGAAAGGTATTAGGGGTATAAGGGTCATTTTACACATGAAGGGCATTTTTGTAATTTCACATTATATATTTTCAATATTTCTTAGATGTCCTTAAAAATATTTTATTTACAAAAAGGCCCCTTTTTATTTTTCATTTTGATCCCTAAAGCTTTCTTTATTAAAATCAAGTCCCTAAAGTTTCATCAAATTACATTTTCTACCCCGAAACTTATCATTTAGCTTAGTATGTGTCATACAACTTTAATTTGATCCAATTTACAGTTGATTCTTCATATTTAAAAAATGGGATTTGTTATATTAAGAACCCAAAATAGCACATATGTAATAATATAACGGTTATAAGATAATAAGTAACAAAAAATTGTAAAAACAAACTATATGAGGATATAAAAGTTGGGTCATTACAATTTCAGGTCCAAGGAGTTTATTATTTCCTACTACCAACCAACAAGCAGGTGATCGGCATAGTTGACCATACAATGACTCAACGACGTCATACCTATCGTGAATTGGTACGAATTATTGAATGAAAATTCGACCAAGGGAAGCTATTGTTCCCACCCTCCTTTAAAGTCAAGAACCGACATTCGAAGCATATCCTCCAACATTTGGTTGAGTATCTCTATTTGCCCATCCGTTTATGGATGGTATGTTGTACTCAATCGCAATTTAGTCCCCATCACCTCTTAGAAACTTTGAAAAAAGTGGGATCTAAAAATTTTATCTCGGTCTGAGACTATATTGATAGGCACCCCATTGAGTTTCATAATTTTTGTAGTAAAGAGCAGGGAAAAGCGTGTCATATTGTAATCCTTCCATACCATTAGAAAGTGTTCCGATTTGGTCAAACGATCGCTGAGGACCCAAATAGAATCATGACCGCTTTGTGACGTCGACAACCTAGAGATAAAATCCATTGGGATACTCTCCTATTTCCATACCAGTATTTCTAACGGTTGTAACCATCCAGTCGGTCGTTGGTGGTCCACCTTCACCAATTGACAAGGGGCATAATGGGAAACAAATTCAAAAACATCCCTTTTCATTCCTGCCCACCAGTACTGACAGTGCATATCTTGGTACATTTTATCTCCCCCTAGGTGTACTACAAATCTTGAACCATGAGATTTCGTCATGACAATAGGTCTCAATTCTCCCTTGTCCGGGACTATAAGTCTTCCATGGAAATGTAACCCACCCTCAGAATTAATACAGTAGGACTTCGATCCCTCGATTAATAATTAACGTACCTGGTCTTGGCAATCTTTATCCCCTCCTTGCGCTTTTATGACTCGCAACACAATAGTAGGCGTAACGGTCAACACCGACATGCACGCTCTTACTAACGCATCATCCTGGCCAAGCTCTTTCCACTCGAATTTCCATACTTCATCTAGTTGCCTCACGGGTCTTCGAATCAGTGCGTCAACTACTAGAGTTGCCTTGCTTGGGTGGTAGAGAACATCTAATTGATAGTCATTTATTAATTCTAACCACCGACGTTGTCGCATATTTAAATCTTTCTGTGAGAACAAAACTACAACAATTTGTGGTCTGTAAGAAGACTAAATTTATCACCCAAGAGATAATACCTCCATATCTTTAAGGCAAACACTACTGCAATAAGCTCTAGATCATGCACGGGATAATTCTTCTCGTGGAACTTATGCTTGTGAGAAGCATAAGAAATAGCCCTATGTTCTTGCTGTAGCACACCCCTAATCCTTATAGAGATGCGTCCGTAAAGACTATATAATCTACTCTCGATTTTAGTAACGCGAGTACAGGAGCAGAAGTCAACTTATCCTTCAGTTCATCGAAAGCTAGCTGATAAGAATCATTCCAAACAAATCCTACTCCTTTTCGAGTCAAATTCGTTAAAGGGCCAGAAATTTTAGAGAAACACTTAGAAAGCTAAGGATCTTAGTTGGCGTCGTGGGCTGACCCCATTCCCTTACCGCAAAAACTTTGCTTGGGTCTACTAAAATACCCTCAGCTGCCACAATATGCCCCAAAAATATCACTTCCTGCAGCCAAAAACCACATTTCTCGAATTTGGAATAAAGTTGATGATCCGGTAGTGTCTGCAGGACCAATCGCAAGTGTTCGACATGTTCTGATTCAGTCTAAGAATAGACTAGAATGTCGTTAATAAACACTATGACAAACAGGTCAAGGAAGTCCCAAAATACTCGATTCATAAGGTCCATAAATACGGCAGGAGGGTTGGTTAGCCTGAAAGGCATGACTAAAAACTCATAAGACCCATACCTGGTCAAGAAAGAAGTTTTTGAAACATTCTCAAATCTATTTTAGATAAGTAGGACGCTCCCCTTAATTGATCAAACAAATCATCTATTCTAGGTAACGGGTTTTTATTCCTGATGGTTACCTTATTCAATTCACTATAATCGATCCATAATCGGAGGGAACCATCTCTTTTCCTAACGAATAACACAGGAGCACCCCATGGCAATGTGCCATGCCATATGAACCCTTGTCCCAACATTTGCTGAATCAGATCCCTTAACTCCCTCAATTCTAAAGGAGCCATACGGTATGGAGTTCTCGCTATCAGACAAGTTCCCGACACTAAATCAATTATGAACTCAATCTCACGACTTATAGGTAAGCTCGGGATTTCCTGAAAGACATCTCCAAATTCCCTACCAATAGGAATCGAGTCTAGGGAAACAACTATTCCTCATGAAGTCTCTTCCTCAATGCAATACAAGTGCATTCTCAAACCTCCCTTTAAATGAGGCATAGCTACCAAGAACATATCTTGCTTAGGATTGGTGAAAACTATACTCCTCCCATAATAATTCATCATAGCTCGGTATTTTACTAACAATTCCATGCCCAAAATAACATCATACCCGACCATGTCCAGGATGTGTAAGTGGGCCTCAAATCTTAATCTACCAAGGTATATTCCTACCCCTTTACAAATAAAAAGTATAAGTTAACCATCGCCCATGGAAGACTCCACACTAGTAAAAGTACTATTGAGAGATTTAATCAACCCCATCGAATGAGGAAAATTCCTAGCGATAAAAGAGTGCATTGCACCCGTATAAAATAACACTCGATCCACATACCCATGAATATGAAACTTACCCTCAATAGCTGGCGATGGAGGCTGTGCTGGAGGAAACAAAGCATCCTGAATATTATACACACGCCCATAATGAAGTTGTCCCTGTTATAGAGGGACAAATGGAATAGGTGTTGGAGGTTGTGGATGAGGCTGTGGATGTGCCTATGGATTCTGAGGGTCTCTAGGCAACTGTACCCCGTTCAACTATGGACAAGTTATCCTCATGTGACCCTATTCATCGCACTGAAAATAATGGCCCGTAAAATTTTCCACATGTCGGCCCCGATTGTTATTTTGAAACTTCCTCGCACCTTGGCCCTAATGGCCTCGACCTCTATTATTCCCTATGCCTGCTTGGCCCTAATGGCCTAACAGCTACTCCTGCTGAGTACCCTAATCATGCATAAAACCACCTCCACCAACGTTGTAACCCCCAAAGCGTTGTTTCTTAACCTAGTCCCCTTACTGGAGGTCTCGCTCTTTCTGCTTATTCCCTGTTGTGGTGGTGGTAGTACTCCACCAACACCATTTCCTCCTTGCTTACTAGCCTGACTAGAATCTGCAATCTTCTTAATCCTTTTCAAATGAAGACGGTGATCCTCGCAATGGAGTAAATATGCATTCATCACATCGCCAAATGTTTGCAAAGCTAGGTTCCCCAACAGGTGTTGCCTTATCCTCCAATTCAATCTCACGATAAATTTTGAAATCCTCATTTCTTTTGGAATTACTTTATCCGGCACAAAGTTTGCTAAATGAGTAAATTCCTCTTCATAATCCTCCATTGATTGCTTGAACAACATCCTGTATCTTCCTCCTCATCTCCTTCTAGACTGCTGGAGGAAAATACTTCCGATCAAACAGAATCCAAAATTCCAAAATAGTCATAGTATCCCTTTGTTCCAGAGTTATCACCGACTCCCACCATTGTAGGGCTACTCCTATAAGTTTAAAAGTGGCGAGAATCTGTTTCTATTCCCCGCTGCTTTCCTCCATTCGAAGATAACATTGAATAACTTTCTTCCATTGATTCGCTACAATCACATCAGCGCCACCCTGGAATTCTTGAAGGTGACCTTTCAGGAAGGATTCTCTAACTCTTTCCTATGAGGAGGGTCTTGTATGGGCTTGAACCATCGATGCAGACAGTTATTGGTCTTATGGAATCTATTTTGTCATAGCGGTCATTGCAGCGTTAACTTCCTGGGCAACAATATTACCCACATCCATCACATTCATCGTTCCCTGCGGTGGTTCTATGTCCTCTGCAACTCGATTCAACCTTGATGGGATACCTTGTCTAGGGGCATCTGAGATAAAAAATAACAGAATCAGAATACAACTAAAATAATTTACCCCTACAGAAGATCGCAAACACGTATAAAAAACTAGTCTTAGTAATAGGGCTCTACATCAAATAACTCTACGGTAGAACGTCATAAGTCCGCATAGATCCTAAGGACTCTAGAACTTGGCGCTTTGATCCCATCTGTGACATCATGATTATTAAAATAAGAGCTGGCCAGGTCGTTACTCCAATAAAAAAAGGAATCTTAAATGGTCCATTCTTAGCATCATTGTCGCATAATACTAGTATGAGACAACCGCTAAGTATTTTAGAAAAACGAATGTCAAATAATTTGTAAGTTTAATAAAAACAATTTCGACAATCCAATTGATAACATAAGGTGGATATAATTAAAGACATTCAATAGTTGAATAACAATTCTACAAAACATAACCGAATAAGCAGTCGGTTAACGGACCAATACAAAAGGTTACACCAAGTATTACAGTAGACATAAATAATAACTGGGGTAACATGCCCGAATATAGAAACGGATCATAACTAAAATGTACAAAACATTGATGCATCTACTACAAAAATCCCACAAGATCCACAAAATGCTATAGCTCCTTGACACTAGAAGGAAAGTTCAAAATGATCTTGAGCATACAAAAGAGACACGTAAGAAAGGGAAATATAAGCGGGTCAGGGCATGGTTTAATATGATATACGTGTGAATAAAATGCATAACAGTTATGAATGCCAACATCATAAGCAGGTTAAGTTATCTATTCATTATAAGAATCATTCTCACCTCTCATCTAAATGCACATCCTAGTGCCATACAATCTGATTAACTTAAAGTACCCATTTTATTAAGAGGAATAGTTTAACTCCATTCAACATGCTTAATTTTCCAATTCATAAAATATAACTTCACAATTCAATTTATCATTAGGGATCATATGCCATAAAGTTGATTTATAGGTTCATTAACTCGTACATATGAAATGTTAAAATCGTGAGATCCATTTCTATCATAATATAACAGTTCTAAGACCATCATTCTGGGAGTCACCCCACTATATGTGCCCCTAAATACTACCATCTTCCAAGGCCTATAATCATGACCACATGGGTACCCAAAATCGCGTCGCATGGGAAGTGGCCATATACCTTCTACAGTGAGTCACAACAATACCCGGAATTACCTCACTTCGAATAAAAGAATCACATAACATAATCACCGGTCCTATGGCTGAGGACTATATTCTCCCTGCATTCACTATCCAGGGGATTTACTTCATTCACGTAATTTCCCTTATGATAGCATTTAGAGAGATATGTATATGCATTCCACAATCACAAGATATGCCAATTAAGATGTACCTTTGTTATTTCTGAAACCATGTGTCCATAATGATATAAGCTACAAAGTATAATTACTCTTATACTAACCTCTGAGAGTCCACAATAATACTACCTGTGACACCCCACCTAATTAAATACCGGGTGATCAATCCTTTATTAAATTATAACCCAGGTGAACGGTTGGTTCATTCTTAGCATCACTGTCGCAAAATAACCTTTCAAATTAAACACCCTAAACATTTAAGCTAAGTGACAAAACCGTTTTTAAAACATTATTTCCATATTTAATTTAATCCCAATAATAAAAACCTTTAATAATTCATAGTTTAAGAGTCACACAATAACTAAACTGGAAAAGATCAACAAAGCAGTTTAAGCATTCAAAGAACTAATTCCAACTTTAAAACTTCAAAGGAAAAACATCCTGATAATAACAAATCACAAAGTAGAAATAGTCAAAGTAAATAAATCACAATATCTGACAAAACTAACTGAATAAGGAAAAAAGTGACACATGCCCAACTGGATAAAACAGAACTAGGAGTGGAATTAATAATGACGTCGTCTAAGCAAAGGGCCTGCAACTCCCACCTAAGCTGCAACACGTTTCTTCCAAAAAATCCAAAGAATGAAGCCCCTGTGGCTGGGCACCTGTAATATATACATATATATAGATAACAGGAAATGGGTCAGACCCCGATTGTAAAACAGTTTAAAAATTCAGTTTAGCAAGTATTTAAAATGTTTACCGACTAATGCAACAATCATATTAGTATGCGACACTCTCTTGAGAAATTCTCACCTCTCTTCTAATGTGAACACCTACCGCACTTTTAATCCCCACAAGTTAAGTTTATCTTAAATTCCTCATAAGGTTTCATGTCGACCATTACTAGGGCTAAGATAATTAATTTCTGAGAGTCAAGTTTTCATAAGAATTTCATTTCATTATAAAGACTTTCGGTATTGCCTCAAACTTTTCAAACACTTATATTAAAGTCGAAATATTTATTCATTACTTAACTACTTTTAGCCACAGTAGAAAGTTCCAAATTTCAAGTCTATATATATATTAATCACTCATATAATATATATACACTATCGGCACCCCACATAAAATTTATGGTTTTGGCATACTCTGCTATCAAGTCCCCGTATCACTCATACTAAGGGAAATACAAGTTCAGGATCACTCTTGAACTGTATTGACACAAAACGCATACAAATTGAGGCGAAGCATAGTTCCAAGTCACTAAGAGGTCAGCACATACCCTCACGTCTGTTAGGACCGTCTGACTATCGATCAGATAGCCAGTACTAAGGATTCCTATGTTATAGGGTACAAGTCAATATCCCCCATAAAGGTCCCATCGAGATAATAATGTCCCAGCACAGTAACCTAAGTGATAGAAAGTAGCGCGGGCATGATTTATACATGTATATAGTATATGCACAAATACAGTGATATATATATGTATACTACCATTCCCATTTCTAAATTAGGTACACCCATGACCCATACTTATGATATTAGTTCTTAGTACACATTACTAGATTATCGCGTATGATGGCTCCTCTCTTTTATTCTTATTTATGAGATTATTCCAAACTTACTTCGTATCACTCGTAGTATCTTATCTCCATAAGTACAATTTCAGTAGGTACTCTCTTATTTTATGACATAACTTCCTTAAGAGTCTCACTCCTATAGACACACGTTCTCATTATTCCTTAAGTGTAAATCACTCCCCGTTAACTAATTTTGTCTTTACATTAAATGCTCCATTTTTACAAAGTCCTACTGGTCCTCTTTATGTCCCAAAATGTTCTAACAATAATATTCAAAGGTTATCACTCATTTTAATTGAAATAAACTATTTAAAAGAGGAATATGAATTTTCCAGGAGGTGTCGATCGATCGATGGAAGTGGGTCGATCGATTGATGGAAGTGGGTCAATCGATCCATCATAGATCGATCGATACTCTTTGGTCGATCAATCGATCAAGCAGTTATGACAAAACTGCAGAAATACCAGTTACGGGAATCCTATTCCAAACTCATCCAAATTGTCATTTTTGACTCTCAAACTCCTAACAAATGATATTACAAGTGCTATATACCCCAATAAATAATATTCTACGTAAGACATGTGAGTTTTCATCAAGTATAACGAATTAAAAGGTCAAAATCTATATAAATGTCAAGAACCCTAATATTTTCTTTAACTTAGTTCTTCCCATTGTTTTTCCAATTTTTTTACTCCTAACTCAATGCAAATTCATGGTTCAACCTCTACATATAAAAATAGATTTCCAGAATATGATTTTCACCTCTACAACATGTAAATTCTAGTATCCAAGATGATTTTCTTTCAAGAAAACTAGTTCTAATAACTAGACTAATATAATTGAATCATTAACTAAAATAAAGCAATATAGATACTTGCCTAGAAATCTTTGTTTCTGATTTGTGGAAGAAATTGGTGTGGTAGTGATCCTCGTCGCGCGATCTACAATTTGGCGGTGAGGGCGGTGCAAATGGTGGAGTTCTTGGCCTAGAACTTCTTGGAAACCTTTTCCTCTTCCTCTCCAATGGCCGTTATTAGTTTTTGGTTATGATAACCCTAGAAGACAACCCCTAACACCTGATAAAACCTTAAAAATTCGTGGGTTTCCATGCTCGAAAATGCAAAATGTCTAAACCGCCCTACCGGGATGCTAATTAGGCCTGAAAATGGCCCGAGGCCGGGTACACTATTTTGACTATCTTGACCCTTCTGGACACATTGACACACTCAAAATGACCATACGGGTGACTTATAATTTATTCACTTTTAGTAATTTGAATTTAATCCTGACACGACACAGGCGCGTTTCGATAAAATTTCCAAAATTATCAAATTAGATTCTCGTGAGAATTTTACTAAATTTAATTACACATCTTACTTTACCCATAAAGTAATTTACAACAAAATTCCAATAATTACTAACTCTTATCGCGCTAGTAAATATTTTAATGATTTCCGAATTAATATTTAATTGATATCTCTAATTATATTTAATAAATCCCCAAAATTTAAAGTAAAAAAAAAATACGGTGTACATACTTTCCCCCTAATAACGGAATTTTGTCCCGAAATTCCAAAACTAAGGTATTCCTCGTAAGAAATAATTTGGGTATTTCTCACGCATGTCTGCCTCACGCCCCTAAGTGAATTCCTCCACATTTTGATCCTCCCACTGGACCCGTTCAAGTGGGACTACTTTTGACCTCAATCTCCTTTCGCTATGGTCTAAAATAGCCACTGGCCTCTCCTCGTAAGAGCTATCGGGATGTAAGTTAATTTCCTCAATCGCGATGTAAGTGTGTTCCATGTCATCCCGAAGGTTTCATCTCAATGACGAGATGTGAAATACATCGTGAATTCGGTGTAGATGCTTTGGAATTCCCAATCTATATGTTACCGGCCCAATCCTCTCAATAATGGGAAATGGTCCCACGTACCTTGGGTCAAGTTTACCTTTCTTTCCAAACCTAATCACTCCTTTCATAGGATATACACATAGTAATACTTGGTCCCCCACACTAAATTCTCAGAAGAACCGCTTTGCATCGGCGTAGCTTTTCTGCCTGTTTTGGGCTACCCGAATGCGACTACTGATAAGCTCAATCCTAGCGGAGGTTTCCTGAATCACCTCTGGTCCTAGAAACTTGTTGTCCCCCACCTCTAGCCAACAAGTTGGAGAACGACAAGGCCTGCCATACAATGACTCAAATGGAGCCATAGCAAACGTGAACTGAGAGGAGTTATTATAAGCAAACTCCACTAGTGGAAGGTGTGTCTCCCATCATCCTCCAAAATCAAGGATACTCATGTGTAACATATCTTCCAACATTTGATTGGTATGCTCTGTTTGTCCATCTGTCTGTGGGTGATAAGATGAACTCAATCTCAATTATGTACCCATTGACTCCTGAAAGCTCTCCCAGAAACGTGACACAAAAATCTTATCTCTGTCCGACACAATATCCAGGGGAACCCCATGTAGTCTAATAATCTCGACAACAAACAACTGAGCATACTGTCCCGTGGTATAGTCTGTCCATACTGGGAGAAAATGAGTCACCTTGGTCAAATGGTCCACAATCACCCAGATGGAGTCATGACCCCGCTCTGATGTAGGCAACCCAGTAATAAAATCCATGAAAATACTCTCCCACTTCCACGTGGGTATTTCCAAGGGTTGAAGCAATCCCAATGGTTTTTGGTTGTCCACCTTTACCATTTGGCAAGTAGAACACTTGGACACGAACTTATCAATGTCATTCTTCATCCCAATCCATCATTATTGTCGCCTCATATCTTGGTACATCTTATCTCCCCCGGGATGCACCACAAATCTAGACCTGTGAGACTGTGTCATCACTGCATGATGTAAGTTTGTTCCTTCTGGGACCTTTAATCTCCCATTAAACCTCAAACCTCCATCGGAACCAACTAAATAGGACTCATCACCCTCAGCTAAAAGTCATACAATCTGTTCTTGGCAAAATCAGTGTGCTATCTGAGCCTGTATTACCCTCATAACAATCTCAGGTGTGACTGTCATGATAGATATGAAAGAACGGGCTACTGCGTCCTAGTGACCCAACTCTTTCCACTTTACTCTACAGACGTCTTCTACGTCATCTACTAGTCTACGGCTAAACACATCAGCAACCGCGTTAGGCTTCCCTGAATGGTATTGTATGTCGAATTGATAGTCTTTCACAAACTCTAATCACCTGCGCTGATGCATATTCAGCTTTCGCTGAGTGAACAGGTACGGTAGTGACTTGTGTTCTGTAAACAAGCGGAACTTCTCCCCAATAAATAATGTCTCCATGTCCTCAATGCAAAGACGACCACTGCTAATTCTAGGTCGTGAGTGGGATAATTTCTCTCGTGCAGCTTAAGCTTATGGGAGGAAAAAGCTATATCCTTCTCCTCCTACTGAGGTACTCCCCCAAGTCCCCATAAGGAGGCATCAGTGTAAACCATATACTCAACTCCCAACTTGGGTAAACCAAGAACTGGTACTGAAGTCAGCTTATCTTTTAGCTCATCGAAAGCCAATTGATAAGCATCGTCCCAAACATATGGTACCCCCTTACGAGCCAGGTTCATCAATGAACCCGCTATCTTGGAAAACCCTCAGATGAATCTCCTGTAGTACTCGGCTAAACCCAAGAAACTAAACACTTTTGTCGGTGACATGGGCTATCCCCACTCCCTCGCTGCTGACACTTTAATTGGGTCAATCGCTATCCCCAATTCAGATACGACATATCCCAAAAACTGCACCGCCCGTAATAAGAATCCGCACTTCTCATACTTAGCATACAACTAATTCTCTCGTAGAGTCTGAAGAACCTGCCTCAAGTGCTCAGCATGTTCTTCCTCAGTGTGTGAATATATCAGGATGTCATCTATGAAGACGATGACAAACTTATCCAAGAACTCCCTGAATACTCGGTTCATCAAGTTCATGAATATGGCTAGAGCATTTTTGATTCCAAATGGCATCACTCTGAACTCATAGGACCCATATCTTGTCAAGAAAGCAGTCTTCGAAACATCCTACTCCCTAATCCGTAGCTGATGGTATCCTGACCTCAAATCAATCTTTGAAAAGAAAGTTGCTCCCCTCAGTTGGTCGAACAGATCTTCGATTTGAGGAAATAGATATTTGTTCTGTATTATGACCTTGTTCAGCTCCCACTAGTCAACACATAGCCTCAGTGAACCATCTCTCTTCTTCACAAACAAAACTAGAGTGCCCCAAGGTGAGGTACTCCGACGAATCAAGCCCTGACCTAACAGCTTCTCTATCTGATCTCCTAACTTCCTCATTTCTGCTGGAGCCATATGGTACAGAGCACGTGCTATCGATCGAGTATCCGGTAATAAGTCTATGATGAAATCTATCACACGACTGGGAGGTAGGCCTGGTATCTCTTGAAATACATCAGAAGACTCATAAACAACTGGGATCGAGTCTAGGGTAATTACAACCTCCTAAGAGGTATCCTCCTCTATGTAATACAAATGAGCAAAAGATCCTCCCTCTGGGCGAGGCATCACCACTAGAAACATCTGCTACCCCGGAATGGCAAAGATTATACTCCCACCCAAACAATCTATCATGGCTCTGTATGCTGCGAGCCAATCCATGCCAATAATAACACCGTGCTCATACATATCTAAGACTAACATGACTTTTGGTAATATTAAGCTACCAATATCTACTCCCACGCCCGAGCATATAAAGAAGATTAACGACCCATTTCCCAGTGGTGAGTCTACGTATGTCATAGTGCTCTTTGCTGTGGCTAATAATCCTAAGGCCTTCACAAAATGAGTAGCTATAAAATAGTGTGTTGCCCCAGTATCAAATAAAACTTGACCCATTGTACCATGGATAGGAAACCTACCCTTAATTGTGGGTGGCGCCTGAGGAGCTGCTTCCTGGTGGACGTTATAGACACATCCGTACTACAACTGCCCCTGGTGTATTCGAGCTGCTGGGATGGCTGGTAGGGCTAGTGCCTGAACCGGTGCTGGGAGTGAGGCTAGAAAAAGTGGCCTCTGTGGCTCATTACGGGCACCCTGCTACTGTGGGGCCCTATATCCCTCTAGACAATCCTGACGCCTATGGCCATTTTTACCACACACGAAGCATCGGCCCCTGAAATTTCCTCCCCTCTGTCCCTTCTGATTACGGCCCTGCTGGCCGTTACCACCCCGCTATTGGACCTTCTGGCCCTGCTCAAAACACTGTTGGCCCTGATGGCCCTATTGCTGACCCTGCAACTGACGGTGTTAGCCCTGCTGGACCTGCCGATTAGACTGGACCTACTGGCCCTGCCAAAATCTCCCAAATCCCTGCCTGGAGTCACTTGATCGGAACCGCTTGGAAGATGTATACACCCCATTTTGTTATGCCTTAACTCTCCTTAGGTCCCTACTGCCTCCCTCCATCACTACAAACCTAGGTCATGTCTTGAGTACTGACCTAGAAGCCACCGGGCACTCCCCGACTCAGTTTGACCCAAAAATCAAACTTTTCATCTCGACTGAGACGCAATGAATATTCGAAGGGCACTGAATCCCCTTTCCAACGGTCTGCCCCATGCGTGATTCTGACTTACCATGCGGACGAACGATCCATTTGCGTTTGAAACCAGACCTAGAGGCCACCGGGCACTCCCTGGCTCTGTTTGACCTAAGTCAACTCTTCAACTCACTGAGATTGAATGAATCTTTGAAGGGCACTAAATACCCTTTCCAACGGTCCATCCCGTGCATGATTCTGACTTTCCATGCGGACGAACGATCCGTCTGACTTCGAGAAGTCACCGATTGCTTCTCAGGCCCGGTTGACCAAAGTCAACTCTCCAAATTGGGTCAAACTCTTTCGAATGTCCAAGTACATCTCCTAAACTTTCCAACGGTATACCCCGTGTGCAATTCGGACTTACCATGCAGACCAACGATCCATTTGCGTCCGCATGATTCCCCATGCAATGGACCGACAAATGCTTCGGAGCCATATTTTACCAAAGTCAACTCCCGAACCTGGGAGTGGTCCAAAGGACTTTCGAAGGACCCTGAATTACCTTTCCAACGGTATGCCCTGTGCATAATTCTGACCAACGGTTTGCCCTCGGCAACCGATTTTCTGAAATAGCCTGGAGCGCACTGCCAAATGGTAGGTTCCAGACCCTGCCTATCGTCACCTTCCGATAGGCAGGAACGTGCCAATGCCGATCGGCAGTCACCTGGGCCTATAAAAGGAGGCCTTCACCTCATTTTCAAGGGGAGCACAGATCCGATATAAATCTCTCTCAACGAATTCGAGAAACCTCTCTCGAAGGCAGTGTGATTTCAACCTCCAAATCCCTTTTTTACTTCCACTTTTCATCATCCTTTTCATCAAACTTCATGAATTAGCAACTCTCCATCATCATCCAAGTGAAAGGGATGCTCTCCAACATTCAAGATCAAGCTCAAGATCTTCAAAAAGGTTCAAGTTTCTCAAACTCTCTGTTAAATTCTCTTAAATTCCCAATAACTTGTTTCCCTACTTAGCACTTTTATTATCTCACCTCAAACATCCTAATATACTTTTTATTTAGTATTATTGCATATCTCTTATTTTTATAAAACCCAAAAAACAAGAAAAAAAGGGGTTTGCTCATAAATTCCAGTTAGGGATTCCCACACTTTTTCCACACTTTTCTCACAACTAAAACACTTTTTCTACACACACACTCTTACAAATAAGATATTCCCCATTTGGATTTATGGGATAAACCCCACCCCTCGTTTTGTATGCGAACTACGTGGACTTTGATGCCTTTATAGGCTACGTAGGCATCTCGGGGTAAAACCCGAGACTCGTATCCTTTTTCTCACTTTTTCTCTCATTTTCTATCTTCTCTAAATCCACTTTCCTTATATTCTATATATATTTGCTCTTAGTGATGTATTACTCCATATGCGTTATCGTTCCATTATAACGACCAACATTGGGGTAATCGTGTAAATCTTATTTTTCTAATACTATTCTTGTATCTTCCTACGGATGACTCACTTTATCTATACCATGATACAAGTCGAGGATTCCTACCTTCATTCTATATACACACATGCACACATATCACGGGGGAAAAATAAAGGAAAATAGCAAATATTCATGAGAGACCGAAAGGGCGGAATGGGTTCCTAACACCTTCCCATTTTGTAACTAAGCCCCCGAACCCTTGTCGAATCATCTTGGTTTCGCACGCACCAGTATGTCTTTGGATGCCATCCTTCGGGGTGGCTTACCCTTTTTCTTTTGTCCGCTTTTAGTAAAATAGACTGGAGACTCTGAATCTCTCTACATTTCTACACCAAATCTCAAACAACACCGGCCGAAGCTCTCCTGAGAGGGACGCACGGGATCCGAAGGATGCTTCCTCCATGCGCCCGCCCGCACGACAAGGATCGGGGATGGACACAGTGGCGACTCTGCTGGGTATATTTTTTTTTTAGGGCTTGACTCTATTTACATGAATGCTATATTTTCTTATGTTTTCCCCCATATTTGCATATTCCCCTTTTCCATGAGTATCCCATTCTTATGCTTATAGTCACACACTTGTAGAAATTTCTCCATGTACACTTTACAGCTTGTGCACCTAGGATCACATAGATATCCCCATGTAGCACGCATCACCCATCCATACTTGGTGTACCTTTTGGGGAACATATACTTTGCTCCTTGTTTGGCATAATCAATAAAGGCATTCTCATCATAAGATACTAATAAGAGAATCATGCATGATTCACACAACATCACCAAAGAGCATTGCTATTGACCAAATTTTACCCAGTAACTGGAGGGTCGCTTCGTGATGGGCGCTAGTCCGGCAGGTCGCAGTTAGCCTAAGCGATATGACTCTCACCTTCCATTGGCCAAGTACCTTCGACGTATATCGAATGGTTCCCCCGCATCGTACCGCTTGACCGAAGTCAACGGGAGGTATATCGCAGGGAATTCATTCACGTACGCCGAGTATATCGAATTCGCTCTCACACATACCGTCCCCATGAGGTATATGTTGAGGCAATTCACGTACACTCAGGTATATCAAATGTCTTGTCCACACGTACCGATTGCCCGCAAGAGCAAGACTTATATCGTGGAAGTCACGCCAAGGGGGGAACCCATGCCGATTCACCCAACCAACTGCATACCCGCATATTGGTGTCAAACCTAGGACACACACTTTAGATTGCCGGTTTCAACTCGAAACTCTACCGAAATTCTGGGTCGATTTGCCGCCTAATTTTGGCGCATTTTTAAAACGGGACCCTGTCCGTGAGCCTGGTTACAAGTCCAGCTATAGCTTTACATATATTACAAACCCCTCTTTTCCAGGCTCGGGTCCCGTCCGGCATTGCATTTAGGAGAATTAAATACAAGTGAAAACATAATAATCATAATAATCTTGCTGAGTTCCGTCTCCAAATACATTTCTCCCTTATTTGTCAAAAATCCAAAAACATTTCTCCCTTCTTCATAAAAAATCCAAAAACATCTCTCCCTTCTTTATCAAAAATCCAAAAACATTTCTCCCTTCTTTATCAAAAATCCAAAAATGGTTCTTCCTTTTTTCTCAAAAATAAATCTCATCCTACGCCTTCTCTGGTCGATCACAAGCCCTTGGCCTGGCTCCCTACTGGCTTCGATCTTCAGTCGAATCACCCCGGAGTTTCATCCGTTCCTCTACTACTTTTTTCGAGTCCATAATCCATCCATTTTCCATGGAGAATAAAAATCAAGCACCAGTCATACAGCTAGGGATGACGGCAGTCCTAGCTCAGCTCGTGTCCAATATTGACAACCTCCAAACTGAGGTCCGAGAGATGCAACGAAACCAGGTTTCTATTCCTCAAGAGCCCGAGTCCCTCTTCCCTCGTGCTATGGGTCCACCCGAGCCTATCTGGGCTCCCAAAGAATATTATCATGCTCCACGTACCCCTCCTGCTAATGGGTCGACACCTGCCCATCTTTCGATGCTAAATATTGAGAAGTTCGGAGCGAGTGGACCCCCGATTGTTCATCTTTGCAATTATCATCATTCCATGACTCTACTTGGGGATCCTGAAGAAGTGATGGCCCAATTGTTTCATCAAACTTTGAAGGATAGTGCCCTCCGATGGTTTTTATCTCTTGAGGAATCCAAAATCAGTAGATGGGAGGATGTAGCTTGAGAATTCATGTCGCTGTATAAATAAAACAAAGAGCTTTAGGTCACCCATCGTGATTTAGAGCTGCTCAAATAGAATCCTGGAGAATCAGTCAGTAACTTCATAACCCGGTGGAGGGAGCAAGCAGCTACAATGACCAATCGGCCATCCGAGGAAGAGCAGGTCAACATAGTGAAGAAGAACTTCTTGCCCCATGTCCGAGCGACGATGGGAGGACAATACTATCCCCACTTTCGATCTCTTAGAGAGGCTGGAGTGAAAATCGAGTAAAGCCTTGTTAAAACAGAGGTTGAACCGAAGAAGGTGTCCGAACAGTTCACCCCTAAAAAGTATGACAAGCCTTCTAGTGCCACCGTTTCAACTATCAACAACATCTCTCAACCAACCACATCATGGGCACCAAAAAGCCTCCCTGCCCCCATCCAAAGGGAATACACTGAGCTCCATGCTCCCCTCTCCAAAGTTTACCAAGCCCTGTTAAGCCGAAACCTCATTAAACCCTTGGATCCACGTCCATTGCCAAATCCACTCCCAAGAAACTTCAAGATCGATGCTCATTGTGCCTTTCACCAAACTGCCAGCCATACCACCGACCAATGCTTTCACCTTCCAAACATAATCCAAGATCTCATTGACCGGGGTACCATCGCCCCACCAGCCAATCCTAAGCGAAACACTACTCACAACCCACTTTCAAATCACACTAATGCCATCTTCTTGGAAGAAAACCCAGATTTCGATCCCTCAACTGAAATCACACCCATATACTCTCCTAAACCTCTTCAAATTTGCCCATATTTCCTCCTACAACCTTCTAGCCTCACTCATCAGGCACTATCACTCCTTACCAGAGCATGTATCGCTGTCCGTACCCGTTCTAAAAATGGAAGTATGGAATTATTAGAGGTGTTAAATCAACACCTAGAGTTCGGGCTGAAATTTCCCTCACAGATGGTCATCGATTGCCAAAAATTTAGCACACTATTCTTGGAAGCACGAAAATGGGCCAGAGATTCAGACAAGTGGGTGGTACCAACTGAAGAAGTCAGCTTAGATGATGTTGTCAATATTATGGCAGAATTATTCAGGCAGACCAACAGCATTTGCAGTATCACCGGGTTACTCAACACTTTGAAGCTACAAGGGTGTTTGGTCCCTTCAATCACACATATCCCGACTGAATGGGAGAACCTGTATGAAGAAGCCATTGAAGTTGTGGAATTCATCGACTTTACATGGAAAGACATAATTGTTACCCCCAGATGGGGGGAAGAATTCGAAGATTTGAGTGAAGAACAAGCTTCAGGAAGAACTGGCCCAATAGCCGACTTATGTGGGATGATATCATTTGAAGAACTCCTCTGAGAATTAAATAGGGTGGCAGAATAACCTGAGATTGACGAGGAAATATGATTTATGTTCTTACCTTCTTCAGTAAATCACATGACAAGATCAGGGAGACATTACCAAGTTCCAAGATCACTACCAGTAAATGACAAGGGGAAGGGCGTTGGAAAGCGTCCTATGCCAGGAATGACCATTGAGGAGGGCAAGATACTCGATCAACTGGAGAAAACCCAAGCTAACATCACTCTATGGGGGCTTTTCATGTCTTCCCACCTTCACATAAATGCTTTAATCAAACTGCTCACGGGACCCACAGTTCCTCCATCTACCACTCCAAAAGAAGCGGTAAATTTGGTCGGATCCTTGACCTCTACCATAATGCTATTATTTTCTGACTAAGAAATCTCCAGAATTGGGCCAAATCACAATCATTAACTCAACATCTCCATCGAAGTTATGGGGAAGGCCGTGCCACTCTCCCTTGTCGATAACGGATCCGCCTTGAATGTTTTGCCACTGAGAACCTTCAAGTGTTTAGGCCTGAAAGAAAGCGACCTCGCTCCAACCTCCGCCGCTGTATGTGGCTACGATAATACCCGTCGTGAGGTGATGGGGTCCATAAAACTTATAATAGGGGTTGGCCCTATAAACCCTATCATTGAATTCCAAGTCATAGATATCCCAGCCTATTTCAACCTGTTGCTCAGACACCCCTGACTCCACAATATCAAGGGTGTGTCTTCCTCACTCCATCAGGAATTAAAGTTCTTCGCCGATGGGCGAGTCATCACCATTTTGGACGATGACGAAAATGTCGAGGATGCAAGCACCAGTAGTCCAATCCTTGAGATACAGCACGGGTCGAATGATATGCTCCTATCAGGATTTCGAGTTGAGCCACTCCTACTCTCTGCGGGGGATGATTTCAAAGAAAGGGTTTGTTCAGAATATGACTCTTATGGAAATGTCAATGTGATTCAGATGTTCAGAAACATGCACTTCATGCCCGAACTGGGGCTAGGGCAAAGGCAACAAGGGATACTTAAGCCCATCAAATTGAAGAAATCTTTCCCTCCTTGCAGCTTGGGGTATCAACCATCAGAACAAGAGCTCAGAATGATCCCCCAGTCTCGACCAAAGAGAAAATTAGACTACACCCGAACTATCCCAGGAGACTACTTGAATGGATGATTCATCAAATAAGGCGAGGACTTCCCCTTTTACGATTTTCCAGAACCATGGTATGACCACACAGGCAAGAAGATGAAGCCCAGAATGGAGATCTTTCTCCAAGATAGCTACCCATGGGCCGAAAGTTTCCCACACCGCGTACAATCGTTCATCAAAGATACCTAAGAGACTAAAGAAAGTTATTCCAAAGATTCCTTCAATTTGCAGATACTGGGGCTGGCACTCTACATGGTTAATTCAGGCACTACATCCATGGACCCATCCCGTCTGATTAAAGCTATTGATACTCCTGTCCTCAACTAGCATGCTGCACCAGTTTTACCTCTTGAAATCACCCCGAACCCCAATGTTTACCCTATTTCATCTTCTATTGTCTGTCCTTGCTCAAATGTAATCAAGATCTCTTTTGATGAGGTTCTCAATGCTGTTTTTACTACAAATGAAATAAATGAAGATTTTGAGTATCTTGTTGTGCCTTACATTAACTTCTTGGATTGCAATCAAACTTTTGATGATGATGATTTTGCAAATGAACAATTCTTAACTGATCTAAATAAGGTGAATAATAAACAACATAACCGCATTCAAGTTAATGAAGAAGAAACTGTTGTTATTAATCTCGGTTCTAGTATCCAACTGCGCGAGATTAGGACAGGGGCCACACTTAATGAGTATGAGCGTGCACAACTCGAAGAATTACTGAAGAAGTTCGTGGATGTCTTCGCATGGTCGTATAATGATATGCTCGACATTGATCCTGAAATAGCTCAGCACGAGATCCCTACTCTCTCAGATTGCAAGCCGGTTAAATAAAAATTGAGAAAGCTCCGGACCGAATGGTCGCTCAAGGTTAAAGAAGAGGTGGTCAAACAATTGAACGTGGGCTTCATTCGGGTGATCGAATATCCCACACGGCTAGACAACATTGTACCTGTGCCAAAATTAGGAGGGAAGGTTTGAATGTGTGTAGACTACCGAGATTTTAAAAAAGATTCTCCAAAGGATGATTTTTCGCTATCCAGTATCGACATGATCCTGGACAACACAGCCAGTCATGCTCTTAAGTCATTTGTCGACGGGTTTTGCCAGATACAACCAAATCAACATGCACCCTGACCACCAAGAAAAAATTTCATTCATCACCCCATGGGGAACCTTTTGCTACACCGTTATGCCATTCGGTCTCAAGAATGCTGGGGCTACCTACCAAAGGGCTGCCATAACCGTCCTGCACGATTTGATTCATAAGGAGGTCGAGGTTTATGTGGATGATATGATTATCAAGTCCAAAATGAGATAAGGTCATATTCCCGATCTTCGGAAGTTCTTCGAACGACTGCGATGCTATCAGATGCGACTTAATCCACAAAAGTGTGTCTTTGGCGTTATAAAGGGAAAAATCTTAGGATTCATGGTCAGTGAAAAGGGGATAGAAGAAGATACTGCCAAGCTGAAGGCCATACTTGAGATTCCATCTCCCCAAATAGAGAAAGAAGTTTGAGGTTTTCTTGGGAAATTACAATATATCAGCCGGTTCATCAGCCAGCTAACCTCCATCTATGAACCGATCTTCAAGCTCCTCCGAAAGGATTCAACCAAGGTATGGAATGAGGTCTGCCAAGAAGCTTTTGACCGAATCAAACAATATCTGACCCAACCTCCAGTGCTCATGCCACCACAACCTGGTCTCCCTTTGCTCCTATACCTAACTATAATCGACACTACAACTGGGGCTTTGTTAGCCCAATACCTTAAAGACTCCCGCAAAGAAATATCCATCTATTATGCCAGTCGCAAATTGGCCGGGTACGAGGTCAACCACAACGCTTTGGAAAAGGAGTGTGTCGCACTTATTTGGGTCACCCAAAAGTTGAGACACTAGATGCTCACCTTCCCTATCAAATTTGTATCCCGAATGGATCCCATCAAGTACCTGCTTGAGAAACCCGCCTTATCCAGTCGACCCAATGGTTGATGCTCCTAATCGAGTTCGACATCGTGTACGTCTCACAGAAAGCCATTAAAGGAAGAGCCATTTCCGACTACCTCGTCGATTATCCCGTAGAAGAAGCAGATGTCCGAATCTTCGAATTCCCAGATGAAAGTATCCTCTGCACCACTCAAGACCGCCTTCAATGGAAAATGTTCTTTGACGGCGCTGCCAACAAAAAGGGATATGGCATTGGGATACTTCTGATCGCCCCAGATGACTCCCACACTCCCATCGCCATTAAATTGGATTTCCCTTTAACCAACAACATGATGGAATACGAGGCATGCACCGTGGGCCTCAAAGTTTCTCTCAAGAAAGATATTCAATACCTTGACATCTACGGGGATTCTGCCCTTATCATCGGTCAAGTGCTCAGAAAGTGGAAAGTCAAGGATGAAAAACTCCAACCTTTTCATGCCCAATTAGAAGAGTTAACCTCCCGGTTCTGAGATATCACCTTCCATTACGTACCCCGAGCAAAGAATAACCTAGCCGATGATCTCGCTACCTTAGCCTCCATGGTCGACATGCCCGAGGGAATAACAATGACCCCCTTCCTAGTTCAAAAGCACGATAAACCGACCCATTGCTACCATATTGAGCTTGTCTCCACAGAAGATCCCGAACTAGCCGATTGCTGGTACTATTATATCTGGTGCCTCCTCAAACATGGTAGGTATCCCGAGGGTTCCAACAAGAAAGACCGAATAACCCTCCAAAGACTAGCCGCCCAATACATCATCTGTCATGAAGCTCTACTCAAGAGGAACTTCGATGGAACTTATCTACACTGTATCGCTGGGGCTGAAATTGAGAAAATAATGCAGAAAAACCACAGCGGGGAATGCGGGACCCGCATGAACGGTCACATGCTTGCCAAGAAGATCATCCGATAGGGCTACTACTGGACCACCATGATCCAGGATTGCACCGCCTATGTTCGGAGGTGCCTCAAATGCCAAAAATTCTCCAATCTTCAACACTTGCCTCCACGAGAATTATACAACATGACCTCTCCCTGGCCATACTCCACCTGGGGTATCGACATCATAGGGAAGGTTACACCAAAGGCTTCAAACGGACAAGAGTTCATCCTGGTTGCCATCGATTACTTCATGAAATGGGTCAAAGCGGAGTCATACACAGTATTGAATGCAAAAAAGTGGCCAAATTCCTCAGAAAAAATATCATGTGCCGATATGGGGTCCCGTATGAGCCAGTATCTGATAACGGGCTGCATTTCGAAGAAGAAGTCACAGAAGTAGTCAACGAATACGGGAATCAGAGACACAAATCTTCTCCCTACCAACCTCAGACCAATGGTGCAGTTGAAGCCGCCAACAAGAACCTCAAAGCCATCATCAGCAAGATGAACGAATGTTATAAGGATTGGGCCGATCGTATCCCGTACGCCCTCTGGGGCTATTGAACCTCAATTCGAACCTCTACTGGGGCTACCCCGTACTCCATAGTCTATGACATGGAAGCAGTCCTAACCTGTGGATCTGGAAATACCCTCGCTATGCGTCATGATCGAAAGAAAGGTTAATGAAGAAAACTGGTGCCAAATCCATCTTGATGAGCTAGCCCTCCTGGACAAAAGAAGATTAAAAGCACTTTACCACATATAGGGGTACCATCACCGAATAGCGCGATCATTCAATAAGAGAGTCAAGGACCACGGTGTCCGGTAGGGGGATTTAGCCCTCAAAAAGTTAATAGAACCCATCTGGGACTCCAGAGGGAAATTCAAGCCAAATTGGAGTGGCCCCTACATTGTGAAGAAAATCTCGTCTGGCAGTTCCACCATTCTCATTAACCTAAATGGAGAGGAGATGGCTCGTCCAGTCAACCTGAACCGTCAAAAGAAATTCTACCCCTAGTCCAAAATCTTGGCGGACTACGACTCTTCTCATCCCCCTTCTATTCTAAAAAAAAAGAAATCTTCATTTCCCTCTACCCAGAACTACGTGGGCCTGAACTTTTTTCAAATAGATGAAACAACATTTTCAAAAACCCCAGAGGTACGTAAGCAGCTCATGCACCTCACATGAGTGCAATCCTTTCTTTTTCACAAAATACTATTCTTTTCTTACCTCCGAGAATGGCGATTCATTCTAAAAATACTTGAACAAAAGGATTATGTATGCCTTATCGATAAATATGGATAATTCAAAATACAAAACTCATCGAAAGGCACAACTGGATGATCAGAAAGTTGTTTATTTCATTAATAAGAAAATTCAGCACGGATTACATAAGAAAAAGGAACGAATAACTCCCTTCCCCACTACCATAAAAAGCCAAATAAAATCCCCACATCTGTTACACCAACAAACTCCCCTGGAGTCCTACCCACAGATACTAGAGGAGCCTGCACTCTCATCATCTACATCCTGAGGTCCCCAAGTTTCCCCTTCCTGAATAGAGTGCCTCAAACACTCCATGGACCGTTGAGCCCGAACCATCTTCGAAAAGACCACAACACCCCCTTCCATGGTGTTAGATAAAACAAACCATCTTTTTCGAGTCTCCATTTCCAAAATCTTTTTAACTACTTTCCTCTATAACCACTTCATATAATCTTTGAGGACATGCCAAACCTTCCCGACAGACTGAGAGGGACGGGTCGACGGATGCCATTTTTCCCATAGAGACCCAAGCAACAAACGCAGGCGCTCAGTAAAATCTTCTACCGAAAAGAAATTTGAGGTCCGAGGGGGTACGACCTGCTCCCAGCCAAATTGGCACAAAAGCCGCCATGGGAAATAAAAAGAGGTCTGTCTGAGACCAACCAGCCTCACATATGACTACTCTCCTAGCTCCAGAACAGGCCGCAACTGTCCCCACCAAGGCACTGACCAATACAGCCCACAAGCCCCATACTCCACAAGGCAATTCTCCCAGTTCTCAACATATAGGCCAACGCTGATGAAGTAGCATGAAAAAAAGTTGGGTATAGTCGACAAGGGATACTCTGGAGGAGTCGCCAAGCAGAATCTTTCAGACAACCACATGAACATCATCACAGGGCTACCCCTCAAAAAGTCAGAACGACCATCTCTCCAGGCATCCAGGCCATTCAAGGTCTCCGTCAGTATCACCACCACAAGATTATGATGATATGACATGCATGAGGTAATGGCTGCAAGTTATGGGTCCACTTGCAACTCCCCAGTCACCAGCAATAATTTGGAAACCAGACCCAGAACAATGGCTCCAGCATAGCCAACATCACTTACTTCCCGCAAATGCATGGACTGCAGCACCGTTGGGAGGGAGATCATTCCTCCAACAACCAATGATCTAGCCGCCGAAGGCGAAATATGAAGAACCCCGACTAATAAATCCCTAGGAGAGCGGGAAAATTTGGGCAAAGCCATAGCAACACTGGGATTTACACGCAGCATGGCAGAAAACACCTCCTAGGTAGGACAACCTTCTTCCAACCCAAAGCGAAATACATGGTCTTCGGGGTACCAGAATTGTACCACCTCCATCAGCACGTTCCACTCAATAGGCCGATTGCGCCACAAGGAGACTCGACGCATGTTGAAAGCATCATAGTCGACATTATAAGAGCACACAACTTCCAAGGCTTCGAGGTAGTTGGCAAACTTGGTGCTACCAGGGAGATCCATCTTGCAAGGTTGAGAGTTAGTGGGCAAATAGGTGGAAATCCAAAGGCGTGATGAAAACACTCCACCCTTACCCCTTTTTATACTTGAAGACCCTCACAAGGGACATAATCCCTGCAGAAATCAGAAGGAATCCTACCCCACAAGGTACCAAAGGCTGAAGAGGGTACCATTCAAAGCTTTCAATTGATAGGACTGGACTGAAATGCCGATAGGTAGGTCAGGGTGCTTGTCGATCGGCAACCCCCCATTTTTAGAAATTTCCCTTTTTTCCTCTTTTGTCAAAATCAGAAAACTCAATAAAAATAAATTGATATTCTCAACAGAATTTCAAAATCCCTTTTCCTCCTTATATAATTTCCCCTTTTAATTAAAAACTTTCCTTCACAAAATTCCAAAAATATTCCTTTTTACGGTCTCAACAGCAAAGTAAAAAGTGCATGTGCATGCATTCATTCATCATTAATAAGGGATAATAAAAAAATCCATTGCATTGCATATATTTGTGTTCTGTGTTACATCAATTTTGCAGGAAATAAAAAGAAAAAGTAAAAACAACGGGACGCAGCCCGAACCCACATTTTGTCTCTTTCACACTAAGGGTTTCCGCCCCTGCGACGTGCTCTCTTCCCCCTACGGTGAGATGACGCACCACCACTACCCAAGCCAGAGTCCTCTCCAGACGAGGCATACGACACCATGCAAGAAGCAATAGGAACCGTGTCCTGAATGTGGACAGTCGCCGAAGATATCCAATCTCTGATGTCCCTGAGCCAAGTGGTCGACACCCGAACATGCAACAAGAAAAGGTGAAATCAGTATCAAGGCAGGGATGACCAAAACAAAAAAGAAAGAAAGAGAGGAACAAAAAGGTATATCATAGGTCGAAGGACCTCCTCTGTCAAACCCAACTCCTCCGGATTCCTACCTCCATTCTATATACACACATGCACACATATCACGGGGGGAATTACAAAGGAAAATAGAAAATATTCATGAGAGACCGCAAGGGAAGAATGGTTGCCTAACAGCTTCCCATTTCGTAACTAAGCCTCCGAACCCTTCTCGAATCATCTTAGTTTAGAACGCACCAGTATGTCTTTGGATGCCATCCTTCAGGGTGGCTTCCCCTTTTTCTTTTGCCTGTTTTGAGTAAAATAGACTGGCGACTCTGAATCTCTCTACATTTCTACACCACATCTCAAATGACGCCGACCGAAGTGTTCCCTAGAGGGACGCGCGGGACCCGAAGGATCCTTCCTCCACACCCCTGCCCGCACGGTGAGGATCGACGATGGCCACAGCAGGGTCCCCCTGATGGGAACTCTGCTCATTATGACGAGTCTTCCCCTGAGATGCCGGTGATCCACCAGTACAATTACCCCTGTCCTGCCCTGCTGGCTGGACTCTCCTGCTCGTTTGCATCCCTGCAGATGGAAGCGGTGATCCTGGCAGTGTAACAAAGCAGCATTGAGTACATTAGTGTAGGTACTCAGCGTCAGATTGCGTATGAGGTGTTGATGGATCCTCTAGGCCAACCCGTCCACAAACAACAATGTCTTCTTTCCCTGAGTGGGTGCCTCATTTGGTACTATAGTAAGAAGTCTAGTGACCTCCTCCTCGTACTCAGCAACAGTCATATTCTCCTGTTTCAGATTCAGTAACTTCCGCCTCATCTCAGTCTGCACGGAGGATGGAAAGTATTTATGGTCAAACCGGGCCCAAAATGACTTAATAGTGATAATATCCCTCTCCTCCAAGGTGGTGGTGGATTCCCACCACTGCAGAGCGACCCCCACTAACTTGAAGGAAGCCAACAGCTATTTCTTCACATCTGTGCACTCGTACATGCGCAGATGCCTCTGGATATCTTTCTTCCATTGGCTGGCTACAATGATATCCGAAATACCCATGAACTCTGGGGATGCACCTTCTGGAAGGCATCCCTAACCCACTCCCATGCAGATGGAAGCTGTGCTGGGACTAGCGCCACTGCCTGAACCTGGGGTGGAGCATGCTGTACTACTGCTAATGTGGCGTTCACCGCCTGGGAAATGATAGCGGCTACCTCTGTTGTGTTCATCACTCCCTGAGTCGGAGCTACTGGCTGCTCGGCTTGGGCACGTCTGTCTTTGGGTGCAAGTCTCAGAGGCATCTGAAACGAGAAGCAAGTTTATTAGTCAACAGTTATTCGCAATTCTCAACTAGCTGAAGACGTAAGTGTAAATACAGGAATACATCAATCCTAAAAATAAGGCTCTATATCAACGACACTACGCTGAAAGAGAAATAATCCATACAGATCCTAAAGGACACTAGAACCTGATGCTCTGATACCATCTATGACACCCCGCCTAATTAAATACCGGGTGATCAGTCCTTTATTAAATTATAACCCAGGTGAACGATTGGTTCATTCTTAGCATCACTCTCGCAAAATAACATTTCAAATTAAACACCCTAATTAATTATTCTAAGTGAAAACACCATTTTTAAAACATTATTTCCATATTTAATTTAACCCCAATAATAAAAACCTTTCATAATTCATAGTTTAAGAGTCACATAATAACTAGACTGGAAAAGATTATCCATGCAGTTTAAGCATTCAAATGACTAATTACATCTTTAAAACTTCAAAGAAAAAACATCCTGATAATAACAAATCCCAAAGTAGAAATACTGAATGTAAACAAATCACAATCTCTGACAAAACAAACTGAATAAGGAAAAAGGCGACACATGCCCAACTGGATAAAACCGAACTAGGAGTGGAATTAATAATGAGGTCGTCTAAGCAAAAGGCCTGCAACTCCCACCTAAGCTGCAACACGTTTCTACCAAAGAATCGTAAGCATGACGCCCCTGTGGCTGGGCACCTGTAATATATACGTATATATATACAAGAGAGGAGAGATAACAGGAAACAGGTCAGAGCCCGATTGTAAAACAGTTTAAAAATTCAGTTTAGCAAGTATTTAAAATGTTTACCGGCTAATGCAATAATCATATTAGTATGCGGTACTCTCTTGAGAAATTCTCACCTCTCTTCTAATGCTCACACCTACCACACTATTAATCCCCACAAGTTAAGCTTATCTTAAATTCCTCATAAGGTTTCATGTCGACCATTAGTAGGGCTAAGATAATTAATTTATGAAAGTCAAGTTTTCATAAGAATTTCATTTCAATATAAAGTCTTTCGGTATTGCCTCAAACTTTTCAAACACTTACATTAAAGTCGAAATATTTATTCATTACTTAACTACTTTTAGTCACAGTAGAAAGTTCCAAATTTCAAGTCTATATATATATTAATCACTCATATAATATATATATACTATCGGTACCCCACATAAAATTTATGGTGCTGGCATACTCTGCTATCAAGTCCCCATATCATTCGTACTAAGGGAAATACTAGTTCAGAATCACTCTCGAACTGTATTAACACAAAATACATACAAATTGAGGCGAAGCATAGTTCCAAGTCACTAAGAGGTCAGCACATACCCTCACGTCTCTTAGGACCGTCTGACTATTGATCAAATAGCCTGTACTAAGGATTCCTATGTACTAGGGTACAAGTCAATATCACCCATAAAAGTCCTATCGAGATAAGACTATCCCGGCGCGGTAACCTCAGTGATAGCAAGTAGCGCGGGCATGATTTATACATGTATATAGTATATGAACAAATACAGTCATATATACGTATACTACCATTCCCATTTCTAAATTAGGTACACCCATGACCCATACTTATGATATTCGTTCTTAGTACACATTACTAGATTATCCCATATGACAGCTCGTCTCTTTTATTCTTATTTGTGGGATTATTCCAAACTTACCTCGTATCACTCGTAGTATCTTATCTCCCTAAGTACAATTTTAGTAGGTACTCTCTTATTTTACAACGTAACTTCCTTACGAGTCTAACTCCTTTATACACACATTCCCATTATTCCTTAAGTGTAAATCACTCCTCGTTAACACTAATTTTGTCTTTACATTAGATGCTCCATTTTTACAGAGTCCTACTTGTCCTCTTTATGTCCCAAAATGTTCTAACAATAATGTTCAAAGGTCACCACTCATTTTAATCGAAATAAACTATTTAAAAGAAGAATATGAACTTTCCATGAGGGGCCGATCGATCGATGGAAGTGGGTCGATCGATCGATGCTTTTTGGTCGATCGATCGATCGATCAAGCAGTTATGGCAAAACTACAGAAATACCAGTTACGGGAATCCTATTCCAAACTCATCCAAATCATCATTTTTGACTCCCAAACTCCCAACAAATGATACTACAAGTGTTATATACCCAAATAAATAATATTCTATGTAAGACATGTGAGTTTTCATCAAGTATAACGAATTAAAAAGGAAAAATCTATATAAATATCAAGAACCCTAATATTTTCTTTAACTTAGTTCTTCCCATTTTTTTTCAAGATTTTCTACTCCTAACTCAATGCAAATTCGTGGTTCAACCTCTACATATACAAATAAATCCAGAATTTGATTTTCACCTCTACAACATGTAAAGTCTTGTCTCCAAGATGATTTTCTTTCACGAAAACTAGTTCTAATCAACCCTAGACTTATATAATTGAAGCATTAACTAAAATAAACCAAGATAGATACTTGACTGAAAATCTTTGTTTCTGATTTGAGGAAGAAATTGGTGTGGTAGTGATCCTCGTCGCGCGATCTACAATTTGGCAGTGACGACGGTGCAAACGGTGGAGTTCTTGGCCTAGAACTCCTTGGAAAGCTTTTCCTCTTCCTCTCCAATGGCCGTTCTTAGTTTTTGGTTTTGCTAACCCTAGAATACAACCCCTAACACCTGATAAACCCTTAAAAATTCGTGGGTTTCCATGCCCAAAAATGCAAAATGTCAAAAACGCCATCATGGGATGCTAATTAGGCCTAAAAATGCCCCGAGACCCAAACTAAACTCCCGGATACATTATTTTGACTATCTCGACCCTTCCGGACACACTGACGTACTCAAAATGACCATACATGTGACTTATAATTTATTCACTTTTAATAATTCGAATTTAATCCCGACACGACACAGGCGCGTCTCGATAAAATTTCCAAAATTATCAAATTAGATTCACCTGATAATTTTACTAAATTTAATTACACATGTTACTTTACCCATAAAGTAATTTACAGCAAAATTCCAATAATTACTAATTCTCATCGCGCTAGTAAATATTTAAATGATTTCTGAATTAATATTAAATTGATATCTCTAATTAAATTTAATAAATCCCCAAAATCTAAAAGTCATAAAAATACGGGGTATTCACTGCCCAACTCTACCCTAGTCCTAGACTCGTTATTAAATGAAATGACACATTAAGTTCTGTCAAAAAGTCCCGAAAAGCAGCCCAAATGCTCATTACTAAGATAGGGTATTAATACCCCTAATGTAAGATCCTAATACTCTTTATTACTTAATATGAGAAGGTTCCTAAGCCTCAAATCTAAAAGAAAGGAGTAGAAACCAAGTTAGAAAATTCTTATAAAACAACAAGATTTCGAATCGATTCGCCTAGGGGACGAATCGATTCGCCCCTAAAAGCGAATCGATTTGCCCTAAAAGCGAATCGATTCGAATGATAAAATCAACCTTCTATCTAAGCCCGAATCGATTCAGCCTTAACCCAAATTGATTCGGTTCCTTAGACCTGTAGCCACCAATTTACTGAATCGATTCGCCGAGGAGGGCGAATCGATTCTACCTTATCATACTGCCTAATTATGGCTATCGGTTTGTATGAACCCTAAATCCCCAAATCTCTTTTCTTATACTATGCCCAATACCATTCATTAATAACCTTACCAAATCCTGCCTACACAACAACCCACTAATATATCCAACTCTAATCATGCCTAAATTATATGCCTGAGGGTTTAAAAACCAAAATCACCCATAACCTTTTTTTGTTCAAACTCAAGAACACAAACCATAAATGCAATTTATTCAACACCATAACATACTTATGCATGCTTAAAAACTTGCCTCAAGATTTTAGTCTCGGATTCTTCCTCGTTTCAACGATTCCGGCCTCAAACCACCAACTATCTCCCTTTTCTCTTCTTTCGCTCCAGCTCGCTCTTCTCTCTAGGTTTAGAAATACACAAATGAGATATAAAGGCTCTAGCAAGAATTAAATGCCTCAAATACATTAAATCCAACATTAAATGCCACTACATACTTAAAATGACTCGTGACATCATAATTAAGTTATAACTAGTCAAAAGTACCCCGGAACCCAAAAACACAACTTGGTACTTATTTTGACTACCTAAACCATTTTCGGACTAGTCGTGCCCTCCAAACTGGCATCCGGGATATTGTTCATTATTTCATGTTATAACACCATATCAACTCTTTAATATTAACTCGATTAGAATATATCATAACTGTCGCTTAAAGCACAACGACACAATAAAATATAATGTTACATTATTTACATTCGCTTAACAGTAAACATGCAAAACTCAGTAAATATTATCTCTTAAATCACTTAACGTAATATTTACTCCAACTTCCTTTATTTTATATAATTAACCCATAAGGAAATTTAATATAAAAATAATTACACGTAAATAAGGGGTATTACAGTAACATATAAATGAGATTTCCCAATTTTGTTGAAATTGTGCGATCAATACGAAATATCAGCCATTTCCACAAGCCATTCACGTGGGTAAGAAATGCGACAATTTGTACGGTGCTTGAAAACCAAATAGTCAAGAAACATATTTGTACGCCCCCGTCCCAAGACAGAATTCAGATGACCATTTTTCTTCTAGAAATAAGTCCCCAACCTTCCTAACCCCTAAATATGGCCTAGGATGATTATAAGGTTCTATCATTTCTTCAAATTGTCATTTTCATGTAGTAATTTAAATGTTTTCAAGATATATCATCATATTGAATCTCAACATTTGAATATAGAGATAACATATCCAAGAATATTCATCGGATTAATATACCATATGATTTCATGTATATAAACCATTTCAATAAAAAAAATGAAAATCCTCTTCATACACTTCAATCCATCTCGATTGAACTAGAATAAACTAAGCACAATATGTTAAGAATTGAATTGATTCATTCATTTACCCAAAAATCCCAACTTTCAATACATATTATAGAACCATAATTTGAATAATTCATGAAAAAAATATTTAGGTAGAAATCATTATTGATACCATGAAAGAATATATTAGTATTATTTTTCCTGATAAGAATATTATAAATCCCAATTTGTTATTGAGAACATTCCCCCAAAGATGTAGAAAAGTCCTTCATAAATAAGAATGATTATTTTTTCTTCAATAATCCCCATAAATCCCTTTTTGTTCCCAAACTTCATTGGATGTTAAACCAAAATTAACTTTAGGATTATAAAATGTTGAGGATAAGAAAAATTATAAAGCATAAATATGAAGTTTGGGTGATGTTTGGCTGAGGTCGTTATGAGCTCAGAATATAATTATGGTTTCATTAGGGTTTTCTTACGCTTATATACTAATTCCTCTTAAATGTTCCTTCCCATTTATTCCCCTAACCCTAATTTTCTCCTCACGTATGATATAATTACCATTATACCCACACTCTTAATGATAGTTCTCTCTTTTGTTTAATTAATTTTTTTATATTATTATAAAATACAAATTACTTACAATAAAATTCCAAATTACAATTCAAGCCCCTTATAATTGTTCCAACTTCAAAGGTTATTATAAAACATTATTTCTAGCTCTAATAATAATAAAATTTGAGTTTTCACTTAAAAAATTATTTCAAATCATTCAAAATTCATTGATTTGCAATGTTTATTTTTTTAATTAATTATAAATCCTTTAAAATTATAAGAAGATCAGTTAAAAATTACGGGGTATTACAATCTTGCCCCTAAAAAAAAGGAAAACCATCATTGGAATTCATAATAAATTTTTTTATTCAGTCAATTTATTTATCACATAATAAGCTAGAACAATACATAATAAGCTAGAACAATGCATTGATACAAAATGAGATAAAAGGATCGCCTTATGTACGTATGAGTAAAAAATGTCTCCTCACAGGCGTGTGAGTCAATATCATCCCCCATATAAGAATGACTCAAAATCATACCCTCACATGCGTGGGAGTCAAAATAATCCCCTCGTATATAAATGAGTAAAAATAATTTACTCTTGAAATAATCTCACTATATACGAACGACTGAAAATAGATCCCCTCATATAGGAATGAGTAAAACCCAATTACTGACATGTGGATAAGTCAAAATAATCCCCACATATATGAATCGGTCAAAACAATTTTCTCACTTGAGGATGCGTTAAAGCAATTCCTTCATATACCAATGAGTCAAAATCATATACTCATAGATGAATAAGTTAAAATATTATACTAAATGGATGGGGCTACCGTTGCCTCATCAAGTCCTTGTGATTCGAAGTGGATTCATCCTAATTATAGAGTTTCCACTGCACACGTACCGTCATTATTTCATTGGAATGCAACGTTTGGATTCGCATATCTATAAGACTCAACGATTGCTCACTGTTTGATGGATCTATCCCTAACTCAATCTCATCCAAAGAACCATGGTAATATGAATCCGTAGAGTGTAAAAATGGATGGGGTATGAAAATAGAATTCCCATAGGAACATGATTCAGGTGGTAAGGAAGTGATAGCCGATACGCAACCTTCCAGACTTTCTACGAAATTATGAATAGTCCAATAATATGAAAGGATATCTTCCCTCACAAACATAATAAAAACTTTGTCTCCCATTTAAAATTCTTTCAGCTTTTAATTCTTATCGGTGTGGCTATTTTGTCTATCTTAAGATATTTTTTGATTTTCTCACCGGTCATCTTGATCTTCTTATTCATCTCTTGGACGAAATCTGATCCCAAATGTCTACCCTCTCTTTGGTGTAACCCAAAGATCAATGATCAACATGGTCTCCCATAAAGTGACTAATAAGGGCAATAAAAATGGATTCCTCGTAACTATCGCTCTACGCTAGCACAATCAATATTAAATGGTTGAGTCTCTAGTATCACTTCATTCTAAAGTTATACATCATAAATCCCCAAATCCAACCCTCAATATGGCCATGCGTCGAACGTCTCGTAAATAAAATCCAAACAAGGAACCCCCCAATAGACTTATGTTTAGATTAGGTAGTAGCCGGGAAAAAAACTAATCTACTACACATCCTTTGTTTTAAGACTAATTATACAACCACACTTGACCCTCATGGAGTGTATCTCTTACTCACACATCATACTATAACCTCCCTTAATGGTTTTGTTATTTTTTTGAAGTATTACCATTCCCTTTTGAAATTATCATTTACGATAACGTTATTTTTCCTTCAACAACCTTACTAGATATAGATTACTAAAGAAAAATACCAGTTTGACTATTTTGTTAATACAATTATTCTAGGTACATCATTTCTTTCCTTCCAACCATATAGCTACATGTCCTATCATTCCTAACTCCAAAGGAACCATTAGAAAACTTAATCGTAGTCATCCTGTCCTAGTGCATCAAAGTGAATTCCTCCTCGTTGTGTACTTCCACACCACTTTTGGATTCACATATGACTCACCAGCTTCTCACTATATGATAAATCCGAGTCTAACTCAGTCTACAAATCAATGTTAGGATATGCAGTTGTAGGGTGTAAAATGGATGGAGTATAAAAAAATGATACACATTATCTAATTGATTGAGATGGCCACGAAATGATAGACAGATACATAACCTACCCCACTTTCTCCAAAATTAGGAACATTTTCATATAATGAGGGGATAACACCATTCTCTTTTTGAAACTTATTACCACTTTCATCGAGGAAACCTTCAGCCAAACATGCTCTCCCACTTGAAGATCCATCGACTTCTGATACTTATTATCGTAAATCTTATGCCTATCGTGAGCAATTTCTAATTCTCTCTGTCATTAACATGATCTATTAAGTGATAACTTGGATAAACTGTTGTCCCAAATGTTTACCGTCGCATGGTTAACCAGCATATCGGTGATCGACAAAGTCTCCCATAAAGTCCCTCACAGGGCTCCATAGAAATGGAATCCTAGTAACTGTTCATATACGCTAACTCAGCTAATATTAAATGGTCGAGTCTCTACAATATTCTTCTATAAATTCATACTACTTGAGAAAAACTACTCAACCCATTCCTCGTCAATTAGTAGCTCTTACCCTCTCTAGACTCCATGCGATGGATGTCTCATAAACGAAATCCAAACAAAGAACCCCCTGATACACTTTTGTGTAGATGAGGTAGTTTATGGGAAAAATCTAGAATAATCCTTCCATATGTCCTTTATTATAGGGCTGCTTATACCGTCACACGTCACTCTTATACACTCTATATCTTACACAAATAATATTACGACCTCTCTTGAATGTTTTCTTATTTGTACCAATTCCCCTTTTCAATTCCTATTTACTATAACCTTATTGTTACATCAACATCTATTGTGTCAATAACCTTACTAGCTCGAGATTAGTAAAGAAAAGTTTGAGTTCTACTCTTTATGCTATTACGATTATTCCGAGTTCACTATTTCATTCATTACAACCTTATAAGTACATATTTCATGACTCTGAAGTCCAAAGGAACCATTATAAGATCTAAAGTGTAGTCATTCCCAATAGTAAATATTATAAGTCAACATATTTCGCTAATTTGTTTCAACAACAACATAACCTGTATCTACACTCATTATTATCTAGAGAATAAAATAGTAATTTATTCAATAATCCTGATGGCCTTTATCTAAACATACCAGTCCAAATCATAATATTATCATTCCATAAATTTAGTCCCATTGTTTCGACACACTAAAGACAATTCCTTTAATGAAACATGTTATTATTCACCCAGTCATAATGTACACGCTTATCCCAATCCATAAGCAATTATCATTTACTAACACTAAATATCCAATAATTTGTTTTATATTTATGATCAATACCAACTTTCACTGTAACAACATAGACTAAAAGATTTAAATTTTCATCACAATCTTCCCAATATTATTAACTAACCAACTCCTAAGCTTTAAATTCCCCCAACCTATGTTTAGAACCTCAATGTATTTTTTCATACATAATGTTTATGATTTCTAATCATATGCATATGATACAATTTGCGAACTTCAATGTAAGGTTTCACAACACGTTATTTGATCCGTATTCAAGTGGCACTAATGTAAATTTCCCAACCAACAAACAATACCAAGAGGCACATAGCATCTACTAATCCTAACTCTATTTCACAAATACACAAAAAAAGGTTCAAACTTTCTTAATAATTTTTTCCCCAAGGTGCGATTTTTCATATAACGATTACTTAATTTAGTCAATAAGTCTCAACATAGTTATCTAATGATACTATAACCAAATGATATCTCTACTATTCATCTTTCGAAACAAGGTTCGAGAAACGTATATAAACTGGGATTCATATTTATTTCCAACACGTAACCTTGTCCCAACATCATTACAAAGAATTTGTATTAGAATTTGACTTGACTGATCTTAATCATATTTTAGATTTCAATTCACAAAAGAATCATACACAATTTTTGAAATAATTAGCTCATTACCATACAAATCATGTTATCGTTACTACTTCTTACAAATTTACCTTTTGTATCCATTTTGTATGTATTATTACTTTCCATAGATCTTAAGATTCAATATAAACGAATAATATCAAGGGGACAATTAAGTTTACCATTCCCGAATTAGATTTCTAATTTCTTTTAAATCCATTCATACATAGATTTAAATATTATCTAAAATATTTATGTACAACCATAAGTAATTCTTATCTCGATATAATTTTCAAGCTAATTTACTTCTCCAACATTTTCTTACTCGTTATAAAAAATTTCTTACAAGATTGTGCGAGAATATGACAACTCTTTAAATCTTTTATATCCTCGTAAGCTTACATTATGTCTCTTATTTTTCTTTCATTTCACTATTCTCCTTTCAACTCCCATCATAAAAACTCTAATAATAGATCCACCAAACTCGTAGTGATTATATATATCGACTAACACGTTATATTGAAAGCCGGTCACATTTCCCGCAATGATAGTCCATAACGTGAGTGCCCATACACTTTAAATAAAATCTAGCGATTATAGTATGTGTAATCATAAGTGATAGTACCCTCTCAAACCTTTCACATTCCATAGGTCAAAAATCCATTGGGAAAGGAAAAAGCCTCCCCATAAAACCTCAAACCACCGAAAAAATGGTACATTACATCAATGACCTCGTGTGCTCCCAAGCGAAAGCCATGCCATGTAGAAGACCTTAGTTATGCATCCTTTACCTGATGAAGGTTAGTCGTCCATGGCATACTCCCTCCTAAAACCTTAGATACCTCAATATCAAGGTCCAGTTACAAATTGCGCCCTCATTCGACATCAAACTGAGGAGTAATGGCCTACGGAGGTCACGACGACCTCAGTCATAGGATATGGTGACACTTGTTACTTCTGGATAAATTCCTAGTAACTCCACGATATTTCCAGGTCTTTTGAACCTTCGACAATTCTCCTCAAAGATGTCTGGAAGAGAATCTAAAAAGTGGAACACTGTTCCACCTACCGCCATTACTCAATTCTGCATGCATTAAGTGTTCCCACCATCATTTAATGCACCCATTAACCAATTAATCTACCTACAAATACTTTTCTGAACACTCCACTTTCCTATTCTCCCCGACGAACCTCAGAGTTGTCCACGCTATAATGTGATAGCCCACTATTTCTCTCTCTAAGAAATCTCCTATATTTATAAGGTTATAAAAGATGGAAAGGGATTGATCTCTAGCATCCAACGACATTAGGAGCATCCATCTATCAGATTCTCATGAGTTCTATAATTACACAAGTTTTTATAATCCATTCCATGCTCCCAACCTGTTATTTAAAGATTATAAATGTAAGTTAGACCGGTTGTATGATTAGTATTAGTTGTACATCTTGTAATATATATAAAAAAAATACCTAGACATCTATATAGAAGTCCTTAAGTTACATACTAAGGTCCTATGTATCGTTCACTAAGGCCACAAAATCTCGGGATCCCATGACCAAAGATCAAGTGGTCTCCTTCACTATAATACCCAATTGCATTCTAATAAAAATGAATAACACTTATGTATAGTAGCTGTAGGACCATATCCTGAAGTATGAAAAAAATTAAACCTTTTTCTAACACTACCCGTATGTCGTCTTACCCATTTGAGGTACAGAGGGGATCACCTAATGGTCTAATGTCACTTAAGATTAAAACATCAATTTAGCATCGTATGTGGGAACAAGAAGTCCCTTTTTCTCATAAACACATATTAATCTATTCCAAGATGTTAACCAGCACCATTATGACTTACGTATCCAAATGAGTATAAGCTCATAACAAGATCCACCTAGAAGCCTCAAGCATATAATTGTTAAACATGGAGAAGATCAATCCAGGTGACGAGAGGAAAGAACACATGGGAGAGCCTACCAAATCTCTAATCACCTCATGTATTAATTCAGATGATCCAACCAAAGAAGTTCATATTGGGGTCGGCCTTAGCCTCTTCCTCAAGGAAGTCTTCGCCTGAAGCCACTCCAATATGATCAGGATGAACTCAAAAGCATGGTTCATCACCTAGGCATGGATGCATATCATAAGCTATCACGATAAAAGAAATGGTACACTAGCCTAGAGAGGAATAATGCCATTATGGTTGAAGCTGATAAGTCTTAGACTCCAACTTCATCAGAGAAGTTATGAACACATAATTGTTATCCAATTTGTTACTTTTACCCAAAGGTAACACAAAATGGAGAATGTGTGTGAATTTCACTGACCTCAACAAGGCATTCCCTAAGTATTACTATCCATGCCTCAGATTGACACCTTAGTAGATTATTCAACTGGTCATGAGCTCCACTCAACTGTGGGTTCTTATTTTGGGTATAAAAAGATTAGGATAGCCCCCCGTCGATGAGGAAAACCTTATTCTTCTTATATAAAGGTACCTACTATTATAAGTTATGATATTTGGACTAAAGAATGCTGGTGCCTCACATCAAAAGGTGGTAAACTCCATTTTAAAAGATCTCATTTGTAATACCATTAATCTCTATGTTGATGATATGCTGGTCAAAATATTGGAGGCTCAAAACCATATTTAGAACCTTAGAGATATTTTTATTGTCACTCAGAGGAACATAATAAGCCTCAATCTAAAGAAGTGTGCTTTTTGGGATGGTGAAGGCTAATTCCTTGAGTACATGGTCACCAAAAGAGGCATGGTCACAAAAAGAGGCATTGGATTCAATCCAAAAAAGATTTAAACTATAATGGATATGAAGTTCCCAAGAACTACAAAGGAGGTCGAAAGCATGGTTCGAAGACTCGCTTCCCTTAACCTGTTTGTCTTTTAGGAAACATCCAAATACTTACGCTTCCTTAAAATTTTAAAAAAGCCTGTTGAATAGACTCTTAAGTAAGATTTTTATTACCTTAAGAGGTATTAAGGGTATGCACCTATGTTTTCAAAAATGATTATGGGGAAAGACATGTATCAGTACCTAGTTGCCTCACCCCTACAATCAACCCCGCTCTTATTCGAGAAGAATATGGGGTGAAGTACCCCATATACTATGTTAGTCAAGCCCTCAAGGGGCCAAATAAAATATCCAATGATAGAAAAGTTCACTTTCATCCCCATCATCTCAATAAAATGGTTGAGGCCCGACTTCCAGTAACACTCCATCATGGTTATCATCGACCTTCCTTTCTAGAAAGCCTTTCACAATACTAACACCTAAGGAAGCCTTCGTAAGTGGTTTGTAGAGTTTCATGAGTTTGACATCAGGTATCAACCTCAAAGTCTAGTTAAAGGGAATTATTTAGCCAATTTCATTACATAATTTTGTAAGTTGGAAGATGTGAAAGAACAACCCAATAGTTCTGGGTCTAAGGTCCCAAAAATACCCAGAGAGTTAGGCATACCATGTTCTACTAGGTAAATCACAACTCTCACACCCATGTATTTTATGTTGTTGCCTCCTAAAATAACTCAAGTAGTGGGGCATGACTTTAGATAGCAATGCCATAAGAAGGTACCATCTCTCTCGGGATTCGACTTAGGTTCAAAGCCTACGGTAATAAAGTATAGTAATAATCCTTGGTGGTAGGCTTCGTCCTTTATTTCCATTTATAAGCTCAACATGTGGAGGCTATCAAAAACTCTTAATTTCGGATAAATTTTGTCATTGTGGTCTATAAGTCCAAAGGTGATAAGATGGCATGGTACCAAGGAATTTTACAACACCTTATCAACATGATACCTAAGTTTTGCATCAAAACGGACCCCAAAACTGAGAACTCGGAGGTAGACCACCTAGTATGTGGAACGTTATGAAATTAGATAGACTGAGAGGTCATGTCACTCTAGATCAACCAAGGATTTCATAATTGCACATTAACACTATAGAACTTGATCAGGGATCTGATTAGACCACTCCCCTTAAATCTTACCTAAATAATGGGGAGCGGCCAAATGACAAACTTCATGATAGAAGGGTGAAGTGCATAATATTAAGGTACTACTTCGAAAATGGATTATTATTTAGGAATGAACATTATTCAACATCTTAGATATGCCCAGTCAATCAAAACCCGGTTATGTCCTCAGAGACCTCAATGAAGGTATTTGTGGTTCCAACATTGGCCCAAAATTCACGTCATACAAGGTCATAAGGCCGAGGTACTTCTAGACAAGACTGAGAAAGGAGTCCAAGGTCATGGTGTAGTCTTGTGTCAAGTTCTAAAGAATTTCTTATTTTTGAAAACCTCCATCCAGGAGGATGGATCCGATGCTAATTCCATGGACCTTTACGCTATGGGGTGTGGATTTAGTTAGACCTCTTACACTCAACAAAGGTCAAAACAAGTTCTACATGGTGGCCATTAATTACACCATCAAATGGGCTAAGTCTGAAGCCTTAGCCATCGCCACTGAGAAGAAAATAAAAACCTCATCTAGAAGATAATCATTAGAAGGATTAGCATACCTAAGGTCAACATATCATATAAAGGCAAGAAATTTAGCAATTCGGCGTTCAAGGATTTCTTCTCGAACGATGTCACCGACAACCACTATTTATCTTAGGCCATCCTCAGGCCACTGACCAAGTTGAAGTCACCATCAAAATAATTTGTCATAATTTAAAAAAGTGACTGGAGAAAGCCAATGGACCGTGAGCCAAAGAATTTCCAAGAATCATGGGGGCCTATAGGAGAGGTTGGACGGGAATAAATTCCATTATATTTGGCTTTTGAAATCGAGGTCATGATCCTAACAAAAGTGAATATACCCACACAAAGGATATATCAAATTGATGTAGAAGCTAATAATGAAATCCTGAACCTATCCCTAGATGAATTAGAGGGAAAATGATAAGTTGAACTAGTCAGGAGGCCAGCCTACAAGAAGAAAAAACTTCAACCTTAAATATAAAAGTCAACCACTTGGAATTCAAGGTGGGAGATATATTCCTAAGGGAGGTCACTCTAGCAACAAGAAATCTTCACTGAAGGGAATTTAGGCTCCAAGTAAAAAGATCCATATGTGGTAACCAATATTGCGAGCCATGGATGTTACTACCTAATGGCATTGAAGGATATGAACTCTCTTATCCATAGAATATAGGAGCACCTAAAAAAATAGTACTATTAATGTAATCAATACTCATGTAAAATGAAATGAATCTTATATTGCCTTAGTGTGTGATGCATAAGTGTTCTTTATGAGATATAATGACCTCATCATTGAACCAAAACAAAAACTAAGTGGTCTTTGGACCCCCCATTCAAATTTCAATTATTTTAGCCTTGCCTTTGGAAAAAAATTCAAAGGTCATAGGTTCCCAACAATGCTACAATCCTAAGGTTTAAACAACCTAAAAGTCACAGTAAAAAGGACTCCGAACCCATAAAAGATAAACAATTGTTGAGATTTTAATCCATAATTCCGAAAGGCTACGGTTTAAGGAGCCAAGATTAAAATATTGTAATTTTCACTGACCAACAAAAGATTTGTTATGGGTATCTCACCCTGGACCTAGAATAAGCTTAATATCGGTACTATTATGGGTATGTCTATTGCGATGCCGCCAAGATTGTGAGAAAAATAAACTTGGAAGAAGATGAAACCTCGTTGGATGAAAAAGATCACCTGGAAGCCACCCTCCATAATGATATTTGGTCGGGGTCATCCATGTCTATGAAATTAACACTTAATACACCTAACCAAAAAGATGAACAAGTCATGTCTATGGTGGAAGAAATCCCACCCTTATCCTGAACTCTAATGCAGCCGTATAGTGGATAGATGACTCCATCTATCAAAATCTATCTACAACTCGAGACAAGGATCCTAAAATACCAAACCCATCCCGCACACTTGATTGGACAGAAGTGATGGTCCTAAAACCAACACCAACTTCCCTCACCCAAATCCTTAATTAACCTCCTCATCCATTTGAATAAAGGTGAATTATAATCTCGAACAAAGCTCGTACTCTCTCTAGATAAAAAGGTTGACTTCCTTAGCAGGGGAGACACTCCACTCCTTAGAACCAGGATAGTAAGGAAAAAATACCCCTAAATAAATTATCATCTCCCTCCTCGGGAAAATAACAAAATCCAAGAGAAACTTCGTCAAACATCAGCTGAGATCACCATTTCGGAGTTTCTTTCTACATCCTGATAACACTATGCCACCCTTGTTCATATATTGTCTTAATATGTTTTACATAATGACCTGGATCTGGCCGACATGTCAGCTACTATTGAGTTAAAACAGTACAACATCTTCTCCCAAGAGGATCTACCCATGCAAGTCTGTAATCATTGATTCGCACAACAAATCACCATTAAGGCTTACAGAGAGATTGTTCCCTTAGTAAGGGTAGGGAATCAGTCCACCATCAATGCATTCCACCTCCACAAAGATAATGGTTTAGTATACACCACCTCAGAGTTTATAACCTCTTCTATGGCCATGATGGCCTGTTACAAAACTTGACAAGAGGTCATAGGTGCCATCACCCTCACTATGATAGTGGGATATATCTAATGTGATGTGGACTTTCAAGTACTTGATGTGATGACCAGTTTCAACCTCTTACAAGGGAGAGAACGGATACCTCCTAGGGGGTATTACCCTCATCAATGCATATGAAAGTGAGGTTCCCATTCAGTAAGGATGTCATTATAATGAAAGAGGATGATATTTAGCCCATAGTTTCCAACACTTGTACCACCCCCCTTGCGGACACCCATCATGAAGGTAGCAACGTCCACCTTCGTGGGTTTTGAGTCTTCCTATTCCCACATTTAACACATCTTAATTTTGGGCACTTATATTTGACCATTTAAATTACTCGTGTGAACATAATCTAAATAAATTGCAAAATAATGAAAATTTAAATAAATATTAATTAGTGAAAAAATGATTAATATTTATGTGAATATATATTTGCTTGTGTGATGAAGTAAATAATATTATGTCAAGCAGTATTACGTCACAAGTGGGCCAAAAGCGATGGGAATTTATGGTATCTCAACCGGGACACACGTGTGGAGTGGTGTTAGGTTGAGAATAGGAATTTTATGATGGGCTACTCGGATGAGGATTTTGAGTGTTTGATTAATAAATAATGGTTGGAATAGTCAAAATTAAGTACCATGAACTTTTTAGTCTAGTCGAAACCCGCATAGGGGTATACAGATCATTTTACACTTGGGTGATAACCTAATTTCAGGTTTGTACTCATAAGAAAGGATGGGGAATGATATAGGGCAGCCACACTATAATTACAAAGGTCTATCGGTGAGAGAGGAGATAAAAGAGAAGGGATAATCAAAGGGACTTTAAGAAAGGCAATTGGCGAAGGATTTTGGAAATAATTCTTGGGCTAGAATAATCACACAACAATGGATTCAGACTTGACTACAATTTTAAGGCAAGTGGTTAAACTTGCTTAATACTATATAATTAAACATGATTTTGGGTGTGATTCACGTGTTAAATGGGTTTTGGGGAAATGATTTCTTAGAAATTTATTGATCATTGTTCTATATGACATATATGATTTGAATTCTATATGATAGATAGATTTTTGATAAAGACATCTTGGATCGATTTAATTAAAGATGTGTTCTTGAATTTAAAATCTGGGAATTTGATAATTTAACCATTGAATTAAGGTGTGGATCAATTCTGGATAATTGGATGTTAAAGTCCATGATTTTGAATGTTGTTTGGATGAATTGAATCTATAAAACATATACCCCTATGGTTAATATTGATATGGTAGTGTTAATTTGTGTTGGGACGAATTTTGGGACTCATATTGGTTAAGAATGTGTGGGAAAATTTGTAACAGGAATGACAACCCCGTTTAGGTCAGATACCAAGTGTGAGCTGGTTCACCCCTATCTAAATAGGTTTGGCTTCCCTGCTGGGCTAGGATTATTTTTTAAATGGTTTTGTTAATCCGATAGGGTCTGGGTTGTTTAGTCATGTCCATAAATGAGATAAGGACTAATAGAAAATATATAGAGATCTAATTAAATACCTTGGTATAGTCGGGATAAATCTGGGGTGTGAAATTAAAGGCATTTAGAATGAATGACACTCGGAAAATAAACTAACGGATTCGGTTGGAAATTGAGTTGGACTTTGGATACGGGCTGTTTGTGAATGGCTTAGTATCAAGACCTATTAATATAATGCTGAATCAATTAAATAATGGATTATTTTAATATTCGAGAGTCGAGATTAGACTCGGGGAATATATGCAATGGTCGAGTGGCATGTATAGTCAACGGAGTTTGTCGGTATGTATATATGTGTATGTGATTTTTAGTGGTTTTTAACAATTTCAGTAGGACCATAAAAAAATAATCACCTCAGAATGTTTTGTTTGCTATTTTAAAAATATCGGTCAAACTGTCCCAGTTTTTGAGATGTTAAAAACTCAAAAAGTTTGACCGATTTGTTTTTAAATAGTGAAAAAATTTATTTTGAGCTGATTATTTTTTATGCTTGTGCTGAAATATTTAAAAAACCATAACAAAAAAAATCATCCCCAAATATTTTTTTTACTATTTTAAAAAAATGGACCTTATTCAGGAACCTCAAACTAAAGGACCTCTCTCTCTCTCTCTCTCTCTCTCTATATATATATATATATATATATATATATATATATATATATATATATATATATATATATATATATATATATATATGTGTGTGTGTGTGTGTGTGTGTGTGTGTGAAACATACCTACTTTAGGGGATGCTAGTGGTGGAAGTTATGCACAGTGGGCATTTGAGCACCAGGTGTAGGATCAGTTCCCCCGGTGGCCCAGGTTGAGGTATATATAGCATGCTAGAGATTGAATCCACAAGGTAAAGCTTGAAGGGATTGCAGTTATAAATAAATAACGAGCGATATATATCTATGTATACTTGATGTCCTATGAAAATACCTATATCACGGTGAAGAAATTATATATGGGTATATGACAGTAAGGTGTTGATATTGACTACAGAAGAGTTATGTGAAATAAATTGGGAAATTATAATTACAAAGAAGATGTAAAAGATAACAGAAAATTTAAAGTAAAATAATGTATATGCATTACACAGGGTAGCATATGTGACTTATGTTATGACTAGTTAGGTTAGGTAGCATAACAAGGCTGTTTATAATACACGTGTCAAGTGCGAATTATAGATGAGCACTGAGGAGTATCTCATGGGAGTGTAACACCAATTGAAACATGGAAGAATGCATCACATATTCATTATTGCATTTTAATCACTTGCAAAATATTTTCAAAAGGTTTTCGGCTCTCATCCAAATGAAAATATTTTCCAAACATATATGTATCCAGCCATAGGGATGCGAGGCATGATTACTCTTTCCATGATTGATGGAGATGAAGCAACTATGGATGCTTATAGGCATTTGACTAGTGACATCTATCTTGTGATACTAGATAGGATTCATTCAGTTGTCATTCGAGTATGTCTCCCATTATCAGACTTTTATTTAGTTTTATTTAGTTCAATGTTAGATGGATATTTTTATTTGATTTATACTGATGGTTTATTCATTTTTTTGGATTTTTATATTGATTTCAAAATTTGGATATTAATTGTGAGGAATGTGTAATTATTTGTTTGAAATGGTTTGTGAGAAACGGAAGTTTGCTATAGTTTATTTTAAATAAGATTTAAAAATTGACATTGGGCTTAATAGGTTATTAGTAATTAATTGGACTTTCAAAAGTCATGATGGGAAGGAGCCACATGGGATTCCTATTTTATGTTAGTAGAGCGCTGGCCACCCATTATTTTGTTAAGCGGGGTGTCACAGATGGTACTAGAGCATTAGGTACTAGTGTGTTTAGGATCTCTGCAGACTTATTTCGTTTTCCAGCGTAGCATTCTTTTATATAGAGCCATACTATTAGGACTTTAGCGTTCATTTACACCTTTACGTTCATTACCTATGAACTTAGAGAAATTTGGTCTGATTAAGAAGACAGACTAGGGCCTCCAGAGGGGCCAATTTTGGCAAAGCTCGACAATATCCACAGGTTCCATAGGGGACAGAAATGTAACACCCTGTAATTTTGAAAATATTTAAATTAATTTAACAAATAAATATAATTTTATAAATATTAATTCATGGGAAACGAATTAATATTTATGTGATATTATATTTACTTGTATGATAAGCGAATGAAATTGCATTATTTTATATTATGTCATTGGTTAGTAAGAGTGATGGTTAATAGTATCTTATTCGGGATGCGCGTGTGGGGTCATATTGGGAATAAGATAGTAAATTAATTATGTGTGATTCGGATGATGATTTCGAGTGCACGGTTGATCCAAAAATCATGAAAATTGTCATAATTAGGTCCCACGGGTAGTGTTTGTGTCTTGAGGGCTTTTTACACTAGTCGAGACTAGTATATAGGTATTTTGGTGATTTTAATTGAAGGTGAATAGTCATTTTCTAGATTTCAATTATATAATGAAGGGTTAAGGTATGATGATTAGTCATTTTACAATTCCAAAGGTTTTCTTTTTGTTACACCAAGGGTTAGAGATAAAGTGAAGAGAAATTAAAAGAGAAACTCAAGAGTTCAAGGGGAAAGTGAAGAGAAAGTAGAAGAAAACTCGCGAACTCGAGAGGATTGAAGAATATGGAAGAGATTCTCGAAATTTTCATCATCTTCAATTGAATTCAGACTCTACGAATCTCAAGGAAAGTGATTATCTTACTAGTTATTTATGTGTTCAATTTCAATTCACATCATAATTGGAAATTAAATTTTGGGTGGGATTTATATACAAATGGGGTCTAAGACATATGATTTGATAGAAAAATATGTGTGATATACTGTGATTAAAATCTTGAAAATTAAAAGCCTCGTAGATAGGTTAATTCTACAATTAGAAGCTTTGAGAAAATATGGTTTAAAGTGATATTATGATAATTTTATGTTAACAGGATATTAAGCATAAATCCCATATAACCATCATTTGGAGTGGAATTCTAGATAAAATTGGAGTTTTTTTGTACTTGCGATTCTTGAGAATTGATAAATATTATTGAGATATGAATTGGTATTGATGTGGTTCGATTTAGTTGGATATAAAGTCAATTTTAGGGGGATGGCTTGGGTAGTCATCAGGAGAGAACCAGTTCGCCCATAGTAGAATTGGTTCGGCTAACCTTCTACTTCCAGTTTGGTTTATTTGATGGAAAATGTTATAATTGAAATTTGGAGATGAAATTATAATTGTCCATGGACAATTGAGGAGTCTTGGAAAAAAAATAATAGTTGTGATTTTGGATTACATTAATTATGATTTTTGTTGGATGCGAATTAGAGTATTTGGGAATGTATTTTACTCGACAATTAGTAATTGAATTTGTGATGAAAATTTCGAAAATTGGGATATGGGTTGATTGAGAGTTGTACGTGTCCATAATTAATATTATAAGAATCAATTAATTAATTATGTGGATTCTTGGGTGTTTGGGAATGGAAATGATATTCGAAAAATGTTGGGCTAGTGCCACAAGTAATAGGCACGGTTAGCTAGAATTATTGAGAAAATATATACGGGTAGAAAGACCGTATATATACATATTATTATATACATGTGCATGATATAATTATATTAACATACCACTCTAGTAATATCATTGTAGGTAGCGCGATCTCGGTGATCCTCCCTGACGAAAAATATTAGGCTAAGTATGGACCACAAGTCATAGGGCTACGAATCTGCCCATTGGAGGTTTATGTTCGAAGTGGGGTAATTTAGGTATGGTTATGACTCACTATCAAAGAATCTATGACATTTTTCAATACGTTTATAATTTTATTAGGGTTGGGTGTGAGAGTTCGGCCCGGTGGCACAAGCTGATTTGTGCATGCACTGGCGCATCATAGCATTTTAGATATTCACATCCGGTGAGTTATTACACTCAGGCATAGCGGATATACATAGATAGTGAGTGATATATATGTATGCCTAATGTGATATTTAAGTACTTATATATGAGTGTAGAAAAAAATATTCAAGCATGCGATGTGAAAGTGTGAACGTTAATTTAATAACTAATGAAAGTTATTTGGGATGAAATGATAAATTATAACTGAGAATTATAATTTTTGAAAGTAATCTGATATGAGTTGATTAATTATAATCGAGATTTACAATTATTAAATGGATGGTCAAATTAATTCTAAAATACCCGTGACAGAAGGCAGATTATGGACTTAAGGATATTGGAGACTAGTTAGGCGGGAGAACATAAGTAGGGGTTAAAATCTATACGTTCGATGTGCACTATAATTGAAGGGTGAGTATTATCTCATGTGAGTGCGACACCAATTTAAATATGGAAGAATGCACACATATTTATTTAAGCATTTTGATCCCTTGTAAAATATTTTCAAAAGGTTTTGGGCTCGGACCAATGTCAAAATATGTTAAATTATTTTTACGTGTCTAGCCACACGGACGTCAATCATGATTATTACTTCCAGTTCATCGCAGCTGTAATAATTGTGGAGTTTTGCAGAAATTGTTTAATAGTTTTATATATGTGAGATTATATATAGGATTCATATAATTATTATTCGGGCTTGCACCTAATGTTAGTTTTATTTAATTCATTTGTATTAGATTAGTGTATTGAATTATAAATCGATGGTTTATTTGATTAATGTATTTTATTATATTCAGATTTGGTAATGTGATTGTGGATTTAATTATTTATCTGCCATAGTTGATGGTGAACTGTTTTATTTATGTTATTTTAATTAAAGTTTAAAGTTAACATATGACTTGATTAAATAATAGGTGGTTAGTAATCAATTGGATTTTCAACAGTGATTCTAAGAAGGAGCTATTTTAGATTCCTGTATTATTTTAGTCGAGGGCTGGACACCCTTTATTTTAATAAGTGGGGTGTCACATATGGTATCATAATATCTGGTTCTAGTGTGCTTAGGATTTCTGTGGACTTCCTAGGGTTTCAGCATTGCTTTTCTTTGATGTATATCCATACACTTAGGATTGTCAATTCAAATTGAAATTGACGTTCTCCTATTATTGCGTATAATTGAGGTGAATCCTTTACGAGTTTGGTTGGGTTGCATGTGCTGAACATGGGAGGACAATCAGTGAGGACCATTATGAGGAATGAAGGAGGAGAGGCTTAGCCTGAGCAGTACACTATTTGGGGAACGATGATTGCAGCAGAGGATGACACTACAAGTGCTTAGGCAGTTAATGTTGTAAAGACAATTCTGAATAATTAGTTTCTCATGTGTCATCAAAAGGATGATCTCACTAATTTAGACTCGCCTGGTTTAGTCAGTAAGTGAAAGAGTCAGCGAGGTTATTTAGAGGGGCCCACAGTCGGAGACTTTGAGAAATGCGAACGTTGTGTTAACCAGCCAATAGAAGGGGAACATCCAAAGGCATTTCAGTATGGAGTACACTGACACTCAAAAACATTTTTTGTAGAGTTTTTTTTCTCATAAGAGCAGCGTTCCGGTGGTGGGAGCCAATCACCACATCTGAGAAAAGATATACTATAAATATCTAGAAATTTCGGGTAACGTTTAACAACAAGTCCATTAATCTTCTGTTCGAACAAAGATGTGAAGAATTTTTTTTTATAGGAGGGATGGATAGTGGACGAGTGTGAGGAAAAATGTGCTTGTTTTTCAAAATATGCACCCGACAAGGGGGATATGAGGGAGAATAGGGCCCTTAAGTTTTGAGGATGGACTCACGAGTAGAATTCGACAATACTTATGGGGAAGTATGGCTTAAATGGATTATGTCAATGTCGTCCTTTTATAATGTCAATATTAACACTCCCTTATGAAGGTAGCCAAGGAGGAATAACCAATAGATGGAACCATTTAAAATATGTAGATCATGTGAATTCCGATCGAGTGGTAGTGGATTCAGACAGGGACATTATGTCTAGAAACATGTTCCACAAGGCCAAAAGAGCCAAAGGAACAACATAGGTAGAATCCGTGCAAAAGAGTAAGGCAACCCAAACATGGCCTGTGGGGCCAAAGATAGGGAAAATATCCATGAAGGTGTTTTATATGTGGAGAGGAGGAACACACGCGTTGATTTTGTCCAAGAGAGATAAGGGACAAGAGCAGGATGCCGAGTAAGGGAAATAGTTAGAACAATTATTGGGACAATTTAAACATGAGTATTACGTCTAGGAACCATTCAAACAACCAGAGACAATGGCAATTGGAAGTATAAATTCTATCCATGGGTAGATGAGATAGGTTCAATGTGATATGAGTGCGTCACGGTATTTTGTTAGAACTATATTCGCACGTGACATGGGTTTAGTGAATGTATCGTTAGTATCACTAATGTGTTTTTACATTTACCATTCAATAGTAGGGATCTATTTGGTTCCACATGTAGGGGAACATGCACAGCCACTAAGATGATACATTTTTTTCATTTCTCATATACGAGAGATATGTTATGATAGTATGATATTATACTGGGTATGAAATGGGTAGCGATGGTTTGAGTGATGGTAAATTGTTAGAGTTAGGCTATCATATTCTCTTTTCTAGGACATGATGTGTTGTTCTGCGATGTCTCACCTGAAAGAAGGTCGATCCCATGTATATAATATATTGTAGTGGAGGCTTTAGAGAGTATAGTTGTCTCGTATAATTCTCTCTCGATGAGTAGGGAGTGTACTAATGTGATTCAGGGTACATCGGGTTTAACACTTAGTGGAAAGATTTATCTCCTTATAAAATTCGAGATGAGCACTTAGTGATAGTGAGATTATTGTACTATAGGGAGCCTTAGAGATGTGGGAGGTGAGGATTAGACTTATATGTCCGGGGACAGGATTTTGAGTGTCTGGATTATGTGCTTTGGGTGAAATGACCTCAATAACCAACAATGCTAGGTGACAGAGCATTGCGCGGGGAGTTTGGAGAAGTTATTGGATGCCAGAGCATCAATTTTAAACGATCATCATTATACATGTGTAGAAAACCTTTTGAGCTAAGAGTTTTTATATGATATAAGGCGATTGGAGTTGGGTACTCGAGAATTTTTTTACACCACTAGTGGATATGTGGGCAATCTTGACGATATTTAAGTCGTGATTGGAGTTTCAAAATCTATTACCAAAAAGTTTGAGACGTATGCCTATAAGGCACTTAGGAACATAGTTAGAACATTATAACAAATGGAACTCAGTAAGAGGAAATAGATAGTTTGAAATTATAACACAGAGGGTTATCATGCTTGATATGGTTTGGAAGACTATAGAGGTATAAACGAGGGATCTCTCTGGCTAAGGGAGGGTTCAATAGTTTTGGGAATTAGAGAGGAGGCCTACTTAGTCAAATTTTGAGGATGGCTTGCACCTAAGTAGGATGTCGATTTTAACAGGAGAGGAGGAACCAAAAAGTGTGCCGTTTAAAGCAGACGCATGGGTCATAATTTTTAAAGTACCTCATGAAAGGGAGTAAGATATACCACGTGACATGGGATATTGAACTTGTGAATCGGTGTGGAGTGATACATAGTGAAGTTGTCTCAAGGTGAACTACTCAGGGATGGGAAAGGGGTTGGTCCGTGTGATCCACTAGAATTTTTTAATGATTGATGATTCCAGTGACGGAATGCATAGGTAAAATAATTAAGTTTGTTGTTAGTTACCAATATCGTTGAACGGTCGAGATTCCCTATGGGTTGGTGAAATAGGCTGACTAAGAGTGAGCAATTATTATTAATTTGGGAGAGTTAAACTGTAACAACACACCCTGAATCCTTTAATAGACAAATTTCCAAGAAAAATCTAAACTTTGACTAAATTATAAAAATGCCCCTAAAAGTAAATTTAGGATAATTATACTTCCCTACACAAAATTGACCCTAATTTTTACTCAAAGTCAAACTTAAGGACATATATTATATAAGAGTTTCATAAACCAATCAAGTATGTTTTCATAACTACATAAAAGACCCTAAACTTTCATAAAATGACCTAAAAACCTTAAAACGTATATGAAAACTATATGAGGACCAAAACATATACCCAAGCTTAACTAACATAGCTTATACCATGTAGGTAACCTATGGTACCAATTTGACCTCCAATAAAACAATAATGAAAACTTGTGAAATTCAACCCCATATCCACCTCCAAAACAACCAATAACCTCCCCATTTCGAACCCTATAAATAACCTCTTTTACCTCAGGAAAAGACGATCTCAGCTAAGGCCAAACTCAGAGTAAAAATTTGAGAGTTTTTACATTTCTATAATTTTATTCATGAATTATTGTTTCTTTAATGTGTTTATGTTTCTACATGTATATAGAGTAGAATTGTGTGTTTCATATAAATGTTAATGTGTGAACACACTTATATGGCTAAAAAAACTAGAAAACTCCATTAAAGCTTGAGCTTTAATGTTGGATTCTGCTTCCTTAACATTGAACAAGTTTGAAGGTGAGGTAAGTTGATCTTAGTTTCTCAGGAACTTAGTTGCAATTCTTAATTGAACAAAAAGTATCTTTTGATACCTCAAATCAAGGGCTGAAGTTTCCGGCCCTGAAAATTTCAAAAAACTAATTCGTGAGTTTTACGCCACTAAAATTCCATAAACAAACTTTGTTCTTAAACTTTTTTTGTATAGAAAAAAAAACCTTATCGTGCTGGAATCGGAATCATGGCTTCCAGTTACTTATATCTAGTCAAAGTTTCACCATTTTTATAGAAATCAAATAGCTCGATTTAGCACACCAAAATTCTTAAAACCAATATGGTTGGATCTCTTTTAACAAATTAGGACACTTTCATTTAGGAATTCAACCTAAAAGGAATTCTAAAATGTTTCAAATATAAGTTCAAAGTTTCAAAACCCTAAAGTCAAATGTCAAAAGATTGAAGTTGTGTTGCTTACACACGCACGAGTGAAAGTCAACACACGTGCATAAGAACTTTGACTAAGCGTGTGAGTGCGCGTCTCCAATCAAAAACTTCTAATTTTTTTATTCTGAATAAAATGTTATAATACATCACCATGTTTGGATTATGGGAAAGGTTTTTCTCAAGAAAAATAGTTTTGGGATTAAAAACTTAAGTTTCATTTCACACATAAACCCTTGTCAACTTTTTCATGCATCTCAAAACCTCCCATTTTTTTTTGTAATTACATTACCACAAACATAACTATTTTTTCAGTTTTCACTAATTCACAAATCTCAATATAAATGAGAGAAAAAATTTACTTTAAATGTTTCAAAACTATACATTATACCCTCGTAGTTAATTTTACATTGAACTTCTTTGGGTATAAACATCCTAGTACAGCACACATGCATGATTTTGGGCCCATATGACCTAGTTACATTTTTATGGTATCAGACTACCTAGTTTACCCAACAAATTAGCCTCTTAACACACCGAAATTCGTAAAATTCAAAGTAGGTGATTTTAATTTCAATATGATACATCTTGAACTTATGTCTTTTGAATGGTTGATTGCTATGTCAATCTCTGATAACTTTTAACTCATATTTAAAAAATGAACTCCTTTGTGTAATTTATAGTTAGATCGTATATTGATTCTCTTACCATTCCAGTAATCCCATAAATCGATAAACCATTACACCCAAACCACTAAATCTCTTTACCATTAATTATAGTATAAAACTGAAAAGTTATTCCTCTTATTAGTGTATCATTGAAGCCCCAAGTATCCTTCCTTACGGTTCAGGAGTTAGACCCTAGTATAGCCTCGACAATTATAATTTTCCTGTAAGACTCAGATGTTTACTTACCACTTTGATTTTCTACATAGGTATGAGTGCGATTCGCTAAGTGTGCCGAGTTGTTTATTATTATTCCCCGATTACTAGGATTTCCGATCCAAATGTATTTTTATACCTTAGGGGATATTATAACGGTATGTCAACTCTATTGAATCCCTATAACTGTTAATTTATGGGTTAATATGTTATCATCTCAACCATTATTGTATTAACTTGATACTCAGTTTTTTATACATTCACAATATTATTCATTTACATATCATCAGACTTCAGTATACCTAGATAGTTCTATGATATTTCATTTTTTCAACTAATATAATCTCAATACTTGTTTTCATTACACTCTAATTGTATAGAAATAAAAATTATCTATATAGCATGTCTGCTTTTTTTTATTCTACATGGACGACGAACCTGAAGAAGACAAGCCAACTCTTGCGCATTTGAACTTTTATTCTATCCTTCCCCCAGAAACATTTTTAGACACATACATTTGGGCAGTAACAAATAAGGATAGTAGTCCCCATTGGAATATCTACACAGGCCCCTATCAGCTCTTATGAATCCCAAGTGGTTCTACGAAGTTTTATAATATATATGGCATGAAAAAAATAATATTGTTCTTCTTTTATTTCAGACTTCACTATGTAATAAGATGCTCGACATCCCTATAATAAAAGTCATTTGGTTCCCACTGTACAAAATTCATTGATCTACTGTTTAAGGAAGTCGGGTATGCCAAACTTTGTCAACAAATAAGGAGCATTGAAATCAATTGGGCATTTTCCACTCCAAAAATCAAACACATTCTGCTTATTGGTTATCTGATAGGAGAGGATCAACCCACCATACAAGCAAAAATGTTCTCAGAAGACCCCGAATTTCAACAACAAGCAATATATCTTACATGGGACGTGGTGTCCCCAAATGAAGTTACAATTACTCCTCTTGATTCACCAATAGATTATGGTCTTTTTTCCCCTATTACTAATATTTTCACCCCCACAAATACCATTACTCTTCCAAATGACTTAACCTCCTTAGATGATGATTCAGATCCTTTCGAAGACGATGCCGATCCTGAATATGTCTAAATTGTTTCCTTGATGACCTTGAACTATCATTTGAACATGGTTGTACTTTAATAAAATCTACAGGTTTAAGTGTGCGAGTAAACGACAATTATATTCCCAAATGACGTAGTTTTTTTTGTTGTAAAATAGATTTAACGACTATGTACTCTTCGTTGTTCCTTTCTCTAGGTAGACTATGTAATAGAAAATTTAATATGATATAAGATGAGAAGTTGTTTGCAGTATCTTTAGTTGTAATTTATCCGTGAAAATTATTTTTTACATAGGATGGTTATTACTCGAGCAACTACCAGTGCAACACATGAGTAATGTTATAGTCGACAAATGCCAAATCCAACTACCACCAATGAAGGAATCCTAAGTTGTCTTCAAGGGTTAACTATTTTAAGCAAGAACCAACAAAAAGTACCTCCACCTCATGTTAATAAAGAAATTTTAGAAAAGACTTAGAGAATGAATGCCCTGAAGGAATTATTGAGACAAAAGCCTATCACATTATTTGGAAAGCCTAATGTAGTGGAATCATAGAAATGGATCATCCTAACACTTAAAGTACTTGATGGAGTTGTCATTGTCCCTGAACTTAAGATAATTTGGCTTCTTATCTATTCGAAGGATAAGCGGATTTCTGGTGGCAGTCCATCTTACATTCCTGAAATGTGAATCAATTAACATCGGGGAAATTTTAAGATATTTTCTTCAACAAATACTTTTTCTAATCAGAGAGATATCAAATAATCGTAGACTTTTTTAGCCTCGAGTAACAGCAAATGACTGGGCCCAATATGACGCTAAGTTTACTGAATTATTTCGATATGACCAAAAATATGTTAACACCGAATCTATAAAAGTGAAAGCATTTTGGAAAAGGTTTACGCCAAAACATAAAATCATTCATCATCCCTTTGCAAGTCTGTGAGTTTAGCCAAATAGTCGAAATAGCCTCTCTTATAGAGAAAAATCCCTAACAACTACCCTAGCTCGAATTTCAACGCCTGAAATTCATATGTTATTAGAATCCAACCAAATCAATGAGATCATTCATACAATAAATTGAAGGATGGTCGAGCATTCACTTAAATTCAACACAAAAATAGTAGACCATTTTTACGTTGTCATGAATCGAGCCAAGTGGGATGCCTGAGACCCTAATGCCCACTACTACAAATGCTTTCCCCTTCTACCTCCCCTAACTTTATTAAAGCTCCTTTCGAAAATTCCACCAATAACTTTAATCATCATCCGTAACTAAATCCTCACGAAAAGAAGCATGAATCAATTAATAAGAATCAAAGTCAAAATTTCTCCCTTCTTCACGCAATAAATCCAAATTACCACAGTGGGGCCGAAAGTAATCTCCTTTTTTATAATATATCAGAAAGTGTATTATTTGATTCTAGTCCCACACATTATTTCATTAGTAAGTCATGTCTAACTAAGTTCCAATTGTCTTATAGTTTGTTAGCTCACTCTTTTACTATAGGAATGCCAACAGGATAAAAAAGGTCATTACCAATCGAGTTTACAAATGTTATACTGTATGGTTTGGAGCCAGGACATTAACCATATATTTAATTGTCATTGAGTTTAAGGAATTCAATTTAATCGTAGGAATTGATATTTTATCCCCAAACTTTGCCAACATTGACTGCCATACGAAGACGCTGACAAACAAACAACACCATCAAACTTTGTTTTGTTTCCAAGGAAGATATCCCCACCAACGTTTACTTTTTTGAATTAGTAAAAAGGAGACATATTGCCTTTCGAACATCTTGACCCGATATAAGGATGTGTTTCCAGAAGATTTACCTGGATTACCTCCACCTAGAGAAATTGAATTTTTAATCAACCTATTGTTAAATACTTCACCTCTTTAAATACCCCTTATCATATGGCTACTTTAGAATTAAAAGAACATCAAACCTAATTGGATGAACTACTCAATAAAGGATTTATATGCCTGACATATTCCCTCGGGGAGAAGGAGCTCCCATTTTGTTCGTATGAAAGAAAGATGAATCTTTTTTATTATGTATTGATTACCAAAAATTGAACCAAGTCACTGTCAACAAAAAATACAAACTTCCTAGGATAGGTGATTTGTTTGACCAATTGCGAGGGTTAAAGATATTCACAAAACTTTAATGAATTTTTGGTAATGTCTTTTGGTTTAACGAATGCCCCTGTTGCATTCTTGGATTTAATGCATAGAATATTTCGTCCTTTCTTCAATCAATTCGTAATCATCTTTGTAGATGCCACCTTAACTTATTCCAAAACTCGAGTAGAACACAAAGAGCATCTATGTGTAGAACTGGAAACCCTTTGCAAACATCAGTTATACACGAAGCCAAGGAAATGCTATTTCTTCATGAAAGAAGTAAAGTTCCTTGGACATGTAGTTATATAGATTTGCATACGAGTAGATCTAACAAAAAAAATAGTATTACTTGAATGGACTTAACCTACCACCATCACCAAACTACATAGTTTTCTAGGTCTGGCCGGGTACTATCGACGTTTTGTGGGAGGATTGTTCAAATTTCCATACCATTAATGAAGTTGACCATAAAAGATGTTGAATTTCTATGGACCCCTAAATGTGAACATGTTTTTTCACCTTGAAGGAAAAGTTGACTACTTCCCCCATCTTAACTATCCCATCCCGTAATAATATCTATGATGTTTAAACCGATGCTTCTCTACAAGGACTTGGTTGTGTGTTAATGCAAAAAGTCAAATTAATCAAGTACGGATCTCTTTTGAGATGGTATTTGTATGGAAAAGAATTTTATGTCTTCCCTGATCATAAGTGTCTGAAGTTCATCTTCACGCAGAAATATCTTAATCTTCAACAAAGATGATGCATAGAATTTTTAGAGGATTATAAGCTTTGCTTACTCTAGCATCCCGAAAAGGGTAATGTACTTGCTGATGCTTTAAGTCTCAAAGCCCATGGAAGCCTCCATAATATGTTTATGGTCTTAGAAACCATCGAAGATTTCAACCTGTAATGATACTTCTCTACCACCTTACGAAACATTTTTTCTCATCCCATTTTACATAAAAAAAATTATGGACCTACAATATCAAGACGAGTTTTTGCGTTCCCAAAAGAAAAAACATCAAAACAAACTGCCAAAAAAAGATCGGACTTTGGACCCTAAGAGTGGGTCAAAATTTAGAAACCATGTATGTGTCCCCTTCATATCTTCACTCTGAGAAGAAATTTTGCAAGAATCTCATCATTCTAAATTCATGGTTTTCTCTTAACCAAAATATACCAAAATCATTAAAAACATTATTGGTGGCCCATAATAAAGAAACACATTGTGCAGTTTGTAGCTAAAAGTCTAACGTGTCAGCAGGTGAATATTGAGCATCAACATCCCGACATTTTACTCCAACCAATTCCTATCCCATAATGGAAATGGGATGATATAACCATGGACATTGTCACTGGATTACCCCAAAAAATTCAAGGGATCAATAGGATATGGGTTATCATTGGTCGTTTTAAAAAAATTTCCCATTTTCTACCAAAAAGATCCACTAATTCTTTACAACAATTGAGTGAACTTTATAGAAATGGAATTATGACACTACATGGTGTACCTATTTATATCGTATCCGACCGAGACCCTGGACTTATAGGAAAATTTTGGCAAGCCATAGAAATATCCATAGGAACCAAAATCTATAGAATTACATCCTTTCATCCCCAAGCCGAAGGTCAATCATAATGGGTAATTCAAACTATAGAAGACATGTACTTGTTTAGTGACGCTACATGAAACACATCATGTATCCGCTGAAGATTCTCTAGTAATACCAATATATAGGCCACTGATCCCACTCTCTCAATAATCGAGAATGATCCCACATATCCCAATGCTAGCTTACCCTTCTTACCAATTCTAATGATCCCCTTTATAGTAGACACACAAACCAACACCTAGTACTTAACTTCTAGCTCAATGTGCCTCTGGTCTACATTATCATAGATCTTCTTCTTGTCTTGGGAGATTCGAATACGTCCCTGAATTAACTCAATCTTGGCAGTTGTCTCATGTATTATCTCTAGTCCCAATAACTTGTTATCCCCCATCTCAAACCAGTAAGAGGCCAAACGACAAGGTCTCCCATAAAGCTCATCAAACGGTCCCATACCGATAGTAAATTGGTAAGAGTAATTATAAGAAAACTCTACCAATGGAACATATCACTCCCATCATCCCCCAAAATCAAGAATGCACATCCTCAACATGTCCTCTAGCATCTGATTAACCCTATCAGTCTGTCCCTTTGTCTTTGGATGATAAGAGATAATCAACCATAAGTTTCTACCCATGTCCTCCTAGAAGCTCTGCCAGAAGTGAGACATAAAGATCTTGTCTCTCCCATACATAATGTTAATTGGCACCCCATGTAGCTTCACTATCTGGGTAATGAACAACTACGCATACTGACTCATCTCGTAGTCGGTGCGAACTGGTAAGAAATGGGCTACCTTGGTCAACTAAATGGAATCATAACTGCTCTGTGATATCAGCAACCATGTAAGAAATTCTATCAAAATGGTCTCCCACTTCCACATGGGAATCTCCAAAGGCTGTAGCATCCCTGAAGGTCTATGTTGGTCAATTTTCACAAGCTCACAAGTAACACACTTCGAGACATACTTTCTATGTCTCTCTTCATTCCGGATCACCAATATTGTCTCCTTATGTCTTGGTACATCTTGTCCCAACCAGGATGTATCGCGAACCTTGATCCATGCAACTCTATCATAATTGCACGCCTTAAGTCATCATCATCTGACACAACTAGCCTTCCATTAAAATGTAAGCCTCCCTTTGAGATGATAGAGTACGACTCTTCACCCTTAGCCAATAACTCTCGCACTATTTCCTGACAATATGGATTCTTTTCCTGTACTTTCACTACCCTTATCATAATCTCGGGTGTGATCGCTAAAATTTCCATACACGCTCTCGCAAACTCATCGTCATTTTGAAACTCACTCCACTACGCTTTCCAAAAATCCGCCCACTCCCAGTGGTTCCCCATCTCAACGCGTCTACTACTATGTTAGCCATACCAGGATGATACTATATGTCAAATTAGTAATCCTTGATGAATTCTATCCACCGAGTCTTCCTCATTCCAAATCCTTCTACGTGAAGAGATACTAAAGTTACTTATGATCCATGAATAATGTAAACGGATCTCCGAACAGATAATGCCTCTACATCCTTAGAGAAAATACCATTGCTACTAAATGAAGGTCATTGGTGGGCTAATTCTTCTCATGGGGCTTAAGCTTTTAAGACACATAAGTTATGTCCCTCTCCTCCACATGTAATACACCTACAAGTCCCTATAGGGATGCATCCATGTAGACCCAATACTCCACCCCATTCCTAGGCAATTCAAATAATGGCGTTGACATTAACTTGTCCTTCAGCTCATTCAAGGTCAACTGACAGTGGTCACTCCACACAAAGTGGACCCAGAATCTTGAAAATTCCCTTAATGAGGTGACAATAATACCCAGCCAAACCCAAGAAGTTGTGAATCTTTGGTGGTGTGGGATGTCTCCACTTCCACATAGCTAATACCTTACTCGAATCAATTGCAATACCCCTGTCAGATATGATGTGGGAAAGAAACTACAACTCCCAAATCCAAAATCCACACTTCTCGAATTTGGCATACAAGTGATGGTCCCGAAGTGATTATAAGACTCTATGTAGATGCTCCATATGCTCCTCCTCAATACGAGAGTAGTCCGAAATGTCTTCTATAAACACGACCACGAACTGGTCATTGAACTCCCTACATACCCCGTTCATGAGATCCATTAACATTGCTAGTGCATTGGTGATCCCGAACTACATTTATCAAAACTCGTATGACCCTAACGTGACCAGAAAATGGTATTGGTAACATCCTCATCCGGAATACATAACTAGTGATAACCCAATCTCAAATCAATCTTTGAGAAGTATGCAACCCCTCCCAACTGCTGAAATAGGTAATTTATCCTTAGTAACGAAATTATAGTGACGTTTTTCAGTTCCTTATAATCAACATACAAGTGAAGCGAACTGTCCCTCCTCTTCACAAACCACACGGGCGCACCCCACGATGATGTACTCCGTTAAATGAAAAATGACCGAAAAAATGATGAATCTTCTCCCTAAACTATCGCATCTCTATAGGGGCTATGATATAAGTTGGTTGGGAAATCCGTCTCATACCTGGTGCCAGGTAGATCACAAACTCAATCTCTCTGTTGTGTCATAACCCTAGTATCTCCTGAAATACGTCCTTGAAGTACCTCACGACTGGAATCCAGTCTAACAGTTAACTATATCCTTTGAGGCCTCCTCCTCAATATAATATAAGTGTGTGCAAGACCCTCCCTCGAGAGGAGGCACTGCCACTAAGAACATCTCCGGTCCTCGGAGGGAAAACACTATGGTCATCTCATAACAGTCTTCCATCACCATGTATCTGGCCAACCAATCCATACCTAGAATCACATCTTACACATCCATGCCTATAACTATAAGGTCTATCGCTAAGCTCAGTTTCCCTATAAGGATATCAACATCTTTACAAATTGAGTGTATCAATGAACTAATACCCATCGGTGACTCTACACACATAAGGAGACTATCGGCGATCTCAAATAATCAGGTAGCTCTAGAAAATTTGGTCTTAATAAATGAATGCGATGCCTTAGTATGAAAAAGAATCCTACTCTCAAGGCCATGAATAGGAAATGTACCCTCTACTGTTGGTGGGGCCTAAGGTGATGGTGACATCGGTAGGGCCCGGACGTTATGCACATGCCCGTAGTGCATCGGTCCCTGCTACTGTTGAGGGGATGGTGGTGTTGGTGCTATATGGGGTAAAGGAGCTTGTTGTCCCTACTAGGCACCCTATTTTTAAACTATGCCCTTCCATGGGCAATATCTCCTTATAACCCTACTGTCCATAGATAAAGAATTGCTCTGGGAACGCCCTCTGTCTCTTGCCCTGAAGCTGATGGCCCTGGCGTTACTGCTGATTTGGGACTCCCTAACCTTCCCTGTAACCTCGCCCCTCGGATCGAAACCCTCCAGACCTGAATCTCTTTGTATTATTCCCCTATTATGAATTCTTCCCATGCTGACTACATGTTTGTTGCTGTAAAGCCCCACTAGAACTATCTTCATCTGCCTTGCCCTACTGATTAGGCTCTATACCTCTCTTACGCCCCATCGCATGGAAGTGATGATCCCGACAGTGTATAAGAGCAACATTGATGGCATCAGTACATATCACCAACGCGGGGTTACCAATCAATCTTTTCTGATGTTCCAGGCCAAACCATCCATAAAATTTTCTTTCTTCCTCTCCTAATTTCTCACATCACCTGGCACAAAGTTATCCATACGGGTAAACTCCTCCTCGTACTCAGCTATCGAGCAGTCACCTTGTGTTACCTCCCCAAACTTCTTTCTCATCTCTCACTCAACTGCAGGAGAAAAGAATTTACGATCGAATCACACCCAGAACTCTGTAATAGTCGTAATAAATCTCTCCTTAGAGGTGTCCACCAACTCCCACCACTGTAAGACCGCTTCGACCCGTTTGAAAGTAGCCAACTTTTGTTTTTACGTCTCAGTACACTCCACCATGCGTAAATGGTGCTGAATATTTTTCTTCCATTGACATGCCGCAACCAAATCAGTACTACCTTAAAACTCGGGCGGGCGGCCCTTTTGGAAGGTCTCTCTAACTCTCTGCTATGTATGTGGCCCTGGATGGGCCTGGATCATGGGTTCCACTGGCGGCGGTGCCTATGGCTGAGGGAAGGGAACTTCCATGGCTATCATCACCGTGTTGACCACCTGGGCCACTATCTCGGCCACCTATGCAATCCAAATCATCTCCAGCGCTGGTTGAGGTGGTTGTACATGTGGCTCCTGTTGATCCTCCTTCACCCCTTCTCTGGAAAATGCCCTCTCAACTCTCTCTCTCCTCAGTGGCATCTGAAAATAGATCGGATTGTATAAGTACATAGTTTATATAAAATTTAATAGCAGAAGCACACTACCTCAAACATGTCAAGAAAAAAGCAGCAGTCATAATAATAGGGATCTATAACAAAAGAATGATACGCTGAAATCGTAATAAGCCGTACGGATCCTATGGATGCTAGAACCTGATGCTCTGATACCATCTGTAACACTCAACCTAAATAAATGCCGGGTGATGAGACTTTATTAAATTAAAATAGGATTTCCAAAATGTTTCATTCTTAACATCATTGTTAAAAAACCAAATTAATTACAAATCACCTATTAGTTAAATAAGCCAATGCCAAATTTTATCTTGCATTAAACAAGTAATGATAATATGTGGAAAAACTGAATTAAAACATTCACACAATACTAGAGTCCAAACCATCTCAATTAAATAAATGACTAAAGTCTTACCGAATAAACCATCGGCTAAAATCCCAAACCAAATAATGAATCCGCTAAATAAGAAAATGTGAATACGAGTGTAAAACTGAAATACTAAAAAATAAAGTCTCAAATGGGGAAACATGCCTGAATTAAAATACTGGAATAAACTTCTACGATAGGTATGAAATGATGGATGCATTTAATCAAAACCCCAAAAGCCTCCACAATGATGCAGCAATACGTTCCTATAAAGAATCATCAATTTCGGCGTCCCTGTGGATGGACAACTAAAAGGTTTTGAAAATATTTTATAGCAAGGGTTAAAACCTAGAACATTTTGAAAATATTTAGCAAGTATTTATTACAATTTAAAATTAGTTATTGCTTACACATGTTAGGTTTACGTATACTCTCTTGAGTCTCCTAACCTCTGAACTATTGTGCACGCCTAACGTCTTTAATTAGACCACCTAGCCATTCTACCCAAGTTAAATAGACTTAAGTATTTCTAAATTTGAACATGTCTCGGTTCCTATACCGCCCATACAATACTTTGCCATATAGGTAACGTTTCTCATACGTTATCAGAGCTGAAATTTACATTTCACTTATTATATCATTAATCAATCAATTAAGTTTCACTACTTAATTCATAATTTAGATATATACTATCTAATTGTCTACTATCACTCGCACGTAGAATAGTAACATCGGTATATATATCTTTATCTCACTAATATATATAATTATGGCATCTCTCAAAATGACAATCGCGAAACATGGGCATACTCTGCTATCAGTCCAAGTACCTCTTGTAGTAAGTATGGACAAATGGTTCGATAAATCTACTCGAACCGAAAATCAAATAACAAGGAGTGGGGGAGAACATAGTTCTAAGCCTTTGGGCTAACCACATATCTAACGTACCCAAACGACACGCCGGACATACTAATACACAACACGTAGTGATCCATCCTAAGTTCTATGTCCTGGGGTACAAATCCAGACCTCCATGGAATTGACAAGGTGGGATCTCCCCCTGTGCGGGAACCTCCATGATAGCATGTAGCACAGGTATGTTAACATATAACATTAATTGTATAATAGGTACACATACAACCTATATATATATATATATATTCAGTAGTTATTTACTCACCATAATTATCACACTTTGGACGTAGTATGTATCACTTGAATACTCACCGTACTTTCAATTTTTGATTAATCTCACTATCATATTTAAATGAGTATTATTCTCAACTCTAAGAGCCCAATTTAACCATTGTTTTATTTCAGTAGCTAAGTCTTCCTTACCCTGCTAGTCCATACCATAAACTCACTCATGCTTTTCCGAAATTACATTATCATTCTATCAAATTATTTACATTACAATTTAAGCCTAAATCATTCTAGTCTTAACTCTCTCGTAAGACTATCAGATGGCCTTGTAAAGGTCCTACTATTATCCCATGAATCTCTCATAATGATTTAAAGAGGCCCCAACAGTCACGCAATTATTTATACGAAGTTTTGAGGTTTAAATAATCAAAATTGGCAAATCTATAAGGCTGAATCAATTTTCCCAAATACCAAATCGATTCGTCCTGTCGAATCGATTATGTCTTGGGCTGAATCGATTCGGTTTGTTCCAGGTCATCTTCTTCCCCTATGCAGGTGCGTTTTTCACCAATAACACCCTCATAAATTACATATTTTTCCACCAAAATTTAAATCAATTGTACCAAACTCTTCCCACATCTATTAGTATAGTTTAAAACATAATTTTAACATTAAAGCATTAGGATTATCAATCAAAAATTGATTTAATCATCTAATCCTCAAAAACCATAGTTTTTCATTTTCTCCATTAATAATCAACTCAAACGCAGATTTAATTCATGGATAATCACACATAATCTCTAATTTATTACCTCTATCGATATCCAATACTTCTACATGTAATTACTACCCAAACATGCATAAAAATCATTATTTTCTTATAAGAACATTCAAACAATTAATATAATTGAAACCCTAGTCACATGGTTATTATAACTTCAAATAGATTATATTTAATAACTGACCTTTAATCATTAGGGCCTTATTTCATGGTTGGGATGATGGATTGATGGTATCCTCTCCCAATCCTCACTCCGAAGTTGTTTGTGGTGCAAGAACAAGATTGAAGCTCCAATAATTTCTTTAATTGCTCCAAGAACCCTCTCATTTTCTTCTCTAATGGACTCCTTTTGTATTTTGAGTTTGTAACCCTAGTCCCTCCTATCTAACATCTGATATAAGGCTATGAAATTCATTAATCCTTCTACCCCATGCTACTGAAGGATTGAATACTACAAGAATTTGCACCATTAGCAACAACATTTAGCAACACAAGCTATTTTTGTTACCAAATATACCCTTTTGGCAACAAAATCTTAATTATGTTGCCAAAAGACCATTTTACACTGCACTTTTGGCTACATAAAATAAAGTGAGTTGACAAAAGTTAAAATTTTAAGCTGGATACTAATAGAGTGAGGGAGGGAAATTATTTGAAGTTTTAGCAACATTGTGTGGTGTTGCCAAAAGTGGAATAAGTTTTTGCAACATAACCTCGTGTTGCCAAAAGCGAGGGACTTTGGGCAACAAGAATTCTTGGATGCGAAAACTATTTTTTATATAATTTAAATATTTAAAATACATTAAAATATTAATAAACAAAAAAAACCCTAAACTAAACCCCTGCGTTCTTTTCTCTCGCATTCTCGAAGATTGCCACTCCTTATCTAAGCACCCTCGCCCGACCACCATAGCAATTCCTCATCTCTGCTCCACCGCACATGCACACGCACATGCACACAACAGAACACAGGCTCCTTGTCATCGTCGATGTCATCGACTAAAACAGGGTCGGAGAACGAACTCGCCAATTAAATGGTGCTCATGTGGAGTTCCTTTGAACAGTCATAAATCCCCTAAGAATTAAGGTACTGCCATTGTTTTTTTTTGGTGTATGATTTTGACAATAAGTTATGGGTAAATTGGATCCTCATGATAGTCCCTCTAGTTGCAAATGCCTCCGTGAACTAAATTTTGCAAAGAGTGAACTGTTAATTTGTTTTCAATTTCAACCTATGTGTCACTGCAAAAGGTTTTTAGCCGCACGAAAGTTGGGAGAGAGATTTTCATAATCTCTGATGTAGAATATCACAATTATATATACATAACCATAGTTTTATTTAAAAAAAATTAATTGGGAAATAATTCCCAAATAGATCTACTTTTTTATTAAAGAAAGAAGTTGAGCTACACATCTCGGGTTTCTCTTCCCATTTTAAAAATAATCCCCATAGGGGTATCAAATTGTCCTAGAGGGAATTTGTACCCAGCTAATGTCCAATACTATAAAAGGTTGGTAGTCATACAATGTGAGTAACAACTCATTAGATAAGTGTATATACATACGCAGGTATGTGCATAGTAGAAATTTATTTATATGCTTATTTAATTGTTTACAACATACTATTGTAAAACTTATTGGTTCACACCGCTAATTTAATGTGTTATTATTGACAGGGAAGTATATAGCAATAACATTAGTGGGCTGATTCCTAATGACCTTGGAAATCTTACTAACTTGGTGAGCTTGGATCTCTACCTGAACAGTTTTGCGGGTCCAATCCAGACACATTGGGCAAGTTATCGAAGTTGCGCTTCATGTATGTATACTTATCGTTCACTTGATTTTCTTTATATTTCTTTTTTTATTTATCAAGATTTCTTTTTACCTTTTGCAAAATTGGTTTTACTAGTATGTGTAAACACAACTGATGTGTGTCTAAAACATCAATTCATGATGGCAGTAGAGGATTTGGTGTGGAAGTAGGTTATCATGTTGTTTCAAATTGATAATGTGAGGGTTGTTGGTGTCAGTGGGGTGGTGGGCTATTTGGTTGCAGTGGAATAACTATACACCTCAGTCTACCAGATGTGCCTCACGAGCGTAACATCTTTGTTGTTTGTCTTTCTTCTTTTCTCTAGCGAGATTGGTCTACGTAAGGATAAAATGCCTCTCTCTTCTTTCTCTTTAGTGGAGTCCCGGCCTAGGGAGACACGGAAGCCTCGACAGTATAAAATAGTAATTTTGGCAGGGACTAGTGCCATAAATATTGCTAATTTTTGAAAAAAAAAACACTCTTTCTCAAATGATTTTTTTGACAAAATATGGCGATTTCCGTGGCAAGTAATAAAAACCCCAAAACTGATCACATGTTTTTATTTGAAAGGAAACTCATCCTTGTCGAGGGGAACTAGTAATCCAAAAATTTTGTTTTCGATGAAAACAAAAAGAATATCCAATAATCGTCAGGTAGCTATCTGAAATTATGAATTTTATTTTAAGTTGTACACTTTTATGAAGTGTTAGAAATATGTGTAGGAGAGTGTCCAAGAAGTGTTCTCTAAAGTTCGCATAAGGTGTGCACAACAAGTTAATATTATAAATCTTAAAGATTTTTCTAATCAATCCACTCAAATTCATAAAATTTAACTCCATTGCCTTTCTTTACTAATATTGCAACTTTTGAGATTACTTTTATAGGACTAGTGATCATCAAATAACTATATGAAATCTTCCACAAAATATTCTACACAAAAATTCATTACAAATTATCACTATGATAGATAATATTTTGTTACACTTATAAGAGGCTCTTCTGAGTCAAGTCATCTAAAATTATACTGCTTATACTTGTTGTTCATGTTTTGTGACCTCCTTTGCTTTCAGACAATGCTACTTGTTAGCACAAATACTTCAACTGAGTCAATAAAGTGAGATATGATTCTTCTGCTGAACCATCGTGAGGTGTTAGAGAAGGCAAGGGCTGAGCTTGCTAATAACGTTGGTCAAAGATCGCTTGGCAGAGGAACTGGATCTTCCCAAGATGCATTACCTTCAATGCATTATCCATGAGACACTTATGTCTTTTCCAACACTGCCCCTATTTTGGTGTAGTCCATAGTTTATGGATTTGTATATAATGAACACAAGTAACTCTAATTTCTGAAATAATATAAGTTGTTTAGGCATTAGGAAATGTTGTTGGTGACTCACGAAAATGTCATCATCTTATTCTTGGCAATGGGGCCTTGATCCATTGCTGGCACAATTCAATGAGCATGCGAAGCTTTCTATGTTAAAGAATGCCACCTGGACGTTGTTCATGTTTAGAGTTATGTTCATGTTTCATCATTAAAATGAGACTAGTAGTGATGCAAATTTGTGCCAGAGTTCACTTTCACGGTTCTTGGATAGAAAAGAAATTGAATGCAAAATAAACAAATTAAATCACGTTCCTAAGTCCAATAAAGCCTTAGTGAAGTAACCTATTCTAAAATTCCCAAATTCTTACAGATAGGTTATTTAGTTATTAAGTGCTCCTAAATTTTCCTTTTATTCTTTCTATGTTTTGAAAATTTTCTCTGAAATAGAAAAAGGTTTGTTGGGTAAAGTTTCATCTCTAGCGTGGTTTAGATATTGTAACACTACTGGAATCAAGTCATTGGTTGATTCAATTTAGTTGTTCATGAACCAATGATTCAATTTAGTGGTGGTTCCTAGTTGTGCAATTCAAAAAGGTTTTATGATTAGTCGTCCAACACGGTATATGGCGTGTTAATGCTTCAATAAAGAAAAACGATCACCGCTTTACATGCACTGCTTATAAATTATAAATTGTTATTATGTTTTGAAGTTCGATTGATATTAATTTATTTTATTTTTTGTGTAGAAAGAAAATGCATTTGCAACACATGGAAAAGTCAATGGATACAGAAGAGCCAGGCATGTAGCTACTCGGATACTAATTTAAGTTTATGTTATGATATTCTATTTTTATTTTGACGCCCAAGATAGACTTATTTGATGATCTTTCAAATGTTCTACTATATTTTTACACTTATACGATATTTATGGTCGTGCGGGCTCGTATATACTATTTTTAGATGTTAAATCGGCGGAAGTTATTTATTGATGGTTTAGTTGCGACTTTTGTTGTGTTGTTGGGTTTATTTTAATGTTAAAACAAGTTGGATTTCATGAATAAATAAAGGAAACTCTAACAAAATTTTATGAAATAAATAAGTGTTCTAAATTGATAAAATTGAACACAAAGTATTTGAATATACAATGAAAATTTGCAAAAAGTTAGACTTAGGCATAAAAACATGTCGTCAATGGGTGAAAACGTAAAACAACCACAACACGGTCCCGTAAGAGGCACGAACACCTCGCACGGGACCAATGTAACTCATAGGAATGGACCATGTAGTCACGGGACTCCCGGTTTGATTATTCGACGTAAATTTTCCAAAAGTTAGACTTAAGCATAAAAATATGCCATCAAAGGGTGAAAATATAACCAGCATAAAACGGTCCAATAAAAGGAACAAAAACCTCACACGGGACTAATCTAACTTGTAGGAACCGACTGTGTAGTCACGGGGCACCCAATTTAAGTGCCCAACGTGATTTTGTAAAAAGTACGATTTATGCATAAAAACATGTCGACAAAGGTGAAAACATAAAACAACCACAATACGATCCCGTAAGAGGCACGAACAACTCGTACATGACCCATTTAACTCGTAGGAACCGACCGCGTAGTCACTGGACTCCCGGTTTGAGAATACGAAGAAAAATTACAAATAGTTAGGCTTGAGCATAAAAAATGCCGTAAATGGGTGAAAACGTAAAACAACCAGAAAACGATCCCGTAAGAGGTAGAAACACCTTGTACGGGACCAGTGTAACTTGTAGGAACCAATCCCATAGTGATAGGACTTCTGGTTTGAGTATACGACATAAATTTGTCAAAATGTAGACTTAGGCATAAAAATCTACCATCAGATGGTGAAAATATAAAAAAACCACAATACAGTCCCGTAAGAGGCATAGATACCTCGTACGTGACCAATTTAACTCGTAGGAATCGATCGCGTAGTCACGGGACTCCCGGTTTGAGTATATGACATATATTTGCAAAACAATAAGAGTTATGCACAAAAACATGCCATGCAAGGGTGGAAACGTAAAACAAACACAAAATGGTCCCCGAAGAGTCATGTACAACTCGCATGGGACCAATGTGACTCGTAGGAACCGACCGCGTAATCACGAGGCTCCCGATTTGAGTGCACGACGTAAATTTGGAAAAAGTTAGACTTAAGCATTAAAATATGGCATCGAAGGGTGAAGAAGCAAAACAAACACAAAACTGTCCAGTAAGAGTCACGAACACCTCGCACGAAACCAATATGACTCATAGGAACCGACAGCGTAGTCACGGGGCTCCCGGTTTGAGTGTAGGGCATAAATTTGCAAAAAATTAGACTTAAGAATAAAAACATGCCATCGAAGGGGGAAAATGTAAAACAGCCACAAACGGTCCTGTAAGAGTCATGAACACCTCGCACGGGACCAATGTGACTCGTAGGAACCGATCACGTAGTTATTGGGTGACCAGATTAAGTGTACGACGTATATTTGCAAACAATTTAGACTTAAGCCTAAAAATATGCAATCGAAGGGTGAAAACGTAAAACAAACACAAAACGATCCCGTAAGAGTCACGAACACCTCGTACGGGACCAATGTGACTCATAGGAACCGACCGCATAGTCACGGGGCTCCCGGTTTGAGTGTACGACGTAAATTTGAAAAAAAATAGACTAAATCATAAAAACATGTCGTTGAAGGGTGAAAATGTAAAACAACCACAAAGAGGTCCGATCAGAGTCACGAACACCTTGCACGGGACCAATGTGAGTCGCAGGAGCCAATCGCGTAGTAACGGGGCTGCCAGTTTGAGTGTAGGACGTAAATTTGCAAAAAAATAGACTTAAGCATAACAAGTTTCCATAGAAGGGTGAAAACGTTAACCAACTATAAGACGGTTCGGTAAGAGTCACAAACACCTAGCACGCGAACAAGGTAAGTCGTAGGAACCAACCGCGTCGTCACGTGGCTCTCGGTTTGAGTGTACGACGTAAATTTATAAAAAAGTTAGACTTAAGCAAACAACATGCCATCGAAGGTTGAAAACATAAAACAAACACAAAACAGTCCCGTAAGAGTCACGAACACCTCACACTGGACCAATGTGACTCGTAGGAACCGATCGGGTAGTCACAGGGTTCCCGATTTGAATGTACGACGTAAATTTGCAAAAAAATAGACTTAAGTATAAAAACATGCAATCGAAGGATGAAAACATAAAACCACCACAAAACGGTTCGGTAAGAGTCACGAACACCTGAAATCGTACCAATGTGAGTAGTAGGAATCGACCGCGTAGTCACAGGGCTCCCGAATTGAGTGTACGACCTAAATTTGCAACGAATTTAGACTTAAGCATAAAAACATGCAATCGAAGGATAAAAATGTAAAATAAACACAAAGCGGTCCCGTAAGAGTCACGAACACCTCGACTGGGACCATGTGACTCGTAGGAACTGGCCGCATAGTCACGGGGCTCCCGATTTGAGTGTAGACGTAAATTTGCAAAAAAATAGACTTAAGCATAAAAACATGCCATCGAAGGGTGAAAACGTACAATAGGCACAAAGCTGTCCTATAAGAGTCACGAACACCACACAGGGACAAATGTGACTCGTAGGAACCGATCGCGTAGTCACGGGGTCCCCGATTTGAGTGCACGACGTAAATTTTCAAAAATTTAGACTTAAGCATAAAAAGTATCCGTATAAGGGTGAAAAGGTTAAACAGTCATAAAACGGTTCGGTAAGAGTCACGAACACCTAGCACGAGAACAAGGTAAGTTGTAGGAACCGTCCGTGTAGTCACGAGGCTCCCGGTTTGAGTGTACGATGTAAATTTGCAAAACGTTAGACTGAAGGATAAAAACATGACATCAAAGGGTGAAAACGTAAAGAAAATACAAAACGATTTCGGAAGAGTCACGAACATGTCGCACGGGACCAATGTGACTCGTAGGAACCGATCACGTAATCGCGGTGCTCCCGGTTTGAGTGTACGATGTAAATCCGCAAAAAAATTAGACTTATGCATAAAAACATTCCATCAAAGGGTGAAAATGTAAAACACTCACGAAAAGGTCTGATAAAAGTAACGAACACCTCGTACGGGACGAATGTGACTCGTAGGAACCGACCGCTCAGTCATGGGGCTCCCGGTTTGAGTGTACGGAGTAAATTTGCCCAAAAATGTGATTTAAGCATGAAAACATGCATTTGTAGGGTCAAAACGTAAAACAAGAAGAAAACGGTCTGATAATAGTCACAAAAACCTCGAACATGACCAATGTGACTCATAGAACAGATGTGTAGTCACGGGGCTACCGGGTTGAGTGTACGACATAAATTTGAAAAAAATTAGACTTTAGCATAAAAATATGTCGTTGAAGGGTGAAAACATAAAACAGCCAGAAAATGGTTTCGTAAGCGTCATGAAAACCTCGCACGGGACCAATGTGAGTCATAGGAACCGATCTCGTAGTCATGGGGCTTCCGGTTTGAGTGTACGACGTAAATTCGTTTAAAATTAAACTTGAGCATAAAAATACATTCGAAGGGTGAAAACATAAAACAACCACAAAACAGTCCCGTAAGAGTCCTGAACACCTCGCACGGGACCAATGTGGCTCGTAGGAACTGACCACATAGTCACGGGGCTCCCGGTTTGAATGTATGATGTAAATTTGCAAAAAATCATACGTAAACATAAAAACATGCAATTGTGGGATGAAAATGTAAAACAGCCACAAAACGGTTCGATAATAGTCACCAACACCTCGGACGGGTCCAATGTGACTCGTACGAACCGACCGCGTAATCACGGGGCTCTCGGTTTGAGTGTACGATGTAAATTTGTACAAAAATATACTTGAGCATAAAAACAAGCCATCGGAGGGTGAAAACAAATAACATCCACAAAACGATCCCGTAAGGGTCACGAACACCTCGCACGGGACCTATATAACTCATAGAAACCGACTGCATAGTCCTGGGGCTCCCGATTTGAGTGTACGACTTAAATTTGTAAAGAATTCAGACTTAAGCATAAAAACATGCAATTGAAGGGTGAATATGTAAAAAAGCTACAAAATGGTCTGGTAAGAGTCATGAACACCTTGCACGGGACCAATGTGACCCGTATGAACTAACCGCGTAGTCACAGGGCTCCCCGTTTGAGTGTACAACATAAATTTGATAAAAAATAGACTTAAGCATAAAACCATGCCATCGAAGGGTGAAAACATAAAACAGCCACAAAACGGTCATGTAAGAGTCACGAACAGTTTGCACGGGATCAATGTGACTCATAGGAACCGATCGCGTAGTCACGGGGCTCTCGATTTGAGTGTACGAGGTGAATTTGCAAAAAAATAGACTTATGCATAAAAACATGCCATCGAAGGGTGAAAGTGTAAAACAGCCACAAAACGGTCCGGTAAGAGTCACGAACACCTCACACGTGACCAATGTGACTCGTAGGGACCGACTGCGTAGTCACGGAGCTCCCAGTTTGAGTGTACGACGTAAGTTTGCAAAAAAATAGACTTAAGCATAAAAGCATGCCATCGAAGGGTTAAAACGAAAAACAACCACAAAACGATCATATAAGAGTCACGAACACAGGACTATTGTGATTCGTCGAAATCGGTCGCGTAGTCACGGGGCTCTCGATTTGAGTGCACGACATAAAGTTGCAAAAAAATAGACTTAAGCGTAAAAGCATTCCATCAAAGGATGCAAATGTAAAATAGCCACCAAACGGTCCGATAAGAGTCACGAATACCTCGTATGGGACCAATGTGACTCGTAGGAACCGACCGGTTAGTCACGGGGATCTCGGTTTGAGTGTACGACATAAATTTGCAAAAAGTTAGACTAAAGCATAAAAACATTGCATCCAATGGTGAAAACCTAAAATAGCCACAAAATGGTCCCGTAGGAGTCACGAACACCTCGCACGGCACCCATGTGACTAGTCACGAGGCTCCCGATTTGAGTGTACGACTTAAATTAGAAAAAAAGTAGACTTAATCATAAAAACATTCCATCGAAGGGCGAAATCATAAAACTACCACAAAACGGTCTAGTAAGAGAAACAAACACCTCACACGGGACCAATGTGACTCATAGCAACCGACCAATTAGTCACGGGGCTCCCGGTTTGAGTGTATGACGTAAATTTGTAAAAAGTTGGACTTAAGCATACAAACATGTCATCCAAGCTTAAAACATAAAATCGCCACAAAACGGTCCCCTAAGATTCACGAACACGTCGCACGGGACGATTGTGACTCGTAGCAACCGACCGCATTGTCACCGGCCACCCGGTTTCAGTATACCACATAAATTTGCAAAAAATTAGACTTGTGTATAAAAGCATGCGATCGAAGGGTGTAAATGTAAAATAAATACAAAATGGTCCCGGAAGAGTCATGTACAACTCACATGGGATCAATGTGACTCGCAGGAACCAACCGCGTAATCATGAGGCTCCCGATTTGAGTGTACGACGTAAATTTGGAAAAAGTTAGACTTAAGCATAAAAACTTGGCATCGAAGGGTGAAAATTCAAAACAACCACAAAACGGTCCTGTAAGAGTCACGAACACCTCGCACGAAACCAAGGTGACTCGTAGGAACCGGCCACGTAGTCACGAGGGCTCCCGGTTTGAGTGTGCAACGTAAATTTGCAAAAAAAATAAAATTAAGCACAAAAGCATGCCATCTAAGGGTGGAAAGGTAAAAAAACACAAAATGGTCCCGGATGAGTCACGAACACCTCGCACGGGACCAATGTGACTCGTAGGAACCGACCGCGTAGTCACGGGGCTCCCGGTTTGAATGTATGACTTAAATTTGTAAAAAATTAGACTTATGCATAAAAACATGCTATCGATGGGTGAAAACATAAAACAGTCACAAAACGGTCGAGTAAGAGAAACAAACACCTCACATGGGACCAATGTAAATCAGAGGAACCGATCGATTAGTCACGGGGCTCTCGGTTGGAGTGTATGACATAAATTTCTAAAAAGTTAGACTTACGCATAAAAAACATGTCATCGAGGGTAAAAATGTAGAATAACCACCAAACGGTCCTGTAAGAGTCACGACCACCTCGCACGTGACCAATGTGACTCGTAGCAACCATTCGCGTTGTCACCGGCCTCTCGGTTTGCGTGTACGACATAAATTTACTAAAAATAGACTCAAGCATAAAAACATGTCATCAAAGGGTAGAAATGTAAAACAAACACAAAATGGTCCCATAAGAGTCACGAACACCTTGCACGGGGAAAATATGACTCGTAGGAACCGATCGCATAATCACAAGACTTCCGATTTGAGTGTACGACGTAAATTTACAAAAACTTAGACTTAAGAATAAAAACATGGTATTGAAGGGTGAAAACACAAAACAACCACAAAACGGTACCGTAAGAGTCACGAACACCTCGTAGGGACTAATGCGACTCGTAGGAACCGACTGCGTAGTCACGCGACTCCTGGTTTGAGTGTACGACATAAATTTGCAAAAAAATAGACTTAATCATAAAAGCATGCCATCGATGGGGGAAAATGTAAAACAACCACAAACGGTCCTGTAAGAGTCACGAACACCTCATACGGAACCAATGCGACTCGTTGGAACCGGCCGGTTAGTCACAGGGCTCCCGCTTTCAATGTGTGACGTAAATTTTCAAAAAGTTAGACTTAAGCATAAAAACATGTCTTCGAAGGGTGAAAATGCAAAATAACCACAAAACGGTCCTGTAAGAGTCACGAACACCTCGCACGAAACCAATGTGACTCGTAGGAACCGATCGCGTAGTCACGGGGCTCTCGATTTTAGTGTACAACGTAAATTTGCAAAAAAATAGAATTAAAACCAAAAGCATGCCATCTAAGCGTGAAAACATAAAAAAAACGGCCCCGTAAGAGTCACGAACACCTCGAACGGGACCAATGTGACTCGTAGGAACCAATCGCGTAGTCATGGGGCTCCCGGTTTGAGTATACGACGTAAATTTGCAAAAACATAGACTTTAGCAAAAAAGCATGGCAACAAAGGGTGAAAAGGTAAAACAAACAAAAAATGGTCTCATAAGAGTCATGAACAATACGCACGGGACCAATGTGACTCGTAGGAACCGACCGCGTAGTCACGGAGCTCCCGATTTGAGTGTACGACTTGAATTTGCAAAAAAATAGACTTAAGCATAAAAACATGTGATCAAAGGTTACAAACGTAAAACATCCAAAAATGGTCCTGTAAGAGTCATGAACACCTCGCATGGGACGATTGTGACTTGTAGCAACCGATCGCGTAGTCACCGGCCTCCCGGTTTGAGTGTATGACATAAATTTGCAAAAAAATAGACTTAAGCATAAAATCATACCATCGAAGGGTGGAAACATAAAACAAACACCAAATGGTCCCGAAAGAGTCATGTACATCTCGCACGGGACCAATGTGACTCGTAGGAACAAACCGCGTAGTCACGAGGCTCCCAGTTTGAGTGTAGGATGTAAATTTGGAAAAAGTCAGACTTAAGCATAAAAACATGGCATCGAAGGGTGAAAATGCAAAACAACCAGAAAATGGTCCTATAAGACTCATGTACACCTCGCACAAAACCAATGTGACTTGTAGGAACCAACCACGTAGTCACGGGGCTCCCGGTTTGAGTATACAATGTAAATTTGCAAAAAAGTAGAATTAAGAACAAAAGCATGCCATCTAAGGGTGGAAAAGTAAAAAAAATGCAAAACGGTCCCGAATGAGTCAGGAAAACCTCGCACGGGACCAATGTGACTGGTAGGAACCGGTCACGTAGTCACGGGGCTCCCGGTTTGTGTGTACGACTTAAATTTGCAAAAAATTAGACTTATCCATAAAAACAAGCTATCGATGGGTGAAAATATAAAACAACCACAAAATGGTCCAGTAAGAGAAACGAACACCTCACACGCGACCAATGTGAGTCATAGGAACCGACCGGTTAGTCACGGGGCTCCCGGTTCGAGTGTACGACGTAAATTTGCAAAAAGTTAGACTTAAGCATAAAAATATGTCATCGAAGGTTGAAAATGTAAAACAACCACAAAACGGTCCTGTAAGAGTCACAAACACCTCGCACGTGACCAATGTGACTCATAGTAACCGTCTGCATTAGCATCAGCCTACCGGTTTGCGTGTAGGACATATATTTGCAAAAAATAGACTTAAGCATAAAAACATGCCATCGAATGGTGGAAATGTAAAACAAACACAAAATGGTCACATAAGAGTCACGAACACCTTGGATGGGGAAAATGTGACTCGTAGGAACCGGTCGTGTAATCACGGGTCTTCCGATTTGAGTGTCTGGCGTAAATTTCCAAAAAATTAGAGTTAAGCGAAAAAGCATGCCATCGAAGGGTGAAAAGGTAAAAAAAATACAAAATTGTACCTTAAGAGTCACGAAAAAAACACACGGGACCAATATGACTCGTAGGAACCGACCGCGTAGTCACGAGGCTCTCGATTTTAGTGTACGACATAAATTTCAAAAAAATAAGACTTAAGCATAAAAACATGTCATCGAAGGGGGAAAACATAAAACAGCCACAAAACGGCCCAATAAGAGTCACGAACACCTCGCACGGGACCAATGTGACTCGTAGAAACTGACCGGTTAGTCACGGGGCCCTCGATGTGAGTGTATGATGTAAATTTGCAAAAAGTTTGACATAAGCATAAAAACATGTCATCGAAGGGTGAAAATGTAAAACAACCACAAAACGGTCCCGTAACAGTCACGAACACCTCGCACGGGACCAACATGACTCGTACGAACCGTCCGCGTAGTCACGGGGCTTCCGATTTGAGTGTACGACATAAATTTCCAAAAAATTAGACTCAAGCATAAAAACTTGCCATCAAAGGGTGAAAACATAAAACAAACGCAAAACGGTCCCGTAAGAGTCACGAACACCTCGCACGGGACCAATATGACTCGTGCGAACTGTCCGGGTAGTCACGGGGCTCCCGATTTGAGTGTACGACGTAAATTTGGTAAAGTTAGACTTAAGCCTAAAAACATTGCATCAAAGGGTGAAAAAAAAATAACAACAGAACAATGCTGTAAGAGTCACAAACACCTCGCGCGAAAGCAATGTGACTCGTAGGAACCGACCGCATAGTCACGAGGCTCCCGATTTGAGTGTACAACATATGTTTGCAAAAAATTAGAATTAAGCATAAAAGCATGCCATCTAAGGGTGGAAAGGTAAAACAAACACAAAATGGTCCCGGATGAGTCCCGAACACCTCGCACGGGACCAATATGACTCGTAGGAACCGACCGCGTAGTCACGGGGCTCCCGATTTAAGTTGACGACTTAAATTTGGAAAAAATTAGACTTAGGCATAAAAACATACTATCGATGGGTGAAAACATAAAAAAGCCATAAAACGGTCCAGTAAGAGAAATGAGCACTTCGCACGGGACCAATGTCAGTCTTAGGAACTGACCGTGTAGTCACAGGGCTCCTGGTTCTAGTGTACGATGTAAATTTGTAAAAAGTTTGACTTAAGCATAAAAACATGTCATCGAAGGGTGAAAATGTAAAACAACCACAAAACGGTCCCGTAAGAGTCACGAACACCTCGTACGTGACCAATGTGACTCGTAGGAATTGTCCGCGTTGTCACCGGCCTCCCGGTTTGCATGTATGACATAAATTTGCAAAAAGTGGACTTAAGCATAAAAACATACTATCGATGGGTGAAAACATAAAACAACCACAAAATGGTCCAGTAAGAGAAACGAACACCTCGCACGAGACCAATGTGAGTCGTAGGAATCGACCGATTAGTCACAGGGCTCTCGGTTCTTGTGTATGAAGTAAATTTGCAAAAAGTTTGGCTTAAGCATAAAAACATGTCATCGAAGGGTGAAAATGTAAAATTACCACAAAACAGCCTCGTAAGAGTCACGAACACCTCGCACGGGACCAATATGACTCATACGAACCGTCCACGTAGTCACGGGGCACCCGATTTGAGTGTACGACATAAATTTCCAAAAAATTAGACTTAAGCATAAAAACAAGCCATCGACGAGTGGAAACGTAAAAGAAACACAAAATGGTCCCGTAAGAGTCATGAACACCTCGCACGGGGCAAATGTGACTTGTAGGAACCGATCGCGTAATCACGGGGATTCCGATTTGAGTGTACGACGTAAATTTTCAAAAAGATAGACTTAAGAATAAAAGCATGGCATCGAAGGGAGAAAATGCAAAACTACCGCAAAACGGTCCCATAAGTGTCACGAAAACCTCGCACGGGACCAATGTGACTTCTACGAACCGATCGTGTAGTCACGGGACTCCCGGTTTGAGTGTACGATGTAAATTTCCAAAAAAAAATTGACTTAAGCATAAAAGAATGCCATCGAAGGGGAAAACGTAAAAAAGCCAGAAAACGGTTCTGTAAAAGTCACGAACACCTCATATGGAGCCATTGTCACTCGCAGGAACCGTCCACATAGTCATGGGGATCCCAGTTTCTGTGTATGACTTAAATTTTCAAAAAGTTAGACTTAAGCATAAAAACATTCCTTCGAAGGGTGAAAAAGTAAAACAACCACAAATCGGTCCGATAAGAGTCACAAACACCTCAGACGGGACCATTATTACTCGTAGGAACCGTCCGCGTAGTCACGGGACTCCCGGTTTGAGTGGACGACTTAAATTTGTAAACAATTAGACTTAGGCATAAAAACATGCCATCGAAGGGTGAAAAGGTAAAACAGCCACAAGACGGTCGCGTAAGAGTCACGGACAGCTCGCACGGGACCAATATGACTCGTAGTAACCGTCCGCGTAGTCATGGGGCTCCCGGTTTGAGTGTACGACTTAAATTTGCAAAAAATTAGACTTAAGCATAAAAACATGCCATTCGAAGTGTGAAAATGTAAAACAACCACAAATCGATCCCGTAAGACTCATGAACACCTCGCATGGGACCAATGTTACTCACAGGAACCGACCGCGTAGTCACGGTGCTCTCGATTTGAGTGTACGACTTAAATTTGCAAAAAATTAGACTTAAGTATAAAAATATGCTATCGATGGGCGAAAACATAAAACAACCACAAAACGGTCCAGTAAGAGAGAGGAACACCTCGCACGGGACCAATGTGAGTCGTAGGAACCGATCGGTTAGTCCCGGGGCTCCCGTTGGAGTATACGACGTAAATTTGCAAAAACTTAGCTTAAGCATATAAACATGTCATCGAAGGGTGAAAATATAAAACAGCCACAAAACGGTCCCGCAAGAGTAACGGACACCTCGCACGTGACCAATGTGACTCGTAGCAACCGTCCCTGTTGTCACCAGCCTCCCGATTTGCGTGTACAACATAAATTTGCAAAAAATTAGACTTAAGCATAAAAACATGCCATCGAATGATGAAAACGTTAAACAAACAAAAAGTGGTCCCATAAGAGTCACGAACACCCTGCACGGGGAAAATGTAACTCGTAGGAACCGATCGCATAATCACGGGGCTCCCGAATTTAGTGTACAACGTAAATTTCCAAAAAGTTAGACTTAAGTATAAAAACATGGCATCTAAGGGTGAAAATGCAAAACAACCACAAAAAGGTTCCGCAAGAGTCACGAACAGCTCGCATGGGACCAATGTGGCTCGTAGGAACCGACAGCGTAGTCACGGGGCTCCCGGTTTGAGTGTACGATGTAAATTTGCAAAATAATAGAGTTAAGCTTAAAAGCATGCCATCAAAGGGGGAAAATGTAAAACATCCTAAAAACGGTGATGTAAGAGTCACGAACACTTCATACGGAACCAATGTGACTCGTTGGAACCGATCGGTTAGTCACAGGGCTCCCGGTTTCAGTGTATGACGTAAATTTTCAAAAAGTTAGACCTAAGCATAAAAACATGACTACTAATGGTGAAAACATAAAACAGCCACAAATCGGTCCAGTAAGAGTCACGAATGCCTCACACGGGACCAATGTGACTCGTAGGAACCGATTGTTTAGTTACGGGGCTCCCGGTTTGAATGTACGATGCAAATTTACAAGAAATATAACTTAAGCACAAAAACATGTCATCGAAGGGTGAAGACATAAAACAACCACAAAACGATCATATAAGTATCACGAACACCTCACACGGGACTAATGTAACTTGTAGGAACCGTTCGCGTAGTCATGGGGCTCCTGGTTTAAGTTTATGAGGTAAATTTGCAAAAAATTAGACTTAAGCATAAAAGCATGTAATCGAAGGGTGAAAACATAAAACAAACAAAAAATGGTCTCGTAAGAGTCTTGAACAACACACACAGGACTAATGTGACTCGTAGGAACCGGCCGCATAGACACGGGGCTCTCGGTTTGAGTGAACGACATACATTTCTAAAAAGTTAGAGTTAAGCATAAAAACATACCATCGAAGGGTGAAAATGTATATCAACCACAAAACGGTCATGTAAGAGTCACAAACAACTTGCACGAGACCAATATGACTCGTAGGAACCGTCCACGTAGTCACGGAGCTCCCGGTTTGAGTGTATGACGTAAATTTGCAAACAATTAGACTTAGAGATAAAAACTTTCCTTAGAAGGGTGAAAACATAAAACAACCAAAAATCGGTCTGGTAATAGTCACGAACACCTCGTACGAGACAAATGTGACTCGTAGGAACTGACTGCGTAGTCACGAGGCTCCCGGTTTGAGCGTACGACGTAAATTTGTAAACAATTAGACTTAGGCATAAAAACATGCCATCGAATGGTGAAAATGTAAAACAAACATAAAACGGTCCCGTAGGAGTCCAGAACACCTCGCACGGGACCAATGAGACTCGTAGGAACCGACCGCGTAGTCACGGGGCTCACGGTTTGAGTGTATGATGTAAATTTGCAAAAAAATAGACTTAAGGATAAAAGCATGCCATCGAAGGGTAAAAGGGTAAAACAAACACAAAATGGTCCCGTAAGAGTCACGAACAACACGCATGGGACCAATTTGACTTGTAGGAACCGGTCGCGTAATCACGGGGCTCCCGGTTTCAATGTACAACATAAATTTGTAAAAAGTTAGACTTAAGAATAAAAACATGGTGTCGAAGGGTGAATGCACAAAACAACCAGAAAACGGTCCCGTAAGAGTCACGAACACCTCGTAGGGACTAATGCGACTCGTAGGAATCGACCGCGTAGTCACGCGACTCCCGGTTTGAGTGTACGACATTAATTTGCAAAAAATTAGACTTAATCATAAAGCATGCCATCGAAGGGGGAAAACGTAAAACAACCACAAACAGTCCTGTAAGAGTCTTGTAAGAATCACGAACACCTCGCACGAAACTAATGTGACTCGTTAGAACCGATTGAGTAGTCACGAGGCTCCCGATTTGAGTGTACGACGTATATTTGCAAAAAAATAAAATTAGGCATAAAAGCATGCCATCTAAGGGTGGAAAGGTAAAACAAACAAAAAACGGTCCCGGATGATTCCCGAACACCTCGCACGGAAGCAATGCGACTCGTAGGAACCGACCGCGTAGTCACAGGGCTCCCGATTTAAGTGCACGACTTAAATTAGTAAAAAATTATACTTAAGCGTAAAAACATGCTATCGATGGGTGAAAACATAAAAGATCCACAAAATGGTCCAGTAAGAGAGACGAACACCTCGCACGGGACCAATGTCAGTCGTAGGAACCGACCATTTAGTCACGGGGCTCCTAGTTCTAGTGTACGATGTAAATTTGTAAAAAGTTTGACTTAAGCATAAAAACATGTCATCGAAGGGTGAAAATGTAAAACAACCACAAAACGGTCCCGTAAGAGTCACGAACACCTCGTACGTGACCAATGTGACTCGTAGGAACCACCCGCGTTGTCACCGGCCTCCCAGTTTGCGTGTACGACATAAATTTGCAAAAAATAGACTTAAGCATCAAAACATACTATCGATGGGTGAAAACATAAATCAACCGCAAAACGGTCCAGTAAGAGAAACGAACACCTCGCACGAGACCAATGGGACTCGTAGGAACCGACCGGTTAGTCACAGGGCTCTCGGTTCTAGTGTACGAAGTAAATTTGCAAAAACTTTGGCTTAAGCATAAAAATATGTCATCGAATGGTGAAAATGTAAAACAACCACAAAACGGCCCCGTAAGAGTCACCAACACCTCGCACGGGACCAATATGACCCGTACGAACCGTCCACGTAGTCACGGGGCAGTCGGTTTGAGTGTACGACATAAATTTCCAATAAATTAGACTTAACCATAAAAACAGGTCATCGAAGGATGAAAACAAAAAACAAACACAAAACGACCCCGTAAGAGTCACGAACACTTCGCACGGGACCAATATGACTCGTACGAACCGTTCACGTATTCACGGGGCTACCGGTTTGAGTGTATGGCGTAAGTTTGGAAAAAGTTAGACTTAAGCATAAAAACATGGCATCAAAGGGTGAAAAAGCTAAACAACAACAAAACAGTCCTGTAAGAGTCACGAACACCTCGCACGAAACCAATGTGACTCGTTGGAACCGATCGTTTAGTCACGGGGCTCCCGATCTGAGTGTACGACATATATTTGCAAAAAATTAGAATTAAGCATAAAAGCATGCCATATAAGGGTGGAAAGGTAAAACAAACACAAAACGGTCCCGAATGAGTGTCGAACACCTCACACGGGACCAATTTGACTCGTAGGAACCGACCGCGTAGTCACGGGGCTCTCGATTTGAGTGTACAACTTAAATTGGGAAAAAATTAGACTTAACAATAAAAACATGCTATCGATGGGTGAAAACATAAAAAAGCCACAAAACGGTCCAGTAAAAGAAACGAACACCTCGCACGGGACCAATGTGAGTCGTAGGAACGGACCGGTTAGTCTCGGGGGCCCCGGTTCTAGTGTATGACGTAAATTTGCAAAAAGATTGACTTAAGCATAAAAACATGTCATCGAAGGGTGAAAATGTAAAACAACCACAAAACGGTCCTGTAAGAGTCACAAAAACCTCGCATGTGACCAATGTGACTCGTAGCAACCGTCCGCGTTGTCAATGGCCTCCCGATTTACAAAAAAATAGACTTAAGAGTAAAAACAAGCCATCGAAGGGTGGAAACATAAAACAAACACAAAATGGTCATGTAAGTGTCACGAACACCTTGCACGGGGCAAATGTGACTCGTAGGAACTGGTTGTGTAATCACGGGGCTCTCGATTTGACTGTACGACGTAAATTTGCAAAAAGTTAGACTTAAGCATAAAAACATGGCATCGAAGGGAGAAAATACAAAACAACCACAAAATGGTCCCATAAGAGTTACGAACACCTCGCACGGGATCAATGCGACTCATAGGAACTGACCGCGTACTCACGGGGTTCCCGATTTGAGTGTACGATGTAAATTAACAAAAAATTAGACTTAAGAATAAAAGCATCCCATCGAAGGGGGAAAACATAAAACAGCCATAAAACGGTCCTGTAAGAGTCACAAACACCTCATATGGAACGAATGAGACTCGTTGGAACTGGTCGGTTAGTCACATGGCTCCAGGTCTCAATGTATGACGTAAATTTTAAAAAAGTTAAACTTAATCATTCAAATATGCCTTCGAAGGGTGAAAACATAAAATAACCACAAATTGGTCCGGTAAGAGTCACGAACACCTCACACGGGACCAATGTGACTCGTTGGAACCGACCGCGTACTCGCGGCGCTCCTGGTTTGAGTGTACGGCATAAATTTGCAAGAAATTAAGCTTAAGCATAAAAACATGCCATCGAAGGGTGAAAACATAAAACAAACACAAAATGGACCCGTAAGAGTCACAAACACCTCGCACGGGACCAATTTGACTCGTAGGAACTGACCACATAGTCACGGGGCTCTCGGTTTGAGTGTACGATGTAAATTTGCAAGAAAATGGACTTAATCATAAAAGCATGCCATCGAAGGTTGAAAAGGTAAAACAAACACAAAATGGTCCCCTAAGATGTCGAACAACACGCACGGGACCAATGTGACTCGTAGGAATCGGTCGCGTAGTCACGGGGCTCCCGGTTTGAGTGTACGGCATAAATTTGAAAAAAGTTAGACTTAAGCCTAAAAACATGCCATTGAAGGGTGAAAACGTATAACAAACACAAAACGGTCCCGTAAGAGTCATGATCACCTCAAACGGGACGAATATGACTCGTACGAACCGTCCGCGTAGTCACGGGGCTCCCCGTTTGAGTGTACGACGTAAATTTGAAAATAATTAGACTTAGGCATAAAAACATGCCATCGAAGGGTGAAAATGTCAAACAACCACAAGACGGTTCCGTAAGAGTCACAAACACCTCGCACGGTACCAATACGACTAGTATGAACCGTCCACATAGTCACGGGGCTCCCGATTTGAGTGGACAGCGTAAATTTGCAAACAATTAGACTTAGGCATAAAAACATGCCATTGAAGGGTGAAAATGTAAAATGGACATAAGACGGTCCCGTAAGAGTCATGAACACCTTGCACGGGACCAATGTGACTCGTAGGAACCGACCGCTTAGTCACCGGGCTCCCGATTTTAGTGTACGATGTAAATTTGTATAAAGTTAGACTTAAGCATAAAAATATGATATGGATGGGTGAAAACATAAAACAACCACAAAACAGTCCAGTAAGAGAAACGAACACCTCGCACGAGAGCAATGTGAGGTATAGGAACCGACCGGTTTGTCACGGGGCTCCTGATTGGAGTGGATGACGTAAATGTGCAAAAAGATAGACTTAAGCATAAAAACAAGTTATCGAAGGGTGACAATGTAAAACAACCAAAAAATGGTCCCGTAAGAGTCACGAACACCTCGCACGTGACCAATGTGACTGTAGCAACCGTTCGCGTTGTCACTGGCCTCCCGATTTGTGTGTATGACATAAATTTGCAAAAAATTAGACTTAAGCATAAAAAGATAAAATCGATTGGTGGAAATGAAAAAAATACAAAATGGTCCCGTAAGAGTCACGAACACCTCGCACGGGGCAAATGTGACCTGTAGGAACTGGTCGCGTAAATACGGGGTCCCAATTTGAGTGTACGACTTAAATTTGCAAAAAGTTAGACTTAAGCATAAAAACATGGCATCGAAGGGTGAAAATGCAAAACAACCACAAAACGGTCCCGTAAGAGTCACGAAAACCTCACACGAGATCAATGTGACTAGTAGGAATCAACCGCGTAGTCCCGGGGCTCCTGGTTTGAGTGTACGTCATAAATTGGCCAAAAATTAGACTTAAGCCTAAAAGCATGCCATTGAAGGGGGAAAACGTAAAACAACCACAAAACGGTCCTGTCAGAGTCACAAATACCTCATACGAAACCAATGTGACTCGCTGGAACCGACCGGTTAGTCACATGGCTCCCGGTTTCATTGTATGATGGAAATTTTCAAAAAGGTAGACTTAACTATGAAAACATGCCTTCGAAGGGTGAAAATGTAAAACAACCACAAATCGGTCCGGTAGGAGTAACTAACACCACAGACGGGACCAATGTGACTTGTAGGAACTGATCGCGTAGTCACGGAGATCCCTGTTTGAATGTACGATGTAAATTTGCAAGAAATTCAACTTAACTATAAAAACATACCATCGAAGGATGAAAACATAAAACAAACAGATAACGATCCCGTAAGAGTCATAAACACCTCGCACGGTACCAATGTGACTCGTAAGAATCATCCGCGTAGTCACGGGGCTCCCGATTTGCGTTTACGATGTAAATTTGCAAAATATTAGACTTAAGCATAAAAGCATGCCATCGAAGGGTGAAAAGGTAAAATAAACACAAAATGGATCCGTAAGAGTCACGAACAACATGCACGGGACCAATGTGGCTCGTAGGAACCGATCGCGTAGTCACGGGGCTCCCAGTTTGAGTGTACGATATAAATTTGTAAAAAGTTAAACTTAGGCGTAAAAACATGCGATCGAAGGGTGAAAACGTATAAAAACCACAAAACGGTCCCGTAAGAGTCATGAACACCTCGCACGGGACCAATATGACTCGTAGGAACCGTCCGCGTAGTCACGGGGCTCCCGATTTGAGTGTACGGCGTAAATTTGCAAACAATTAGACTTAGACATAAAAACATGCCATCTAAGTGTGAAAATGTAGAACAGCCACAAACGGTCCTGTAAGAGTCATAAGCAGCTCGCACGGGACCAATGTGAGTCATAGGAACCGACCGCGTAGTCACGGGGATCCCGGTTTGAGTGTGGGATGTAAATTTGTAAAAAAATAAACTTAAGCATAAAAACATGCTATCGATGGGTGAAAACATAAAACAACCACAAAACGGTCCAGTAAGATAAACGAACACCTCGCACGGGACCAATGTGAGTCGTAGGAAATGACCATTAGTCACGGGGCTCCCGATTAGAGTGTACGACTTAAATTTGAAAAAGGTTAGACTTAAAAAAAAGACATGTCATCGAAGGGTGACAATGTAAAACATTCACAAAACGGTCCCTTAAGAGTCACGAACACCTCGCACGTGACCAATGTGACTCGTAGCAACCGTCCGCGTTGTCACCGGCCTCTCGGTTTGTGTGTACGACATAAATTTGCAAAAAAAAAAGACTTAAGCATAAAGTCATGCCATTGAAGGGTTGAAATATAAAAAAACACAAAATGGTCTGTAAGAGTCATGAACACCTCGCACAGGGCGAATGTGACTCGTAGGAATCGGTCACGTAATCACGGGGCTCCCGATTTGAGTGTACGACGAAAATTTGCAAAAAGTGAGACTTAAGCATAAAAACATGGCATGGGAGGGTGAAAATGCAAAAAAACCACACAATGGTCCCGTAAGTGTCAAATAAACCTCGCACGGGATCAATATGACTCGTAGGAACCGACCGTGTAGTCATAGGGCTCCCAGTTTGAGTATACAATCTAAGTTTGTAAAAAGTTAGACTTAAGCATAAAAACATGGCATCAAAGGGTGAAAATGCAAAACAACCACAAAATGGTCCCGTAAGAGTCACGAAGAGCTCGTATGAGACCAATGTGACTCGTAGGAACCGACTGCGTAGTCACGGGGATCCCGGTTTGAGTGTACGATGTAAATTTGCAAAAAAAATTGACTTAAGCATAAAAGCAGGCCATCGAAGGGGGAAAATGTAAAACAACCACAAACAGTCCTGTAAGAGTCTTGTAAGAGTCACGGTCCACGTAGGAATCGACCACATAGTCACGGGGCTCCCGGTTTGAGTGTACGACGTAAATTTCTAAAAAATTTGACTTAAGCATAAAATCAGGCCATAAAAGGGGGAAAACATAAAACGGTCCTGTAAGAGTCACAAACACCTCATACGGAACCAATGTGACTCGTTGGTACAAGACGGTTAGTCACAGGGCTCCCGATTTCAGTGTATGACGTAAATTTTCAAAAATTTAGACTTCAGCATAAAAACATGCGTTCGAAGAGTGAAAACATAAAACAACCACAAATCGAAGTGTGAAAACGTAAATTTCAAACAATTAGACTTAGGCATAAAAACATGCCATCGAAGTGTGAAAATGTAAAACAGCCACAAAACGGTCCCGTGAGAGTCATGAACACCTCGCACGGGACCAATGTGACTCGTAGGAACTGATCGCGTAGTCATGCGGCTCTCGATTTGAGTGTAGAACATAAATTTGCAAAAAACTAGACTTTAGCACAAAAACATGTCATCAAAGGGTGAAGATGTAAAACGGCCAAAAAACGGTCATGTAAGAGTCAGGAACACCTCACACGGGACTAGTATGACTCATAGGAACCGTCCGCGTTGTCACGGGGCTCCCGATTTGAGTGTATGACGTAAATTTGCAAACAATTAGACATAGTCATAAAAACATGCCATCGAAGGGTAAAAATGTAAAACCGCCAGAAGACGGTCCCGTAAGAGTCACGAATAACTCGTAGAGGACAAATATGACTCGTAGGACCCGTCTTCTTAGTCACGGGGCTCCCGATTTGAGTGTACAACGTAAATTTGCAAAAAACTTGACTTAAGCACAAAAACATGTCATCGAAGGGTGAAGACGTAAAATTGCCACAAAACGCTCATGTAAGAGTTAAGAACACCTCGCATGGGACCAGTATGACTCGTAGGAATCGTCTGCGTAGTCACGGGGCTCCCGGTTTGAGTGTACGATGCAAATTTGCAAACAATTAGACTTAAGCATAAAAACATGCCATCGAAGGGTGAACTGTAAAACAGCCACAAGACGGTCCCATAAGAGTCACAAACACCTCGCATGGGACAAATATGACTCGTAGTAGCCGTCTGCATAGTCACGGGGCTCCCGATTTGAGTGTACGACACAAATTTGCAAAAAATAAGACTTAAGAACAAAAACATGTCATGGAAGGGTGAATACATAAAAAAACCACAAAACGGTCATGTAAGAGTCATGAACACCTCGCACGGGACCAATGTGACTGGTAGCAACCGTTCGCGTAGTCACGGGGCTCCTCGTTTGAGTGAACGATGTAAATTTGCAAAAAATTAGACTTAGGCATAAAAACATGCCATCGAAGGGTGAAAATATAAAATAGCCACAAAATGGTCGCGTAAGACTCACGAGCACCTCGCACGAGGATAATATGACTCGTAAGAACCGATTGTGTAATCACGGGGCTCCCGATTTGAGTGTACGATGTAAATTTGCAAAAAGTTAGACTTAAGCATAAAAGCATGGCATCGAAGGGATAAAACGTAAACCATCCACAAAACAGTCCCGTCAGAGTCACCAACACCTCGCACGGGACAAATGTGACTCGTAGGAATCGACCGTGTAGTCATAGGGCTCCCGGTTTGAGTGTACGACGTAAATTTGCAAAAAATTAGAATAAAGTAAAAAATCATGCCATCGAAGGGTGAAAACGTAAAACAGCCACAAAACAGTCCTGTAAGAGTCACGAACACCTCATACGGAACAAATGTGACTCGTTGGAATCGACCGGTTAGTCATAGGGCTCTCGGTTTTAGTGTATGATGTAAATTTTCAAAAAGTTAGACTTAAGCATAAAAACATGCTTTCGAAGGGTGAAAATTTAAAACAACCACAAATCGGTCCGGTAAGAGTCACAAACACCTCACACGGGACCAACGTGACTCGTAGGAACCGACTGCGTAGTCACGGGGCTGGCGCTTTTAGTGTATGATATAAATTTGCAAGAAATTCGACTTAAGCATCAAAACATTCCATCGAAGGGTGAAAATGTAAAACAAACAAAAAATGGTCCCATAAGAGTCACGAACACCTCGCACGGGACCAATGTGACTCGTAAGAATCGACCCTGTAGTCACGAGGCTTCCGATTTGTGTGTATGACGTAAATTTGAAAAAAATTATACTTAAGCATAAAAGCATGCCATCGAAGGGTGAAAAGGTAAAACAAACGGAAAATGGTCCCGTAAGAGTCACGAACAACACGCACGGGACCAATGTGACTCGTAGGAACTGGTCGCATAGTCACGGGGCTCCCCGTTTGAGTGTACAACATAAATTTGTAAAAAGATGGACTTAGGAAAATAAAAATGCCATCGAAGGGTGAAAATGTGTAACGACCGCAAAACGGTCTCGAAAGAGTCATGAACAACTCGCACGGGACCAATATGACTCGTAGGAACCATCCACGTAGTCACGGGGCTCCCGATTTGAGTGTACGATAAAAAATTGCAAAAAATTAGACTGAAGCGTAAAAACATGCCATCGAAGGATGAAAACTTATAACATCCACAAAACGGTACCATAAGAGTTACAAACACCTCGCACGAGATCAATATGACTTGTAGGAACCGTGCGCATAGTCACGGGGCTCCTAGTTTGAGTGTACGACGTAAATTTGCAAAAAAAAAAGACTTATGCACAAAAACATGTCATGGAAGGGTGAAGATGTAAAACAACCACAAAACGGTCATGTAAGAGTCATGAAGACCTCGGACGGGACCAATGTGACTCGTAGCAATGGTTCACGTAGTCACGGGGCTCCTTGTTTGAGTGTACGACGTAAATTTGCAAAAAATTAGACTTAGGCATAAAAACATGCTGTCGAAGGGTGAAAATATAAAATAGCCACAAAATGGCCCCGTAAGAGTCACGAGCACCTCGCACGAGGAAAATATGACTCGTAAGAACCGGTCGTGTAGTCACGGGGCTCCCGATTTGAGTGTACGACGTAAATTTGCAAAAAGTTAGACTTAAGCATAAAAATATGGCATCGAAGGGGTAAAACATAAACCATCCACAAAACAGTCCCGTAAGAGTCACAAACACCTCGCACGGGATCAATGTGACTCGTAGGAATCGATCGTGTAGTCACGGGGCTCCAGTTTGAGAGTACGATGTAAATTTGCAAAAAATTAGACTAAAGTAAAAAATCATGCCATCGAAGGGGAAAAATGTAAAACAGCCACAAAACGCTCCTGTAAGAGTCACGAACACCTAATGTGACTCGTTGGAATCGACCGGTTAGTCAGAGGGCTCTCGGTTTTAGTGTATGATGTAAATTTTCCAAAAGTTAGACTTAAGCATAAAAACATGCATTCGAAGGGTGGAAATTTAAAACAACCATAAATCAGTCTGGTAAGAGTCACAAACACCTCACACGGGACCAATGTGACTCGTAGGAACCGACTGCGTAGTTCCGGTGCTGCCGGTTTCAGTGTACGATATAAATTTGCAAGAAATTAGACTTAAGCATCAAAACATGCCATCAAAGGGTGAAAACGTAAAACAAACACAAAATGGTCCCATAAGAGTCATGAACACCTCGCACGGGACCAATGTGACTCGTAAGAATCGATCGCGTAGTCAAGGGGCTCCCGATTTATGTGTACAACGTAAATTTGCAAAAAAATTAGACTTAAGCATAAAAGCATGCCATCGAAGGGTGAGAAGGTAAAACAAACGAAAAATGGTCCCGTAAGAGTAATGAACAACACGCAGGGGACCATTGTGACTCGTAGGAACCGATTGCGTAGTCACGGGGCTCCCCGTTTGAGTGAACGACATAAATTTGTAAAAAGATGGACTTAAGAAAAAAAACATGCCATCGAAGGGTGAAAATGTGTAACGACCCCAAAACGGTCTCGTAAGAGTCACGAACAACTCGCACGGGACCAATATGACTCCTAGGAACCATCCGCGTAGTCACGAGGATCCCGATTTGAGTGTATGACATAAATTTGTAAAAAATAAGACTTAAGCATAAAAACATGCCATCGAAGGATGAAAACTTATAACATCCACAAAACGGTACCATAAGAGTCACAAACACCTCGCATGAGACCAATATGACTCGTAGGAACCGTCCGCATAGTCACGGGGCTCCCGGTTTGAGTGTATGACGTAAATTTGCTAACAATTAGAATTAGGCATTAAAACATGCCATCGAGGGGTACAAATGTAAAATAGGCACAAGACGGTCCCGTAAGAGTCACGAACACCTTACACGGTACCAATATGACTCGTAGGAACCGTTCGCGTAGTCTTAGGGCTCCCAGTTTCAGTGTATGGCGTACATTTGCTAACAATTAGACTTAGGCATAAAAACATGCCATCGAAGTGTGAAAAAATGAAACAGCCACAAAATAGTCCCGTAAGAGTCATGAACACCTCGCACAGTGTTTGAGTGTACGAGGTAAATTTAAAAAAAAATAGACTTAAGCATAAAAACATGTCATCGAAGGGTGAAGGCGTAAAATAGACACAAAACGGTCATGTAAGAGTAACGAACACCTCACACGGGACCAATGTGACTCGTAGGAACCGACCGCGTAGTCATGGGGCTCCTCGTTTGAGTGTACGACGTAAATTTGTAAAAAATTAAACTTAAGCGTTAAAACATGCCATCGAAGGGTGAAAACATAAAACAACCATAAAACGGTCCGGTAAGAGTCACGAACACCTCGCACTGGACCAATGTGACTCGTAGGAACTGACAGCGTAGTCAAGGGGCTCCCGATTTGAGTGTATAAATTCGTAAAAAATGAGACTTAAGCATAAAAACATGACATCGAAGGGTGAAAATGTAAACCAGCAACAAAACGGTCCCGTAAGAGTCACCAACACCTCGCATGGGACCAATGTGACTAGTAGGAAACGACCGCCTAGTCACGGTGCTCCCGATTTGAGTGTACGACAAAAATTTGTAAAAAAATAGACTTAAGCACAAAAACCTGCCATAGAAGGGTGAAAATGTAAAACTACCACAAAGGGTGAACCGACCGCGTAGTCACGGGGCTCACGGTTTGAGTGTATGACGTAAATTTGCAAAAAAATAGACTTAAGCATAAAATCATGCCATCGAAGGGTAAAAGCGTAAAAAAACACAAAATGGTCCCGTAAGAGTCACGAACAACACGCACGGGACCAATTTGACTTGTAGGAACCGGTCGCGTAGTCACGGGGCTCCCGGTTTCAATGTACGACATAAATTTGTAAAAAGTTAGACTTAAGCATAAAAACATGGTATCGAAGGGTGAATACACAAAACAACCACAAAATGATCCCGTAAGAGTGATGAACACCTCGTAGGGACTAATGCGACTCGTAGGAACCGACCACGTAGTCACGCGATTCCCGGTTTGAGTGTACAGCATAAATTTGCAAAAAATTAGACTTAATCATAAAATCATGCCATCGAAGGGGGAAAACGTAAAACAACCACAAACAGTCCTGTAAGAGTCTTGTAAGAGTCATGAACACCTCGCACGAAACCAATGTGACTCGTTGGAACCGATCGCGTAGTCACGAGGCTTCCGATTTGAGTGTACGACGTATATTTGTAAAAAAATAAAATTAAACATAAAAGCATGCCATCTAAGGGTGGAAAGGTAAAACAAACACAAAACGGTCCCGGATGAGTCTCGAACACCTCGCACGGGACCAATGCGACTCGTAGGAATCGACCGCGTAGTCACGGGGCTCCCGATTTAAGTGCACGACTTAAATTAGTAAAAAATTAGACTTAAGCATAAAAACATGCTATCGATGGGTGAAAACAGAAAAAGGCCACAAAACGGTCCAGTAAGAGAGACGAACACCTCACACGGGACCAATGTCAGTCATAGGAACCGACCGTTTAGTCACGGGGCTCCTAGTTCTAGTGTACGATGTAAATTTGTAAAAAGTTTGACTTAAGCATAAAAACATGTCATCGAAGGGTGAAAATGTAAAACAACCACAAAACGGTCCCGTAAGAGTCACGAACACCTCGCACGGGACCAATATGACTCGTACGAACCATATGCGTAGTCACAGGGCTCCCGATTTGAGTGTATGACATAAATTTCCAAAAAATTAGACTTAAGCATAAAAACATGCCATCTAAGGGTGAAAACATAAAACAAACACAAAACGGTCCCGTAAGAGAAACGAACACCTCGCACGGGACCAATATGACTCGTACGAACTGTTCGGGTAGTCACGGGGCTCCCGATTTGAGTGTACGACGTAAATTTGGAAAACTTAGACTTAAGCCTAAAAACATTGCGTCAAAGGGTGAAAAACATTGAATATTCTATCCAGGGATCTGAAGTTGCAGCTCATGTGGATGTTACCGGACTTTCTATAGATGCTTCTTTCATTTATTACTTGTGTAGCATCTTTACTCCATTATTGATTTGGGCATGTCACCCTCAGATGTAGTATTCAGTGATTTCTTTGACATTGTGTATTCCGATTATTATTTTAGTTTAATGTTGTATTTTATTGTTCAACCGATAGTTTATTCGGTTACTTTTGTTTATATTATTCATATGTTTTGGATTTTTTGATAAGTTTGTGATTGATGGATTAATTATTATTTACCTCCTCATGTTTTTAATTAATAACGGATAAACTTTGGCACCAGTCTAGTTAAATTACTAAGTGTTTAGTAACTTTAAAAAGGTTTTTGATAGTGATGCTGAGAATGAGCTGTACGAGACAAACATTTTATTTTGATCACGGGATGGCCCCCTAGTATTTTAATAGGTGAGGTGTCACATACGGTATGAGAGCATTAGTTATAAGAAGTTTTTGGTTCGATTGGGGTGACGGTCTATGTCTAGGAATCATTTGAACTGCGAGTCCTATGGGAAATTCTAAGTATGAGATTTTATTCTGGAATGAGTTGGGGTTTTCTTTGTGTGCCACGAGAAAAGCATAGTAGTTCATTAGTACTAAATTCGCATGTGAAATGGGCATAGTACAAGTATCGGTAATATTACTATAGCGTGTGTATATTTACTCTAGGAGTAGTGAGGTGGACGCTGAGAGGATGTATTTTACAAGGTTACCTCATTTTGACAGGTGATATTTGAGGTATGGTTCTATCATGGCTATGGACTATTGTCCAATGGTGTGACACCCCACCCAATTAAATATAGGGTATTCAGTCCTTTACCGATTTAAAACTGGATATTCAGTTGTTTCATTCTTAGCATCACGATTGAAAATAATTAAACCACATTAATCACCTAATATAAAATTAAGTTAGGGGTCAAAACATTTACAATTTGTAAAACCAAGTAAATCCTTTTTCATTCAGTCTTAAAATATAAACCATTCACCACACAGAGCAATAAAATAAATACTGAACATGAATCAGATACCGAAATAAATAAGACATGGTAAAACTCCCAGTTTAAAACTCCAAACCATAAACTAAACTGAATACAATATTTCTGATGAACGAACCAGAAGTGGGCGTCACATGCCATAGATAAGAAGTCTAGAAGAAACTGAATGAAAAAGATAGATGCGTCTACTGCAAGGACCTGCAACTTCCACAACAACTGCAGCACGTCTGACACTCCAATCTATACTTCAGGTACTCATGTGGCTGAGCACCTGATATATATATATATATATATATATTTAGAAAAATAGAGAAGAGATACAAGAAACGGGTCAAAGCCCGAGGTTTAAAAATGATTTAGCAAATATTTAAAACTGGTTCTTAAAACAAGTCTTATACGAATGTTAGTTATCGAACTCTCACATGTTCTCTCCTCTAATCTATTGTGCATGCCTAACGTACATCTAATCGCCCCCAAGTTAAACCACCCATTCTAACTAGTAAGAAATAATACTAATACTAACTATGCTCACTAGTAGTGTTCCCGTATCGCCCATACAATGCGCTATTCAAATAGTTTATCTCACATAGGAAGTTCCATTATTCACTGTTAGAATGGTTAATCTTTTATCCACAAAGATTATTTTATTTCTCATTTCCACTTTATCTACTATTTTCACAAAGTAGAAAGTTCCCCAAGTACACTCATACATATATATAGTTGCAGCTTCCCTATATATATACACTAATCTTGCACCCTTAGGTTAAGACCACTTGGCACAATGTAATGATTATTATTATTACCAAGTTTACTAATTTCACACAGTAGAAATATTTACATGTTCATATATATATATATATATATATATATATATATATATATATACTAATCCTCCACCCCCGTGCTAAGACCCATTAGTGCATCAATTAAGAAAATCCTACATCCTCGGGTTAGCACCCATTAACGCACCTATCAATAATAATCCAGTACCCCCAAGTTATCACCCATTAGTGACCCTATCAATAGAATACTCCTGAGTTAGCACCCATTAATGCACCTATCAATAATAATCCAGCACCCCTGGGTTATAACCAATTAGTGCGCCTATCAAGAGAATCCTGCATCTCTGGGTTAACACCCACTAATGCACCTATTATTAATAATCCAGCACCCCTGGGTTATCAACCATTAGTGCGCTTAACAATAATCATACTTGTACCCCCGGGTTATCAACCATTAGTACACATAAAAATAATATCCTTGTACCCCCGGGTTATCACCCATTAGTACACTTAATCAATAATGTTCTTGCAACCCCGAGGTATCACTCATTAGTGCACCTAATAATAAGATTCTTGCACCCCCAGGTTATCACCCATTAGTTATTTTAACAATAATATCACATAATAGGCATACATATATCCTATTAGAATTTATAGGTATTTCTCCAACCTATAATTAATCTTCTCATACGTATTTTAATCTCAACAGTATGTATAGTATAAATATTTAGATTAATATCTCTCGCGAAATCTCCAGGGTACATTCTCTCTATACCTAAATAAGTAAAGTATTAATTCTCACATGCCTTACCAAAATTATGTCTTATTTAAGTTTACTATCGGGCAGTTTCTCTCACTCCAATAAATCGGCAAACTCAAAACTGGACTCTAAGAAAATTCCTAGAAATTCACCCTCTCGCTCGAACTAGAATGACCTGTCGTTCAAACCAGAGGGACATGTCGCTCGAACCACTTCCACGTGTCGTTCGATAGAATTCGCACGAAATCCTTATCTCGCTTGAACGACCCTTCGCGCTTGATCGCACGAGCCTCTACTGCTCTTCTTCTTCCATAAAATTTCATCGTTTTCCACCATTTTTCATCCTAAAAACCTCTAAGATTTAACACTCAATGCCTAATCATCAACACTCCTCCACACATAACAGGTTATAAATCATTCCTAACATCCTAGGATCATTAATTCGTCATTAATCAACAAAATTATATAAAATACCCAAATTAATTAATATGAACCCTAGTTTCAAAAATTTCAATTAAAGAACCTAATAAATCCAGATTTGTTCATCAATATATAATTCAATTTCATGATTTAATCCTCTGTATACATGAAGGAATTTCAACCACTAATTAACCCTGTCCTCAATCATAATTTAGATCTCCAATTTTCACCCAATTAACATGTAAATCATGATTAATTTCACCTACTCTAACATGTGTATGATTATTGCTAAAAGATAGCATGTAAAAAACACTTGACTTAAGTCGAAGGTCTGAATCCTTTGGTGATGTTGGTATAGACGCATTCCCTTCTTCTTGATCTACGCGTTGGTGGTGGTGGTTGTGCAAGGTGGTGATAATTTGGCCTTCCCTCTTGGAAATTGGTTCTCCCTGACACCCTCTATGGCCATTCTTTACAATCTGTATCTCTCTACCCTAAAGGACTTTTCTTGGATCATAAAATAAAATCCCATTTTTCCTCCATTAATTAAACCCAAAAATACAATTTACCATAATGCCCTCTCGGGACGTCGATTAGGCCTAAATTTGCTTCGGTACCCAAACTAAATACTCAGGTATACTATTTTGACTATATCGACCCTCTCGGACTCAACGGGGCACTCAAATTGACCATACGAGTTAATAAAAATAAATTCTCTTTTTATCCCAATCAATCAGTCCCGACACGACTCACACGTGTGTTAGACTTAAATTACCAAACCCTCGTATTTCCCACTTCTGAAAATTTATCAAATATCATAATTACATATTACATATCGCACATTAATATTTAATAGTTCACAACAATAAGTATTAACCCTTGGCATGCTAGTTAATAATTATTTTAATCGTAATTAATAACAAATAAATTTCTCGTATTTTAATTTAATTAATTCAACAACAATAATAAATCACATACTTATTCCCATAATAATAATAATTAATCACATATTTGTTTAAATCGTAAAAAATACAAGGTGTTACATACTTCCCCCCTTACAACGGAATTTTGTCCCCAAATTTGGAAAAAGTATACCAGGTACAGATAACTCTGTAAAAACATTCCTCATTGCATCCTTTCGCTCCCAAGTAAGCTACTCCTTACCACCCATATAGTACGCTATCGAATACCCTTAATAATGAACACTTCACTTCTGTTTGTTTTAAAATCCAGGTTACCCTATCATGTAGGCTCCTCCCTAAGCCTTACCGTTTAAGTCTCACTACTTACTATATTATAGATATTCACTATTTAGCCTTCTACTATTTGCACTTTAGTAGATTTATCCTCCTTTCATATACATACGACTTCGTCTCGTGTCATTCTTATAAGTAAAATTGGCTGGGAAATGTATATTTTGCACAATATATACGATAATATCAATTCCTCTCCAGTATTTGTAATTACAACTGGTCCCCCACCATTAACTATCAGGTAGGACAACATCAAAGTTTACCGTGCCATACTTCTACTGTCACTCTGCACAAACATGAAATTATAGGAGTTATTTGGACACAAACTCCACTAGTGGAAGGTACTGCTCTCGTCCTCCCCTGAGAGCTCAGGGTCCACATAAAAATTTCTCTCCCACATCCGATTAGATCGCTTGTCCTGCCCATTCCTCTGTGGGTATTAGGCCGCACTCAATCGCATTTTATTATCTGTAATCTCACCATTTTAGCTACATGAGAATATCCGTGGGGATACTCTCCCATTCTCTAGTGGAAGAATCCCCAATTGGTTTTGAATTGTCCACCCTTTTTCCAACAGTCAGGTGACCCACTGCAAGACTATTCTTGCAATATTACCTTGCATCGTAACCCATCAACCATGTTATTTGTATACTTATACATTTTGTATTTCCTGAATAAATTTCAGTTTATCTTGAAATGTAAGTCTCTGATAAATCTTAGTGAATAGACTTTGGCTTACCCGACTACATGTTATTGAATTCACATGCTAATCAAAATCCACTGCCTGATCCAATCATCTGGGGTGACCATACCCCCTATGCCTCGCGCATCATAATAAAAATGACATGTAATTTTCCTACTTCAATTCTTGCATACTGAGTATGCTGATGTAGTAGGGGTGCACTGAACCACCCCACTAGTCATAACTTATTCAATCCTTCAATGGCATCATTGCTCTATTTCGATTGATACTAATGCTAGGCGACTCTATTGGCCTTAAGTTATAAAAGAATTATAAACAATAAATTATATTCTTTCATAGGTACAATAAACAATGTACAAAACTTATGACTATCAACCAAACTTCTCTCCACTCCCGATGTTCGCTAGTTTCATTCATGGGATGTCTCGCAAAGAGAAATCCAAACAAGGAACCCCCTCGATACACTACTATCTAACCTGGTCGGGTGTTGAGATCCATAAGGCCCTCAATACATACCATGTACCTCTCTACAATCTCCGTATGTTGACATAAAAGATTGTTCGTGCCCTCTCATGCCTCTAAACATAACATGAAGCATGGCGCTCTCACTATCGCAGGTACTCAGCGCTATGTATATATAATGAGATCTATCTCTCTGCTCGAAGAAGAACACAATGCATCCCGAGTCTCCACATTAAAATAAATTCCTACGCACCGGAATCACATAAAACTAGACAACAGACTCGCTGAGGTCAATAATACCATGAAAATGTTCATATATTCATATATCTGGGCCCAACCCTATTTCAGGTGACGCCGCATAAAATAAAGATTTCTCCTCCCGGAGTATCCGACACGACAGTCATATCACTACATTTTTACTATCATTTAACCATACAGTAATTAATCACTACACATTACCATAATAAACTCTACTAAAGCTGACGCAATGTAGTAGTAAATTATAACAACAAAACATAAAGGGCCCACCCAGTTCAATCATGAGCAGCATCAAAATGCCCTCCTAACAACGAGAAATACGTTTGTAACAAGACTGTTAAAAAATAAAGTTCCCCACTCAACTCGACTCACACACTAATTTTTAGGGTATCCAATTTACATATCTGTTGTGACACACTCGTGTCACTAGTATAAATCCTTTACTCACAAGGAAGAAGCAAAACCTCACCAGTCTCGCTAAATCACAAGGTCTCAGCACGTCGCTGCCATAACGACCCATGAACATCTGCAATCGTTATACATCTTAGGATTTCATCCTATAGCTATCCCCTCTCATCATGGACAATTTATTCCAACATGTGGGTTTCACCCCCATTATTGAAATGTTGGCCCAAACTCTCTAGGACTCAATTATGTCTTTACTAAACTCCCGTTTACATCTCGGGCCCCGTCGACCCTAACAGAATGTTTGCTACTATTAACGAGGACTCCACTGCTCCAGCCTGAACCCATCACTCCAGGGTTATAAATTTCCTGGGCCTAATTCTCTTGACCTCCAATTCCTTTGTTGGAAGTATCACTCCTCCAGTTGTTATGCCTAACTGGCATGATATACCATTTCTGATCTTTTCGATCTCACTTTTCAATTGTTGACACATTCAACACTTGTAGTTCTACTTCCTTCACCTAGGGAAACTTCATGAGCCATTTCCCCGTAACTGGCCCCACTAACCATTTTGGAAATGTCCTTATTTTGGACTGAGGAGTCTTAACTTACTGGCTATGTTGGCCTTTCGGAACTATGGTTGGCCTCCACGTCCCTAATTGACTTCATCGTCACTTTATAGGAAGTTAATGAACTTAAAATCATGTAACTGAGTTCCCTATTGGGTATACTCTCATGTTGGGTTCCACTAACATCGTTAAGTTCAATTTTGCTTTTCAGCCGGATTCTCTAACCTTTTTAGCTCACTTATATTGGAAAGAATGCAATAACTAGTCACCGTATAGCCTTAACGACAACAACAATAGTCATCCTAGATGGATTTCTCATTTATGCTTCTATTCAACTCACATGTCCTTTATCAACTATAGACCCTTTGGATAATTTATGTCCTTCTGCCAGATACGAAGTTCACTATGCAATTCAACCTTTTTCTCATGATCGGTTTCTATCTTGCCCATTGTGATAAACATCAAAATTTCACTCGCATTTTGTTACCACATCGAATAAAAGACCTCACGGTCAAATCATACCCAAATTTCTCTCTAAATTTCAAACACACTTCTTCATATGTGGTGATTGACTTTAATCACTACATGATGCTCCTAAGAGCTATAGCTTTTAACTCTAAATTTAATTTTTGAGTGTCGTCACACCCCACTCTACACCATTACCTTCGGATTTTTTACCTCCGTTGGTCTGTTACACTCTCATTTTTTTCTCCGTATTTTCATCGATGGTTTTTTAAAAGCATCCCTCTGATTTCCGCCTTATCGACTATGCTGGGTGGTCCTAAAATCACTCCACCGTTATTAATGAATGTGTCTTGGGAATCCATTGTTCTCGAGTGATGATTTCACTATCACTTGCTTAAGTAATTCTCATGGTGATCTTTGTCACGACCACCATCCTTCGATTACTTTATATCTTTAGTTGGGCTTGTTTTCCTACTGTTCTTCTTATGGACCTGGCTAGTCATCCTTAAATGTTCGGTGTTCGAATCACATAGAATTTTGTATAATGAGTCACATCCATTATAATTAATAGCAGGAGAGCGTAAGTCGCATACGTAAGGGAACCCGATAATCCTATCATAAGGCTCTACATCAAAGAACGATGCGTTGAAATGTAATATGTCGCACAGATCGTAAGGAAACTAGAACCTAATGCTCTGATACCACCTGTGACACCCCGCCCAAGTAAATATAGGGTGATCAGTCCTTTACCAATTTAAAACAGGAAATTCAATTGGTTCATTCTTAGCATCACTAGCGAACATAGTTAAACCATATTAATCACCTAATATAAAATTAAGCTAGGTGCCAAAACATTTCCAATTGGTAAAACCAAGTAAATCCTTTTTCATTCAGTCTTAAAATATAAACCATTCACCACACATAGGAATAAAATAAATACTGAGCATGAATCAGATACCAAAATAAATAATACTGGGTAAACCTCCGTGTTCAAAACTCTAAACCATAATCTAAACTGAATACAATATCTCTGATGAAGGAACCAAAAGTGGGAGAAACATTGCCTAGATAAGAAGTCTAGATGAAACTGAATGAAAAAGTTAAATGCGTCTATTGCAAGGACCTGCAACTTCCACAACAGCTGCAGCACGTCTGACACTCCAATCTCTAATTCTGGTACTCATGTGGCTCAGCACTTGATATAATATATATGTATGTATATATATATATATATATATATATATATATATATATATATATATAGCAAAAGAGAGAAGAGATACAAGAAACGGGTCAGAGCCGGAGGTTTAAAATGATTTAGCAAGTATTTAAAACTGGTTCTTAAAACAAGTCTTATACTCATGTTAGTTATCGAACTCTCACATGAGTTTCTCACCTCTCATCTATTGGGCAATCCTAACATACATCTAATCTCTCCCTAGTTATACCACCCAGTCTAACTAGTCATAAACCATACTAATACTAATTATGCTCAGTAGTAGTATTCCCATATCGCCCATACAATACGCTATTCAAATAGTTTATCTCACATACTAAGTTTCATTATTCACCGTTCGAATGGTTAATCTTTTATCCACTAAGATTATTTTATTTCTCATTTCCACTTTATCTGCTAGTTTCACAAAGTAGAAAGTTCCCCAAGTACACTCATACATATATATAGTCTCATCTTTCCTATATATATACACTAATCTTGCACGCTTATATTAAGACCACTTGGCACAATATAATGATTATTATTGTTACCAACTCTACAAATTTCACATAGTAGAAATATTTACAGGTTCATATATATATATACACATATAGTCACATCGTCCCGATACATATATATATACTAATCATGCACCACCGGGCTAAGACCTATTACTGCACCTATCAAGAAAATCCTGCATCCTTGGGTTAGCACCCATTAATGCACCTATCAATACTAATCTAGCACCCCCGGGTTATCAACCATTAGTGCACCTATCAACAGAATCCTGCATCCCCGGGTTAGCACCCATTCATGCACCTATTAATAATAATCTAGCACCCCCAAGTTATCACCCATTAGTGCACCTATGAAGAGAATCATGTATCCCCAGGTTAGCACCCATTAATGCACCTATCAATAATAATCCACCAACCCCCGGGTATCACCCATTACTGCGCCTAACATTAGTCATCCTTGTACCCCTGGGTTATCACCCATTAGTACACCTAACAATAATATCCCCGTACCCCCGGGTTATCACCCTTTAGTACACTTAATCAATAATGTTCTTGCACCCGCGAGTTATCACTCATTAGTGCAACTAATAATATGATCCTTCCCCCCCACCCGGGTTATCACCCATTAGTGCTCTTAACAATAATATCACATAATAGGCATACACACATCCTATTAGAAATTATAGGTATTTCTCCAAACTACATATATTATTCGCATACATATTTTAATCTCAACACTACATATAATATAAATATTTAGATTACTATCTCTCTTAAAATCTCCAGAGTACATTCTCTCTATACTAGAATAAGTAAAGTATTAATTCTCACATACCTTCCCAAAATTATGTCTTGTTTAAGTTTACTTTGGGGCAATTTCTCTCACTACAGTAAATCGGTAAACTCAAAACTGGACTGTAAGGAAATTCCCAAAAATTCACCCTGTCACGCGAATCAGAGGGACATGTGGGTCGAACCACTTCCACGTGTCGTTCGAACGACTTTGCGCAAGATCCTTATCTCTCATGAACAAACCTTCGCGCGATATCGCGTGAGACTCTACTGTTCTTCTTCTTCCCCAAAATTTCAGCGTTTTCCACAATTTTTAAACCAAAAAACCTCAAAGATTCAACACCCAACGTCACATCATCAATACCCCTCCACACATAACATGCTATAAATCATTCCTAACATCCTAGGATCATTAATTCGTCATTAATCATAAAAATTATACGAAATCCCCAAATTAATTAATATGAACCCTAGTTTCCAAATTTTCAATTAATGAACCTAATCAATCCCGATTCTTTCATCAATATATAATTCAATTTTGTGATTTAATCCTCTACATACATGAAAGAATTTTAACAAATAATTAACCCAGTCCTTAATCATAATTTAAATCTCCAATTTTCACTCAATTAACATGTAAATCATGATTAATTTCACCTACTCTAACATGAGTATGATTATTGCTAAAAGAAAGAAAGTAATAAACACTTGCTTTAAGTCAAAGATCGGAATCCTTTGGTGATGTTGGTATAGACACGTTCCTCTCTTCTCGATCTACGCGTTAGTGGTGGTGGTTGTGCAAGGTGGTGATAATTTGGCCTTCCCTCTAGGAAATTGGTGCTCCGTCACACCCTGTATGGCCGTTCTTTACTTTCTGTATCTCTCTACCCTAAAGGACTTTTCTTGGCTCATAAAATAGCTCCGAATTTTCGTCCATTAATTAAACCCAAAAATATAATTGACCATAATGTCCTCCTGGGATGCCGGTTAGGCCTAAAATTGCCTCGGGACCCAAACTAAACACTCGGGTATACTATTTTCACTATATCGACCCTCCCAGACTCAATGGCGCACTCTAATTGACCATACGAGTTAATACAAATAAATTGTCTTTTTATCCCAATCAGTCAGTCCCGACACGACTCACACGCGCGTCAGACTTAAATTACCAAACCGTCGTATTTCTCACGTCCAATAATTTATGAAATATCATAATTATGTATCACATATCACATAATAATTTTTAATATTTCACAACAATAAGTATTAACCCTTGGCACGCTAGTTAATAATTATTTTAATCCGGATTAATAAAAAATTAATTTCTCGAATTTTAATTTAATTAATCCTTCGACAATAATTAAACGCATACTTATTACCATAATAATAATTAATCACATAATTATTTAAATCGTCAAAAATACGGGGTGTTACAAATGGTGGGTGAATACAGTAAGACTATCGTATTCGATGTTCTGCGACTGAATGTACCCTTTGGGGATTACTCAACTGAGAAGGGGTTGATCTCGTAACAAGATTTTACGAAATAGGCTTTAAAGAGTATAATTTTCTACTAATAGGGGATCCCGGTGCGTAGGGACTTTATTTGATGTCATTTAGGGTATATCAGATTCATCATTGAGCGGATGGTGTTAACTCATTACTGTTTATGTGCTGAGAACTTAGTGATAATGAGGGAATCATATTGTGTGACGGCTTAAGAGACATGGACATAAAAGATTTGATTTAGGTGTCGGGAGATATGATTAATGATATCTTACTCATGCATTTTGGAGCTACAGATTTCGATGATCGATAATGCTTGAAGATGTTCCACGCATGGACCTTAATAAACATTGGGTGAAGTGAGACACTATTGGACGCTCGTGCATCAGTTTTTAATGTTAAATTATCGACTATCTAGAGGAAACAGATTAAGCTGAGTTCTATTTCGATATATTGCCCGGAGAGTCGGGTAGGGCTGTGAAGGTAGCACTCAGAGAACTTTTGCACCACAAGTTAATGGGTGAGGCAGTATCGAGAATAATTAAATGGCAAATTATGGGGTAATTGAGAATAATTGTATCATATATCCAAGCCAAGAGAGTGCATAAATGAACTTCAGATAAGTGTGTTATGTACGATAAGTTAGTCATCTTTATGTTAGGATTTTGGGCTCTAGTATATAGTATGATGAGACTTTGTGTTCACTGTTTCGAGACATGATTTTTTTGTCTAGTTATCACCTGAAAGAGGGTCTAGTATAGACATGTGTGTATATATATTATTGTGTGTCACATAATATACTTATAACAAAGTAGTTGTATTATTATATTTCATCCCAGGGAGTAATTATGTTTAATGATGGGATTCTGGGTGGATATATTTATTATCTAGCAGGGAGATATAGCTCGTGACTAATTTGCGCAAAGAAACTAGTGATAGTTAAAGGCATATGTAACACCCCACCTAATTAAATATCGAGTGGCCAGTCCCATACCAAAATAAAATAGAATATACAGTTGGCTCATTCTTAGCATCACTGTCGAATTTATTAACTAATCACGCAATACCCAATTAAGCTGGTGTTAAAAACTTTCCAAATTTTAATTCAATAAAATCCATTTTTAGTTTACAATTAACACAACACATATTATTCTACAACATTGATAACCGAACAAATAACTCAAAAGAATTTAAATGCATTTGGAATAAACATTCCTAAATAATAATCCAATACAGTAATCCCAATAATAGTAAATGTATTAAAAAGACACGAGTACAATACTGAAATTTTTACTCAGATAAAAAGAGATAACTGAATTCCTTTGGGTGACATGCCCTAACTAAAAGAATACTTTGAATCAAATGCAGATAGGCGTCTAATAAATACTCCATAGCTCCACAACTAATCATATTCCTCTAAGGTTGGCAACCCTGTTAGTGGACACCTGATATAGAAGGTACAATAGAAAAGAAAATATGCAAGGAAACAGGTCAGAGCCCGATGTGAAAATAATTTTGAAAACATTAAGGTTTAACAAGTGAAATAAAGAATTTATTATGTACATGTTAGTATCCAACTCTCACTTGCTATTCTCACCTCTCATCTAGAGTGCACACTTAACGTTTCCTATTATCCTCCTAGTCAATGGTTCCCCTTCACTAGTTCCCATAATATGATTCCATCCCATATCATAACCCCGTATATCCCATACAATACGTAGTAAAATCATTCTTATACGTTTCCCATTAACATGAATCGTTTCTCATTAATATGAATTAAGATCTTCAATAAATATTCATTAACTTATTTCAATTCTTTTTCTTTAATCACCGTTATCTACACAGTCCTCACACAGTAGATTATTTAACCACTATATACATATACTTTTAATCCATTATATATATACATATATAATACGACACCCCGAGTCACAGCTGCGGTGTAATGCATTACTCTGCTATCATGTCCCAATATCGCTGTTCACCGAATAGGGGACAAAAGTTATCATAAGGATTCCTCGAACCACCAATAACAACACATAGTTCTCGTATCAATGGGTCACGTACATACCTAAGTACCCATAGTTAGCAGACTAATCAACTCCCCGATAAGTCTTTCATAGACCTATGTTCTCGAGCGATAAATCAAAGATCCCATGGATTCCTCAGGATATGGCTGCCCTCACACGCAAACCTCCCGTCGATAGCTAGTAAAGTAGGTATGTCATACACATAAGTCATCAATCAATCAAATAGGAATTATCATACTTATAATATAATATCAACAAGGTGCTCACATTACCCAAAGATAATTCCCATACATAGCATTATATCTCTTATAAACACATCTTCTATCAACTAGGATTGAATACCATCATCTCATGGCTCATAGTCTTTAGTGTTTCATTCACACGACATGACTTATTAACAAAACCAACATCCTAGCATCCTATAACATCTCTCCACTCCTGATGTCATTAAGGTTCATGCGCGGAGTGTCTTGCAAATACGCGATCAGGATAACCTCATCCCCTCTTTCAACCAAATGTGGTCTGAACCCCCATCTCTAACTAGGAGCCATACCACTAAGTGCTTGTATGATACTCAGTCCTTCCGCAATCAATAATGCGCTTAAACTCACACCTTGATGTTCAAATTGTTACCCTAAGGCTACCCAGGTGTTATATTAAATCTCCCCTACTAGACCTATCCTTAATCCTCATGCATACCAATTAGAATACAACACATGAATCTAGCAACCGAAATTTCTTCCAATATAATTATCATCATTTTAATCAATTAAATCCCAATGAAATTAATTCGAATCTTATCTAGGGCCTACTGATCTTTTCTGAGTCCCATAATATCCAATTAATAATTACCAAAGATCTAAAAAAGTGTTGGGATAAGAATCAACATTAAAAAGAAACAACTTCAAGGATTCTGGGGAGGTTGATCGATCGAAGGCAGGGGGTCGATCGATCGATCGCCCAGATAATAACCCAGTTTTCTGCATTTCTTCTATTACGGGTTTAACCATTTTTTATCAATCAAACCTTCATATTAACAACCCAAATGAATTATAATCCTTACTACATGATATATCAACATATACAAACGATTTCTAATGATCTAAACATCCTAGAATCATCAAAAGTTTGAATTAAAAGCATATATTTATCCTATTTTTCTAGAAAATAATATTCATGATATCTTCAAGAACACACCAATGATTCTCATAATTTCCTCCAAAGATTTGTGATTATTTTGTGGATTACTATCTACCTACAACATGAGTTTGATTCCTATACATCTCCATTATCTAGAAATCCATTAACAACATGAAAAATCTCATCTTTTTATAACTATTCTAACACGGACAATATACAAACTTAGATTGAAATTATCAAACACTTGCCTCTAATGAAGATCTGATCCTTTGGGGTGGTGTATCATAGGTGGTTCACGCTTCTCCGATCAACCTTCGGTGGTGGTTGGTGGTGGTGACCTTTGGTCTTTGGTTCTTCTCCTTTCCAAGTAAGCTTTTCTCTTCCCAATCAACCTTTCACTCTCTCTAGGAAGATGACTTCTCTATTTTGTGTAGAGGAGATTAATAACCCCCGTACACTTAATCTTAAAATACTTTTAATAGGACAAAATCCGAAATCACTATTCATCCCCCTTGTAAAAATGACCAAAATGCCCTTTGGGTTGTCTTTTCATTTCCAAATGACCCGAGACTCAAATCCAACATCCAAATAGACTTTTCTGACTATTTCAACCCTTTAGGATGCAACGACGCAGTTGAAATGACAATAAGGTTGATATAAAAATAAGTTTCCTTTTTAATTTGACAAATTAGTCCCGACACGTCCCATACCGCATCTGACTAAACATTCAAATTACTGAATTAATAACTCACAGCAAGGTCAATAACATCACGTTCATATATTACCTAAATATCTTTAAGTAATATTCATAATCATACATTTTAATATCCACAATACGGATAAAGACCAAATGAATTAATTTATAGTAAAATCCAATTAATCCATTAATTTAAAATATAACCCATTTTAAAAGTCAATAAAATCACGGGATATTACATGTTTCCCCCCTTATAACAGAATTTCGTCCCGAAATTTGGAAAGATAAATCATATTGGTAAGGTCAACTATGAATATAAATCTCACATCGCAAGTAAACTATATCGTACCTCCCATACAGTACGTTAACGAAAATCCCCATCGATGTTACACTAAGTCTCACCATATAGTTCCAACAGAATCGAATTTAAACTTTACGCAATCTTCCCTATACCATCTTTGTGATAAAGTTTGGACAAACAAATGATCCTAACTTATTAAACAAATAAATCCTCAAATCACAACTACTCTTTCACAATTATGAAAACTACTACAATCCAATCATCTAGGGCGCCCATACACCCTGTCCTATATCTTTCATGATAATACTATCGCAAAGGTTATAAACTCATATCCTAAAGACCTATCTTATTTTGACTCCCAACGGTTATTAGTTCCATGCGTGGGGTGTCTCGCAAGTGAAATCCAAACAAGGAACCCCCCCGATACACTACTACCTAAAGTAGTCGGTCATCGAAACTCCTCAGGTCTTTAGTCAATAGTTTATAACCTATCTATAGGTTTTATCGAACGCAATTAAAAATTCTACTCATCTAATCTCTTATTAAAGACAAGATACTAGCTATACGCTCTCAAATACCACAATAAAATCCATGCCGATAGTCACATCACATTCGGTCATGCCCAAAGTAAGAAATTCCGTGATAAAAATCAAACCCACATGATAACATGTAGAATATAGGTGTCCCATGCCGCTCGGTGGACCTACGTAAATAACAGTGGTATAGGCTAAGTTTAGAAACCCTTTTACCCATACAATATTAATCGCTACAAAAATTAATATACGCCTCATAACTCCTTAGATAGAAAACATACCCTCATTCGCGGGTGGTGGCTGCTGAATCCCAATATTATAACTTTTCTCCGATGAGTCAAGAAAAATTTTACCCCAAATTTTTAGTTCTAGTTAACCACACTCCACTATATGCCCAAGCCTTTGAATATATTGCCTTCGTCAGGTACCACACATAATTTCCGCATTTCAAGAACTTCTACTGATGACTCTCCTCAATTTTCCATAATAGGAGTGACCTCGACTACGATCATCATACTCGAACAAACTTCATAATCTCCTAGGTATGATCTCTGCTATCCGTCCAATGGCCCTCGTCTGCCATACTTCTTGTACGAACCCATTCGAACGCGAATAAGATTCACTAATATATACAGAATCTTACGAAAGAAATCAATAATCCTAAACATAGAGCTCTACATCAAAAAACGCTAAGCTGAAAACACAGTAAGCCGTACAGACCCTAAAGGACACTAGAACCTGATGCTCTGATACCACCTGTAACACCCTGCCTAATTAAATACCGGGTGGCCAGTCCCATACCAAATTAAAACAGAATATACAGTTGGCTCATTCTTAGCATCACTGTCGAAAACATTAACTAATCACCCAATACCCAATTAAGCTGGTTTTAAAAACTTTTCAAATTTTAATTCAACAAAATCCATTTTTAGTTTACAATTAACACAACACATATTATTCTACAAAATTCATAACCGAACAAATAGCTCAAAATAATTTAAATGCATTGGGAATAAACATTCCCAAATAATAATCCAAGACAGTAATCCCAATAATAGTAAATGTATTAAAAAAGACACGAGTACAAGACTAAAATTTTGACTTACGTAAAAAGAGATAACTGAATTCCTTTGGGCGACATGCCCAAACTAAAAGAATAATGTGAACCAAATGAAGATAGGCGTCTAAGCAATACTCCATAGCTCCATAGCTCGTCACAATCCTCTAAGGTTGTGTAACACCCCGTATTTTTGGTACATTTAAATTTAATTAATTCGGAAATTTTTTTAAATTACTTAGTGTGTTGTAATTTAATGAATTAATTAGAACAGAATAATATATAAATATTAATCTGAGATTTAATGGTTAATATTTAGGGAAAACTTATTTACTTAGTGAATAGTAATAATGTAATTACGTCGTCTCGAGTATTAGTGACGAGGATGTACTTATCACATTCGGAGGTCGGTATAGACTACATTGGGTGGGGGATAAGTATTTTTAGAAATTAACTCGGATGCAAATTTTGAGGGTACGGTTGAGTCCGGATGGGCCGAGATAGTCGGAAAAGTGTACCCGAGGGTAGTAAACGGGTCACGGGACGTTTTTAGACATAGCCGGGCCCACTTGGGGGCATTTGGGTCACTTGGGCTTGGCCCATTAGTCAAAAAACGTGAATTGGATTATTAAGTTAATAAAATGAAATAAGGGGGTGGCTGAACTTAATTAGAGAAAACAAATTAAGGGTTAGGAAACCCTAACAGCAGCCAAAGCCAAATTGGGGATCAAAGTGAGCCATCTAAGATCATCTTCAACCTTGGGATTTAGCTCCAATTCAGACTCTACGAACCTTAAGGCAAGTGGATAACTTGCAATAGCATTAAATCTGTTTTCGATTCATATTCATGTGTAGTGATTATGTAGAAATCCGTTTTTGGGTGTTAATGGAATGAACATGGGATTTTGAAAACATGAATTCTGATTTACGAAATTTGGGGTGATGATTCTTGTAAAATCTGATAATGGTGAGTTATTGCATATCTGATAGAATGTATCTGCATATTTGGAAACGAAATTTATGATGAAATTTGGGGTATAAATGAATCTAGGGTTAATGATGAAACTTTCCCTGAATTTAGAAATTGGAGTTAATGGACGATTTATTGATGTTGTTGAATACTCTGGAGGTCCTTAACGAGTTTCCTAATATGTACAAATGCTAAAAGAGACTTAGTTTCAGTGTAGAAGGAAATTAGGGTTTGCAGTTTTCGTCCATGGCTGTTCCGTCTTCGTGAAGAAGACGAGTACCTGTTCGATCGATCGATCGACGCCATGAAGTCGATCGATCGACGGTCGGCAGAAACTGACAGTTTGCCCAGTTTGTTTATATAAGGAGGGATTTATATAAAAGTTGTTATGGGTTATATTATGGAGAAAAATATTAATACATGATTTAAATCTAATTAATTGTGAGCAATTTAATTAGAAGATGGGAGTAGAAATTGGGTGTCACGTCAAAATTGGTTGAGCGACATCGGAGTATTTTATGTCATTTAGAAATGGACTAATTAGTTTAGAGTCGGGATTTAGACTCGGGTGAGGTTAATTCGGGCTATGAGATTGAGTCCAATTAAATGGTAAGAGCAACACCAAAAGTAACTGAATTTATTAATGTGCAAATTAATTAATGATTCGAGTTGGGTAATAACCTCAAATAAAAATGGAATAGGCTTGTGTCACGGGTTTAGTACACGGTGTAGCTGGAACATTTTTATGTGTGTATATATATATATACGGTGTATGATAGTATATATATATAGTGTATGCCTTTATATCTGTGGTTAGATATTATTACACTCTAGTGCTATAGGGGGAGGTTACGCGCAGTGGATGAATCCCCTAGCTTGAGGAGTAGGGCGAGTAGATTCCCAGGTCATAGCGTCCGTTACAGGGGGTGAGGGGCAACTCACTTTCCGGGAAGGAATATGACCGCCTCCACTCGTATACTAAACCAAGTTAGTGAGCGATTCTAACTTGGATAACTAGGATATGTGAATATACCTAGTGTACTAGCACTTTAGAGAAATTATATCCGGGGAGTACTCTACTCGGGTGGATATTAGTGGTTTATGTATTCCAGTATGTGTGTGAATGCTGCAATAAATTCTAAGTATATAATAGGGTGATTATTATATACGGGCTAAATAAATACAAGCATGTGTTGTTGTATATGTATAACGAGTGGAGTAGTTATATGAATTAAAAAGGGAAATGATTTAATTAAGTTGATGTTACTAATGACTTAAAAATCATAATCACATTATACTCAGGTTAGAGTAGGGAGGAGTATAAGGGGACTTTAATTATTATCTAGTCAGGAGATAGATAACTAGGTGATAATTAAAGCGTTAGTGGTGCACAGTAGAGGAGGGGCAAGGAAGTTCTCAAGAGAGTGCGACACTAACTAAAATATGAAGAGCATGCATATTTATTATTACTGCAAGTTAAACATTTGCTAAATATTTTCAAATGTTTTGGGTACTAACCCTTGCTATAAAAACTTTTTAAAAACCTTTTAGGTGTCCAGCCACAGGGACGCCAGACTTGACTCGATTCCAGGAAATCCGTTGCTGCAGCATATGTGGATGTTGCGGGACCTTTGATAGACGCCTCTTTCTTTCATTCATAATGTAGAGACTCATTAGTACTTATTCGAGCATGTCGCTCACTTTCCACTTATTTATTTCTTAGACTTGTTGGGATTTTATTCTTCTCTGTATGGGATTTTTATTTGGACCGATGGTTTATTCGGTTAATTAATTTTTACTTGTGGAATGATTAGTTAAATTATCTGTGATGGTTATTGCTTTATTTTCCGCATGGGTTTTAGTTTAATTAATGAAAGATAAAAAATTGGCACCAGTCTATTTTTCTCACTTAGGTGGTTAGTAATTTAATAAAACGACAGTGATGCTAAGAATGGACCAAATGAGAAACCTGTTCTAACTTAATTTAGGACTGATCACCCGGGATTAATTAGGCGGGGTGTCACAGATGGTATCAGAGCATCTGGTTCTAGTGTCCTTAGGATCTGTACGGCTTTCTACGTTTCAGCGTAGCGTTCGGTTGTTATAGAGCCCTATTATTAGGACTATTAATTATATCTTCCGGTTGTGAGAGATCGTATTTCTGCTATTAGTTTTGTATAAATTGTGTACTTATACAACTCAATCTATTTCAGATGTCACCGAAGAGACAGAGTGCGGAGAGGGTTGAGGCCAGGGATGAGGTGAGGGAAGCTCACCAGGAGCCACAGATACCGCCACCACCACCCCCACCCGAGTTGATTTCTACTACTCAAGTGGCAGTGATAGTGGCCCAGGCAGTCGAGACAGCGATGCAAGCTATGGCAGCTCATTTTCCACAGCCCCAGACACCGCCTCCAATGGCTCCAGCAGTTCAGGCTCCAGTGGGGCCACCATCTTGGCAGCAAGTTAGGGAGACCTTTCAGAAGGGTCACCCACCTGAGTTTCAGGGGAGCATCGATGTGGTGGAGGCTTGTGAATGCAAGAAGTATATTCAGCGCCATCTGTGCATGCTGGAGTGTGCCGATGTGCAGAGGCAGAAGCTTGCTTCCTTTCGTCTGTCGGAGGCAGCCTTACAATGGTGGGAGTCAATGACCACCACTGAAGAGCGAGATTTCATGGCGGTACCCGAATCCGGGGTGCGGTTCGACCGTAACCACGCTCCACCAGCGGTAGAGGCGGAGATGCGAAGGAAGTTCAGTGAGTTAATACAGGGTGACCGGTCAGTGGTAGATTATGAGCAAGAGTTCACCCGTTTGGCAAGCTTTGTACCAAATGAGGTGAGTAATGAGGAGTGGAAGAGGTCAAGGTTCATGAATGGCTTAGCCTGGAGGATCAGGCAACATTTGATTGGGAATTCGACGTTAATGACCTATGCAGATGTCGTTAATGCCGCCCTCGTACTTTGTCGGGATCATCGTGCCCATACGAAGGGGATTAAGAGAGCAGGTGAATCGAGCCAGCAGGGCAAGGCAGTTACGGGTGGTTGCACTAGTATTACTCAGCCTCAATTCATTCAGCAAGGGAATCAGGCAAAGAGATTTAAGCCTGGTGGGTTCCAACCGGGAGGACAGGGGTCCAGGCAGAAGCAGCCAGACCCTAAACAGCAGCAGCAGGTTTCACAAGGCCGTCAGGGCCAAGGGAACAATCGGGGAGGCCAGCAGGGCCAGACACGTCAGGGCCAACGACAGGGAGGCGTGCAGAAGCTCTGTTTTGTCTGTCGCCAGCCAGGACACTTCAAGAGGGAGTGCCCGCAGAGGGACAGAAGCCGTCAGCAGGGTACCCATCAGGGGCAACAGGGGCAGATACCACCGGTCGCACCAACTCCACTCTCCCCAAAGCATCAGTGGCAGATACACTACGGGCGTGTGTATAATGTCCGGAATGTTCCCAATCCTCCGGCACAGCAGGCGCCGCCAGCAGTTGAGGGTATGTTTTCATTCATGTCATGTATGTAGCATAATTTTAACATGGGAGCATTCATTCATTAAATTAAATTTTGCTAAACGGGCTAGGTTATTAGAGGCAACCGGTAGCCTCCGTATGAGCGTAGAGTCGCCAGTAGGCAGCAGGGCTTTGATTCGCTTGATTTGTCCGGGAGCGGACATTTTGATTGGAAGGCTTAGTTTTAGCAGCAAACCTCTTAGTGTTAGATATGGAGGGGAATGATGCCATCTTGGGCATGGATTGGTTGGCAGGTTACCGGGCTACGGGGGATGGTTATGAGAGGGCAATCGTGTTCTCCATTCCGGGACAGGAGATGTTCCTGATAGCAATGCCGCTTCCTGAGGGAGGGTCACGCACTCACTTATATTACATCAAGGGGGAAACCTCACAGGAAGTGGTAACTCCTTTAGACTCTATTACTGTGATGAGGGACTTTGAGGATGTTCCTAAGATCTCTTTCTTGTCGCGGTATGGATCGTATGAGTACAGGGTGATGCCGTTCGGGCTCACCAATGCACCAGCAGTGTTCATGGACCTCATGAACAGGGTTTTCAAGGAATATCTAGATCAGTTGGTCATCGTGTTCATTGATGACATCCTAATCTACTCGTGTACCGAGGAGGAACACGCAGAGCATCTGCGCATGGTTTTACAAACACTGAGGGATCATCAGCCCTATGCCAAATTCGGGAAGTGTGGATTCTGGCTACGGGAGGTACAATTTCTTGGTCACGTTGTGTCAGATCAGTGTATTGCAGTGGATCCGGATAAGGTGTCGGCGGTGAGGGAGTGGGGACATCCCACGACACCGACCGAGGTGCGCAGTTTTCTGGGTTTGGCCGGTTACTACAGGCGATTCATTAAAGGATCCTCCAAAATTGCAGGACCTTTGACGAATCTGACTCGAAAAGGGGTACCTTTCAAGTGGGATGATAGTTGTCAATTAGCGTTCGACGAGCTAAAGGACAAATTGACATCTGCACCCGTGCTGGCATTGCCAAAGGGAGGGCTAGAGTATCGGGTTTACACAGACGCATCCTTACGGGGTCTTGGGGGTGTGCTCCAGCAGGAGGAAAGGGCTATAGCTTATGCTTCCAGGAAGCTAAAGCCCCACGAGAGGAATTACCCCACTCACGACCTAGAGTTGGCAGCGGTCGTTTTTGCTTTGAGGATATGGAGGCATTATCTTCTAGGAGAGCAGTTTACTCTATTCACGGATCACAAGTCACTTCAGTATCTCTTCACACAGAAGGGTCTGAATATGAGACAAAGGTGGTGGCTAGAATTCGTGAAGGACTACCAGTTTGATATCCAGTATCATCCTGGTAAGGCCAATGTAGTAGCAGACGCATTGAGCAGAAGACCGACTGGGGAAATATCGGAGGTATGGAAAGCGAAGTGGAGAGAGCTTCAATATGAGGACGACGTAGCCAAGGCTTGCATGTCGGCTTTGTCCATCACACCCGAGATCATTATGCGGGTTGTGAAGGCTCAGGCGGAGGATCAAAATTGCCGGGATAGGGTGGGCCAGTTGTTAGCTGAGGGAGCGGAGGGTTACTCGATCAGCTCAGAAGGAGGCCTACGCTTTAATGGGAGGTTAATGGTGCCAGAGGATGAGGATTTGAAGCACGCCGTTAGAAAAGAATCCCATGGTTCAGAATTTGTGGTACATCCCGGTGGGGATAAAATGTACCAAGATATGAGGAGGCAGTATTGGTGGGCAGGAATGAAATGGGACATAGCAGAGTTTGTTTCAAAATGTGCCACGTGTCAGCTTGTGAAAGTTGACCACCAGAGACCATCAGGGATGCTACAGCCGTTAGACATTCCCGTGTGGAAGTGGGAGAGCATCTCCATGGACTTCATCACAGGGTTGCCGGTATCGCAAAAGGGTCACGACTCCATATGGGTTATTGTGGATCGGTTGACCAAGGTAGCCCACTTTTTGCCGGTACGCACAGACTTTGAGACGATGCGTTATGCGCAGCTATTCATAGCAGAGATTGTTAAGCTGCATGGACTGCCGATAAATATCGTATCCGACAGAGACAAAATCTTTGTTGCCCACTTTTGGCAGAGCTTTCAGGAGGCAATGGGCACGGAGTTACGATTGAGTACAGCGTATCACCCACAGACTGACGGATAGACTGAGAGAGTTAATCAGATGCTGGAAGACATGCTCAGAATGTGCATTTTGAACTTCGGGGGAGGATGGGAGAAATATCTTCCTTTGGTAGAGTTTGCGTATAACAACTCTTACCAATTCACGATTGGCATGGCACCGTTTGAGGCACTGTACGGGAGACCTTGTCGTTCACCAGCTTGTTGGTTAGAGTTGGGGGACAACAAACTCTTGGGGCCGGATATTGTCCAGGAAACATTTGCCAAGATAGAGCTGATTCGAGGAAGGATTCGAATAGCTCAGGACAGGCAGAAGAGTTATGCTGATGCTTCTCGAAGACATGTGGAGCTAGAAGTTGGAGACCAAGTTTTAGTCCGGGTATCCCCTATGAAAGGGGTGATGAGGTTCGGAAAGAAGGGTAAGTTAGCACCGCGATACGTAGGACCCTTCCCTATTATTGAGAGGGTGGGACCAGTGGCGTATAAGCTTGGATTACCAGATCATCTTCAGCGCATACACGATGTATTCCATGTGGCATCGCTGAAGAAATATCGAAGGAGCGAGAGAGCCTTTTGGCATATTCCACTCGAGGAGATCGACTTACAGCCAGACATCTCGTATGAGGAGAGGCCGGTAGCTATTCTGGATCATAGTAAGCGGAAATTACGATCCAAGGTCGTTCCATTGGTTAGAGTACAGTGGGGTCATCACTATGTTGACGAGTCTACCTGGGAGCGAGAGGAGGATATGCGGGAACAATATCCAGAACTTTTCAACGCAGGTACGATCTAATTTCGGGGACGAAATTCCTTTATAAGGGGGGGAGTATGTAACACCCCGTATTTTTGGTACATTTAAATTTAATTAATTCGGAAATTTTTTTAAATTACTTAGTGTGTTGTAATTTAATGAATTAATTAGAACAGAATAATATATAAATATTAATCTGAGATTTAATGGTTAATATTTAGGGAAAACTTATTTACTTAGTGAATAGTAATAATGTAATTACGTCGTCTCGAGTATTAGTGACGAGGATGTACTTATCACATTCGGAGGTCGGTATAGACTACATTGGGTGGGGGATAAGTATTTTTAGAAATTAACTCGGATGCAAATTCTGAGGGTACGGTTGAGTCCGGATGGGCCGAGATAGTCGGAAAAGTGTACCCGGGGGTAGTAAACGGGTCACGGGACGTTTTTAGACATAGCCGGGCCCACTTGGGGGCATTTGGGTCACTTGGGCTTGGCCCATTAGTCAAAAAACGTGAATTGGATTATTAAGTTAATAAAATGAAATAAGGGGGTGGCTGAACTTAATTAGAGAAAACAAATTAAGGGTTAGGAAACCCTAACAGCAGCCAAAGCCAAATTGGGGATCAAAGTGACCCATCTAAGATCATCTTCAACCTTGGGATTTAGCTCCAATTCAGACTCTACGAACCTTAAGGCAAGTGGATAACTTGCAATAGCATTAAATCTGTTTTCGATTCATATTCATGTGTAGTGATTATGTAGAAATCCGTTTTTGGGTGTTAATGGAATGAACATGGGATTTTGAAAACATGAATTCTGATTTACGAAATTTGGGGTGATGAGTCTTGTAAAATCTGATAATGGTGAGTTATTGCATATCTGATAGAATGTATCTGCATATTTGGAAACGAAATTTATGATGAAATTTGGGGTATAAATGAATCTAGGGTTAATGATGAAACTTTCCCCGAATTTAGAAATTGGAGTTAATGGACGATTTATTGATGTTGTTGAATACTCTGGAGGTCCTTAACGAGTTTCCTAATATGTACAAATGCTAAAAGAGACTTAGTTTCAGTGTAGAAGGAAATTAGGGTTTGCAGTTTTCGTCCATGGCTGTTCCGTCTTCGCGAAGAAGACGAGTACCTGTTCGATCGATCGATCGACGCCATGAAGTCGATCGATCGACGGTCGGCATAAACTGACAGTTCGCCCAGTTTGTTTATATAAGGAGGGATTTATATAAAAGTTGTTATGGGTTATATTATGGAGAAAAATATTAATACATGATTTAAATCTAATTAATTGTGAGCAATTTAATTAGAAGATGGGAGTAGAAATTGGGTGTCACGTCAAAATTGGTTGAGCGACATCGGAGTATTTTATGTCATTTAGAAATGGACTAATTAGTTTAGAGTCGGGATTTAGACTCGGGTGAGGTTAATTAGGGCTATGAGATTGAGTCCAATTAAATGGTAAGGGCAACACCAAAAGTAACTGAATTTATTAATGTGCAAATTAATTAATGATTCCAGTTGGGTAATAACCTCAAATAAAAATGGAATAGGCTTGTGTCACGGGTTTAGTACACGGTGTAGCTGGAACATTTTTATGTGTGTATATATATATATACGGTGTATGATAGTATATATATATAGTGTATGCCTTTATATCTGTGGTTAGATATTATTACACTCTAGTGCTATAGGGGGAGGTTACGCGCAGTGGATGAATCCCCTAGCTTGAGGAGTAGGGCGAGTAGATTCCCAGGTCATAGCGTCCGTTACAGGGGGTGAGGGGCAACTCACTTTCCGGGAAGGAATATGACCGCCTCCAATCGTATACTAAACCAAGTTAGTGAGCGATTCTAACTTGGATAACTAGGATATGTGAATATACCTAGTGTACTAGCACTTTAGAGAAATTATATCCGGGGAGTACGCTACTCGGGTGGATATTAGTGGTTTATGTATTCCAGTATGTGTGTGAATGCTGCAATAAATTCTAAGTATATAATAGGGTGATTATTATATACGGGCTAAATAAATACAAGCATGTGTTGTTGTATATGTATAACGAGTGGAGTAGTTATATGAATTAAAAAGGGAAATGATTTAATTAAGTTGATGTTACTAATGACTTAAAAATCATAATCACATTATACTCAGGTTAGAGTAGGGAGGAGTATAAGGGGACTTTAATAATTATCTAGTCAGGAGATAGATAACTAGGTGATAATTAAAGCCTTAGTGGTGCACAGTAGAGGAGGGGCAAGGAAGTTCTCAAGAGAGTGCGACACTAACTAAAATATGAAGAGCATGCATATTTATTATTACTGCAAGTTAATCATTTGCTAAATATTTTCAAATGTTTTGGGTACTAACCCTTGCTATAAAAACTTTTTAAAAACCTTTTAGGTGTCCAGCCACAGGGACGCCAGACTTGACTCGATTCCAGGAAATCCGTTGCTACAGCATATGTGGATGTTGCGGGACCTTTGATAGACGCCTCTTTCTTTCATTCATAATGTAGAGACTCATTAGTACTTATTCGAGCATGTCGCTCACTTTCCACTTATTTATTTCTTAGACTTGTTGGGATTTTATTCTTGTCTGTATGGGATTTTTATTTGGACCGATGGTTTATTCGGTTAATTAATTTTTACTTGTGGAATGATTAGTTAAATTATCTGTGATGGTTATTGCTTTATTTTCCGCATGGGTTTTAGTTTAATTAATGAAAGATAAAAAATTGGCACCAGTCTATTTTTCTCACTTAGGTGGTTAGTAATTTAATAAAACGACAGTGATGCTAAGAATGGACCAAATGAGAAACCTGTTCTAACTTAATTTAGGACTGATCACCCGGGATTAATTAGGCGGGGTGTCACAGGTTGGCATCCCTGTTGCTGGACACCTGGTATAGAAGGTACAATAGAAAAAAAAAATATACAAGGAAACGGTTCAGAGCCCGATGTGAAAATAATTTTGAAAACAACAAGTATTTAACAAGTGCAATAAAGCATTTATTATGTAAATGTTAGTATCCAACTCTTACTTGCTATTCTCACCTCTCATCTAGAGTGCACACTTAACGTTTCCTATTATCCTCCTAGTTAATGGTTCATCTTCACTAGTTCCCATAATATGATTCCATCACATATCATAACCCCGTATGTCCCATACCATACGTAGTAAAATCATTCTTATACGTTTCCGATTAACATGAATCGTTTCTCATTAATATGAATTAAGCTCTTCAATAAATATTCATTAACTTATTTCAATTCTTTTTCTTTACTCACCATTATCTACACAGCCATCACACAGTAGATTATTTAACCACTATATACAGATATAATTAATCCATTATATATATATATATATATATATATATATATATATATATATAATACGACACCCCGAGTCACTGCTGCAGTGCAATGCATTACTCTGCTATCATGTCCCAATATCGCTGGTCGCCGAATAGGGGACACATGGTTCTGTAAGGATTCCTCGAACCACAAACAACAACACATAAATTGGAGGCGAATATTGTTCTCGTATCCATGGGTCATGCACATACCTAGGTACCGATAGTCAGCGAACTTATCAACTCCCAGATAAGTCTTTCATAGACCTATGTTCTCGAGCAACAAATCAAAGATCCCATGGATTCATCAGGATATGACTGCCCCCACGCGCAAACCTCCCGTCGATAGCAAGTAAGCTAGGTATGTTATACACATTATTCATCAATCAATCAAATAGGCATTATCATACCTATAATATAATATCAACAAGTTACTCACATTACCCGCAGATAATTTCCATACGTAGCCTTATATCTCTTATAAACACATCTTCTATCAACTAGGATTGAATGCCATCATCACATGGCTCATAGTCTATAGTGTTTCATTCACACGACATGACTTATTAACAAAACCAACATCCTCACATCCTATAACATCTCTCCACTCCCGACGTCGTTAAGGTTCATGCGCGGAGCGTCTTGCAAAGCGAAATCCAAGCAAGGAACCCCTCCAATACACTACTACTTAACTTTGTCGATTGAGGAGGTCCGTCAATTTCAAATACGTGATCAGGATAACCTCATCCCCTATTTAAACCAAATGTTGTCTGAACTCCCATCTCTAACCAGGAGCCATACCACTAAGCGCTTGTATTACACTCAGTCCTTGTGCAATCAATAATGAGCTTAAACTCACACCTTGATGTTCAAATTGTAACCCTAAGGCTACCCAGGTGTTATATTAAATCTCCCCTACTAGACCTATCCTTAATCCTCATGCATACCAATTAGAATCCAACACATGAATCTAGCAACCGAAATTTCTTCCAATATAATTATCATCATTCTAATCAATTAAATCCCAATCAAATTAATTTGAATCTTATCTAGGGCCTATTGATCTTTTCTAACTCCCATAATATCCAATTAATAATTACCAAAGTTCTACAAAAGGTTTGGTATAAGAATCAACATTAAAAAGAAACAACTTCAAGGATTATGGGGAGGTCGATCGATCGCCCAGATAACAGCCCAGTTTCTGCATTTCTTCTAGTACGGGTTTAACCATTTTTTATCAATCAAACCTTCATATTAACAACCCAAATGACTTATAATCCTTACTACATGATATATCAACATATACAAACGATTTCTAATGATCTACACATCCTAGAATCATCAAGAGTTTGAATTAAATACATATATTTATCCTATTTGTCCAGAAAATAACATACATGATATCTTCAAGAACACACCAATGATTCTCATAATTTCCTCAACAGATTTTTGATTATTTCGTGGATTACTATCTACCTACAACATGAGTTTGATTCCTATATATCTCCATCATCTAGAATTCCATTACCAACATGAAAAATCTCATCTTTTTATAACTATTCTAACATGGACAATATACAAACTTAGATTGCAATTATCAAACACTTGTCTCTAATGAAGATCTGATCCTTTGGGGTGGTGTATCACAGGTGGTTCTCCCTTCTCCGGTCAACCTCCGGTGGTGGTTGGTGGTGGTGACCTTTGGTCTTTGGTTCTTCTCCTTTCCATGTAAGCTTTTCTCTTCCCAAGCAACATTTCACTCTCTCTAGGAAGATGACTTCTCTATTTTGTGTACAGGAGATGAATAACTCACGTACACTTAATCTCCAAATACTTATAATAGGTAAAAAAATCCGAAATCACTATTCACCCCCTTGTAAAAATTACCAAAATGCCCTTTTGGGCTGTCTTTTCATTTCTAAATGACCCGAGACTCAAATCTAACATCCAAATAGACTTTTCTGATTATTTCAACCCTTCCGGATGCAACGACGCAGTCAAAATGACTATAAGGTTGATATAAAAATAAGTTCCCTTTTTAATTTTACAAATTAGTCCAGACATGTCCCATACCGCATTTGACTAAAAATTCAAATTGCTGAATTGGCAACTCACAGCAACGTCAATAACATCACGTTCATATATTACCTAAATATCTTTATGTAATATTCAAAATCATATAATTTAATATCCACAATACGGATACAACCCAAATGAATTAATTTATAGTAAAATCTAATTAATCCATTAATTTAAAATATAAACCATTTTAAAAGTCATTAACATCACGGGGTTGTGACACCCCGCCTAATTAAATACCGAGCGATCACTCCTTTATTAAATTAAAATCAAGGTGAACAGTTGGATCATTCTCAGCATCACTGTCGAAAAATAACTTTACCAATTTAAACACCCTAATTAATTAAGCTAAGTGTCAAAACCATTTTTAGACATCAGTTTCCAAATTTTATTTTATGTAACCAACATTTAAAACTTTACAAATTCCATAAATAAAGAACCACACAACAACTATACTGGAACAAACGATCCAATAATTAAACATTCAACTAAATGAATCCAACATTTAATACTTAAATGAAAACATCCTGACAATAACAAATCCCAAAGAGTAAAATACTGGGAAATAAATGAATCACAATATCTGCTAAATAACTGAATAATGGAAAGGGCGACACATGCCCAACTGAATAAATAGTGCTAGAAATAGAATCAAGAAATGAGGTCGTCTAAGCAAGAGGCCTGCAACTTCCACCTAAGCTGCAGCACGTTCCTTCCAAATGATCCTATGCAAGACGCCCCTGTGGCTAGGCACCTGTAATATATACATATATATACAAGAGAGAAATGAAAATAGAAACGGGTCAGAGCCCGATTGTGAAAAGATTTAAAATTTGTTTAGCAAGTATTTAAAATGTTTACAGGCCAATGCCACAACATATTAGTGCGGCACTCCCTTGAGAAATCCTCACATCTCTTCTACTGTGCACACCTATCGTACTAACCTTCCTAACGGTTCAACTTATCTTATCTTAGGTCGCTCGTAAGATTTAATACTGACAAACTCAATTGTTTTAGAGGTTAATTTCTTTTAAACAACAAAGTTCTCAATTAAGCCTTATTTACACATAAAGTTTCTAAGTATCATATTATACTTTTCAAACACATGTTCCCCAATCGAAAATAATAATTCATTTTCTTACTTACCATAGACACAGTAGGTAGTTCCCAAATTTCCATAAGTAAATATATATATATATTAAATACTCGTATAATATATATATTCTAATAGCACCCCACATAAAAATTATGGTGCGGGCATAATCTGCTATCCAATCCCCGTATCAGTCGCACTAAGGGAAATACTAGTTCGGATTCACTCTCGAACTGTATTAATACATAAACAAACAATATTGAGGCGACGCATAGTTTCCAAGTCCAAGAGGTCAGCACATACCCTCGCGTCTTTTAGGACCGTGACTATCGATTCGATAGCATGTTCCTAGGATTCCTACCTTCTTTGGTACGAGTCAATAACCCCCATAAAGGTCACGTCGAGATAAGACTGTCCCAGCGCGGTAACCTCTGGGATAGCAAGTAGCGCGGGCATGGTTTTCACATGTATATAGTATATGCATATACACAGTCATATAAATATACCACTTTTACTATATTAAATTTAGGTTCATCTCATAACCCATAATTATCACATTTATCCTTATTTCTCATTATTTAGTTATCACTTATAACGGTTTGTCTCTTACTTTTAGTTTGAGGGATTATTCCAACTTACAACGTAACACCCATGGACTCTATCCTCCCAAGTGTAGAATTTAGTAGGTACTCATCTATTTTCCATCGTAATTATCTTACGCGTCTCTCCCTTTAATACATAATTCTATCATCCTTTATATGTAAACATCCCAAAATGCAATTCTCGTCTTATATTAAAGGTCTCATATTTATTCATAAGTCCTACTGGTCTTCTTTATCTCCCAAAATATTATAATAAGGATGTCTAAGGAATATTACTCATTTAAATTTAATTCAACTATTTAAAAGTGGAAATATGAGTCTGCCAGGAGGGGTCGATTGATCGATGGCAGGGGCTCGATCGATCGATGCGTCGATCGATCGACACTCTTGGTTCGATCGATCGATCAAACAGGTATGGTGAATTTTGCAGATTAATAGTTACGGGTTTCATAATCCAACCTCAATCAAATCCATATTTTTTACACCCAAACCACCTAAAATTTGTACTACAACCAGTATACACCCATATTATACATCTTCTACGTAAAGCATGCGAATTTTCATCAATAATAATGGATTAATAGGCCAAAACTCATATAAATCTCAAGAACCCTAGAATTTCATTAACATGGTTCAAATCAGTCTTTTTGCTGAAAAATCTACTCCTAATTCATCATAAATTCGTGGTTAAGCCTCTACATATGAAGGGGTTTCCAGATTATCATTCAAATCATTATTACATGCGATTTTTCCTGTCTCCAAGATGAATTTTCTTGTACCAAACTCATCCTAATCACCCTAGACTAACATGAACGATGCATTAACGAAAATAAGAAAGATAAATACTTGCCTGGGATTTTCAGCGTTCTGATTTTCTGGACGAATTTGGTGTTGTTGCGTTCCCCGCCGCGCGATCTTCGCGTTGGTGGTGGTGGCGGTGCAACCGGATGGATTTTTGGACTTGGTTTGCTTGGAAAGCTTTCTCCTTCCCTCTCCTATGGACATTCTAATGTTTTGAGTCTGCTAACCCTAAAGGGCCATTCCAAATCGCTGATATAGCTTAATAATTTTCGTGGGTTTAATTGCCCAAAAATGCAAAATGTCCAAAATGCCCTCCCTGGGGGGCTAAATAAGCCTAAAAACACCCCGAGACCCAAACTAAACCCCCGGGTACACTTTTCTTACTATCTCAACCCTTCCGGACACTTTGGCACACTCAAAACGACCATACGATCCACTTATAATTTATTCACTTTTATTAATTGATATTTAGTCCCGACGCGACACGGGCGCGTCCCGACTCAAATTTCCAAAATTGTCATTTTATTCACTCTTGACAATTAATAGAACCAATATTATATATTACTCTACTCATTAGTAATATTCAACAAGTTTCCCATAATTACTAACTCACATCACGTTAATGATTATAAGGTAATTAATTTTCAGATTTATATTAAATTAATAACTCACATTAAATTTAATAAATCCCCAAATTTATAAAGCATAAAAATACGGGGTATTACAGGGGTATTACAGCATAGTATTGTATGATGTCTTTTGTAACAGGAGAGTGAATGAGTATACTTTTATTTTAGGAGATGGGAGTTTGGGGGTATGTGATATGGACTGAGGGCCTAGCTGATATCAACGGCCGACAATTTTAGGTAGTAGTGTAATGGGAAGGGGATCCTTATTTGGATTTTTCTTTGCAAGACGTCCCATGCATGAAGCTTAACTCAATGTTGGAAGTGGGGAGATGTGTGGTAATTAGTACATAAGTTTGGTACCTTGGTTAATATATACATATGTGGTAATAACTATGAGTATAAAGTAATATTATAATTTAAGGCTTGTAGAGCCGGGTGACTTTCATGTAGATAAGCATGGCTACAGGGTGTATGGGACCCTTGGGTAAATAATTTAATTCTAATATCTAATTTGCGATTATAAAGGGTAAATATGTGGGTAGCGATTTTAAGGGCATGTGAGTAGGGAATTATTCGAGGATTAGAGTACTACACCGAGTATTTTTTTGGATAAATAATTTATTAAATTTTAGGATAACTAATTTATTTCTATTGGTGAAGTAGTATTTAAAGTAAATTGATGATTTGTCAAAATTATGTAATTTCAAGAATTTATTTAATTTGGAGGATTAATTTATTCGAATAATTAAGATTTAAAATAATTTGGGATATTTCATTTAAGAATACATCTGTCGTAATTTGGGGTTGAAATTGAGAATTTAGTTAAGTAACTCGGATGACAATTTCGAGTGCACGATTGATCCGGAATGGGTCAAAATACTCAATTAAGTGACCGAGAGTTGTGTTCGGGTCTCGAGGAGTTTTTAGATTAATTAGAACTTATTTTGGTGACTTTTGGGCTTCTTTATGGTAGATGAAAAGTCAAAAAAGGGATTACATTTATAAAATGAAAGGTTTGGTCTTAAGGAAAACTTATTTTCAATAATTCGTGAAATCTTGAGAGATTTATATGATGATTAGAACCTGTTTAGTGTGTGTAATAAACATTGGTTACGAATGGGATGATCCTTGGGAAGAAATTATGAAGGTTTGATGCGTAAAATAGAGGAAAAATGAGTTGGAGAAGAAGGAGGTTCGTCGTTCAGCAACAACGAACCAATCCGATTTTGATGCCAAACCAGTTCAATTTAACTGTTTACCAAACAGAAATTTTGTTTATCTTTTTGTTACGAGTGCATGGTCACCGAACTCATAGTTTTATGATTTTTTTAATTAGTTATTGTTTTCCTATGGAAGGGTGTATGAAATCGAAACCCTTTGTGAGAAATAAAAGTCGAATTATTCAGGGATGTCCATAGATGAGCGTACGACTCTGAAAAATATTAAGGAACCTTATTTTTACCTTGAAATTGAATGGGAATAAATTCGAGGTATGGATTTGGAGTGTTTATGATGAATAACCCTCGAAAATAGATGAACGCAGTCGTATGGAAATTTCGGATGAAATTAGTATACGGACTAGAATTACATGTGATTAGTTCTTAAAATAAAAATATGAATGTAAGTTAATACTTATAGAAATAAGAGTCGGGATCGTGACTCGGTGTTTTAAGTCTAGTCCGACGGGAGTTAGGTAGAGAGTAACCAGTTTAATTTATTATAGATGTATATAGTAAATTATCAAATATTGAATTTAATAAAGATTGTGTTACCTATTAGTGGGACTTGGTGTATTACATTTTGAAGGGTGAAGGTACGGACTTTGTAATTTAAAATGTAACGAATTTGGGAAATGAGAGAACCTATGACTTAGATCAGTAGAATTTGAGCGAAGTGCCTAGTGAAATATTTGAAAGGATAATTTCCATACTTCGAATAGTGAGGGATACTCGGGAATATACGATAACAAGTGTAATTTGAATTAAATAATACGTAGGATATTCGGGATATATATATGCTAAATTTTGGATATATATGCTACATTTGGGATATATATGAACTACATCATCCCTATACTGATATGTATGACTTATTATGTGTATGACATACCTACGGTACATGCTCTCACAGGAGGTTTCGCGTCGTGGACAGTCTTATCCCGATGAGCCCATTGGGGGGATTTTAGATTTGTACCTCAGAATATAGAACCTAGGAAAGGCTTATATGTGAGAACGATAAGTTGGAGGTCATATGGGTGTGTAGGTATGTGCATAGCCCATAGGTTTGGAACTATATTAGCCTCCAATATGTGTGATTTGTGATGATGGTTCGAGTGAGATACTAAACCAATGGTACTTTATATAGTGAATGATGTACTTGGACTTTATATCAGAGTATGCATGCACCGCAGGTCTCAGCCTAGGGATGATGTATTGTATATATATATATATATATATATATATATATATATATATATATATATATATATATATAGACATACTTATTGTTTATTCTAATATGTGTGCTTGGTAGATGATGTATCGAGCTAGTATGTATATAACGAATTGATAAATATATGCTTATGACATATTCTATGGTTTGTAGTTAGTAAGATGAGAAAAATAATGACATCTAAAATAACCCTAATGGGTGGAGGATTAAACATATAATGAGAAATTGATATTTGGCTAATTAATATAAATAATCCATCAATGTATTGTATGGGAAACATGAGTGGGCACAACGAGTTAGTATGTTGAAAGAGAACTGATACAACTAGTTAGGTGGGGTAGCTTAACTAGGAGAGGTTAACAGACAAACGTTATCTGTGCATATTAGACGAGGGGTGAGTTATACCTCAAGAGAGTGTGACACTAACTTAAATATGAAGAGTGTGTATGCATATTTAATTACTTAAATTTGACTACTTGCTAAATATTTTCCAAAGGTTTTACTTGGGGTCTGATCCATGTAAAAATCTTTTTCAAAACCTTTTAGGTGTCCAGCCATAGGGTTGCCGAGTTTGAATATTCTATCCAAGGATGTGCGGCTCATGTGGAAGTTGCGGGACTTGCTGTAGACGCTTCGTTCATTTATTCCTAGTGTAGGATGTTTACTCCATTATTTAGTTGGGCATTTTCCCTTAGATGTAGTATTTAATTATTTATTTGTAATTGTGTATTCTGGTTATTATTTTAGTTTATTGTTCTATTTTTGTTGAACCGATTGTTGATTCGGTTACTTTTATTTATATTATTCATTTGTGTTTGATCGATTTACTAGTTTGTGATTTATGCCTTAATTATTATTTACATCTGCATGTTTTTAATTAATGAAAGATAAATTTGTCACCAGTCTAATAAATTATCAGGTGGTTAGTAACTTTAAAAAGGTTTTCGACAGTGATGTTAGGAATAATCCATATGAGATAGACGTTTTATTTTGATCACGTCCTGGAAACCCGGCATTTTAATAGGTGGGGTTTCACACCCAAGCTCTTTATGCCAAATATGTTCGAATTTTAGGGACGAAATTCCTTTGTAAGTGTGGAAGTATGTAACTCCTCGTAATTTTGAATAATTATATTTAGAATTTACATTACACGTGTGCACGTAATTTAAATAGATTGAAAATAATGAGAATTTAAATAAATAATAATTAGAGAGAAAATGATTAACATTAATGTGAATATATATTTACTAGTTTGATAAAGTAAATAAAATTATGTCAAACGGTATTATGTCCTAAGTGGGTAAAAGCGACGGGATTTGATGGTATCTCAATCAGGACGGATGTGTGGGGTGTAATGCCCCGTTATTTTGAGGGGTTATTTATGAATATTATATAAAGATTTAGTTTCGATAGTTTGTTTTAAATAAAAAATATTTGTATTGATATTATATTTAAAAACAATTTATTTTTGTTTGAAAATGATGAAACATTTAAATTTAAATGGTTTTTGACATTTTATAATGGTTTAAATATATAATGTAGACAATTTTGAATTAAATGGTAATATTTTAATGTGTATTAGCTTAGGCTCTAATCAATAGTTTAAGAGACAGGCTACATACGTAATGTTAGGGACGATTATAAGGAAATGACAATGAAATGAGAGGTAAAAAAAGAATTCCAAAGAGATAAAAACGAGAGGAATGAGAAGAGTAGGTCTGGAATGTTTTAGATATTCTTTTTGAGTGCTTTGAGATGAGATCTGAGAAAAACTCAAAACACATAACTGACCCAAGTTTTCGTGTAGAATCCAAATCAGTTATGATGGGTTGCGTAACTGAGTTATGTTATTTAGTTTTTGGGGCCACAGGATTGTTCCGAGGATAATTGGCAGCATAGTTGATGTTAGTCCATACCATATTGTGGAAACGGAGGTGGGATGTTTGATTTCGCGTCTTGGATTGTGTAGTGACCGCGATGAGCAACTAGGTTATGAATATATTATAAGGATTTTAGTTTGAGTGTCGGTAGTGCAAAAACTCTTGTATATGATGAAATCACCCACAAGTATATGTGCAGTTACACATGGATCATTTATACGAGCTATTGAGTTTCCCGCTCCCCCCTATAGTTTGTGGTATCAGAGGTTTGACGCGAGATGATATTTAGGGCATCGTTTGGAATGGGATCGTTGTTTGATGCATTGGATATTTATTTTCAAATTTTAAATGCAGCACTTTGTTTATTAGAAATTGTTTTGTAGAAGGGCATTTGAGATTCAATGAAATTGTGGTACTTTATTCAGTAAATTAAATAGATATGATTCGGTACATTTATGCTCAATCTAAATAGTATTTTTTTAGATAAAAATTCTTTAATTTGTCAATACTTCTCTGTAGCACCTCCCGAGGTATTACAAAGTGGTATCAGAGCATAAGTTATTTGTATTCTCAGTCTTAGGGTTATTGGTTAGTTACGTTGTCCATTAAGGCAATTTTTATTTATGTTGTATCTTATTTGGGTGATGTCGACCTTTATGTTTGAATCAAATCGGGCAGAATTTTGGGTAAATTTAAAAGGCGAAAATCATATTGTACTGGAAAAAATGTAATATAATACCCTTTTTTTAAGGCTTAATTATGAATATTATAAAAGATTTGAGTAGTATTAATATATTATTTATTGGGATATTTATTTTTAATTAAAAATATTTTTTTCATATTATATTTAAAAATAATTTATTTTTGTTTGAAATCGAATCAAACATCTAATTTTAAATTTAAATGGTTTTTTAACACTTTATAATGATTTAAATATATAAAGTAGATAATTTTTATTCAAAAGGCAATATGGTAATATGTGCTAGCTTTGGTTCCAAGTTAGGGTTTGAGCAAGGGACTGCATAAGGAATACTATGTAAAATTATAATGAAGAGAAGACGAAAAGGAGAGGAAAAAAATGAAATCTAAATAGGCAAAAATGAGAAGAATGAGATCAATCAGTTTGGAGTGTTTTAGGTCTTCCTTTTGAGTTATTTTCAATGAGATTTGAGAAAATCAAAAAAGCATACCCGACCCAATTTTCATGTATAATTAAAATCGAATGTCAAAATGGAAATTCAGATATGCTTTATATCTGATTTTTCTATGTTTTTAACACAGGCATACAATTGTGTATTTTAACTCACTTCATTTAATTTCATTCTCCCATTATTAATTTAATGTTTTACACCTCTTCAACCCTGATTGTATTGTTATATCCATTCCATGTGTTGCATTTATATGTATATATGCTCGTATAAATATTCATTATTGCAATCATTTTTTATCTATTATTTTCATGTTGTGTATTTTGGGTAACAAAACTAGTTGATTTTACAAGCATGTTTCGTTATAGAAATTGCGTAGAAAGCATGTAAATTTGATTTAACGGAATTAAATATGAAATTTATTTGAATTTAGAGATTGATATAAGAAATGAATATTATTGGAGAAGGCATAGACCATGGACCCCGATTGACGAGTGTGCAAAGTGTTATAATGGTGGTGATGTCAAGATTTTATTGCGGTGATGCCAGGTTATGATAGGTTGTATGCCTGAGTTATGATGTGTCCACTGGACTGTTCTAACGATAATTGAAAGGAAAGTTGATTGTAGTCCATACTGTATTATGGGAAGTGAGGTGGGGATTTTTATTTCGGGTCTTGGGTTGTGTAGTGTCCGCGGGGAGAACCTAGGTTATGATTATATTATTAGGATTTTAATTTGATTGTCCATACTGAAAACACTCTCGTATATGATTCACGCACACATGAGTTTGTGTAGTAACATTGGGAGCATTTATACGAGCTATTGAGTTTCCCACTCACCCCCCACCCCAATAGTTTGTTATATGTCGGGTTTGACACGCGATGATTTTTAGGGCATCGTCGGGATTGGGATCGTCGCTAGAGGCTTTAGATATTTATTTTCAAAATTTAAATGCAGCGCTTTGTTTATTAAAATTGTATTATAAAAGGGCATTTGAGATTCAAAAAAATTGAGATATTCTATTGAGTAAATTTATTAGATATGTTTTCGCAAATTTAAGCTCAAACTAAATTGTATTTTTTTATATAAAAATTCTTTCATTTGTCAATATTTTTTAGTAGTACCTCACGGATTGTTAAAAAGTGGTATCAGAGTATAAGTTATTCGTATAATCGGTCTTATTGTTATTGGTTAGTTACATTGTCCATTGAGACAAATTTTATTTATGTTGAATCTTATTTCGGTGAGGTCGAAAGTTTTGTTTGAATCCAATTGAGGAAATATTTAGGTAAATTTCGAGGACGAAATTAATTTTGTAAGGAGGAAGGATTTAATAACCCATTATTTTGAAGGTCTTAATTACAAATGTTATAGTAGATTTCATTAGTATTATCATATTATTAATCGAGATTTTTAAATTTAAAAAATATATTTTTATCGTTATTATATTTAAAAAGAATTTACTTCTGTTTGAAATCGAATCAAACATCTATATTTAAATTTTAATATTTTTTGGACATTTTATAATGGTTTAAATATGTAAAGTAGACAATTTTTAATCAAAAGGAAATATGATAATAGCATTAGCTTAGGCTGCAAGCTAGGGTTTGATAGATGGGTGACTATAAGGAGGTGAAGATGAGAACGAGAGGCAAAAAATGAAATTCAAAGAGGCAAAAACAAGAGGAATGAGAACAATCAGTTTGGGGTGCTTTAAATCTTCTTTTTGAGTGCTTTTTGACGTGATTCGAGAAAATCTCAAAACACATGCCTCACCCAATTTTCAAGTAGAATCCACTTTTGAAGTGAAAATGAAAATTCGAATAACGTTTAAATCTCATTTTTATGTGTTTTTATGACAGGCAGATAAATGTGGATTTTCACTCGCTTGAGGTTGTTTCGTTCTCTCACTATTAATTTAGTGTGTTACACCTATTCAATCTTGCATTGGATTTCATTTATGACCAATAAATTTTTTATTGGATTGCAGTTATGACCCACAAATTTTGCATTGGATTACCTATTCAATCTTGCATTGGATTGCAGTTATGACCCACAATTTTTTTACTATGACCACCTCTAGTTTTACGTTACGATTTCGGTTCAGTGGCTCAGTTCCGACCCAGTGGCCAAGGTTTAGGTATATATCCTTGGAGCCTGATAGCATACTAGAGATTGCATCGACATGGTAATGCCTGGAGAGTTTGAGGTTGTACATATATCGGGAGCGATATATATGTATGTATACTTAATGTTCTATGAAAATACATATATAAGGGTCAAAAATTATATACGAGTATATGATAATAAGGTGTGAACATTGAATTAATGACTAAAGTCAAGTTATCTGATATAATGTGGTAAATTATAATTAAGAATTATAATTATAAATCGGATGTAAAGGCTAACAAAGAAATTAAAGTATACTAATGTATATGCATGATAGAAAGTACAATATAGGACTTATTTTATGACTACTTAGGCTGGGTAGCATAACTAGGGTGTCTAAAATACATGCATTAGGTGCACACTATAGTTTAGGGGCGAGGTATATTTCATGGGAGTGTGGCGACAGTTAAATTTTGAAGATTGCCTTACAAATTTATTATTTTATATTAATCACTTGCGAAATATTTTCAAAAGGTTTTGGGCTCTAAGCCGTATAAAAATATTTTCAATGCTTTTTCGGTGTACAACCACAGGGACGCCAGGATGATTATTATTTTTAGGATTGACATAGCCACAACAACTATGGATGATTGTAGGGATTTGATTAGTTGCATCTATCTCGAGATTCTAGATAGGATTTATTCATTTTTCATTCGGGCATGTCGCCCATTATAAGAATTTTATTTTGTTTTACTTAGTCCGGTGGTTATGGACCTTTCTATTGGATTTGTACCGATGGTTTATTTGGTTATTTGGATTTTTATATTGATTTCATCATTCAGATATTATTTGTACTGAAGGTGTAATTGTTTATTTGGAATGGTTTCTGATAAATGGAAGTTTATTACAATTTATTTTATATAAGTTATAAAATTTGACACCAGGCTTAATAGTTTATTAGTAATTAGTTTGAGTTTCAGCAGTGATGCTGATAATGAGCAAGATGGGATACCTATATTATTTTAGTAGAGGGTTGGACACCATTTATTTCAATAAGTGGGGTGTGACAACACATATGACAGAGGAAGATCCGTTGAGTCACAATGTCGAATAATACATAAAATAGGGTACATGCTAGGATTCGGACTTAGAACAAATCAAATAACCCTCAAAGATGTCATTTCCATATAAGATTAGGGAAAGACTAGTATTGTCTATAGCCCCAACAATAAAGATCTGACCCTGGGTACCAAAGACCCACATCATTTGTCGAATGGTAACTTACATCTCAAAGTAGAAGGCTTCCTAGATCACGGACTCCCGTAATCCTATTTGGATGAAGAAAAGAAATCCTTACAACCTAAGGTGGATATCCTTTATGGGGAAGGACTTGCGTTGATAATGGTAAAATCCATAAGGTCAGCTAGAACGAGTTCAAAGTATCCGGGGTTACCTAGGAAGACATTAAAATTATCTAGTCATAATCAAAATGGAAACTACCCACATATTTTCCTCATGAGGTATCTCTAGTGGACATGTTGTGGTCCTTAGATTCAAGACCTAGAAAATGCTTATAATATTAATACACTGCCTCTACCATGGTATCACAACCAAGAAAAGACAATTAGTGAACATCCTGAATTCAATCTGTTCCTCCATATACCAGATTCAGTAGCTCCACCATCCATTACACCACCTTTAGTCGAGCCTCGGGATGTGTCCTGTCGATTCCTATGGGAGAACCAGTGGAATGAAGAGATCCATCAATTCCTACTACAAGTTGTCTGCAAACAGCTCCCCTGCCTTTACCCTGTTGCAAACCCAATAGGGAACCCTAGGAAAACCTCCAAGGAATACATATCCCATATCAAGGAACATCACATGCCCCAGCTTGCAATCCATGCCAAATACCCATAACACCAAAATGCTGCTCTAAACATCACTTGTAAAAATCCAACCACAGAATAACCAATATAATCTGCATGAAGGAACTTAATAACTAGACCTCTTTGAGATTCATCGTGAAATCCATCATTCGTAGGCCTTTTAAGGATGTAATGTTAGCAAGAGAGTCCCCACCATTCCATCTCATAATGTATCCCTCCATAAAGCAAACATTTATGCCATTATCAATGTTGTTCTTCCACCTTTTAATGATATAATTTATCATGATTTCCAGTATTTTTCTGCATGTGTACGATGATAATGAATGTAGTGATGGATTAGAACTCACACATAATAATGATAAATCTAGGCTTTATAATACTTAAAACATTTTAAAAACATGACCAAAGTCAAAATAAACATATGTCTCCTAACGAGGACTCCCTTATAACTAGAAACTTGGGTACTCCTAATAACCCCTGACAGTTACAAATATGTTCCTTACTAGATAAGAATGAACAAAAGGAGTTCATTTATCTCAATGCCTACTTTATAGATGTATTATTTTTGTGTTACGTTGAAATTTATGCAATTAACCCAACCATAGTCATGAATGAAATCCCCATTCTCCTTGATGCAAAGCATCTCAAATAGATGCTTCACAAACTAAAACCCAATTGGGATTTTAAAGTTAACTAGGAAGTGGAGAAAACATTCAGCGTTGGATTCTTCCAAGTACTAGAATATCCCAATTGTCTGCTAACATTGTACCAATACCTAAAACCAATGGCAATGTCTGATTGTGTGTAAATTATAGGGATCTCAGTTGGACATGTCCCGATAATGATTTCTCTTCGTAAAATAAAAACTATTAATAGATAGAATGATCTTCAATGTACCCAAATCCTTTATAGACGGGTCCATATGCTACAACAAATTAAAAATGCACCCCGAGTAAGAATATAAAATTGATTTCATTACCCCTAGGGGATTTACTATTATACAATTATGCTTTTTTGTACCAAAAATAACGGTTTGACTTATCAGACATCATCCATAATAATCCCACATGACCTCATACACAAAGAAGTGGAGGTGTGCTTGGATGACATTATCATCAAATCAAAAATTGCGAAGGACATGTTCTCGCACTCTGAAAGTTATTTCAAAGGTTGTGGTCTTCAAAATAAGGCTAAATCCTCAAAAACTTGTCTTCAAAATAATTAATGGGGGAGTTCTCGCGCTTATTCTTGACAACGATCGAATCGAGGTAAACCCCAACAAGGCCAAGGCCATACGAGAGATGCCACCACCCAAAATGTAAAAATAGGTCACTGGATTCTACGGTAAATACAATTCATAAGCTTGTTCATCAAACATCCCATTTTCAAAATACTCAAGAGTTAATCAGTCAAAGAGTTAAACGATCAATGATTATAAGAATTCAAAAAAAATACTGGAGTACCTCACTAACTCATTGATGTTAACATCTCCCCAATCGGGATAGCCTCTCCTGCTCTACATGACCAAAATTGACAGGGCTGCTGAAACCAAGTTGGCTCAATAGGTAGAATGTTCCTAGAAGGAGTGTTCCATGTACTATGTTATCCAAAGGATGATATCCCACAAATTCAAATACACCACCTTGGAAAAGGTTTGTGTATCTCTCGCGTGGAGAACTCATAATCTTTGTCATTGGATCAACATAGAACTCATCTCTGGGATGGTCCCCTAAAATACGTAATTTAGAAACCCGCTCTCCAGTCGAATGGAGAAATGGATATTGATGCTAATCAAATTCTGAATAACATACGTCACCCATAAATCCACTAAAGGACTAGAGATATCTAACAATTTTTTAGCGAAGCATTTGATAGAGATGTTAGAAGAAAATGATGCACAATTCCGTGATGATAACATATTCGCCCAAAACAATAGAGAAAGATAAGAACTATACTTCGACTAATCCTCCTACAAAATGGGACTCGCCATTGAAATGCTCCTCGTTTCTCTCGACTCTCAGCAGCACCTAATGACTCTAAGTAATAACTATCAACACAATAAAAACATGGATAAATATGAGGCTTCCATCATAGGTCTCAAAATTACTTAGGAAATGGAAATCACTGACCTAAAAACCTAAGGAGATTCAGTCCTAGTCATCTGCTAGATATTAGGTAGATGGAAAATTTAAGACAATAATCTTCAACCTTACCTTGTTTACTTAAAATATGAGCTTCATGGTTGGAGAATATGAATTTGACATTCTCCTAAGGGATAAAAATATGTTTGCAGATACACTTTGCACCCTATCATCCATGATAGATATGCTGAAAGAATCCATGGAAATCGAATTTATCATGTCTAACTTGAGCACCCCTTACTACATATTTGAGATCAATGCCACTGGGGAAATAATGGTAGTGCCCATGTTATGGTACCACACCATTTGAAATATGATAAACAAGAACTACTACCTACCAGACTGCTCTCTGAATGAATGATTTACCCTAAGAATATTGATAACCCAATTCATCATCTATGGGTTGAAACTATACAATAGTGGGTTTTACGGGGTATAGTAGTGGTGCGTCACCGAAGGAGACGCCCTCAAGATCATGGGCAAAATCTATAGAGGTAATTGTGGCCTGCACATGAGTGGTTAGACTGAATGTAGAAAAATACTGAAAAAATGGTACTACTAGACTATAATACGAAAGGATTGAACATACGACATTAGTAGATGCCTAAAATTGAGCTTTATGCCCCACGACAACATTTACCTCACCAAGATCTATACTTCATGACCCCACCTTGTCCTTTCTAGACTTGGGAGATAAACATTATAGGGGAAGTTTCCCCTAAAGTATCAATAAGGAACAAGTTCATCCTTGTGTCCATTAACTACTTCGCCAAGTTGGTCAAAGATAAATCTTATTCAGCTCTGAACGCTAGGAAGGTGGGCAAATCAATATGCGTAAACATAATTTTATGCATTTGCATACTCATTTATTGGTATTGGACAATGGTTCTCACTTTTTTAGAGGTCTCTAACCTACTGCACAAATATGATATTATTCGGCATAAGTCTTCCCCATACAGACCTCAAACCATTATTTCGGTCGAAGTCGCTAAGAAAATTTTTAACAACATCATCTGCAAGATGACAAAGATATACATTGACTATTCCGACAAACACCTATATTCCCTCTGGGTCTACTGCACTACAGTGCACGACTCGATATGGGCTACCCCATACTCATTAGTCTATGTCACAGAGGTAGTCCTACCTATAGAATATCAGATATAATCATTAAGGGTCATGCTTAAAAGCCAATTTGCAAAAATAAATAAAGTCCAACTCAGTTATGGCAAACTATATTTTCTCAATTAGAGGATGCTAAAGGCCGCTTATCACAATCAAGTTGCCAAAACTCCTAGAGGAGAATTCGTGCATAGCTGGGGCGGACCCTACCCCTTCACTAAGATAAACTTTGAAGGGATGGATACCATAGCTCATGTTGATAACGTCACATTTTCCTAACCTATAAATATCGAACAATAAAAAAAAAGTCATTCCTTAGTGAAAATTAACAAACTAATTTAATGCAATGACAATAAGTCATAATGGGAGGGAAAACCAAGAAAGCCACACACATTCCTAGACCTGTATCAAAGTGCCTACTTCGATCCCCAAATTTTTACTTGAAGTCACTAAATGCTTTGAGCCCCAAAACTTGCATTCAGGCTAATTGCATAGAACTAATTCTCTGTTATATTGTTATTGAATACATTCAAAGAGAGATGACTTATTATCTTTGGATCAAAGATATACAAGGCACCCTGAGATATCATTTTGGGCTTAGTCTAAAAAAACACCAAAAATCCTAACGTTAAAAGGATACCCCTAATTATGTTCATTGTGACCTTATTCAGAATGGTCTAAATAAGTTAAATATACACTAATAAAATAGTTCCCCAAGGTATTTTGTAACTCTGCATATGTATCCTTATGTAAGAAACAACTCATAAAGGCTAATAGTACAAAAGAAATAGTCAAAATAGACCTACAATGAAAGTAAATTACCCCAATCCACTTCTTCTGAAGAAATAAACCCTGACAGTACCCTATTCAGAGCACTCCGCATCCAATGACTAATCGATCAATAGACAAACTCACGATTTAAGCCCTAGCGAATGCTTTCATTGGGAAGAGTTCTCGACAACGAAAATATAAAAGGGGCATTTCGGCAAGTCAAAACTCCAGCCACTACTCATATCCATAATGATGCAAGAAAAAACAAGGTTACGAGAACAACAAGTTGATGTGAATCAAGATATGATAACAGTTTTTGAGTATTCAATGTCACTATAAGAAATAGGAAAGACTTGACAAAAATTGAAACCTACAACTCCACTAAATAACTTTTAGGCATCTGGAATGTTTGACTGAATGGTTAACCATCTAGGCTGCTTTAACTCAACAATTAAAGGGATGTTTAATGGAGTGATTTAACACTTGTCCATTTCACACTAAATCTATGTCCCTTACACTTACATCCACACCCTTCTTAATAGTAGGAAAACCTAATTTTGTCCATTATGGTTTCGATGACGAGTCTCGACACGCGCAACCTCTTAGTCAACTCCGTGTGTGGACAACATGATTTACAATCGAGGTTGAATAAATTTTTACACTCATTAGGAAACCCTTAATCAACACCCGTGAAAAGTGTAATGCCGCGACGGGGGTTTAGGTCACCATTGGGTCAAATCGCAGCGAATCAAGGAGTTAAAGGTGGGGGTGGGGGGGGGGGGGGAGATCCTATTTTGTTATTTAAGAAAAATCCTTTATTTACAGAATTTATTAAAGAGTAATTTATTGATTATAAGTTGGAAAATGGGGTGACCACTTTAAGTAATTAAGTCACTTTTGGGGTTGGTTTATAAAAATCTAATTTAATCCACATTACTAATTTAATAGGAAATAAACCATAGTCATCCTTTTATATTACAAACCATGGTCAATGTCCCGAATAAAAGTTTAATGCCCCAAATTAACAATGTTCCAAAATAATGTTTCATTAAAGTTACATCGCCACTAACGATGTTCATTGTCGTCTGGGTCCTTACCCGCATCCTTCCCGACGTCCCTACTAGAAGTACCTAGGTCGAGGTCAAATGTAGGGGTGAGTGAAAACTCTACATGATGCGTAATACTAAGCTATTAAATTAAATTAAAATAGAGGACCCAGTTGGTTCATTCATAGCATCACTGCCAAAAATATTTTGTTATTTATTAACCGATTTATTATTTGAAAAGTTCTTGTCAAATTTTATTTTTGTAACTAACATGCAGTGATATAAAATGATTAAATAATTCAATAACACGTACACCATCATAATTTAACCAATAATATAAGTACTGACATCAAGAAAGGAAATAAATATGACCGGAATAAACATTTTTATCTGAAACTCTAATAAAATAATCCAGAAGGGAAATCAAATCCAACATCTAATAATAACACTGAAATATAAATGTCTCTAAACTAATGTCTTAATAAGAATGAGCCATCTTCCTGATTGGAACAAGGGTAACTCTTAAAAAAATTTGAATGATATATAGACATCTACTACCGAGGTCCTGCAACTTCCATAGTAGTTGTACCACATTAAATAATCTCACATCCTAAGATTGGCGACCCTGTAGCTGGACACCTAAAAAGATTTGCACGAAGAAAATAGATTTGGAGAAAAACGGGTCAAAGACCGAGTAAAGGTAGTTTAAAAATGTCTACCAAGTATTTAAAATGCTTAGAAGTAGATACTATATACAGTTTGATTTACGAACTCTCACTTGATATTCTCGCCTCTCAACTAATGTGCACACCTAACGTACTTTTAAACCATACTAGATACAGATATACCGGCTAACTAGTTCGAGTTCAATAAGCTTCTAAAATAATAACTCATAATGCCGACCCATATTGCCCATACAATAACTATTGATTTTTTTTATGTCTATTTGGAAATTATGAGTTTCACATTTTAAGTCAAGTTCCCCCATTGTTAAATGAATTTAGATATCACCATCTTACTCATCTACTAAGTACACATAGTAGAATTAAGTCACAAGTATGTATATATATATATATATATAACATTATATCTATACATATATACCAACATAGGACCCCTACGCTGAGCTATTATGCATGCATACTCCGCTATCGAGTCCCGATACATAACCTACTAAATGAAGGACTAATGGTTCGGTCCTTCTCTTGAACCATAAATACAAACCACACATTAATGGAGGCAAATATAGTTCTAAGCCTACGGGCTACGAACATACGTACACAACTATATGACCGCCAGCTCATCGTTCTCAAAGATAGGCTTTTCCTAGGTTCTATGTTTTGGGATACAAGGCAAAAATACCCCCAGTGGCTTATCAAGATATGAGTGTCCCGACAAGAAAATCTCTCGTGGTAGCAAGCAACGTAAGTATGTCATACATATAAAAATCTTATAATAGGTATACACAAAACCCATATATTTGTATCATCGGTATATCCCATACGTAGTATAGTTATATCCAGAATATTCCACATATTAGTAAATCACAATTTTACTTCTTATCATACGTTACCGAATATCTCTCACCATTCGAAGTGCGTTCATGATTCACAAAAATAATATCAGCAGGTAACTCACTCATATCCTACTAGTTTAAGTCACCGTTTTCCTCGAATTATCCCTCAAGTTAGGTTTTTCTCTCAATTGAGTTGAATTAATCTTAGACCTTAAATCCCTCACTTCTGACCAAGCCTAAAACCCAACCTTAGCCTACTAGTACATTAAGATAATCGCCATTATTTTTAGAAAATAATTTAGCAAGCGAATCCCGAACATTTCCCACGGATTCTAAACAAAAGAGAAAAGTCGCCAAAATTTTGGTCCTAATCGATACGCCTTGCCCAATTGATTCATCCAAGGAGACGAATCGATTCGCCCCTACAGGTTTTTGTCCTCTTCATTAAATTGTTATGGGTTTCCTCCATTTTTAACTCCAAAACCTGCATTATAACATCCCAAGTTTCAAAATAATTATATAGATGTTATACCAACATATATATACATGAGTTCTAACATATTACAATCAATAATTCATCAAAGGACATCAGTATATTGGGTTCATTCAAGACATTTTCATAAGAATCCTAGTTTTCTCAATTTTTCTTCAGAAAGTCCAATCAACCCAGATTTCTTACTGTTTTAATCTCTATAATTTGTAAGTTTCTTCCTACATACACCAAGTATTTAAACCTAACATGATTCAGATTTAAGAACTTCAATCTCATTGCCAAAATTTAATCAAATGACTACATATTCATGTGCCTGTTCTTTCCACACTAACGTGGATACATTATACGCTGAGATATCAGCAAGTTTAAACACTTGCCTTGATATGAAGGTATGAATCTATAAATAATTATGGTATGGTTGGCCTCCTTCATTTTAGATATACACGATGGCGGTGTTAATGGTGCATACGGTGCAATAATTATGGTTCTAGGCCTTGGAACCTTAGGAATGGCTCTCCTCCTTCCTCCTGCGATGCTCCCTTGTTTTGGTAACTGATAACCATAAACACCTTTACATATAATCAGATCTAATTCTCTACAATTCGTAGTTCCATTATCTTCAAAACTTCAAATGACCGAAATACCCTCCAGGGGTACCGGCTTGGTATAAAATTGACCCAGGACCAAAATTAAACCCCCGAGTACACTGTTCTGACTATTTTGACCTTTCCACACACATTGGAGCACTCGAAATGACTATTTAAATGACTTAAAAATAGATTAATTTTTATTTTATTAAATTGAGTCCTGACACAACTAACACACGCATTTTGACTAAATTACTCTAACTGTCGTATTTTTCACTAGCGACAATCTTAATATATTCATTACCATATATTACTTTATCCACTAAGTAATATTAAATATAATCCACATCGATAAATACTAACCATTGTCTCTCAAGTTAACATTTTTTTAATAGGGATTACTTTCCAATAAATTTCCCATATTTAATTCAATTAATTCGACAATTAAAATTCATAAAAAAGTGGGGTGTTACATACTTGACCCTAATAATGGAATTTCATCCCCAAATTCAGAAAAATAACTGGTATAGATAACTCTAGATATTTTTTGCGCATCTCATCTTCGCGCTCCCAAATAGACTTGCCGACATTATGATGCCCCATAATATCACCTCAGATTCTTACACACAATTATGTTCAAACATGTTCAGAATTTACTCGCAATAACCTTTTGTTATTTCCACTATACATAAACCAATGGTATCGTTTCAATCGAATGTATGTTTGCTACAGCCCGCGCTTAGTGACAAGTTCATTCTAGCCCTAAATACCAGTATATTCATCATGCTTAATGTCTCACTTATATAATATCACCTAAAACTATTGTGAATTCGATAACAATGTCTCAAAATATGATCCTACGCTCCACTAGCTCTGTCACCCCTATGTTAGAAAGGACCTCACTTTTATAGCTATCAATTTCTCTTATTACCGTACCATGCCATTTCTCCTCATAGTGTACAGCTTTAGCAATCTATGCCTACTCATGTCAGGCCCTAAAACTTTGGTTCAAATTAAAGTACTCACACTACATTCCTGGACAATACAGAAAAGATGTGGATTGACTCAATCCTCGTCGATAGATCATGAATCACTTCGGATCGACGAAACATGTTATTTTCCCCTGTTTTCAACTATCCAAAGGGTGGGCAAATTTTTTCTCCCTTTTAACCCTCATATGTCTCTTAGCTGTTATTCTTATGCTATGGGTACTCACATCCAGCCTTACTAGTTATAGTTAACTTATGTACTCCAAAATTCCAATATATGAATCCTCACATTCTACCACATTATATATCACCCCTCTCGATTATACATCGGCCTATAGTTGAGACACCTATCTCAGGGCTCAACTCCTCCCCAATTGCCTCCTGGTACTTCCAATTTAATGTGGGACTTAAGGATCTCATCCTGATTTACAATAGTATTGGGAGACACAATATGCCGATTCATTTCTTTTCTTTAATAACAAGATGGGCACACTTCTCGGTACTATAACACACCCCAAACTATTAACGATCATTTTGTTCCTGGACCACTTCACAACCCAAAGAAAATCCTACCAACTCTATGATTTTTTTATTATTCAAGAATGGATTCTATCAAATTACATGTCCATTGTGTCCCTAGAATCATCCATCTACCACAACATTCGGGTTGGTAACATCGGGCCAACTTCTTCCTTTTATGAGTGGTGAACTTGAAAACAACTCCAATTTGTCTCACTCACCATGATATCAACACACTCAATACCTCACATCATGTGGAATATCTTACTCGCTTTATTCTGAGTTGTACCAAAATTATGGCCCATCCGTTTACACAAAACTACGCACTTCCTAGGCCCCTTTTCCGTCTACTATAATTTTAATAACCTATCTATGCGCAAACCACTCTACATATTCGAGTAGGTGAGACTCCGCTCCCCCTCCAAAAGTTGTGGGTTTCTCCTTTGTCAAAGGATACCTTTTGCATATGATTCCAACGTTTTTTGACTCACCTTGGTTGTGGGAGTTTTCTCATGACATACACATAGTCAAACTATCTCCTTTCTGAAATTTAACCACTTCTACATTTGCACTTGTTTTCCTGCTTTCCCAACAAACATATTTGCAACATCTTTCTAAGCCTCCTTATCACATACGATACAAAAAGTTAAATTAACTATGGCACCCATACGCCCTATATCCTTTGTACAACTACATAATCATCTCTAACGTTCCACATATAACATTTTTTCTCAAAATCTTACCCTGAATTCTATGTGTGGATATACACTATGGCTAGCCTCGATTATTTTATCAAAATGATTTATTTCCACTCAAGACTGCCCCACCCGTCAACTAGTGGTGTAAAAAGTTTTTCCCTGGTACTCCCCTCACAAAACATTACTCAACTCACTAGTCTTGAATCATAGAATAACTCTCAGCTAATCCTTCACCCACACATGTGTGTAATAATTAAATTAGTAAATGCATACGCTAATGACACATACATCCCTCTACTCTCGACATTCGCTAGGATTCATGTGTGGGACGTCTCGTTAGTGAAATCAAAACAAGGAACCCCCTGATACACTACTACCTATCAATGTCGAGCATCGAGATCCGTAAGTCCTACGCACATGATCAGAACATACAAAATTATATCCCCAGATTTACAAGTCTAACCATCCACTACAACCTCACTAAAGGAGTTATACAACACGACGCCCTCACTATCACTTCCTTTTACCACGCTAAGTCGATAACGAGCTAAATATCTCCACTCCAAAGTAAGTCTAATATACCCCGAATCATATCAATATAGTCTGATACACTGGGATCAAATAAAATAAAATAACTATAACTTCTAAAGTTGACTCCATGATGTAATGTAAATGCGATCTCAACTTTCTTCCAGTTGACACATCGCTAATTGACCTACCCTGCCCTGGAATAGAGAACACGATAGGTTTGTTATAACAACCCACCATCGCTCTTCCCATCGCTAACCAACACATACCAAGGACAACACCATACTCGAATATCATCTTTCGAAATGAGATAACCCACTAAAATGTAACATGTCAGTGACTATACTCATATTCCTGAAAATGGGACCAAAAGCCTAGTATTAATAGTAAAAATATTGGCAAACAATAGTAATACTAAAAATACACCCACTAAACACGTCCCACGCACGAATTTAATGCTAATTAATTATTGGGACTCGCTCATGTCATACAAAACATATCCCACTTACCCTAGGATTAAAATTCAAACAATTAATTTCTAATAACACTGGCGATACAAATGTTTTATGGACATAACACTCTTATAATATTGATCGAAAGACTTTTACAACTATCGCCCCAACTGGGCATTCCGCTCGTATATCCTAACTCGCTGCGAGCAAGGTCAATACATATGCCCTTACTCTGCACACATAGGAAACCTCTTGGGTTATTTCCCTATCTCTGAACCCACTAGTCATATCAAGATTGTCCTTCTCTCGGACCTGGTAGTCTTGGCCTTATTTTCCACCCTCGTTGATCCTTTGACTTTATTAGCCTATGGCACACACTGCTGTCCCCAGCGACTTTAATTAATTTCATCGTCATTATATAGGAATCCCCATTAATTTACGTCATCTAAATGGGTCTTCTACTGGATATCCCTCTGTGGTGCATTAATATCACAAATTACCTTTAGCTTTTCCCTTATGATTATGCTCTCCAACCCTCTTGGATCCCTTATCATGGAAGCGTTAATATATACAAGGTTAAAGTACGTCAATGACATCATGTTCTTAAGTTGTGCACGATTAATTTCTAATAAATACCGGCCACTCCCACTCGTGGGTCCATCATCACCTGTAGTAACCAACCTCTTCACTATCTATCTTCCCAGGTATAAAGTTCACGTAAATAAGTAAACTCTTCATCACAATCAACCTATGTTCATCCCACTCATGGAAAGTCCATAGACTTCTTTTGCACCTCCGTTTGAATAGTAGATGAAAGAATTTGTGATTACATCATGCACACAAATTCTCTATTAATTCCTTATCTAATTCCTTATATGTGGTGACTACCTCTTGTCGTGGCAGTACTTCTTTAGTGAGGCCAAATTTAAACTGAAATTTAAGCTCTAAGTGCCATCACCATGCGCAAGCACTTTTGCATTTCTCTCCTTCCATTGTTCCATCACCTTTATTATTCTTATTTGAATCCTTACAGATGGCTCTTCGAATGAGCACCTCCGACTTCCCCCTTTACTGAGTACGCTGGGTGAGTTTGAATTTGCACTACTGTTATATACTATAGTGCTTGGGGGGGATACCTCCCTCGAGTAATTATTCTCTCATCATCTACCTAAGCAACAATCATAGCTTTATAGCTTCTGCTGAGCCCCTCCTCCTACAGTTCGACTAACATCCCTCGTTGGTTATCGAATATTGTTCGGTGTACAAAACTCAAACAAACTCCCATATAATTCTTAACAATTATACTTAATAGCAGGAGAACATAAATGTGCGTATGAAGAAGAATACAACAATCCTATAATAGGACCCTATATTAAAGAACGCTACGCCGAAACGTAGTAAAGCCACACAGATCCTAAGGACACTTGAACCTGATGCTCGGATACCATCAATAACACCCCGCCTAATAAAATAACAGGTGTTTAATCCTTTATTAAATTAAACTAGAATATCAAGTTGGTTCAATCTTAGTATCATTATCGAAAATTGTTTAATATTTACTAACCACCTAGTATTATAAAAGCTAATGTCAAATTTTATTTTTATAATTGACAAGTAGGGATATAAAATAATTGAATAATACATACACCATCATAACTTAACCAACTATATAGTTACTAACATCACAAAAGAAAATAGATATGACTGGAATAAACATTTGCTGCCAGAAACTCTAATACAATAATCAAAAAGGGAAATCAAATCCAACATCTAATAATAACACTAAAATATAAATGTCTATGAACTAATGTCTGAATAAGAATGGGCCATATGATAGGATGTAACAAGGGTAACTGGTACGAAAGATTTGAATGATAAGGATACGTCTACTACCGAGGTCTTGTAACTTCCAGAGCAACTGCAGCACGTCAAATAATATGAACTCCTAAGCTTGTCATCCCTGTGTGACACCCCGACTAATTAAATACCGGGTAGCTACTCCTTTATTAAACCAATACAGAATATCAAGTTGGTTCAGTCTTAGCATCACTGTCGAAAACATTTAATTTATTACTAGCCACCTAATATTTAAAAAGAGAGATGCCAAGTTTTATTAATTAAATATACAATAACCAAGTAATAAAATCAAAAACCATCAATCGCATAAACAATCTCATATTAATAACCAACGAAATGAAATAAACTGGGTCTGGAGTAAACACTCCAATCATAATAATACAAGAGTAAATAAAATCCCAATATAGGAGTTTGAATAAATAAACCAACATCTGAAATAATGAAAGTCTGTATCTACAATCTCTAGATAAGAATGGGCACCATGCCCTAACTGATATGTATGACTCTGAAGGAACCACGGATAAATGTAGAGGCATCTAATACCGAGATCCTATAGCTTCCCTAGTAGATACATCACGTCATCATAATGGAACGCCTATACTTGGCGTCCCTGTGGCTGGCCACCTAAAATATTTTTACAAAACAAAATAGATTTGGAAGAAAATGGGTCAGAGCCCGAGGTGAAAACAGTTTAAAAATATAGCAAGTGTTTAAATTACAATTAAACAACACATATTATAAACATGTTAGTTGCTTACTCTCACATGAGTTTCTCACCTCTCAACTAATGTGCACACTTAACGTATACCCTTAACCCATCCTAGTTATGCCACTATCTAACTAGTCCGTACTAACCTCTGCTATCATATTCTACTATAAGGTGTCTACTCGTGTCACACAAACAAGTTATATTTATAACTCACATCCACATTCATGAAATTACTTATCCCAAGTGTTATTTAAATTCTCATATTCATAGCCCATTCAAATATTTTAGTTATTCACATCTACAAAGCAATGGGGAACTAGTCACAAGTATATATATATATATATATATCACTCTCAATACATATATACATATATATCACCCAAAGGCTAAGCTACAATGCGTGCATACTCTTCAATCAAATCCATGTACATCATGTACGTAAGCATCATGTGTTACGAATCATTCAGTTGTCTCAATACAAATCACATATATTAGAGGTGGACATAGTTCAAATACCCACGGGTCACACACATACCTATGCTCCCATGGTCAGTTGACTTATCAACTCACAAATAAGTCATTCACAGTCCTATGTCCTTCAGGTACCAATCTAAATTGCCCCGAAGGCACACAAAGATAAGATGGCCCTTTTCCTGAAAACCAACATCCCGTGATAGCAAGAATGGTAGGTATGTCATACACATAAGAAATCCATACACTAGGCATTCACATAACCTAAGTAATCATATTTCAATATAGGTATTCACACATTCATCTAGTAAGTTTCGTACGTAGCAAGTTTATCCCGAACATCATACGTAATATATATTTAGCTTGATAACTCTCTTATCGTATCAATTTGAGTACTTAAACCTGTCTTAAAAGGTTACTAGGTCTCCTATTAGTTTCTAATGTTATCTTAGTAACTTAAAGTCCCTCCGGTAATGTCCTTATCCTTATATTATCATTCATTCCCATTATAGTTTTAATTCGAACGATTTCTAACTCTACCTTACTCGGTACACCCTCGTAAGCAATAGCATATAATTCCATAAGGTAAACCATTTTTTTGGGCATCAACTAAGACCCTACAGACCATAACTAACTCCCACAATATTGAATTAATCACCATAAGAAACATTATCGGCTTTGGGATTTTTATTAAACCTTAAGGGAAAATAATTACCAAAAATCAGAAGTGGTCGATCGATTGAAGAAAAGGATTGATCGATCGATAATCGATCGATCAACATTCTTGGATCGATCGATCGATCAAGCAGGTATTTTCCTAGAATTCTCTTAAATAGTTATGGGTTCTTCCAATTTTACACCCTAAATCCTCCATTACAACGTCCCAAACTCCCAATAAAGTTCATTAATCATCCTATTAACATATTAGCATAATCTTTAACGTATTAGAATTATTAAATCATCACGGATCATCAGTTTCTTGGGTCAGAACACCTAATTTTCATAAAAAAAAACTATTTCTTCTATTTCCTTCAAGCTCTTCATATATCTCAAAATAAATTCACAACTCCCTATGCATGGTTCAATGTTTCATAACTAGTATATGCCCAAAAGTTTATCTACATGAAGTTTACCCATATTCAATGTTTAATTCTCCAATTTCATAATTAATTCACTTATTTATGATAAATCATCAAATCTAAACTATCATGTAAAATATATGATTTGAATCTTTGCAAGATAAATCATTTTCCTCTGATTAGAAGTTATGATCCATTGATGACGGTATTGCTTGGTTCTTCCTCTCTTTTCGGTTATGAATCCGGTGATGGTGGTGGTGTGTGGTGGTTGTTTTGCCTTGGAAACCCTTGGAACTTTTCCTCTCCATTCAGGTTGACCACTCTTTGGTTTTGACAGATAATGGACCTAGTGGCCCTAAGGTTGGTTGATAAATATCAGCTAATTTTCGTGGTTCACTACTTATAAAAATACGGAATGACTAAAATACCCTCCCGGGTTGCCAGTTAGGCCTAAAAATGTCCTGGGACCCAAACTAAATCCTCGGCTAGTGTTTTCTTACTATCTCGACCCTTCTGCACATGTTGGCACACTCAAAATGGTCATACGGATGACATAAAACTAAAATACTTTTAAATCTATTAAATTGGGTCCTGACACCACTGACACTGACACGTGCGTCCCAACTTAACTACCGAAAGTGCCGTATCTTCAACTCCTGATAATTTTCATAAATACAATAATCACATAGTACCATTATCACTCAGTAATATTCAACGTTGATCATCAAATTTAAATACTAACTCTCGCCTCGCTAGTTATTTAAATCTGAATTAATTTCCAATTAATTATTCCAAATTAATTTAATTAATCCATTAATCGCATAATTAAAAGCAATTTAATTTAATTAATATCATAATTAAAAGCCATAAAAACACGGGGTATTACACCCTGTGGCTGGACACCTTAAACGATTTGCACAAAGAAAATAGATTTGGAGAAAAATGGGTCCGAGCCCAAGTTAAAGTAGTTTAAAAATGTTTATCGAGTATTTAAAATTCTTAGAAGCAAATATTATATACATGTTAGCTTTACGAACTCTCATTCGAGATTCTCAGCTCTGAACTAATGTGCACGCCTTATGTACTTCTAAACCATACTAGATACCGCCAACCCGCCTAACTAGTTCGAGCTCATTAAGCTTCTAAACTAAAAGTCATAATTCCCACATGTATTGCCCATACAATTATGAGTTTAGAGGTACGTAAGGCGTGCACACACACACACACACACACAGACACACACATATATATATATATATACTAACATAACACCCTTAGGACGAGCTGCGGTGCAAAATACTCTGCTATCAAGTCCCGGTACATCACATACTAAATGAAGGAGAAACGGTTTCGTATCCCTCTCAAACCATAAATACAATTCACACAGTCATGGAGGCAATTATATTTCCAAGCCTATGGTCTATGCACATACCTACACAGCCATATGACCACCATCTTATTGTTCTCACAGATAGGCCTTTCCTAGGTTGTATATTCGGCGGTACATGTCAAAAATCCTCCCAAAGGCTCATCAAGATATGATTGTCCAAATGAGGAAATCTCCCGTGATAAAAATCAGAGTGAGTATGTCATACACATAAAAATCATACAATAGGTATACACACAACCCATATATTTGTAACATCAGTTTAGGCATACGAACGTCTTATATCATGAGTTACATACGTAGTATATTTATATACCGAATATCTCATGTGTTAGTAAATCACAATTCTACATCTTATCATACATTCTCAAATATCTCTCACCATTCGAAGCGCGTTCATTATTATCTAACATAATATCAGTACGTAACTCACTCATATCCTACTAGTTCAGGTCATCGTTTTCCTCGAATTCACAGGACTCGAATTATCCCTCGAATTGGGTTTTTCTCTCAATTAAGTGTAAGTAAAATTATCCCTTAAGTCCCTGGCTTATGCCCAAACCTGGCACCCAAAGTTAGCCTAGTGGTCCATTATTTTTGGAAATTAATTTAGCGAGCGAATCCCGAACGTTTCCCACGAATTCTAAACCAAAGAGAAAAGTGGCCAAAATTCTGGGTAGATGAATCGATTCGGCCATCGTCCAAGTCAATTTTCCTTGCCGAATTGTTTTGGCCAAGGCGCCGAATCGATCTGCCCCTACAGGTCTTCATCTTCTTCATTAAATTCTTACGGGTTTCCTCCATTTTTAACACCAAAACCTCCATTATAACATCCCAAAATCCCAAATAATTATACTTGATGTTATACCATCCTATATATATAAGTTATAATGTACTAGAATCAATAATTCATCAAAGTACATCAATTAATTGGGTTAGTTGAAGACATTTTCTTAAGAACCTTAGTTTTCTCAAATTTTCTTCAAGAGCTTCAATCAACCCAGATTTATTACTATTTTAATGTCTATAATTTGTAAGTGTTGTCATAAAAACACCAAGGATTTAAACCTAACATGATTCTAATTTATGAACTTCAATCTCATTCCCAAAAATTAATCAAATCACTACATATTCGTATGCATGTTCCTCCTATACTAACATGGATACATTATATGCTCAGAATTTAGCAAGTTTAAACACTTGGATTGATATGAAGGCATTAATCTATGAATAATTCTAGCATGGTTTCCCTCCTTCCTTTCCTATCTATGCGATGGTGGTGTTTGTGGTGCGAACAATGCAATAATGGTGGACCCCTCAGCCACAAGAGAGAGGAAAAATTTAGTTGTCACCTTGGAAGCCTACATATTTTTCCATTTATATTCTCTCATTATTCCTCCTCTCTCTCTCTCTCTCTCTCTCTCTCTCTCTCTCTCTCTCTCTCTCTCTCTCATCTCTTCTCTTCATCCACTTTATTTGTCTTCTTCTCCTTCCTTTTGGTCGCCAAGCCTGAAACCATTAATATTAAGGGAACCCCCGTCATCATTTTTTAGAGACATTATCATATCATATAGCATGCTTTGGCTGTGGTCATCAATGTGGAGAACTCTCCTCTTTACGGGCGGGGCGGGGCAGGGCGGGGGCGGGGGGGGGGGGGGGGGGAGGGAGGGGGTGATTTTTCGTCTTCTTTTTCTTCTTGGGAAGGAAATACATCAAAATATTTAAAGAATCTCAAAAGGAGAGGGTTTGGCGAAAAAAGTTAAGCCCCTTATATAATGAGAAGAGTGTGGATCCAGTGCCCATCATCTACATTCTGGACATCTCTGGGTAAAGGACACAGTCTCTTCCCACCCACTCTATGATATTTTAAGATTTCCTAAACTCTACGATGGTTTTGTTATCAAGAAGAGCCATTGATGAAAAACAACTCAACCAACAGAGAAGACTAATCAAAATAGTGAAAACAAAAAGCATATTAGAGATACATACAGAGAATATGATCAAGGAATGATCTTAAAGTATGAATAGATGGAGAGAGAACGCAATGAAAGTTTGTGGATGAGAATTGTTTAGAGGAATTAAGGTTGAAGGTCATTAACATAGTTTGAACTTCACGCTAATGATGAAATGCAGTTATCAATAATGATTCTAGCACTTCACGTACTGGCTCAGACCAATGTATCCCCACCGCTACAAGAATATTACAAGTCTATCATGGTGATTATCCTCGAACAAACGTGTCCTCATAAACTTTAGGAGTATTATATGTATCCCATGACAGCTTTGAAATAGTCCTGGGACTTGGGCTTGGAGCTCACTTAAAATTTATTTCCCAACATTCTAAAACAAAGATTTTAGGGGCAAGTGTGGGGGTTATTTATACAGGCCCAGTATGAAGAATGGACAACCCACCCTAGCTCAAAATCATCATTTTGGACCCGTGTATTTAACATGTTCTTAAATACATGGAGCTAGACTCAAATTGGTTAACAACAATCTCTAAGGAGATATTCAGGGACCTCTCCGAGTTATATACAAGTTATTTGAGTTACTTGTACAATTAAATCACTAGTAAGAACATTAACCTCTTTGTGGACGTAGGCAAGTTTTCGGACCACGTATATCTGTTGTTGTGTGTGATCTTTTATTCTTTCATATCGACATTTCTTTCTAGATATTTTGTTGTGATAATTCTTGCACTCACAACTCTCATATACATAGGACACTTAGATCTAGACTTCCGGTTACAACCTGAAACTCAACTAAAATGTTAGGTCAGCATATCGCCCAATGTTTATGATTTTCACCTATTTTTAAAACACAACCCTATTCGTGTGTCCAGAAAAATGTTTAAACTTTGTCTTGAATTATGTACCGTCTTTTCCTCTAGACCCAGGTCTCTCCTCACATTTTAGTTGGACACTTAATGGGATATAACACATGTGGAATCTAATAGTAAAAGCTACATGATGTTACTTTTTATCCCATTCTCTGTTTTCCATATTTCAAAAATTCCAAATTAAATATACAAGAAAAATATTTTTTCCAAAGCTTGGTTTCTTACCCTTCTAGTTTTGATCTTCTTTTTGTATGGCTTGAAGTTCTAAGTCAACATATTCATCCTTTGTGTCATATTCTTAATCAAAGAAATAACGTTTATATTGTGGCTACCTCATGGAAAACCCGTATCTGAAAGTGACCCTTGAATTATATTTGATTAGCATATCACCTCGACTCAATACAAATATAGACAATATGCATTCCGATATTATGAATGTAAAAAGGACTGTATTCCAATATCCAGTGTTTGAAAAGAAAAAAATATTATAAATTACTGCATTCTATCTCGACATGTGTTAAGGTGCGCATGAACCTATGTACACTCCTAAAGAATATCAAATTGTCTTGCGGAATACTTCTCAACCCATTTTAGTGCCTCTATCTATTATACATATCAATGGGCATATGCCTGCTCATTTACATGTGTCGAATCTTGGTCAACTATGGGTTAACTTGCTTCTGTTCATTCTCGTGGATCTTTAAGGGTAAGACCTCCACGGAGTTAAGGAATACCTCAACATGGCTTCTCTCAAATTTTTTTATGTCATGCTCTCCCAAAAAACACATGAACTAAAGTAATAGGTCCCCTTATCCTAAAGCTAGTAACCCTGAGAACTTTAAGATGAAAATAATTGAAAAGTTGGAAGGAAATGAATCTCCCATCATGCCTTTGTGAAAATTCCATGGAACTATCCATTTTTTAGTATCTACCGAAAAAATTCTTGCTTCGATATTCCAATATACAATAAAAGAAAATGATGTCTGCTGGTTATGATCCCTAAACGAGTCTCGTACCCAGAGTAAGGAAAATGTTTCCTAAGAATTCATGTTTTAGTGTAAATAGAAATATGAACTAGAGATAACCCTTCGTGACAATATTAAATAAAGCCCTACGAGGTCACTTAAAAAAACTAGTTTTTGAGACGTTGCTCCAGCTGTCTAAAAAGGTACTCTTGCGATCCCAAATACTTTTTAGGACGGTATTTGGAAAAACTAGGGGTGTTGTTAGACCCCTATTTTAAATACCTTTTGAGAAGGTAACAGTAGTCCCAAGAGGTTTTTTTATATGGTAGTTAAGCCATATTAAAGCGTCCTCATTTATGGGATCATTTTAAGAAGACAAAGAAGACATATTTTATAACTGTTTTACATAAAAATAGCAATCCCAACATGGTTTTCTGAGACAGGAATTAAGTCGTCTAAAAATGTCATCATTTATGGTACCCTTTTCAGACAACAAGAATATGGATAAAAATATGTCTACAGGAGAAAGTTTGTAACATTTTTTATATTGGTAATAAAAAATAATAAAGAATTAATATTCAATTTACTCAGCATAAGCCATATTTCGTTACATATAATTTACTTTGATATATAAAAAATAATGCAAATGTTGTGGACTTAGTGTACCTCTGTCCAACATTTTACATGTGTCATGTCCTATCCATATTAAAAGCGTGTGATTAAAACATGTTGAAGAACTCACAATAGCTAGTTCTAGAAAATAAGGGTTCCTATCTTATTCTCTTTTCTAGTCATATTCAATAGAACCACCAAGACACCTAATATGGTAAATAATATATATATATATATATGTGTGTGTGTGTGTGTGTGTGCGCGCGCGCGCGTGCGCATGAACAATCTAATATCCAAATATATCCCAAAACAAAGCCACTACGAATATTTTATAAGAACACCCCCTGGTGGGGTATTTCACTCAACCATCTTGTGCACATCCGTTTGTATCTTCCTTCATTTAGGTGAGGAATGGGTGAACAATAAAATACCACTCGGTCAAGACATCAAGAATGTAGGTAATTAATTTCAAAGACATAAGCAACACATGAAAGGAAAGGAAAAGAAGACAAACAAAAATGATAATTATGACATTCTCACTAATTAGTATCAATCTCATCAATGGTTGGCTAAGACTCCATGGATTGCTAATATCTTCAAATACAACAATCTCAGATATGGACTTTGAGTATCTTAATTTGTTAATGAAAAAGAGTAAATCAGATCCATAAAACACAAGTGCATAACTTATATTACCAATCAAAAATTTGAGAGATACCTTTTCTCATAATAAAAATATACATCTCTCCACTGAGCTTGTATTGGCAATAATTTATGGGAATTTTACCAATGAATCCTATTTATTAGAGTAATATTCTAATAGGTCCAATGTCTAAGATTTAGTCTCATAAGTTCCATTTAAAACATTTGTTGGTTCAGTAAGACCGAAGAATAAAATGTGGATTTTTTCAGGTCGGTTTATTTACTCTTTTAACCCTCCCAATAACACAATTTGCAGTTATCTTCTCCATAACTCAAAATCGGTCAACATGAAATCCCCCAAAATCGATGGTCCATAACTTCTCAACTGAATCGATTATCTTCTGCACAACTCCCATTTCAAAAATATTTGCTGAACAGATGTGTCTCCACCAGTAACCCACTTCAATCACACAAGGTTGGATAATGTGTAATTTGATTACCATGTTTATTGTTGTTGTGCAAAAATACCTGGCTATATATATATATCGATATGTAGACACACACACAGATGGTGTCTGATCTTGATTGGTACTTGCATAGAAGGGGAAATTCTTAACAAGAAATGATGTCATCAAATCCCTTGTTGATACTCGCATAAACTAGGGTAAAAAATACGATGTTGGCAGTCTCTGTTAACACTCTCATATATTTGGGAATGTTTAATAATCAAATCCCCTTTCTGTAAATTTGATAAAAATCACACTCGCGTAGATTGATGCAATGTGATACAAAGTAAGGAATGGTTGCATCACCAAATCCCTGTAATATCCCGTAATTTTATTGATTTTTATTTAAGGGATTAATTGAATTAAATGAGAATTAATTGGGAATCAATCCGGATATAAATACTAGCGAGATGTGAGTTGGCATTTGATTATGATTCGGATATAAATACTAGCAAGATGTGAGTTGGTATTTGATTATAATGTTAAAATTTAATATTTCTGAGTATATTTGATAATATACGAGTATTGAAAATATTAAGATTATCGCGAGGCAGAAATACGACAATATGGAAAATTTAGTTTGGACGCACGTGTCAGTCGCGTGAGAAATGAAATTATTTAAATTAAAAAAGTGAATTATATTTTTATCAATCAAATGGTCATTTTGAGTGCGCCAACGTGTCCGTAAGGGTCGAAATAGTCAGAAAACACTAGTCGGGGGTTTAGTTTGGGTCCCAGGGCATTTTTTGGCCAAACCGACAACCTAGAAGGGCATTTTGATAATTTTAAAAATTAGAGAATTAAGACCCACGAATTTCAGTGTTAATTTAGATATTTTAAAAGAGCCACTAAGGCCATTATGAGCATTTTCTATTTTAGTGGGCTACGGGAGTTAAAGGGAGAGTTTGAAGAGATTCCAAAAGAAACCTCTAACCACCATCACCATCCTTGGGAGAATTCTGTGGAGAAAGGGGAGAAATGAGCCTTCATTCACCAAAATTAATTCAGAAGAACAAATCTAAGGCAAGTGTTTTGATGTCGTTATTTGCAATGAATATTTCCTCCATGTGTAGTGTATTAAACTGTTTATGTCTTGGAAATTTTGATGAAGAACACCCAATGAAATTATTGTGAAACTTGTGGTTTTGGTTAGGAATTTGCATGTGGAATGATTATGGACGAATTCAACATACGAAACATAAATTTTGATGATCTGAAATCGGATTAATAAGGAGTCTTTGTATGCAATTAAATTATGGGTTCAAGTTCATAGGGTTTGGAACAAGAATTGGGGATTTATGATTTTGGCATGTTAATTTGTAAGATTTGACCCCAAAAGCATGTTAAGGACTGATCTAGGGTGACTAAAAATAGTTTACAAACATTAAAATGTATTTGGATAGTCTTAGGGTGGATTTAGAAAAGAGGAGAATGAAGAGAAAATGAGTTTGGGATTTTCTGGGCGTATTCGGCCATCTCGTTAGAACACCTGCCCAGGTCGTTCGAACGACCTCGTTCGAACGATCTTCTAACGAGATGACTGCATCCCTTCTAATGAGTTGGTAGTTCATTCAAAGCCTTTCATTCAAACGACACTCGTTCGAATGACCTCGTTCGAACGAGACTTCTAACGAGTTGACAGAATGGCCTTTTAGGCCTGATTTTTATTTCAAATGTCCTGTAGACTTATTTAAAGGAGTGATAACCTTCCCTTATTGACTAGTGGGTATAATTGTGAGATTGGAGTACGTTGAGGAGTAAAACTTAGATTCTTGTAGTAAACCGGATGACATTTGTGGATTAGGAAACGAGTATCTAATTACGACGTGAGAAGAGTTGACAACTTTAATGTACATAAATCGGGGACTTGTAAATGTATAACACTAAATGATGATACAAGAACGAGAAGTATACCTCTATTAATATGTTGAGCTATATAAGATGTGCAAATTCTTAGTATATGTAGTTATCTATGTATAACATACCAACCGTACTGGCTATCATGGGAGGTTGGTGTTCGATCAGGGCCATCTAATCTTTGTGTGCCTATGGGGGGATTTAGATTGGTACCTCGAGGACATAGGTCAGAGAAGGACTTATTGATAAGTTAATAAGTCTGCTGAGAAGTTAAGAAGTCTACTGATCGTGGGAGCATAGGTGTGTGCATGACCCATGTGTTGTGAACTATGTTCGCCTCCATTATATGTGATTGTTGTTATTTGAGAATAATTCCTGAGAGATTCAGAATGCCTGGTCCTTATGTACGTGATGTATCGGGATTGGATAGCAGAGTATGTGTGAACCGCAGCTTAGTCTCGGGGTTCCAGTATTGTGTATTTATGATGAGAATAATATACTGTTAATTGAAATGAACTTTCATGTATAAGTTTGAGTATAAATAATAGCAATGTTTTTGTAAAGATAGAATGGAAAATCTCTAGTAATTAGTATTACAAAAATGGAATACTGAGAAGGAAAGTAAAACTCTCTGTTAAAATGAAGATGTTGGAGTTAAATCGTTGATCGTATAGTAATGTTAGATTTTTTATTGGACTAGTTAGATATGGTAATAACTAGAACAGGTACGGGTACGATAGGAGTGCACAATTAGTTGAGAGGTGAGGAACTCATGTGAGTGCACACACTAGCATGTACTTTATATTCACTGTTTAATGATGTTAAGCACTTGCTATATTTTTAAACTCTTTTCATAATCCGGCTCTGACCCGTTTTCTTTCAAATCTATTTTTTTTTTGTAAAAACCTTTTAGGTGCCTAACCACAGGGACACCAAGCATAGGAGTTCCATTCCGGTGACGTACTGTAGCCGTTGTGGAAGTTACAGGACCATGACAGTAGATGCCTCCACTTTCGATCTTGACTCTATATTATCAGATTTTCTCATTTGTTGGGCATGTCACCCCATTTCTTTTAGATACACTTTATCTATTCAGTTATTTTAGATTTTGGGTTGTAATTATTTTAGTGATGCAGACTTTGTTTTTGTTTACTTCGGTATTCGGATTGTTGGGAGGAGTATTCCTCCAGATTCATTATTATTCCATGGTTATTCTATTATGACTATGTTATAGTGGTTATGTTATCATTTCATAATCTATCTTATTGCATGTTAATTGGATTTAATTAAAATTAGAAAACTCACTTTTTAAATATTAGGTGGCTAGTAATTGTTAAAAATGTTTTTTGACAGTGATGCTATGAACTGAACCAACTTGCCATTTTTAATTAATTTGAATAAAGGAGTAGCTACCTGGTATTTAATTAGTTGGGGTGTCACAGGTGGTATCAGAGCATCAGGTTCTAGTGTCCTTAGGATTTGTAAGGATTGTTATGTTTTCGCTGAGCTTTCTTTGATGTGGAGCCCTATATTTTTGGACTGTTGTATTATTTTGTGTTTGTTTCGCTCTTCAGCTATTATGAGATAATAGCTGCGAACTTATAAGATTTTATTCTCATTTCAGATGCCCCCACAACGTGCACAGCGAGTTCCCTGGGATACTCAGCCCGACCCACAGCCTGCACCAGTTCAGGGTACAATGAATGCCGCAGAGGTTGCAGCTATTGTAGCCTAAGTGGTAAATGCCGCCCTAGTAGCTGTGCAGCAGGCACCACCTCAGGCTTCGGTAGTAGCGCAAATTCAGGCTCATGCATTCTCGTCTAATTGAGAACGCGTTCATGATGCTTTTCAGATAGCACACCCTCCATAGTTTGCAGGTAGCTCCGACATTGTTGTGTCCGGTCAGTGGAAGAAGGACATTCAAAGGCACTTAAGGATGTACGAGTGAACGAATGTTCAGAAGAAGCTACTGGATACTTTCAAGCTAGTAGGATCAGCGTTGCTGTGGTGGGAGTCCATTATCACCACGGAGGAGAGAAACGTTCTTTTTATTCAGGAGTTTTGGGTACGGTTCGACCGCAAATATTTTCCATCAGCTGTTCACACTGAAATGAGGAGAAAGTTAATGAACCTCAAGAAGGAGGGGAAAACCGTGGCTGAGTATGAGGCCGAATTGACTAATCTCTTGAACATCGTTCCTGATGAAATTCCAAATGAGGAGAAGAAGATTCATAAGTTCACGGATGGATTGACTTGGAGGATCCATCAACACTTGTTGGGAAATCTCTCACTGGGCACTTATTCTGATGTCGTTAACGCTCCACTGCTTCACTGCCAAGACCACTGCTTTCACATGTCTGAGAGTAAGAGATTAGGAGAGTGTATCCATCAGGACATGACAGGAGGAAATGGTGCCAGCGGGGCACAATCTGCTTAGGGTCAGCATAGGCAGGGAGATCAGGGTTCCCAGTAGGGGGATTTTAAGAGGTTCAGATCTGGGGGTTTCAAAAATGAATAGGGAGGTTTTCGCCATGGCCATCAGGGTCACCAGGGCCAGCAGCAACAGTTTCAATAGGGCCAGCACGACCAGGGGAGGAATGGCAACGGCCACTAGGACGGTGGGCAACAGGGTCACGGAGGGGGGAATTTTCCGAGAAAATGTTTCATTTGTGGCAAGATTGGCCACAAGCGCCAGGAGTGTCCTGATAGGGGTAGTGCCCCATAGAAGCAGCAGCAGGGTGCCCGACATGAGCCCCAGAGACCTATGTTTCCCGCCCCCCTTCCAACACCACCACATATGCCAGCTTTTCCACCCATCCCAGCGGTCCCAGTCCAGCAGGGACAACTTCAGTACGGGCGAGTTTATGAACAACAACATGCCGTCACCCAACATGATCCACCTTCTATTGAGGGTATGTTCTCTATTCAGGGGACTATGGGGGCGTATTTTATTTGATAAGGGGGCCACACACTATTTCATTTCCACGAGATTTGCACGCACTTTGGGGTTGTTAGACACTGTAGAGAGCACGATTACTTATGTAGATTCACCGTTGAGTAGGGGTTTTGGGATTTCCCTTATTTGTAGAGGTGTGGGTATAGAGATCGGGAGGATTACTTTATCCGCTGATATGTTAGTATTAAAGATGACTGAGTATGATGCAATTTTTGGTATGGATTGGCTAGTTACATACCGAGCCATGATTGATTGTTTCAGTAGGAGTATTATCTTTGCCATTCCCAAGCAGGGGATGTTTTTAGTGGCGATGCCTCACCCTGAGGGAGGATCATCCACTCACTTGTACTATATAGAGGAGGATACCTCTAAGGAAGTGGTGATAACTCTCGATTCGATTACAGTTGTTAGCGAGTTTGCTGATGTATTTTGGGATATAACTGGACTACCTCCGAGTAGAGACATAGATTTTGTGATTGATTTGACGCCAGGCACTCGGCCAATTTCCCGTGCACCATATCGTATGGCTCTAGCAGAGATGATAGAGCTATGGGATTAGATAGAGAAGTTGTTGGGTCATGGGTTTATTCGAAGGAGTACTTTGTCGTGGGGTGCCCCTGTGTTGTTCATAAAGAAGAGGGATGGATCATTGAGGTTGTGTGTAGACTACCGGGAGTTGAATAAAGTCACGATACATAATAAGTATCCGTTGCCTCGAATCGATGACTTATTCGACCAACTGAGAGGAGCTTGCTTCTTCTCAAAGATTGACTTGCGAACGGGATACCATCAGTTGCGTATCAGGGAATAAGAAGTCTCGAAGACTGCTTTCTTGATGAGATATGGTTCCTACGAGTTTCGGGTTATGCCTTTTGGCTTGACCAACACTCCAGCCGTGTTTATGGACTTGATGAATAGGGTGTTCAGAGAGTTCCTAGACCAGTTTGTCATCTCCTTTATTGATGACATTCTGGTTAACTCCCAGACAGAAGAGGACCATGCTGAGCATTTGACGCAGGTTTTGCAGACATTGCGTCAGAACGAGATTTATGTGCGTCAGAACGAGATTTATGCAAAGTATGAGAAGTGTGGGTTTTGGCTGAAAGAGGTTCAGTTTTTGGGGCATATCATTTCAGATGGGCGGATATCTATTGATCCGGGGAAGGTTTCCGTGATGAGGGAGTGGGGACAGCCCACGACACCGACTGATATCCATAGTTTCTTAGGCCTAGCAGGATACTATACAAGGTTTATTTGGGGTTTCTCAAAGATAGCGGGTCCTTTGACACATCTGACTCGCAAAGGTGTGCCATTCATCTGGAGTGATGCCTGTCAGTTGGCATTCGATGAGTTGAAGGAAAAGTTGACCTCAGCGCTTGTGTTAGCATTGCCCAGACAGGGAGTTGAGTATCTAGTCTTCACCGATGCATCCTTATGAGGACTTGGAGGTGTACTGCAGCAGGAGAGTCAGACCATTGCTTATGCTTCCCGTAAGCTTAAGCTTCACGAGAAGAATTACCCCACCAACGACTTGGAGTTAGTGGCAGTCGTATTCGCTCTTTGGATTTGGACACACTATCTCCTTGGGGAGAAATTTCGATTTTTCACAGACCACAAGTCCTTACAATACCTTTTCATGCAGACGGGATTGAATATGCATCAACGTCGGTGGCTTGAGTTTGTGAAGGATTATAAGTTTGATATCCAATATCACCCGGGAAAGGCTAACGTGGTAGCAGACACATTTAGCCATAGGCCAGTAGATGAGGTGGATGAGGTGTGGAAAGCTAAGTGGAAGGAGTTGGGACACCAGGATGCAGTGGCCCGAGCATTCATGTCTGTGTTGACTGTTACACCTCAGATTGTTACGAGAGTGATAAAGGCCCAGGAAAATGACTCGTTGTATCAGGGGCAAATAGTTCGATTACTAGTAGAGGGAGCCGAGTCCTATACCGTTAGTTCAGACGGGGGATTACGCTTCAATGGGAGACAGGTTGTTCTAGAAGGGGAAGACTTACGACACGAGGCAATAACATAGTCGCATGACTCACGGTTTGCGGTACACCCTGGTGGGGATAAGATGTACCAAGACATGAGATGAACGTACTGGTGGAGCGGGATAAAGAGAGATATCTCCATGTTCATTTCTAAATCTGCCACTTGTCAGCTAGTAAAGGTGGACCATCAGAAACCGGAAGGACTTATACAGCCGTTAGAGGTTCCGACGTGGATATGGGAGAGCATATCGATGGACTTTATCACAGGGTTACCTACGTCACAGAGGGGTCACGACTCCATATGGGTGGTTGTGGATAGGTTGGCCAAAGTTGCTCATTTTCTACCCATGAGGACAGACTACACTACGGGATAGTATGCCCAGATTTTCATTACGGAGATAGTGAGACTTCACGGGGTGCCTCTAAATATCGTGTCTGACCGAGAGAAGCTATTGGTTTCACGATTTGGGGAGAGTTTTCAGGAGGTAATGGGTATGGAGTTGCGGCTGAGTACGACATATCACCCACAGACGAATGGGCAAACAAAGCGGACAAATCAAATGTTGGAAGGCATGCTGCGTATGTGCTTCCTAGACTTTGGAGGTGGTTGGGAGCAGTACCTTCCAGTTGTGGAGTTTGCTTACAATAACTCCTACCAGTTCACTATTGGCATGGCTCCATTTGAGGCGTTATATGGTAGACCTTGTCGTTCCCCATCATGTTGGTTAGAGGTGGGGGATAACAAACTCCTTGGACCGAAAGTGATTCAAGATACTTCGGCAAGGATATAGATGATATGGAGTTATATTCGGGAAGATCAGGACAGGCGAAAGAGCTATGCTGATGCCAAGAGGTTCCTAAGAGAATTCAAGGTGGGGGACCGGGTGTTACTCAGAGTATCTCCTATGAAGGGGATCATGCGTTTTGGGAAGAAGGGGAAACTGGCACCAAGACACATGGGGCCATATCCTATCATCGAGCGGATTGGGCCAGTTGCGTATAGACTTGGGTTAGCGGAGCACTTGCATAGGATCCATGATGCGTTCCATATTTCCTCGCTAAGGAAATATCTTAGGGGCGATTTGGCCCATACTCACATTGCTTTAGAGGATATCGATCTTCAGCCTGATAGTTCCAACGAGGAGGGGCCGATCGCTATTTTGGACCGAAGCGAATGGAAACTGAGCTCAAAGATAGTACCATTAGTACGTGTTCAGTGGCGGAATCATAATGTCGAGGAGTCCACATGGGAGCGCGAGGATGAGATGCGCGAGCGTTATCCAAAGTTATTTTTACCAGGTACTCTTTAGTTACGAATTTCGGGATGAAATTCTGTTATTAGGGGGGAAGTATGTAATACCCCGTAATTGTATTAATTTTTATTTAAGGCATTAATTGAATTAGATGAGAATTAATTGGGAATTAATCCGGATAAAAATACTAGCGAGATGTGAGTTGGTATTTGATTACGATTCGGATATAAATACTAGCGAGATGTGAGTTGGTATTTGATTACTATGATAAAACTGAATATTTCTGAGTATATGTGGTAATATATGAGTATTGAAAATATTAAGATTATCGCGAGGCAGAAATACGACAATTTGGGAAATTTAGTTTGGACACACGTGTCAGTCACGTCAGAAACGAAATTATTTAAATTAAAAAAGTGAATTATATTTTTATCAACTGAATGGTCATTTTGAGTGCGCCAGCGTGTCCGAAAAGGTCCAAATAGTCGGAAAACACTAGACGGGGGTTTATTTTAGGTCCCTGGGCATTTTTAGGACAGACCGGCAACCTAGAAGGGCATTTTGGTAATTTTAAAAATTAGAGAATTAAGACCCACGAATTTTAGTGTTAATTTAGATATTTTAAAAGGGCCACTAAGGCCATTATGAGCATTTGCTAATTTAGTGGGCTACGGGAGTTAAAGGGAGAGTTTGAAGATATTCCAAAAGAAACCTCCAACCACCATCACCATCTTTGGGAGAATTCAGTAGAGAAAGGGGAGAAATCAGCCTTCATTCACCAACATTAATTCAGAAGAACAAATCTAAGGCAAGTGTTTTGATGTCGTTATTTGCAATGAATATTTCCTCCATGTGTAGTGTAGAAAACTGTTTATGTCTTAGAAATTTTGATGATGAACACCCAATGAAATTATTGTGAAACTTCTGGTTTTGGGTAGGAATTTGCATATAGAATGATTATGGACGAATTCAATATACGAAACATAACTTTTGACGATCTGAAATCGGATTAATAAGGAGTCTTTTATGAAATTAAATTTTTGGTTCAAGTTCATAGGGTTCAGAATAAGAATTGGGGATTTATGATTTTGGCATGTTAAATTGTAAGATTTGACCCCAAAAGCATGTTAAGGACTGATCTAGGGTGACTAAAAATAGTTTCAAACAATAAAACTTATTTGGATAGTCATAGGGTGGATTTAGAAAAGAGGAGAATGAAGAAAAAATGAGTTTGGGATTTTCTGGGCGTATTCTGCCATCTCGTTAGAAGACCTGCCCAGGTCGTTCAAACGACCTCGTTTGAATGAGCTTCTAACGAGATGACAGTATCCCTTCTAATGAGTTGGTAGTTTGTTCGAAGCCTTTCGTTCGAACGACACTCGCTCGAACGACCTCGTTCGAACGAGACTTCTAACGAGTTGACAGAATGGCCTTTTAGGCCTGATTTTTATTTCAAATGTCCCGTAGACTTATTAAATGGAGTGATAACCTTCCCTTATTGACTAGTGGGTATAATTTTGAGATTAGAGTACGTTGGGGTGTAAAACTTAGATTCTTGTAGTAAACCGGATGACATTTGTTCATTAGGAAACGAGTACCTAATTACGACGTGAGAAGAGTTGACAACTTTAATGTACATAAATAGTGGACTTGTAAACTTATACCACTAAATAATGATATAAGAACGAGAGGTATACCTCTATTAATATGTTGAGATATCTAATATGTGTGAATTCTTAGTATATGTAGTTATCTGTGTATAACATACCTACGGTACTTGCTATCATGGGAGGTCGGCGTTCGATCAGGGCCATCTAATCTTTGTGTGCCTACGTGGGGATTTAGATTGCTACCTCGAGGACATAGGACAGAGAAGGACTTAGCGAGAACTTAATAAGTCTACTGATCATGGGAGCGTATGTATGTGCGTGACCCATGTGATGTGAACTATGTTCGCCTCCATTATATGTGATTGTTGTTATTTGAGAACGATTCCTGAGAGATTCGGAATGCGTGGTCCTTATGTACGTGATGTACCGGGATTGGATAGCATAGTATGTGTGCACCGTAACTTAGTCTCGGGGTTCCAGTATTGTGTATTTATGATGAGAATAATATACTGTTAATTGAAATGAACTGTCATGTTTAAGTTTGAGTATAAATAATAGCAATGTTTTTGTAAAGATAGAATGGAAAATCTCTAGTAATTAGTATTACAAAAATGGAATACTGAGAAGGAAAGTAAAACTCTCTGTTAAAATGAAGATGTTGGAATTAAATCGTTGATCGAATAGTAATGTTAGATTTTGTATTGGACTAGTTATATATGGCAATAACTAGAACGGGTACAGGTAGGATAGGAGTGCACAATTAGTTGAGAGGTGAGGAACTTATGTGAGTGCACACACTAGCATGTACTTTATATTCACTATTTAATGATATTAAACACTTGTTATTTTTTTAAACTCTTTTCACAATCGGGCTCTGACCCGTTTGCTTTCAAATCTATTTTTTTTTGTAAAAACCTTTTAGGTGCCCAGCCACAAGGACACCTAGCATAGGAGGTCCATTCCAGTGACGTACTGTAGCCGCTGTGGAAGTTACAGGACCTTGACAGTAGATGCCTCCACTTTCGATCTTGACTCTATATTATCATATTTTCTCATCTGTTGGGCATGTCGCCCCATTTCTTTTAGACACACTTTATCTATTCATTTATTTCAGATTTTGGGTTGTAATTAGTTTAGTGATGCAGACTTTGTATTTGTTTACTTCAGTATTCGGATTGTTGTGAGGAGTATTCCTCCAGATTCATTATTATTCCATGGTTATTCTATTGTGACTATGTTATAGTGGTTATGTTATCATTTCATAATCTATCTTATTGCATGTTAATTGGATTTAATTAAAATTAGACAACTCACTTTTGAAATATTAGGTGGCTAGTAATTGTTAAAATTGTTTTTCGACAGTGATGCTATGAACTGAACCAACTTGACATTTTGAATTAATTTGAATAAAGGAGTAGCTACCCGATATTTAATTAGTCGGGGTGTCAAAATCCCCTTTCTGCAAATTTTGTTTTTTTCTGAATGATGTTTTCTTCTTATAATTTTTTTTTCATACTATGGATTTTATGATATTGGTTCACACCAGCGGGATTAACCAATCGCGAAACAAAATTATTAAAGTTTTTTTGTCAAACTATGGATGAATTCTGACTGGTTCATAATTTTTATTAGCTTGTATAACTTCATTTGTTACATTCTTTTGTACATACATTCGTCAAATGTAGTCGGTCCACGCTTTTAATGCTTTTTCAGTGAATATTCACTATTAGGTTTTACATGAACTTTGAACGTTTGTTGTTATAATTATTACTTGGAATTGCAATTTAGTGAATATTCACTTTTTAAACAAATATTTTGAACCCTTTTCTGATAGAATTTAGGAAATATTTAATCATTTAACACATAATTTGAACTCAGTGACAACTATTCACTTACTATGCATTGTTTATGGATACAGGTGCAAGTCTCATTAAATAATGTTTTGACTCAAAGATGAATTTAGTGAATTGCTTGCCTTCCTGAATTTTTACGGATGATTGCGGTTACCGACATCCATTATATGATGTTCGGCCATGCCAGCGGGATTAACCAATCGCGAATCTAAATTATCTAAGATTTTTTTGGTCATACTATATATGAATTCTGATTGGTTTATAATTTTTATTACATAATATGACTTCATTTGTTACGTTCTTTTGTAAGTATATTCATCAAATGATGTCAGTCCATGAGTTTAATGCTCATTCAGTCAATATTAACCGTTAGGTATTAGATGCACTCTGAATGTTTATTGTTCTAATTATTACTCGGAATTGTAATTCAGTGAATATTCACTTTTTGAACACAGATTTTGGCCCCTTTTGAAACCCAATTTAGTGAATATTCAATCCTTGAACACATAATTTGAACTCAGTGACAAATATTCACTGACTATGCATTGTTTATGCATACACTTGTAATTCTCATTAAATTATGTTTTGACATGAAGACCACTTCAGTGAATTTGTTTCTTTCGCGAATGTTTACTGATAATTGTGTGAGTCGACATCCATTTTATGATGTTGGTCCGCGCCAACGGGATTAAGCAATCGTGAATCTAAAATTTCAATGTTTGATATCTTTATAGATATAAAATAATAATGGTTTTTTTATCAATTTGTCCCATTTATTATGTGTGTAGTTCAATAAGTCCCGTAATCTTTTTATAGCTCCAAAAGGTCTTAAGGAAATTTTTTTCGGTCTAATGGGTCCTATTTGTACATTTGATGAATTTTCACTAATTGTATAAATAGGACCTCTCGTCATATTACGTGATTGAACAACAATATTCAATGAGTATTCAAAGTTTGCACACTTTTAGTAGTCGTAAAGTGAATATTCACCACAACAAATTCAAACTCAATGAATATTCAGAAATTGATTAATAGTACACACTTTTAATCATCGTTTAGTGAGTATTCATTGTTTGATCAACAATTTTCACCACATTCAAACCCAATTTAGATCATATTATGTTAATTTAAAGAAAAGTATAGGTGTATTTCTATTTTTTTAAGTTGATAACGTAATATGGATAGCACACTTGATCGTAATGTGAACGAAACAACGACACTGAAAGATCTACACGAGTCCTTGCGTGCTCGTTGGGTTGACATTCCCGGGGATTATGTTTCTTTACTTTACGATTTTCTTGGACATTCTTCTTACATATTGTATTTCGAAGAGGATTTTAAAATTTTGACAGCATATTGTGTGACACCCCGCCAAATAAAATACCGAGTGATCAGTCCTATACCAAATTAAAACAGGAATCCCAGTTGGTTCATCCTTAGCATCACTATCGAAAAACTTTTTCAAACTTACTATCCACCTTGTATTCCAAAAAGTTGGTGCCAAATTTTATCTTTTTAACTAAACCAAATGGCGCATACGTAAATAAATATAAACCATTCACACAACTGAATTAAATCAACTGAACAAATAATAGAACGACATGCCGAATAAACCATCAGACACTAAAGTAAATATTCCAATACAAACATCCAACACGTGAATCAATAAATCTGAAAACTACAAATGAAAAGTCAGGGTGACATGCCCTAAGTAAACTGAAACTAATAGATGATTCCTACTTTAGGAAAGAATGAATGAGTCGTATGATCCAAGCTCCTGCTAGCATATACATATGTCGTAGCTCCGTGTCCCTAGAATAGAATATCAATCATGGCGTCCCTATGGCTGGATACCTAAATGGTTTTGAAAATAGTTTTATTGCTAGGGTTAGAACCCAAAACATTTAGAAAATATTTAGCAAGTGAATTAACTGCAGTAGTTAAAAATATATGAATGCGCTTCATATTTAAGTTAGTGTCACGCTCTCTTGAGGACATACTCATCCCTCCACTAATGTGGCACACCTAATGGTTACCTTAACCCCACCTAGTTATACTATCCTGTCCGACTATTACTGGTGTAATGTCCCCTTGCCATACTACTCTAACACGAGTATAATAATTCATTGGTTATAATTTATCTCCCCAATTAACTTAATTAATTCCTTTTAAATAATATCATATAACCGTGACAAGTTATATAAAGTAAGTACATTACATACTGTCTTATGACCCGCATATAATATTACACCTCATCATATACGTACCTTTACTAAAACATCCACACATAATTCATATGTATAACCATCCCTCTGAGTATACCCTCACCGGATGATTCCCTCTAAAGTGCTATCTCACTATGTGTGCTCACATAACCTAGTTACCCAAGTTGGAATCGCTCACCAACCTGGCTCAAAATATAAACATAGTGGAGGGGGTCATATTCCTTACCTGAAAGTGATATAAACCCCTCACCCATATACCAGACGCTATGACCTGGGGATATACTCACGTTACTCCTCAAGCTAGGGGATTCACCCACATCACGCAACCTCCCTTGACAACACTAGAGTATATAACTTAAATAAATATCTAGTCCCTGATATTTAACAGCACACACAAATACACACATGTATATATATATACTATCACCACACCCTATATATATAAAATATACATCCTGACTTTACCGTGTACTAAAACTCGTAACACTAGCCTATATATTCCCGAGTGTATGGTCCGACTCAAATTTAATTAATTTACTCCTTAACAATTTATTACTTTCTCGAGTCTACAGTCCGACTTTAATTTAATTACTTTACATATGAATTAATTATTACCAATCCGAGTCTATGGTCCGACTCAAATTTAAATAATTTACACATTAATTAATTAATGACAATCCGAGTCTATGGTCCGACTCTAATTTAATTAATATAAACATTAATTAATTTAACACTTGGTGTCGCCCAACCATTATACCCGGACTCGCTCACTTGGCACGTACCATCGTTAATGCCCGATTCTATATTTCGGCTCATAACTAATTAATTACACCTAAATTCCTTTAATAATGTAGTGCCACTCAACTACAATACCCGAATATTTTCCCTCGGTACAAAATCAATACTTACGAATTATTTCCCGAAATTCATTCATCTCTTGGCATACAATTATCATCCTCCTAAACAAAATTATACCCCCTTATAATTACTAAGGAATATATATACTACATGTGCATTTATCACTAAATAAGAAGTGGGAGAAAAATCAAAATTAATTTGTGACACCCCGCCTAATTAAATACCGGACGATCACTCCTTTATTAAATTAAAATCAAGGTGAACTGTTGGTTCATTCTTAGCATCACTATCGTAAAAATACTTTTCCAATTTAAACACCCTAAATAATTAAGCTAAGTGTCAAAACCATTTAAAACCTTATTCTCATTTTATTAAATCTGGTTATAAAACCTTAAACCATTAACATCTAAAGAGTCACCCATTAAGAATAAAAATAGAATTGAACATACACGAATTTCATCATCAATAATAAATCCCAACATTTACAACAGTAAAGGAAAACATCCTGAAAGTAATAAATCCCGAAATAAAGGTACTGAAAGTAAAAATTTCAATCTCTGACGATACCAACTAAATAATAGAAAGAGGGAGACACATGCCCCTGCTGGATAAAACTGAACTAGGAGTAGAATCAAATGGATGAAGTCGTCTAAACAACAGGCCTGCAACTCCCACCTAAGCTGCAACACGTTCCTTCCAAAGGATCCTAAGTAAGACACCCCTATGGCTGGGCACCTGTAATACATACATATATATACAAGAGAGAAAAGGAAATAGAAACGGGTCAGAGCCCGATAGTGTATATGATTTAAAAATTCGTTTCGCAAGTATTTAAATTGATACAGGCCAATGCAACAACATATTAGTGAGACACTCTCTTGAGAAATTCTCACCTCTCTTCTAATGTGCACACCTATCTCACTAACCTTCCCAATGGTCTATCTCGTCATATACAACACTATCTTTCCCCCGTGATTTAAGTTATCTTAGGTTATTCGCAGGATTTACAACTAAACAACACAAGTATTTAAAACGTAAGATTTCAATTTGTAACCAAGGTTCTCCTTTTAACTTTATTAATCAATAAAGTTTTCCAGTGTCATATTATACTTTCTCAAAACAATTATTTATAATTTGAGTCGTCAACCATGTCCTACATATCAAATCACAGTAGGCAGTTCCAGATTTCAGAATTTCGTATATATATTAACTACTCGTATAATATATATATCATAACAGCATCCCACATAAAAACTATGGTGCGGACATACTCTGCTATCCAATCCCCGTATCAATCGTACTAAAGGGAATACAAGTTCGGAATCACTCTCGAACTGTATAAATACATACACAAATAATATTGAGGCGAAGCTTAGTTTCCAAGTCCAAGAGGTCAGTACATACCCTCACGTCTCTTAGGACCGTGACTACCAATTCGATAGCATGTACCTAGGATTTCTATCTTCTAGGGTACGAGTCAATATCCCCCATAAGGCACACGAGATAAGATCGTCCCAGCGCGGAAACCTCAGGGATAGCAAGTAGCGCGGGCATGATTTTCACAAGTATATAATATATGCATATACAATCACATAAATATACCACTTTTATTATATCAATTTAGGTTTATCCAATCACCCACATTCACAACATTTATCCTTATTTTCCCATTATTATTTATCAAGTATAATGGTTCATTTCTAACTTTAATTCGAAGGGTTTTTCCAACTTACTACGTAACCCTCATGGACTTTATTCTTCCAAATGTACAATTCAGTAGATATCCATTTATGTTCCAACGTAACTCTCTCTTACTTGTCTCTCCCTTTTAATATATACTTACATTATCCCTTATGCAAAATATCCCAAAAATATAGATTTCGTCTTACATTAAAGGGTTTTGAATTTTATTTTCAAAGATGAGAATTTCAAACGGTTTCGAAATCGGAATTAAAATGGAGTTTTAATTGAATTTTTTTTATTACCTAGAAGACTCCTCAAAATATAAAACTCTCTAAGAGTCCTCAAAACATAAAACTTTCTAGTAAAAATAATAGTTTTAGAAATCCGAACGTCTGATCAAGCTGAATTTTTGTCAGCACTCCTGTCTCGCCGTTCTCTACAACATACTAAAATTTCAAGCGATTCCAATGGTCCGATCATCCGAAATAATTTTGTTAGTGTATGTATCTGATTAGAACTCTTTTCTTAATCAAAATCTTAATACTTTACATGACAAAGGGTTTCCAGAATATCATATACATCATCACTTCATGCAATTTCCTATCTCAAATTGGGTTTTTCTTCCATACAATTCATCCTAATCATTCCTAAAGCAATATGAAAGATGCATCAACAAAATAAGCAAGATAAAAACTTGCCTGGGATTTTATGAAATCTAGTTTGTTGTTGAATTTGGTGTGGTTGCGTTCCCCGCCTCGCGATCTACGCGTTGGCGGTGGCGGCGGTGCAAACGGTTGAGTTTTGAGCCTTGGAATGCCTTGAGAGCTCTCTCCTCTCCTCTCCAATGGCCGTTCTAGTGTTTTGAGTTATCTAACCCTATGAGATAACGTAAACATCCGATACAACCCCTTTAATTTTCGTGGGTTTAATTACCCAAAAAATACAAAATGACTAAAATGCCCTCCCGGGGTACTAATTAGGCCTAAAAACGCCCCGAGACCCAAACTAAGCCCCCGGGTACACTTTTCTGACTATCTCGACCCTTCTAGACGCGTTGGCGCACTCAAAATGACTATACGAACAACCTATAAAATATTCACTTTTATTAATCCACATTTAGTCCCGACACGACACAGGCGCGTCCCGACTTAAATTTCCACAATTGTCATTTTATTCACACGTGACAGTATTGTAAAAATAAATCTCATATATTACTATACTCATCCAGTAATATGCAACAAATAATATATTCCCAATAATTACTAACTCGTGTCACGCTAGTAAATATTTAAAACAACATTTAGAATTAAAATTAAATTAATTTATCTCAATTAAATTTAATGAATCCCATAATTTAAAAACTATAAAAATACGGGGTATTACATAATTTTCCCTTATATATAAAACTAGCGGACCTGTCGGAAATCTGGGATCATCGATCAATCGATCCCCTAGGTCGATCGATCGATCAAACATGTATTTGTCTTCTCCGGCTTGCTGTTTTAGCCATTGTTAACCCAACCAAGCTTCTACTTTCTCCCCTAAAAATCTTCGATCACGATCCATCATTTTTACATATGAAAACAGGTTCTACTCGACCTAGAAGCCTTAATTTAATAACCAATTTCCACAAATTTTAATGTTTTCAAGATTTGGGTTTTACCCGGGTTTCAAACACCCAAATACTTTACATCTCTAATATCAGAATTTAAATGTTCATTCATGCTAGATTTAATCTTACGGTTCGTATTCCTAAACTACAGAATTATGAAACCTACTAATATCATCTCAAATTTCAACAAGATATACCATTTCCCAAATACCGATTTCACTCGAATACATATTTATACAAAAAACGGATTTTGGTTTACACATCACAAAAATATGAATTGATTAACACCAATTTAAGAATCATAACAGTTAACCACTTGATTGGAATCGTTCGTAGGGTCTGATCCGTTGTAGGGAATTGTTTGATGATGATCCCTCACTTTGTCCCTCGATTTGGTTCCAAACGATCCCCAATTGCCTCTTGATTTGTTTCCTCTGTGTCTCTCTCAAACCCTTGGTTTAGAGTTGTGTTAACTGTCGTTCAACACTTCCCCAATTAGGATTAAAACTCCTAATCCCGTTTTTGGCCACACGGGCCTAATTAAAAGGGCCCAAATCACTTCGTGTGCGCCCGATTGTGCCCAAAAATGACCCGAGACCTCATTACTACCCCAGGGCACTCTTTTATGACTATCTCGACCCATCCGGACTCAATCGCGCACTCAGAATTGTAATCCAAAATACTTTATAACATTTCCAAATTTTGACCTCAAAGTGCGACACAAATTAATTTCGAACAACTTAACTTAAAGTCACCAAATATAAATAATTCTTCCCACTCAAATAAATTCTCCAAATCATAAATATAATTTTCTCCAATTTCAGTATTGTTATTTCTCCAAAAAATAATTAAATACTAAATCTTCAAAATGATGGGGTGTACATATTGTTGAACACACAATGTACATTCCATAATCCTCACGTAACTTACTCAAATATGTGCAAATACTGACGGAGGTGATGTTGTTGAAGGGACGTTTGATGTCGACTTTAGTGAAAGAGTCTCTTTCAAAATAGAGGTTGAAACGTTGGAATACAACTCCATTAAACAACTTCTATCTTTTGGTTTGGAAAATTTTATTGTCAAAGTTAGTCAAAAATTTGTAGGGGGCGTTGTTGAGTTGAGAGACACACTGTGCAAATATCAATAGAAAAGGTTACCGTTGAGTGCCAGCATAGGTTAAGAACTGGTTGTCAGTTGTATGTTCATGTTAGAGTCCACCCTTTTAACGAATTATTTTTATTTGTGGCAATTAGTCAGCGAGCATACTTGTGGAGTTTGGTCTAGAACTTCGAAGCAATATCCTATGTATTCTAGTGCAATGACAAGTGAAATTAAGAATCTTATTCTCATCATGCCATTTACACACCCTATTGATGTGGTGCACTTATTTGGGTCTTCATATGTACAAAATGTAAACTACAAATGTGTTTGGAATTGTATGCAGAAATCATGCAATAAAATCTTTGGTGACCATACAAAATCATTTGATAGTTTACAGTGGTATATTAAAGCGATGAAGCAGAGTAATCGTGGAAGTCGTGTGGAGTTAAAGTGTTACTCTTTATATAAGAGGTTTAGGAGATTGTTTATTGAATATAAAGCATGCATTGATGGTTTTATTCATTGTCGAGGATTACTATTCTTGGAATTGATATTTTTAAATGGTCGATTCAAAGAATTTTGTAGCTACAAGTGGAAAAAATGGAAATCGAGTTACATTCCACATTTTTTGCATTGATCTAATTTTAAATGCAACAATAAAAAATAAAGAATTTAGTGAGTATTTAATACACTATTAATAGTTGAATATTACTCATCTTGGAGGAAGTAATCTCCCATCTTTAACTTTCAGTATTGTAAAATGTGTTTACTATGAAAGCATGTGTAGAATGGGAGGAGTATTGAATGAATATTCAATCTACTATGATTATTTACTATGGAATGTTATAGTTCATATAGAATATTCACGGCCTTGATATATACTAGATACTTTTGTGAGACCCTCTTAATTAAATACTCGGTGATCAGTCATTTATTAAATAAAAAATAGAATATCTAGTTGGTCCATTCTTAGCATCACTGTCAAGTTTTTTTAACATTTACTAACCACCTACTATATGAAAAGATGATGTCAAATATTATCTTTATTATTTTCATGTAATGATATAAAAATAATTAAATAATTTAAATATCACATTCCACCATTCTAAATAAATCAACATCACAAATAGGAAATAACTAAACCCAATATGAGACGAGGATGGAAAACACCCTAGCCTAAAATGCCAATACAATAATCTATAAGTCAAACCCTAAATCCACAATTGAAAATAAAAGAAGTAAAATGTCTCCTAAACGACTATGAATGCAAAATGGGCAACATGCCCAACTGAAATAAAGTAATGAGTGCATCAGATCTGCAAGGAATTGGAGGCGTCTATCAAATTAGAACTCGCAGTCGTCCACAACAACTGCAGGAATGGCAAATGTAAATTAACTCTTAAGTTGGGCCTCCCAGTGGCTGGGCACCTAAAAATGGTTTTTACAAAAAAATAGATTTGGAAAACGGATCAGAGCCCAAGTAAAAGCACTAAAAAAAAATTCAAAAAGTATTTAAAATGCATAATTAGAAGATATTGTATGCATGTTAGGTTCATGGCTCTCACTTGAGATCATCACCCCTCAACTAGTATGCACGCCTAGCTTATATTCCTAACATGCATACCATCCGAGGTATGCTACCCCATCTAACTAGTTCGAAATGCCTATATCACCACATCTACCAACTCTTTGTGCTTATCTGTATTACCCATACAATAGTTATTGATATGCCACGCCGATTAGACATTTTAAATTCCTCAATTAAAATTTAGTTCCCACATATTTAAATTAATTTAGATATCACTATCGTTCTCATCTACTAAGAATGTACAAGAGACATAAATCAAAAGTATACATATACATGTCACTCTCTCTCTCTCTCTCTATCTCTATCTCTCACATAAATTAGAGAGAGAGAGAGAGGGGCATTGTCCAACGGATGTAATTAGAGGGTGAAGGAACTGGTTTGCCTTTAAAATGAAGACACGTGCATAAAAGGGATTTTAGTCAACAATAGAAAAACTACATTTCAACTCCCCTTTTCAACATATCCTCTCTCTCTAACCAAACTAGCACGGCAGCCTCAAAGAACCCATGCACGAATAAAGTAAGCCTTCATCAAACCATCTCATTATTTTAATATTGTTTACGTTGCCAATATTGAGTTTAGATCTTTTTTTTATGTTGCTATTTTTTAATAAATCCTCTATTAACATATCACTTTTAAAAAAATATATTTGTTAGATTTTTCGAAAAAAACAGTCCGAATTTTTTTTTACATGTTGTTCGGAATTTTTTTAAGACTTATTGTCCCAATCTTTTGCGAAAATCAATTTTTTTTAATATTGTTGTTTTTTTAAACCCTCTATCAACATACTACTTTTTAAAAAAATAAATACATATTAGATTTGTTTTAAAAAAAATTGGGATTCTTTTTAAATGATGTCCAATTTTTTTTTTCAATACAACAATATATTATTGTTTAATTTTGATTATTTTTCCAACATTTTATATTGGTTTTTTAACCCTGTATTAAGATATTACTTTTTAAAAACAATACATGCAAGAATTGGACATAAAAAAAAATTGTCCAAATTTTTTCAAAAAAAAAACGAATTGTTATTTTTTTTTTATAATGTTTATTATTCTTTATGGACATAAAATAATAATGTTTATTACTTTTATGGTTTTATAGGTTTGATTTAAAAGGGAAAACGATGAAGAAGGCACCTCTTCAAAGTTTCCGAAACCTCATCCGTAGGCTATATGCTCACCCCCATTTCCAGAAAGACGAAGGCCGTATCCTTTCATGCCAATTTCTACCCTACAAAAACCTAATCCACAATCAAAGAGGCGGTTCCAAAATGAAAAAAATCATGTTCCAGAAATACCACGACGGATGTTAAATCTCGAAATTTACTACGACCCAGTTGGCAAGCCATGGCTAGGTGATAAAATGGCTTTTGAGAAAAATCCTATTGATACTAGCATTCCATTATCCACGGTTGATCATGATCTATTGTTCCCCCAAATTGTAGGAGATCCTCCCTTTTTAGCATATTATTTAAAATGGCCTCATCTATTTGATGAACAATGGGACCTTGAAGTGTATTGTTGGTGGCATGGAGTACCCGTTCCACAGGCTAGGTAGGAAAATTAATGTAAAGACAAGACTAAAGACAATCCAAATGTAATCTGTATATTGAAACGTGAGATTGAACAATTGACATGTCATTTATATCGGGTTAATCACAAGATGCGTTTGAAGAAGGAGTGTAACAATCCATTATACATCTCCTGCTCCAAACTACCAGACTATAAGGATTTTGATTAGAACAATGATTTTAGGAGTTTCTTACCTAGATCTATCATGGGGAATAATGTCACAGACTTTTATTGCATGTGGAAGCCTATCTAATATTTAATTTTATTTATCATTTACAATTGTTATAATATTTTTCTAACTACGAGTCTGCTGATTATTATGTATTATTATTTATCCATTATTAGCATGTAATGATAGACTTAATTTGTTGTTTGATGAACAATTCATTCAATTACATTATCCAAGAAAAATGTAAGCATAAAAAATAATAAACATTATAAAAATAAAAACCATAAAAAATAAAAAATAAATTAGGAAAAAATAGCTTAACTTTACTATTTGGTCGGTAATATTGATATTGTTATATTAAAAAAAATCTAGACATTTTTTTATGTCCAAATCTAGCATGTATTTTTTAAAAAAGTAATACGTTAGTAGAGGGTTAAAAAAATATAAAAGATTGGCCGAATAATCAAAGTTAAACAGTAATATTTTGCAGTATTGTTTTAAAAAAGTTCGGACATCATTTAAAAAAAATCGGGACTGTTTTTCTAAAACAAATCTAACATCTATTTTTTAAGTGATATGTTAGTAAAGGTTTTAAAAAAACAGCAATATTAAAAAAATGGATCTACACAAAAGATTAGGACAACAATTGTTTAAAAAAAAATCGAGCAACATTGAAGAAAAAATCTGGAGTGTTGTTTTAACAAATCTAATGAGTATATTTTTTTAAAAGGGATATGTTAATAGAGGCTTTAAAAAAACAACATAAAAAAAGAAAAAAGAAGGATCTAAAGTAATTATTGGCATGGTAAACAATACTAAAATAATTATGGTTAGAGGAAGATTTACCTTATTCACGCATGGGTTCTTTGAGGATGACGTGTTGGGTTTGGTTAGAGAGAGGATATGTTCAAAAGGGGAGTTACAAATGTATTTGTTATATTGTTGACTAAAAACCGTTTTATGCACATGTTTTCATTTTAAAAGCAAACCCGTTCCTTCACCTTCTATTTACATCCGTTGGAGAACGCCCCCCCCCCCCCTCTCTGTGTATATATATACACACACACTAATATATCACCCGAGGCTGAGCTATGGTGCGTGCATATTCTGCTTGAATTCCTGGTACATCATGTACAACTAATGGACTAATGGTCCATGATCTCTCTTAAACAAGAAATACAAATATATATTGGAGGGAAACATAGTCCTAGGCCTTTTGGCTATGCATATACCTAATAACCCAAATGATAGGGTACACCCTCATTCACACAAGTGGTGCTCATCCCTAAGTTCTATGTTCTGAGGAACCAGTCAAAATCCACCAAGATGGCTCCTCAAGATAAGACTGTCCACTTTCAAAACGTCCCGCGATAGCAAGCAATGTAGGTATGTCATACACATAATAAGTCACACATTAGGTATTCACATCACCTATTTTTATACAATATATTTCATTGTCATTCTATGTCCTATAAAATATTGTAGATACTCTCGCATAGCCAGCGTATTTTTGACCCACCATTAACTTCTTATTAGTATAAGCCTGGGTGTTTCACATCACTTGGAAGGCATCCAATTATCTTCAGAGTCTATTCAGTAGATATCTCACTCATTCCATACTGGCCTAGGTCATCATTCCCACCAAATTTTTATGAAACTATATTATTCTCAGAGTTATGGTTTTATTCCACAATTGTGCCTAATCAATCTTAGCACTTAATCCCCCCCCCCATATGGGTTCTAGGCTTATCCCAATATTGACCTACTAACATTCTTAAAGTAATTATTTATATATATAGAAATTGTCTTAAAAATAAATTCAATCATTCCCCACAAATCCTAATTAAAAAGGGAGAAAATTTTCAAAATCTTGGCAGCCGAATCCATTTGGCCCTGAACCGAATCGATTCTCCTACTGAATCAGTTCGACCAGAGAGCGAAATTGATTCGTCGGCTACATGTCTACTTCTTCTTCCTCGCACAGTTACAAGTTTACACAATTTTTACATAACTAAACTCCATTAATCAAACTCGAACTCCCAACCAATTGTACCACATGTTATACCAACATATATAAACAATTTATAATGTGATAGAATCATTATATCATCAAAGATTACTCATAAAATCGAATTAATTCATTATTAACCCGTAAAAACCATAGTCCACCTTTTTGGTTCAAAAACTCCGTTTAAATCCAGATTTTTTCGCATTATGACTTCATAAATTCATGAATTTCATTCTACGTGCATCGGGAGAGTTAACATATCATGATTCCTACCGAAAACATGGTTTAAACTCTTCCGATCTCCATTAATTCTTCACATAAGCACGAATTGATTCATGTAACTCTAACATGGATTAAGTACATGCTCAAGATTATCAAGATTAATACTTGCCTCACTGTGCATGCCTTAATGTCCAATTCTATGAATTGATGGTGTGGTGGTGTTACTATCCCCCGATCTACGCTCCGGTGGTGTTTGTGTTGCAAAAGGGGCCATAATGGTGGCTCTAGCCATGCATGTGTCTCTCCTTCTTCCTGTAATGGCCTCTGTGAGTTTTGAAGATTCTAAACCTCGTGGCCTTAACCTAATGCTGATATACACTTACAAAAATTCCTAGGTTTAATTGCCCCAATTTTCCAAAAGACCAAAATACCCTTTTGGGGTGCCGGTTTGGCCTAAAAGTGTCCGGGGACCGAAACTAACCTCCCAGGTTTGCTTTTTTTTACTATCTCGACAATTCCACACACTTTGGCGCAGTCCAAATGACCATTTGAAATACACAAAATAAATTTATTTTTAATTTCTCAAATTATGTCCCGACACGACTGACACGTGCATTCCGACTACATTTATCGTATCCATCGTATTTTTTGCTCACGATAATTATAATCTTTTCATATCATTATTATTTCTCGTTCACTAAGTAATATTCATTAAAAATAAATATTAACCCTAATCTTTGTAATTAATATTTATTATCACGGATTAATTATCTGAAATAAATTTAATTATTCCCAAATTAATTCACACAATTACTCCAAATATAAAAATCATTAAAAATACGGGGTGTTACATGCTATTGTAATACCCAGTAATTTTATTGATTTTTATTTAAGGGATTAATTGAATTAAATGAGAATAATTCAGAATTAATCCGGATATAAATACTAGCGAGATGTGAGTTGGAATTTGATTATGATGTTAAAATTGAATATTTCTGAGTATATATGGTAATATATGAGTATTGAAAATATTAAAGTTGTCGCGAGGCAAAAATATGATAATTTGGAAAATTAAGTTGGGACGCGCGTGTCAGTCACGTTAGGAATGAATTTAATTAGATTAAAAAGTAATTTATATTTTTATCAACCTAATCGTCATTTTGAGTACGCCAACATATCTGGAAGGGTCTAAATAGTCAGAAAACACTAGTCGGGAGTTTAGTTTGGGTCCCGGGGAATTTTTAGGCCGAAACGGGAACCTAGAAGGGTATTTTGGTAATTTAAAAAATTAAGGGATTAAAACCGACGAATTTTAGAGGTAATTTAGATATTATTAAAATGGAGACTAATGCCATTATCATCAAAAGGTGAGAGAGTGGGCTACGGAGGTTTTTGAGAGAAGTTAGAAGTGAGGTTAAAGGAAGATGTAAGTCAAATCATCTCCCCATCGTCATTTTGGAAGAGATTGTGACCAGAAAGAGGGAAGAATCAACCTTGAAACACCAACAACAAATCTGAAGAACAAATCTAAGGAAAGTGATTTAATGTTATTAATTTCATTAAATATTTCCTCCATGTTTAGTGTAGAAACTTTAATTGCCTACAAAGTCTTGAGGAAAACTAATGGGATTATGGCGAAACTTATGATTTTGAGGTAGGAATTGCATTTAGAATTCTTATGGATGAATTCAATTCACAAAACATAGATTTTGATGATCTAAAAATGGAGTAATAGGGAGTCTTTAAATACATTTAAATTTTGGGTTCATGTTCATAGGGTTTGGGGTGAAATTTGGGGATTACTAATAATTGCATGTTGATTAGGAGGATTTGACCCCAAAAATATGTTAAGAAACGACCTAAGAGGACTTGGAGTAGTTTAAGAACATTAAAATGTTATTGAGATGATCTTAGGATGAATTTAGAGAAGAGAAAAATGAAGGAAAACGAGTTAGAAAATTTTTGGGCGTATTCTGCCATCTCGTTAGAAGACCTGCCCAGATCGTTAGAACGACCTCGTTCGAACGAGTTTCTAATGAGATGACAGTATCCCTTCTAACGAGTTGGTAGTTCATTCAAAGCCATTCGTTCGAATGACACTCGTTCGAACGAGATTTCTAACGAGTTGACAGAATGGCCTCTTTAGGCCTGATTTTATTTCAAACTTCCGGTAGACTTATTTAATTGAGTACTAACCTTCCCTTATTGACTAATGGGTATAGTTGTGATATTTGAGTACGTTGAGGAGTAAAACTTAGAATTTTTTAGTAAACCGGATGACATTTATGGGTTAGGAAACGAGTACCTAAAATTACGGCGTGAGAAGAGTTGACAACTTTTGATGTATATGATTCGGGGATTTGTAAACGTACAACAGTTAATGACGGTATAGGAAAGTAAAACATACCTCTATTAAGATTATGGGATATCTAAGATGTGTGAATGCTTGGTATATGTAGTTATTTGTGTATAACATACCTACCATACTTGCTATCACGGGAGGTCGGCGTTCGATCAGGGCCATCTAATCTTTGTGTGCCTACGGGGGGATTTAGATTGGTACCTCGAGGACATAGGTCAGAGAAGGACTTATTGAGAAGTTAATAAGTCTGCTGATCATGGGAACGTAGGTATGTGCATGACCCATGTGATGTGAACTATGTTCACATCCATTATATGTGTTTGTTATTTGTCAAAACGGTTCCCGAGAGATTCGGAATGCATGATCCTTATGTACGTGATGTACCGAGATTTGATAGAAGAGTATGTGTGCACCGCAGCTTAGTCTAGGGGTGCCATTATTGTATATTATGACAACATTTTTATACTAAATTAATGAAATGAACTGTTTATATAAGTACAAGTGTGAATTAATGTAATATCCTTATAGAGTTAAAAATGGGAAAACACTTAGTAATTATTGTAACTAGTTTCGAGGAATGAAGGTAAAACTCTCAGTTTATATTAAGGCGTCGGGAATTAAACCATGATTAGTATAGTAAAAATCAGATATTGAATTGGACTAGTTTGATAGTAGAATAACTAGAACGGGTATGGGTACGATATGTGTGCACCATTAGTTGAGAGGTGAGGAACTCATGTGAGTGCACGCGCTATCACGTATTTTATATTCATTGTTTAATGATATTAAACACTTGCTGTATTTTAAACTGTTTTCACAATCGGTCTATGACCCGTTTGCTTTCAAATCTATTTTCATGTAAAACTTTTTAGGTGCCGAGCCACAAGGACACCAAGCATAGGAGTTCCATTCCAGTGATGCACTGTAGCTACTGTGGAAGTTACAGGACCTCGATAGTAGACGCCTCCATTTTCTATCTTGACTATATTCTCATATTTTCTTCTATGTTGGGCATGTCGCCTCTTTTCTTTTAGAGACATCTTACTTAGTCATCTTTATTTCAGATTTTGGGTGGTAAATAATTAGTGATTCAGACTTTGTATTTGGTTGTATTCAGTATTCGGATTATTTAGAGGAGTATTCCTCTAGATTCATTAGTATTCCATGGTTATTCTATTGTGACTATGTTGTGGTTGTTATGTTAGCATTTCATAATATAACTTATTGCATGTTAATCGAATTTAATTAAAATTGACAACTCACTTTTTAAATATTAGGTGGCTAGTAATTGTTAAAACATTTTTTGACAGTGATGCTATGAATTGAACTAACATGACATTTTGTATTAATTTATTAAAGGAGTAGCTACCCGATATTTAATTAGTCGGGGTGTCACAGCTACCCCCTTAAAATGTCATTTTGTTTCGAAATTCGAAAAAAGAAAATACCTAGTATGATTAACTCTAGCTATTTGTCACGCATCTCATCCCCGCTCTCCCAAGTAGACTCATGGTTCTTATGATGCCCCCACTGAACACGTACAAGCAGAACTACCTTCTACCTCAATTTCCTCTCACTATGGTCTAAGATAGCGACTAGGCTCTCCTCATATGAAATATCAGGCTATAAGTATATTTCCTCTAGTGCAATGTGAGTGTATTCTAACTCATCGTATAGGTATCACCATAATAAAGAAATATGGAACACATCATGAATACAGTGCAAGTGCTCTAGCAACTCGAGCCTATGTGCTACTGGTATGATCCGCTCAATAATAGGTAATGGCCAAACGTACCTGGGAACCAATTTCCCCTTTTACCAAATCTTATTATCCCCTTCCTAGGAGACACACATAGTAGCACCTGATCCCCCACATCGAACTTCAGAAAGGCTCGCTTAATATTAACATAAATCTTATGTATGTCCTGAGTTATCCGTCTACGAATCTGAATCATCTATATCCTTTCTCAAGTATCCTTAATGAATTATAGACAGAGTAGCTTGTTATCTCCCACCTTCAACCAACAAGCCTGGGAACGACATTATCTATCCTACAACGCCTCGAATGGGGCCATGCCAATCGTAAATGGGTTGGAGTTAGTATAGGCGAACTCCACCAGTGGAAGATACTTCTCCTAACCTCTCTCAAAGTAAAAAATACACATTCATAACATATCTTCCAACATTTGATTAGTCATCTCCTACTGCCTATCCGTGTGCGGGTGATAAGTTGTACACAGTTTCAACTTGGTACCCATAACCTCTTGTAAACTCTCCCAAAATTGAGATAAAAAAATCTTATCTCTATAGGACACAATGTCTAATGGAACCCCGTGTAATCTAACTATCTTAGTAACAAAAATTTAAGCATACTATCCCGTAGTGTAATAAGTCCGAACTGGCAGGACGTGAGCTACCATAGTCAAACGATGCACTACCACCACATGGAATCGCGACCCCTCTGTGAAGTAGGTGTGACATCCCGCCTAATTAATTATCGGGTGATTAGGCCTTTACTAAATTAAAACAGTACTTACAAAATGGTCCATTCTAAGCATCACAGTCGAAACCAAATTAATTACTAATCACTTATTAGATAATTAAGCTGGTGCCAAATTTTTATCTTTCATTAAATAAACAATGAATAATATACAAGCAAACTAAATTATAGCATTCACATAATATTGGAGTCTAAACCATCTCAAATAAATAAACAAATAAAGTCTTGTTGAATAAACCATCAGCTAAAAATCCCCAACTAGAATAATAAATCTAACTGATAAAAACTCCGAATACAAGTCTGAAACTAGAATACTGAACATGAATCCTATGAACATTGTCAGATCCTTATGAACATGAACATGAATCCTTATGAACATGAATCCTATAAATATACGTGTTAATGCTAGGGCATTCCCCTTAAGCGATGCGTCGCGCCTGCCACCAGGTGTCTCGAAAAATAGGCAAGGGGCGTTGCGCCTGCCACCGGGTGTCTCGAAAAAGTAGGCAAGGGCAATCGTATCGGTGCCCGGATGAGACGATAAATACGCAAGGGTTCCTGCAACAAGCTGGACATGTGCGGGTAAAGAAGCTAGTCCAGGATACTAGACTTAGGTTAGCGACTTGGAACATAGGGACTATGACAGGAAAATGGATGGAGTTAGTAGATACCATGATAAGAAGAAAAGTTAACATAGCTTGTTTACAAGAAACTAAATTGGTCGATGAGAAAGCTAGAGAAATAGAAAATACAGGATTTAAATTATATTATACAGGAAAACATAGAAATAATAACGGAGTTGGAATAATAGTAGATAAAAACTTTAAGGACGATATCGTAACCGTTATTAGGAAAGGTGATAGACTTATACTTGTAAAATTGGTATTAGGTGAAAACATAATTAATATTGTTAGTGCTTATGCACCTCAAGTAGGATTAGATGAGCACACTAAAGTACAATTTTGGGAACAAATGGATGAACTAATTCAATAAATACCCCTAGGTGAGGAAATCTATATAGGTGGATATTTTAATGGCCATGTAGGAGAAGATCGTGTAGGATATGAGATAGTGCATGGAGGACATGGTTTTGGAGATAGGAACGACGGGGGAGAGTCTATCTTAGATTTTGCGATGGCTTATGATTTTGTACTAGTAAATACATGTTTTAAAAAGAGGCTTGAACACTTAATAACTTATAAAAGTGGAACACATAAGAGCCAAATAGATTTTTTTCATTACTAGGAAAGGAGACCGATTAATGTGTAAAGATTGTAAGGTTATCCTGGGAGAGAGCTTAACCTCACAATATAGGATAATGGTGTTGGATATAAATATTAAAAATCAATCACGAGTGCGAAAAGTGAAGATTAACCCATGAACTAGGTGGCGAAATTTAAAAGGAGAGAAATTAGAACTATTTAAAGATAAAGTATTAAATGAAGCAACATGGAATTGTGAAGAAGAAACTAACATAATGTGGAATAAGGTGGCCACATGCATTAGGAGAATATCAAAATAAATTCTTGGAGAATCAAAAGGCAAAGGGCCATAGTCTAAAGAAACTTGGTGGTGGAATGAAGAAGTACAGAATATAGTAAAAATTAAAAGGGAGTGCTTTAAAACATGGCAAACAAATAGAAATGAAGAGAATTTTGAGAAATATAAATGGTCTAAAAAGGAAGTTAAGAAAGTGGTAAGAGATGCTAAGTTAAAAGCGTATGATGATCTTTATACAAAATTAGGAACACAAGAAGGGGAAAAAAGTATTTATAATCTTGCTAAACTTAGGGATAGTAAAACAAAAGATTTTAATAACGTTAAGTGCATCAAAAGTGATGATTCGAGAGTCCTAGTCAAAGATGATGAAATTATGGAAAGAAGGAAAAACTACTTTGAGAGGATATTAAATGGAGATAATGGGAGTAGATTAGATATAGAGGAACTTAGGGAGACTCGAGAAGATATATTTTTTCGTATAATTAGGACAACAGAGGTCAGGATTGCTCTAAAAAGATGAAAACAGGGAAGGCTTTAGGACCAAATGGTATCCCTATTAAGGTTTGGAAGTGCTTAGGGGAGGATGGAGTATCATGGCTTACAAAATTATTTAATAGAATTTTAATGACTAATAGGATGCCCGATGAATGGAGAAAAAGTATTTTAGTACCTATTTATAAAAATAAAGGGGACATATAAAGTTGTTCTAATTATCGTGGTATTAAGTTAATGAGTCATACAATGAAACTTTGGGAGAGAGTGATTGAATATAGATTGAGATTGAAGACAACAGTATCTGAGAATCAATTTGGGTTTATGTCTGGGAGGTGAACAATGGAAGCAATCTATTTATTGAGGAGATTAATGGAGAGGTATAGAGAGAAAAAGAAGGATCTTCATATGATTTTTATAGATTTGGAGAAGGCGTATGATAGGATACCCAGAGATATAATATGGTGGGTTCTACATAAAAGAGGAGTGACTCGCAGATATATTGATGTGATCAAGGATATTTATGATGGTGCGATGACTACAGTAAGAACATCAGCTGGAGAAAGTAGTGAATTTTCAATTACGGTAGGGCTAGACCAAGGTTCAGCATTAAGTCCTTATCTCTTTGCTCTTGTTATGGATGAGTTAACTGGACAAATATAAGATGAGGTTCCATGGTGTATGCTATTTGCAGATGATATTGTTTTAGTCGATGAGACTAAGATGGGGATAAATGCTAGGTTGGAATTGTGGAGAGAAACTTTAGAAACAAGAGGATTTAAAATAAGAAGAACTAAAACAGAATATGTGGAGTGTAATTTTAGTAGTCATAGGAGGACAAATGGAGATGTGGTGAAATTGGAGAGTCAAGAAATACCTAGAAATGATCATTTTCGTTATTTAGGATCGATTATACAAAAACATGGAGATATTAGTGATGATGTTACGCATAGGATTAGAGCAGGATGGGTTAAGTGGAGAAGTGCGACCGGCGTTCTGTGTGATAGGCGTATACCTTTTAAGTTAAAAGGAAAATTTTATAGGACGGCCATTAGACCCGCCATGTTATATGGGATAGAGTACTGGGAAACCAACAAACAAAATGTGTAAAAAATGATAGTGGCGGAGATGCAAATGCTAAGATGGATTTGTGGTAAAACTCGAAAGGATAAAATTAAAAATGAACAAATTCGTGAAACGGTACAAGTAGCTCCTATAGAAGATAAATTGAGAGAAAATTGACTTAGATGGTTTGGACACATCAAGCGTATACCAATGGATGCTCCTGTAAGGAAGAGTGATTTAGTTAGTATTGATGGTAACCCAAGGGGTAGAGGTAGGCCTAAATTAACTTGGTGGAATCTTATAAAAAAGGACATGATATCATGTGGTTTAACCGAAGATATTGCACTGGACATAATGGAATGGAAAAATAGGATTCATGTAGCTGAGCCCAAATAATTGGGAAAAGGCTTTGTTGAGTTGAGTTGAGTCTAATCAAAATTCTGCAAGCCTCCACAGCGCTGCAGCCATACTTCCCTGTAAGGAATCATCAAGTCTGGAGTCCCTGTGGTTGGACACCAAAAAGTTTTTGAAAAGATTTTATAGCAAGGGTTAGTACCTAAAACATTTTGAAAGTATTTTGCAAGTATTTATCACAGTATAAAATCAGTTATTGATTACACATGTTAGGATCACATACACCTTCTTGAGTCTCCTCACCCCTCAACTATTGTGCACGCCTAACGTCTTTACTTAGCCCACCTAGCTATTCTACCTAAGATAACTACACTTAAGAAATTCTAATATGAACACGTCGATGTCCCCGTATTTCCCATAGAGTACCTTACCCCCAATAGTTAACATTTCTCATACGTTATAAAAGTTAAAATTATCATTTCACCTACATTCTCATTTTTCAATCAATTAAGTTTCACTACTTAATTAGGTTTTTAGATATCCACTATCCAAATGTCTACATATATATATATATATATACATCATTACATCGTCGCTCAAAAGGAGGACCACCGTGAAATATGGGCATACTCTGTTATCAGTCCAAGTACCTCTTGTACTAAACAGGGACATATGGTTCGGTTACATCTCCTCGAATCCAAAATCAAATAAAAAACAGTGGAGGTGAACATAGTTCTAAGCCTTTGGGCTACGCACATACCTAACGTACCCAAACGACACGTCGGACACACTAATACATGACACATAGAGAGTCACCCAAAGTTACATGTTATAGGTCACGGATCCAGACATCCGTGGAATCAGCAAGGTGGGATGGCCAACTATAAGGGAGCCTCCGTGATAGTCGGCAGCGTAGGTATGTCAACACATATCATCAATCGTACAACATGTACACACAAAACCTATATATACTCTGTAGGTATTCACACAACCTAATTATCATCATTTGTACTTAGTATGTATATCACTCGAATACTCATCATACATTCAATTCACGATTATTCTCACTATTGCAATTAATGGAGTATTATTCTCTACTCCAAGGGACCTAATTACCCCTTAGTTCATTTCAGTAGATAAGTCTTACTTACTGTACTGGTCCATATCATAAATTCAGCAATGGTTTCCCATAATTACATTCTCATTCTTGCGAATTAATTACATTATCGTTTAATCAATTTAATCATCGTCTTAATTCTCTTAGTAAGACTTCATTCCCATAATCCTATAATAGCCTATTGCAATATAAGAGACCCATCATTACGTACTAGCAATGTCCTAAAAGATTTTTCTAACAACAATTTAGGAGTTCTAGGATAAAAAGGGAATTTTTATACTTTTCTTGGGACAGAACCGATTCACCCCTGCACTAGACCGGTTCACCCCTCTGCACTTTGTCTTCTTCATTTCGCATATGCATTTTTCACTATTTACACCGACGTAACTTACATATGTCTTCAAAAACCTTGAAACCCATTGTCCCTCACCATTTCTACATACATTAGGATGATTTCTATAGTAAATATAACATCAAAACCTTACAATTTTCATTAAATAAGGGATTTAAACATCTAATATTCAAAACCCTATGTTTAATGTTCTTCCACCATTATACCTCAAAAACCAAGATTTAATTCGTGGATAATAACACAAATTCTATAATTTATTATCCTGTACTGATACCAAATCATTCTACATTTAATTCCTACCTAGACATCTTAAATCATTATTTTCTTTCAAGAGTTATTACTTTAATCAAAATATGAAGAAACCATAGTCACGTGGGTATTATAACTTTAAATAACTTTTATATAAACACTTGAATTTGATTAGTAGGGTATGATTTCGTGGTTTGGTGATGGATTTGATTGTCTTCTCTATTATTCCTCACTCCTAGGTGGTTTGTGGTGCAAGATTGGGATGAAGAACTCTAAGAATCTCCTCAAAAGCTCAAAGTACTCTCTCCTTTTGTTCTCTAATGGACTCCCGTGGTATTTTGAGATTCTAACCCTATCCCTTTCTGTCCAACACCTGATATAAGGCTACAAAATTCGTAGGTCTCTTCACCCTACTTTGTAAAATGACTAAAACGCCCTATACGGTGCCGGTTTAGCTTAAAAATGCCATGGGACCCGATCGACACCCCCGGGTATACTATTTTGACTATTTCAACCCTTTCGGAGTCACCTAGGACCTTAAAATCATCATCCAGGCCATTATACACAATCATACCATCTCAATCTCAAATTAGTCAACGCGCGACTCTCGATCGAGATAAATCTAATTACGCTAATATCACTCGGTATTACACGTAATAATTTCTATACGTTATTTACTATTTTTAATTCGTAAATTAAATCCTTAATATTAATCATTATGTCTCTCCATTATTATTTAGTAATCATATTATCTTTCAATTCAATTAAATTACTTCTCACACATAATTTAAAATAATCTAATTAATTTTCGAATTAATTAAATTCAATTACCCATAAATATGGGGTGTTACATACTTCCCCCTTCCACGGAATTTTGTCCTAAAAATTAGGTCATACCTGCAGTAAACAACTCTGGAAACTTCTGTATCATGCCATTCTTACGCTCCTAAGTAGACTCATCGACACTATGGTGTCCCTACTGAACTCTGACTAGTGGCACCACCTTAGGACAGAAATTACGATAACTACGATTGAGAATAGCCACGAGCGTCTCCTCATATGAGATGTCTAGATGCAAGTCAATATCCTAGAGTGGAACATTCCAAAAAGCTATCTCGCTCCTCCTGTATTTCTTCAACGACGCTACATGGAATAGATCATGTATCCACTGAAGGTGCTCCGGTAAACCCAATATGTAAGACAATGATCCCACTCTCTCAATGATAGGGAAAGGTCCCACATATCTCCATGCTATCTTCCCTTTATTTCCAAATCTCATGATCCCCTTCATGGGAAATACGAGAAGAAACGTCTCGTCCCTAACCTCTAACTCCACATGCCTCCGATCGGCATCAGCATAACTATTCTGCCTATCCTCAGCAATCTGAATACGTCCCCGAATTAGCTCAATCTTGGCAGTCGTTTATTGTATCATCTTTAGACCCAATAACTTTTTTACCCCCACCTATAACCATAAAGAGGGTGAACAAAAAGGTCTCCCATATAATGCCTCAAATGGTGCCATACCGATAGTAAATTGGTAAGAGTTATTATACGCAATCTCTACCAATAGAAGGTTTCACTCCCATCCTCCCCCCAATTCCAGAATGTACATCTTTAACATTTCCTCTAGCATCTAATTAACCCGCTCAGTCTGCCCATCTATCTTTGGATGATAAGCAACGCTCGATTATCAGTCTGTACCCGTGGCCCACTAGCTCTGCTAGAAGTGAGGCATGAAGATTTTGTCTTTATCAGACACAATGTTAATCGGAACCCAATACACTTTAACTATCTCGATAATGAACAATTACATGTACTGACTCGTCTCTTAGTCCGTGCTAAATGGAAAGAAGTAGGACACCTTGGTTAACTGATCCATCATCACCCAAATGGAATCGTGACCCCTCTGTGATGTCAGTAGCCTTATAATAAAGTCCATCGAGATACTTTCCCACCTCCACATGGGAATTTCCAATGGTTGTAGCATCCCTGAAGGTCTCTGATGGTTAACCTTCACAAGATGATGAGTAACACAATTCTAGACAAACTCTAATATGTCTCTCTACATTCCGGCTCACCATTATGATCTCCTCAAATCCTAGTACATCTTATCCCCGTCGGGATATACAGCAAACCTCAAATTATGGGATGCAGTCATAACCGCATGCCTCAAGTCATCATTCCATGGCATCACTAGCCTCCCATTAAAATGTAAGCCTCCCTATAAAATGATCGAGTAAGACTCCCCACCCTCAGATAATAATTGACGCACTCTGTCCTGATAGAAATGATCCCCTACCCACGCTTTCACTACCCTTATCACAATTTCGGGTGTGATAGATAACATTGCCATAAACACTCTGGAGTCCTCATCCTAGTGTCAAAGTTCACTCCACTTCTTCTTCCATAACTCCGCTAACTCCCCAGAAGGTATTTATCTCAATTCATCTGCTACCATGTAAGCCTTTCTAGGATGATACTGTATATCAAACTGGTAATCCTTCATGAATTCTAGCCCCTTCCTCTGCGTCATATTCATATCCTTCTATGTGAAGAGATACTGAAGTTACTTATGATTCGTGAATAATGTAAATTGTTCTCTCGACGAATAATGCCTCCATATCCTAAGAGCAAATACCACCGCTGCTAACTCAAGGTTATGGGTAGGGTAATTCTTCTTATGGGTATTAACCTTTCGATACACATAAGCTATCGTCATCTCCTCTTATTTTAATACACCCAAAGTCCCTCTAGAGATGCATCCGTGTAGACCCTATACTCCACACCACTCCTAGGCAATGCAAGTATCGGCACTAAGATCAACTTATCCTTCAGCTCATCAAAAGCTAGATGACATTAATCACTCCATATGAATGGTACTCCCTTACGAGTTAAGTTCGTCAGCAGACTTGTAATATTTATAAATGCCTTAATAAAGTTATAATAATACCCCGCCAAACCCAACAAGCTGCAAATATCCATCAGTGTCGTGGGCTATCCACACCGATACCTTACTCGAATCAACTGCAATTCCCCTATCATATACAATGTGGCCAAGAAACTTCACCTCCCATAGACAAAAACCACACTTTCTGAATCTGGCATATAACTGGTGGTCCCAAAGTGTTTGTAAGAACTTACTTAGATGCCTCGCGTGCTCTTACTTAGTGTGAGAGCAAAACAAAATGTCGTCTATAAACATGATCATGAACTGGTCCTGTGGGAAGATAAAGTTATAGCCTGATTCTCCTGCTGAAGTAATCCCCCAAGTCCTTGTACAAATGCACCAAGGTAAACTTGGTACTCCAATCTTGGCCCGAGTAGAGAAAGAACTGGTGATGAAGTCAACTAGTCCATCAAATGAATGACACTCCTTTGTGAGTCAAGTTAGTCATGGGACTCCCAATCTTCAAGAACCTTTGAATAAACTATCGGTAATGTCCCACGAATCCTAATAAACTACGTACCTCCTTCGATGTTGTGGGTTATCCCCACTCCCTTATTACTGATACCTTAATTGGGTCCTTTGATCTCCCCCTCTCCGAAACTATATGTCCCCAAAGTTGCACTTCACATAACCGGAACCCTCAATTTTCAAAATTTCTTACAGTTGATGCTCATGCAGTGTATGTAAAACCCACCATAAAAGCTTGGCATACTCCTCCTTGATCTTGGAATACATCGCATTGTCATAAATCAAGATGGTAACAAACTGATCTAAGAAATCTCCGAACACCATGTTCATCAAGTCCATAAATATGGTCAGTGCATTGGTTAGTCCAAAAGGCATAACCCTTAACTCATAGGACCCATATCTCATCAAGAAGGCCATTATAGACACATCATGTTCCCTAATACACAACTGATGATACCTGACGCGACACATAAAGTGTCTATAATGTGTGTTAACTCTAGGCTCAACTGCAAGCCTATCACGCTAGAAATAAACTCGGCAAGTCGGGATCGTATCCACAGGGAAATAGGACAACAGAGTTCTGACGACGTTGGATAGATAAAGAAATCCTAACTCTGACTCTAAAGGGGAAAAGAAAATTGATTTGGTTTGTGGACTGACTACACTAGATGCAATTATCAAATTTTGAAAATATGCAATTATACTAAATTACCTCAAATACTGATGAAGACAGATTTGAAACTTTAAACTATAAGATTAGAAAAATAGGACGGGAATACAATCCCCCAACCCTAGTATATTGCAGGTATAATACTAATCGTAAATTTAAATGATTAATTAGACCCAAAATTTAGTACTCCCAAGCATTACGTATAAGAGGTTCAAGCTCGCACCACACTTAATCAAAGGACGAGTAAATTGGTATCGCGATAGTTACACTCGAATTGCATTCTAAAGCATCCCGGTTACCCGGATGCAACCGAGATCAAAATATCTACAATTGCCGTGTTCCTATGCAATACGGTCGTAATAAATCACTAAATTCAGAGGATTAATGTTACATACATGCAACTATCACATCAGACTGGGTTCATGTATCCCGACCATAGAAAATCTAGCCTTGCATGCGAAAACTAATGAAAATAATTTTGGAAGTGCAGGAAACCATGATTAAAATAAGGAAAATTAGAGAATGATATAGAAAGGAATTAATCAGAGAAAATAACTTATTAATCTTACCAAAGAATTAAAAGAAGCAATTAAGAACACTTGTAATCACAGAAATCTGAATAATCTTCAATCTTGAAATTAAAAGAATAAACTATCTCTAAACTAGGATTTTCTCGAAAGAATTGAAAATTATATTAATTCTCCCCGTTAAAAATGATAATAAAACGGGTTTATATACCCGACAAAGTTTTAGGAGTTTTAGAAGCACTAGGACTCTCCATTAGAGAAGGATAGAAGTTAAAAACTCGACATCCGGACCGATCCGGGGTTCTTGCGAATCGGTCTGTCTGGAATGCGGACCGGTTCTTTTATTTCTTGGGCAAACCGGTCTGGGGCGAACCGGTTCTTTAATTTTTCTTCCATCTTAAGTTTTCTTTCGATTCGGGGTTCTCTAGAATATGGCACTACGGACTGGTCCGGGGCTACTGCGGATCGGTCTGCCTCTTTGATTTTTTCTCCAACTTTGACTACTCATAATTTTTATTTCGGGACTCCGATTGGGGTGCTGTTTCTTCCTATGTGCTCATGAACTTGATATATTCAACTTCGCTTCAGGTGCCTCATCCGAATTCCGAGTATAAATTACACTTTTTCCCTTTGGACTTTCCTTCTTTTCATTTTTTGATTCTTCCGGTTTCTTTCTTTCTTTCTTGACATCAAAAACTTGTAAAATCAATAAGAAATACCAAAAACTCGGTGTACTCATTAGGATAAGTCCATATCAAGATTATAAGATAAAGTCAAATCGATTATGTTGTTCGAGGTGCTAAAAGTAACTAAATTAAGGGATAAATTAGGAAGAATTTATGCCTAATCAAACCCCCCTAACTTAGAACTTTGCGCGTCCCGAGCAATGTAAAAGAATACTAGCAAGGCTTAACTCTTGAAAATCATTTTATTGGGATAAAATACCTTTTTCGCGCGCAAGTGATTTCATTTAGCATATGCAATAAGCCTTTAAACGCCTAGGTCACCCTAGTTAGACGAGTTGTGTCTCCTGAGGGTTTGTAGAGAATGTACCCACAAAATTCAACTGAAGGAAAAATCAAAATACCTAAAAATTGTATAAATCAAACTTTCCCAGAAAATAGTCATCATCAAGTCATGTTCAATAGTCTCAAATCATAGTGCGTGTGTGCGAAGCCAAAAATATAACCGCTCCAGCGATTGATCATCACGTTACTTACCCGAAAATTTGTTTTGATTTCAAATTCTCACGGAATGCTCTCACAAATGAATCTCTCGGATTATGGCTATTCTCTCGGTATGCGTAATATAAAGAGTAAATATAATGGACGCAAAGTCACGCATACAAGTAGAAAGACGGAAATTTCATAGTGATAGGATCTCATCAATGGATTAGTGTTTTAAAAACGGGAACATTGCCTCCTATTCGCGCATTCAATCTCTTTTATTATATTTTGGTGTATTAGCTCTCCACGTAGTAACCAATTTTTGCAATTTAGACTCGGTTAGGACTTTTTCGGGTTTTAAGGTATATGGGGTAAAATGACAATGGTAGGGAAGGTTGGAATTGGAAAAGTCATTTATGATGTCCATTTGTGCGTTTTTAGGGCTATTACTCATTTTTTTTCTTCTTTTTTTTTTCTGTTTTTCACTTCTTTTATTTTCTTTCCATTTTCGTTGAGCATATCTATTTTTTTCTTTCCCCTTTATATGCACTTATCGGACTTAAATTCTGAATTTTTCCATTTTTCGCAATTCCGGGCTATTTGGTTTTTTTCGGCTTGTCAAACGAATGGGAAATCTATTTCGCACAATTTGGGTTACAAAAGGGGTGATTTTTTTCATCTTTTTATGGCCAATATTTTTGGGTGAGAAACGAGAAACTACATTATTGTCCAAAATACCAATTGCATTACCATATACGTTTCGAGATGAATAAAGTTTAGAGATCAATTCTTGCACGTTTTTCAAAGATATATCACACACGTTTTTCATAACCGATCAAAATGAAAGGACTCAGATCCTCGACGACTTTTTAGGCGCTAAAAAGAACTTTGAGTTAACAATTAACTCGAATTGATTTAAAAACCCGTAAAAAGTGATAGGCTTGAATCTCCCCGGGTTTGTTAATCTCCACACTTATTCTTTAAGTCATCAATTTTCGCTCAATTTCCATCATTAATCAATTTCAGCTTTGTGTATGTTGTATTTTACAACTTGAGATTTTACACCAACATTTAATGATATTATTGTAAAATTTGAATTCCAATTTTTATTTATTTTGAACAAAAATATTTTTGGATTTTTCTCAACTTTTTATGATTTTTTTTTGGAAATTTCTTTTTTGAAAATTTGTGGACTTTTAGAAATACGCACTTGTCACCCCCCCTAACTTAGACTTTTGCATTGTTCTCAAGCAAAAAGGACTAAAATCTAAACAATGCAAAATAAGAAGTGCGATAAATAAAACAAACAAATGGAGAAAATGAAGATTTTATAGAAAACAGGATTGTGGTACAATTACAGGGAAAAACATACAACCATGTTAACAGGGAAAACAAATAAAACTGCCACAACTAAAAAACAACTTCATTGGGGCAGGGGTTGTGAAGAACCGGGCGCGTCGGGGCCATAGGGGTCATAAAAATAGGATGGCAATCACTCATTGAGGTCTCCTTGGCGTCGATATATGTCCTCTTGAAAGCGAAATAACATGATCGTATCGTGATGGTAGTCGATCAAAAAGTTATCGAATCGCGTCTCAAGCGGCACCATACGGTTCGTGAGGTCGCTACCCACCCATTCAAAATTAGGGTCGTCTTTTTCGTCAGCCAAATCTTCATCCGCACCTACGTCACCCATCTTTACATCAGCATTGACTACTTCTTCTTCCTCTTCTTTGCTCTCACTCGAGGCAGCCTCATCCTCGCTATCACTGCCCCTCTTCGCTCGAAGGACGGCTAGCTGTTTCGCGCTCTTAGTGAGGGTTCCGTGTCCAAAAGGACCGGAAAGGCGAGTACGATCGAGTGGCACTGTAATGCCAGCAGCCTTGAGGATGGAGGTAATCAATCGTGCATATGGAAGTGGGGCTGCACCCTTCTCATCCAAGGCCGCGGTGATGATGTCGGCATATAGGGTTTGGGCCAAGTGGATGGAAGTGTGTGGATCAAATCGGTGATAGGTTAATGTGGCCTAAAGGGGCCACATCGCGGAATCGTTGGACGTTTGCAAGTTGTTGGCACACACTATTTGGAAGGTGAGGCGTTCTTTCTCATTGAGGCGGCCCAGAACGACAGTTTGCCCCGTCCATGCAACATCCCGGGTAATGCGATCCATGATTATTTTTTTGGCGATCGAGGTGGCGTTCTTGGATAGATGAATTCTTAGAAATTGGGAACATCGTATTCGGCCAACTTAGTTGTGAGAAGGGCCAATTAAAAGGGGATGACGGTACCATCCACGTATGCTTGAGCCTCGAATTGGCCCGTCCGAACAAGGATGCCATAAAAGTAGTGGAACTCGGCTACCCAAACCGCTTCGTACGGTTCATTGAGGAATCAGAACCAATCCCTAGCCATTAATAGGGCGGTGACAGAGTTGGGCAGACCTCTCCATTGGATAGCGTGCTCCACATGGAGTTTGCGATCCGAACCGAAGAACCGATGGCACCAACGTTCCTCTTGGAGGGAACGGAATTCGCCATGACCGGAGGGGAGGATGTCGGTGGAGTCGTATTTGGTGGGGGTAGGTCGTTGGGCCATGATATCAGGGTGAGGTTGCTGGAAATTTAGGGAGGGAGAAGAGAAGATTGATGTGGTTGAAGGTGTGGAGAGAAAGGGAGGCTATGGGTGGTTATTTATAGGTGTAGGGGTGTAGGTAGGGTTTGGAATTGGAGGGAAAAGGTTGGGAGGGAAAAGGGGGTGTATTTGGGAGTGAAAAGGAAGGGTTGGGTGTGGGGGGGATGAATTGGGAGGGAATGAAGGGGATTGGGGAGAAGGGGGTGCACCTTGGGAAATGGGGAAAAAATTCTGCAAAAAGCGGACCAGTTCGCCTGGGAACCGGACCGATCCAGTCCTTTAAATTTTGAACTCTTCAACTATCGGACCGATCCGGCCCTAAAATAAAGGAACCGGTCCGGGGCGGACATGTTCGGCCAAAAATTAAAGGAACCAGTCCGGCTCTTATTTGTGAGCTGGATTTCTCCCCTCACTTAGTTTCGATCGCTCTTCTCCGAAAATTTTCACTTTCACAACATACTCCCTATCAAATTTGGATTAAAAACCTCTCGATACCAATAGTCAATGCAACTTGACTCAATTTCCCAAAACATGTGAGTGCTTTCTCCCGAATGTACCCTAATCCTATGGACGCTCAATACACACGCGACTCTCATCTACTATACACAAGAATTTACCCCATATGAATCGGGGGTGTGACGACCTCACTGTAACAGTTCAATCTACCCCGTAAACTGGGTCCGACAACCAAACGGTGTCGACTCCTTCCACACACGCCTCTAGATATGGCTTTAGGCGTTGTCCCTTTAATTTGAATGTATTTCCCCCTTTTAAATCGTCTAATTTAATAGCTGCATGAGGGAAAACATGCTTCACAACGAACGGGCCAGACCATCGCGACCGCAACTTGCCCGAAAAGAGATGAAGCCAATAGTTATAAAGAAGCACTTTTTGCCCGGGAAGAAACTCTTTGCGTCTAATGATGTTATCGTGAGTGAGTTTCATCCTTTATTTGGAAATTTTTGCATTCTCATACGCATCATTATGTATCTCTTCTAACTCATTTATTTGAAGCTTGCGAGCTTCACCGGATTTATCCAATACCCCTTGTGTTCTAACTCCACGGGAAGATGGCAAGGTTTGCCATACACAAAGAGGAAAGGTGACATACCGAGTGGATTTTTATATGCGGTATGATAGGCCCATATCGAATCGTTCAATCTAAGTGACCAATCTTTCCAGGTAGGATTGACGGTCTTTTCAAGAATGTTATCGATTTCTCGATTTGCTAGTTCGGCCTGCCCATTCGTTTCTGGATGATAAGTCATTCCAACCTTGTGAACGACACCATACTTTCTCATTATCTTCTGGAATAGCCTATTGCAAAAGTGCGTTCCATTATCACTAATTATCGCTTTCGGTGCACCAAAGCGGGAAAGTTTTTGTTCCTGTAGGAAATTTATCACCACTTTGTTGTCATTTGTCTTGGTAGCTATAGCTTCTACCCATTTAAAAATGTATTCTACCGCAACAAGGATGTGTAGGAAACCAAAGGATGGTGGGAAAGGACCCATGGAGTCAATACCCCAATAGTCAAAGATCTCAAAAATGAGTACGGGGATAAGAGGCATCACGTCTCATCGGGTAATGGCTCCCATCCGTTGGCACCTATTGCAAGATTTACAAGCAGCGTTCACATCCTAGAATATTGTGGGCCAATAGAGGCCGCATTGCAATATTTTAGCGGCCGTCTTTTTCGTCGAAAAGTGGCCTCCACAAGCTTCCGAATTACAAAACTAGATGACTTTCGGGATCTCGTCATTTGGTACACATCATCGGATGATTTGTTCATCGTAATATTTAAAAAGGAAGGAATCGTCATAGAAGAACATGCACGACCAAGTAATAAACCTCTTCTTATCGTCGGTGTCCAATCGGGAGGGACGACTCCCGTGACAAGGTAAGTTCACTATATCCGCAAACCAGTGCAAAGAAGAGGTACCAAAGAGTGGCTCATCCGAAAAGTAGTTGTCTATGGGTATTGGATCACTAGGTACGTCAGACGAAAGTCATGATAAGTGGTCAACAACGACGTTTTCTACCCCTTTCTTATCTTTAATGGAGAGATTAAACTCTTACAGGAGTAGGATCCACCTTATGAGACGCTGCTTTGCATCTTTCTTTCCAAGAGGTATTTCAATGCCACGTGATCGATGAAGCAAGTAATGGGAGAAGCGATAAGATATGACCAAAATTTATCAAGGGCAAACACTACCGCTAGCAACTCTTTCTCCATGGTAGAGTAGTTGAGTTGTGGTTCGGTGAGAGTCTGGCTAGCGTAGTAGATGACATGAGCCTGCTTATCTTTTCTTTGGCCCCAAATAGCCCCTATCGTATAATCGCTAGCATCACACATAAGTTCGAATGGTAAAGACCAATCCGGACTTGCATGATGGGAGAGGACATAAGCATGGTTTTCAGTTTTTCAAAAGATCTTTGGCATGATTCCGTCCACTCGAATGAGGTGTCCTTTATGAGTACATTTCCTAAGGGTTTAGCGATGGTGCTAAAGTCCTTAATGAACCGTCGATAAAACCCCGCGTGGCCCAAGAAGGAGCGCACGTCTTTGAGCGATTTTGGTGGGGGAAGTCCAGGTATGACATCTATTTTTACCCTATCAACTTCTATTCCCTTGGATGATACAATGTGGCTAAGAACAATTCCCTCGGTGACCATGAAATGGCATTTCTCCCAATTCAGCACTAAGTTCTTCTCCACACACCGGGAAAGTACTTGTTCCAGTGATTCTAGGCAAGGTAGAAAGAGGTGCCAAAAAATCTGAAATCGCCCATGAACACTTCGAGTCCTCTCTCGACCATGTCGGTAAATAAACTCAACATGCACCATTGAAAGGTCGCGGGTGTGCATTACACAAGCCGAATGGCATACGTTTGTAGGAAAACGTACCAAAAGGGTAAGCGAAAGTCATTTTCTCTTGGTCAAGTACATCTACCTCAATTTGGTTATATCCGTAATAACCATTAAGGAAGCAATAGTAAGGGTGGCCCGCTACTCTCTGAAGCATTTGATTAATAAATGTCAAGGGTTAATGGTCTTTCCTAGTTCCCGCATCGAGTTTTTGGTAATCAATGAAAATGCGCCACCCGATGGTGGTACATGGGGAACTAGCTCTCCCTTAGCATTATCAATCACTTTCATGCCCGACTTCTTTGGGATGACTTGAATAGGGCTCACCCACTTGCTGTCCGAGATTGGGTAAATAATCCTGGCATCCAAGAACTTGATAATTTCGGCTCTCTCCACTTCTTCCATGTTGGGATTTAGCCTTCTTTAGATTTCTCTTGAGGTCTTGACATCCTCTTCGAGATGGATCTTGTGAGTTCTAATCAAAGGACTTATCCCCTTCAAATCAGTAATGCACCAACCAAAAGCACTTTGGTGCTTTCTCAGAATCTGTAACAGTTTACCCTCATGTTATTCGTCTAGTCTAGATGAGACAACAACAGGAAATGTCTCATCCTCTCCTAGGTATGCATATTTAATATGGGAGGGGAGTTTCTTCAATTCGAGGGTTAGAAATTTATCGCTAGAGGGAACCATGCGTGTATCCCTCGGTGGTAGTTCCTCAAATCTAGAAATCAATTTTACATATCTCGCGTCCTCGTCCGATGCTCTCTCATCAAGGAATTCTCTCAACTCCCTAACCTCCCTCTCGAATTCGTTATACGTCCCCTCTCTCTCGTGACTCGACACTAAACAAGACCCTAAGCCGTCTCCACAATAGTTCTCCTCAAAGTACTCCTCTACTATCTCATCTATGAAGCTCACCGCGTGAAGATCATCTTCTTCCCCCGTATGTTAGGCTATATGGAAGATGTTGGTCTCTAAGGCCATGTTCCCAAAAGTTAGTTACATCTACCCATTCCTAGTGTTGATAATAGCGTTATCCATAGCTAAAAATGGGCGCCCGATAATGATGGGAACATGATTACTCGAGGCGAAGGAAGGCTTCGTGTCCAGAATGACAAAGTCTATCGGGTAGTAGAAAGTGTCAACTTGGACGATCAAGTCCTCAACTACACCTCATGGGATCTTCACAGTTCGATCCGCTAATTGGAGAGTGATTCTTGTGGGCTTGAGGTCTCCCAAATCAAGTTGCCTATAAATGGAATAAGGGAGGATACTGACACTTACCCCCAAATCAAGTAAGGCTTTTTCGATTTTATTTTCTCCAATGATGCAGGAAATGGTGGGTGCACCGGGATCTTTTAATTTAGGTGGGAGATCGTTAAGTAGAATGGAGCTCACGTTCTGTTCTAGAAAGACATTTTTCTTTACCTTCATCGTTCTCTTTACTGTCAACAAGTCTTTGATGACTTTTTCATAAGCTAGAATTTGCTTAATGGCATCGAGGAAAGGTAAGTTCAGTTTTACTTGCTTTAGCACGTCATCACTTCGATTTCCTTTATGGGAAGGAATCAACCTTTGAGGAAATGGTGTCACAGAGGGAGGTTTCACTACTACCTCGGGCTCACTAGCATCTTCTTTGTCACTCTCATTCAAGGCGACATCTTCAGCCTCTTTTGTGTCGGGCAAAATATCCTTGTCGTTCGATGGGTCGTGTGGGGGAGGTGAAAAATCAGCGACTCTCCCAGTACGAAGAGTGGTCATAGCTTGACAATGCTCCTAATGTTCAGTAGAGGTGGAGCTAACACTAGTTTGACCTTTGGGAGGCCTTTGGCTCTGGGCAGGAAACTTGCCCTTCTCTTGGAAACTCAACAAGGATTGTATCTTTGACATATTTGTATTTATGTCGCTAATAAGGCAATCATATCTAGCATTGGTTGCAGTCTGGCTATTGATAAATTAATTCATCGTATCCTCGAGAGTTCTCCGCGGTGGAGGGATATATGCTCCTTGAGGTGGTGGTGCTTGCACATGTCCTTGCATGTGTGGAGCTTGTTGAAAGTGTTGTGGTGGAGGAGGGGCAACATGTGAAGTAGGGTTCATCGCAGCATATTGTTGCCCATAGCTAAAACCAGGATGGTTTTTCCATGAAGGGTTGTAAGAATTTCCTTGCGGGGAACCAAAATTAACCTTAAAGCCTCTTATGCCACTGACTTGCTCTTGAAGCATCACATTATAGGAGGGTCTAGTCGGGCATTCCTCAGTTGAATGACCCGCCTCATAAATTGCACACACATTCTCGATGGGGTTTGGTATGGATCCAGTTGGTCCTCTACCATATACCTAGCATAGGTATCGATTTCCTTTCTCTACTGTATCCAATCGACTATCCGTCATAGAATTTTTATCTACGTGAAATAGACTGGACGCCGCTGGAGTAGCGGTCACTTGACGATTTCGATTTTGACCATTAGGATCAGATTATCCCAGGATTGGGTAGTCTCGGCAACATACCTCAGGTGAAGCTCAACATCGTGGGCGTCTAGTTAGATAAAAGGAAGCCTACCAGTGGTTTCAACGAGTTGTTTGGAATTAAGATTCAGCCCATTATAGAGAAAGGAGATGATTTACGCTGTTGATACCAAATTTAGTCTGCTGACATGGCCCAATCGTATGAAGACACATGGCAATCTGCGTGGCAATAATAAACACTTACGAGGAACTCACACGCTCCAAGGAACCATACTACAACGAGGAACACTTCTTCCCCGAGGAACTCATACGCTCTGAGGAACAAGAACTCTCCGAGGAACTTTTGAGCACCGAGAAGCTTAGGCGGTCCGAGCAACTCTGGCGGTCCGAGCTGCACCTTGAACAAAGCATTAATAGCAGGATAACCAATAGTTTGACTGTTCATCCAATGCTTATCATTCAGACGCATACACTTAAGGGGCATTTAATATATTACCCTTTCATAAGTACATCATTTAATGTATTACCCTTTCACATTACAGCCTCATGGCTATAAATACATTGTGCAATCCTCATTGAAGGGGACTGGAATTTCTTGATAAAATTTATAATCGAGAATTCCCACTCAACAATAACATAACAGTGGATGTAGGCCATTCTTATAAGGCTGAACCACTTTAAAATTTCTTTGTCTCATTTATTTTATCTGTGATTAAATAATTAGATACGATCTAATTTTTTACATCAACAGATTGGTGCCGTGTGTGGGAAACGACTGGTAATATCATTTTTCACCAAAAACAATTCATCATAAATGGCTGATATTCCAGAATCCAGTAATCAAAATGCTGGAAGCCCTCCAAATCCATCTGCTCCGCCAAATATTCCAGATCTGGCTGAAATAATGACAAATCTGGCTCAGGGCCAGACCGTCATGCAAGAAACTATGCGACAACTCATACAAACCCTCCATGGCAGTACACCAACCCATTCAGGACCACGAAGCATTCAAAGAAATATCCGTGCACCTTCTTTACGTACTAGGTGTACTAATTCACATCGCAATGAGGAGTCTGAAGATTTTTCTTATCAACCTGGACGAACTTCGTCAGTGCGAGCCACAGATACTGAACAACGTGTCACTCTCTCTCCAGAAAGGACTAGTGCGCTAGAGAGGTTAAGCAGGGTATCACCTTTCAATCGATTAGGACCTAGAAGGAGTAGAATTCCTCCTAAAGTCGCATCGAGAAGTTTTCAACGACCATCAGATTTAAGGGAAGGATCTGCCCAGTCGCGACCAGCTGCTCGTCAAGATAGATGCCAGGAAGCCACTTCAACGCGATCAGTTGCTTGAACCAACAGGCCTGAGGAAGGAAATGATGCATGGAAAGGTTCTATTCAGAGGCTTGAGGATAGATTATGGGAAATGGCTAAATCCAAAAACCCTTTACAACGAACTTTTGTTCAAGGAACGCCTTTTGTCCAGGCCATTGTAGATTTTCCAACGCCATCAAAATTCAAAGCACTTGTTGTGACTCCCAAGTATGATGGAAAAACTGATCCTGTCTTTCATATAGAATAGTACCAAGTTGCAGCCGACATCCATGTTGTTCCGGATGAGATGAGATGCAGAGTATTCTCGGGAACTCTTACCGGATCTGCTCAAATATGGTATAATAATCTTCCTTGGGGTAAGATGTCAACTTTTCTTCAACTGGCCGAGTTATTCATTGGGAATTTCTGTTTTGGGGCAAAGCCAGTTAAACGAGTAGCGCATTTGTTAAGTGTTAGACAAAAAGCTGGTGAGAGTACCAGAGATTATATAACTCGTTTTAATAACGAGAAACTCGAAGTCATTGATTATGAGGAGAAGACAGCGATTACTGCCTTGATGAGTGGACTACTGCCGAACAAGTTGTACTACACTTTGGCCAAAGATCCACCTAGAACCATGTCAGACCTGATGGGAAAAGCGTCCAAGATTATGAATGCCGAGGAGGCTATGGCTGCGAAGAAGAACATAGATGCTAAAGAAACCAAGGTGGAAGGTGATAAAGCTATGAAGAAAGAGCATAAGAACAATGGTAATGATAAACATTAAAAAACTAGGCCGGTATGGGACGTAATGAAGAAATATGACAATTATACTCCTTTGAAGAAGGACATAAACCATGTTCTAGAAGAAATCAAGAGCAACGAGGAATTAAACTGGACAGAGAAAATGAAGGCCGACCCTAACAAGAGGAATAAGGCAAAGTATTGCGAGTTTCATAAAGATCATGGACATATGACCAAAAATTGCATAGCTTTTCAGAATGATATTGAAACACTCATCAGACTAGGAAAGATGGCAAAGTATGTTGATTGTGGAAACGAAAGAAGAAACAATAACCGAACAAGATAGAGGTCTAGATCTTCTCGTCGAGCAGAGGAGAACAAGAAAAAAAATCATGAAGTTGATCCAGAAGACGACCCCGATCTTCCCAAGAGACCAAGGCAACCAGAACGAGAGGTATTTTCAATACGTTTTGGATCATTTGATTGTAATGTCATTACAGGTGGAGATGCGGGAGGTGGAGACCTTACTGCCGAGAGAAAAGCTTACCTCTGTGAGGCTCAAGCTTGTTCGTACATTCAACGAATAAATCTAGCTGAGGAGGATCGCTCGAGAAAGGTGAACAAGGAGAAACTGTTCATTGGTTTTTCAAAGAATGACCTTGCAGGTGTTTTGTATCCTCATGATGACCCATTGGTGATAAAGATGAGAATGAAGGAGGTAATGATTTTAAGAGTATTGGTAGACAATGGTAGCTCCGCAGACATCATGTTCGACTCGTGCTTTGACAGTTTAAATATAAAGTTATCTCAACTGGAGCCTTATCATAGGCCCCTCCTCGGTTTTGCTGGCGAGAAAGTTTTTCCACTTGGGACGATCAAGTTGGATATATTCATTGGTATGTGGCCTGCTTGTCGAACAAAAAGAATACGCTTCTTCTTGATGGATAAGAATGTTCAATCATCATACAATATCATCATGGGAATTATAGGATTGAAGAAATTCGAGGTTGTACCATCTATAGTGCATCAATGCCTAAAATTTCCAACAAATTTTGGAGTAGGAGTTGTGAAAGGTGATCAGAAAGTAGCTCAGGAATGTTATTATTCATCCGCCGAGCAAGAGGAACTCGAGGAATCAAGGAAAAAGACTACTACCTATCAAGTGGATGAAGGTGCAGAAATTGAAACATTGGATCCTAGAGATGAGTCGCAACTCGTGAAGGGTCAAGTGGTGGAAGCTACTGAAAACATCATTCTGGACGGTGAGCACCCTGAACGAACTACTCAAGTAGGTTCGTCATTGGAAGCCTCATTGAAACAGGAATTGATAACTTTCCTAAGAAGCAGAAAGAAAACTTTTGCTTGGAGTCACGAGGATATGCCTGGGATAGACCCAAACTTCTTATGTCACGAACTCAATGTGAATAAGGAGATCAATCCTGTGAAGCAGAGAAGAAGAGTGTTCAGCCTCGAGAAGAATCAAGCTATACAGGAGGAAGTCAAGAAGCTCCAGAAAGCTTGCTTCATTGAAGATGTTAAATATCCAGACTGGTTAGCCAATGTGGTGATGGTAAAGAAGAAAAACAACAAGGGGAGGATGTGTGTAGACTTCACCGACCTCAACAAAGCATGCCCAAAGGATCACTTTCCATTGCCCCGAATTGATCAACTGGTGGATGCTACCTCGGGACACGAGCTGCTGAGCTTCATGGGTGCTTATTCTGGTTACAATCAGATTAAAATGAAACCTAAAGACAGGGAAAGTACTTCTTTTATTACCCCTAGGGGAACTTATTGTTATACTGTTATGCCTTTTGGTTTGAAAAATGCAGGTATGACATATCAGCGGCTGATGAACAAGGTATTTGCTGAACAAATCAGTTGCAATATGGAAGTCTATGTTGACGATATGCTGACAAAGAGCAAGAAAGCTGTCGATCATCTAGTTGATTTAAGGCAGACTTTTGATCAACTGGATAAATATAAAATGAAGCTGAACTCGACAAAGTGCATATTTGGAGTACGAGAAGGCATGTTTCTCGGGTACAGTGTCAATCAACGAGGCATTGAGGCAAATCCTGAAATGATCAAAGCTCTATTAGGGCTGCGATCTCCAACGACGAAGAAAGAGGTGCAAAGTCTTACAGGATGAGTAGCAGCACTCAATAGATTTGTATCACGAGCAACTGATCGATGTATCCCATTCTTCAAAACACTCTGAAAGACTTTTGAGTGGAATGATGAATGTGAGAAGGCTTTTCAAGACTTAAAGAAATACTTGGGAGCACCTCCATTGTTATCCAGTCCAGTGATGGGAGAAAAATTGTACTTGTATCTAGAAGTATCGGAGAATGCAGTTAGCTCGGTGTTGATTAGAGTGGAGAATGGAGTACAAAAACCAATCTACTACACAAGTAAGGCCTTCCGAGGAGCAGAAATCAGATATCCAAGGCTGGAAAAATTGGCACTGGCACTGATTGAGGCGAGTAGGAGAATGAGGCCATACTTCCAGGCTCGTACTATAGTCGTATATACTGATATGCCATTGAGGCAAGCCCTTCATAAGCCAGAAAAATCAGGGAGATTGATGTACTGGGCAATAGAGCTTGGTGAATATGATATAATTTATGAACCCAGATCATCGCTAAAAGGGCAGGCTGTAGCAGATTTTATAGCAGAGTTCACCTATCCTGGTACGCCCGAGGAGCAAAAGTTGCTCGTTGATCAACCTGTGGATGTTACAGGATAATCAAACACAATCTCAGACTAACTCCGGTTGGTAAAAGGGCAAGTGGATGTTACAGGATCATCAAATTCGAGCTCAGACCAACTCCGGTTGGTAAAAGGGCAAGAAAAGATGATCGACGAACAACAAGAAATATTAGGAGATGGTGAAAGGAAGCAACAAATTTTCCATCGAGGAACTCTCACAGATCAGAAATTTAAAAATGAGTTACCTATATGGAGGCTATATGTAGATGGCTCATCTTGCACTACAGGATGTGGCGCGGGGATAGTTTTGAGCACTCCAGACGAGGTAGACATGGAATACGCCTTACATTTCCAATTCAAAGCTTCCAATAATGAGGCTGAGTATAAGGCCATGATTGCAGGTCTTAGTTTGGCAAAAATTATGGAGGCGCAAAAAGTTATTATTTTAAGTGATTCTCAATTGATCGTAAACCAAATGATGGGAGTATATGCAGTCAGAGGAGAATTAATGATCAAGTATCATGCAAAGGAGATGGAGTTAGTATCAGAATTTGCTGTTATTCAGCTGGTCAGAATACCAAGAATGGAGAATGCAAGAGCAGACGCACTAGCTCGATTAGCGTCAGCTACTCGTACCGAGCTACGAAGAATAATCCCAATTGAAGTTTTAGCTGGTAGAAGTATAGATGAAGATCTGACGATGAACTTTATTACCCTTGATTTAGGACCATCTTAGATGGATCCCATCAGGGCATATATTGAAGAGGGAGAATTACCAATTGCCAAGCTCGTAGCCAAGAAATTTATGTTTAAAGCTACTCGGTATGTATTAACTAACAGTATTTTATATAGACGAGGAATTATGGCAGGTTTGCAGAGATGTGTACATACCTCGGAGGTGAAAGAATTGATTGAAGAGATCCATGAAGGGTCCTGTGGAGCCCATGTAGTAGGTCGGACGCTTTTGTAAAGGGTGATGACGCAAGGATACTATTGGCCGACGATGAGGGCTGATTGTATAGCCTATGCCAAGAGATGTGACAAGTGCCAGCGCTTTTCCTCCATCCAAACAACTCCACAAGCATTGTTGACACCCATCACTTCCCCTTGACCATTTCCCATATGGGGAATAGACTTGGTCGGGCCACTGCCAACGACCAGAGGAAGATTCAAATATCTCATCGTCGCAGTGGATTATTTTACTAAATGGGTTAAAGCTGAGCCTCTCATTGATATGACGTACAACAAGGTGTACCAATTTGTTTGGAAGAACATCATTTGTCGATATGGTCTTCCTCATGCCTTCATCACAGATCATGGAACACAATTTAATAACGAGGAGTTCACTGCTTATTATCATCAGTCAAACATTTTGAAGATCCACTCAGCACCAGGCCATCCTCAAAGCAATGGACAAACTGAAGTGACAAACAGAATGCTGCTGAATGGCTTGAAGAAAAGACTAAGTGATGTAAAAGCAAACTGGATCAATGAGTTACAATCAGTACTGTGGGCTTATCGTACTACTCCCCGAGCAGCAACTGGAGAATCACCATATATGCTGGCATTTGGAAGTGAAGATGTTATACCTGCCGAGTTGGGCCTCCCAACACATAGGGTCCTAAATTTTAATTCCCCTGTCAGTGACTTAATGAGAAGATTGGATTTGGACATGCTCGAGGAAGTTAGAGAAGAAGCATCCATTAGAAATGCTGCTTACCAGCAACGAACAACTTTGTTCTACAATAAGAGAGTGAAGAAGTGCGACCTGAAAGAAGGAGACTATGTGCTGAAGAAAGTGATTCAAAAGCACAATAAACTGGAGGCAAATTGGCATGGACCATACCGAGTTACAGAAGTTGTTCGACCAGGAACTTACCGAATAGCAACTTTAGAAGGGGAGGAGTTTAAAAATGTATGGAACGCAGAGTACCTGCGCAAATATTATCAGTAATGTATATTCTGTCGAATTCTTTCCTTTTATTGAAAGTTTTTCGGGGAATACTAGTGTTCCACACTACTCGGAAAAGCTCGGACTACTCAAAATTTTTCTCGAAAATGCCAACTAAGGTTGGTCGAGAAACAAATATATTCCTCCGGGAAGTAAAGCTACCTGTATTCCTCCGGGAAGTAAAGCTACCTGTATTACTCCAGGAAGTAAAGCTACCAATATTCCTCCGGGAAGTAAATCTACTTGTATTCCTCCGGGAAGTCAAGCTACTTGTATTCCTCCGAGAAGTAAATCTACTTGTATTTCTCCGGGAAGTAAAACTTATATTCTAAAACTTTTATTCCTCCGGGAAGTAAAACTATGTGCTAATTTATGTTGGTTAGGAAGTAAATATATTCTCAAAAATACCAACTCAGGTTGGTCGGGAACTACAACTATTCCAAAAATGCCAACTTGAGTTGGTCGGGAGGTAAAATTATTCCAAAAAGTGCCAAAGTTCCTCGTTAAGAAAAAAATCTACCATGGCTGGTCGGGGATAAAAACCCACTAACTGTAGTTGGTCGACAAGGAAAATTTATCAACCTTGGTTGGTCGGAAACATTTTATGAAGACGAGAAAGTGATCGAGCAACATTTTTTATACTTGTAACTTTTTACAAAGTTGGTCGAGAAACAAAACTTCATTTTTGCCAAATGATTACCACAAATTCAAACTACTCGACAGTTAGTTGGTCGACAAACAACACAATATTATCTTTTTAACAGATACACATGCATAGATGTAAAGTATTACAAGACAATAGCAATTAAGATTGCAAACAAAAATGAAAGTCTTTCATTAAATTCAAAAACAGATTACATTGAGAATGAAATGTATACAAATTTATTACATTAATATTCCTATTCTATTGGTCTTTTCCCCTCTGCTTTTGAGACAGGTTCCTCGCCAGCAGGCAGATCATTCAAAGCAAGAGGAGAATTTATGAAGTTGAGATCCTTTAACATCTTGATATTCATCACGGATGGTTGATCTAGAAGGTGCTCGGGTCGAGATATCTTGACATTTGAGTGGAGATTGTAGTCACCTAGATATTTGGAAATCAAGCATCGAGGAATGGCCCGAGTAGGGATCCAACTCATATCAAGTTTATATGAAGGAATGGGTAGGTCGAGGAGCCCAGGATCATGGTAGTTCCATAGGTAATGACCCTGCTCGAGTTGCAGTACACCTAAGGCATTCAACCAGCCTTGCTTGTAGCCCTCATTATTGGCATTCGGGATACGATCGTCTAAGTGGTAGAGAGCCTCGTTGTACCCATCCATCCAGAACTCCCTGGGCTATTTGTGGAATTGATATGTTAGTCTTTCCAGCTGCTCGTGGATATTTTTAATGAAGATTTCCTTGTTCTCCAAGACAGACTTCTGCAGAGAAAGTTTCTCTTCCAGGTCTTTGATCTTCTTTGACATTTCAGCCAACGCCTGGTTCTTCGCCATTAACTGGAAGTCCTGGTTCTCTAAAGAAGACTGAGTCCTCTGCTCCTCAATAGGAATTCGAGCTACTCTTGCTCATCCCCGAGGAGATCTTGCTCCTCCACGAGCAGAAGAAGAAGAAGGGCCATACCTTTTCAAGGTTTCCAACTCATCCCTCAAATTGGCGTTCTCGACCTCCAAGAACGAAAATCCCTCATCAGTCACTGGGATCAAGGCTTTTGAAGTGGAAGCTGCAGACTTCAACTATGACAACTCTCTTTGCAGGTTATTGTTCTCTTGTTCTAATAATTCAGCTATTCGTCTACACTCCTCGACCTCACCCCTCAGAGTTCTCTCCCTTACATCATAGCCAGCAAAAATTTTGTCGAATCCCATGTTGGCAACAATTTGTTGATATTTCTTCTCATACCCCTCATGTAAAAGGGCAGTGGATTCTTTGTATTGTTGCTGAAGGTCTTCAAGAGTGCTTTGGAGATCCTCAATCATTTCATAGTAAGCCACATTATTGGCCACTAGATGATCAAGAAGACACTTCAAATATTGGTAAGCTTCAACTGCCTCTTCTGAAGCATCTTGGCCGAGGATGTCGACGACTTGTGCTTCACTCAGATCAGTGTGACCAGCCTTAAAATACTCATTGCATTGTCATAACAGCTTGGTGTCATGAGCAGACAATAATTCCATCCTAGCCAGAAACTAGTATTGGAATAAAAAGCAGTAATCAATAATCAAAACAGAGCATGAAGAATAGAGACAACAATATACAAAAACAAAAGTTCAAGTTTTATTATATCACAAGGTTCATAATTACATGGTTCAGGATTACATTTGTCAAAGAAATATAAAATAGATAGAAGTCCGAACAACTCTACACCTTTTCTTTGTCTCCCAAAACTTTCTCGGGAGGCTGGGATGAGGAGGTAGGTTGCTCGGAGGGAATAGAAAGTTGCTCGGGGAGTGATGGCAGTTGCTCAGAGGTAGTAGCGAGCTGCTGAAGTTACTCGGTAGCAAGCTAGATGGCTGGGGGATGATCTCCCATCACCATAGAAGACTCTTCGGAGGTAGCTTCGTTCTCTTCTTCATCTTTAGGAGTTGGAGGAGGACCAGGGATGTGTCGCTGGAAGATCTCAGAAGATTCATCAACCTTCATCTCCTGAAGAGCTGTGACCCACCCATCTCTAAAATATTTTAGGCTATCGTATTCGACTTGCGACATCATGGCAGCCAAGCCTTTGTTCCACCCCTTGTCCCAACCAGCGCTGAAGGACTTCTTCACAGCCACTTTTCTATTTGTCTTCTCTAAGGAAAGTTTCTCGGAGAGAAGGTTATCAGCAGCTCTCAATTTATTCTCAACCTCCTCTTTCTTCCGACTTACTTCCTGAAGTTGGCCCAACTTTTCCTCAGCAACCTTAAGCTTATCTTCAAGCTCCCCAATAGTCTTGAGCTTCTCTTCAATCTATTTATTTTTCTTCTCCAAAGCATTCACTTTTTTTCTCCAACCCTTTGGAGACTTCAACAACCTGAGTTTTCTCCTGCTCGGTGGAGGCAAGCTTCTTCTCCCAAATTGCCTAATCAGTAGCATATTTCTGGCAAGAATCTTCCAAAGACTTAATAGCTTCCTCCAAAGCTCCCTCCACACTAGATGAGGAGCTTGAAGCTTTAATCACCTCATCTTTCTTCAAAATTGTATTGAAGCAGCTCACCAACTGTGAAAAGAAAATGAAAGAAAGTCAGAGATAGATATAACAAGGGAAGGAGGAAAAGTTCAAAGTAATAAGACTTACAGAAGCAATATGGCGAGCAGCCAATGAGGTGACCATGTCCCGAGAAAGGTTTTACTCAATACCTTGGATCTTGAGAATGATCCAAGTCTTCACCGAGCTCATGGCAGAGCTTGGGGGAACAAAAGTAGGAACACCAGTTCCAGCAGTTGGGGGCTGAGAAATGGTTTTAGCCAAATTGATCGAGGTGCTCTTCTTCAGCCTCCTCGGGGGAACATGAATAGATTTGACCAACGAAGAACTCTTGGTCGGTGATATTACAATCACTTCTCCGGGAGAAGAAGACTTGCTCGGAGTCTCTTGGAGCTTCTCGACAGCCTTCACAGAATCAGCCGAGGAAGGTGCATTGATTTTCTTTGCCCCCTCCCCTGGGACATCAACCTTACTTCTTTTTGCCTCTCCAGCAGCAGAGGCAAGTTTCTCGAAAAGGATGGGAGCTCTTCTCTTCTTCATCCTTTCACTTAAAGGAATGTGTGATTCAGGCGAAGAACTGGCAGAAGCTGGTACTGGTTCTACTTCACTTATTACCGAACGAGCAGCAAAAGAAGTGGTGTAGCTCTTGTACTGCAGCAGATATGAAGCTGACCTAATGTGCTTGTCACCAACAGACTGATGCAAACTCCAAATAAGTTTTAAGTGTCTTATATTGACGTCTGCCTCTTTTGGACACTTTCTTTTGCTATCAACTGCAAATAAATAAACATTACAATATCAGTGGCACATTTTATCAAACATAGAGGAAGCATAATTTCAAAATAAATAAAATGAAATAAAAATAACCTATACTATTGCCAGAGGTAGGGCATATGGGACCCTGATAAACTTCATCTCCAGATAAAGGAGCATGTTGCCAATTTTTTATGACAACCCCGTGCTCAAAATAGTCCCTATTGGCATCCGGGAGATTGATTACTAAAGCCCTATTTAAAAATCTAGTTTTTAAATAAAAAGTGTTATCACCAACTGCCCATCTATAGCAATACATGATTTCTGGAATTCCTATGCGAGTTCCATGGATTTAATTTAACATATGAACCCCATTAACTATTCTCCATATATTGGGGGCTATTCTTGCAGGAACAACGTCGAAGTATTGACAAAATTCCAGACATAAGGGATTGGGTGGAAAAGAAAATCCACACTCAGCAACAAAGAGACTGGGGAACCAATGTCCCTCAGCCAAACGAAAATAATCAGAAGGTTCAAAAAGTTCCTCCAAAACAACCTAAGAGGGAATAGAGAAATCAGAGCGAAATTTATCAAGAGATTCAACAAGGTAAACCATGATGAAAGAAAGAAATGAAGAAGAAGGAAGAAGATCTTACAGAAAAAGAGTGGATCTGTTGTCAACGAACGATGGGAAGGATGAACGCACAAGAGAGTAAGACAATGGAAAATTGAAGGATACAAATTCGAAAAAGTAGAAGACGATGGGATTGTCTGTGATGCTTAAATATTATGCCTTGGGAAAAGAAAATAGTAATGATTACAAAAAGAAACGATTACACTACCGACGGCTAAAAAGGCAAAAAGGGCACGACAATCGAAGCGAGTAGAAAAGTTCAAAAAAGCCTGGTTCTACGAAGTTGGAAAAAGAAATAAATACAAAAGACTCCTAAATTTCAGGATGACCATTTAAAACTTCCATATTCTGAGAAATAATGTTCCATACTCCTCAAATTTCGAACTATGAAACAATGGGGGCTTCTGTTGATACCAAATTTAGTCTGCTGACATGGCCCAATCGTATGAAGACACATGGCAATCTGCGTGGCAACAACAAACACTTCCGAGGAACTCACACGCTCCGAGGAACCAAACTAAAATGAGGAACACTGCTTCCCCGAGGAACTCATACGCTCCGAGGAACAAGAACTCTCTAAGGAACTCTTGAGCACCGAGAAGCTTAGGCGGTCCGAGTAACTCAGGCAATCCGAGCCGCACCTCGAACAAAGCATTAATAGCAGGATAACCAAAAGTTTGACTGTTCATCAAATGCTTATCATTCAGATGCATACACTTAAGGGGCATTTAATATATTACCCTTTCATATGTACATCATTTAATGTATTACCTTTTCACATTACAGCCTCAGGGCTATAAATACATTGTACAATCCTCATTCAAGGGGACAAAAATTTCTTGATAAAAATTGTAATCGAGAATTCCCACTCAGCAATAACATAACAGTGGACGTAGGCCATTCTTATCAGGCTAAACCACTTTTAAATTTCTTTGTCTCATTTATTTTATTTGTGATTAAATAATTAGATACGATCTAATTTTTTGCATCAACATGCGCTGTATCAAATCCATGATGGGGGCATAAATTAACTAACTCATTGAAACACTCATAACATCGATGAAATGGTCATTTTTCGATTATCTGAACGCTTGAATTTGAGACTTTATGGAGATTGTTCGATGTGGTGGAAAGAATTTGTTGAGAAATCTAGATTGAAACTCGTTCCAAGATGGAATCGAGCTTGGAGGTAAAGACCATCTCCAGTTCTTAGCTTTATCTTTTAACGAGAAGGGGAAGCGTTTGAGGCGGATCACCTCTTGTGTGCAAGTTTGATCATTGAGAGTATCACACAAATCCTCAAATTCCCTAATATGGAGATATGGCTTTTCAAAATCCATACCATTGTAATGGGGTAACATCTGGATCATCCCATTTTTAAAATGAAATTACCCGGCATTATATGGGAGTATAATGCATCCCGGAGTGATAGTACGCTCGGGATATAATATTTCTCTCAGCGGGTGGTATGGGGCATCTTCCTCGCCAGCGGCAGCACTACCATGTTGTGAAATTTCTCTCACTCTTCATGACTCAGTGTCCTCACTTGGTGTACTCGGAGTGTGATCGGAAGTGTGTCCTAAGAAAGAAAACGGAGTGTTATTTGAGATTGAGTGTGACGGTGTGGGAGGTGGAGTCCAAAACTGTGGGGCGTTAGGAGTGTGGGGGCTATCGAGGTCGTACTCAACTATTGGATTTTCGTGAATGTTGGTTGGAGTATTATGGGGTGTGGGAGTGAGTTCAGAATTTTGCATTAAAATCTTGTGAGAGATGATCATGAATATTTTTGTGCTTTTTGAATTTTTTTATGTTTTTGGATTTTTTGAAATTTTTGGTCAAAGTTTTAGATTGACTCGATCTAACCTAAGTCTACCTAATTCCCCGGTAATGGCGCCAAAAACTTGACACGACTCAGAAAGTGTCTCTAATGTGCGTTCACTCTAGGCTCCAGTGCAAGCATGTCGCGTTAGTAATAAACCCGGTAAGTCGGGATCGTATCCAGAGGGAAATAGGACAACAGAGTTGTGACGACATTGGATAGATAAAGAAATCATAACTCTGATTCTAAAGGGGAAAATAAAATTGATTTCATTTGTGGAATGACTACACTAGATGCAATTATGAAATTATGAAAAGATTCAATTATACTAAATTACCCAAAATACTGATGAAGAAAGATTTGAAACTTTAAACTATAAGATGAGAAAAACAGGACGGGAATACAATCCCCCAACCCTAGTGTATTGCAGGTATAATACTAATCATAAATTTAAATGATTAATTAGACCCGTAATTTAGTACTCCAAAGCACCATGTATATGAGGTTCAAGCCCGCACCATAATTAATCAGAGGATGAGTAAATCAGTATCGCGATAGTTACACTTGAATTGCATTCTGAAGCATCCCGGCTAGCCGTAAGAAACCGAGATCCAAAGATCTACAATTGTCGTGTTCCTCCACAATACGGTCGTAATAAATCACTAAACTTAGAATATTAATGTTATACACATGCAACTATCACATCAGGCTGGGTTCATGTATCCCGACCTTAGAAAATCTAGCCTAGCATGCTGAAACTAATCAAAATAATTTTGGAAGTGCAGGAAACCATGATTAAACTAAGGAAAATTATAGAATGATATAGAAAGGAATTAATCAGAGGAAATAACTTACTAATCTTACCAATGCATTAAAAGCAGCAATTAAGAACACTTGTAATCACATAAATCTGAATAATCTTCAATCTTGAAATGAAAAGAATAAACTATCTCTAAACTGGGGTTTTCTGGAAAGAATTGGAAAATTATATTAATTCTTCCCTTTAAAAATGATAATAAAACGGTTTTATATACCCTACAAAGTTTCAGGAGTTTTATCTTCACTAGGACTCTCCATTAGAGGAGGATAGAATTTCAAAACTCGACATCCGGACCGGTCCGGGGTTCTTGCGGATCGGTCCGCCTGGAATGATGATCGATTATTTTATTTATAGGGTGAATCGGTCCGAGGTGGGACGGTTATTCTATATTTCTTCCATCTTCGGTTTGCTTTTGATTCGGGGTTCTCTGGAATATGGCACTGTGGACCGATCTGGGGCTACTATGGATCGGTCTGCCTCTTTGACTTTTTCCTCCAACTTTGACTGCTCATAACTTTTATTCCGAGACTCCGATTGGGGTACCGTTTCCTCTTATTTGCTCATTAACTTGATATCTTCAACTTCTCTTTAAGTGCCTCATCCGAATTCTGGGTAAAAATAACACTTTTTCCCTTTGGACTTTCCTTCTATTCGCTTTTCGATTCTTTCGGTCTATGTCTTTCTTTCTTGACATCAAATACCTGTAAAATCAATACGAAATACCAGAAACTCGGTGTACTCGTTAAGATAAGTCAGTAGCAAGATTTTGAGATAAAGTCAAATCGATTACGTTGTTCGAGGTTCTAAAAGTAACTAAATTAAGGGATAAATTAGGAAGAATTTATGCCTAATTAATACCCGGATCTCAAGTCTATCTTCGAGAACTAGGCAGCTCCTCACAACTGATCAAATAAGTAATCAATATGGTGAAACGAATACTTATTACGTATCGTGACTTCGTTCAGCTCCCGGTAGTAAATAAACAGTCACAACAATCCATCTCTCTTCTTCACAAACAGTATTATGGCACCCCTCGGCGACATACTACGATGTGTGAACTATTGTGTAATACCCCGTAATTTTATTGATATTTATTTAAGGGATTAATTAAATTATATGTGAATTAGTTGAGAATTAATCAGGATATAAATATTAACGAGATTTGATTTGGTACTTGATTATGATGTGTATATATAGCAATATATGAATATTGAAAATATTAAAAATTGTCGCGAGACTCAAATACGACAATTTGGAAAATTTAGTTTGGACGCGCGTGTCAGTCGTGTCAGGAGTGTAATTATTTGAATTAAAAAGGTAATTTTATTTTTATCAAATGAATCGTCATTTTGAGTGCGCCAACGAGTCCAGAAGGGTTGAAATAGTCCGAAAACACTAGCCGGGGGTTTAGTTTGGGTCCCGGGGCATTTTTGGTCCATACCGGCAACTTAAAAGGGTATTTTGGTAATTTTAAAAATTAGGGAATTAAAACCCACGAAAATTAGAGTTAATATTTATTATTCTAAAGGGGCCACTAAGACCATTACCAGCAAAAGTTTAGAGAGTGTACTACAGGAGTTTTGAGAGAATTTGGAGAGAAGTTACAAGAACCAAAACCAAGCCATCTTCAACCTTGGGTGAAAATCTGTAGAGAAAGGAGAGAATCAACCTTAATTCACCAACATCAATTATGAAGAACAATCTAAGGCAAATGATTTGATATTGTTAGTGCATTGAATATGTCTTCCGTGTTTAGTGTAGGAATTATCTTATATTGAAACTTTTGAAGAAAACCCATGAAATTGTTGGAGAAACTTTGAATTTTGGTTAGGATTTTGCATGTAGAATGATGATGGACTAATTTAATATTCTAAGAGTTATATATGATGACTTAAAAATGGATTTATGATGAGCAATTGGGCATAAGAAAATTATGAGTTCATGTTCATAGCGATTGGAGAAATATTTGGAGATTTATATAAATTCCTTGATGATTTATAAGATTTGACCCCTAAAATGTGTTAAGAGATGATCTATGATGATTATAAATTGTTTAAAAACATTGGAAAATAAATTGGATGGTCTTATGGTGGGTTTAGAGGAGAGAAAAATGGATTTTGGAATTTCTGGGCTGAAACTGCCATCTTGTTAGAAGACCTACCCAGGTCGTTCGAACGACCTCGTTCGAACGAATTTCTAACGAGATGACATTATCCCTTCTAACGAGTTGGTATTTCGTTCGAACTAACTCTTTCAAACGACCTCGTTCGAACGAGACTTCTAACGAGTTGACAGAATGGCCTTTTTGGCCTGAATTGATTTCTAGTATCCCGTTGACTTATTTAAATGGTGAGATAACCTTCCCTTAATAACTAGTGGGTATAGTTGGGAGATTGGGGTACATTAAGGAGTAAAACTTAGAATAATGTCTTGAACCGGATGAAATTTGTGGATTGGGAAGCGAGTAACTAATCACGAAGTGAGAATAATTGATAACTTAAATACATATAAATCGGCAACTTGTGATTTGTATTACACTAAGTTTTGGTATAAGAACGAGAAGTATACCACTAATAAAATATCGAAATATCTAAGATGTGAGAATGCTTAGTATATGTAGTTATCTGTGTATAACATACCTACCGTACTTGCTATCATGTGAGGATGGCGTTCGTTTAGGGCCATCTAATCTTTGTGTGCCTACAGGGGGGATTTAGATTGGTACCTCGAGGACATAGGTATGAGAAGGGCTTATTGAGAAGTTAATAAGTCTGCTGATCATAGGAGCGTTGGTATGTACGTGACCCATGTGATGTGAACTATGTTCGCCTCCATTGTTTGTGATTGTTGTTAATGAAACGTTTCCTGATAGATTCGGAATACTTGGTCCTCATGTACGTGATGTACCGGAATTTGATAGCAGAGTATGTGTGCACCGCAGCTTAGTCTCGGGGTGCTAGTATTGTATATTTATGGTGAGAATAATATATTGTTGATTGAAATGAATTGTCGTGAATAATTGAGAGTATAAATAATAGCAACGATTTGTAAAGTGAAAATGGAAGATTTCTAATAAATTGTTGTGCTAAAGTGGGGAAACTGTGTAAAAAGGTACAATACTCTATTAAATAGAAGATGTTGGGAATTGAATTGGATATAATTTAGAAATGATAGATTTAGCATTGGACTAGATAGATATGGGAGCAACTAGAATGGGTACGGGTACGATAGGAGTGCACAATTAGTTGAGAGGTGAGGAACTCATGTGAGTGCACACACTATCATGTACTTTATATTCACTGTTTAATGATAATAAACACTTGCAAATTTTTAAACTATTTTCACAATCGGGCTCTGATCCGTTTTCTTTCAAATCTATTTTTTTGTAAAACCTTTTAGGTGCCCAACCACAAGGACACCATGCATAGGAGTTCTATTCAGGTGATGTGCTGTAGCTGCTGTGGAAGTTACATGACCTTGACAGTAGACGCACCCATCTTCGATCTTGATTCCATTATTAGATTTTCTTATTTTGTTAGGCATGTCGCCCCATTCCTTTAGAGACATCTTACATTTTAGTTATTTCAGACTTTGGGTTGTAATTGATTTATTGATGCAGACTTGGTATTTATTTACTTCAGTATTGGGATTGTTGTGAGGAGTATTGCTCCAGACTCATTATTATTTGATGGTTATTCTATTGTGACTATGTTGTGGTGGTTATGTTAGCATTTCATAATTTACTTATTGTATGTTAATCGGATGTAATTAAAATTGGCAACTCACTTTTTAAATACTAGGTGGTTAGTAATTATTAAAATGTTTTCGACAGTGATGCTATGAACCGAACCAACTTGGCATTTTGTATTAATTTAATAAAGGAGTAGCTACCCCGTATTTAATTAGTCGGGGTGTCACAGGTGGTATCAGAGCATCAGTTTCTAGTGTCCTTAGGATCTGTACGGCTTATTATGTTTCCGCTGAGCTTTATTTGATATAGAGCCCTATATTTTAGGATTGTTGTATTCTTTTGTGTATGCTTCGTTCTTCATCTATTTTGAGATAATAACTGCAAACTTATAAGACTTTACTCTCATTTCAGATGCCTCCACGACGTGCGCAGCGAGTTCCTAGGGATGCAAAGCCTGCACCTGTTCAGGGAACTATGGATGTCGTCGAGGTTGAAGCTATTGTAGCCCAAGCGATAAATGCCGCCCTAACCGTTGTACAGTAGGCACCACCCCAGGAACTGGTAATCGTGCCATCTCAGGCTCATGAATTCCCGTCTTCTTGGAAATGCGTCCGTGATGCTTTTCAGAAAGCACACCCTCTGGAGTTTGCAGGTAGCTCCGATGTTGTGGTATCCAGCCAGTGGAGGAAGGACATTCAGAGGCCCTTAAGGATGTACGAGTGCACAGATGTTCAGAAGCAGATACTGGCTAATTTCAAGCTAGTAGGATCTGCATTGTAGTGGTGGGAGTCCATTACCACCGCGGAGGAGAGGGACGCCCTCACTATTCAGGAATTCTTGGTGCGGTTCGACCGCAAATATTTTCCGTCAGCTGTTCACAGTGGAATGAGGAGGAAATTGATGAACCTCAAGCAGGAAGGGAGGAACGTGACCGAGTATGAGGCAGAATTCACCAACCTCTTGAATATTGTTCCGGATGATATTTCGACTGAGGAGAAGAAGATTCAGATGTTCATGGATGGATTGACTTGGAGGAACCGCCAACACTTGTTGGGGAATCTCTCATTGGCCACTTATTCTGATGTGGTTAACGCTACATTACTTCACTGCCAGGATCATCGTTTCCACATGTCTGAGAGCACGAGATCAGGGGAGTCCAGCCAACAGGGAAGGACCGGGGGAAATGGTGCCAATGGGGCACAATCTGCTCAGGGACAGCACAGGCAGGGTGACCAGAGTTCCCAATAAGGGGATGATAAGAGATTCAGATCTGGGGGTTTCAGAAGTGGACAGGGAGGTTTTAGGCATGGTCATCAGGGTCAGAATGGTCGACAACAGTAGTTTCAGCAGGGCCAGCAAGGCCAGGGTAGGAATGGTAACGGCCATCTGGGCCATGGAAAGTAGGGACAGCAAGGGGGATACTTCCCGGGTAAGTTCTTCGTTTGTGGTAAGACTGGCCACAAAATCTAGGATTGTCCTGATAGGGGCAGGGCCTCACCGCAGCAGCAGGAGGGTGCTCGACATAAGCTACAGAGGCCTATGTTTCCCGCTGCCCTCCCAGCACCACCACAAATGGAAGCATTACCACCCATTCCAATAGTCCCAGTTCAGCAGGGACAACTTCAGTATGGGAGAGTGTATCAGTTTCAGCATGTCGCAGCCCCACAGGATCCACCTGCCATTGAGGGTATGTTCTCTATTCAAGGGACTATGGGGCATATTTTATTTGACACGGGGGCCACACATTATTTCATTTCCATGAGATTTGCACGCACTATTGGGTTATTAGACACCGCCGAGAGCACGGTTACTTGTGTAGATTCATCGTTGAGTAGGGGTTCTGTGATTTCCCTTATTTGTAGAGGTGTGGGTATAGAGATCTGGAGGTTTACTTTACCCACTGATATGTTAGTGTTAGAGATGACTGAGTACGATGCGATTATTGGTATGGATTGGCTAGTTGCGTACCGAGCCATGATTGACTGTTTTAGTAGGAGTATTATCTTTTCCATTCCGGGACAGGAGATGTTTTTAGTGGCGATGCCTCGCCCTGAGGGAGGATCGTCCACTCACTTGTACTATATAGAGGAGGAGACCTCTAAGGAGGTGGTGATACCACTTGATGCGATTCTAGTTGTTATGGAGTTTGCTGATGTATTTCAGTATATCCTTGGACTACCTTCGAGTAGAGAGATAGATTTTATGATCCATTTGACGTCGAGCACTAGGCTTATTGCCCGTGTACCTTACCGTATGGCTCCAGCAGAGATGAGAGAGTTACGGGATCAGATTGAGCAGTTGTTGGGTCAAGGGTTTATTCGGAGGAGTACTTCGCCATGGGGTGCCCCTGTGTTGTTCGTAAAGAAGATGGATGGATCATTGAGATTGTGTGTAGATTACCGAGAGTTGAATAAGGTCACGATATGGAATAAGTACTCGTTTCCCCGAATAGATGACTTATTCGACCAGCTGAGAGGAGCTTATTTCTTCTCAAAGATTGATTTGCGATCAGGATACCATCAGTTGCGTATCAGGGAGCAGGACATCTCGAAGACTTCTTTCTTAACGAGATATGGTTCCTACGAGTTTCAGGTTATGCCTTTTGGCTTGACCAATGCTCCAGCCGTGTTTATGGACTTGATGAATAGGGTATTCAGAGAGTTCCTAGACCAGTTCGTCATTGTCTATATTGATGACATTCTGGTTTACTCCCAGACAAAAGAGGAGCACACCGAGCATTTGAGATAGGTTTTACAGATGCTACGTTGGAATGAGCTGTATGCAAAGTATGAGAAGTGTGGGTTTTGGATGAAGGAGGTTCAGTTTTTGGGGCATATCATTTCAGACCGGGGGATATCGGTAGATCCGGGGAAGGTATCCGCGGTGAGGGAGTGGGGACAGCCCGCGACACCGACTGAGATTCGTAGTTTCTTGGGCTTAGCAGGATACTACAGGAGGTTTATTCATGGTTTCTCAAAGATAGCGGGTCCTTTGACAGATCTGACTCACAAGGGTGTGACATTCGTCTGGAGCGATGCCTGTCAGTTGTCATTCGATGAGTTGAAGGACGAGTTGACCTCAACACTGTGTTATCATTTCCCAGACCAAGAGTTGAGTATCTAGTTTACTCCGATGCATCCTTACAAGGACTCGAAGGTGTGCTGCAGCAGGAGAGTCAGGCCATAGCTTATGATTCCCGTAAGCTTAAGCCTCACGAGAGGAATTACCCCACCCATGACTTGGAGTTAGCGACAGTTGTATTTGCCCTTCGGATTTGGAGACATTATCTCCTGGGGGAGAAGTTTCGGTTGTTCATGGACCACAAGTCCCTACAGTTCCTCTTCACGCAGAAGGAGTTCAATATGCATCAAAGATGATGGCTTGAGTTTGTGAAGGATTATCAGTTTGATATCCAATATCACCCGGGAAAGGCTTACGTGGTAGCAGACACATTGAGTCGTAGGCCAGTAAATGAAGTGGCCGAGGTGTGGAAAGCCAAGTGGAAGGAGTTGGGACACCAGGATGCAGTGGCCCGATCGTTCATGTCTGTGATGACAGTTACACCGCAGATTATCACGAGAGTGGTAAAGGTCCAGGCAAATGACTCGTTCTGTCAGGAGCAGATAGTTCGATTACTAGCAGAGGGAGTCGAATCCAATACCGTTAGTTCAGACGGGGGATTACGCTTCAATGGGAGACTGGTTTTTTTGTAGGGGGAAGACTTGCGACACGAGGTTATGGCAGAGTCGCACGGCTCACGATTCGTGGTACACCCTGGTGGGGACAAAATGTACCAAGGCATGAGACGTCAGTATTGGTGGAGCGGGATGAAGAGAGATATTGCCGTGTTTATTTCTAAATGCGCAACTTGTCAGATGGTAAAAGTGGATCATCAGAGACCAGCAGGAGTTCTACAGCCATTAGAGGTTCCGACGTGGATATGGGAGAGCACATCCATGGACTTTATCACGGGGTTACCTACGTCACAGAGGGGGCACAACTCCATTTGGGTAATTGTGGACCGTTTGACCAAAGTTGCTCATTTTCTACCCCTAAGGACAGACTACACTATGGGACAGTATGCCCAGATTTTCATTTCGGAAATAGTGAGACTTCACGGTGTGCCTCTAAATATCGTGTCTGACCGAGACAAGATATTCATTTCACGGTTTTGGGAGAGCTTCTAGTAGGCCATGGGCACTGAATTGAGGCTGAGTACGGCTTATCACCCACAGACCGATGGGCAGACCGAGCGTACAAATCAGATGTTGGAGGACATGTTGCGTATGTGCATCATAGACTTTGGGGGTGGATGGGAGCAGTACCTTCCATTGGTGGAGTTTGCTTATAATAACTCCTATAAGTTAACCATTGGCATGGATCCATTTGAGGCGTTATATGGTAGACCTTGTCGTTCCCCAGCATGTTGGTTAGAAGTGGGTGACAACAAACTACTTGGGCCGGAGGTGATTCAGGATACTTCGGTAAGGATAGAATTGATACGGAGCAGCATTCATATAGCTCAGGGTCGACAAAAGAGCTATGCTGATGCGAAGAGGTTCTTCAGAGAATTCAAAGTGGGGGACGGGGTTTTACTCTGAGTATCTCCTATGAAGGGGATTATACATTTTGGGAAGAAGGGGAAACTGGCACCGAGATATGTGGGACCATTTCCTATTATCGAGCGGATTGGGCCAGTTGGGTATAGACTTGGGTTACCGGAGCACTTGCATAGGATTCATGATGTGTTCCATATTTCCTCGCTAAGGAAATATCTTAGGGATGATTTGTCCCATACTCACAGTGCTTTTGCGTACATCGATCTTCAGCCCGATAGTTCCTACGAGGAGGGGCCGACTGCTATTCGGGACCACAGCGAGCAGAAACTGAGGTCGAAGATAGTACCGTTAGTACGTGTTCAGTGGCGGCATCATAATGTTGAGGATTCCACATGGGAGCGCGAAGATGATATGCGCGAATGTTATCTAGAGTTATTTTTACTAGGTATTTTTGAGTTCCAAATTTCGGGACGAAATTCTTTTATTAGGGGGGAAGTATGTAATACCCCGTAATTTTATTGATATTTATTTAAGGGATTAATTAAATTATATGTGAATTAATTGAGAATTAATCCGAGATTAAATAATAACGAGATGTGAGTTGGTATTTGATTATGATGTGTATATATGGAAATATATGAATATTGAAAATATTAAAAATTGTCGCGAGACTGAAATACGACAATTTGGGAAATTTAGTTGGGACGCGCGTGTCAGTCGCGTCAGGAATGCAATTATTTGAATTAAAAAGTGAATTTTATTTTTATCAACCGAATGGTCATTTTGAGTGTGCCAACGAGTCCGGAAGGGTCGAAATAGTCAGAAAACACTAGCCGGTGGTTTAGTTTGGGTCCCGGGGCATTTTGGAACCATACCGACAATTTAAAAGGGTATTTTGGTAATTTTAAATATTAGGGAATTAAAACCCACGAAAATTAGAGTTAATATTTATTATTCTAAAGGGTCCACTAAGGCCATTACCAGCAAAAGTTTAGAGAGTGGACTACAAGAGTTTTGAGAGAATTTGGAGAGAAGTTACAAGAACCAAAACCAAGCCATCTTCAACCTTGGGTGAAAATCTGTAGAGAAAGGAGAGAATCAACCTTCATTCACCAACATCAATTTTGAAGAACAATATAAGGCAAATGATTTGATATTTTTAGTGCATTGAATATGTTTTCTGTGTTTAGTGTAGGAATTATCTTATATTGAAACTTTTGAAGAAAATCCATGAAATTGTTGGAGAAACTTTGAATTTTGGTTAGGATTTTGCATCTAGAATGATGATGGACTAATTTAATATTCGAAGAGTTATATATGATGATTTAAAAACGGATTTATGATGAGCAATTGGGCATAAGAAAATTATGAGTTCATGTTCATAGGGATTGGAGAACTATTTGGAGATTTATATAAATTCCTTGATGATTTATAAGATTTGACCCCTAAAATGTGTTAAGAGATGATCTAGGATGATTAGAAATTGTTTAAAAACATTGGAACATAAATTGGATGGTCTTAGGGTGGGTTTAGAGGAGAGAAGAATTGAGAAAAATGGATTTTGGAATTTTTGGGCTGAAACTGCCATCTCGTTAGAAGACCTACCCAAGTCGTTCGAACGACCTCGTTCGAACGAATTTCTAATGAGATGACAGTATCCCTTCTAACTAGTTGGTATTTCGTTCAAAGCCCTTCGTTCGAACTAACTCGTTCAGATGACCTCGTTCGAACGAGACTTCTAACGAGTTGACAGAATGGCCTTTTTGGCCCGAATTGATTTCTAGTATCCCGTAGACTTATTTAAATGGTGAGATAACCTTCCCTTACTAACTAGTGGGTATAGTTGGGAGATTGGGGTACATTAAGGAGTAAAACTTAGAATAGTGTCTTGAACCGGATGACATTTGTGGATTGGGAAGCGAGTAACTAATCACGAAGTGAGAATAATTGATAACTTAAATACATATAAATCGGCGACTTGTGATTTGTATAACACTAAGTTTTGGTATAAGAACGAGCAGTATACCACTAATAAAATATCAAAATATCTAATATGTGAGAATTCTTAGTATATGTAGTTATCTGTGTATGACATACCTACCATACTTGCTATCATGGGAGGTTGGCGTTCGTTTAGGGCCATCTCATCTTTGTGTGCCTACGAGGGGGATTTAGATTGGTACCTCGAGGACATAGGTCAGAGAAGGGCTTATTGAGAAGTTAATAAGTCTGCTGATCATGGGAGTGTAGGTATGTGTGTGACCCATGTGATGTGAACTATGTTTGCCTCCATTGTTTGCGATTGTTGTTAATGAAACGTTTCCTGAGAGACTCGGAATACTTGGTCCTCATGTACGTGATGTACTGGGATTTGATAGCAGAGTATGTGTGCACCACAACTTAGTCTCGGGGTGCTAGTATTGTATATTTATGGTGAGAATAATATACTGTTGATTGAAATGAATTGCCGTGAATAATTGTGAGTATAAATAATAGCAACGGTTTGTAAAGTGAAAATGGAAGATTTCTAATAAATTGTAGTGCTAAAGTGGGGAGTCTGTGTAAAAAGGTACAATACTCTATTAAATAGAAGATGTTGGGAATGGAATTGGATATCATATTGAAATGTTAGATTCAGCATTGTACTAGATAGATATGGGAGCAACTAGAATGGGTACGGGTATGATAGGAGTGCATAATTAGTTGAGAGGTGAGGAACTCATGTGAGTGCACACACTATCATGTACTTTATATTCACTGTTTAATGATATTAAACACTTGCAAATTTTTAAACTATTTTCTCAATTGGGCTCTAACCCGTTTTCTTTCAAATCTATTTTTTTTGTAAAACCTTTTAGGTGCCGAGCCACAAGGACACCATGTATAGGAGTTCTATTCAAGTGACGTGCTGTAGCTGCTGTGGAAGTTACAGGACCTTGACAGTAGACGCCTCCATCTTCGATCTTGATTCCATTATCAGATTTTCTTATTTTGTTGGGCATGTCGCCCCATTCCTTTAGAGACATCTTACATTTCAGTTATTTCAGACTTTGGGTTGTAATTAATTTATTGATGCAAACTTGGTATTTATTTACTTCAGTATTGGGATTGTTGTGAGGAGTATTCCTCCAGACTCATTATTATTTGATGGTTATTCTATTGTGACTGTGTTGTGGTGGTTATGTTAGCATTTCATAATTTACTTATTGTATGTTAATCGGATTTAATTAAAATTGGCAACTCACTTTTTAAATACTAGGTGGTTAGTAATTATTAAAATGTTTTCGACAGTGATGCTATGAACTGAACCAACATGGCATTTTGTATTAATTTAATAAATGAGTAGCTGACCAATATTTAATTAGTCGGGGTGTCACATGTTGTCCCAAAAGTTTCTCGATTTGATCCCGTAGCTCCCTCATCCTGTCCCATACGGTGCTATTGGCCGAGTGCCCGGTGCAAAGTCAATGAGGAACTACATCTCTCTACTAGGGACAATACCATTATCTCCTCAAACACATCATCAAACTCAGAAAAAATAGGAATTGAATCAAGTGAGATAACTACCTACTAATAGGTCTCCTCCTCTATTTAGTATAAGTGGGTGGATAAGCCTCCTGTAATACCCCGTATTTTTATGGCTTTTAAATTTAGGGAGTTATTAAATTTAATTGAGATAAATTAATTTAATTTTAATTCGAAAAGTTATTTTAAATATTTACTAGCATGGCGAGAGTTAGTTTTATGGGAAATTTGTTGAATGTTACTGTATGTGTATAGTAATATATGATATTTATTTTATAAAATTGTCACGTGTGAATAAAATGGCAATTATGAAAATTTAAGTCGGGACGCGCCTGTTTCGTGTCGGGACTAAATGTTGATTAATAAAAGTGAATAAATTACAAATTGCTCGTATAGTCGTTTCGAGTGATCCAAAGTGTCCGTAAGGGTCGAGATAGTCAGAAAAGTGTACCCGGGGGTTTAGTTTGAGTCTCGGGCCGTTTTTATGCTTAATTAGTACCCTGGGAGGGCATTTTGGACATCTTGTAATTTTGGGTAATTAAACCCACGAATTTGCAAGGGGTATATCAGATGTAAAGTGTTATCTTCTAGGGTTAACACAACCTCAAACTAATGACGGCCATTGGAGAGGAAGGGGAAGATCTTTCCAAGGAGTTCTAGTCCAAGAACTCCTCCGGTTGCACCGCCGTCACCGCCAAATCGTAGATCACGTGAAGGGGATCACAAAAACACCTTTTTCTTCCACAAATCAGAAATTAAATTTCCAGGAAAGTATCTATCTTTATTTTATCAAGTTAATGCATCCTTTTATATTGGTTTAAGGTTGATTAGAATTACTGTTCTTGAAGAAAAACGTTAATTGGAGACACAAATTGCATGTTATAGTGATAGAGATCAAATTTTGGAAACCCATTTCACATGTAGAGGTTGAACCACGAATTTCCGTAGTATTATTGATAGAAAATCTGGAAAAAGAATGAAAGAAACTAAGATAAGGAAAATATTAGGGTTCATGAGAATTATATAGATTTTGGCCCTTTTAACCCATGATTCTTGATAGAAACTCGTATGTCTTACGTACATTATTTCTCACTTGGGTTTATTACATTTGTGGTATCTATTTCTGGGAGTTTGGGAGTTAAAAGTTTGGAATTTGATGAGTTTGGATGATAGAACCCGTAACTGGTATTCTGTAAATTTCGCCATACTTGTTTGAGCGATCGATCGAGCCCAGAGCATCGATCGATCGACACCCTTTCATCGATCGATCGACCCCTCCTGGGAAAACTGCATTTTTGCTCGTGTTAGCTTAATTCAATTTTATGCGTAGTAAACCTTGATTAGGATTGCTAGAACGTATCGGAACATAAAAAGGACTAGTGGGGTCAAGAGAAATCCCATAAAGTGGAACTTTAATGTGAAGGGAAATAAAGGGTAAAACGGGGAGACTTTCATACTTAAGAAATCATACGTGCGTTGATTGAATAATCAAAACATCTAAGAAGGCGAGAGAGGGCCTACTGAAATTGTACTTAGATAAAGAGAATACTTCGAGTGACGAGAAGTGAGTTTAGAATAAATTAATTACGAGGATAAAAGGAATGAGTCTGTTATACGATATAATTGAGTAAAATGTGTAATAACGGATAATTACAATTATGGGTCGTGAGCGCACCTGCTTTAATAATGTGGATGTGAATACATATTTATATATGATGGTGTGATTGTGCATATATTATTTCTGTGTGAAAATCGTACCCGGGCTACTTGATATCACGGGGGTTTCCATGCTGGGACAATCTTATCTCGATGGGACCTTTATGGGGGATATTGACTTGTACCCCAGAACAAAGAATTCCTTGGTACAGTCTATCTGATTGATAGTTCAGACGGGCCTAAGAGACGTGTGGGTATGTACTGACCTCTTAGGACTTGGGACTATGTTTTGCCTCCATTTGTATGTGTTTGTGTTAATGTAGTTCGAGAGTGATTCCGAACTAGCATTTCCCTAAGTATGTGTGATACAGGGACTTGATAGCAGAGTATGCCAGCACCATAGTTTTTATGTGGGGTGCCGTTAGTATATATATAATTTATGAGTGATTGGTATGTATATACTTAAATATGGAAGTCCAACACCATACTTTTTATGTGAGGTGCCGTTAGTATATATATAATTTATGAGTGATTGGTATATATATACTTAAATATGAAATCTAGCACCATAGATTTTATGTGGGGTGCTATTTGTATGTATATTATACGAGTAATTAATATATATACGTGTATCTATATGAGAACTTTCTACTGAGTGAAATAGTAGTTAAGTAAAGTATGTAATTCATCAACTTCACTGTAAGTATTCGGGAACGTTATAACAATACGGAATTATTCTAAATAACGTAAGAAGTCTTGAAGAGATATATTTTTCTAAAGTGAATATCATAACCTAAATTTGACCTATTAAGTCTTATGGAGAATAAGTTAGAAAGATATATGGGGTTCATTAGTACGATAGACGTGCACACTAGATGAGAGGTGAGAATTCTCAAGAGAGTGTCGCATACAAATATGACTGTTGCATTAGCCGATAAGCATTTTAAATACTTGCTAAACTATTTTTAAAACTGTTTTACTTTCGGGCTCTGACCCGTTTGTTGTTATCTCTTATGTCTTGTATATATATATATGTGTATTACAGGTGCCCAGCCACAGGGGCTTTTTACTTAGGACTCTTTGGATGGAACGCGCTGTAGCTTTTTTGGGAGTTGCAGGCCATTGCTTAGACGACCTCATTATTGACTCTACTTCTAGTTCAGCTTTATCCAGTGGGGGCATGTGTCGCCCTTTTTCATTATTTAGTTGGTATTGTCAGAGATTGTAATTCTTTTAATTTCAGTATCTTTATTTCGGGATTTGTTACTGTCAGGATTTGTTACTGTTAGGATGTTTTCCTTTAGTGTTTTAAATGTTGGGAATTATGATTTATGGTTAAACTCTTGAATGTTCATTTCTATTCTTATACTTAATGTGTGACTCTTAAAATGTTAATGGTTAAAGGTTTTATAATCGGATTTAATAAAATGGAAATAAAGTTTTAAATGGTTTTGACACTTAGCTTAATTATTTAGGGTGTTTAATTGGAAAAGTTATTTTTCAACAGTGGTGCTAAGAATGAACCAACTGTTCACCTTGATTTTAATTTAATAAAGGAGTGATCTCCCGGTATTTAATTAGGCGGGGTGTCACACCTCCCTAGGGATGAGGCATCGCTACCAAAAACATCTCATGGCCTAATATAACAAACACAATACTCCTACCATAACAGTCAATCATAGCCCTATAAGTGGCTAGCCAATCCATGACTATAATAGCATCATACTCTGCCATGTCAAACACAAGCATGCCGGTGGGAAAAATCACTCTCCTAACGTCTGTACTCACCCCCAAAAAGATAAAGAATATAAGTGCCTCATTACCCAATAACGAATCTACACATTTAACTATATTATCGATCGTGTCTAACAATCCTGCGGCCCCTGTAAACCTACTTGATATGAATGAGTTTGAGCCCTAGTGTCCAACAAAATGTGCCCAATAATGCCATGGATGAGAAATGTACCCTCAACAGGGGGCATCCTGCGTTGCTACAGCCTGGTGGACATTATACACGCGCCCATACTGTAAATGTCCCTTCGAAGGTGGGGCTACTAGTGCTGGTGCTGGGAGGGCGGCATGGAACATAGGTCCCTGAGGCTCCTGCCAGCCTGTCTGCTGCTGCTGTGCCTGACCCTTATCAGGGAAATCCTATCGCTTGTGGCCAATATTGATAGAAATGAAACATCTACCTATGAAATTACCTCCCCTCTCGCCCTGTAGGCGTCGATCCTGCTGACCGTTACCGCCCCTACCCTGGCCCTGCTGGCCCTCATGAACTCAGGGCTGACCCGGCTGGCCATGATGGCCCTGGTGTCCCTCCCTATAACCACCATGTCCCTTCCAATAATCGCCGAAACCGAACCTCTTAGAAGAATCCCCCTAGTGGGACCCCTGCTCACCCTACCTCTACTGACTCTCTGCCGGCTGTGCCCCGTTGATGCTTCTTCCCCCAGTCCCTCCTTACTGGCTGGACTCTCCTACTCTCTTTCTCCCATTAACATGGAAGCGATGGTCTTAGAAATGTAACAAAACCGCATTCAATAACTCTGTGTTGGTATTTCGAGCTGGATTACATAGCAAGTGATGCCGAATGCTCTGATTGAGGCCATCTGTAAACAACTGTATTTTCGTCTCCTCAATAGGCACCTCACCTGGGATAACGTTGGCTAACCTCATAAACTCCTCCTCATATACAACAATGGTCATCCCCTCCTGGGTCAGATCTAATAGTTGTTGCCTTATCTCCGTGTGGATGGAGTACGAGAAATATTTACGGTCAAACCGCTCCCGAAACTCCTGTATCATCATGTTGTCCCTCTCTTCAGCGGTTGTAACAGACTCCCACCACTACAATTCCACCCCTCTGGATGTCCTTTTTCCACTATCTCGCATACACCAAGTACGATGTCATGCCCCGACTTAATTAACTTAAAATCAACCTGTTATTTAGAGATAAATCCCCATTAGACAATATGGTACTTGAAATCTTTTGAAAAATAGCACAAGATTTTTTTTTTCACATGCATGTTTGGATGAAAACATATCTACCTTTATGCACGACATAAAAGTACCAAACAAATTTACTTACATAAGTTCATTTGTTTAATATTTACCCAAAAAACATTTTGATATTCAACCCACGTTATTTATCATCCACTCTCCCTTTTAATGTCCTAACTTGGCAGTGAACTCCAAACGATAGGTATACCTGCAACATAACATTATAGGAGTGTAAGCAACACAAGATTAGTTAATGGCCATATTCCACACATACATCACATATATATAACCAATTATAAAAACAATTTTATTTTCTAATGTCATAACCCAACACGAATTGTGTAACTCTAGCAAGCCTGGACCCGCCAGTCAAATTAACTCCCAGTTAATAGGGATATCACATCCCATAATTAGTCCCGAGTACAACAAACCTTTAAGTTGGATTAACTCAACCGTCACATCCCGTAGGACCCACCACAGTCCTTAACATTAAATAAGGTACCCTCCACAATCCATAACATTGTATAACATCACATAACATTCTTAATCATAAACATATGTTTCATAAATACAACACCACTCCCATCCGGATCTTAACACATGAGTTTAACTACACCTTTCCATATGAACATATAAGCATCTATATTTCATAGAACAGATCACTCACTTTAAATTTGGTTCTAAGATTAATACCAAAACTATTTCCTTGGTATGGTAGTGTTAGTCGCTTCCCCACCTAACAATTCAACATAATTAGTATTTGAATACACAAAATCACATTAAACATAGTAACACGTCACATCAAATGGTCAATCTAACATAACTGAAAATTAATTGAATATGATACTTCACATTTCTATAGTACCTTATTCATTATGGTTCTAACACAATTTACAAAATTAAATTACGAATTCTCTAAACAAAGTTATTCCTTTTTTATTACAACCCTTTCCAAATGATTTCTCGAGAAAAACAACAACAAAACATCAACTTAAACACAACCCCAAGTCCAAAGAATCATTTATTTTATTCTCCCCATCAAGTATACCATACTCATATATGTTCTCTAATGATTCGAATCGGAATTTCTTGATTTCAACAAGTATTCAATGATTTATGCCACTTTTAACACATCGAGGTCTGAGTAGACCATCAAAGCACAACTTAACATTTTTCAAGCACATATAATGTACTACTAGGTTATAAATAATGGAAACATATATTAAACATATTGAATAATATAACATTTATGTTGCATAATTTTTAGAGTTCATTTACTAAGTCAAGCAAAACATCGAACACCTGGTGTGCGCACTTACACTTTTGGGGCAGATTTTATACCTGAACTTCAAACTATCACCCAAGATTCATTTCTTCGTATTTGTACATCATTTTCAAATATATAGTATACATATATGATCCTATTGAAATCTCCATATGGAATCATGTAATTTCAATAAGTATTCCAAGATTTATGACACTTTTAACACAACTATGTCGGAAGTGAGCATTAAAGCATAACTTAACTTTTTAAGCATATATCACCTCTACCTAGGGTATCAATCATGGAAACATATACAAAACATGTTTTAGTATATAGACACATCATATATATGAATTTACTACCTCAAAAATCTTCACGAGAAGGAAAGTCAAAAAATGGGACTTTGAAGTTAGCATTGGCGATCCTAGCTCAACTCCTCACGTATGATCTTAAGTCATCTTTAGTTTAACTCAATTTGGCAAAATGGCTATCATTTAAATATTAATACAAATCATAAACAAAAATATATCAAGGGTAGAACTCATCCATGTGAGCAACTTTAATAAAGTGTTAATTACCTTACGAGGATTCCTCGATTTATGGTAATTTTTCGAAGGATTTCTTCCTTAACTTCCTCATTTTCTCTCTCTTTAGGCAAAATATTATTCATGGACGAATTGGATGAAGAAGGGGGTCCTTTTGAGGGGTTTAAGTCGGCCTAAAAATCCTACCATTCCAACCAATTATAATATAACACGTGGCACCATATGAGACAAAATATCATTTAAAGCTAAATGACCACTTTACCTTAGGTTCGTAAAAAGGCAATATCTTCTCACTCGAATATCCGTTTGATGCACCATTTGTTATGTAATAAACTTAACTCATATATCTACAACTTTTTAAAACTAGTACGCCTAATTTGGGTCCGAACAGAAGAGTAGCAATTTACCGAAAATCTCAAAACTTTCACATTTGGCGACCTAACATCGCCAATTTCAGGCCAACACCTTGATTTAATTTTATAATCATAATGATGTACGAAAAACATATTGTCATGATGTATTTAATCACATAACTAATTATATGATCTAAATAATTTATCCCTAATCAGAAGCTCGATTAACATCTAATGCAACCAACAAATATACCACACGAGTATGCATCCCCCAAATATGATAATTAACATGTTTAACACCCCTCACCAACTTATAACTTATAAAGTATACTTAATCATATAGTTAACATTCATAATCACGTTTTAGGGCCTTACAATTCTACCCCTCTTATAAAAATTTCATCCTCAAAATTTAACGCATAAGAACTTACCAAGCAGATGAGGATATTACACCTTCATGTTATTCTCTCTTTCCCAGGTGGCATACTCCACATTTTGACTTTTCCACATTACCTTAACTAATGAAATAGTTTTTATTACATAACACCTACTTTTTCAATTTAAACTTAGCGATTGGTTCCTCCACATAGGTCAAGTCATCATTAAGCTCTATCGGTTGTGAAATAAACACAGGTGAAGGATCGAGCACATACTTACGTAACATTGATACATGAAAAACATCGTGTATCCTAAACAATTCTTGTAGGAAAGGAAATTTATAAGCTACTGATATGCCCAAAGTATTCCGGATGACCCAGAGACCTCAACCTCGGTCTCTATGACAGCCAATGTAATAGAAATTCGAGAATAACCAATAAAAACATCGTCCTACTAATGTCGGCCACATTCGACACCCCCTCAATTACGAACCTCATCTCGGCATGGAATAAGCCGAGATCATCTTGAACCTCGAAGCTCAGCTTTTATCAGGTCGGCCGCAACTGAAGTTACCAATAGCACCAACAATGTCAAACATCGGCCATGGCCGACGTCATATGTTAGGCCAACCTCGGTCGGCCCTTTTGGTCGAGGTCCTATACCCAGAGTGCTTATCAAACATCATCATTGTGCCTAAATCCAATGGAAAATGGATGATGTGCGTAGACTTCACCGACCTGAACAAATCTTGCCCAAAAGATAACTATCCCTTACCTCGAATTGATCAAATGGTAGATGCCACGGTAGGGCATGAGCTTATGAGATTCATGGACGTGTATTCAGGTTATAATCAGATCTTCATGGATGCCTAAGACTCAAAGAAGACAGCCTTCATCACAGATAAGGGGACCTATAGCTATAAGGTTATGCGTTTCGATTTGAAGAATGCAGGGGCCACGCATCAAGTCTTATAAATAATATGTTTGAATATCAAATTGGTAAAACTATGGAGGTATATGTAGATGATATGTTGATAAAGAGCTTGAAGGCCTGCACTCATGTGGCAGACCTAGAGAGAACTTTTGACACCATGGACTTGTACAGAATGAAACTGTAATACCCCGTATTTTTGTGATATTTAATTATGGGATTAATTGAATTAAATGTGTATTAATTGGAAGTTAATCTGGATAAAAATACTAGCGAGATGCGAGTTGGTATTTGATTTTTAAAGAGTATATATGGCTATATATGAATAATGAATTATGAAATTTGTCGTGAGATTGAAATACGGCAATTTGCAAATTTTGTTGGAACGCGTGTGACAGTCGTGTCAGGAATATAATTATTTTAATTAAAAAGTGAATTCTATTTCTATAAACTGTATGGTTATTTTGAGTGCGCCAACGCATCCGAAAGGGTCGGAATAGTCAGAAAACACTAGCCGGGGGTTTGGTTTGGGTCCCGGGGCATTTTTAGGCCATACCGGCAACGTATAAGGGTAGTTTGGTAATTTTGGATTTTTGGGAATTAAAACCCACGAAAATTAGGAATTAAAAATATTATTTGGTAACTACCAACGAAACCCACTAACTACACCTTATGACCAAATAGGCTATGGGGGTTATTAGAATTAGTTCCAAAAGTTCCTAAGGCAAACCCTAGCCACCATTGTCATCCTTGGAGTAGAAGAGCTTGTAGAGAGAAAAGAGAGGAGAAATGCTACAGAGAGAGAGAGAGAATCATTCATCAATTCGACATCAAAATTAGAGATATACATAAGGCAAGTGGTTTATTTTCGTTTTTGCAAAGAATGCTTCTTCCATGTGTAGGAAATTTATAAAATTGTATTGTTGTTGGGAGATTGATGAAAACCCATTAAATTGGAATTTGAAACTTGTATTTTGATGAGGAATTGCATGCAGAATTGTAGGTAGGGGATTGATCTGATGATAATCCATATTTGGATGAAAGAAAAACGGATTTAATTAGGCTCATTGAGGATTTAATAATTTCTAGGGTTCATGTTGGTGAAATTGGGGAAAATGTATACATTTGATATTTGGATGATGTTTAGAATGAATTAACCCCATAAAACACGTTAGTATGTGACCTAAGTATGTTTAGGGACGATTAGGAACCTTGAACAAATGTTAGATTGATGTTTAGATGTGTTTAGAGGTGAAGAAAAGTTGGAAAAACGATTTGAGAAAAATCTGGGCTCGAAACTGGCCACTCGTTAGAAGACCTGCCCAGGTCGTTCGAACGAACTCGTTCGAATGAGCTTCTAACGAGTTGACCTTTGACTTCTAACGAGGGTGATGTTCGTTCGATGCCTTTCGTTCGAACGAGATCTCGTTAGAAAGCCCACTTCGTTCGAACGAACTCTCGTTCGAACAGCCTCGTTCGAACGAGACTTCTAACGAGTTGATAGTTTAGGCTTTTTAGCCTGTTTTGATCCCGAGTGTCCCGTAACCTTGTTTATATGTAGAGATAACCTTTCCTTGTTGATTAATTGATATATTTGGGATATAATGATGAGTAAAACCTAGATGTATGATTTGAACCAAATGGATATTTATGGGTTAGGAAGTGTGTGCCTATTACAATGTGAGAACAATTGACGGTTTGGAATAATTATATTAGCCGGGGTTATGTAAATTGTGTGATATTATAAATGGGTACGAGAATAAGAAGTGTACCACAAATAAACTATGGTGATTACTAAGATGTGTGCATACTTAGTATATGTATATGATTTTATATGTATGACATACCTACCGTACTTGCTATCACGGGAGGTTTACGTTCGCTTAGGGCCTTCTAATCCTTGTGTTGCCCGGATTAAGATTGGTTACCTCGAGAACATAGGTCAGAGGAGGACTTATTGGGATATTAATAGGTCTGCTGATCGTGGGAGCATAGGTATATTCGTGACCCATATGATGTGACTGTGTTCGCCTCCATTTTTTGTGATTGTTGTTATCTGAGAACGATTTCTGAGAGATTCGGAATGCGTGATCCTTATGTACGTGATGTACCGGGATGGATAGCAATGTATGTGTGCGCCGCAGCTTAGTCTCGGGGTGCTCATAATGTATATTTATGACGTGAATAATATACACTTAAATAATGAGAACTTTCATATTAGTATTGTGAGTAGAATTATGGTAATGTTTTGAGAAAATATAACGGGATAACCGGTAATGATTTGTAATGCAAATAATTGAGAATCCGAGTTTAAGTAAAGCCCTTTCTCTATTTGACAACGTTAGAATGTATAATGGGAATCGAGTAGTAAGGGATAGAACTTACCACGGTTTGGATAGATATGTATGTTACTTAGATGGGTATGGTACGTTAGGAGTGCACAATTAGTCGAGAGGTGAGTAATTCATGTGAGTGCACGTCCTAACATGTATTTTGCATTTAATGTTTTAATTTTGTTAAAACACTTGCTATTTTCAAATACTCTCCACTTTCGGGCTCTGACCCGTTTGCTTCCAAATCTATTTTTTTTTTAAAACCACTTTAGGTGCCCAGCCACAAGGACACCATGCTTAGGATTCTCATTCAGGTGACAAGCTATAGCTGTTTGTGGAAGTTACATGACTTTGCTAATAGATGCTTCATCTATCTTGATTCTATAATCAGTTTTATCAGTTGTAGGGCATGTCGCCCATTTCTATTAAAAACATTTCCTATTTCAGATATTCAGACTTTTGGCATGTAATTAATTCAGGATACTTTGTTTTACTTATTTCAGTTATGGGTTTGTGTGAGGAATTTTTCCTCAGGACTTATTATTTCGTTGGTTATTCTATTACTTCGTTATGGTGAATGGATTATGTTGTTCTTCCATTATTCTTTTATTGCATTTTAATCAGATTTAATTTAAAATTTGGCAACTTACTTTTTAAATACTAGGTGGTTAGTAATCATTAAAATGTTTTCGACAGTGATGCTATTAACTGAACCAACTTGGAATTTTGTATTAATTTAATAAAGGAGTAGCTACCCAGTATTTAATTAGTCGGGGTGTCACAAGTGGTATCAGAGCATCAGGTTCTGGTGTCCATTAGGATCTGTACGGCTTATTATGTTTCCGCTGAGCTTTCTTTGATGTAGAGCCCTATACTTTATGATTGTTGTATTCTTTAGTATATGCTTCGTTCTTCAGCTATTTTGAGTTTATAACTGCGAACTTATAAACTTTATTCTTATTTCAGATGCCTCCACGATGTGCACAACGGGTTCCCAGGAATGCAACGCCAGAACCACAGCCCGCACCAGCTCAGGGCACGATGAATGCCGCCGAGGTTGCAGCCATTGTGGCCCAGGTGGTAAATGCCGCTCTTGTCGTGGTTCAGCAAGAACCACCTCAGGCGCGAGTAGCTGCGCCAGTTCAGGCACATGCATTCCCGTCTGCTTGGGAACGTGTATGCGATGCTTTTCAGAAAGCACACCCACCGGAGTTCGCAGGTAGCTCCGATGTTGTGGTTTCGAGTGAGTGGAGGAAAGACATTCAGCGGCACTTGAGGATGTATGTGTGCACCGATGTCCAGAAGTAGATACTAGATACCTTTAAGCTAGTGGGGTCTGCACTATAGTGGTGGGAGTCTATTACCACCGTGGAGGAGAGAGATACTCTCACGATCCAGGAGTTTTGGGTGCGGTTCGACCGCAAGTACTTTCCGTCGACTGTTCACACGGAAATGAGGAGGAAGTTGATGAATCTTAGGCATGAGGGTAAGACTGTGACCGAGTATGAGGCCGAATTCACCAATCTGTTGAATATTGTTCCGGATGAGATTCCGATAGAAGAGAAGAAGATACCGAAATTTACAGACAGGTTGACTTGGAGGATCCGTCAGCATTTGTTGGGGAACCTATCGTTGGCCACTTACTCTGATGTGGTTAACGCTGCACTGTTACACTGCCAGGATCACCGCATTCACATGGCTGAGGGCAAGAGATCGGGAGAGTCCAGTCATCAGGGCAGGACTGGAGGAAATGGTGCCAGTGGGGCACAATCTGTTCAGGGGCAGAGACTGGGTGATCAGGGTTCCCAGCAGGGGGATCACAAGAGGTTCAGATCGGGAAATTTCAGGCACGAACAGGGAGGTTTCCGGCAGGGCCATCAGGGTCCGAACGACCATCAAGGCCAGTAGGGTCAGAATGGCCAGCAGCAGTTTCAACAGGGCCAGGGGAGGAACGGTAACGGCCACCAGGGCTGGGGGAAGCAGGGACAAAGAGGGGGGAACTTCCCGGGGAAGTGTTTCGTTTGTGGCAAGACTTGCCATAAATGCCAGGACTGTCCTGATAGGCGCAGGGCCCCGCAGCAGCAGCAGGGTGCTCGACCGGAGCCGCAGAGACCTATGTTTCCCGCCGCCCTCCCGGCGCCACCACAGATGGCAGCATTACCACCCATTCCAGCGGTCCCAGTTCAGCAGGGCCAGCTGCAGTATGGGAGAGTATATCAGCTTCAGCAGGCAGCAGCTCCACAGGCACCACCCGCGATTGAGGGTATGTTTCCTATCCATGGTACTATAGGTCGGGTCTTGTTTGATATGGGGGCAACGCATTGTTTTATAGCTACACATTTTGCGAAAGCCTTAGGGTTGTTAGCCACAGCAGAGAGCACAGTGACGTGTGTAGACTCACCATTGGGGAGTGGGTCACTTATTTTCTTTATATGCCGGGGAGTGGGGGTAGAGATTGGTAGTTTGGTATTACCTGCAGATATGTTAGTATTAGAGATGACCGAGTATGATGCCATTATTGGTATGGATTGGCTAGTCGCGTATCGAGCCATGATTGACTGTTTCAGTAGGAGTATTATCTTTGCCGTTCCAGGGCAGGAGATGTTTTTGGTGGCGATGCCTCGTTCTGAGGGAGGATCGTCCACTCATTTGTACTATATAGAGGAGGAGACCTCTAAGGAAGTGGTGATACCACTTGATTCGATTTCAGTTGTTCGAGAGTTCGCCGATGTATTTCAAGATATACCTGGATTACCCCCAGTCGAGAGATAGACTTTATCATAGACTTATTACCACATACGAGACCTATAGCACGTGCACCGTACCGTATGTCTCCAGCAGAGATGCGAGAGCTACGAGATCAGATTGAGCAGTTATTGGGTCAGGGGTTTATACGGAGGAGTACTTCGCCGTGGGGTGCCCCTGTGTTGTTCGTAAAGAAGAGAGATGGTTCACTAAGATTGTGTGTGGACTACCGGGAGTTGAATAAGGTCACGATACGGAATAAGTATCCGTTGCCTCGAATCGATGACCTGTTCGACCAGTTGAGAGGAGCTTCTTTCTTCTCGAAGATTGATTTGCGATCAGGATACCATCAGTTGCGTATTAGGGAAGAGGATGTCTCGAAGACTGCGTTCTTAACGAGATATGGTTCCTACGAGTTCCGGGTTATGCCTTTTGGTTTGACCAATGCTCCATCCGTGTTTATGGACCTAATGAATAGGGTGTTCAGAGAATTCCTAGATCAGTTTATCATTGTCTTTATTGATGACATTCTGGTTTACTCCCAGACAGAGGAGGAGCACGCCGAGCATTTGAGACAAGTTTTGCAGACACTACGTCAGAATGAGTTGTATGCAAAATATGAGAAGTGCGGGTTTTGGCTGAAGGAGGTCCAGTTTTTGGGACACATTATTTCCGACACGGGAATATCTGTTGATCCGGGGAAGGTATCCGCGGTGAGGGAGTGGGGACAACCCACGAAACCGACGGAGATCCGTAGTTTCTTGGGCCTAGCAGGATACTACAGGAGGTTTATTGAGGGTTTCTCCAAGATAGCAGGTCCTTTGACACATCTGACTCGTAAAGGTGTGCCGTTCATTTGGAGTGATGCCTGTCAGTTGGCATTCGACGAGTTAAAGGACAAGTTGACCTCAACACATGTGTTAGCCTTGTCGAGGCTTGGAATTGAGTATCTAGTTTACACCGATGCGTCCTTACAAGGACTTGGAGGTGTATTGCAGCAGGAGAGTCAGGCCATAGCTTATGCTTCCCGTAAGCTTAAGCCTCACGAGAAGAATTACCCAACCCATGACTTGGAGCTAGCGGCAGTTGTATTTACCCTACGGATTTCGCGACATTACCTTTTGGGGGAGAAATTTCGATTATTCACGGACCACAAGTCCCTACAGTACCTATTCACATAGAAGGAGTTGAATATTCGACAGCGAAGGTGGCTTGAGTTTGTGAAGGATTATCAGTTCAATATCCAATATCAACCGGGGAAGGCTAACATGGTAGCAGACACGTTGAACCGTAGACCAGTAGATGAGGTGGCAGATGTGTGGAAGGCAAAGTGGAAGGAGTTGGGACACCAGGATACATTGGCCCGATCATTTATGTCAGTCATGACTGTTACTCCGAATATTGTCACGAGGGTGGTAAAGGCACAAGCAGATGACTCGTTCTGTCAAGAGCAGATAGTTCGATTATTAGCAGAGGGAGCAGAGTCATATACCGTTAGTTCAGATGGGGGATTACGCTTCAAAGGGAGATTGATAGTTCCGGAAGGGGAGGAATTGCGACACGAGGTTATGGCAGAGTCGCACGGCTCACGGTTCGCGGTACATCCCGGTGGGGATAAAATGTACCAAGACATGAGACGACAGTATTGGTGGAGCGGGATGAAGAGAGATATTTCCATGTTTGTTTCTAAATGCGCCACTTGTGAGCTAGTAAAGGTGGATCATCAGAGACCGGCAGGACTTCTACAGCCATTAGAGGTCCCGATGTGGATGTGGGAGAGCATATCCATGGAATTCATCACGGGGTTACCTACATCGCTGAGGAGTCACGACTCCATTTGGGTAATTGTGGACAGGTTGACCAAAGTCGCTCATTTTCTACCCGTAAGGACAGACTACACTACGGGACAGTATGCCCAGCTCTTTATTGCAGAAATAGTGAGACTTCATGGGGTGCCCCTTAATATCATGTCTGACAGAGACAAGATATTTGTTTCACGATTTTGGGAGTGTTTTTAGGAAGCCATGGGCACGGAATTGCGGTTGAGTACGGCATATCACCCGCAGACAGATGGGCAAACCGAGCGTATAAACCAGATGTTGGAGGATATGTTGCGTATGTGCATCATTGATTTTGGGGGTGGATGGGAGCAGTATCTTCCACTGGTGGAGTTTTCTTACAACAACTCCTACCAGTTCACCATTGGCATGGCTCCATTTGAGGCGTTGTACGGTAGACCTTGTCGGTCCCCAGCATGTTGGTTGGAGGTGGGGGACAACAAACTACTTGGGCCGGAAGTAATTCAGGATACTTCGGCGAGGATAGAATTGATACGGAGTCGCATTCGGGTAGCTCAGGATCGGCAGAAGAACTATGCTGATGCGAAGAGGTTCTTCAGGTAGTTCCAAGTGGGGGACCAGGTTTTACTCATAGTATCTCCTATGAAGGGGATTATGCGATTTGGGAAGAAGGGGAAGTTGGCACCGAGATATGTAGGGCCATTCCCTATCATCAAGCGGATTGGGCCTGTTTCATATAGACTTGGGTTACCGGAGCATTTGCATCGGATTCATGATGTGTTTCATATTTCCTCGCTAAGGAAATATCTTAGAGACTATTTGGCTCATTCTCACATTGCTTTGGAGGACATCGATCTCTAGCCTGATAGCTCCTACGAGGAGGGGCCGATTGCTATTTTGGACCGAAGTGAGCGAAAACTACGGTCAAAGATTGTTCCGTTAGTGCGTGTTCAGTGGCGTCATCATAATGTCGAGGAGTCCACATGGGAGCGCGAGGATGAGATGCGCGAATGTTATCCAGAGTTGTTTTCACCAGGTACTTTCTAGTTTCGAATTTCGGGACGAAATTCTGTTATTAGGGGGGAAGTATGTAATACCCCGTATTTTTGTGATATTTAATTGTGGGATTAATTGAATTAAATGTGTATTAATTGGAAATTAATCCGGATAAAAATACTAGAGAGATGCGAGTTGGTATTTGATTTTTAATGAGTATATATGGCTATATATGAATATTGGATTATGAAATTTGTCGTGAGATTGAAATACGGCAATTTGGAAATTTTCTTGGAACGCGTGTGATAGTCGCGTCAGGAATATAATTATTTTAATTAAAAAGTGAATTCTATTTCTATAAACCGTATGGTCATTTTGAGTGCGCCAACGCGTCCGGAAGGGTCAGAATAGTCAGAAAACACTAGCCGGGGGTTTGGTTTGGGTCCCGAGGCATTTTTAGGCCATACCGGCAACGTATAAGGGTAGTTTGGTAATTTTGGATTTTTTGGAATTAAAACCCACGAAAATTAGGAATTAAAAATCTGATTTGGTAACTACCCACTAAACCCACTAACTACACCTTATGACCAAATAGGCTACGGGGGTTATTAGAATTAGTTCCAAAAGTTCCTAAGGCAAACCCTAGCCACCATTGTCATCCTTGGAGAAGAAGAGCTTGTAGAGAGAAAAGAGAGGAGAAATTCTGCAGAGAGAGAGAGAATCATTCATCAATTCGAAATCAAAATCAAAATCAGAGATATACATAAGGCAAGTGGTTTAATTTCGTTTTTGCAAAGAATGCTTATTCCATGTGTAGGAAATTTATAAAATTGTATTGTTGTTGGGAGATTGATGAAAACCCATTAAATTGGAATTTCAAACTTGTATTTTGATGAGGAATTGCATGTAGAATTGTAGGTAGGGAATTGATCTGATGATAATACATATTTGGATGAAACAAAAACGGGTTTAATTAGGCTCATTGGGGATTTAATAATTTCTAGGGTTCATGTTCTTGAAATTGGGGAAAAATGTATAGATTTGATATTTGGATGATGTTTAGAATGAATTAACCCCACAAAACACGTTAGTATGTGACCTAAGTATGTTTAGGGACGATTAGGAACCTTGAACAAATGTTAGATTGATGTTTAGATGTGTTTGGAGGTGAAGAAAAGTTGGAAAAACGATTTGAGAAAAATTTGGGCTCGAAACTGGCCACTCGTTAGAAGACCTGCCCAGGTCATTCGAACGAACTCGTTCGAACGAGCTTCTAACGAGTTAACCTTTGACTTCTAACGAGGGTGATGTTCGTTTGATTCCTTTCGTTCGAATGAGATCTCGTTAGAAAGCCCACTTCGTTCGAACGAACTCTCGTTCGAACAGCCTCGTTCGAACGAGACTTCTAACGAGTTGACAGTTTAGGCTTTTTAGCCTGTTTTGATCCCGAGTGTCCCGTAACCTTGTTTATATGTAGAGATAACCTTTCCTTGATGAGTAATTGATATATTTGGGATATTTGGGATATAATGATGAGTAAGACCTAGTTGTATGATTTGAACCAAATGGAAATTTATGGGTTAGGAAGTGTGTGCCTATTACGATGTGAGAACAATTGATGGTTTGGAATAATTATATTAACCGGGGTTATTTAAATTGTGTGATATTATAAATGGGTACGAGAATAAGAAGTGTACCACAAATAAACTATGGTGATTACTAAGATGTGTGCATACTTAGTATATGTATATGATTTTATGTGTATGACATACCTACCATACTTGCTATCACGGGAGGTTTACGTTCTCTTATGGCCTTCTAATCATTGTGTTACCCGGATTTAGATTGGTTACCTCGAGAACATAGGTCAGAGAAGGACTTATTGGGATATTAATAAGTCTGCTGATCGTGGGAGCGTAGGTATGTGCGTGACCCATGTGATGTGACTGTGTTCGCCTCCATTGTTTGTGATTGTTGTTATCTGAGAACGATTTCTGAGAGATTCGGAATGCGTGATCCTTATGTACGTGATGTACCGGGATGGATAGCAGAGTATTTGTGCATCGTAGCTTAGTCTCGGGGTGCTCGTAATGTATATTTATGACGTGAATAATATACACTTAAATAATGAGAACTTTCATGTTAGTATTGTGAGTAGAATTATGGTAATGTTTTGAGAAAATATAACGGGATAACCGGTAATGATTTGTAATGCAAATAATTGAGAATCCGAGTTTAAGTAAATCCCTTTCTCTATTTGACAACGTTCGAATGTATAATGGGAATCGAGTAGTAAGGGATAGAACTTAGCACGGTTTGGATAAATATGCATGTTACTTAGATGGGTACGGTACGTTAGGAGTGCACAATTAGTGGTGAGGTGAGTAATTCATGTGAGTGCACGTCCTAACATGTATTTTGCATTTAATATTTTAATGTTGTTAAAACACTTGCTATTTTCAAATACTCTCCACTTTCGGGCTCTGTCCCGTTTGCTTCCAAATCTATTTTTTTTGTAAAATCCATTTTAGGTGCCTAGCCACAAGGACACCATGCTTAGGATTCTCATTCAGATGACGAGCTGTAGCTGTTTGTGGAAGTTACAGGACTTTGCTAATAAACGCTTCATCTATCTTGATTCTATAATCAGTTTTATGAGTTGTAGGGCATGTCGCACATTTCTATTAAAAACATTTCCTATTTCAGATATTCAGACTTTTGGCATGTAATTAATTCAGGATACTTTGTTTTACTTATTTCAGTTATGGGTTTGTGTGAGGAGTTTTTCCTCATGACTTATTATTTCGTTGGTTATTCTATTACTTCGTTATGGTGAATGGATTATGTTGTTCTTCCATTATTCTTTTATTGCATGTTAATCAGATTTAATTTAAAATTTGGCAACTTACTTTTTAAATACTATGTGGTTAGTAATCATTAAAATGTTTTCGACAGTGATGCTATTAACTGAACCAACTTGGCATTTTGTATTAATTTAATGAAGGAGTAGCTACCCGGTACTTAATTAGTCGGGGTGTCACAAAAACTTAATGTCGCAAAATGTGTATTCGGAGTAGGAGATGGAAAGTTTCTTGGGTTCATTTTCAATCAAAGGTGAAGGGATGATAAGCCTGAGAAGATCAGGAATTTTCTTGATACAAAGACACCAAAGAGTATAAAAGACATTCAGAGGCTCACTGAAAAAGTAGATTTGTTTCCTAAGCAACGGACAAGTGTCTTCCATTTTTTACGGTGTTTAAAAATGCCTTTAAATGGGAGGAAGAGTGTGATATGGCCTTTAGGGAGCTCAAGTACTACCTCGGATCCTCACTGCTCTTATCTAGGCCCATCCTGGGAGAGAAGTTGAATGTCTATCTAGCAGTTTCAGAGTCAACTATAAGCGCAACCATAATACGAGAAGACGATGGTGTACAGAGGCATGTATACTTCAATAGTAAGGCTCTCCAAGGGTCTGAATAGAACTATCCTCGAATGAAAAAGTTGGCCTATGCTTTGATACGCGGCTCCAGGAAGATGAAATCATATTTCCATGCCCACTCTATGATCATCCTCACTGACTCCCCATTAAGGCAAGTCCTCCACAAGCCAGAGAAATCAAGTAGATTGATGACTTGGGTCAACGAGTTGGGAGAGTATGACCTTATTTATCAACCCAGGGTGTCCATTAAAGGGCAGGCACTCACAAAATTTATTGCTGAGTTCACATGGGAAGAGACTGATGTTGAGAATAATTTAGAGATCACAAAGGGATCAAATAGTAACGTGTTCTGACTCCCAGAAAAGGTTGCACCCAGCAGAGCTAAAAATGGGATAGCTGATAATGAGGATGACAGGTACCTCTTCAAGTGAGGAACCCTGTCGAAGGGGAGCTTCTCTTCGAAAGAAGATATTTGAAACCACTTTATTGACGGGTCTTCTTACGAAAGTGGAAGTGGTGTAGGGCTGATAATGTCAGTTTCGGATGGTACCAACGTTGAATATGCACCAAGGTTCAACTTCAAAGCATCGAACAACGAGTCAGAATATGAGGCCATAGTGGCAGGCCTCTCCATAGTAAAAGCCTTTAGAGTTGGACGGCTTTTACTTCATAACAACTCGAGGTTAGTTATCAACCAAGTATTTGGAGTTTATGAGGCCAAGGATGAAAAAATGGCCAGATACCTGAAGAAGGTAAGAATGATGCTAGAAGGCTTCGAAGAAGTGAATATGAAGAGTGTACCTCGATAAGACAATAGCCGTGCAGATGCATTAGCAAGGTTGGCTTCAGCAATAAAGACATGTATCAGAAGGACAATACCAGTCGAGATCCTGCTCAAACCGGCCATTGAGGAAGAAGAGGTTTCCAGCTCCTGTCTCAACTTGAACCTAAGGGACTCATGGATGGACCACTTCATCAGATATATCAGAGAGGGAGAACTGCCAAAATCGAAGCTAGAGAGGAGAAAGTTGAGATACAGAGCTGTAAATTTCTCAATAATAGGAGATGTCCTATATAAGAAGGGATTTTTGTTACCTCTCCTCAAATCTATCCATCCCATAGAGGTCCCCCGCGTCCTATAGGAGGTACACGAGGGTTCCTGCTCCAGCCATATTGGAGGAAGACCTTTGGCCAAGAGGGTAATAACGCAGGGATACTGGTAGCTGACCTTGGCCAAGGACGATGTAGCCTACGTGAAAATGTGTGACAAATGCCAAAGATTTTCCACTATTCCCCATCAACCTATGACATCAATCAATTCCCCTTGGCCATTCGCAGAATGGGGGATTGACTTGGTGGGTTCCTTGCCAAGGGCTGTAAATAATTATAGATTTCTGATAGTAGCAATTTATTACTTCTCTAAGTGGGTAGAGGCTAAGCCGATGATCACGATTACAGAGAAAAAGACCTTCCCATTTATTTGGAAGAGCATCATATGCAGACATGGCCTCCCGAACACCCTTATCTCAGACAACGGAACCTAGTTCAAGAATTCTTCATTGAAGAAGTATTACGAGAGAGTTGGGATCAAGTATTTTTTCTCTTCTCTAGGGCGGCCTCAGGCAAACGGTCAGACCGAAGTCACGAACAGAACAATCCTTAACGGGATTAAGAAGAGGTTGGAAGAAGCTAAGGGGAGATGAACTGAAGAGGTTTATACTGTGTTATGGGCATACAAAATAATGGCCAGGGCATCAACAGGGGAAACCCCATTTTTGTTAGCACATTGCTCAAAAGACGCCATACCAATAGAGGTAGAACTTCCTACTCACAGAGTTCAGACCTATAACATCGACAATAATGGGGAAGAGAAAAGACTTGATTTAGATTTGATTGAGGAAAGAAGGGAAGACACCAAGATTAGACAGGCAGCCTACCAGCAGAGAACATCAATGTTATATAATCGAAGGGTGAAATCAAGACCCATAGTTGTAGGAGACCTGGTTCTGAAGAAGACGTTGCATAAGTCAAATAAGCTTCACTCAAATTGGCATGGTCCTTATAGGGTAATTAATGAGGTTGTACCCGGGACCTACAAGCTATAAAACTTTGAAGGGAACATTTCTCTAATCCATGGAATGCTGATCATCTCAAGAAGTACTATATATGATGTTGTAATTATTTATATATAAATATATCATTTTATGATGAGAATATTAATGAGAAGATCACTTCTTGTGTCAATTCTTTATTCATTATGCTTTAGTGGTAAAAATTTTGAGGGTAACATCTTAGTCTGATGACCTGAGACCTTAAACATCATAATTTGGTGGCAGGGTCTAAGGTGAAACATCATATTTAGATGACCTCAGACCTTAAACATCATAATTTGGTGACAAGGTCTGAGGTGAAACATCATATTTGGATGACCTCATACCTTCAACATCATTAATTTGGTGACAGGGTCTAAGGTGAAACATCATATTTGGATGACCTCAGACCTTAAACATCATAATTTGGTGATAGGGTCTAAGGTGAAACATCATATTTGGATGACCTCAGACCTTCAACATCATTAATTTGGTGAAATTTTTTAGGGTAACATACATCTTAATCTGATGACCTTAGACCTTAAATATCATAATTTAGTGACAAGTTCTGAGGTGAACCATCATATTTGGATGACCTCAGATCTTCAACATCATTAATTTGATGAACATTTTGGGGGTAACATCTTACTTTGATGGCCTCAAACCTTAACCATCATAATTTGGTGACAGGGCCTGAGGCGAAACAGCATATTTGGATGACCTCAAACCTTTAAACCATTAATTTGGTGATAAGTTACAAGGGTAAAATCATAGTTTAGTGATGAAGACACCATTATATTGAGGCTTCAGACGTTAATACAAACACCATTTCATGACATATAAAACCAATCAAGGAATATTCATCAAAAGAAGCAAATCCCTCTTTAGGGGATGATATAGCATAATGAAGATAAGCATTACCAGTCAAAATGTGCAGGAGAATGTTATCAGAAGTTATGAAGTTACAGATAAACAAAAATCAAGAGTGATGCTTTGCAAATTAAGATCTAAGAGTTTGCAGCCATAGGGTTAGTAACATCGTCCTAATCATTTTGGCCGATATTGGTAACCTTTTCCCCATCATTCTGAGGTTTGACCTCCTCAGGTTCTGTAGCTTCTGGTTGAGCAGTCTCGGCGGGTGCAACACCTTCTTCCTCCTCGACCTCTTATAGGGCCTGAGCAAATTGAGGGTCAGCATAGCCCAGACCAATAAAATCTGAAGCTGCCAAGCTCCCTGACTCCTTAACACTGGCCTTAACACCTCTTTCGAGGTATTCAAAACCAAAGGTAATAAATTCATCATAGAACTTATATTTGGACAAGATCTTCTCTAAAGCTTCTTCAACTACAGCCTTCACTGCAGCATTAACATTTTATTGAAGAGCATCATCCTTAGCCTTTATCGTAGAGCTATGGTCCTTCTTGAGTTGGGAAATATCCTTTTCCATCTTCTTAACCTTGGTCTCAGACCCTTCAAAATGATCGTTCAGATGTTCCACCTCAGCATTCAAAGAAGCCTGCACCTTCTGGGCCTCTTTCCCCTTCTCAATGAGGGGCAGCTTTCTCAGAGTCCAGTTAACAAACTGGTGCATGGTGATAATACCCTGCAAAATAGAATCAGACGTGTGAGTTTATGAGCTAATAAAATTGAACGTTGATGTTACACTTGGAGTATAAAAGAAGAAATTATTACCTGGATCAACATAAGGAGGCTAAACTTGGCCAATAGAGGAATATCCAAAGAACGGCGTAAGCATTTGTCAGCATCGGTCATCACAGAGCTGAGGGAATCCATGGCCTTCATACTTTAGCCTATGAGGCTATCACCGATTTTCAACTGCTCCAAACGAGCAGCTAGAGAGTCATCATTTAAAATAGGGATGGCGCGGTCTCCCTTAGAGGACTTGCCGTTCCTCTGATCCTCAAGGGTAGCAGCGATGGATTTTCTCTTCTTTGAACCATCATCCTTAGAAGAAGTTGGGGGAGGAGGAGGTGCATTTAGGCCTTATTTCTTCACCAGCCTGACTAAACTAGGGGCTAACATTTCCCAAAGGTCATATGAGATTCCTTTGGGGTGTTCTATAAAAAAAATGGTATGAGTTAAAAGATCATAGACATAATAAATTCAAAAGTCCACCTTATTAAAGAATAAGTAAAGTTACTTACGAAGCTCAGTCAGGGGACTCCCCCCAAGGCCAGTCTCAGAGAGGTAGTAAGGGGTGATCAAATACTCGTACCTGACCAGCTGACCAAGGGACCCCTGATCTTGAAGGTCTTTGACCTTCTAAAGGTTATCCTGGCTTACCCCGAGGCTGGCCCTGGCATACATTGACACCTTCCCCCACCTCATAGGTGTTCTCGGCTCTAAAGATGAAGAGGTTGCACAGGGACTAAATTCCCATGCCCCTGAGGTGAAAAAGTACCATAGTTTCCAGTTAGGGTTTGAAGTCTGGGTAACCAACAATATTTTCTTATTAGACTTCCTAGATAGTAAGTGGTAGTAACTCATATGGTTCCTAGCAGAGGAGGGATCCTAGCACCTTTTGAAGACCTGGATGGGAAGCTCTGCATGATGGACTGCCCTCCACAAGATGATAGCTCCAATCATCACCCTCCAGGCATTGGGGGATAATTGGTAGGGAGCCAAGTTAATGTGGGACAATATGGACCTAATTATTGGACGGATGGGGAGACAAAGTCCTAACTTAAACCTCTGCTCATATAGTAAGATATCATCTTCTCGACCGCCAAAGGCCCTCTCATCCCTCAGAGGTCTCCTAAGTTTGATAGAGGGGCCTATGAAATAAAGATACGTAAATGCTAGGAGGTTGAATTCATTAACAAAGCTCTCTATCTCGGCTAACTTTGAGGTGTTAACATAACTTTCGTGACCATCATCCTCATCTCTAGAAGCATCGGCCTGGGCAGGCGAAGGAGAACAATCAGGGAACCTCTTAACAAACTCAACATCTGTAGCAGATGATAGGGGGACAACACTAATGGGCGGAGGTAAGGCAACACTTGTCCCAATAACTTCAATGTCTGAAGAGGTCCGTGAAGAGCTAAACTCATTATGGGATGAGACACGGCTTGAGACCTAGGCTTGATTAGGGACCTGATCCTACTTAATGGAGAAATCCATGGCCTCTTGAAAAGAATCCACAGATATAGGGTCTGAGGTAGATAACTTAGAGTCAGATATTGGAGTAGGTTACAATGTGGCCTCCGTTGTCTCGGCACCTGCAGACTCGGCTGACTTAGGATATATCACCCTCAGAGGAGGTGGAAGGATTATCCTAATGGGGAAGGCCTCATCCCTACGATCTTCCTCTTGGGATCGTTCTATTTCCCTAATCTTTTCTAAGGTCTTCTCTCTACGAGAAGGGAATTCTTCTAAGAGCTGGTAAAGAGGTCTGAGCATAGGAGGACGAGACTACACTTGGGACTCTAAACAGCAAACAACTTTGCACAAATTAAGACAAAGATTAAACATGGTTATTTGAAATATTTTTAACCAAGAATAGTTAACAACTTTCTACCAAAAAACTCATAAGCTCACCGAAAAACCTAAACTACCATAAAAAAACTCAAGCTGATATCGAAAAATGCAAGAAATAGAGAAATAAGGTCGAAAATGGAAAGATAGGATGAAGATAGTACCTGAGGGAGTGCGAGATGATGAATAAGAGGATTAGGGATAATGAAAACTCAAAAACCTCAGAAGTGAAGGAACTCTTGAAGAGAAAGAGAGCACAGGAGACTCAGACGAGAAAGTGAGAACGAAGGAGAGAGAAAAGGGGTTTAAACCCCCTAGCCACGCTGGCATAAATCCTAAGGCCCATCATTACCTTTTGGGAGCCTAAAAGGAAATCATCACTACACTTGCCCAACACGCTACCTACTGCAGTACTTGACACTCATCAAGGGAAGATTGTCACACAAGGAAGAAAGTCCTCAGAGATACATAGCCCATAGTCACCTATCTACATATGTAACTAAGGGCTAGGGGGTGATTGATATGCCCAAAGTATACTGGATGACCCAAAGACCTCAACATAGGTCTGTATGATAGCCTAGGTAATATAAGTACGAGAATAACCAACAGCAAGATCGTCCTACTAAGGTCGACCACAACCGACACCCTCAATTACGAACCTCATCTCAGCATGGAATAAGCCGAGATCATCTAGAACCTTGAAGCTCAGATTTTATCAGGTCGGCCTCAACCGAAGTTACCAGTACCACCAATAATGTCAAACATCGGCCATGACCGACGTCATATGCAAGGCCAACCTCGGTTGACCCCTTTGGCCGAGGTCCGCATCGTACTTCAACTCAGTAAGGCAAAGGTCATACTCCACCAATCTCGTACTCACCTGGGCCGAGGTGGGTACTCTTCAAGGATGAATGAGAATTTTCACTCAGGAATGTTATGGAACACGCGGATAGGTATGTTGTAACTGAATCATTCACTCCAGGTGAGGGAATATTTCATCATCATTCTCTATACGTGACAAATGATCGATGTCCTCTTGGGATTGGCTAGATCATCACATACATGCTCATTTCATGTTTGGGGGGGTACATTAGACCCCCTAAACACTATATATAGGGATCAACCCTAACCTTGTAGAGGGGGAGAATGACGACCCTAGCTAAAACTCTGTCAAATTATACAGTAGAGAGAGAGAGCTTGAGAGATTGTATATATGGCCATTAGTGCCTTATTTTAATGACCTTACTCACTCGCTTGCACAGTGGACGTAGGCCTAATTTGATGAAACACTTATATATTGGTGTTCATCCTCTTCTCCTCATCCCAATCTCTTATATTTAGTATACTCCTGTGTTGCCATTGTTATTACTGATTCGAGATTGCAAACACCTAGATGAGTGGTGTTGTTTCCAGCATCATCAGCTATGATTCCAACTCGTTTCACTATTTCATAAGGTCCAACGTACCTAGGAATTAAATTTCCCTTGCTCTTAATCTCATAATCATACTCCAAGGATAAACACGTAAGAATACTTGATCACCTTCCTCAAATTTCAATTCCTTTTTTTTGGTTGTCTGCACAATCTTTTTGTCTACTTTGCACCGCCTTCAAGTGATTTTGAATAAGATTTCTCTTTTCAGTAGTCAGTTGCACAATTTCTAGCCCAAGTAGTTTTCCATTCTCCTACTTTCGTCCAACACACTAGGGTCCTGCACTTCCTTCCATACAAGGCTTTATAAGGAGCCATTTCAATACTCAACTGATAACTATTACTATAAGCAACTCTATTACTGACACGTGTTCATCCCAGCTTCCCTTAAGCTCTAATACATAAATTTTTAACATGTCTTCGAGTGTTTGGATCATTCTCTCTAACTTCCCATCAGTCCGAGGATGAAAATTTGTACTGAATTTCAATTTAGTGCCCAAAACTTGTTGTAAACTAGGCTAAAAGTGTGAAGTAAATTTAGGATTTCGGTAAGAGATAATAGAAACAGGTGTACCGTGTAATCGAATTATCTCATCAACATATATTTTGGCATATTTATCCATGTAATAAATAGCTTTAACATGAAGAAAACATGCAGACTTAGTTAAACTAGCAACGATAATACAAATAGAATCAAACCCTCATGATGATTTTGGTAAATCTATAACAAAATCGGTTGTAACATGCTCCTATTTCCACTCATGAATAGGTAAGGTTGTAACATTTAAATGCACTAGTATTCCACGAGACTCATTTAACGTTAACTTCTTCCTTATTATAGTTAACTCTCTCAGCAAGTTAACATGAGCCTAGTAAATATAAAATACTCTGCCTAGAGATTTTCTACTCAGAGCATCATCAATAATATTAGCCTTACCCGAATGGTGATGTATTGTGTAGTCAGAATCCTTTATAAATTCCATCCATCTTCCTTTCAAGCAACAATACCATCAACAAAAATAACATGCCCCAAAATACTACTTTGATCTAGCCAAAATTCATATTTATAAAATTTATCATATAACTTCCTCTCTCGCAAGGTCTGTAAAATAATACGCAGGTGACATTCCGTTGCCCAATAAATTTAATTCCAGGTTCAACCGATAATCGAAACACTACCTCCCTTCTAAAGAAATATAAACATACATGATATGATGACAACCAATCCATACCCAATATCACATCAAGGTCATGTATAATGAAAGGTAGTAAGTCAACCAACAACTCCTTTTCACTTATTCGCACCTTACACTCCCTACGCACCCTATCAATAAAAACCAATCCTCCCCATTAGAGTAATAATAGCTAAACCAAAATCTAGTGATGATAGTGCTTTATTAAGATGCAATAGATGAAGCAAGGCACAAAGAATGTGTACAACCAGGATCTATCAACACATAAGCGTCTTTATCATTCGTACGTAAGGATAATTGTCTGGTGATTTCTTACCAATGAAAGTAAATTCCCAACTCATATATTATGTCATACCTTTATATACGTACGTCAAAAATTCACACATAATAGATAATTGGTTGTATCGTCTTATATTAACAATGAGTGAACATTCTTAATAAACAAAACATCATTCTTTTTCGTTTTTCACTTCATTCCCATAGTCTCGTATCATCATTTAACATTTCAAAAAAGAAATATTCTAATACAAGACTAACTTCTTTTAGTTCACCCCCTCAACGCTTATTCAATACTTAAATTCATAAACATCATATTACAATACTAACTTATTATATGAGATCTTCTCATCCTCCACTCAATACCAAATTCATGTGTTCGACTTGGACTACTATCTGTATCATCTCTGAAGTTTTAGAGTATGTCAAATAGCGTTCATACACTCCTTAATCTAAACATAGCTAAACTACTTTCCATATATCGGTAATGAACAAGCATTCACCAAATGTTTACTTTTAACCAGTATTCCATATTCACGTTCATGTATATTGTGCAGTCATGCACTATGAAGCCAATATAACATCTCACTGTATTTTGTTTTTTTAGTATTGTTTGATTGTTATTTAACTAAACATACAATAAACTTAACAAGTCACTTGTCCAACACAACAACTTGGCAATCATAATCTTACCCTAATCCTTATTAATATGATAGTCTTACACAACTTCATTAACACACTCATTTTACCCATCTGATAGTATGGATGTTAGACATAACATCACCACTTGAAACTTTAACCATACTTACCAACCCCATAATACTTATCTAACTATTATATGTTGTATCTATTTCAAATAAACGGCACAAATACCTTAATGTACTACATTAGGGTATCTCACATAGCACATTCTCCTTACACATACTACTTGGTGACTCCATGTAATGTCAATCATATTAATTATGTAGCGTACTCTTAGTGGTAACACATACGCACAATGACAAATAAAACTCAATATTCATCCAACCCAATTGTAATTATTTAAACCTGACTAACAGCTTTCCCATACTCATCTACAACACATATTCTAAAAAGGACTCCTCAATATTTTTAAACTTCTAACTCTTTAACACCTTATCTCATATTTACTATTCATGTAATCTTTTCAACAAATCACAAGAGTAATATCCACTACATGTACTCATACTATTAAAGACGTACATCTCAACTCTCATTACTCTTTTATTCTACTGGTCATAATTCACTATGAACCCATATTATGATCATTTGTGATATATCGACTAGTTATTGAATTTAATACCTTTTCTCATGTTAAATATAAACATACTACTACTAATCTTCTCATTTAACCTTTTCTATGTGAATCTTCATTTTTTTTCACACTCCAATATAACACCCCACTTAAAATAATAACGGGTGGCCAGCCATATACTACATTAAATGAGGAGTTTCAGATGGTCCAATCTCAACATCAACTGCCGGTACGATATAATATAGGACTAACGACCCGATATCATAGAAGCGAGATGTTAAAATTTAATAAAATATGCAACATACCATAAATCAACATTATAACACTACGAATAAGGGAAAGAAAAATGCAGGAAAGAACTATGAGAAATGAAATGCTAGGATAAAATAAAATAAATAACTACAACTGAAATATACCACAAGGAAGTAAACCCAAATAAGCTGTCGGGTCATAGCTAATACAATAACTAAAATGGAATAAATATAAACATGTATATAAATATCCCCTGGGTACAAATCCTATATACAACATGAGTCCTACCTAGATTTTTAAAGAAGTAGGAAGCGACTACGTTCTACATCCCGCAACAGTCCACACCTGTCACGGCTCCCAAGACTCTGTATAGAAAGTCATCTGGCACCCATGCGGTAAGACACCTGTAATAATATATATATATATCTATATAATAAAGTAGCAAAGATATGTATGTCATAAGATTAAAAAGTGATGTCATATTTTCTTCACTTCCTATTTTGACCTTTAAAATTTAAGAGGGACGTTTTTTCTTTGTCTCTTTTCTTTGCCAACTGATGGTTTGAATCTAATGATTAAATATGCAGCACGTGTCTTTTACTCCCACCTTTTAATTCAGCCATTACCGTACATTTCTTTGGCTCGAGAAGCATGGGAAATGATACAGCTAGCTTATCCCAATTTTAATTTGAAACGCATGCTTCTGGGCACACATCCCAAGTTAACCCTCCTACCCATGTCTCTCTCTATCTATGTATTACCAAAAACCAGAACCGTGTTCTCTCCTAAGATAATTTGACTTCCTCTCAAGAGTGAAGAAGAACCACCTCTGTTACAGGTTTGGGTACCCATTTATGACGAATAAGCTAGGTACTCTAAAAATTTTCTTGACTTATTTACTTTCTTTTACTGATTGCTTCTGATTTTGTTTAATCTTTCCATTGGCTTTTCTTTTTTGCAGTTCCACCATTGTGGGTCTGAAGACAAATGTCGTTGTAGGTTTGAAGAAGCTGGGGATTTCTAAGTCCCCAAGAACACAAATGACCCAAATGAAGATGGCCATCTGAGTCTGGATGTAAGGGGATTTCTCCATCTTTATTTTAAGTTTTTTTATTTTTGATTATTTTTTTACCGAGATTGATGTGAGGAGAGGAGAGTAACTGAGTTCATTTTCGAGTTTGGGGTGTTGTCACCTGCTGACATGGTGAGGCTACATCACCATTTTTTGGGAGTTGAAGGTTGGGCTCATTGGCATTTTTTCAGGGTGTAGAAGGTTGGTCTCCGGTGCCGTCAACATCACCAGGTAGTAATTTGGGATAGTAGTTTTTCGTTTTATTTTTCCCAGATCTAAATCGGACACCCACTAAATCTAACAATTTGAGATTCACCAACGCCAACGTTTATCATTTGTGCTGTTGGTTTGTGCTGTTGACAATGATTATCTTTGCACTGGCTTTTCATTTTATTTTTCAACAGATCTAACAGTTGTTTATGCTGTTGGTTTTGGGGGATGCTGTTCAAAGTAGGTGTTCACAGTTGTTTGTGGCACAAACTTTGTGCTGAATTTTATGGGTTTTTTAACTTTTTTGACCAAGCCTAATCATATGTAAAGTTTAATTATTTTTTTTCATCTCACAGTGATAGCATATGTCGGGACAACTCTCCGACCAAAATTATCAATTTTGTCTTTTTGTGTTCAACCATTATTTTCTTCTATTCATGTTCCCAAGTCTTTTTTTTATACACAACGTTCATCGTTTTTTTGCAGTTATTCCCCCACACAGGTAAAAGCTTGCTGATATGGTGTCTTTTATCTAAAGCGGTTCGATTTTGATGGTTTTTTTGGTTCCAAGAAATGGGTTTCCTTTTTGGTTTTTTATATGTTTGTTTTATTTGCTTTCAGTTTCATTTGGCTTTCATTTTGGGTTTCGTTTTTCTCTGTCTGATTTTGTATATCACGGAAGAAAGATGTTAGAGGCAATATTTGTTTCTCAAATTTTCACTTTTCTGAACGAGTTTTTGGTTTTTGAATTTTAATTTTAATTTTTGGTACTATTGGATTCATTTATTGATCTTTGTTGCATGCTGTAGCAACTCCCATCAACATAGCAGGACAACCGCATCAACATAGCAGGACTGTGGCTTTTTTGGTGTAATAGGTCTGTGTCAATTTTAATGCCCTATTTTTTTTAGAGCAGTGCTACTCATAGAGCCTTTCTTTTATCTTTTTTTTCTATAAAAAAATCTCCAGATACAAAAAAATTCATATCATACTAATATTAAATTGTTATTTCAACAACACAAAAAAAAAATTAAAACAAGTTTTTTTATTAAAATTAAAACAAATATTTTTTATAAATAAAAAAATATGTTTACTATAAAAAAAAATTAATTTAAAAAAATGTTTTATAGCTTTTTTTTTATTATTAAAAAGGCTTATTTATCTAAACACTGTTTTTTTATAATAAAGATTTTTTTTGCTAGATTGAACATTTTGTGCGACGCACTGACGCATTGATAATTAATCCAAAAATAAATCATAACTCTAATTATTTATCAATTTAAAGTGAATTTTAAAAAAATTAAGAGAATATATTTTAGTTTTGTTTTGGCACTTTATTAATTGACATAATGCATTGTGGTTTAAAAAGAGATTAAGGGTTATGATTGTTTTGGATATTAGATTAAGGGTGGATGGTTTTGGGTATGGAATCGGTAAGTTTGATTCGAGAAGAATATCAATTGTCAGGTAGTATTTGTTCCTTTTCACCACCATTCAAACTAATCCACCGTATAACCTCTATTGTTTTTTTTTGGTGTGCATATTTAAGGATTTGGAATTAAATTTACGTAATTAGGAGGGTTCATTTGCATTACCGATCCATATTTGATTTGTTGATATGTCTTGCTTGATTTGTTCATTTTAGATCTAGGATTTGGCGCTGGTGATGCAGGAATGAGAGAGGGCGATGAACAACGTCGTTGCCAGAGTTGCAGGTGCTCATACTGCCTCTTCATCCTCGCCAGCGCCAGTTGTGACGGAGACAATGTCGATATGTGGCAGTTCTGAGCAAGTAATAACTGAACATGGGATTGATAATAGGGGGCCCATGTAAGATGATTTCAATAATATCATGAATTGTGGGAGCTTCATGTACTAACTCTGTATTGAATTGGGTGGGGTTTTGAATAAAAATATGTTTCACACCCTTCAATTTTTATTTCTTTCTTTTGTAAAATATTTATTTTTATTGGACTCATTCTATAAAGGGAGGATAATCCTATAAACAAAGGAAACTTTGCCCAAATATTTTAAATTTTTTACGAATTAAAGACCAACCGTAGCATTGACGAGTTTATGCATTTCAAAATTATCAGCGTGCCTTCAGGCACGGGCATACCCTAGTATATATATATATATATATAAGGAGGAGACAAAAGTAAACGGGTCAGAGCCCAAGTTGTGAAAATATTTAGCAAGTTTGTTAACCGTGCATAATAAATATCGGTGCACTTACTTCATAATTAAAGTGGAATCTCACTCTCGTGGAGCCCCAACTCACCTTTCATCTAAAGGCGCGCATCTATTTGCATCCTCAAATTTTAGTTAAATTACCCCAATTTTAGGGACAACCTAACTTATCATAGGCCTAGCCTATACCCACGAGATCTGCCTTCCTATCATAACCCAAGAATCCACTCCTTCTAAACACAGTTAGTATTTTTACAAACTATATATATATATATATATATATATATATATATATATATATATATATTTTTACAAACATATATTCCATTCTAACCATACCTTTAGGATATATAAATATATATATATATATAGGATATATATATATATATACCATCATCCATACCCATGACCAAGTGTACATATCATATCTGATGTACAATGGACATGCACATAATCCACCCGGCTATATATATCACCGATAAAACTGCACCATGCTATCATCTTCCCAGTGCCCGGCTCACGTAGCAACTGGGGACCACCATGGTGGGGATCAGCGACACCCATCTCGTGGTAACTCACACACACGACATCCCGGGAAGTACTCATATCTCCAAACCGGCAATGAGACGAAACATACCCACCACGTCTCATCCCAAAATATAAATCACATAATAACACACAGGACGACTATGACCTGGGGAATATCCACACCCTGCTCCTTAAGCCATGAGGCTCACCCTCTGTGCGGAAACTTCCCGATGACAGCATGAGCGGGGTATGCTTAACCACATAGGTATATATATCGTTCACATGCACAATATATACATATCCATATGATCCCATCATATGATCAAATATTAAACCATCACATAAGGTTTAAATATCCATATCTTGTATATCCACAACATAAATATATCCATATATTCATATCCATGCATATATATATACATATATTCACATATCCATATATCTATATATACGAACTAATTCTCGTTCATAAGTATAAGATATATAAACTCGGCTATAAGTATGCATAATCCTCAATATACAAGTCGTCACCACAAACTCATTTAATTTACCACGATATGTGAATACAACCCCTCACTCTAAACATATTCAATCATTTTTCAAATGATGAATAGTCCCCCAAAATCATATGTATATATCTATACATATATATTCAACATTAGGGTTATCACCCAAGATGTTGTGTAAGAAACCATCGCTACATATACCATCTATATCCGAGAGCTCATTAAAGAATCTAGTAATAATTTCGACTATCGGTGTACACCTAACAAATAGTCTATAAGCCTCAAGATCAATCTTATTTTCATCAAATAATCCCATTTCTTAGGGAAAATACATGTTGTAAATCACACACCGATAAACAACATCTACCCCAACTAGATTTACACACTCTACTCCAGTTGGTAATATGATCCCATCGCTCTCGATTCCGACTACGGTTCAATCACTTTTGTGAATCCCCTAGTCTATGATCTCTCTGATTTATTTCTTAAAGTTTATCATTGCTAAGGGTATGCGACCACTCTCTTTCATTGGGCCCCAACTATGTCTAAATCATATCCTATACTTGTAAGGATTAGATATAAATGTCAGCCCATAAATTTCACAACATACACTCGCAACTCTCTCTAAGAGTTCTTAGCCTCCCAACACATTTATACTTACGATTTGTCTCTAAGTATGATTCTCAATCCCAATGAGGTTTCCCCACAATCTCTATACACAACTCCAAATACATGAATGGACATACTTTTCCCAAATTGTTCCAAGAAGTCCCCTAAAAATCATAATATGTGAGAAACCCCTTGTGTGTCTCCAAAACATATCTCTTACATCATAAGAGAAGACCCCAAATAAATAAACCCAACCAGACCTCTAAGTATGCTACATACCGAATCGATTCTCTAGAGGCGAATCGATTCGGCCCTAAAGACCTGAGGCTTCTGCAACATAGAGAATCGATTCGCATTTTTCCAAAATCCAAATTCTCCAAAATTCAATTTATACCTCTTCTAACCCTTAATCTTCAACCCCATCAATTTATATCCCTTAAACCCAATTATATTCTTCAATTTCAAGATTTAAACCAAAAATTAGGTTTTGATAACTATATCCAAAAGTCCAATTCTTTTATCCACAAATTATGAAATAAAATACACAAATGACTTATTTAGCAAGATTAAACACTTGACTCGATTTTGTATAGGTTGAATCGTCCTAGATGTCGCATTTTGGCCGGAGTTTCCAAGCATTTCTTCCTCTCTCTCTTCTTTTCTTTTTCTTTCCCTCTTCCTTTCTCTTTTCTTCCTATTTCTCTCTTTCTCTAATGAGAAGGCTTCATCCGTAAGCCTCTTAAGCCTATAAAACATAAGTCCCAATTTTAAATGTTAATACACACTTTAAATGACTCGTTTACTCCAATTTGAGTCAAACTGACTTAAAAATAATCTGAAACCAAAAAAAAAAAAAAACAATGACAGTCATTTTGACTATCTCCACCCTTTCGAGATCGATGGTACCCTCAAAATCATCATCCGGAATACTTTGAAATGTTCTCTATTTTTTTGGACCTCAATTCCCAAATTTTAAAATTCTCCAATTTAATTAAATTTTATTTTCCCAAAAATATAATTTCTCAGTCTCAAAATCATGGGGTGTTACATCCAACAATTTAAGTCTCATCATAATCATGTAACCACAATTCTTTTCACTACCCATCATTTAATGGAATATGTGTTATCATACATGACTCTCCTATATAGATGAGGAGCGCACCCATTCATAATGATATACATAACACGACTTAAATCTAGATATACCAACATAGGAAGATATCACCTCCAATACTTCATATTTTTTTATACCACATTGTGGCTTTAAAAGTTTTTCCTTAATTGACACATTTGTTCATACAACATATAAAATAATGTAATGCTTCATATTAAAATTCATGTATTCGCTATCATCCTCGAATAAACCTTAACATCTTATTTCCTTTCCTGCAAGATCCTTGCATTTCATATCAACAATATATGTGTATTACTCACAGATGTTAGTCAACAATGCCAATTTAAAACATAATAACAAACCCTTCGTGTCCACGCCTCAGTAATCCAACATATTTAAATTTATCCCTTGAAACTGAATACTTATGACTCAAAACAGTTTCTACATCCACTACTAATCTAAACCCTCACACGCTGTCTAGAACCTAATAACCATGGTCACATACCAAGTTTTTGCGCCCCAACTTAATTAACTTAAAATCAACCTTTTATTTAGAGATAAATCACCATTACACAATATGGTACTTGAAATCTTTTGAAAATTAGCACAAGATTATTTTTTCTTTCAAAGGCATGTTTGGATGAAAACATATCTACCTTTACGCACGACTTAAAATTACCAACCAAATTTAGTTACATAAGTTCATTTGTTTAATATTTACCCAAAAAGCTTTTAGATATTCAACCCACGTTATTTATTCTCCACTCTCCCATTTAACGTCCTAACTTGGCAGTGAACTCAAAACAATAGGCATACCTGAAACATAACATTATAGGAGTGTAAGCAACACACACTTAGTGAATGACCATATTCCACACATACATCACATATATATAACCAATTTGAATAACAATTTTTATTTTCTAATGTCATAACCCAACAGGAATTGTGTAACTCTCCCAAGCCTGGACCCGCCAGTCCAATTAACTCCAAGTTAATGGGGATACCACATACCATAATTAGGCCCGAGTAACAGGACCGACACATCCCGTAGGACCCACCACAGTCCTTAACATTAGATAAGGTACCCTGTAGAATCCATAAGATTATAAAACATCACATACCATTCTTAATCATATGCATATGTTTCATAAATACAACGTCACTCCCATAAGCATCTTAACACATTAGTTTAACTACACATTTCCATATGAAAGATATAAGCATCTATATTTCATAGGATAGGTCACTCACCTTGAATTTGGAACTAAGATTAATACCAAACTATTTCCTTGGTATGGTAGTGTTAGTCCCTTCCCCACCTAACAATTCAACATAATTAGTATTTGAATACACCAAATCTCATTAAACTTAGTAACACATCACATCAAATGGTCAATATAACATAACTGAAAATTAATTGAATATGATACTTCACATTTCTATAGCACCTTATTCATTTGGGTTCTAACACAATTTACAGAATTAAATTACGAATTCTCTAGACAAAGTTATGCATGTTTTATTATAACCTTTTCCAAATGATTTCTGGGGAAAAAAAATGACAAAACTTCAACTTAAACACAACCCCCAAGCCAAACCAAAAAGTATTTTATTCTCCCATTCAATTACGTCATACACATATATGGTCTCTAATATTTCCAATTGGAGTTTCTTGATTTCAACAAGTTTTTAATGATTTATGCCACTTTTAACAATCTAGATCTGAGTAGACCATCAAAGCATAAGTTAACATTTTTCAAGCATATATAACGTCCGACTTGGTTACAAATCATGGAAACATATATTAAACATATTTTATAATACAAACTTGATGTTGCATAATTTTTAGAGTTCATTTACAAAGTCTAGCAAAACATCGAACACCTCGTGTGCGCACTTACACTTTTGGGGCAGATTTTATACCTGAACTTCAAACTATCACCCAAGATTCATTTCTTGGTATATTTACATCATTTTCGGATATAGTATACATATATGAGTCTATTTTAATCTCCAATTGTAATCATGTAATTTCAATAAGCATTCCATGATTTATGACACTTTTAACACAACTAGGTCGGAAGAGAACATTAAAGCATAACTTGACCTTTTTAAGCATATATCACCTGTACCTAGTGTATCAATCATGGAAACATATACTAAACATGTTTCACTATATAGACACATCATATATATGAATTTACTACATCAAAAATATTCACCAGAAGGAAAGTCAAAAAATGGGACTTTGAAGTTAGCATTTACGATCCTAGCACAAGTCCTCACGTATGATCGGAAATCATCCTTAGTTTAACTCAATTTGCAAAAATGGATATCATTTAAATATTAATCCAAATCATAAAGAAAAATATATCAAGGGTAGAACTCATACATGTGAACAACTTTAATAAAGAGATAATTACCTTACGAGGATTCCTCGATTTATGGTAATTTTTCGAAGGATTTCTTCCTTAACTTCCTCATTTTCTCTCTCCTTAGGCAAAATATTATTCATGGCTGAATTGGATGAAGAAGGGGGTCCTTGTAAGGTGTTTACGTATGCCTAACAAGCCTACAATTCGAACCAATCACAATATAACATGTGGCACCATATGAGACAAAATATCATTTAAAGTGAAATGACAACTTTACCCTAGGTTCGTAAAAAGACAATATCTTCTCACTCGAATGTTCGTTTGATGCACCATTTGTTATGTTATAAACTTAGGTCATATATCTACAACTTTGATATTTTGTGTTTTCTCCAAAACATAAAACTAGTACGCCTAATTTGAGCCCGAACAGAAGAGTTGCAATTTACTGAAAATCTCAAAACATTCACATTTGGCGACCTAAAGAATTATATGATCTAAACAAGTTATCACCGATCAGAAGCTCGATTAACATCTAATGCAACCAACATATATATCACATGAGTATGCATCCCCCAAATATGCTAATTAACATGTTTAACACCCCTCACCACCTTATAACTTATAACTTATACTTAATCATATAATTAACATTCATAATCACGTTTTAGGGCCTTACATACAAACTCCTCTGGAATTCGAGAGGATGTGCTTTATGGAAGGCATTTCTGACTCTCTCCCAATCAGAAAGAAACACCTGCATCTGAACTGGTGCTGCCACCTGTAACTATGGTGGCAACTACTGCACAACTGTGAACAATGCCGCATTAACTACCTGAGAGACTATGGCTTCAACGCTTGCGGAGTTCATAGAACACTAGGCTAGGGCTAGCTGAGGATCTAGCTGCACCTCTGGGGTGGCTCGTGTGGCGCATCGAGGGGGCATTTTAAACGATACATATTTTTCTATCAGTCCACAATTATATATGAGTTAAAACAGCTGAAGGCTTAAATGCATAATAAATAATACAACAATTCTAATAATAGAGATCTACATAAAAAAAGGCTACGCTAAAACGCAATAAGCCGCACAGATCTTAAAGGCACTAGAACCAGATGCTCTGATACCATTTGTGACACCCTGCTTAATTAAATACCGGGTGATTAGTAATTTACTAAATTAAAAATAGAATATCCAGTTGGGCCATTCTTAGCATCACTGTTGAAAACTTTTTAGCATTTACTAACCACCTAGTTTTTAAAAAGTTGATGTCAAATTTTATCTTTATCATTAACATGAAATGATATAAAAATAATTAAATAATTTAAATATCACATTCCAACATTCTAAATAAATCAACAGCACAAATAGGGAAATAACTAAATCCAATATGATATGATGAAGACAAACACCCAGTTCAAAACATCAACACAATAGTCATCAAATAAAAGTCTAAATCCACAACTGAAAATAAAACAAGTGTAATGTCCCTGAATGACTACGAATAGAAAATGAGCAACATGCTCGACTGAAATAAAGTAATGAGTGAATCAAAATATTCAAGGAAATGGAGGTGTATATCACACTAGAACCTACGATCGTCCATAGAAACTACAGAAACAAAAAATGGAAATGAACTCCTAAGTTGGGCCTCCCTGTTGGTGGGCCCCTAAAAATGGTTTTTTACAAAAAACTAGATTTTGAAAATGGGTCAGAGCTCGAGCAAAAACATTTAAAAAATTCACCAAGTATATAAAATGCATAATTTGCATATATTATATGTATGTTAGGTTCATGGCACTCACTTGAGATCCTCACTCCTCAACTAGTGTGCATGCCTAATGTATATTCCTAACCCGTCCTAGTTATGCTACCCCACCTAACTTGTTTGAATTAAATATATCACCACACCTACTAACTTTTGGTGCTTATTTGTATTACCCATACAATAGCTATTGATATTCTATGCCGATTAGACATAAATTTCTCGATTAAGATTTAGTTCCTACATATTTAAATTACTTTAGATATCACTATCTTTCATATTTACTAACACATACAGAAGATTTAAATCAACAGTACACATATACATGTTACTATAATTATATATATATATATATATATATATATATATAGCTATATAAAAAAGTAGAAATCATATTCATGTCATAAGATACATATATGACGTCATGAGATGAATTAGTTTCTCCACTACCTATTTTACCCACTAAACATTTGAGTTCCCCCTCTTTTCTCTCACTCTAAATATTTTTCATCTTCTTATTTTAATTCAAATAGAGGGGTATCTTTGTAAACACACTTCCTCTACACATTCTCACCACAAACCCTCATACACATCTCACTCCACGATCTCTCTCTTCCCTTTCCTTTCCTTTCCATCCATCCCCCAAAATCGTCTCTCCCTACCATTCCCTCCCATGGTAAGCGCTCTCTCACTCTCACCCCCATGTGCCTCTCTCTCTCTGTCATGCACACTTATAGGGTGCGATTTTGAAATTTTATTATGTAGATCTTCTTTTTTAGGATTTTCTGTATATGTATTTAAGGTTTTCGTATACATTTTTATAGATCTTCTTTCTTAGGGATTTTTGAATGGATTTTTCATGTGGTTGATGGTTTGTTTGTTCTTAGAGGTGTATGGTTTATGCTTATAGGTTTATGCTTTATGCTTTATGCTTTATGCTTTATGCTTATAGTTATGATGATGTATGGTTTCATATTTTGTATGATGATATATGGTTTGACATATGATTTGTGATTTGTACCTTTTCGAGTTGGTGTATGGTTTCATATAAGGTTTCTAATTTGTACCTTTTCGAGTTGGTGTATGGTTTCACAACAGGTACACGATTATAATCCCTTTGATTATTTTTATTCGAATGCAATACCTGTTTTTTTCACTCCATGTTTATATTTGTTACTCTAATGTATATTATACTTGCGCTAACTAAAGTGATTGGTGTTCGAGTTTGATGGCGGTGTTGTTTTCGTTTTCACACTTTTTGGTTTGATTTGTTGGAGTTTTCAATAGTTTGAAACACCATATCCTTCTGATTTTAATACTTCATTGTTCTTTTTTATTTGTTGTTATATTTTTTTCACTTCATTTCATTTTTTTCTTTCATGTTATTTCTTCTTTGTTGTTTTATTTCAATTTGTACTCACGTGATATAGGTGTTAGTTTAGTTGTTGTTTATGTTTTATGTATGTAGTAATGTAAATAGTTTTAGCAAAAATCGATCGCAAATATAAACTATTAGATATTTGATAATTGTTTCAATAATCCGCGTCCTTCAGTTTCTTAGAGTTTGATCATACTCAATTTCCGAATTTTGAGCATCATCTTATAGGTAATGAGTTCAAATATTTTTTTTTAAATATGTGTTTTTCAATTACCTTAGTTGACCTTTTCATTTGTTCCCAATGATTCTAGGTAGTTTAAATAATGTGTTATCAATTGTTGGGTTAGTTGTTTTTAAAATGGGCGTAGTTCTTTCTAGTCTTCAATTCTGAAAGCAAATTCACATGAATGTATACTAATCGTAGACACGAGAATACGGAGAATAAAACTACTATCATTGCAATTTACAACAGATATCATGTCATCGGGAAGGGATAAAACTGTTATTTGAAGAGGTTAATTGGAACAGGGTAACATCCAAGAACTTGAAGTTGATTTTACAGTTGAGAAGTGATGTAAATTCCTTACAATTTTCTCCAATTATTTTACAAACATACATGATTGTACAACACAACACACATTTTTTTATTTATCGTTGTGCATTAATGTTTAGTGGCGGTGTTCTTTAGTTTATGGGAAAATAAAGTGTCCCAGACATGCTCAAAATCACAACCACATCTTCCTCAAGGAAAAATATGTGTTGTGTAGGAAAAATATGATATATTATGTTTTGGGTTAACTTATATTGAACCCTATTATGGTTTTGGCTAAAATATGTTTTTATGTTGATCATTTCCACAATTTTATATTTATTTGAGAAAAAAAAATCATTATAGGAGAATGTTAGGGACAAAATTTAATTACTGATCAAAGTAGCCACTGATGAATTATGCAAGGGGCTTCGACAAACAGAGTGGACAAACACATTACTTCTTATCATCACGGAAGAGGTAACCCAATGAAGAAGAACCACCACCAGTTGGAGAATTGACCTATGTTGATGGACAATTAGTGATAAAATTGCACATTTATGTCGCTCTACACGGAAATAATTATTCATTTTACTATCATTAATGCCCATTCGGATACCCGTGGGATGGCGCAGAACGATCAACACGGTGAAAACATCTTTTACTTTGGTAGCTAGTATTATTGCATTATTAAACCAGATTCTTTGCGAGGGGCTGCTTTGTTTGTAAATTGAAGTTAATCAAGATCAACATTTGGAGCAGGATCTTGAGCCGCTGTATCATTAGGTGGAGGTTGTTGTTGTTGCATTTCATCAAGTTTTGCATGCCCAGCGTTAGCCCCTTTGGGACCAATTGATGTTAGTGATTGCTGCGTAGATTGTTGATGGATTGAATTTGGTTACTGTAAGGAGGCAGATGTGACCATATTAAGATCGTGTGATTGGATTCCAATTACCACCCAACTTGAGGCGAGCCAGCTGAGCTATGAGAATTGAACTTGTTACTGTGCAGAGAATTATTTATGAGTTACTCCAATTCGTGTTCAGCTTCAAGAGGTAGGGCTTTTGGTTTAAGAACACACTACTCAATCTTATTTCTTTGAATTCGTTGATATGTTACTATATTCTTTTGGGTTCAACTATTAAAGTATAAGAATGTAAAATAGTGTTGTAGTCAGCAGATGCAGCATAGCAAAATAGTATTGCTTCATTTCATTAGACCCCGCTTGGTTCTGGGTGTAATATAGTTACCATGGGGGTGAAATGCACTTTTTAATATTCAGAGTTAAAGGAACTATTATGCGATGTTACATTGCAGCATGCATATGTGGGCTATTAAGAAATTACGTGAGTTGGGCATGTCATTATAATCGCTCCGCCACAACTGTTATCACCACCACATATGCCGTATTTTGAGTGAGGGTAATGAGAAGGTCCAGGACTTTCTTCTTTTTTGATGTCACCCCTATTTTTCTTGGTCTTGAAATTATTGATAGTGTGGTCATGACTGTATTGATCCCCAGGAATACAACCATCCTAAGAAATAAAGAGCATGTCTTCTCTAAATATTCAGGAAACTTGCCAGGGGTGTACTCATTTGGGTATACAAGGGGTGAAATTTTAGGTCATTCAAGACCTGGGACAACAACTTGCTTCGACATTGATGAGAACGGTAACCTAAATGTCTCTGCTGAGCACACGGTATCTTTTCTTTTGGTTTGTTTTGGAAGATCAAGTTTTAATGCCCCCTTCTTTTTCTGTTAGTTTGTTGATAATATGCTTGTGTGTTTTTTTCCGTAAACCAGGGTGTTAAGAAGCTTAAGAAGAGGTATAACATTCTAATACTCTTATTTTTTATCTTTATTTCCATGTGATTATCAGTCTTATCAGTCTGATTGTTAAATTTTCCAGAACCAGAAATTTATAAATTATTTAGATTTACATTATACCATGTATATTGCAAACTTAATTTTTCCTTAACTGTGAAAGATAAGGACATAAAAAAGGAATAATGCAAATTCATGAAAATCCAATGAAAAAATAAACAAATGTGGAAGATCGATAAAAATGCAATACCAAATGTGGAAGAAAGGCAGATGATAATTCAACAAAAACATGGATTCAAAAATCTTTTGGGAAGGCTTTGGAGCCAACAAAAGACAATAACAACGTAGGGGATCAAAACAGTAATGGGGTTGGCATGTTTTGCTATGCTAACAAATAAGTCCTTGCTTATACATTATCTAAAGATATCCCATACAATCATGGAAATCGGATATAATTTGTTTGCAAGTTAGTTTAACCAAAATGGATCCAAATATCTTGGTTGATTGAAATTTCAAAAATGAGAAACTAATGGGCTTTGGATTTTATAACTAACAGAACTAATTATATGTATATATATTAATATTATTTACTATTTCACATTATTTTTCATTAGGTTATGTATATATCTCATTGTACGAACACTCATAGTTCTACATATTTTTTTAGGAATTTGGACTTTGGTTTTAATTTCACAACAGTATTTGTAGTGTTAGACTTCTTTTCAATTGTTTTGTGACCTGACATTATTTTTTAACTTTGATTTTAAACAGTGGTGGTGGATTTCAAAACTGGAACACTCAGAACAACAAATCAAACGAGCCATGCCGCTGTGAGATACATGTACCTTAAACTCTAGCATAGGTTGGCAACAACATACAGGTACCTTAAGAATCATGTGAGGGAAATATTTATTGGCCTAGAATCTTTAAAACATTCATGTTTATTTTGATTTTTAAACCAATATTTTGTAACAAACATTTCCAAATAGTAATTCTTCACTTTGGCATTTAACCAATATAATTCCCCTACTCAATATTTTATAAGCCTTATATGTGAATTCTCCTTGGTTGTTTGCATTATTATGTGTCTCCATTCTTTATTCATATTCTCTTGCATGAAATCCATCAACTAGAGAAAGAAAGATGTACCCTCTAACAGATTCCATACTAGTTAAGGGGTCGGGGAAACTCCTAAATGCCGAAGAAGAGTTAGAGAAGCTCAAATCAGTAGAGGCACACTCCTCAATGACATTGTTTGATTCCATGGGTTGGACTTTGGATCAAGGGGAGGCATAGATGAAAAAAATTAGATAAGAGTGCGTCAAAAGATAGCAAGGCAAAGCAAGTCATAAGACCACCCAACATTGTGACCAATAAGAAGCTTTCCTATATGGGGACGCGTGAGATCTGAGGTGGTTTAAGAAGTCCAACATCACGGCACTAAAGAAATAGATTAATTGAAACCATAGGAAGAGACTCACAAAGAGTGCCCCACAAGCATACATATTCCGACATATATAAGTTTCATCGAATTATGATTTTTTCTTTTGTAAAAAGAGCAATTAGATACTTATTGGGGTAAAACATTTCAGTTAAAACCTTATTTTATACAAGATCATAATATTTGAAGTTGGGTGCGCACATAGAATGTTTCTAACATGAATACAAGATTAGAAAATTTGAAGTTGGTTTTCTCTCAAGCTTCATTCATTATCTATAGAAGCCCATTTTTTGGTCTATTTAGTTCTAAATTATGAACTAAATATATGAACCCAAACTTCTTACTTATGTTGTAATTTTTATTACTTAAATTATGATGTTGTTTATACTAGGTCCTATTGTTGTTGGGAGTATTTTTTATTTTTTAAATATGGGATAGTCCTATAAAAAAATGAGAATTCGCCAAAATTTTCCAAAATGTTTACATGATGTTGTAAAAACACTTTAGGACTTAACTGAGTTTTTTATGGATATGATGTTGTTTATATGCGGTCCTTGGTGAAGAACGGTGAATAGTCATATAAACACATGTAAATTTATTCAAATTTTTTTAATTGTATACAATTGTATGTTATAAAAAACTTTTTTACTTAATGTGTTTGTAGCACATTGTATGTGCATATGTAAAAAACATTAAAAAAATTCCTGTTTTTCAAAAATTAATAGGTTCGTACCATAGGTTATTTAAAAAATGTTCATATGTTGCGAACCAAACATGACGTATGGTCCTATCAACGACATTAACTTTTGAAAAATAGCATCGTGCCTTCAGGCATGAGCATACCCTAGTGTGTGTGTGTGTGTGTGTGTGTGTATATATATATATATATATATATATATACACACACACACACACACACACAATAATATAGTACCTCGAGTCTGAGCTTCGGTGCATGCATACTCTGCTATCAAGTCTCGATACATCACGTACAAGTAAAGGATTAATGGTCCGGGATCTCCCTCAAACTAGAAATACAAATCACACATATTGGAGGAAAACATAGTCATAAGACTTTGGGATACGAACATACCAACGTCGCACACCCTCATTTACACAAGTGGAGCTCATCCCTAAATCCTATGTTCTGAGGCATAAGTTAAAATCCCCCAAATGGCTCCTCGAGATAAGATTGTCCCCTTTCAAAACCTCTCGCGATAGCAAGCAGCATAGGTATGTCATACACAGAATATGTCACACATTACGCATTCTCATCACCTATGTATATACATCAATTTCTTTGTCATTTAATATCCCATAAATTATTCCATACATAGTTTACATACTCTTATATAACTTGCGTATTTTGAACCCACCATTAAATTCTTATTTGTATAAGCCTGAGTGTTTCCCATCACTTGGAAGGCGTCCAATTATCTCTGAAGTCTATAAAGTAGGTATGTTTCTCATTCCCTATTGTTCTAGGTCATCATTCCCACCGAACTCCCGTGACACTATTTTATTCTCTAAGTTAGGCTTTTATTCCTCAATTTTGCCAAATTAATCTTAGCCCGTAAGTGCCCCCCCCCCCCCCCCCCACATCATGGGTCTAAGCCTTATCCCAATATTGACCTACATACATTCTTAAAGTACCTCTTTTTATATATATAAATCGTCTCAAAAGTTTATGTTATCATTCCCTGCGAATTCTAATTAAAGAGGGAGAAAACTTTCAAAATCTGGGGAGCCAAATCGTTTCGGTCCTAAATCGAATCGATGCGCCGGCTATAGGTTTGTTTCTTCTTCCTCGCACAGTTATGGGTTTACACAATTTCTAAACAACTAAACTCCATTAATCAAACCCAAACTACCAACCAATCATTTCAAATATTATAACAACAAATATAAATAATTTCTAACGTGCTAGAATCATTATATCATCAAAGACTACTCATAAAATCAAATTAATTCAAGATTAACTCATAAAAACCCTAGTTCATATTTTTGGTTTAAGAAATCCATTTCTACCAAGATTTATTCACATTATGACTTCATAAATGTGTGAATTTCATTCTACATGCATCAGGAGAGTTAACTTATTGTGATTCCTATCCCAAACAGGGTTTAAACTCTTCCAATATACATTAATTCTTCACATAAGCATGCATTAATTCATTTAACTCTAACATGGATTAAATACATCCTCAAGATTAGGAAGATAAATACTTGCCTCAAAGTCATGGTCTGAATTTCCATGAATTGATTGTGACAACCTGCTCAAAATAATAACGGGTGGCCAGCCCCATACTACATTAAATCAGGTATCTCAGATGGCTCAGTCTCAACATTTACTGACAATACTAAGATAATATAAGGCTAACTACGCAAAACTATTAAAAGCGGATTGCCCAAAATATAAAACTTTTATTTAACACCAAAATAAACCCAACCATGCAACCATAACCAACAATACCCATCAAAATATGATGAGTGATACATACAAACACCAATGATATAAAAGAGTACAATACAATGTACAAAGTAAAATACCCGAATATGCTATCGGGTCACAGACTATACAAAAATCTGAGAAAGAAAATATAAAAGTGCTATTCTACAACACCTAGGTATAAACCCGAAATACAAACTGAATCCTAATCAAGATATACAATAGATAGGAATCGACTAAAACAAAGTGCTGCAATAGTCCGCTACTACCACATCTCCACGAATACACTGGATCGATAAACATCAATGGCGTCCTTACGGAGGAACACCTAAACTAATACAATATATACATGGCAGGAGAAAATATAAACGGATTAGAGCCCGAGTTGAAAACATTTTATAGCAAGTCCATTAAAATGCATAATAATTATAAATGCATTATGGCATGATTTAATGGAGTTGCACTTTCCATAACAATCCAACTCACCTCTCAACTAAAGAGCACAACTAAACGTATGGACGTGATCTCCAAATAAATGCCCAATTCTAATTAGGCAAATAAATCTAACTAAACCCCAATCCACACTTATCTAAATTCCATATAAAACCTATGCTTTACTTTTTAATGTTTTTGTTCTCTTTCATTTGTTCATTACTTAACATATAAGGTTTACATAAACATTTTCCAATTCAACATACAATATACATAAACATCTTCTTTACTAGAAATTCTCATTTTCTAGTTATGCCAACAATATAAAATTATATAGATGATTTATTAGCATCTAAGTGCTAAGGACTAAACTACTCCTAATTCTCAATATTGCACTGCGTTTCGTGCGTGGGACGTCTCGCAAAGCGAAATCCAAACAAGGAACCCCCCCCCCCCCCCCCGTTACACTACTCTTGATAGTATTGATTTTTGAGGTTCATTATTCCCTCAATGCATGATGCATGTAACCTAAATTCTTATTACTCCATTAATTAAATTATTATTCCCAATTCTCAACGGTGCACTCCGGTTCGTGCATGGGACGTCTCGCAAAGCGAAATCCAAAAAAGGAACCCCCCCGATACACTACTTCTGGCACTGTTGATCGTTGAGAAATATATACTATATATAAATATGAGCATTAAGGACTAATTTCTCCTCACTCCCAACATTACACTGCGTTTCATGCGTGGGATGTCTCGCAAAGAGAAATCCAAACAAGGAACCCCCATGTTACACTCCTCCTTGGCAATGTTGGTCGTTGAGGTCCATTATGCCCTCGATACCCAAGTAACCAATCACATCAAATATATAATAACCATCCAAAATGAGCTATAACTCGAGGACGGAGGCTCACAATGCTATCATCTTGAAGTTGCCCAAACCACGTAGAAAACTGGGGGCCACCTGGTGGGGATAAACGACGCCCACCTCGTGATCAACTCACACACATAATGTCCGAGAAGCGGTTATAGTTCCTAACCGACAAGTGAGAACGACACATACCCACGACTTCTCACCCCCAAAATAATAAATGTATATCACATAATAATCACCATGGACGACTATGACCTGGGGATTATCCACACCCTGCTCATCGAACCAGGATGCTTTCCCTCATCGCGCGCAACTTCCCATTGATATCAAGGAGGGGGTATGCTTCACTATATATATATATATACCATCATATAAGGTATACATACATCATCACATCGTATAAAGATATACCATCATATAAGGTATACCTAGCACATTGTTTATATATTCGTAGTACGCACGAAGGAGTAGTTGAATTAATATAATTATTTAGTACATTTCTCTCTAGATGTACTAATCGTCGATTCTCACACATCTTCCCCACTTAGTATACACTATACTATTTCTCACTTGAAGTTCTCGCATCACTTCTGATTACGAATTATTTCTCAATTCTATTTACGTTAAGGATATTCTCTATCCTAATGAACTTCAATTAGCATTTCTCATTGTGTGATACATCTCCCAAATTAGTCATCGTTAAGGATATTTCTATATCCGTATGCAGCTCTGTTAGCATCTATATTCTCAATCCATAATATGGTTCATTTAATTGGATGAACCTTTACAGTTATCCCCTTTGGGATTTGATTCTAAAATTCAAACATCACTAAGTTCATTTTCATTCTTTCATATATATTTAATAATTATCTACAAATAGAATTTTCATCAAAAGTGGGCTTCCCCACTTAGAATATACCATAATATCAAATCGGCATTCCTCAATTTAAGTCAATATGACTCTAATAATATCTTATAAGGAAAACTCTCTAAAAGTCTCCAAAACATACACCACATAACTCCTCGAGAGGTCCCCAATCGATAACCTCGGACGAAACGGAATGAAATTCTCCTTAGAAAACATTCCCCCAAAATGCCCTGTTTCCAAATCGATTCGGGCCAATTTCGAATCGTTTCGGCCCTGCGAATCGATTCAGCATCCAAGGTGAATTGATTAGGGTCATCAGACCAGGGATTCCGTCTCAGGCTGAATCGATTTGGCTGGGGTCCAAATCGATTCGGTCACTCAGACCTGGGCAACTGCATTATTCCGAATCGATTCGATAAGGGGGCCAAATCGATTTGGCTCTGCAGAACTCACGAAAATGGCTACTTTTTAGTAAGCCAAAAATCCCAAAATTCATATTAATCATTTCCTCTTCATTTGTCTTCAACCCAATCACATATATATCATCAATATTCATCCAAGAACACATATGAACTAATTTATACCCTCAAATCCATTTCTACAAAACAAATCTAAGATTATACCCAAAAGTTAGGTTCTGATAAACTAAACCTAAAACCCATAAATTTATTCCACAAATCATGCAATAAATGGTACACAACAATTATTTAGCAAGTTTAATCACTTGCCTCAAGTTCGTAGGGTCTGATTTGTCCTAAAGATCGCATAATGGCAAAAAAATCCTCTTTCCCTCTGTTTCTCTTCTTCTTTATTCCTCTCTCCTTCTTTCTTTCTTTTTCTCTCTTTTTCTCTAAGGATAATTGATCTCTCGTAGGCTTTTAAGCCTTGTCTCCCAAGATACACATATTTAAATGATAATACACACTTTAAATGACTCGGTAACATTAATTCGAGCCAAACGAGTTTAAATTATTTCAAAACCTAAGTAGACCCCAAGTACAGTCATTTTGACTTTCTCGACCCTTTCAAAAACAACTACACCCTGAGAATTTCCATTCGAAACACTTTATAACAACTCCAAATTTTGACCTCAATTGCAAATTTAATAATTCTCGAAATAGAATAATATTTATTTCTCCCAAAATATGTAAATTATCGTCTCTAGAACCTCGGGTTGTTACAAACTTCCCCACTTACGAGAATTTTGTCCTCGAAATTCAGATAAGCCTAATTATCCAAAGCTCAACTACTTCCTACTACACTTATCCTCACTAATCCTATACTTAAACCTCTAAATTCCCACGACGAATTATTTTAATTCTATTTTAAGTTATATAAAACCAAATTTTAACAACTAAGGCGCCCATACACCCATTATTCGAGCTTTACTCGTACCAATCCAAATGAGGATTTATTTGCCTCCAAAGTTCCATAATCCCATAGATATATAAATTATACTAACAATATTAATGGTATAAAAATTTTGATTGGTCCAAGGAAATAAGTCCTCTCAATTCCTAACATTCGCCACTTTCGTCCGGGGGATGTCTCGCAAATGCGAAATCGAAACAAGGAATCATCCCAATACACTACTATGTAGTGACGTCGGGGACTGAGAGTTTGTTAAATTCGGACTAGAGTTTGAAAATATTTTAGTGAAAAATCATTTTGATATGGCCCAAAGGCCTATAAAAAGTTTTATTTTGAAAACAGTTTATTTTAAAATAAAAAATAGTTTATGTCATACGATATTTATATAAAGTGCCTTATGTCCGTAGCACAAGGTCTTATCAATAATCATACATATAACAACATGTAGCTCACAAAAATTAGTTGTAACAACCCAGGTTTTTGTGCGACTATTTTATATTATTTTGCCCGATCGGCTAATTTTATAAAATAGGGGATGTTGGAGTAAATATTATTTCCCGCGATATTAAGGGATAATATTTACTATGTTTTGCCTATTTACCGTATGAGAAGGTAAATAGCAATATATTGTGATATATTGCGTCGTTATATGTAAAACGACGGTTATGGCTCATAAATAAATTTGAGTATAATTAATGAAATAAAATGATTTTAGAACATAAAATTTGTTCATGTTATCCCGAATGCCAAAATAGGGCGTGCGGTTGTTTTCAGAATAGTTGAGATAGTTGAAATAAGTGCCACGTTGTATTTTTGGGTTTTGGGCACTTTTGAGGTATTATGACTCAATTAGGTGGCTATGAGTCATTTTAATGGTGTATTAGCAACTAAAAGAGGGGAATTGTGCTTTATGACCCGTATAAGTCCCCCCCACCCCTTTTTCTTTCTTCATTTGTGAGATAAGACAAAGGAGAGAGAGAGAGAGAAGAGAGAGTTGGGAGAAATGGAGAAAAGAGAGAGAAAATGGAGATTTTGGTTGAAATTCGTTGCTATCAGAGGAGGATCAGAGACTACGAACCTTGAGGCAAGTTTTCTACTTGCTAGATATTGATTTAATGGGATAAATTGCATGTATAGTTAGTTTTTGGGAGATATAAACCATTTTTGGGTTTTGGATATTTTTGGTGTTTAATCCCTAAATCTTGTGTTTTAATTTGATTCGAGGAGAAATAATTAGTTATATGATGTGAAGAAGTGATTGGGTAGCATTTATTATTGTTGTTGTTGGGTAATATACCGGATAAAATCTTGGGAGCTCGTTAATGGCTAAAACAGCTTCTCGTGGAAGAAGTTGTCCGCCAGGATCGATCGATCGAGGCCATCGATCGATCGACGGCTAAGGGTCGATCGATCGACCCCTTCTGAAAAGGTGAGATTTTTCCTAGGTTGTTCTAGCCTTTTTCTTTTAGGTTTGAGGTTTAGGAACCTTCCTTTGGGAAGTAATTAAGAGTCCTAGAGGGTTGTGTTGGGTAGAGTAATGTCCTAGGCTAAGATGGGATGTTTGGGCTTACCCAGAGGACTAGATTTTATAGGTTGATGTCCGAATGTAATAGGAGATTAACCTAAATATAAATTGAAGATAAAATGTTAATGTGAGACATTTGGGAGTCACTCCTTCACGGAGATTCATTTTAATGGTTTAGGAAATTATATTGTAGTCTGGGAGGCTAGTTTGAGGATGATGGCATTTTGGGTCTTAGGTCATTAATAAAATATGACTTAATGAATAAGAAATGCATAATATAAAATGTGGTACGAAATGAATAAGTACAAATGATTTTGAAAATGTAAAATTGGATGTTTTTAAAAGGAAAAGTAATGGTTTTCATAAATGTTAATTTATGATTACACACCTCCCTAAATCGCTATCATAAGGGAAGTTGCGCATGTGTGGTGAAGCCCCCTGGCTATTGAACAAGGTGGATATAGTCCCTAGGCCACATGGGCATTTATTATACTGCGCTGGTTAGGAGATTCTAGGTGTGGTCTTGACTTTCCCGCATGCAATATGGCCGCTTCCCGACGTTGGTAGGGTTCCCAGGTTGTCTTGTATAGATATTCCCTGGAAGATGATAGCCATTTAGGGGCGCGTCCAGTGGGGTAACCCGGAGGGACGGTCTTAGATTGGTTAAAGAAATTCATGACAATGAATTGTCTTTAAATACATTTCCCGGATGGAAGAAAGGAAATGGGATATGGCTTGGCTTAGGATACATTACCCAGATGGAAGAAGGGGGATGGAAGCATATGGTATACAAAAGTATTTTTATGATAATAAAAATGACCTTTGATTTACACTTCCTGGATGGAAGAAGGGAAGTGGGATTTTATGAAAAAGGTTAAAGCATTTTTGTGTTAATAAAACTTGCTTTAAAAAAAATGTCTTCTTCCTATATGGAAGAAAGGAAATAAAATTGGTAAAGAAATTGTATAAATGAGATTAATTGGTAAACATTTGATAAAATGTTGTACCATTTATGTATAGTCCTAAGAAAGAAATAGGAATGGCACATATAGAGTTATGAGATTTGAATGGTAAACATTTGATAAAATGTTGTACCATTTATATATATTCCTAAAGAAAGAATTAGGAATTTTGTTTTTAGATAGTGAATGGAATAAGTTAAGTTTTCTTGAGTAGCTGTAGACCATATGCACACACATACATATACATATATTGATTACGTGCTAAGGTTCTAATGGATCTCAACGATCTACCTTGCCTAAATAGTAGTGTATCGGGGGGTTCCTTGTTTGGATTTCTCTTTACGAGACACCCCACGCACGAATAGGGCATAGTGTTGAGAAATGGGAGAAGTTAGCCCTTAGTAGTTTGGGCTAACTGGAACATCATCATGATATTGCGCTAGGTTCCTTGTAGATTGAGAAGTGAGAAATATTATTCTTAATTGCGAGAGAACTACGCACTTAACTGTCATGCATTTTAGTCACATGGGAATCATATAAAATCGGGCCCTAACCCATATATATTTCTTTGTTTCTGCATATACTCTTTGCCGTACAGGTGCTCTTCCACATGGACACCCGAATTTACATTTCCATTCCAGTTGTCATGTAGCTACAGCATATTGCAGATGTCGTAGGTTAATTGTATTAGATGCTTCTTTTTATTGTAATCTAGTTATGTTCAGTTTATTTATTCGGGCGTGTTGCCCCAGTGTTGCATTCACTTATTATATTGTAAATATTGAAATGAAATACTCGATGTAACTATTTGTATTAGTCTGTTCACCGACAACTTATTCGGTGATTAATTATTACATTGTTATTCTTTATCCATCGATTTTTGATATCCACTATTTTTACAAATGTGATTGTCTAAGTGTTTTTCTTTTACTTACAAATTCTTTCAAATTGATAGTCTGTTTTTCTAAAATGATTGGTGGTTATCTCGTACTATTATTTTAATCGACAGTGATGCTGAGAATGGACCATCTATGATTCCTGTGATTATTAGAGTATTGGGTTGGCCACCTATTATTTTAGTAAGCGGGTGGTCACATTAGCATAATTATGAGCTAAACTTTCCTACGTCCCAATAATCCACAAATTCTGAACTCTTATCAGAAATAACATCTTCCTCCGATGTCAAAATTATAAGGCGTAATGTGTCTGTTCCCCCAATCCTTGACGTTATTCCCCTGTCAGCTGCCATAGGAGCTGAGTTTTCTCAGAGGTTCCCTGGTGGTGCTCCCTTGTCTTCTCAAGCCGACGTTTATCGAGATGAGGATGATGGTAGCGAAAGCAATGTTGACACCTCAGAGGCAGCCAAGATAGAGAGCACTGTCAGCCAAATCGACCTTCTAGACTTCAGACACCGGTATTATATATGTCCATCCATAAAACTTATGAGACCTCTGAGGGACGAGAGGGCCTTCGGCGGCCAAGATGGTGAGATCTGCTTATATGAGTAGATGTTTAAGTTAGGATTTCATCTTCCCATTCATCCAATAATCAGGGATATATTGTCCTACATTAACTTGGCACCTTCCCAATTATCACCCAATGCCTGGAGTGTGATAATTGGAGCTATAGTCTTATGGAGGGCAGTCCATCATTCATACCTTCCCATCCAGGTCTTCACAGGGTGCTACGTCCCCTCCTCTGCCAGGAATCATCCGAGTTACTACCACTTTTAGCTCGAAAGTCTAATAATAAGATGATAGAGGTTACCCAAAATTCAAACCACAATTGGAAACCACGATACTTCTTCGCGTCAGGGCCATGGGAGTTTGGTCCTTATGCCCCCTTTTCATCCTTAGAGCCGAGAATACCAATCAGACGGGGAAAGGTATCAATGGATGCTAGGTCCGACATTGGGCTAAGGAAAAATAACCTTCATAAGGTTAAAGATCTTCAGGATCAGGGGGAGTATGGTCTGCTGGTCAAGTAAGAGCATTTAATGACCCCCTACTACCTCTCTGAGATTGGCCTTGGGGGGTGTCCTCTGATCGAGCTCCGTAAGTTACTTTATCATTTCAACAAGTTATACCTCTGATTTTGTTATGTCTCTGATTTTTGAACTCATATATTTCTGTATGTAGAGCACCCAAAAGGAATTTCTGATGACCTTTAGGAGATGACAACCCCTAGTCTTACTAAGGTTGTGAAGAAGGCTCGTCGAACTGCACCTCCTCCCCCTCCAACTACTTCAAGGGATGATGCCTCCAAGAAGAGGAGATCTACTGAACCTATCCCTAAGGATCAAAGGCAGAAGAAGAAAACCTCGAAGGGGGATCGTTTTATCCCCATCTCTTCTAAGAATGTGATAGTTTCCCGTCTGGAGCAACTGAAGATTGGCAGCAGTCTTATCGGCCAGAGTTTGAAGGCCCTGAACGCTATCGACAACGTCATGATCGTCTCGGACAAATGCTTCTACCGTTCTCTAAATACCCCTCTACTGGAGGAGTTTTCCCTCCATCGATCTATCCAAGTAAGACTTTTTGCTTTTGCTAAATAAGTTTAACCTCGTCTTTTAATTATACAAAATCTTAAACTGAGATCCCTGTACGTGTTCTGCAGGGTCTCCTCACCATGCACTAGTTTATTGACTGGACTCTGAGGAAACTTCCTCTAATTAAGAAGGGAAAAGAGGCCCAGAAGACTGAGGCTGCTTTAAACACTGAAGTGGAGCATCTGAAGTCCTCCTTAAAGAAGTCTGAGGCTAGTGTTAAGCGGCTGAAGAAGGACAGGGACAACCTTAAGAAGGATCATAACTCTGCCCTAAAGATTCACGCTGACTCTCTTAAATACAAGGTCGATGTCATTGTAAAGGCTGCTTTGGATGATGCCTCAGAGAAGATTTTGCAGGATTACAAGGTCTCTGATGAATTCGTCAGCTTCGGCTTTGAGTACCTCGAAAGTGGTGTTAAGGCCACTGGAAAATGGGCTGCAATGAAAGAGAAAGAGTCAGGGAGCCTGGCAGCCTCTTACTTCATTAGTCTGGGTTACGCTAATCCTCAGTTTTCTCAGGCCTTATAAAAGGTCGAGGAGGAAGGAGGTGTCGCACCTACCAAGACTACTCCCCAAGAAGATACCAGGACCGAAGACGTTGGTCCTCAAGATAATGGGGTGTAAGCGACCAACCTCGGCCAGGGAGATGGGTACATGGCTACTAACCCCGAGATTATAGATACTTAAATCTGTTTTGAGAACCCCCTGTGATTTTTAACATTGATCTATAACATCTGATGACAAATTATGTTACCTTTTGGCTTGTAACTCTTAACTTCATGATATATCAACCTCTAAAGAGGGCTTTCTTTCTTAGTTGTTGAATGTTCTTTAAATGGTTTTCTATGTCATGCAATGTGTTTGTGTTAAGGCCTGAATCCTCAATATAATGGTGTCTTCATACATCCCATAAATACTTTTTCAACAAATTAATGATGTCTAAGGTCTGAGGTCAACCAAGTATGATGTCTCGTCTCAAACCTTGTCACCAAATCATGATGTTATAAGGTATGAGGTCATAGACTAAGATGTTATCCCCATAGATAACGTTTCACCATATTAATGATAACGAAGGTATGAGGTCATCCAAGTATGATGTCTCATCTCAGACCTTGTCACCAAATCATGATGTTTTAAGGCCTGAGGTCATCAACTAAGATGTTATCCCCAAAAATAATTTTTCACCAAATTAATGATGTTTAAGGTTTGAGGTCATCCAAGTATGATGTCTCAACTCATTCCTTGTCACCAAATCATGATGTTATAAGGTCTGAGGTCATCAACTAAGATGTTATCCCCATAAATAATTTTTCACCAAATCAATGATGTCTAAGGTCTGAGGTCATCCAAGTATGATATCTGATCTCAGAACTTATCACCAAATCATGATGTTGTAAGGCATGTGATCATCAACTAAGATGTTATCCCCATAAATAATATTTCACCAAATTAACGATGTCTAAGATCTGAGGATATGCAAGGATGATGTCTCATCTCAGACCTTGTCACCAAATCATGATGTTATAAGGTTTGAGGTCATTAACTAAGATGTCATCCCCATAAATAATTTTTCACCAAATTAATGATGTCTAAGTTCTGAGGTCATCCAAGTATGATGTCTCATCTCAGACCTGGTCACCAAATCATGATGTTATAAGGTCTGAGGTCATCAACTATGATGTTATCCTCTTAAATAATTTTTCACCAAATTAATGATGTCTAAGGTTTGAAGACATCCAAGTATGATGTCTCACCTCAGACCTTGTCATCAAATCATGATGTTATGAGGTCTGAGGTCATCGACTAAGATGTTATACCCATAAATATTTTTTCACTAAATTAATGATGTCTAAGGTCTGAGGTTATCCAAGTATGATGTCTCATCTCAGACCTTGTCACCAAATCATGATGTTATAAGGCCTGAGGTCATCAACTAAGATGTTATCCCCTTAAATAATTTTTCACCAAATTAATGATGTCTAAGGTCTGAGGTCATCCAAGTATGATGTCTCCTTCAGACCTTGTCATGAAATCATGATGTTATAAGGTTTGAGGTCATCAACTAAGATGTTATCCCCATAAATAATTTTTCACCAAATTAATGATGTTATAAGGTCTGAGGTGATCAACTAAGATGTTATCCCCATAAATAATTTTTTACCAGATTAATGATGTCTAAGGTCTAAGGTCATCCAAGTATGATGTCTCACCTCAGACCTTGTCACCAAATCATGATGTTATAAGGTCTGAGGTCATCAACTAAGATGTCATTACCATAAATAATTTTTCACCAAGTTAATGATGTCTAAGGTCTGAGGTCATCCAAGTATGATGTCTCACCTCATACCTTGTCACCAAATCATGATGTTATAAGGTCTGAGGTCATCATCTAAGATGTTATCCTCATAAATTCTACCATTAGAGCATAATGATCCAAGAATTGACATGGGAACTAATCTTCTCATTAATAATCTCTTCATAAGATGATACATTTGAATAGAAAGTCTTACAACATCATATGTAATACTTTTTTAGATGATCACCATTCCAAGGATTGGAGAAAGGTTCCCCTTCAAGGTTTTCTAGCCTGTTGGTCCCGGGTACAACCTCCTTAATCACTTTATAAGGACCATGCCAATTTGAGTGAAGCTTTTTTGCCTTCTGCAACGTCTTCTTTATCACTAGGTCTCCCATAGCTATGGGTCTTGATTTTACCCTTTGATTGTAGAATTTTGTTGTTCGTTGCTGGTAAGATGCGTGTCATATCTCTGCATCTTCCCTTCTTCCTTTAATCAAATCCAGGTCAAGTCTTCTCTCCTCCCCATTCTTCTCAGGATCATAGGTCTGAACCCTGTGAGTGGGGAGTCCTACTTCTGTTGGTATGACGACCTCTGAGCCATGTGCTATCATAAATGGGGTTTCCCCTATTTGTGTCCTAGCCATTGTTCTGTAGGCCCATAACAATACATAAACATCTTTAGTCCATCTCCCCTTAGCTTCTTCTAACCTCTTCTTGATCTCATCGAGGATTGTTCTATTTGTGACTTCGGTCTGACCGTTTGCCTGAGGTCGGCAAGGAGAAGAGAAAAAATTCTTTATCCCAACTCTTTTGCAATATTTTTCTAAGGAAGAATTCTTGAACTAGGTACCATTGTCCGAGATCAGGGTGTTTGGGAGACCATATCTACATATGATGTTCTTCCAGATAAATTGGAAGGTCTTATGCTCGGTAATCATGATCATCGTCTCAGCCTATACCCATTTGGAGAATTAATCAATGGAAACTATCAGAAATCGATAATTATTTATAGTCTTTGGCAGTGGGCCCACCAAGTCAATCCCCCATACTGTGAATGGCCAAGGGGAACTGATTGACATCATAGGCTGATGAGGTTAATGGGTGATAGTGGAGAATCTTTGACATTTGTCTCACCTCTTCACGTAGGCTGCAGCATCCTTGACCAAGGTCGGCCACCAGCATCCTTGTGTAATAATCCTCTTAGCCAAAGGTCTTCCCCCTATGTGACTGGAGCAAGAACCCTTGTGTACCTCCTATAAGACGTGAGGGACTTCTCTGGGATGGACACATCTGAGGAGAGGTAATAAAAATCCTTTCTTATATAGGACGTCTCCTATTATTGAGAACTTTATAGCTCTGTACCTTAGTTTCCTCCTCTCTATTTTTAATTCTGGCAGTTCTCCTTCTCTAATATATCTGATAAGGGTATCCATCCATGAGTCCCCTAGGTTCAAATTAAGGCAAGGGTTACTAACCTCTTTTTCCTCAATGGTCGCTTTGGGTAGGATCTCGAGATGTCTGTCCACATTACTGAAGCCATCCTTGCTAGTGCATCTGTAAGGCTGTTGTTTTTCCAAGGTATTCTCTTCATCTTTACCTCTTTGAAACCTTTTAATATCACTCTTACCCTCTTCAAGTAATTGCCCATCCTTTCATTATTGGCCTCATAAACCCCCAACACTTGGTTAACAACCAACCTTGAGTCACTGTGAAGCAGGAGTCATCTTACCCTAAGGGTCTATGCTAAGGAGAGGCCTGCTATCATGGCCTCATATTCTGACTCGTTGTTTGATGCCTTGAAGCTAAACCTTAGGGCATATTCAGCATTGGTACCATCCAGGGCTAAGAGTATCAGCCCTGTACCACTTCCACCTTCACAAGAAGGCCCATCAACAAAGAGGTTCCAGATGTGTTTATGTCATGAGAAGCTCCCTTCTAACATGATTCCTTATTTGAAGAGGTACCGGTCTTCCTCATTCTCGGCTATTCCATTTTTGGCTCTGTTGGATACAACCTCTTCTGGGTCTCAAAAGACGTTACTGTTTGATCCCTCTGCAGTCTCTTAGTTATTCTTAACCTCGGCCTCTTCCCATGTAAACTCAGCAACAAAATCTGCAAGTGCCTGTCCTTTAATGGCCACCCACAGTTGGTAAGTAAGGTCATACTCTCCCAACTCAATGGACCGTGTCATCAATCCACTCGACTTCTCAGGTTTGTGGAGGACCTGTCTTAGTGGGGAGTTAGTGAGGATGGCCATAAAATGGGCTTGAAAGTAGGGCTTCATCTTCCTAGACACATGTATCAAGGCGTAGGCCAACTTTTCCATCCGAGGATAGTTTTGTTCAGACCCTTGAAGGGCCTTACTGTTGAAGGATACATGCCTTTCGACCCTAACGTCTTCCCGTACTATGGCTGGACTTATAGCTGATTTAGAGACTCCTAGATAAATATACAACTTCTCTCCCATTATGGGTCGAGATAGGAGCAAGGGAGATCCAAGGTAGGACTTGTGTTGGTTAAAAGCCTCATTACACTCTTTGTCCCATTCGAAGGCCTTTATAAGCACTTTAAAGAAAGGAAGACAATTGCCCGTCAATCTAGAAACAAACCTGTTGAGTGCAGCTACTCTTTCAATGAGCCTATGAATATCCTTAATACTTCTTGGTGTCTTCATGTCAAGCAAAACCTTGATTTTCTCAGGGTTCTCCTCTATTCCCCTCTGATTGACAATGAATCCAAGAAATTTCCCAGCTCCTACCCTGAAGACACACTTCAAGAGATTGAGTTTCATTCTGTACAAGTCCATAGTATCGAAGGACTTTTTTAGGTCTGCCACGTGAGTTCAGGCCTTTACGCTCTTCGTCAACATATCGTCTACATACACCTCCATTGTGACAACCCGAATATAATTATGATACATTATGTTTAAATCATGATTAGCTTATGTGATATGGATAATATGTTATTATTATATATAATGTTAAATTATTATATTTAGTCTAATTTTATCTTCATAAATTATGAAATATTGAATTAGTTACAAACACCAAATTTTAAAGTTTCGGTAAGAATGTTCATGTTGGAGGCAAGTTTTGACCATTACAATACAATAATTGACTTGAGTTATACACTATATATTTGTAGATATATGAGTTAGGTTTGTAACACAACAAACGGTTCATCGAACCGACATCCTAGTGGGAAGATATTGTCTTTTTACGAACAGGGGGTAAAGTAGTCATTTAGCTTTAGTGATATTTTATTTTATATGATGCCACATGTTATATCTTGATTGGACCAAGGGGGGTGACCTTATGCCGACTTAAAACCTGGATATATCCTCCTTTCTTCAGCAAAATCAGTTTGGGAGAGTTTTAGGTTGAGGAAAAACAATTGTGAAGGTTAGGAAGAACAAAGTGAGGAGAAAAACTTCAGAAAAATTCATAGAAAATTACGTAAAAGCCCCTAAGGTAATTCCATCCATAAATCTTGTTTGATTTTTTTTTATTGCTGATTTAAATGATAGAAATGATCATTTGTTTACTAAAATTACATGTATTGATGTGTACTCATGGATAGATACATGTTTAAGCAAACTTGAATGTGTAAACCATTGAAATTCCCTTGTTTATAAACCTTGTGTATTCAAACTATCATATCTGTTTGTATACATATTGAAATTGATTGATTATAATTGGATATTAACTTGGACTCATATATGTATGACATATCAGAAAATCATGTGAAAATACCAAGAAATGAGTCATTGGTGAGAGTGTGAAGTTCGGGTATGAAATCTGCCCCAATGGTGAAAGTATGCATACCATATGTTTGATGTCTTACTTTACATAGCAAATGAACTATGAAAATTATGAAATTTTAATCTTGTATTTTTGAAAATTGTTTACTGATGTTTGGTGAAATATCATATAAATTTATGATGCAAAAAAATTATGGAAATTCCTGGAAGTTGAATGAATGATAAAAGAGCCTATAGGGCAGATTTGTTATGTAGTAAAGAAATGGGCCTATCTTTCTCTAGGAAACTTGAAATTATGTGTCGTATTTTGAATTGGAAGACTAATATGATAAGGATTGAATTTCGTAGAATAAATGAATATATGTTTGGTCTATGATTTGGATATGACAAATATATTAACATGAATTTTGATGGAATTTCACTTCTAATAAATAATTTGAATAGAATCATATGATGCTTAGGAATTGAGTTATGTTTGAGATATTACTTGTATTAATGATATTCTTATGGTGATACTAATACTGTAAGAATGATAGGAAGGGAATAAGAACCGGTTGAACAAGTTACGGATAAAAGAAAAGGAAAAGCCTGATAAGTTTCCAAGGTGAGTGTACTTATGATTGTTTCATATATACAGATATATGAATATAGCTCTAAGAGTAGGATTTGTTCGAATACTTTGGTATTCAGGATTTGTTTAGATATTAAAATATCCAGGCTTGTTTGGGTCTTATGATCCAGGATTTGATATTGTCAATGGGCAGAATTATTTGGGTCTTATGATCCAGGATTTGTTATTGCTAATGGGCAGGATTGTTCGAATTTTTATTCCACATATTCGATATAGAATTGTCATCCTATTGCAGGGAAGGATTACCTCACTAAGCTTAATGCTTATGGTTTATATTTTAACAATTTCAGGTTTGTGCGCTGCCAACTAGGATACTATATGACCGGTAACTTTGAGAGTTGCACCGTTAGAAGAGATGTGGTTTAAGTGTGGAGATTTTATCATTATCACACTGGAGATTTTAATATACTCACACATGGTATATGTTGAGTTAGCATGGATTGATTTTATCATAGTTAATCATAGTATTGTATAATCGCTAATTAGGACTCTGATGTTGACTTCCTTATGGCACAAGAACAATATTATGTTCATTATGCAGAAAAATATTGATAAATGAATTAAATTTTCAATGGGCTCGAGATTATGATCCAATTATTCTAATAAGAAATGAGTAGTATGGATATTGGGTTTTGGGGTGTGAGAATTAGTGGTATTAGAGCATGGTTATTAATTCTGAACGTTTTTGATGATTAGATGGTAGTTATTGAGTTGATTTTATGTTTATGAATTATTTATGTACTAACCAATTGTTTAGTATTATAAATTGTTTATGTTGGTTTTTAGAACTTTGTTGTATTATAGATAATTCCAAATGGAACCTGGGAATGGACAGCATAGAGAAAGAGGCAAGGAAGGAAATGAAAGATTCCATGCATGAGATGTTTTTGAAGTTGAATCCTCTAGAATATTCAGGGTCAGTTGAACCTACAGAAGCTGAGATGTGGGTCAGAGATCTAGAAACTATATTTGCAGTTATGAAGGTTTCAGATAACCAAAAAGTGAATCTCGCTATGTTTAAGTTGATAGGAGAGGCGAAATATTGGTGGGAAGCCAGCAACCATTTGGTACCCAGGATAGAAGGTACTGATGTTATTATGTGGGCTGAATTTCTTAAAGCTTTGTATGTTAAGTATTTCCCTAAAGATTATAGGAGGGAGAAGCTGAGGGAATTTATAAATTTCACCCAAGGGAAAATGTATGTGAGGGAGTATGAGGTTAAATTTACTTCTCTGTCTAGATTTTCTACTAAATATGTGGAGAATGAAGAAGATAAATGTAGTAAGTTTCAAGACGGACTGATTTGGCCTATTCAAAATAGAGTGGCCACTTATGAGTTAGAATATTATGCTTCTTTGGTAAATAAACCCACGATAGCATAAAGGCAAATAAACTAAGGAGTGGTGAGTAGAGAGAGTTTTATGAAAAGTAGATTCGATGCATCTCAGTCTAAGGGAGGTGAGGGTGGAAGTGTTAAGATGGAACCTCATAAATTTCAGAGAGGTGGTGGAGATACTGGTAGAGGTCATGGGAGATTTAGTAGAGATACCAGGGGTGGAGGATCTTTTGCTTCAATCAGGAAGTCAGGGAGAGGTGAGGTCCCAATAGGAGGTGTTACATGTTTCTTTTGTAAAGAGGAAGGGAATTATAAATCTGACTATCCTAAGCTTAAGGGATTGGAATGCTACCATTGTCACCAAGTGGGGCATATTAAGAAGAATTTTTCGCATTTAGCAGAGGCTCTAGCAGTGCATAGTGAAGTGGAAAGTAGAGTGTTATCTACAGGAAGTGCAGTGAAAGGTATGGGCAGAGGACAAGCTAGTAGTTCCAGGCCAGGAGGACTAGTGTTTACAATGAAAGAAGCTCAGATTACTCCAGATGTGGTGACAGATACACTTTTTTTTACTGGCATAAGTGTTTATGTTTTGATTGATCCTGGTTCCACACATTCTTTTGTGTCCTATGCTTTTGCTGTATACCTGAGTAGACCATGTACTCGTTTAGATGTGGGGTTGGGTATTTATATGCCTATGGGGGATATGGTTGTAGATGAATATGCTTTTCGTGATTGTGTTTTGACTGTGGGGTCTAGAGATACAGTTATAGAATTAGTTCCATTGGATATTTCTGATTTTGATATAATTCTGGGAATGGATTGGTTATCTAAATATCATGCATCTATGAATTGTTTCTATAAGAAGTGGTTTTTAATATGCCTGGTGAGCCTGAATTTAAATTTGTGGGGGAAAGTAAAATTGTTCCCAGTTGCATCATTTCTGCTATTCAGACAAGGAAACTATTAAGCAAGGGTTGTGAGGGTTTTATTTCATATGTTCTTGACACTAGGAAGGGGGCTTTATAATTAGTTGATGTTCCTATTGTACGGGATTTTCCTGAAGTGTTTCCTAGTGAGTTGTCTGGGTTACCTCCAGAAAAAGAAGTTGAATTTAGTATTGAATTAACACTGCGAACATATCCTATATATATGACACCGTACAGAATGGCACCTGTTGAATTGGAAGAACTTAAGATTCAGTTACAGGATTTACTTGATAGGGGGTTTATACAACCTAGTGTATCTCCATGGGGTGCACCAGTTTTATTTATGAAAAAGAAAGATAGTACTATGTGTTTTTGTATTGATTATAGGTAACTGAATAAAGCTACCGTTAAGAACAAATATCCTTTACCTCGTATAGATGATTTATTTGATCAGTTACGTGGTGCTAAAGTGTTTTCAAAAAATAAACTTGCGATTGGGTTATCATCAGTTGAGGTTCAAGGAGAGTGATATTTCTAAAACTGCTTTTTGTACTCGGTATGGTCATTTTGAATTTCTGGTGATGCCTTTTGGAGTGAGTAATGCTCCAGCTGTATTTATCGATCTTATGAATCGGGTACTACATCCTTTTGTTGATTCATTTGTGATAATTTTTATTGATGATATACTGATTTACTCACATGATATGGTTGAACATGAAAAGCATATCCTAACTATTTTGAATGTGCTGAAACTTAAGCAGTTGTATGCCAAGTTGAGAAAATGTGAATTTTGGCTATCACAAGTTATATTTTTAGGCCATAATTCTATTTATGCTATGCATCCCGATAGTACTAAAATGTGCAGGGATTTGAAGGAGCATTATTGGTGGAATAATATGAAGAAGGAAATATTTGATTTCGTTGCTAGATGCGTTATATGTTAGTAAGTAAAAGTGGAACATTAGAAACCTCCGGGTTTTCTTCAACCATTGCCAATACCGGAGTGGAAATGGGATCATGTAACGATGGATTTTGTTGTTGGCCTTCCTCAATATCAGAAAGGGTCAGATTCGATTTGGGTAGTGATAGACAGGTTAACTAAGTCAGCTCACTTTCTAGCAGTCAAGACTATGTATACAGTTGATAGGTATGCTAGATTGAATGTTAATGAAATTATTCGATTGCATGGAGCACCTGTTTCTATTGTCTCAGATAGGGACCCTACTTTTACATCCAGATTTTGGGATAGCTGGCAGTATGCTATGGGTAGAAACTTAAAGTTTAGTACAACTTTTCATCCCCAGACAGATGGGCAGTCTGAAAGGACAATACAAATCTTGGAATATATGCTTAGAGCTTGTGTGCTTGATTTCAAAGTTAATTGGGATGAATATTTGCCTTTGATAAAATTCGCATATAATAATAGTTTTCAATCTACTATTGGTATGGATCCATACGAAGCATTGTACGGTAGACGATGTCGTACACCGGTATATTGGGGTGAAGTTGGTGAAAGGAAGATAGAGGATCCAGAGTTGATTGAAGTCACTACTGAAAAAGTAAAGATTATTCAAGATAGAATGAGAACATCTCAAAGCAGACATAAAAGTTATGTGGATAAGCGATGAAAAGATTTGGAATTCCATAAGGCGATTATGTGTTTCTTCAGATATCTACATGGAAACGAGTTATGAGGTTCGGAAAGAAAGGGAAATTAAGTCCACGCTATATTGGACCTTATGAAATTCTTGAGAAAGTCAAGATGGTTGCCTACAAGTTAGCGTTACCACAGGAGTTCGCTCGATTACATGATGTTTTCCATGTTTCTATGTTGAGAATGTATGTAGCGGATCCTTAACTTGTATTGGTGGAACAACCTATTGAGTTGAAGGAAGATTTGAGATATGTGGAAGAACCACTTGCAATCGTCGATAGGAAAGAACGGATATTGAGATCCAAAGTGATCCCACTTGTGAAAGTTGTGTGGAGAAGGCATTCCATGGAAGAGGCTACATGGGAAAGCGAGGATACCATGAATATGCGTTATCCATATTTTTTTATTCGGACAACCAAGGTATGTCAATTTTGGGGATGAAATTTCCTAACAGGGGGAGAATTGTGACAACCCGAATATAATTATGATACATTATGTTTAAATCATGATTAGCTTATGTGAAATGGATAATATGTTATTAGTATATATAATGTTAAATTATTATATTTATTCTAATTTTATCTTCATAAAGTATGAAATACTGAATTAGTTACAAACACCAAATTTTGAAGTTTTGGTAAGAATGTTCATGTTGGAGGCAAGTTTTGACCATTACAATATAATAATAGATGTAATAACCCGCGTAATTTTGGGCTATTTTAATTAATTTCTGGAAAATGGAGGAAAATAACGTTTTTGATAAAATTATTTTTATTGCTCAAATATGTTGGTTATTATTTTTAAAGGCGATAATTTCAAACGGTTTCCAAAACGGAGTTAAAACGGATTTTTAAATGTTTTTAACTCTTGGAATTCTAAGTCGGCGAACATTAAGAAATTTTCAAGAGTTGTTTTGACTTCCAACTCTTCATTTCTTTGCCTTATTTTAAGGAGTCTTTTGGATTCCAACTCTTCATTTCTTTGCATTATAAGACCATTACATACTTTTCTACTATCCCCTAATCGTGAATAATATTAACATAATTCAACTACACTGCCCATACACCCTATATCCGTGCATAACTGCACAAGCGTTACGTTGCTCTACTAGCCTTAAATATAACATTGTTATTATCGCTCAGATATAACTGTATAAACGAAGAATAATCATGGTACCAAACCCATTTCCTAATGTCCAAACATCTCCCCACTTCCAACGAGGCACTAAGTTTCATACATGGGATGTTTTGCAAACGAAATCCAAACAAGGAACCCCTGATACACTACTACCTAACATTGTCGATCGTCGAAATCCGTTAGGACCTCAATCCATAACACGTACCCATAAATACTCATCTATTGACATAAAAGTACACTCATACACTCCCATGTTACAAAGACAACATACATCACAACACTTTTATTATCATTACTTTCTCAGTGCAAATAAATTATGATCTATATCAATCCACTTAATATTAAGCGAGTTCACCCTGAATCACATCAGTAAACGTCCCTACTCACTGGGATTACAAATAACAATAACAATATACTCTTCTTATATGTCTATTAGGCAACACAGTATCATATATATAATCACGTATATATACACTGCATCATATATACACGTCCTCTGGCCCTATATTTTATTAGCTCGCACCTTAAGGTGCTTTTCTCTACACGTTCAATAATTTTACATTTCAAACTGATGCATTAGCATCCATCAACATCTCAACTAAGTTCAAAGCACTTTCTCAATGCATTATTCCCTAGAATTATCAACAAAATATGTGGGTTCCAAAACATATAACTAAGTTCTGAAGAATCTTGTCTCTCGACCAATACATCAAATTGTTTATGACCATGTATCTCAAGGCATCCCCTTATACGGTGCTTTCTCTATCACTACGTTCTCAGTGCGTAAACCACAATGAGCTAAATCTCTTTACTAAATAGTAAACCCAAAATACCTTGAATCATATCAGTATAGGTCCCCATTCACTGGGAACAAATGTAATGTGGCTACTATACTTACTGAAGTCCAAGTGAAAATTACACTAGATGTAGGCTCGACCCTCTTTCAGATGATGCCTCGCGAAACAAAATATATCACCTTGGCATAGCGAGTACAACAATCTTACCCTATAGTCCAGTCCTACTCCAACCCTCAATATCCAGTCACTAACAAGACAATAATATGCTCCCTTTCATAACCCTCAAAAGGAGCGAAACTATCACATAATATAAGACATCCACTTATTGTCCGCACCTACTCCCCTGCAGATGGAACTAACAAGAGCCCCATCACTCGACGGCTAATATATATATATACTATATTAATATTAACGATATGTCTACTAAACCCATTTCACATGGGAATTTAGTATTAATCAACTACTATGACTCGCTCTTGTCACATAAAACAAATCCCAATCACCCCAAGATAAAACTCATACTTTAATTGCCAATAGCCCTGTGGTTCAAATGGTTATCCAACATAGATCCCTTGTCCCAACCCAACCAAAAACCTCTTATCTTTATTGCCCCTTTCGAGCATCCCGTCCATGTCCCCACAATTTGATACACACAAGATCTACACACGTATTCCTGCCTCACCCAATCATCAGGTCCACCATCGTAACTCTAATTTTGAGACTGACTGATGATCTGCTACAATGTTTGTATATCCAGGATCTCATCCTGTAGTTGCTCCTACCGTGCTTTGGGAAATTCTTCTTCTTGTGTCCTATCTATCCACACTGATATAATTAAAAGAGAACTCCCATGCCTCTAGTCCTGGCCCTACTAGCCTCTCCCATTATTCCCTTGGCCCTAACGACCAGCAAGAACATGATATTACTATTGTTAAGGACCTTACTGGTCCAACCTGAACCCACCATGTTTAGTTTATTAATCTACGGGACTAATTCTCCTAGATCGATTACTCTATTCAAAATCTAGCTCCTCTAGTGGTTATTGTGCCCCACTACCACCATTCCCATCTACTTTCCCAGTCTCACTGGTCTCACTTTCTCACTATGGACACATTCAAGATAAGTGGGCCCACTCTGTAAGCATAGGCCACATTACTATTTATTCTCCATATCTCAAACCCCACTGGACATGTCGGGGTGCCCTTTCTCTCGGACTTGGTAGTCTTGTTCCCGATTGCTACCCTCATTGTCTCTTTGGCTCCATTGGCCCTATAGAACTCATTAAAGGTTGATTACACCATTTATTTTTAGGACATCAATCTATCTGAATCATTTAAATGGGTCCTTTACTGGGTATACCCACCTATGGTGCTTTGCTAAATGTCGTTACATACAATACTCCTCATTGGCTAGATTCTCCAACTCCTTGGTTCCCTTCTCATGGATGTGTTGATGTAAAATTGTAATCATATGACCTTGACTATATCGACACTAGTCATCCTTGCCAAATTTCCCATCCATGCTTATGTATTCTATGCACGAGTTCATTATCAACTTACGAAACCCATTATTTTCTTCGTATTCCCTACCTCGGGTATGAAGTTCACTAAACAAGTTAACCCCTCTCTCACAATCGGTCTCAGTTTCGCTCACTTGTAATAAGTTTCGAAACTCCATTCGCATTTCTGTACGAACAAAAAGTGGAAGATATCACCATTAAATTGCACTCAAATTACTCATTACTTCCTTATACTTCTTATATGAGGTGACTGATCCACATAACTGTATACTGCTCCTATGAGCTCAAAAAATTTGCTCAAATTTTTTAAATAAGGGTGGTCTCTGCACCCCACCTTACATAATTTTCGTTGGATTATATTTGTCCATTATCTTATCAAAGTTATTCTCTTACCTAATCTTTATAGACAACTCCTCGAAAGAGTCCGTCCTACTCCCCAACCCCTTGTCAACTACGTTGATGAGTTTGAAATTATACTTCCATTATCTACGACAGTGATTGGGGAAACTACTGCCACCGAGTGATTATCCTATTATTACCATTCTTGCAAAATAATCATGGTGACACCATTCCCAAAACACTCTATGGCTTTTGGCGAGCCTCCCCTCCTGCATTCTCTTCTAACGGCCCTCACTGATCGTCCCATAATGTTCGGTGTATGAAGCCCGACGGAACCCATATATGAATCACATTAACTATACTGAATAACAGGAGACGTAAATCGCATATGAAGAGGAATACACCAATCCTATGATAAGGCTCTATATCAAAGAATGCTACCCTAAAACATGAAAGTTGTCCAGATCCTAAGGACATTGGAACCTGATGCTCTAATACTATTTATCCTAATTAAATGCCTGGTGATTAGGCCTTTATTAAATTAAAACAAGGTTCCCATTTAGGGTTCTTAGAATCACTGTTGAAAAATTTTAAACATTAATAATCACTTAGTATTAAAAAAGCTTGTGTAAAATTTTATCTTTCTAATTAAGTAAAAGCAACATGCTGAAACATATAACAACCAAACAATCTAAGCACTAATAACTAATTTGAACAAACCATCGGAGCGATAACTGAAATAAAAAAAATACCGAACAAACCATCGGTTCAAAAATATATAATATAGAAGTCAAACATAAAAATATGGATATAACATCTAACTAAAATTAAATAACTCTGGGAGACATGCCCGAATGAAATACCGAACTGCACCCTACACTAGGAATGAAATAACGGAAATGACTATGTGTAAATCCTACAAGCATCAATAAGTGCTGCAGTTACGCATCCCAGGAATAGATCATCCTGCTTGGTGTCCCTATGTCTTGACACCAAAAAGGTTTTGAAAAACGTTTTGCAAGTACGGGTCAATGCCTAAGTAAAAATCATTTGAAATTTTTTATCAAGCATTTAAATAACCAGTTATTAGATACACATGTTAGGCTCTGAGGACTCCCTTGTGTTCCTCACCTCTAATCTATAGTGCGTACCCAACGTTCCACCTAATCATACTACACAAACTAACTAGGTCTCAAAAATCTAATAAGACTCAAATTAGTCTAAATCACCTATACCACCCATACAGTACGCTACCGAATACCTTTAGTAACCATTAAATCCTTAGTTAAGTGTGACACCCCGCCTAATTTAAACATCGGGTGATCAGGCCTTTATTAAATTAAAACAAGTTTCTCAAATGGTTCATTCTTAGCATCACTGTCGAAAACTTTTTAATTACTAATACCCTAAGTAAAATTAGACCGGTGCCAAATTTTATCTTTCTTAAAACAGATAAATCAACCATGCGGAACAGAGTACAAAATCATGTACTATAAATCAAACAACAAGTAAAAGTACAACAGAATAAAAGTATTACCGAATAAACCATCGGCTAAAGAAAACCCAAACAACAATAGAGTAACCACCAGTCAGAAGCCAATAACTGAGACTAAAACCGGACAACAAGTCCATACATAGAATAGTGTGAGATCCTGTACTAGATCTAAATGAGAGATATCGTCTAGTCAAATCCTGTAAGCATCCACTGTGCTATAGCTCCGAGTCTCTGGAATGGAATCATCATACATGGCATCCCTGTGGCTGGACACCTAAAAGGTTTTAAAAATATTTTATAGCAAGAGTTAGTACTCAAAACATTTTGAAAATATTTTGCAAGCGTTTATCACAATATAAAATGCGGTTATTGATTACACATGTTAGGTTCTCGTACACTCTCTTGAGTTAACTCACCTCTCATCTTTTGTGCACACCTAACGTTCTACACTTAGTTTATCTAGCCGTACTTCTCAAGCTAACTAAACCAAAGTAGTAAACTGAACTTATTTGTACCCAAGTTCCAGTACCGCCCATACAGTACAACCATTTTTCTAACATCACGCGTATGTTAATTAAATCCCAAGTAACATATAATCTATGTTATCTTTTTCCAAGACTTCTCATTTAGTTTCACTTACTAAAATTACTACAATTCTCACAATTGTTAACTTTCTCACTTATGTAATTAAGTTTCGCCACTTGAATTGCTAAATAGATTTTCTCTATCTAAAGGTTTATTTCGTAATTAAGCTTCACTACTTAACTTACCAATTCAGTATGTATCTTTAAATACATAATATATATCAATCTACTAACACACGGAAGTAGAATATCATTAAGTATATATATTTCACACACAATATATACTAAATATCAGTCATTACTATTTTGTCCTTTTTATACACGTAAAGGACTCTTGGTTCGGAATGATTCATCGACCCCAAGTAAGAGTTGGTTCGGAATTATCCATCGACCCCAACGTTTATTTTTAAAATATATATATACACATATTCTGGTTCAGGACTCTTTCATCGAGACACCAGTTCAAGGTTTGGTTCGGCATTTCTCATCGACCCCAAACATATAATAACTTTATGTTAGTTCGGAATGCCTCATCGACCCTAACATAATTAATTTAGGTATCAATCTCTCTACCTAAAAGATCACATAATTCAGTAGGTACACGCCCGACCTATTAATCATATACGTACGTAATATTTTAATCTCATATATTTACCGTACAATAATCACTTTACGATTTATTTCATTAATCGTATTTATTTGAGTATTCACACAACTCTAAGGGTCCTAGTTACCCCTTAAGTATAATTTCAGTACTTATCGCTTACCCTACTGGTCTATTACTTAAATTGAATTTACTTCGCCCCGTAACTCAATTTCCGAAGTTCCTGATACTCTACTAAATCGGATTATTCCCCTCGGTTCGTAATCCAAGCCCTACATCCAATGGCTTTATTAGACCTCAACAATATACCTACTGGTCTTATTCTCACTCCCATATAAGTATAATGTAAATCCTAGAACACTCATTCATTCCCGAACTCAACGAAGAATTTAAACACAAAATTTCGGGAAACAACTTGCGTCGATCGATCGACGGCTGTGTTCGATCGATCGACTATGTCGATCGATCGATAGTTCGAGATCGATCGATCGATCGAACAGGGACAGACGCAGTCTGTCTTCTTCGTTGAGACGTTTCCTCCATTAACAAAACCTCAACTCCATTACAGTCCACCAAACTTCGATCCAATGATCCTAACATATTTCCACATATACTAGGACAGTTTCTATCGTAATCAAATACATCAAAACTCCAATTCCTTTAAGGAAATAATGAATTAAACCCCAAAATTCTTAGAACCCTAATTATGGTATTCTTCCCATATTTTCATTCAAAACCCAGATTTTAATCCGAAAAATCATCAAGTATAATCTGAATATTAATCCTCTACATAGGTTAAATCATTCTACATGCGATTCCTATTCCAACATGCATAATTATCATCTTTCTCCAATCAAAATAATGATTTAAACAAAACTATTCAAAAACCCTACACATGGGTATTATAACTTTAAGATTTTGCAATAAACAACTTGCCTCAAGATTTGTAGAGTCTGATTTCGTGGTTGTTGATGATGATTGGTGATCTTCATCCATCAATCCTTCTCCCCCAACAAGTTGATGGTAGAAATCCCTTTGAATCTCTCCCAAATCCTCTTTTGCCTTAGAAAATTGCCTCTCTCTCTCTTCTCCAATGGCTATGGTGTATCTCTAATTGCCTAACCCTAGCCACCACCCTTATAATCAGATTTAGGGTTACAAAATTCGTAGGTCTTCCTTCCCATAATTGTAAAGAGACCAAAATGCCCCCGAATGGTCCCGGTTTAGCCCGAAAATGACCCGGCACTCTACTAGTACCCACGGGTATACTATTTTGACTATTTTGACCCTTCCGAACTCGTTGGTGACCTCTAAATTATCATTTGAGTCACTTAAAAATTATAACTCGTTCTCACCCCAACACGGTCTACACGCGTTAAGTAACTATTTACCACTCGCACTAAATAAATAAACTGAGGCAATATTTATTGGTATCTATCTCTCGATTAATATACCAAAATTAAAATTTAAATAAAACTCTTTAAATTACTACTCTTCCGTAATTTAAATTAAGACGACATTTTCTCATTTAATTCTCCAATCTAATTAAATGGAATATTCAGAAATACGGGGTGTTACATACTTCCCCCCTTGAAAAAGGAATTTCGTCCTCGAAATTAGGATAAGGCTTGTATTAAGACTAAGGACTTTAAACATCACTGCATCCTCTAATACCAAAAATCGAATCATATAATCCTAGCTGTTGCGCTGAGGGTATGCCTTACTTCATTATAAACTCTTACCGCACGTTACCCGTGTCGCATATATTATAATTAAGTCTCACTACTTAATTTCTCATAGATTTTCCCAATCCAACTTAAATTCTTGAAATTAAGTTTCTCCCTACTTAATTTACCCATTCTATGTATATCTCTATATAACATCTAAGTGCCTACTATTACTCATAAGTAGAATATTATAAGGTATATATTTCACACACAATATATACATTAAGGAGAGTTGGTCCGGTAAAAATCATCGGCCCCAAGAGTCCTATCATTTACATTGGTCCGGGAATCCATCGACCCCAAGGTAAATGTAATGCACATGTATGTTGGTTCAGACCTCCCGTCTACATCAATATTTATCATTGATTTGGTTCGGAAAATCATCGACCCCAAATCGATTTCTCATGTATTGGTCCGGAACATCATCGACCCCAATACAGAGATTAAGCACACTTATCATCGCACATAAGTAGGAAAAATTAATAGGTATATATATCGTACACTTAACATATACTATTAACACTTGTTTTTATAATCACCCCCCTTTCTATAACACTTTCGGGGTTTTTGGCTCGGAATTTCCCCTCGATCACCAATAGTTAATAATTACTTGTCTCGAAATCACATCTCGAGCACCCATATATGTATATATATCTTCTCACACATGTGTATACAACTTATGAGCCATATACTACACATTTCATATACCTTAAATGTCATACTCCAATAGAATGTCCTCATATCATACTTTAAGAACTAAAAGTTCGATATGTCTCCTCGAACCACACCCAAAGTACATGTATTGTTCGTAATCGGTACCCACGAACCTAATCCTCATGTACAGTCCTTATAGGCACTCATCCTACCTATAAATATGCTCATATAGGCATACATTCAACCTATGAATAGATCAGTGGGCTTCTCTTAAAATTCCACTTATCATAAGGGTGTAACATCATTCTTTCTCACTAACTTTGAGTCATAGGTAACATCACCTACTCAAAATAAAACTTTAACGCTATTCCCTCCTGACCATCTCTCACAGTGCGGAATTTTAGTATTTCACCCTGATTCGTTATCATGTGGAGCGGCTTCATGCACTTGTGCACTCCCCCTTTTTCAACTACACACTAATCCCTCCTGGTCACCCCATTTCGCTATCCCCAACGAAATGTTGGCTAAATTATGATGTTCACAACCCATCAGAATTTTAAGTCTGCCTCCTCATTCCATCATTGGAAATATAGGTTCACTACTATATTCCGGTTGCTCATATCGATTTTAACTCGCTCTACAACTAGAGGTGTATCTGGAGACAATCTCACTATGTCTCTTCCTCAACATTGCTTCCCACTTACGTCACCTAATCTTAAGTGGTGCTCTATTCCCCTTTCTCACCGGGCATATTATACTTTACAATCCGTGCACTCTTTGCAATTGGCGCACTTTTTGAGGTTGGTTACTTTATAAGAATCAACAGTTTAGTAACACATAAGTCACCCTCAATACTCGGTCAAGTAACACCTTGCGCTACTTCTTTACCACAGTTAGGTCTCCCTTATCGAGAGATAACCTTTGAACGGTTTCCCACCGACTTACATCCCATAGGGTGTGCTGGATCTCTCAGCACATATAATCTTGGATCATCGTCAATCTCCCATGACGTTCAACCCACTTCATCAATACGATTGGTTTTCTAATTTCCCCAACGTCGTGCAAAATTATTCTGCATCCAATTGACTAGGGTGCCCATACACCCTTTTCTCCGGGTACATTCGCAAAGACATTGCAAATGTCGCACCCGTAACATGCTTTTCTTCAACTCTGACCTAGTCTACACGACGTGACTAAAATCTTGTGGGTATTCTCAATACCCTAGAGACAAAATCAAATCTTTGCCCACAAAGTCCCACTTATCCCTTCGTGGTGAGGTAAGCCTTTCAGTGTTTCTCCACAACACTACCGGCTCCACTGATGTACTAGCATCTAACAATGTCTCTTCTCCGGACATGCATAAAAATTCAGTCGTACTCCCTTCCTCAACCGAACTTAAACAAGGGACTTCTCCCCATGTATTCTTACTGAGCATTATCAGAACAACACATAGTCGATATGCTCAAATTCGATCTCTCGACAATATGTGCAACCATACTCCAATATTGCTAAAGGAGTCAAGTGGCACCGCGCTTATACTATCACTAAGTCTTTAGCACTAACTACAACAGCGAGCTCGATCTCTCCGCTCAGCAGTCATATCACAAACATTGACCCACATCATTTATGATTCCCACACACCGAAATCAATTACTAAGAGATGTTCATAATCTCCGAAGTTTCTCACATTGAAGAATAATGACAACTCGACCCTATTTCAGGTGAGTAGTCGTCATATACCCCATTCACTCGAGGCTAAAATCTCATATACTTCCTTATTCATCGCTCTGGTGATTTAGAGGGTTCTTGGACATAACACGTTTGTCCTCTCCGGAATGCAAAACTTATTGGAGTTATTATTTCTTCAAATAACTTCAAGCTAAAATAAAATGCATGGCCCTAGGATCCACACTAGACATCTTTTCAAAAATTCCTGACTCCAGGCCATACTGACCGGTTTGTGACCCCTCCTCTCGGACTGGGTAGTCTCGATCCTGAACACTATCATCTTGGTTCCCTTAGTTCTGCTGACTAAAAAGGGACGCACTATGGAACTTAACAACCCCGACTTAGAATTTAATCATTAAATCCTCTAGTGGGTTTCCACTTATTTCTTGCACCAGCCCCATTACATTCAGTCTTACTCTTTGACTAAATCTCTAAACTCCCTTAGCTCCGCCCACCCAGGAGCATTAACCTCAACCTTGTAGGGAGTACCATATTGTCTTCATATACATAAGTTGTTCAAGAAGAGTTTTACCAAAAATTGCGAGCTATAATTCGAGAGTCCATTTTCTTAAGGGCTCTATTCCCTTATACCTATCTTACCAGTACAAGTTCACTTCACAGGATAAATTTCTCTCCCACGATTTGGCCTCCACCAGGCTTTCATGTGAGGGTTTCATATATTCCCATTCACTACGCTTCTGAATCATCATTGGAGAACTTTGCGGTTAAACAATACGTAAAGTTCTTCTATTTATATATACGGACCTTCGGTCCGAATGTAGTGACTGGTATCCCCTCCACGTCGCCTGAAAATTTACTTAAATTTTCACTTCTGAGTATTTCTACTCAGTCCCAACGGCCAAAACCTCTGGACATACTACTTCCATTGGTTAACATGCACAGTCGCCGTTTTATCACATTTACGGTTCGTTCTCTTCAAATTTTCTTCAGACCTACTCCCACTATTACTGCATTGGGCGGTCTAGACTAGCATCCCTCTTGCCGTCGCGACACTTGGAAAATGCCTGCTATGCCTCAACAACCCTTGCAACATTTTTTTTCCATTACACGCTAGGAGTGACCTCGACCACGGTCATCTCTCCTATGATTGCCATCTTCGAACACCCCATGCTTTATGCCAAGCTCCTCCCTCCTCTAGTTCTGCTAACGTCAATGCTGGACCTACCACCATATTCGACATACCGTGCCCAATCGGACTCGTATTTATATAACACTACGTCTATTAAATAGCAGGAGAACGTAAACTACGTACGTAGAGGAGTAAAATCATCCTAAGATAGGGCTCTATATCAATCAAGCGATACGCTGAAAACGTAGTAAGCCGTACAGATCCTATGGACACTAGAACCTGATGCTCTGATACCATCTGTGACACCCCGCCTAATTTAAACATCGGGTGATCAGGCCTTTATTAAATTAAAACAAGTTTCTCAAATGGTTCATTCTTAGCATCACTGTCGAAAACTTTTTAATTACTAATACCCTAAGTAAAATTGGACAGGTGCCAAATTTTATCTTTCTTAAAACAGATAAATCAACCATGCGGAACAGAGTACAAAATCATGTACTATAAATCAAACAACAAGTAAAAGTACAACAGAATAAAAGTATTACCGAATAAACCATCGGCTAAAGAAAACCCAAACAACAATAGAGTAACCACCAGTCAGAAGCCAATAACTGAGACTAAAATCGGACAACAAGTCCATACATAGAATAGTGTGAGATCCTGTACTAGATCTGAATGAGAGATATCGTCTAGTCAAATCCTGTAAGCATCCACTGTGCTACAACTCCGAGTCTCTGGAATGGAATCATCATACAGGGCATCCCTGTGGCTGGACACCTAAAAGGTTTTAAAAATATTTTATAGCAAGAGTTAGTACTCAAAACATTTTGAAAATATTTTGCAAGCGTTTATCACAATATAAAATGCGGTTATTGATTACACATGTTAGGTTCTCGTACACTCTCTTGAGTTAACTCACCTCTCATCTTTTGTGCACACCTAACGTTCTACACTTAGTTTATCTAGCCGTACTTCTCAAGCTAACTAAACCAAAGTAGTAAACTGAACTTATTTGTACCCAAGTTCCGATACCGCCCATACAGTACAACCATTTTTCTAACATCACGCGTATGTTAATTAAATCCCAAGTAACATATAATCTATGTTATCTTTTTCCAAGACTTCTCATTTAGTTTCACTTACTAAAATTACTACAATTCTCACAATTGTTAACTTTCTCACTTATGTAATTAAGTTTCGCCACTTGAATTGCTAAATAGATTTTCTCTATCTAAAGGTTTATTTCGTAATTAAGCTTCACTACTTAACTTACCAATTCAGTATGTATCTTTAAATACATAATATATATCAATCTACTAACACACGGAAGTAGAATATCATTAAGTATATATATTTCACACACAATATATACTAAATATCAGTCATTACTATTTTGTCCTTTTTATACACGTAAAGGACTCTTGGTTCGGAATGATTCATCGACCCCAAGTAAGAGTTGGTTCGGAATTATCCATCGACCCCAACGTTTATTTTTAAAATATATATATACACATATTCTGGTTCAGGACTCTTTCATCGAGACACCAGTTCAAGGTTTGGTTCGGCATTTCTCATCGACCCCAAACATATAATAACTTTATGTTAGTTCGGAATGTCTCATCGACCCTAACATAATTAATTTAGGTATCAATCTCTCTACCTAAAAGATCACATAATTCAGTAGGTACACGCCCGACCTATTAATCATATACGTACGTAATATTTTAATCTCATATATTTACCGTACAATAATCACTTTACGATTTATTTCATTAATCGTATTTATTTGAGTATTCACACAACTCTAAGGGTCCTAGTTACCCCTTAAGTATAATTTCAGTAGTTATCGCTTACCCTACTGGTCTATTACTTAAATTGAATTTACTTCGCCCCGTAACTCAATTTCCGAAGTTCCCGATACTCTACTAAATCGGATTATTCCCCTCGGTTCGTAATCCAAGCCCTACATCCAATGGCTTTATTAGACCTCAACAATATACGTACTGGTCTTATTCTCACTCCCATATAAGTATAATGTAAATCCTAGAACACTCATTCATTCCCAAACTCAACGAAGAATTTAAACACAAAATTTCGGGAAACAGCTTGCGTCGATCGATCGACGGCTGTGTTCGATCGATCGACTATGTCGATCGATCGATAGTTCGAGATCGATCGATCGATCGAACAGGGACAGACGCAGTCTGTCTTCTTCGTTGAGACGTTTCCTCCATTAACAAAACCTCAACTCCATTACAGTCCACCAAACTTCGATCCAATGATCCTAACATATTTCCACATATACTAGGACAGTTTCTATCGTAATCAAATACATCAAAACTCCAATTCCTTTAAGGAAATAATGAATTAAACCCCAAAATTCTTAGAACCCTAATTATGGTATTCTTCCCATATTTTCATTCAAAACCCAGATTTTAATCCGAAAAATCATCAAGTATAATCTGAATATTAATCCTCTACATAGGTTAAATCATTCTACATGCGATTCCTATCCCAACATGCATAATTATCATCTTTCTCCAATCAAAATAATGATTTAAACAAAACTATTCAAAAACCCTACACATGGGTATTATAACTTTAAGATTTTGCAATAAACAACTTGCCTCAAGATTTGTAGAGTCTGATTTCGTGGTTGTTGATGATGATTGGTGATCTTCATCCATCAATCCTTCTCCCCCAACAAGTTGATGGTAGAAATCCCTTTGAATCTCTCCCAAATCCTCTTTTGCCTTAGAAAATTGCCTCTCTCTCTCTTCTCCAATGGCTATGGTGTATCTCTAATTGCCTAACCCTAGCCACCACCCTTATAATCAGATTTAGGGTTACAAAATTCGTAGGTCTTCCTTCCCATAATTGTAAAGAGACCAAAATGCCCCCGAATGGTCCCGGTTTAGCCCGAAAATGACCCGACACTCTACTAGTACCCACGGGTATACTATTTTGACTATTTTGACCCTTCCAAACTCGTTGGTGACCTCTAAATTATCATTTGAGTCACTTAAAAATTATAGCTCGTTCTCACCCCAACACGGTCTACACGCGTTAAGTAACTATTTACCACTCGCACTAAATAAATAAACTGAGGCAATATTTATTGGTATCTATCTCTCGATTAATATACCAAAATTAAAATTTAAATAAAACTCTTTAAATTACTTTTCTTCCGTAATTTAAATTAAGCCGACATTTTCTCATTTAATTCTCCAATCTAATTAAATGGAATATTCAGAAATACGGGGTGTTACATTAAGATTCTCCTAAACTTACCCGTACCATCCATACATTACGCTACCTAATACCCTATATAATTAATAGGTATTCTTTCGACCTACAATTAAATCGATAGACATAAACACCCCCTAATTAGTCATACTCGTACCTCGTATATTTCTCTCGAATACTCATCGTACATACTATATTACGATTTACCTCACTATCGTATTTATTCGAGTGTTCACACAACTCTAAGGGTACTACTTACCCCTTCATAAAATTCAGTAGTTGAATCAATGCTTACCACACTAGTCTACTTATTAAATAATTTGAAATCTTCGTAATTCGCTATCTTTCTCTATAATAAATTATGACAAATATTCATCCCATATAATCCTTGTCTTAATCCTCTTAATAAGACTAATTCACAACCCTAACCTAGTCCACTGCAATATAATAAATCCATTATTATATTTTAACAATGTCGCAAAAGTTTTCATGAAAATGATTTAGCAGATGTAGGGTTAAAAAAGGGGAAATTCACATTTTTCAAAGGACCTGACCGGTCCGCCATGTTGATTGAACTGGTCCGCTGGACTGCAACTTGTCTTCTCCTGATACGCAGCTGCATTTTTCACCATTTTCACATATGTGTTCTATGTGATTCTTTACCAAATCAAAAATAACTACACCAAACCTTTTCTACATGTCTTAGGAAGGGTTCTAACGTAAATCTTGAATCAAAACATTATGATTCACGATTAAGAATAGATTAAATAATCAAATCAACAAAATACCATGTTTTTCATGTTCTTTTTCCATTCTACATCAAGATACCCAGATTTAATTCATCTTAAAAATAATAAACCCTCTGTACATGAATTCCTATCTCAATTCATGAATTAAACCCACCCCAAACCATATTAATTCCTCCAAGGGTATAAAATCAAACCCTATTCTACATGGGTATTATAACATGGTTGAAAAAAATTGCCATTTAAATACTTGACTCTGTATAGCATGTCTGAAATTCGTTTGGATGATGGTGTGGTGGTTCACCCGCACACCGATCTCGAGTCCGTAGTGTTCGGGCCAAAAAATGTTGTAGAAAGCTTGGTTATCCCCTCCTCTTGCTCTCCTATGGCCTCTCTTATTTTAGTTTTTTGTTAACCCTGTCCCCCCTCTCTAATGGGAAGATAAAAACTTTCAGTTTTCGGAGTTCTGTATACCTCAAGCGCCCAAATGACCGAAATGCCCTTAAATGGTGTCGGGTTTGTCCAAAGTCGTCTCAGGACCCAAACTATACACCCAGGTACAATATTCAAACTATTTCGGAACCAATTGTGACCTAAAAATACCATTTGAGTCACTTAAAAAATTTCTCTTATTTCACCTCAAAATGCGGCACATGTGAAATTAAACATAAACTAAATTAAGTAAATCTAAATCACCAGATTAAATAATTTCTCCCAATTAAATAAATTCTAAAATTTCCATATTCTCTCAAACTCTGAGGTGTTACATTGAAAAAATATCTCAATGTACCACATTCGATAATATATTAGAGGTGTTGAAGTCATGGTATATGATTTGTGTCTCTGCCCCCGTGTGCAAGAAGACAAGTCCTTGAGCTGCTCCTATTATTCTTTTAAGACGTCTAACCCATCCAAATGGCTTTGCGAAATCTTTTATCATACCTAAGAAGTTCCCCCTTATAGGTATTAGATAATAAAGAGGAGAAGTGTTAATTATAGGAGAGAAAAACTGCAATGTATATGCCTATCTATTACTAATAATAAGTGAATTAACAGGACAAGTTGTGTAATTAATGAAAGATTTCAAATGGAGAACAAGCTAAAAAATTTAAGACTTTAGAGTTTCAATTTATCAAATTTTCTAAAGTTATATATAGAATATTTATTTTTTTGAATTAAAAATTAGTCTAGATTCCGCAAACATTCACATCAACCAATAGAAGATCTATTTTGCCAAATCAATCTTGATTTTCCAAGTTATTTGGTAGAAGCCCGAATGTTTAATTTTGACACTTCGTTTGTAATGGTAATCCTTACTATATAAGAATCCTATGTTACTTTAGTTCTAATGCCTCATTTTTAGCAACCTCTCTTATTCACGAAATGTACAAAGGGTTTTCCATGCCAATGGAAGGCCATAGAAACTTATGCATGAGGATATGAATTGTTGGGAGCGTGTGGTTGGTGAGTTTTTATCTTTACTCTTTGATTGATTGACATGAATTTATCATATTATTACAATGAAATTTTTTGTTGTTTAATATGAAATAAATAATTCTGTAAATGAGGACTATTGTACCTATTATCATTATGATACATTTAATAATTTACTTCACAATTTTGCAGAAAATGAACTGCACCCCCCCCCCCCCCCCCAATAAACTATTGGAATATGTCTTATTAGAAAGAGAAAAAATATTTTACTGTTGACCCTACAATGTTATATATGAAAATGGATAAAATATTTTAATGGGACAAAGTTTGTCGCATTTTAACTCTTGAAAATTTAATATAGTAAAGATATAATATTCAATTTACTCATCATAAGCCATAATTAGTTATATATAATTAACTTCGGTATAAAAAATATAATGCTATTTATGTGGACTTAGTTTATTTATGACAAACTTCTTACACGTGTCATGTGATATCCGGATCAAGAATTTGTGATGAAAACAAGATGAAGTGCTCCCAACAGCTACTACTAGAAAGTTACGGTTCCTATCTCATTCTCATTCGTAGTCCTATTCAATAGAACCCACCAAGACACCTAAATGAAGTAAATAACAATATATATATATATATATATATATATATATATATATATATATATATATATACAGAGAGAGAGAGAGAGGGGCTCAAAAGTGAACCTAAAAGATGAACATTTTAATGAACCTTAACACAAAACACCTAAAAATCAATTAATTTTAATTCTTATGTTATAATTGGTCTGTGCCAACGGGAACGAGCATGCCTGTGACATGCGTGTTTTTTAATACATACACCATACCCCCCCTCCCACTCCCACCCCCACCCCCACCCCTAAGCCTAAAACCAAAACCTCCGAACTCTGACCACCCACAACTCAGAGCTACCTAACACCGGATCGAACCCACCTACTCCAGACCGAAACACCTCAACCAACTTAACCACCTTCCATAGACATACCTCCAGCTACTAAACCAGTCGGACCATAGATCCCGAACCCTTATAACTCTGACCAAACTGCATGGAAACTGGCGAACCAACAAAGCAATTTGAACATACCCCATAAATTGGTTTGATGCCAATCTCCCAATTAGCCATACTTGGCAAACAAAACCCTTACCTACGGTGGCCTTAACTCGACCCATAACCTACATAACCTTTACCCAACGAGCATCCATTTTTGACCCAAGCTGCTGCCATCAACCGAAAAACCCAGACCTGAGTATGAACCTTGTGTTTACCCCCAACCCCAATACAATGATATTTTAGGTAATTGATTCTTTTTTATTTTTAGTAAAAAAATGCAATTGAGCTGAAGATTCATTATTTCATCCGAGGGAGAACAAAAATTGTTATGATATTGTTATAAGCGACATACACATATGTGATATGGATGGTTTAAAACTCCTTGAGCATATTGGGTTGGATCCGACAGACAAGATAACTGTCGGCATATAGTTAGGGTTAAGGGCTGAGGTGTAAAAAATATTCGATCGACACGCGTGTCCGTTGTCACTGGCGCCGACCAATTACAACATAGGAATTAAAATAGTGGGTTGTTATGTGTTTTTTCTTAAGGTTCATTAAAATATTCATCTTTTAGGTTCACTTCTGAACCTCTCCCTCTCCCTTTCTCTCCCTCTCTCTCTCTCTCTCTCTCTCAATCTATGTATATATATACACACACACACACACTAGGGTGCACCCGTGCCGATGGCACGACGATAAATTTATTCCCATGATATTTTGTACTCATGCCGATAGCACGGCGATAAATTTATTATGTTGATAAATTTATGCCCGTACAGATATCATGCTCAAAATTTGATCCTATTGCATTAATATTAGCGACCTATCATTAGCGATATATCATTAAGATTTAATAGTTTATGTCCTTAATTGTTTTTATCGTGACTACTTTTGTATATTTTCTATTTGTGGTTGTATTAATTACATACCACTTTTAAATTTAAGGTCATTTAAACTTAACCTCAATTTCGTCACTTAATTATTCGACGGCCAAAATGTCTGACGATGTTACAAGAGCATTAGTTTGTTTCACCTACTACTTAAAGTTCCCTTATAACTTTGTACACATTGAAGCTGAGTCTACATACGATTTTTTTATAACAGCTAAGGGTTGCAAACTTTTTTACAATTAAAAAGTACTGTAAAAAAGTTCAAAATAAAGCTTTTTATAAATTCAATGTTTTTTAATAAAAATAAAAAATATATTAAACATTTTCTTCAGGGTTGATAAAAATATATTGGTCTCTCTCTGAAACTCAAGCATGAACACAGTGTTAATAAAAAAAAATTCTTGCACCTATAATCCACCGAATCTTCACGTTTACATGCTACAACATAATACCATAAACCATAGGAAAAACACATATACAATATAATCCTATTTGGAGATAAAATTAATATTCTTGTAACAAAATAAAATTGTAAACTCGTCACAATACAAGTATCGATAATAGTTTCAGTACAAATTATCGGTTTTTTCATTTGTGGAGTAATTTGTAGAGTAACATCAATTTCCCCAAAATAAATAAACTAAATAAGATCACCCAAAAATAGCATTAGAATGAAAGAAAAGAAAAAAAAAAATAGGCACACACACATGGACATACAAAACTATAAGTTTCAAACCTTAGATTTATGTACCCAAATGATTTTGAACCAAGAAGTATCATTGCAATTCTTCTCATAGGGTCTCTAGCCTCAGGCCTAGACAGTGCTATCAGTGACCACTGGTAACAAGGCAGTAATAGGACATTATATCTCTAGAGATGAGGCTACCACCAAGATCTGCACAAATAAAACATTGAGACCACAAAACATTATCAATGGCCAAATGTAGCAGATTTTAAGCACAATAGAAAGTTACATAAAGTTACATATAGGAGATTTTAAGCCAAATATAGCAGATTTTACATGATAAGTACAATAGAGAGTAAACAAAAAATAGTTGATTTCAAGCAAATTTTTGCACATAACATAGTTGAAATTTGCATTAAAAATAGTTGATTTTATAAAAAAAAAATTAAGGAGAAAGTTACAGAAAAAATTAGTAGATTTTTACCCAAAAAAGTAGGCCAAAATTTATACAAAATGATTTAAATTGAGAAAAAAATTGCAACAAAAAATTGCAAAATTTTAATGTGTAAAAATAACAGAAAAATAAACAAACTATATTAAAGTAAAAAAATGACAAAATTATGCATCTGCAAACAAAACATAAAATTACAAAAAAATTCAATAAAACTTGCATGTTAAACGTATCCAACAACTAAACTAAAATAAACCCAACATCAGTACAATTAGTATGTAACCTTAAAAATAACTTCGCATTTGTATGTAGCCTTCTTCATTTCATCTTTTCTATAGGTAGCCACAGACACATGAGCAACCTCTTGAAAAATTCAATTCCAGATGACCAAATGACATCTAATTACCCAAATGTAAACTTCAAATCCTCACTGAGGTATATAAGTACTCGGAAATAAATAAAAATTATTGGAAAAAGTACTTTAAGAAGTTGTTCAAAACATTTTAAAACTTTCAAAGAGCTGGAAATTTCAAAAAATTTAGGAGAGTTAATTTTCTTTGCAAGTTCCAAACCTTTCATACCCAAAAAACCTCGGAAGTTGAGAACCTCGGAAATTGAAAACCCAAAAATTATAATGTTTCTATGGTTTGAAACCCTAAAAAAATCGATTAAACTAAGTGCAGGAGAGAGAGGGAGGTTCATTCTATAGATTGCAACAAATTAAAGAGATAGATTAAAAAAAGCGATGTGATAATAGATTTCAAACCACGTATTTGTATTATTTTGAAATCTTTAAAGGCAACGAACAAACTTTCCACTATTGAATTCGTATGAAAGTTCTAAGGACTTGAGAGAGGGGAGGAGATGGATCTCATTCATTAAAAACATGGGAATGCCTTAAAAACATGGAAATGCCTTTTCACTATGAAGTTGAAAGGGAAAAACTCAGAATAAGAGAAAAAATTTAACCCTATATAATCGTACGAAAACTAAAAAATATACAAACTGTGAGATACAAAAACAAAAAATAGATAAAAACATGTTAGATCAAAAGACAAAAACCAAGAATAAGAGATCATGTCAAATAGAAAAAATAAACAAATAAATTTTGAGATCTTTTGACAGTACCCATACTTGCAGATAGAATATATAGTTTGTTATTGGTCACCAAGGTTATTACCGGTCACCAAGGTTGTTGCCACTATGAGAGAAGAACATATCTCAGAAGAACCATCGATTGGAGTTTCGTATTCGAATCGACAGATCGAACTGAGAGATGAGCTGAGAACTATCTCGGGTGAGGAAAAAACACCACCAGTTGTGGCCCCCTAACAGGAAAGGAAGGGGATAAAAACTAAACAAAAATCGAATTGGAAAAAAAATGATCAAAAATCAAACCAAAAACTCGAAATAAAATGATTTGGAGCAAAAACTCAAAATGAAACAAAACGATTTGAACCTCTACAAACCTGATTTGATAAAAATTGAAAAAAATCAAAGAAATATTTGTAAAAGTGTGTGTGAGATCTGGAAAACCTTATACCTGGGATGGGGGCAAGTCTAAGAGAGTGGATATATGTAGGAGTGTGTGAGAGAGAGAGGCGACAATGAACATGAAGCAGAAGAGGCAGCTGATTGAAAGGGAGAGAGATGAGGGTTTGCGTTTTGGGAGGCAGCATCGGTTGAGTGGAACAGAGAATGAGCTAGGGTTTTTGCAGGGGATTTCAAGACCAATTTAACATTGTGATAAAAATTTATAACCCTTCTTATCTTCAAACCTTACGGATAGCGTGTGTCAGACTAAATTGGCATCGGGATCAAAAGTTCATAGAGAGAGAGATAGGTATATCTTATCTTCAAAGCTTACAACCTTTTTTGACATCCCACCTAATTAATTATTGGGTAATCATTCCTTAATTAATCAATTTCAAAATATCAAGTTGGTTCAGATAATGCATCACTACCGAAAACTCAAATTTTAAATTTAATAAAACTAACCACTTAGTATTTTAAAAAGGTTGATGTCCAAATTTTATCTTGTCATTAACTACTACCAAAAGAATATCAATAAACACCATGCATCACAGTAACATAAGTATAGTTCGACTGAAGTAAAATAAATAGTTGGAGAACATCTCCGATTACAATCCCACACAATAAATCAAATGGAAGAAACAAAATCCAAAAGAGAGTTGAAAGCGACTAAATCTCTGAAAGTAAGTATGAGTAAGGACGACATGTCCAAGCAAGATGAATAACTGAAAAAGAAAGGATAGACTGAATCATCTATTAGCAATAATCCTGCAGCTTCCACAGCAACTACATCACGACAATTGAATAGAGTCTCCTAAGGTTGGTGTCCATGTGGCTGGGCACCTAAAATAAAGGAACAGTAGAAAGATAGACATAAAAATGGGTCAGAGCCCAAGTTGAAAACAGTTTAAAATAGCAAGTGCTTAAATTGATTCAATTAAAACAATTATTAATCAAGTTAACTTAGCGTACTCACTTGAGATACTCACCCCTCAATCTAGTGCGCACGTCTAACAAGCCTAACTACTCATACTAGTTATGATACCTTGACTGACTACCAAGTGTATAATATGAAGTTTGAAAGTCTCTCTAAATAACACAAAAACCGACGTAGTTATGATTTCAATATAGAATTAGGATTTCTTTAGGTTATTCTCATATTCTTCTAAATGCCCAACTGATAATATCATAAGTGTACAAATAATAATATTGAGAACAACAAAAGGCAACAAACATGACTTCCGGTATACACACCTTATTCGCTTTATGTGTACATATCAAATTATATAAGTATAGCAATATCACACCCTTGGTTAAGAACCCATTAGTATTTGGCATGATCTGCTATCTAGTCCATTTGCAAAGCTCATGCATAGAGGACAACATGTTCAATCTCTCAAGAACCAGTAGAAACATAAACACATATTAGAGTCGAACATAGTCCCAAGCCAATGGGCTATGCACATACCTACGCACCCATACGACTGTCATCACTATCGTTCTCACTGATAGTCTGTACCTAGATTCCATGCTCTATTGGTACAACTCTAAATCCCCCGAAGGCACACAAGATTTGGTTACCCACAACGCATTAACCTCCGTTCGATAGCCAGTAGCTAGGTATGTTATACGCATAATATTTTGAACAATAAGCACGCACACCAATTATATGAATTCATTATCTTTCCTACAGTCTAGTGTTTGCAGTACGTACTTTAACTCTTATTATAACCCGTACTTTATTCATGTATACCCTACCTTGTATTTTTTCACCTCCTCAATTTTATGAATTTTATACCTTCCCAGGGTCGGCATATTTTCCTCTCACTATTAATTATCAATATAAGTCACTCGATGATCATTCTAGTTTATCACTCATTAAAAGAAGCCTACGGGAAGTTCGAAACAAAATCGTCTTTAAAAGGACCATTCTAGAATCTCGTTAGAAGGCCTAGAAATCTCATTTGAATGAGGTTGTTCGAACGTGGGTCGTTTGAACGAAGGGCTTCGAACGACCCACCAAACTCGTTAGAAGGGCTACTGGAATCTCGTTCGTACGGGGTCGTTCGAACGACCTGGGCTGGACTTCTAACGAAATTTTCAAAGTTTCCCAGTTCGTCTCTCAACTTCGTTTTTCCCAATTTTTACCACTCAGAACTCAACCTAAATTCAATTGAACCCAAATACAATATTTCCCACTATCCTAAGTCATCTTAGAACATATAATAACATAATTTTGGAGGTCAAATCCTTCTAATCATCATGGAATTTCAATAAATTCCCAAATTTCACCACAAACCCTATTAACTTGAACCCAAAATTTATTTGTTCATAAAAACTCCATTTTAATTCATGATTTACACCTATTTCATCAACTTTCACAATTCTACTAAGGGGAAAATCCTCTACATGTGAACCTTTATCAGATTTTCTAAATATTCTACACGATTTCATGATAGGAAAACCCAAATTGGTATTTATTGTTCGAAAACCTCAATATATGTTAACAATAGTAATAATTGCTAAGAGAAGAGAAAGATAATCACTTGGCTTAAAAATTAACTTTTGATTTGCAGGTGGAAATTGGTATAGGAACGATCCTCCTGACACGATCTATGCGTTGGTGTACTTTTTGTTGTGAAAGGCTGAATTCTTGGCTAAGGCTCCAATGGAGTCTCATTCTCATTCCTTGGTTCTTTCTCTCTTTCCCTCTCTTCTCACGTAGGTTGAAACTGACAGCCACTAACCCTTAATGACTTTTTAATTAATCCAATTTTTTTCCATTTAATTACCTTAAAATCCCGAAAGACCAAAATACCCCTTCGGGGTGCCGTTTTGGGTTAAAAAGTCCCAAACTCCAAATAACATACCCGAATAGTGTTTTCTGACTATTTCGACCATTCCGAACACTCTGGCAGACTCAAAACAGTCGTCCTAGTTATACAAAAATAAATTATCTTTTAACCCCCAAATATGTACAACTAACGCGACTCATACGCGTCCCAAATATTTATAACATAACTATCGTGTATCTCATTCCCGGCCATTCTATTATTTCAATAATTACTAACTCTCATCCCGTTAGTGATTATTATCATAAAATTGGATTAGTTTAAATTTAAATTTCTCCCATTAAATTTATTAATCCCCATTTTCCATTAAAATAATTATGCATAAAAATACGGGGTATTACATACTTCCCCCCTAATAACCGAATTTCATCCCAAAATTTGGAAAAGAGTATATATATACCTGGCAAGAATAACTCTAGATAACGTTCACGTATCTCATCCTAGCGCTCCCACATCGATTCCTCAATGTTATGGTTCCCCCATTGAACACGTACTAGTGGTACTACTTTCGACCTCAGCTTCCTCTCGCTCCGGTCTAAGATAGCAACCGACCCCTCCTTGTAGAGTTATCAGGCTGTAAGTCTTTCTCCTCCAAAGAAATATGAGTATGGGACAAATCATCTCGAAGAAATTTCCTCAGTGAAGAGATATGAAAAACTTCATGGACTCTATGCAAGCGCTCCGGTAACCCAAGTCTATAAGAAACTGGCCCAATCCTCTCGATGATGGGGAATGGCCCTACATACCTAGGCCCTAACTTTTCCTTATTTTCAAAACACATAACTCCCTTCATAGGAGACACCCGAAGTAATACCTGATCTCCAATGTTGAACTCTGGGAAATAGCATTTTGTATCAGCATAACTCTTATGACGATCCTAAAAAACTCGAATACGGCTCCGTATCAACTCTATCTTTGCCGAACTATCCTAAATTACTTTCGAATCCTGTAATTTGTTGTCCCCCACTTCTAGCCAACATGCTAGGTAATGACACGGTCTACCGTATAGGGCTTAAAATGGAACCATGCCGATAGTAAATTGGTAGGAGTTGTTATAGGCAAACTCCACCAGTGGAAAGTACTGCTCCCAACTCCCTCCAAAATCAATTAAGCACATCCGTAATATGTCTTCCAACAACTGATTCGTCCACTCTATTTGATCATCTGTCTGGGGATAATAGGTTGTGCTCAGCCGCAACTCCGTACCCAATGCCTCCTGAAAACACTCCAAAAATCGAGAAACAAATACCTTGTCTCTGTCAGACATCATATTGAGAGGCACTCTATGGAGTCTAACTATCTTTGCAATGAATAACTGGGCGTACTGTCTGGCGGTGTAGTTTTTCTTGGCTGGCAGGAAGTGGGCTACCTTGGTCAGCCAATCCACTATCACCCATAGCGAATCGTGACCCCTCTGTGATGTAGGTAATCCCATGATGAAATCCATGGAAATGCTCTCTCATTTCCACATAGGAAACTCTAATGGTTGTAGAAGTCCCGCTGGTCTATGATGGTTCACCTTTACTAGATGACAAGTGGCACATTTTGAGATGAACTCGGCAGTATCCTTCTTTATTCCGCTCCACCAGTACTGTCTACGCATGTCTTGGTACATCTTATCCCCGCCAGGATGCACTAAAAACTGGAAACCGTGCCACTCTATCATCACCTTGTGTCGCAGATCTTCACTCTCGAGGACAACCAATCTCCCATTGAAACTTAGTCCCCCATCTGAACCCACGGTGTAAGACTTAGCCCCCTCGGCTAAAAGCTTTACTATCTGACTTTGGAAGAATGGATCATCTGCCTGAGCCTGTACTACTCCCGTAATAATCTGTGGAGTAATCATCATTGCACACATAAACGATCGAGCCACCGCATCCTGGTTCCCTAACTCCTTCCATTTTGCTTTCCAAACCTCGGCAACCTCACCAACTGGCCTATGGCTCAACGCGTCTGCTACCACATTAGCCTTCCCCTGGTGGTATTGGATATCAAATTGATAATTCTTCATGAACTCAAGCCACTGATGTTGACGCATATTTAATTCCATTTGTGTGAAGAGGTAATGTAGTGATTTTTGGTCCATGAATAAGAAAAATTTCTCCCCTAGGAGGTAGTGTCTCCAAATCCAAAGTGCGAACACGACTGCTACTAACTCCAAGTCATGGGTCGAGTAATTCCTCTCATGAGGCTTAAGCTTACGGGAGGCATAAACTATATCCTGATCTTCCTGCTGAAGTACGCCTGCAAGTCCTAATAAGGAGACATCATTGTAGACTATATACTCCACTCCCGACCTGGGTAATGCTAACACTGGTGCTGAGGTTAACTTATCTTTTAACTCATCAAAGGATAGATGACATGCGTCACTCTAAATAAATGACACCCCTTTGAGAGTCAAGTGCATCAACGGACCCGCTATCTTTGAAAACCCTCGAATGAACCTCCTGTAATATCCTGCTAAACCTAAGAAACTGCATATCTCAGTTAGTGTCGTGGGTTGTCCCCACTCCCTCACCGCTGACACCTTCCTCGGATCCATGGATATCTATCTATCGTAGATGATATGCCCCGAAAAGTGTACCTCCTTTCGCTAAAACCCACATTTCTCGTATTTTGCGTACAACTGATGGTGGCGCAGTGTCTAAAAAACATGCCTCAAATGCTCGGCATGGTCCTCCTCGGTCTATGAGTAAACCAGAATGTCATCTATGAATACGATGAAGAACTAGTCCAAGAACTCTCTGAACACCCTGTTCATCAAGTCCAAGAACACGGCTGGGGCATTGGTTAGCCCGAAGGGCATAACACTGAATTCATAGGAACCATATCTCGTTAGGAAAGCAGTCCTTGATACATCCTGTTCCCTGATACATAGCTGATGGTACCCCGATCTTAAAGCAATCTTTGAGAAGAAAGCCGCTCCTCTCCACTAATCGAACAAGTCATCGATTCGATCCAATGAATATTTGTTCTGTATCGTGTCTTTGTTCAATTCCCTATAATCAACACATAATCTCAATAATCCATTCCTCTTCTTAACGAATAATACGGGGGCACCCCACAGCAAAGTACTCTGATGGATAAACCCCTACCCCAATAACTGCTCAATCTAGTCACGCAACTCCCTCATCTCTGCTGGAGACATACGGTATGGTGCGCGTGCTATCGGTCGAGTATCTGGTGCTAAATCAATGACGAAGTCTATATCTCTACTCGGTGGTAACCCCAGAATCTCCTAAAATACATCGGTAAACTCTCGAACTACAAGAATCTAATCAAGCGGTACCACAACCTCCATAGAGGTCTCCTCCTCTATATAGTATAATGAATGGACGATCCTCCCTCAGAATGAGGCATCGCCACCAGAAACATCTCCTACCCGTGTATGGAAAAAATTATACTCTTACTCTAACAGTGAATCATGGCCCTATACCTGACAAGCCAATCCATATCCACAATCGCTTCATACTCGTACATGTCTACTACGAGCATGTCAGCGGGTAAGATAAACCTCCCAATCTCTATACTTACCCCTCGACAAATAAAAGAAATAACGGAACCCCTACTCAATTGTGAATCCACACAAGTGGTTGCACCCTCTGCTGTATCAAATAATCCCATAGTACGTGCAAATCCCGTGGCAATAAAGCAATGTGTGGCTCCCATGTCAAATAAAATGTGACCCAAAGTCCCCTGGATAAAAAACATACCCTGAATCGGTAGTGGGTCCTACGGGACTGCGGCCTGGTGTATATTGTAAAATCATCCATACTAAAGATTCCCTTGCTGAACTGGGGTGACTGGGTTGGGTGGCACTGCTTCCATCTGTGGAGGTGCTGGGAGGGCTATGGGAAAAAATGATCTCTGGGGTTCCTAACGGACATCCTACTGCTGCTGCTGGCCCCTACCCTTTTGAGGGCAGTCCTGGCATTTGTGGCTAGTGTTGCAACACGTGAAACATCTCCTTGGGAAAGTCCCTCCCCTTTGTCCCTGTTGTTGTCCCCGACCCTAATGGCCGTTACCACCCCTCCCTCGGCCATTTTCGCCCTGCTGAAACTGCTGATGGCTGTGTTAGCCCTGATTGCCATGTCGAAAGCCTTCCTGCCCATGTCTAAATCCTCCTGACCTGAACCTCTTAGGATGACCTTGTTGGGAACCCTGATCACTGTGCCTATGCTGGCCCTGAACTGTCTGTGCCCCACCGGTACCATTTCCTCCTGCCGTGTCCTACTGGCTGGGCTTTCCCACCTTCTTAACCTCAGATAAGTGGAAGCGGTGGTCCTAGAAGTGGAGTAGTGTTGTGTTAACAACATCTGAATAGGTGGCCAGGGAGAGATTGCCTATTAAATGCTGGTGGATCCTCCATGTCAACCCATCCATGAAGCGCTGAATCTTCTTCTCTTCGGTCAGAATCTCAGTTGGCACAATGTTAAGAAGATTATTAAACTCTACCTCATATTCTACCACGGTCCTTACCTCCTACTTTAGATTTTCTAACTTTCAACTCATCTCTGTCTGGATAGCCGAAGGAAAATACTTGCGGTCGAACCGCACCAAAAAGTCTCGAATACTGAGTGTGTCTCTCTCCTCAGCGATGGTGATGGACTCCCACTACTGAAGTGGTGCCCCCACTAGTTTAAATATGGCCAAAGTTTAACTCTCTACTTCCGTGCACTCGTGCATACTCAAATGCCTTTGGATGTCCTTTTTCCATTGGCTTGCCATAACTACATCAGACCTCCCTGAAAACTCTGAAGGATGCACCTTCTGGAAATCATCCCTAACATGTTCCCAAGCAGACGAGAAAACATGGGCATGTACTGGAGCCACCACCGGTGCTTGAGGTGCTGCATTTTGCACTACGACCAAAGCAGCGTTGATCGCCTGCGCTACAATCGCTGCCACTTCAGTGGCATTTATCACACCCTGAGTAGGTACAGGTTGAGCCTCTGTTTGGGCTTCCCTGGTAACTCTTTGTGCATGCTTTGGAGGCATCTGGAAAGAGATAATAACTTCATAAGTCTATAATTATATTCTCAAATTAACAGAAGAACGTGAAACATATAAATAGTACAACAATCCTAAAATATAGGGCTCTATATCAAAGAACGCTGTGTGAAAACATAATAAGCCGTACATATTCTAAGGACACCTGAACCTGATGCTTTGATACCACCTGTGACACCCCACCTAATTAATTACCGGGTGATCAGTCCTTAATTAATCAATTTCAGAATATCAAGTTGGTTCAGATAATGCATCACTGCTGAGAACTCAAATTTTAAATTTGATAAAACTAAGAACCTAGTATTTTAAAAAGTTTGATGTCCAAATTTTATCTTCTCATTAACTACTACCAAAAGAATATCAATAAACACCATGCATCACAGTAACATAAGTACAGTTCCACTGAAGTAAAATAAATAGTTGGAGAACATCTCCGATTACAATCCCATACAATAAATCAAAAGGAAGAAACCAAATCCAAAAGAGAGTTGAAAACGACTAAATCTCTGAAAGTAAGTATGAGTAAGGACGACATGTCCAAGCAAGATGAATAACTGAAAAAGAAAGGATAGACTGAATCATCTATTAGCAATAATCCTGCAGTTTCCACAGCAACTACAGCACGACAATTGAATAGAGTCTCCCAAGGTTGGTGTCCCTGTGGCTGGGCACCTAAAATAAAGGAACAGTAGAAAGATAGACAGAAAAACGGGTCAGAGCCCGACTTGAAAACAATTTAAAATAGCAAGTGATTATATTGATTCAATTAGAACAATTATTAATCAAGTTAACTTAGCGTACTCACTCGAGATACTCACCCCTCAATCTAGTGTGCACGTCTAACGAGACTAACTACCCATACTAGTCATGATACCCTGACTGACTACTAGGTGTATAATATGAAGTTTGAAAGTCTCTCTAAATAACGCAAAAACCGACTTACTTATGATTTCAATATAGAATTAGGATTTCTTTAGGTTATTCTCATGTTCTTCTAAATGCCCAACTGATAATATCATAAGTGAACAAATAACAATATTGACAACAACAAAAGGCAACAAACATGACTTCTAGTATACATAACTTATTTGCTTTATGTGTACATATAAAATTATATAAGTATAGCAATATCACACCCTTGGTTAAGAACCCATTAGTACTACGCATACTCGGCTATCTAGTCCATTTGCAAATCTCACGCATAGAGGACAACATGTTCAATCTCTCAAGAACCAATAGAAATATAAACACATATCGAAGGTGAACATAGTCCTAAGCCGATGGGCTACCCACATACCTATGCACCCATACGACCGTCATCACTGTTGTTCTCACTGATAGCCCGTACATAGATTCCTTGCTCTAGTGGTACAACTCTAAATCCCCCAAAGGCATACAAGATTCGATTCGCCATAATGCGTTAACCTCCGTTCGATATCCAGTAGCTAGGTATGTTATACACATAATATTTTGAACAATAAGCATTCACACCACTGATATGAATTCATTAGCTTTCCCACAGTCTTGTATTTGCAATACGTATTTTAACTCTTATTATAACCCGTACTTTATTCGTGTATACCATACCTTGTATTTTCTCACGTCCTCAATTTTTTGAATTTTGTACCTTTTGAGGGTCGACATATTTTCCTCTCACTATTAATTATCAATATAATTCACTCGACGATAATTCTAGTTTACAAATCATTAAAAGAAGCCTACGGGAAGTTCGGAACAAAATCGGCTTAAAAAGGACCATTCTGGAATCTCGTTAGAAGGTCCAAAAATCTCGTTCGAACGAGGTTGTTCGAATGAGGGTTGTTCGAATGAAGGGATTTGAATGAACCACCAAACTCGTTATAAGGGCTACTGGAATCTCGTTAGAAGTCTCATTCGAACTAGGTCATTCGAACGACCTGGGTTGGACTTCTAGCGAAATTTTTGAAGTTGCCCAGTTTGTCTCTCAACTTCATTTTTCCCAATTTTTACCACTCAAATCTCAACCTAAATTCATTCGAACCCAAATACAATGTTTCCCACTATCATAAGTCATCTTAGAACATATAATAACATAATTTTGGAGGTCAAATCCTTCTTATCATCATGTAATTTCAATAAATTCCCAAATTTCACCACAAACCCTATTAACATGAATCCATAATTTATTTGTTCATGAAAACTCCATTTTAATTAATGATTTACACCTAGTTCATCAACTTTCACAATTCTACTAAGGGAAAAATCCTCTACATGCGAACCCCCATCATATTTTCTAAATATTCTACACAATTTCATCATGGGAAAACCCAAATTGGTATTTGTTGTTCTAAAACCTCAATATATGTTAACAAGAGTAATAATTGCAAAGGGAAGAGAAAGATAATCATTTGCCTTAAAAATAAAGTTTTGATTTGCGGGTTGAAATTGGTATAGGAACGATCCTCCTGAGACGATCTACGCATTGGTGTAGTTTTTGTTGTGAAAGGTTGAATTCTTGGCTAAGGCTCCATTGGAGTCTCCTTCTCCTTCCTTGGTTCTTTCTCTCTTTCCCTCTCTTCTCACGTAGTTTGAGACTGACATCCACTTACCCTTAATGCCATTTTAATTAAAACAATTTTCGTCCATTTAATTACTTTAAAATTCCTAAAGACCAAAATACCCCTTCGGGGTGCCGTTTTGGGTTAAAAAGTCCCGGACTCCAAGTAACATACCCGAATCGTGTTTTCTGACTTTTTCGACACTTCTGTACACGTTGGCGCACTCAAAATAATCGTCCGAGTTATACAAAAATAAATTATCTTTTAACCCCCCAAATATATACAACTAACGCGACTCATACGCGTCCCAAATATTTATAACATAACTGCCGTGTATTTCATTCCCGGCCATACTGTTATTTCAATAATTACTAACTCTCACACCATTAGTGATTATTATCATAAAATCGGATTAATTTAAATTTAAATTTTCTCCCATTAATTTAATTAATTCCCATTTTCCATAGAAATAATTATGCGTAAAAATACGGGGTATTTACACCTTTCTCGAGCGACACCCACATTTAACGTGTTTCAGACTTCTGAATTTGTGAGTTTTTCACGGGTAGAAAAATTTGAAACCGTTAGATACAAAACATTTTTATATAGGTTTTGTGTATAAACTTATATGATGTGGCAAAAGTCCCTCCTCCTTTATATATATATATATATATATATATATATTTATATAATAAAGTATAAAACTTATGTATGTCATAAGCTTGAAGTATGATGTAATCTTTCTGAATTTTTTTGCACTACCTATTTTACCCCTTACAAATTTAGATTCCCCCTCTTTTTCATCTCATTAGTTGATTTTACCTATTTTGCTTTAATCCAAACACAAGGATATTTTGGTAAACATACACCATCCCACTTTAAACCATACCTCATTATCAAACTCACGCACGCAACCAACTCTTTCTCACCCTTTCTAACCCTACCCCCAAACCCAAATCCTCATTCTCCAACTCGGACGAACTAATGAAAAAATCAAATCTAATATGAGTTTGAGATGGTTTTGTACGAATTGTATAGATCTTATAGGTCTTTTGTTTATTCAGATTCTAGGGTTTTGCAATAGATTATATGAATCATTCCTTATTTATTTATTTATAATTACAGTGGTGCATAATTGATAGTTTTTTTTTTCATGTAACCAGTAAAGATGTAGGCTCACAATCGTGTGTTCAATCACCAACACCATCGAAACTCCAGCAATCATCATCAGTGCGTAAAGTAATTGATCTCTCTCACTCTCTTCTAATCTAGGGATTTTTTTTTTAACTTTGAAATCAGGTTTCATATCTAGAGTATTTTAACTTTGAAAAACATCAATGTAAAGGAGTTGAGGTTGTGTGTCATTACTTCTTTATTTCAAATACATTTATGCTCTGTTTTTTTTTTTATGGAAGTTAAGATCTGCAAGTGAGCACCACAACTTTGGGCAAAAATCTCACATTTGTATATTTATGATATTTAACATATTCTGGGTGACGTTAGGTGAGGTTAGCTATTGAATAGATATACTAATTTTTATTCTTGTTATTTCCCATGGTAGGATGTTATCTACAGGAGCTAAAGTCGTAATATTAAATATGTATGCTTATATTCAATTTTTATTTGTTTATTTTTTGAAATTTCAGACTGTCCATGAACTGTTTTGTTCCTATAGGAATCAATGACTCCCAAAAGGTAATTATCTCTAATTCATTTTGTGTGTTTGGTTGCCTCTTAGTGTCATTCTCCTTTTTCATTATTGTTTGGTTTAGATTTAGCAGTTCAATTTTGGTTTATCATGCATTTGACTTTAGTTTCTTCTTAGCCATGTATGGCTTATAATTATAATTGGGTTTCTTGATTAAAACTTAATAATAATTTGAAAATGTCTAATAAATTATGGTATGCTATTATGTAAACTTAAGGAGTAGGAGGATTCAAATGATTATTTTATTTATACTTATTTCTTTAAAATTTGTTGTAAGGTGGTACTGATTATTTCTGTTAGGGCAGTGAAATATAAGTATTCCTTTTTTTCTTCTCTTTTTCTTCGTTAATTTGGCGTGATTTTCTAACCGTCTAATCTAACTAAAATAGTTTCTTCATCTGATCATACAACCGACTTTTGACAGCAAACCATAATATCTATATAACTTGTTCCTAAAATGAAATCCATTGTATGGTTAGTATAGATTTGGTTAATTTCTCCGATGCATATTACCATATGTGTTGCTAATATATTTAACATACAATGGTGTAGTATAATGAAAGCTAGTATCTTTAACATACAACGATTTTCATAATACTATTTTATTTTTTCGTGTAACAGAAGCATTACAATGTTATGCTTACTCACAGACTCTGCCTTTGGAGTTCAAGGTTCATTTTCCCCTTTTGAATACGGGTATATTTTTTAGGTGGTATGAATAGGAAAGAGGTATCATTGTTCCGTTTGAGGTTTTTATTATGGTTATAACATGTTAATACCTTATTATAAAATAAATGTTTGGTACGTGACAACTTATTAGACTATTCACATCTTATGTGGATGCCTACCGAGAAAACAAAAACTTCGTTCATTTGTATGCATATGGTTTACTAATATTGTTGTTTATGTGTTTCTAACTAAAAATTTCATGGATGGTGACAGTATTCTTATAGAGCTTTGGGAGACCTGTGTGTACTTTGGTTATATGAAATGATGAGATATTGATGTATTATTAGAATTCCTATATTTCCTCACTCTATATTGTTTGTTTGTTAAATGTGACATACTTGGGCTTCGATAGGGTATATACAAGAGGAATATTACTAAATCTTAAAGCTTTTGGTATGCCACATCCTATTTGAAAATACTCAGTGCATGGTTACATTATACGTGATTGGTAACTATCTAATAATAAAAGTTATATAATTATCTTTTAAAATATGGCCCGAAGTGTAAATATATCTATTTCATCATTTTGTCATTTGAAAATTTTAGGTACTTTTAAAAAATTCTAATCGACTCCTTTATTATTTGGTTATAATGATTTGAAAGTGATAAAATGACCATAGTGTCCTACGTGTCATTCTTAGAGTAATTAGATCAACATTTGTTTGCACAACATTTGTTGGTTATGCCTTTTGAACTGGATGGAGTGTTTATGCCCTTTGAACTAGATGCATCCATAACTTATTTTAAATCCATATAATTTTGTTCTTTATCATCACATTGGATATAACTGTTGACTTTTTTTTTACATGTAGAGGATATATCAAGGGGTTACTTTGTGCAACTACAAAAGTGAACTGGCAAGGAGGGGAATATTTGAAGCAAAAATTGAGTTGGCGATGCTGGTAGGTATTAAAAGAAGGAACAAGAACGTGATTGTTAGGGTTTGAGCTGCTATCCTCAATTAACCCAAATGCCTCCTACTCAAACTCATGTAGTTGCTGGTACACAGCTATAGTTCATTCATAAAAAGAGCTGAATGTCAGATAAGAAAGAATTATTCCTCTTGAAGACAATAAAAACCCCTTAAAATATTATGGCGTACCAACAAGGTCTGATCATTAACAACATACAAGATGGCCCCAATAGGTATGAATAGGGGCATGCCAACAAGGTCGAATCAGTTTTACTTTTGATGCTCACTTGCCATTTAATTTATTGCACCTTAAAAGGTTTGATTAGAGTTGTATTATTTTCTATTTCTATCGTCTGCAACTGAAGTCTCCTCTTCTATGAAGAGATACTCTGACGTTGTGCTTTTTCGGGCGAATGGCGATCACATGTCTCATGCCGTGGCGATTGCGCAGAGGTTTGTGAAGGAGGTGTATGAGGTGTTGAGGAGTAGTCCATATTGGAATGAAATGACGTTGTTGATTGCAGAATCTACCTAGCGATTGAGTGTAATGCGAGTCAAAGTTTTATATTATTTACAAATGTGACTTTAAAGTTATTTTAGGCTAGGAATTGCATCCACATACATGGATCAATATAGATGTTTTACCTCAGGATATATGACAATCATATTGAGAATCCTGATCAAAGTCCATCTGTGTGATTTATGACAATCATATTGAGAATGCTGACCATTATTCATCAACTGCAAGTATGCTTCACTCCTATGGTTCTAGCATTTTCAAAACATCCAAAAGCAAATGCCTCATTTCACTATTGTGCAACATCTATGGATCCACATCAGCATCTTATTATTGATATCATTTTCTTGATTGTTGATTTTCCAGGTATTCTCATTGCATCTAACCATTTTGGTACAATGCAGATTTTGTTGGTTTTCATTTTCTTAGTTGTTGATTTTCCAGGTATGCTCATTACGTCTAAGCAGATTGATATCATTTCTTGGTTGCTGTATTTCTTGGTTTACATTTTTTTATTTGTTTTCCTGATCTAACAGCTTATTTTGGATGTCAGATTTGGCTGTCGAGCATTGCATCCATGAGGTTAGAGCGCTTGATGTGCTGCCCGCAACCATTTCCCGATTTTGCAATGGAGATGATAACGAGACGACTGAGTTACTGGAGAAGGTGGTTTATCTTGAAGAACTAACCCACTGTGCTATTATTGGGCAAAGATAAGGAATTTTAGATGTACTCCTAATTTGTTTTGGTGTGATTTAGAGTCTGCCCTCCATTTGTTTCTTACACATTAAGGTGGCCTTTTAACTTCTGTACTTCATGCTTTGTGAAGGTGGCCTTTTAACTTCTGAATACTTGAATATATTATCACTATAGTGATCCAACTAGGTTTTACACTCATTTTTTTGGATGTATTCTTGACACTAATTTAAAGATTGGTAGAGAAATATATGAAAGTAGCAAATGAGGCTTTTTGCGTGTTTGTATATGCTCTCATTTTTATTATAAACTCCTGATTTGTAATTTATTTCATCACTGACTCACCTATGGAGTATGATTATCTATTTTTCTATGACCATCTATCATAATATATTTTATTTTACTTAAACTATTATGTAAAAAGTATTTTACCGGCCTTAGCTAATTTGTGAATTAGTGTACGATAAAAGCAACGTGTGTATAATAAATAGTGTAGATTGGTAAGGATATTATTTGAATATGATATTTCAACAGGATATATTTGTATGTACTGTCCCAGCCATTGAATTGAATGAAATATCTATCAGTTGGAGTTTGTTTATTTGTATGCCTTTATATCTTTATATATTTGTATGCCTCTATATCTAAATGTGTTACTGATTGGAGTTTGAAATGGAGCCCTAATTTCAGAGTTGATATTGAAAGCAACACTGCCCCTATGTGGATTTCATATCCTCAATTTTGGGTACATAGCATTAAGGTTAAGAGCTTCCATAGTGTCTCACAAATATCCATGGTCGAAGTCACAACCTTGAATTCTTACATTAACTCTCCGCGCATTATCCTTCTGTGGATTAGAAGCATTCTGCGTACAAGCATTCTGGAGTATCAGACCAGAAACATTAACTCTCCACACCTCTCTAGAAAATGGATGTCCAGCACTTGGAAGTGTACAAGGTTTGGGCGTAGTATTCCTAGAATTTTCACCTGAAACTTGATACGTCACCGGACTGTCCACCACTCTCACAGTATACAATATGCGGGTGCAGTATTCCCAGATAAGTATATGGTCATTACCCAATATTGTTTTCCAAGTATATGGTCCAAAGGTCATTACCAACTATTGGGTTTGAATCCCATCTTATGGTTTTCAGCTAATGTACCCGTGTTGTGATTTTTGTTCAGCTGCAATATATGGTTCCAAACATAATTCTTTATGTTTGGAATCCCTGCATTTTATTTTTATGTTGACATGATAAATCATTAAAATCTATGCATTTTTATTTTAAGTTTGTTGAATGTTAATTGTGTCGGTGGTTATTTCACTGTGAAGCTGAACACACTGATTGCACTTCATCAGAGATTTGAAATTGATTGGTACTATTTTAATTTTGTCGAATGTTAATGTCTTATAATTTCAGCTGTGGTTCTATTTTGAAATTTTGAAATTTTAAGTTTGTTGATATCTGCTGAATGTTAATTTTTAGAATCAACTGTTGAATGTTAATATCGGTCATTCCATTTTTGAAATGTTAATTTTGAACATTCAGTAGATATTAATGCACTGTTGAATGAAGTTTGCAATATTCAGCAGATATTAACAGTACACACTGTTGAACATTCAAAATGCTACTGTTGAATGCTAATATCAGTACAGTAGATATTAACATTCAGTAGATTATAACACACTGTTGAATGTTAATTTTGAAAATTTGAAATTTTGGAATGACAGATGTCAGCAGACCTCCCCAACCTTGATTCTTCTACTTCAGTTGTGGTTCCGTTTTGAAATTTTGTACTGATATTAGCAGAACTGCTGACATCCATCTGTTATCACAAAATAAAGTTTGGAATAATAGATATCAGCATACCACTCTACATTTTACGATGTGTATTAATTGCAAACTTCATTTAGTGCCTTATATTTCCTTTGTTTTTGTACAGGAAAGAAAAAAGTACAACATCATCAAAACAAGTGCTACCATCTGGGCACATCACGCCAAATTTATAATAACTAGTTGACAAAATAAATAGGAGGGCTGTAAAAAAAAGGATATTAAGACTTTAACCACTAATTTTTTATGCTATTTATAGTTTAGCCACCACAATAAGTGAAACCTGACTTTACCCATAACTTTTGACGGATCTGCTAACGACCATTAACATTGCTCTTTTAATTAATAGTTTTTTGGCTTGAATAACTGATGTCTAATTTGTTTACCCTAATTATGTGGTTATTTTATACATTCCATGTTTAGTGCTATGATATTTGATTCACACGGGTATTTGCAGATCAACAGTTGCTTTGGCAAGGGAACTTGCCATCGCCCCAATGGATGACTTTATGCTTTTAAAAATTATCAGTGTGCCTTCAGGTATGGGCATACCATTGTGTGTGTATATATATATATATATATATATACACACACACGCACAAGGAATAATTAATAACTACACCCCCTCCCACTCGGCGGGGTATTTCACTCAGCCATCTTGTGCACAATAGTTTGCATCTTGCTTCATTTAGGTGATGCATGAGTACATATTGACATACTACTACTCAGGTGGCCAATCCAGAATGTAGGCAGTTAATTTCAAAGAAATAAGAAATAAAATAAAGGAAAAATAAAGAAGAAAAATAAAGATGCTAACTAACACCTTCTCACTCATAAGTATCGAGCTCGAGATTGGTCTGTTAATAGTCCATTGATTTCTACAGTCTTTATATAAACAATCTGAAATAGGATCTTAAGTATTTGAATATATAAATGAAAAACACTAAATCAGATCAATATAACAAAAGCATAGAACTTTAATTACCAAAAATTAATTTTGGAGGGATACCTTTTCTGATAGTATAAATATAACTCTTTCCACTTAGAGTGTAATGACAATCGATTATCACATCCATGTCGTGATACTTTTGATCGTAGAATGGATATACCTATATCCACTCAGGTTTTATTGGAAAACACTCACAAAAAAAAATATATAAAAAATACATAATATGGTAAAAGCGGTAGACTTTCACACCATATGTGGAGAGAATAAAAGATAACTTATTTCAATTTCATTAAAAGAAAATTTTGGTTTGGACATCCCAAACAAGAAAAACAATGATATGACCATTATGACTTAACTCACTAATTCCATCATTTATAATTGGTTCATCCAAATACTAATAATATGATATTAATCAAAAGCCATTAAACTCTATTCTAGTAAAGTTACAAGAAATGAGAGTGTTGATTAAACTATCGTCAACAAGCCTAACTACTTAAAGTTCCAAATCGGGTCAATAATCTTAAGATACCTAATTCATAACAACTTTAATCAAATGTGACACCCCGACTAATTAAATACCGGGTAGCTACTCCTTTATTAAATTAATTCAAAATGCCAAGTTGGTTCAATTAATAGCATCACTGTCGAAAACATTTAATGATTACTAACCACCTAGTATTTAAAAAGTAAGTTGTCAAATTTTAAATTAAGTCTGATTAACATGCGATAAATGAAATGTAAACGAATAACATCACCATACACCATAAAGTCTCAATAAAGTAACCAACAAATAATAATAAGTCCGGAGGAAAACTCCTCACAACAATCCCACAAACTGAAATAATTAAAATAGTGTATCCTAAATTAATTACATGCCAAGAATCTAAATAACTGAAATATGAAATGTCTCTAATAGAAATGGGCGACATGCCCTACAAATGATGGAACTGAATATGGAGTCAAAACCAAAGGAAGCGTCTACTAGCAAGGCCCTGTAACTTTCACAACAGCTACAACTCGTCTCCTGAATGGAAATCCTATGCATGGTGTCCTTGTGGCTGGGCACCTAAAAGGTTTTTATAAAATTAGATTTGAAAGCAAACGGGCCAGAGCCCGAAAGTGGAGAGTATTTTCAAAACAGCAAGTGCTTTAATAACATTAAAATAATGAATGCAAAATACATGTTAGGACGTGCACTCACATGAAATCCTCACCTCTCGACTAATTGTGCACTCCTAACGTACCGTACCCATCTAAGTGACATTCATATCTAACTAAACCGCCATAAGTTCTACCCCTTTCTACCCGATTCCCATGATACATTATAACATTATCAATTAAATAGAGGTTTTACTTAAACTCGAATTCTCAATTATTAGAAATATAATTCACTACAGGTTATCCCTTTTTATTTTCTCAAAGCGTTACCATAATTATACTCACAATACCAACATGAAAGTTCTCATTATTTAAGCGTATATTACTCACGTCATGAATATACAATACAAGCACCCGAGACTAAGCTGAGGTGCACACATACTCTGCTATCCATCCCGGTACATCACGTATATAAGGATTACGCATTCCGAATCTCTCAGGAAGCGTTCTCAGATAATAACAATCACAAACAATGGAGGCGAACACAGTCACATCACATGGGTCACGCACATACCTACGTTCCCACGATCAGCAGTTTTATTAACTTCCCAATAAGTCCTTCTCCGACCTATGTTCTCGAGGTACCAATCTAAATCCCCCCGTAGGCACACAAAGAGTAGATGGCCCTAAGCGAACGGAAACCTCCCTTGATAGCAAGTATGGTAGGTATGTCATACACATAAAATAATATATACTAAGTATGCACACATCTTAGAAATTACCATATTTTATTAGTGGTATACTTCTTATTCTCATACCAACTGTTAATGTCACACAAATCATATGTCCCCGGTATATATGTATTTAAGTCATAAATCATCCTCGCATCGTGATTAGTCGCTCGCGTCCTAATCCACAAATATCATTTGGTTCAAACCATTCTTCTATATTTTACTCCTCAATATATCCCAAATCTCCCAACTATATCAATTATTTAACACGGGAAAGGTATCTCTACAATTAAACAAGGTTACGGGACCCTAGAAATCAAATCAGGACAAAAATGCCAATCTGTCAACTCGTTAGAAGTCTCGTTCGGACGAGGTCGTTCGAACGAGAGTTCGTTCGAACAAAGTGGGCATCTAACGAGATCTCGTTCGAACGAAAGGCATCGAATGAACATCCAACTCGTTAGAAGTCAAACTGTCAACTCGTTAGAAGCTCGTTCGAACGAGCTCGTTCGAATGACCTGGGCAGGCCTTCTAACGACGTGACAGTTTCGAGCCCAGAATTCTCCTATCTCGTTTTTCCCAATTTTCTTCACCTCTAATCTCATCTAAACATCATTCCAACAGTAGTTCAAGGTTTCTAATCATTCCTAAACATACTTAGGTCGTATTTTAACATATATATATGGGGTCGAATTCCCCCTAAACAACACCCAATTATCAAATCTCCCAATTTTCCCCCAAACCTTATGAGTATGAACCCTAGAAAATTAAAGTCATCAATATCCATAATTAAATCCGTTTTTGTAACATAAAAGATGTATATCTAACAGTATAATCGCCGAAACACAATTCTACATGAAATCTCTTTATCAAAACATGAATTTATAATTCCAATTACATGGGTTTTTACAAGTCTCCCAATACAATGCAATTATATCAATTTCTAAGCATGGAAGAAGCATTCGCTTGAAATTAACGTAATTAAAACACTTGCCTTGGATTAATCTCTGAATTTGCTATTGAATTGATGAAGGTTGCTCTCCCCTTTTCTCCCAAGGTTGAAGGTTGAAGATGAAGGTTAGGATTTTCTCTTTTGGGAACCTCTCATAACTTCTCCTAAAACTCCCGTTGCCCTCTAATCACCTAAGTGATGGTAATGGGTTAGTGGGTCATGAAATTTCCTATTTTAAACTCCCAAAATTCGTTGGTTATAAATCCTCAACTTCCAAAATTACCAAAATACCCTTTTTAGTTGCCCGTATGGCCTAAAAATGCCCCGGGACCCAAACTAAACCCCCGGCTAGTGTTTTCTGACTATTTCGACCCTTTCGAACAGATTGGCGCGCTCAAAATGACTATACGGTTGATAAAAATAAAATTAATTTTTTTAATTAAAATAATTATATTCCTGACGCGACTGTCACACGCGTCCCAACAAAATTTCCAAATTGCCATATTTCTATCTCACGACAAATTTCAATATTCATATAATATCATATGTATACACATTATAATCAAGTACCAACTCACATCTCGTTAGTATTTTATCCGAATTAATTTTCAATTAATACCCATTTAATTTAATTAATCCCACAAATAAATATCAATAAAAGTACGGGGTATTACATCAAAGTCCAACCCAACAAAAACGTAGGCAAATCAAAAATTATTTTGAATTACTGTAAAATGAACAAATTTTACATCCAATTGGTAATAAATTGATTAGTCGTAACTTTGAAAAATCATAAAATGAAACTAGAAAAATAAAATTAAGAAATAAATGAGTACAGTCATGGGAGAGAGAACTGACATATGGGTTGATGTGTAATACCACGTATTTTTATGCTATATTAATTTGGGGATTTATTAAATTTAGTATGAGTTAATTATTTAATATAAATCCAGAAATTAATTATGTTATAATTATTAACGTGATGAGAGTTAGTAATTATGGGAAATTTGTTGAATATTACTAATGAGCAAAGTAATATATAATATTAGTTCTATTAAATGTCATGAGTGAATAGAATGACAATTTTGGAAATTTGAGTTGGGACGCGCCCGTGTCGCGTCGGGACTAAATATTTATTAATAAAAGTGAATAAATTATAAGTTGCTCGTATGGTCGTTTTGAGTGCGCCAAAGTGTCCGGAAGGGTCGAGATAGTCAGAAAAGTGTGCTCGGGGGGTTTAGTTTGGGTCTCGGGGTGTTTTTAGGCTTATTTAGCTCCCCGGGAGGGCATTTTGGACATGTTGTAATTTTGGGCAATTAAACCCACGATTTTTCAAGGGTTGTATCAGATGTCTAAGGTTGTCTTCTAGGGTTAACACAACCAAAGACAAGTGATGGCCATAGGAGAGGAAAGGAGAGAGCTTGCCATGGTGTTCTAGGCCAAAAATTCACCCGGTTGCACCGCCACCACCACCAACGCGTAGATCGCGTGACGGGGAACGCAACCACACCAAAATTGTCCACAAATCAGAATTCTAAAAATAACAGGAAAGTATTTATCTTCCTTATTTTCGTTAATGCATCGTTCATGTTAGTCTAGGGTGATTAGGATGAGTTTGGTAGAAGAAAAATCCATGTTGGAGATAGAAATATCGCATGTAGTAATGATTTGAATGATAATCTTGAAACACCTTCACATGTAGAGGCTTAACCACGAATTTATGATGAATTAGGAGTAGAAATTTCTGGAAAAAGATTGATTAGAACAAGGTTAAAGAAATTCTAGGGTTCTTGAGATTAATTTGAGTTTTTGGCCTATTAATCCATGGTTATTGATGTAAATTTGCATGCTTTACGTAGAAGATGTATAAAATGGGTTTATACTGTTATTAGTACAAATTTCTGGGCGATTGGGAATGAAAAATTTGGATTTCGATGAGGTTGTATGATAGAACCCGTAACTGGTTTACTGCAGAATCCGCGATACCTACTTGATCTATCGATCGAGCCAAGAGCTTCGATCGATCGAATGTTCGAGCGATCGAGCCCCTGCCCTCGATCGATCGACCCCTTCTGGAAGACTTATATTTCCCTTTTAAAATAGTTGAATTAATTCTAAATGAATAATACCCTTAGACATCCTTATTAAAATATTTTGGGAGATAAAGATGATCAGTACGATTTATTAATGATTAAGAGACCTATAATGTAAGGCGAGATTTACATTTTTGGGGTGTTTATATATAAAGGACGATGGAATTTTGTATTAAAGGGAGAGATACGTATAATAGTTACGATGGAAATTAGATGAATACCTACTGAATTTTACACTTGGGAGGATAGAGTCCATGAGTGTTACGTAGTAAGTTGGAATAATCCCTCAAAATAAAGTTAGAGAAGAACCATTATACGTGATAACTAATAATGGGAAAATAAGGATAAATGTCGTGATTATGGGTTATGGGACAAACCTAATTTGATATGGTAAAGGTAGTATATTTATATGACTGTGTTTATGCATATATTATATACGTGTGAAAATCATGCTCGTGCTAATTGATATCCCTGAGGTTACCGCGCTGGAACAGTCTTATCTCGATGGGACCTTTACGGGGGATATTGATTCGTACCCTAGAAGATAGATATCCTTGGTACAGGTTATCTGATCGATGATCAGACGGTCCTAAGAGACGTGAGGGTATGTGCTGACGTCTTAGATACTTGGAATATATGCTTCGCCTCAATATTATTTGTGTATGTGTTAATATAGTTCGAGAGTGATTCTTAACTTGTATTTCCCTTAGTACGAGTGATACGAGGATTGGATAGCAGAGTATGCCCGCACCATAATTTTTATGTGGGGGGCTGTTAGAATATATATATATATATATATATATATATATATATATATATATATATATATATATATATATATATATATATATATATATTATACAAGTATTTAATATATATATTAAAATCTGAAATTTGGAATATCATACTGTGCTTATGGAAAGTAAGAAATGAATCATGACTTCAATTTGGGAATACTTGTTTTGAAAAGTATAATATGACACTGGGAAACTTTATTAATAAATAAAGTTAAAATGAGAGCTTTGTTACTAAATGAAATTATCCTCTTAAACAATTATATTGTTCAGTTTTAAATCTTACGAGTAACCTAAGATAAGTTAAACCATTGGGTTGATTAGTGTGATATAAGATAAGATAAACCTTTGGAAAGATTAGTGCGATAGGCGTGCACATTAGAAGAGAGGCGAGAATTTCTCAAGAGAGTGCCACACTAATATGTTGTTGCATTGACCTGTAAACATTTTTAAATACTTTCTAAACAAATTTTAAATCATTTACACTATCGGGCTCTGACCCGTTTCTATTTTCCTTTCTCTCTTGTATATATATGTATATAATACAAGGTGCCCAGCCACAGGGGCGTCTTGCATAGGATCCTTTGGAAGGAAAGCGCTACAGCTTAGGTGGGAGTTGCATGCCTCTTTCTTAGACGACTTCATTCATTTGATTCCCCTCTTATCATATTTATTCAGTTGGGCATGTGTCGCCCGTTTCCATTATCCATTTGTTTTATTGGGCATTGTGATTCATTTATTTCTAGTATTGTCACGTTGGGATTTATTACTGTCTGGATGTTTTACTTTAAGTTTTAAATGTTGGTATTTAATTGTTGAATGTTTAAATTATTTGGATTTTATGATCCAGGATAATTGTGGTGTGATTCTTTAATATTGAATTATTGTAAAAATTTAAATCTTGGTTTATAAAATAAAATTTGGAAAGTTATGTCTAAAAAAAAATGGTCTTGACACTTAGCTTAATTAATTAGGGTGTTTAAATTGGAAAACTTATTTTTCGACAGTGATGCTAAGAATGAACCAACTATTCACCTTGATTTAATTTAATAAAGTAGTGATCATACGGTATTTAATTAGGCGGGGTGTCACATGATGGTGGTGATGATATCTACCCTAAAAGATCAAACCATATAACTAGCCTCCAGCTTGGGAAACCATCGAGCCAGCCCCAAAAACCTATGGTGAGCGAGCGAAAAGGAGAAGTGGACGGGTTAGGGAGCGACCTTTCTCTCTTAGGCTTTTATTTGTTTTTTATATATAATGCCAATAGCAAGTTAACAAGTGGGAGATAAATCTCACAAGGTGGTAATCATAATCGTTAGTCGACTTATAATGTGATTTATTTGGGATGACTACTAATATGAAGTCCCATTAATATTACTTTTTTAGTATGGGTAACAAAAGGGGTTTCATAAATTATTAGTTTTTTAAAACCGCTGATTATACCCATCCCAAATTGCATATTTTAGGGGCTTCATATATTATTACTCTTAGGGACTCTAATTTTTTAGTGGGTCTGTAATTACCCTAAGAGTAAAATGGGAAGAAAACATTACAACCATGACTAGTCACCCAACGCAAACAGAAAACGTCATTATTGTGAAGAAGATTTTTTTATCGCAGGTTAAATACAAAATGGGAAGGCAATATTATCCCTTTTTAGAGCTCTCAAGGAAGGCAAGGTTGAAATTAAAGAAAATAATGCTTGTCAAAATGTAAAGACATAATAAAAAATAAAGAAGTTAGTTAGTAAATTGACTCCTAAAAACTTTCATAAGCCAACCACTACTATTAACAACATATCCATCAACCAAAAAAATTCATGAGCACCATAATCTCATTCCACTGCCATGAGAATATGTTACATCGATATCCATGTTCCTTTGTCGCAAGTTTATCCAACACTCGTGTAACGGCCCGACCCGAATTTATGGGTTACCCGTAGTTAACCCGATTTTGAATTGAGTCGTTGTGTGTGAATTTAGATGAAACAACCTATATAGTGTTGCTAGTTCAATTTTATTTTAATTAACATTTCAATTATTTTGCAAGTGATTCAAGTTTCAAGATAAACTATGTGTGGGACCCGTGGGGAGCACCCCGAGTCCCAGTAAACAAAGATACTGACATAAAATAAATAAAGTGCACTTACCTGTACAATGACCTCAAAATATGAACCCGCACCGAACCTTTCGTAACAAAGCGAGGGTGTGAGCCTGCGGCTAGAGGGAATATATATATATATACAAGCAGTATAGAAACGAATGGCAGAAAGAAATTCTCACTCCCTAAAATCTCATCCATGCAAAAATATATATGTATCCACATACATATAGATGTACCTTTGAAAAATACATATGCAATGCATTAATTGTTTGACCTTCAAAAAGCTGGCTCATCCTGATTAATTTACTTTAATCTTTTAAAGACCCCCCTTTATAATTTCTCACTTTGTTTAATAAACCTGATTCCACAATTAGCATCACTACGCTTGATTTATTTCATACCGTTCCTTTACCGAAATCACCTATTTATATTCATTTAACTATATTTCAGTATTTTCATTAAAAAATTCCATTTCAACACACGCATACAACATGCTAGAAAATACTTGTTCATCATTTAAAAATGTTTTAATATTTACTTATGAAAATTATGGATTTAACAACTTGGTTTTCATAAACAACCATTTGCCCACTTTACCTTAGCCTTCTTACTTTTCCTTATGGTCATTAATAGATTTACATAGTTACATGTCCATTTCATCTGTACTAGAACATTTACTACATTCATTCAAGTTAGGTTGTATGAAGACATTTTACCACACAATCCATTATTGTGATATGTTCCTTATTCCTTTCATCTTTTATCAGAATCTTCATTTTTGTTGCATACTTATGCGGGTTCCACATCGACGGCTATGCGCACCACATGCTCTAGCTAGAGATTTAGGGCTTTTCACCCAAGGGCTTTGGGCCGTTCTTTCTTTATCCCGGTGTCATTCGAGTTCATTTTATTTGTTATAACATTTTACAAATGTCCACATTATTCCACTTCATTACTTTACCCAAGCCGAAGCCAAAAAACCAGACTTAACCATCCGATTTTCCATTAACACTTGGAAAATTATTTCTTTTCTTCTTTGAGTCCCCTATCCACACACGTGTAATTTATACTAGATTCATTCATGCCTTACGACATTATTCTTTTTTTACACGTATTAGTGTAATGATAATATTTAACATTTGTATTCCATAACAATGTTTTAGTTTAAGTAAATTACCAATTTACCCTTTTCTTTACCAAACTTGTAATTTAGTCGCTTGACAAGTGTTATTTCTCAAAATGGTTATTAAGTTTCCAACTTAACATTTTAAACACTTATTCATTTAAAAACTTGTTTAATACCACACTTTTTCCAACTTCCTCATTTGTTAATTTAACATCCATAACAAAAAAAATAGCACCCTTTACACAAGACTACTTATTATTTCTTAAAAATTAACATTTCATTCATTTAGCACCAGTAGTATCATACTATACCTTATTCAATATTTTGTTCCACAAAATATCCATTATTATTCCAAAGTTGTTCATTGCTAGTCTTACTTGAAAACATACTAAACAATATTATCAAGCATTTTTGTTCCATAAAATGCTTATTATTTCCCTTTCGCTGGAAATATACTAAAATAACATTTCCCACATTTTATTTAATAAAAATTATTTATTATTCCTTTTTACTAAGAAAACACACAACAATACTAATTTTAGCATTTTTAGAAAGGGAACCCCACATTTTCAGATTTATTAGAAAACACACAACAATACAAATTTTAGCATTTTTATTTCATAAAAATGGCTATTTTTTTATTTATCAGAAAACACACAACAATAATATTTTCTTGCATTTTTATTCCATAAAAATGGCTATTTTTCGATTACTAAGAACACATCATTTTTCCTATATTCCTAGTCTTAATCATACACAATAATAAGACTATAATACTTATCAAATGGATTCTTAAATGTAATGAGAGTAGATTACCCACCTAAATGACTCCAAAATGGGGGTGAAAGATGGGGGATCTAATCGTGCTACAATCATCAATGACCTACCATCACTCATGTAAACTTTAATATAACAATGATTAAACTCAATTATTCCTCTAAGCATCTTACAAATCTACCACAAGAGACCACCAATCATCCCATGACCTATGCCACACAACCTTGAGTTTATCATAACGAAATGGAGACCACTAAATAAACCTCAATGAGACAATAAATCCCAAGGTTTCAAAGAGATATACAATTATTGTGGTGATGCACAGTACGCAACTTCGGATTCACTATTACAAAGGAAAGGTCGTCACTTGTATCAATATTTCATTAGACAACCTTAGTATATACTTCCAAAGGAGTTGTTAACACGATTTCACAATCCTATATCCTATAATCATTCATGAGTGCTCCACCACTAAATCGAATTAACTTACCTTGAAAACCTCGTACAATGTGTTAATCACCCAATTAACACAACTGCATATTTTGGAAGGATACGTGACATCGGGCATTGCCTATAACACTAAGGCCCATGGAAACAAACGCAACATGCCAAACTATGATCACCAAACTTTAAATTAATACAGCCCAGGTTTTGGTAGGACTCAGGATGTCGGGTATTGCAAAGACGTGGACCACCAAAATGACCCTGAAAGAGGTCCTATATTAAAACATCACAACTCATTTACTTAATACCAACTCATTATGATTATTTAGGTTATCTATAGATTAACTCAATCATCAATATTATCTAAATTCAAATTATAGTCAATGTACATGAATCAGGACATATTATACACAAGCCCACAACCAAGGGGGTAGTACTTTCTTTACATGGATCTAACACATGTAAATACATTCATACATCAATAACCCACTATGCTGTTCAGCCATAAGGATAGCATTCTATCAACTAAGACTGACTTCTCCTCTAGCTTTTTCCTACATCAAACCATATGATCATTGACCTACTATCAATCATGGTATTTCCCCAAGGATTGAAATTTTCCTATTAATCACAACGATGTTGATGTCTCCTATGTGTCACACCCTGGGCTACATATAATTTAAATTACTATTTCTCATTACATAATTATAACACTATAATAATAAATCCCTCCTATTAATCATTCGCGAGTGGGTGCCAGTTTCCCAATGGGCGATATCTCATCCTATCAACATCTCCTAAAACTCTATGTTTATAAGTGATGGAATGCAAAAAATGACACACTACAAACCCCGATGTCACCACATACTGTCTTACATGGACACTCGTAATATATTAACACACTAAATCAGAAATGCTAAAGCAATTTATACAACTAACATGAATATATGCCACTTGGTACTAATTTACTTATCATGCTAACCTCTTTGACCTTACCGTCATGTACTTGAACTAAACCGTCACAAAACTAATGTGACTAGACCAAACCAACAAAAACATTGAAATCCCAATACCAACCTCACCACGTCACACTCGAAAGGAACCTTGAACCTAGAGATCTGATACCATTTGTAACACCCCAACTCGAATTTATAACTTACCTGTAGTCAACCCGGTCTTAGTCGAGTAATTATGTGTTATCATGCAATTGAAGTTTAGACTGCAATTCAAGTTTAGCATGCAATTCAAGTTTCAAGATAAACTACATGTGGGACCCATGGGGAGCACCCCGAGTCCAAGTAAACAGAGCTACTAACGTAAAATAAATAAAGTGCACTTACCTGTACAATGCCCTCAAAATACGAACTCACACCGAACCTGCCATAATAAAGGGAGTGTGTGAGCATGTGCCAAGTGGGAATATATAAGTAAGAAGTATAGAAACGAACGGCATAATGGAATGCTCACTCCCTTCAATGACATCAATGCCAAAATATATATATGTATCTATATACATATAGGTGTACCTTTGAAAACTAGATATTCAATTCATTAACCGTTTTACTTTCAAAAATCTTACTCATCTAGATTAATTTACCTTATTCTTGTAAAGACTTCATTTTAGAATTTCTCACTTTTTTTTATACACCCGATTCCACAGTTAACACAACTACCCTAGATTTATTCCATACAGTTCCTTTACCGAAATCACCCATTTATTTTCATTTAACTATAATTTAGTATTTTCATTGAAAAATACCATTTCAGTACATACACCGTGTTACAATATACTTGTTTATCATTTAAAAACCTTTCAATACATACTTATGCAGATTATGGGCCTAACAACTTAGGTTACTTAACCACCCATTTGCCCACTTTACTTTAGCCTTTTGGCTTTTACTTATGGATATTAATAGATTTACGCATTTACTTGTCCATTTCACCTGTACCGAAACATTTACAACATTCATTCAAGTTAGGTTGTATTCATACCACACACTCCATTTTCTTGACATGTTCCTTATTACTTTAATCTTTTCTAAGAATCTTCCTTTTTGCCGCATACTTAGAAGGGCTCCACACCGACGGCTATGCGCAACGTATGCTCTGGCTAGTAATTTAGGGATCTTCACCCAAGGACTCCAGATCCTGTGACACCCCACCTAATTAAATACCGGGTGATCAGTCCTTTAGTAAATTAAAATCAAGGTGAACGGTTGGTTCATTCTCAGTATCACTGTCGTAAAATAAATATTTTCAATTTAAACACCTTAAATAATTAAGCTATGTGTCAAAACAATTTAAAGTCTTATTTTTATTTTATTAATTTTAATTACGAAAACCTTTTTAATAACAAACAGTTTAAGAATCACATAAATGCTAAGGATGGCAATTAACACATAATAATTAAACCATCCAGATAATCCAAACCAAGTTTCAGAACCACATATGAAATCATCCTGATAATAGTTCACTCCCAAGGAGTACTGAATACTGGAAATATAAATAAACATAAATCTCTGACAAATCTAAACGGAATAGTAAAAAGGGCGACACATGCCCTAACTAAGAAGAACTAAAGCAAGAACATAATAAATGACAAGGTCTTCTAAATCAAGGGCCTGTCACTCCCACATAAGCTGCAGCACGTCACATCCAAAGAACCTATGCATGACGCCTGTGTGGCTGGGGACCTGTAAAACATACATATATATACAAGAGAAAAGAAATAACAAGAAACGGGTCAGATCCCGAGTGTAAAACAGTTTAAAATAGTTTAGAAAGTATTTCAAATACTTACTGGCTAATATGGCAACCATGTTAGTATGCGACACTCTCTTGAGAATTCTCACCTCTCATCTAGTGTCAACGCGTACCGTACTACTGATATCATAAGTCTATCTAACTTATTCCCATGAAGTTTTATCTCGAGATATACTAAGGCCGTGATATTTAGTTTTATAAAATTAATCTCTTCCATTTTCTTACGTTACATAGAACAACTCAGTACCGTTACAAGTTCCCGAATACGTATTACAAGGCTGGAGCATTTATTCATTACTTAACCACTTATACGCACAGTAGAAAGTTTCCATATATATATATATATATATATATATATATATATATTAGTCACTCATATAATATATATATACTCTTAGCACCCCACATAAAATCTATGGTGCTGGCATACTCTGCTATCAAGTCCCCATATCACTCGTACTAAGGGAAATACTAGTTTGGAATCACTCTCGAACTTAACATAATACATATACAAAATGGAGGCGAAGCATAGTTCTAAATCACTAAGAGGTCAGCACATACCCTCACATCTCTTAGCACCATCTGAATATCATTTTCAGATAGCCTGTATCTAGGATACTATCTTCTAGGGTACGAGTCCATATCCCCCATAAAGGTCAAATTGAGATAAGATTGTCCCGGCATTGAAACCTCCGTGATAGCAAGTAGTCCGGGTATGATTTTACACAAATACATAATAGTTAATATATGTACAATCACAGAGTCCTTTACATAGATACTCACATTTTCCAAATTAGGTTCACCCACGACCCATAATTATAATTAACCGTTCTTAGAACAAATTTTACTCAATTATCTCGCATGACGGATTCATCTCTTTTATTCTCATTTATAATTTATTTCACTTACTTCTCATCTCTCAAAGTATTCTCTCTCACCAACCCACTTACCTTCTGGTCTAAATCTTTCACGAGTCTAAATTCTTTAGTGAACGTATGCACAATTTCCAAGGTATGAATGACTCCCCGTTAACCCATAATTTTATCTCATATTACATTTCGCTCAATAGAGTCTTCTTAGACCCTATTGTATCTCTTCATAATCCATTATACTCTATAAATAATAATTAAGGGTTCCTACGTATTTTAACCGGATTAAACAAAAAAGGGAAAAATATTTCAGTTTTCCAGGGGGATCGATCGATCGAGGAATGGGGTCGATCGATCTATCATAAGTCGATCGATGCTCTTGGCGATCGATCGATCAAGCAGTTCTTGCCCAGAATCTGCAGAATTCATCCTACGAGTTTTATCCAAAACATTTCTCCAAAATGACATTAATGATCCCCAAACTTCCAAACCTGATTACTAATAGTCATATATACCTATATACATGATTTCCTGCGTGAAACATGTCCAAATTCCTCAAAGGTATTGAATTAATGGGGTAAATTAACATAATTATCAAGAACCCTAATTTTTCATGAAACCTCCATTCTTCTACTTCTTTTCCATATTTCTTGCTTCTAAATTTGTACTAATTCGTGTGTAATCCTCTACCTATGATTGAGATGTCCAGAATATATCTACTTCCTCTAATACATATGATTTAAATTCTCTAAGTTATCAAATTCTTCCATGAAACTTGCTTTTATCAAACCTCTAACATGGGTGAAACATTAACTAAAAACAAAGCAAGGTAGATACTTTCTTGGAATTAAAGGGTCTGAGTTGTTGATGAAAAAGATATGGTTGCGTTCCTCTCCGTGCGATCTACATTTTGGTGGTGGTGGCGGTGCGATTAAGTGAGTTCTAGGCCTTGGATTGCTTGGAAAACTCTCCACCTTCTTCTCTAATGGCCGTTCTTAGGTTTTGTGTTTGATAAACCTAGCAGACAACTCCTAATGGGTGATATATCTTAGGGAAATTCGTGGGTTTAATTCCCCAAAAATACAAAATGTCTATAATACCCTCCCGGGATGTCAATTAGGCCTAAAAACGCACTGAGATCCAAACTAAACCCCTGGGTATACTTTTCTTACTATCTCGACCCTTATGGACACTTTGGCGCACTTAAAACGACCATGCGGGTGACTTATAATTTATTCACTTTTATAATAATAATTTAGTTTCAACACGACACAGGCGTGTCCCGACTTAAATTTCCATAATTGCCATTTTATTCACTCATGACAATTTTAATAGGATCAATCTTATATATTACTTTACTCATCTAGTAATTTTCAACAAATTTCCAATAATTTCTAACTCTCGTCCCGCTAGTAAATATTAAAAAATAAATTTCTGGATTAATATTAAATTAATATTTCAAATTAAATTTAATAAATCCTCAAATTTAAAAGCCGTAAAAATACAGGGTATTACACACTCCCCCCTTAATAACGGAATTTCGTCCCGAAATTCGGAAACTAAGGTATACCTGGTAAAAATAGATCAGGATATTTGTACGCATATCTGCCTCACGCTCCCAAGTGGAATCCTCCACACCACTGAACCCGTACAAGTGGAATTACCTTCGACCAAAATTTCCTCTCGCTATGGTCTATAATAGCCACTGGTCTCTCCTCATAAGAACTGTCAGGCTGTAAGTTAACCTCCTTTATCGCGATGTGAGTGTGGTGCATATCATCCCGAAGATATCGTCTCAATGACGAGATTGTAACACCCCGCCTAATTAAATACCGGGTGGCCAATCCCATACCAAATTAAAACAGAATATGAATATGGCTCATTCTTAGCATCACTGTCAAAAATATTTACAACTCACCCAATACCCAATTAAGCTGGTGTTAAAACTTTCCAAATTTTAATTCAACAAAATTCATTTTTTAGTTTATGAATAACATTACACATACTATTCTACAACACTAATAACCGAATAGATAACACAAAAGAATTTAAATTCAATTGGAATAAAAATTCCCAAATAATTATCCAATGCAGTAATCCAAACAATAGTAAATGTATTAAAATGACACGAATACAAGAGTATATGACTCGGATAGAAAAGAGACAATTGAGTTCCTTCGGGCGACATGCCCTAACTAAAAGAACACTGTGAATCAAATGAAGATAGGCATCTAAGAAACACTCCATAGCTCCATAGCTTGTCATAATCCACTAAAGTTGGCGTCCCTGCTGCTGGACACCTGATATATAGAAGGTACAATAGAAAATAAAATAAGAAAAGAAACGTGTGAGATCCCGATGTGAGGATGATTTTGAAAACAACAAGTATTTAACAAGTTCAATAAAGCATTTATTATGTACCTGTTAGTATCCAGACTCTCACTTGCTATTCTCACCTCTCATCTAGAGTGCACACTTAACGTTTCCTATTAACCTCCTAGTTAATGGTTCCTCTTCACAATTTCCTTCATATGATTCCATCCCATATCATAACCCCGTATGTCCCATACCCTACGTCATATAATCATTCGTATAAGTTTGTCATTAACATGAATCATTGCCCATTAATATGAATTAAGCTTTTCAAATCTATAAGAATAAACATTCATTAACTTCGTTCAATTCTTTTTCTCAATTCACCGTTATCTTCAACTATCACACATTAGATTAATCCAACCACTATATACATTCATACAATTCATTATATATATGCATATATAATACGGCACCCCGAGTCATAGCTGCGGTGCAATGCATTACTCTGCTATCATGTCCCAATATCGCTGGTTGCCGAATAGGGGACTAAAGGTTCGGTAAGGATTGCACGAACACAAAATAACATCATAAAAATTGGAGGCGAACATAGTTCTCGTATCCATGGGTCACGCACATACCTACGTTCCCACAGTCAGCGGACTCATCAACTCCTCAGTAAGTCTTTCATAGACCTACATTCTCGAGCGACAAATCAAAAATCCCATGGATTCATCAGGATATGACTGCCCTCATGCGCAAACCTCCCGTCGATAGCAAGTAAGCTAGGTATATCATACACATAAATCATCAATCAATCAAATAGGCACTATCATCTACCTATAATACAATATGAACAAGGTACTCACACTACCATAAGATAATTCCCATACGTAGCATTATATCTCTTTAAATTTAATCGTCCCCGAGCCTCACTCATTACTCAAGGTTCAAATAGGTTTTTCCTCAACATTTATTCAGTAAGAAATCGCTAATATCCTAATGGTCCATATCATCTTATCTCCCGAATGACGACGAATTAAACTCTCCTTTAATTAGGGTTATAACCAATTATTTCTAATCTCTTATAAACACATCTTCTATCAACTAGGATTGAATACCATCATCACATGTCTTATAGTCTATAGTGTTTCATTCACACTATATGACTTATCAACAAAATCAATGACCTCGCATCCTATAACATCTCTCCACTCCCGACGTCGTTAAGGTTCACGCGCGGAGTGTCTAGCCAAGCGAAATCCAAACAAGGAACCCCTCTGATACACTACTACTTAACTTTGTCGGTCGTGGAGGACCATTAACTTCAAATGCGCAACCGGGATAACCTCATCCCCTGTTTCAACAAAATGTGGTCTGAACTCCCATCTCTATCCATGAGCCATACCACTAAGAGCATGTACTACACTCAGTCCTTGTGTAATCAATAATTAGCTTAAACTCAATCCTTGGTGTTCAAATTGTAACCCTAAGGCTACCCAGGTGTTATATTCAATCTCCCCTACTGGACCTATCATTAATCCTCATGCATACCAATTAGAATCCAACACATGAATCTAGCAACCGAAATTTCTTGCAATTTAATTATCATAATTCTAATCAATTAAATCCCAATCACATTAATTCGATTCTCATCTAGGGCTTACTGATCTTCCCTAAGTCCCATTACATCCAATTAATAATCAACAAAGAATTACAAAAGGTCCCGGATAAGAACAAGCATTAAAAAAAAAACTTCAAAGATTCTGGGGAGTTCGATCGATCGATCGCCCAGATATCAGTCCGGTTTTGTCCATTTCTTCTACTACCTGTTTAATCACTTTTGATCATTCAAACCTTCATATTAACTACCCAAATTCCTTATAAATCTTACTACATGATATAGCAACATATGTGAATGATTTCTAATGCTCTAAACATCCTAGAATCATCAAGAGTTTGAATTAAATGCATATATTCATCTTATTTTTCCAGAAAAATTATAAACGTGATATCTTCAAGAACACAACAATGATTTTCAGAATTTCTTCCACAGATTGATGAATATTTCATGGATTACTAACTACCTACAACATGAGTTTGATTCTTATATATTTTTAGAATCCAGAAATTTATTAACAACTCTATCTTTTCATCTTCCAAACATGTAAAAATCTCATCCTTTTATAACTATCCTAACATGGACAATATACAAACTTAGATTGCAATTATCAAACACTTGCCTCAAATAAAGATCTGATCCTTTGGGGTTGTATATCACAGGTGGTTCTACCCTTCTCCGGCCACATCCGTTGGTTGTTGGTGGTGGTGACCTTTGGTCTTTAGTTCTCCTCCTTTCCAAGCAAGCTTCTCTCTTCCCAAGCAACCTTTTACTCTCTCATAAGGTGACCTCTCAAGTTTTGTGTAGAAGAGATGAATAACCCACGTACAACTAATCTCCAAATATTTATAATAGGACAAAATCCGAAATAACTACTCACCCCCCTTGTAAAAATGATCGAAATACCGTTTTTGGTTGTCTTTTCATTTCCAAATGACCTGAGACCCAAAACTAACATCCAAATAGACTTTTCTGACTATTTCAACCCTTCCGGACGCAACGACACAGTCAAAATGACTATAAGGTTGATGTAAACATAATTTTCCTTTTTAATTTAATAAAAAAAGTCCCGACACGTCCCATACCGCGTCCGAATAAAAATTCAAATTACAGAATTAATATCACACAGCCATATCAATAACATCACATTCATATATTACCTAAATATCTTTAAGTAATATTCAGAATCATTCATTTTAATATCCAAAATTCGGATAAAACCCAAATGAATTAATTTATAATAAAATCCAATTAATCCATTAGTTTAAAATATAACCCATTTTAAAAGTCATTTAAAATTACGGGGTATTACATACTTCCCCCCTTATAACAGAATTTTGTCAAAAAATTCAAAAAGATAAATCATATTGGTAAGGTCAACTCTGAGTATAAATCTCACATCGCAAGTAATCTATGTCGTACTGCCCATACAGTACATTAATGAAAATCCCCATTGATGTTACACCAGTCTCACCATATAGTTTCAACTGAATCGAATTTAAACTTTACGCAATCTTCCCTATACCATCCTCGTGAGAAAGTTTGGGAAAAAATCCTCCTCACGTATTGAACAAATAAATCCTAAAGTCAAAACTACTTACTATATCACAATTATGAAAAATACTACAATCCAAACATCCAGGGCTTCTATGCACCCTATCGTACAATTTTTGCTATAATATTTATCGCAAAGGTTATAAACTCATATCCTAAAGACCTAACTTATTTCGACTCCCAATGGTTATTAGTTTCATGCGTTGGGTGTCTCACAAGCGAAATCCAAACAAGGAACCCCCCGATACACTACTACCTAAAGTAGTCGGTCATCGAAACTCCTCAGGTCCTTAGTCAATAGGTTGTAACCTGTCTATAGGTTTTATCGATTGTAAATAAAATTCTACTCATCTACTCTCTTGTTAAAGACAAGACACTGGCTATAGTAGTACATACGCTTATCTAAAAATTCTATCTCCAAAAATATGCGCCACAAAAACGCAACAGACCCAAAACCCAAGACCCGAGGGTTGTCGTATACCTAAGCTTTGATACCATTCTGTAACACCCCGCCCGCCCGGGGAGAGCGAACGGAGCGCTACTCATCGATAAAACTAAACAAATCCACAAATAAAAAGGCATAGAGCATCTAAATCCCAATATAGAAAAGAAACCACAAATCTCAAATCTCTTCAAATTAATACAATTCTCTCGAAATGATTACAACATCTAACTCGAAAATAAAATACAAATCTCCAATGCTCTATACATCAAAATAATACAGTCTCTTCTCATCTTGTATTAAAAATCCTTCCCAATAATAATCCACGCTAAAATCCATCTCCAAAATAAATCCAAAGCGCCCAAAATCCGCGCTAACCTGCCACTAAAAGAAAATATGGGGAAGTACACAATACGACAGGAAAGATGCTCAACAAATATTAGCGATGAATAAAACGTAACAATACGAATACAAATATTCAAATCAAATGCGAATCTCATAAGCAATTATATCAATATAATTTCTCAACAACACATTAACCGGGTCACCAGGCCTCACCACCGTACCGCGCCTATGCATTTTTCTAGCATATCCGGAAAAAGGAATATTGGCGGGTGCCCAACTTCAGTGCCATATTAAAATCTCATGACAACATGCTCAACACCAAATATAATACCACCTGAATCGAAATTAGATTCCAACAAATATTTCCAGATTTCCAAATTAATTTATCAATTCAAATATGAGTCAATAATCACAAGAAAACAAAGGGAATAACACTCGCGAGATTAAGGAGCATATTGTGTAAAACCCCATACCTCAAAATCATCACATAATTCAGCCTCAAAATCTAATCACACCATCACGTTCCTCTCGCGAAAATAATCCAATCAAGTTCTAGCCCAAACTCGAGAAAACACTAAATAAGCCTTCTAATCTAAGGTTGAAATCTTGAATAAGTTTGGGGCTATGGTTTGTATGAAAGAGGGTAATTTTTGAGAGGTCTTCTGGTTGTAAAGTTTGAGAAAAAGTGATTTGAAAAGCCAAGCCACGAATTAGTTGATATATAAAGGGTTAAGAGTTTGATTAAGAAAAGAGTTCTAATGAGATACAAAAACTAAAAATTTTATTCCGGACGATCGGACCGTTGGAATCGCTTGAAATTTTAACATGTTGTAGCGAACGGCGAGACAGGACTTCTGACCAAAATTCAGCTTGATCGGACGGTCGGATTTCTAAAAATATTATTTTTACAAGAAAGTTTTATGTTTTGAGGACTCTTAAAGAGTTTTATATTTTGAGGACTCTTCTAAATAATAAAAATTCAATTAAATCTCCATTTTAATTCCGATTTCGAAACCGTTTGAAATTCTCGCCCTTAAAAATAATAACCAATATATTTGATTAATAAAAATAACTTTCTCTCAAAATTTATTTTTCCTCTTAATTTCGAAAATATCCCCAAAATTACACGGGTTGTTACATATACATTCATATAATTCATTATATATATACATATATAATACGGCACCCCAAGTCACAGCTGCAGTGCAATGGATTACTCTGCTATCATTTCCCAATATCGATGGTCGCCGAATTTGGGACTAAAGGTTCGGTAAGGATTCCTCGAACCACAAACAACATCATAAAAATTGGAGGCGAGCATAGTTCTTGTATCCATGGGTCACGCACATACCTACGTTCCCACAGTCAATGGACTTATCAATTTTTCGATAAGTCTTTCATAGACCTATGTTCTCAAGCGACAAATAAAAAATCCCATGGATTCATCAGGATATAACTGCCCTCAAGCGCAAACCTCCCGTCGACAACCAGTAAGCTAGGTATGTCATACACATAAATCATCAATCCATCAAATAGGCATTATCATCTACCTATAATACAATATCAACAAGGTACTCACACTACCAAAAGATAATTCCCATACGTAGCATTATATCTCTTTAAATTTACTCATCCCCGAGCCTCACTCATTACTCAAGGTTCAAATAGGTTTTTCCTTAACATTTATTCACTAAGAAATAGCTAATATCCTACTGGTTCATATCATCTTATCTCCCGAATTACCACGATTTAAACTCTCCTTTAATTAGGTTTATAACCGATTATTTATAATCTCTTATAAACACTTCTTCTATCAACTAGGATTGAATACCAACATGACGTGGCTTATTGTCTATAGTGTTTGATTCACACTATATGACTTATCAATAAAATCAACATCCTCGCATCCTAGAATAACTCTCCACTCCCGACGTCGTTAAGGTTCATGCGCGGAGTGTCTCGCAAAGCGAAATCCAAACAAGGAACCCCTCCAATACACTACTACTTAACTTTGTCGGTCGTGGAGGTCTGTCAACTTCAAATACGCAATCGGGATAACCTCATACCCTCTTTCAACCAAATTTGGTCTAAACTCCCATCTCTATCCAGGAGCTACACCACTAAGCGATTGTATTACACTCAGTCCTTGCGTAATCAATAATGAGCTTGAACTCAGTCCTTAATGTTCAAATTTTAGCCCTAAGGCTACCCAGGTGTTATATTCAATCTCCCCTAATGGACCTATACTTAATCCTCATGCATACCAATTAGAATCCAACACATGAATCTATCAACCGAAATTTCTTTTAATTTAATTATCATAATTCTAATCAATTAAATTCCAATCACATTAATTCGATTCTCATCTAGGGCTTACTGATCTTCCCTAAGTCCCATTACTTCCAATTAATAATCACCAAAAACTTACAAGAGGTTCGGGATAAGAATAAGCATTAAAAAGAAACAACTTCAAAGATTCTGGGGAGGTCGATCGATCGATGGTAGGGGGTCGATCGATCGATCACCCAGATATCAGCCCAGTTTTCTGGATTTCTTCTACTACCTGTTTCATCACTTTTGATTATTCATACCTTCATATTAACTACCCAAATTCCTTATAAACCTTACTACATGATATAGAAACATATGTGAATGATTTCTAATGCTCTAAACATCCTAGAATCATTAAGATTTTGAATTAAATGCATATATTCATCCTATTTTTCCAGAAAAATTATAAACATGATATCTTCAAGAACACAACAATGATTTTCAGAATTTCTTCCACAGATTGATGAATATTTCATGGATTACTAACTACCTACAACATGAGTTTAATTCCTATATATTTTTAGATTCCAGAAATCCATTAACAACTTTATCTCTTCATCTTCCAAACATGTAAAAATCTCATCTTTTTATAACTATCCTAACATGGACAATATACAAACTTCGATTGCAATTATCAAAAACTTGCCTCTAATGAAGATCTTATCCTTTGGGGTTGTATATCATAGGTGGTTCTCCCCTTCTTCGGCCACTTTCGATGGTGGTTGGTGGTGGTGACCTTTGGTCTTTAGTTCTCCTCCTTTCCAAGCAAGCTTCTCTCTTCCCAAGCAACCTTTCACTCTCTCATAAGGTGACCTCTCAAGTTTTGTGTAGAAGAGATGAATAACCCACGTACAACTAATCTCCAAATATTTATAATAGGACAAAATCCGAAATAACTACTCACCCCCCTTGTAAAAATGATCGAAATACCGTTTTTGGTTGTCTTTTCATTTCCAAATGACCTGAGACCCAAAACTAACATCCAAATAGACTTTTCTGACTATTTCAACCCTTCCGGACGCAACGACACAGTCAAAATGACTATAAGGTTGATGTAAACATAATTTTCCTTTTTAATTTAATAAAAAAAGTCCCGACACGTCCCATACCGCGTCCGAATAAAAATTCAAATTACAGAATTAATATCACACACCCATATCAATAACATCACATTCGTATATTACCTAAATATCTTTAAGTAATATTCATAATCATTCATTTTAATATCCACAATTCGAATAAAACCCAAATGAATTAATTTATAATAAAATCCTATTAATCCATTAATTTAAAATATAACCCATTTTAAAAGTCATTTAAAATTACAGGGTATTGCAGAGACGTAGAATACATCGTGAACAGGGTGCAAGTGCTCTTGAAACCATAATCTGAATGCCACCGGTCCAATCATCTCGATAATGGGAAATGGGGCCACGTACCTCCAAGACAACTTCCCCGTCTACCTAAACCTCGTTACTCCTTTCATAGGAGATACATGCAGTAATACTTAGTCCCCCATGCTAAACTCTTGAAAGGACCGCTTCACATCAGTATAGCTCTTCTGTTGGTCCTGGGCTACCCGAATGCGACTCCTGATATGCTCAATCCTAGATGAAGTCTCTTGAATCACCTCTGGTTCAAGAAGCTTATTGTCCTCCACCTCTAGCCAATAAGCTGGAGATCGAAAAGGCCTTCCATACAATGCCTCAAATGGGGCCATGCTGATTGTGAACTGATAGGAGTTATTATAAGCGAACTCCACCAGTGGAAGATAAGGCTCCCAACTTCCTCCAAAATAAAGGACACACATGCGTAGCATATCCTCTAACATCTTATTGGTATGCTCTGTTTGTCCATCTGTCTGTGGGTGGTAAGCTGAACGCAATCTCAACTCTATACCCATGGCCTCCTGAAAGCTCTCCAAAAAGCGCGACACAAAAATCTTCTCTCTGTCAGACACAATATCCAGGGGCACCCCATGTAGCCTAAGAATCTCGGTAATGAATAACTGTGCATACTGGGTCGTGGTGTAGTCTATCCATACTGGAAGAAAATGAGCTACCTTAGTCAACCGATCCATTATAACCCATATAGAATTATGTCCCCGCTGTGATGTAGGCAACCCCATAATAAAGTCCATGGAAACACTTTTCCATTTCCATATAGGTATCTCCAAAGGCTGAAGTAACCCTGGAGGTCTCTGGTGGTCTACCTTTACCATCTGACAATTAGAACATCTAGACACGAACTTAGCAATGTCCTTCTTCATCCCACTCCACCAGTACTGCTACCTCATATCCTCATGCATCTTATCCCTTCTGGGATGTACCACAAATATAGACCCTTACGACTGTGTCATCAATGCATGATGTAAGTCTTCTCCTTTTGGGACCACCAATATCCCATTAAATCTCAAACCCCCATTAGAACTCACTGAATAGGATTCAGCAACCTCAGCTAAGAGCCGTACAATCTTCTCCTGGCAAAACGTATTCGCTCCCTATTCTTGTATCACCCTCGTGATAATCTCGAGTGTGACTGACATAATCGATATAAAGGAACGGGATACCACATCCTATTGACCGAATTCTTTCCACTTCACTCTCCATACTTATGCTACATCACCTTTCAGTCTACGAATTAACGCACCAGCAACTACGTTAGGATTCCTCGGGTGGTACTGTATCTCGAACTGGTAGTCTTTAACAAACTCCAACTTTGTGCGTTGACGCATATTCAACTCTCGCTGAGTGAAAAAGTATTGCAGTGACTTATGTATTATGAACAAGCAGAACTTTTCCCCCAACAAGTAATGTCTCCAAATCCGCAAAGCAAATACGACCACTGGTAGCTCCAGTTCATGGGTGGGGTAATTCCTTTCATGATGCTTTAGCTTATGACAGGCAAAAGCTATAGACTGCTCCTCCTACTAAAGTACACCTTCGAGTCTGCGTAAAGAGGCGTGAGACCCCACTCTCGGCTTGGGCAAAGCAAGGACTGGCGCCAAAGTCAACTTATCTTTTAGCTTATCAAAAGCCAATTGATAAGAATCATCCCAAATATACAGTACTCCCTTCCGAGTCAGATTCGTCAACGGGCATGCCATCTTCAAAAATCCTCGAATGAACTTCCTATAGTACCCAGCTGACCCCAAGAAACTACGCACCTCTTTCGGTATCATGGGTTATCCCCACTCCCTCACTGCGGACACCTTTCTTGGTTCAATAGATATCCCTAATTCCGACACAACATGCTCTAGAAACTGTACTTCCCGTAGCCAAAATCCGCACTTCTCATACTTAGCATACAACTGATGCTCTCGTATGGCCTTGAGAACCTGTCTCAAGTGTTCGAAATTCTCCTCCTCAGTGTGTGAGTAAATCAGGATGTCATCTATGAAGATGATGACAAACTGATCCAACAACTCTATGAACACTCGGTTGATCAAATGCATGAATACGGTTGGAGCAATTATTAGCCCAAATGGCATGAATATGAACACATAGGATCCATATCTCGTCAAGAAAGCAGTCTTTGACACATTCTTCTCCTTAATCCGTAGATGATGGTATCCCAACCTCAAATCTATCTTTAAAAATAAGGTTACTCCTCTCAGCTGGTTGAACACGTCATTGATTCGGGGCAATGGATATTTAATCCGTATCGTGACCTTGTTCAACTCCCGGTAATCCATGTATAACCTCAGTGATCCATCTATCTTCTTTACAAACAACATTGGAGCACCCCAAGGTGACGTGCTCTACGAATGAAGCCTTGGCCTAACAGCTGCTCTATCTGACCCCGTAGCTCCCTCATCTTTGCTGGAGCCATACGGTACAGTTTAGTGCTATCGACCGAGTGTCCGACATCAAGTCTATGACAAAATCTATCACTCGACTGGGGGTAGGCCTGATATCTCCTGAAATACATTTGAAAATGCACGAACGACTAGAATTGAATCAAGGGGAATCATAATATCCTTAGAGGTATCCTCCTATATGTAATACAAATGGGCGGAAGATCCTCCCTTTGGGCGAGGCATCACCACCAAAAACATCTCCTACCACGAAATGGCAAAGAAAATACTCCTATAGAAACAATCTATCATGGCCCTATACGCGGTGATCCAATCCATGAAAATAATGGCATCGTGCTCATGCATATCTAAAACTAGCATGTATACTGGAAAAACTAAGATAACAATCCCTCTTCCTACACCCCGTCATATAAAGAAAATCAAAGACCCATTCCCTAGTGGTGAGTGTACGCATGTCACTGTACTCTCTGTCGTGTCTAATAACCCTAAGACCCATGAAAAATGAGTATCTATAAAATAGTGTGATGCTCCAGTATCAAATAAAACTCGACCCATAATGTCATGCATAGGAAACGTACCCTTAATCACGGGTGGTGCCTGAGGTGCTGCTGCCTGGTGGACGTTATAGACATGTCCATACCCTACTGAACTGGGGCTACTGGGATGGCTGGTAGAGCTTGCAGCTGAGCTGACTCTTAGAGGGCGACTAAAAATGGCGGCCTCTGCGGCTCATTATGGGAACCCTGCTGCTTTGGGGCCCTATTCCCCTATGGGAAATCCTGATGTTTATGGACATTCTTGCCACATCCAAAATATCTACCCCTAAAATTACCTCCCCTCTGTACCTGTTGACCACGGCCATATTGGTCATTACCACCCTGCCACTGGCCTTGCTGGCCCTTTTAAAACCGTTATTAGCGCTGATGGCCCTACTACTGACCCTGCTGCTGACGGTATTGGCCCTGCTAGCCATGATGACTGGACTAGCCCTGCTGGCCCTATCTGAATCCCCTAAATCCCTTTCTGGAATCACCTGATCAGAATCGCTTGGCAGGGTCCCCCTGATAGGAACTCTTCTTACTGCGACGGGTCTGGACTTGGGCTGCTAGTGACCTACCATTACTACTACTGCCCCTGTCTTGCCCTACTAGCTGGACTCACCTACTCATTTTCTCCCCTACTGATGGAAGCGGTGGTCCTGACACTGCAACAAACCAGCATTAAGTACGTTCGTGTAAGTACTCAACGATAAATTTCCTATGAGGTGCTGACGAATCCTCCTGGCTAATCCATCTTAAAATAATAGTATCTTCTTCTCCTCAGTGGGTGCCTCATTCGACACTATAGTGAGAAGTCTAGTGAACTCATCCTAATACTTAGCAATGGTCATACTCTCCTGCTTGAGATTCATTAACCTCCGCCTCATCTCAGTCTGCACGGCGGATGGGAAATACTTGCAGTCAAACCACACCCAAAATGACTGAATCGGTATGATGTCCCTCTCCTCTAAGGTGGTGGTGGTCTCCCACCACTCAAAAAGTCGCCCCCACTAGCTTAAAGGAAGCCAGTAATTGTCTCTACACATTGGTGCACTCATACATGCACAGATCCCTCTGGATTTCCTTCTTCCATTGGCTAGCGACTACAATGTCTGAACTACCCGAGAACTCTAGGGGATGCGACTTCTAAAAGGAATCCCTGACCTGCTCCCATGCAGTGAGGAGTTGTGCTTCTACTGGCGCCACTGCCTGAACCTAGGGTTGAGCCTGTTGCACCACCAATAATGCGATATTTACCGCCCGAGCAACAATGGCTGCTACTTCAGATGCATTCATCATTCCCTGAGTCGGAGATGCTAGTTTCTCGGGCTGGGTATTCCTATCTTGGGATGCGTGTGAAATGAGAAGGAAGTTTATTAGTCTAAAGTTATTATCAAATCCCAAATAGTTGAAGACATAAGTGTAAGTACAAGAATATGAAAGTCCTAAAAATTGGGCCCTAAATCAAAGACGCTAAGATGGAAACGAAATAAGTCGTACAGATCCTAAAGGACACTAGAACATGATGCTCTGATACCGCCTATGACACCCTGTCTAATTAAATATCGGGTGATAAGTCGTTTATTAAATTAAAATCAAGGTGAACGGTTGGTTCATTCTCAACATCACTGTCGTAAAATAAATATTTCCAATTTAAACACCCTAAATAATTAAACTAAGTGTCAAAGAAATTTAAAGTCTTATTTTTAATTTATTAATTTCTAATACGAAAACCTTTTTAATAACCAATAGTTTAAGAATCACATAAATGCTAAGGATGGAAATTAGCACACAAAAATTAAACCATCTAGATAATCCAAACCAAGTTTAAGAACCACAAACGAAATCATCCTGACAATAGTTAACTCCTAAGGAGTACTAAATACTGAAAATATAAATAAACATAAATCTCTGATAAATCCAAATGGAATAGGAAAATAGATTACACATGCCCTAACTAAGCAAAACTAAAACATGAATAAAATCAATGACGAGGTCGTATAAAGCAAGGGCCTACAACTCCCACATAAGTTGCAGCCCGTCAAATCAAATGAACCTATGCATAACGCCGCTGTGGCTTGGCACCTGTACTACATACATATATATACAAGAGAAAGAGAAATAACAAGAAACGGGTCAAAGCCCGACTGTAAAACATTTTAAAATAGTTTAGCAAGTATTTAAAATGCTTACTGGGTAATGCGACAACCATTTTAGCACGTGCCACTCTCTTGAGAATTTTCACCTCTCATCTAGTGTGCACGCCTACCGTACTACAGATCTCATAAGACTATCTAACTTATTCCCATGAAGTTTTACCTCTAGAAATACTAAGGCCCTGATATTTAGTTTTAGAAAATCAATCTCTTACATTTTCCTATGTTACTTAGAACAACTCAGTACCGTTACATGTTCGCAAATACTTATTACAATGATGGAGCATTTATTCATTACTTAACCACTTATACGTATGGTAGAAATTTTCCATATATATAAGTATATATATATGTATTAGTCACTCATATAATATATATATATATATATATATATATATACTCTCAGCACCCCACATAAAATTTATGGTGCTGGCATACTCTGTTATCAAGTCCCTGTATCACTCGTACTAAGTGAAATACTAGTTCGAAATCACTCTCGAACTGTATTAACATAATACACATAAAAAATGTAGGTGAAGCGTTGTGCCAAGTCACTAAGAGGTCATCACATACACTCGAGTCTCTTAGGACCATCTGACTATCATTTTTAGATATCTTGTATCTAGGATACTATCTTCTAGGGTACGAGTCAATATCCCCCATAAAAGTCCACTCGAGATAAGACTGTCCCAGTGCGAAAACCTCCGTGATAGCAAGTAGCCCGGGTATGATTTTACACAGATACATAATACCTAATATATGTACAGTCACACAGTCATATATATAGATACTCACATTTTCCAAATTAGGTTCGCCCACGACCCATAATTATAATTATCCATTCTTAACACAAATTTTACTCAATTATCTTGCATGATAGATTCGTCTCTTTTATTCTCATTTATATTCTATTTCACTTACTTCTCATCTCTCGAAGTATTCTCTCTCACCAAGTATAATTTTAATAGGTATACCCTCACTTACCTTCTGGTCTAAATCTTTCACGAGTCTAAATTCTTTAGTGAACGTAAGCACAATTTCTAAGGTATAAATACGTCCCCGTTAACCCACAATTTCATCCCATATTAAATTTTTCTCAACCGAGTCTACTTAGACCCTACTGGTTCTCTTCATAACCCATTATACTCTATAAATAATAATCAAGGGTACCTCCGTATTTTAATCGGATTAAACAAAAAAGAGGAAAAATATGCAGTTTTCCCAGGGGGATCGATCGATCGAGGAATGGGGTCGATCGATAACTGCTCTTGGTTGATCGATCGATCAAGTAGTTCTTGCCCAGAATCTGCAAAATTCATCCTACGGGTTTCATCCAGAACTTCCCTCTAAAACTCCATTAATGATCCCCAAACGTCCAAACAATATTACTAACAGTCATATATACCTCTACATGATTTCCTACGTGAAACATGTCCAAATTTATCAAAGGTATTGAATTAATGGTGTAAATTAACATAATTGTCAAGAACCCTAATTTTTCACGAAACCTCCATTCTTCTAAATCTTTTCCATATTTCTTGCTTCTAAATCCATATTAATTCATTGGTAATCCTCTACATATCATTGAAATCTCTAGAATATATATGTTTCTTCTAATACATATGATTTAAATTCGCTAAGTTATGAAATTCTTCCATGAAACATGCTTTTATCAAACCTAATCTAACATGGGTGGAACATTAACTAAAAAGAAAGAAAGATAGATACTTGCCTGGAATTCAAGGGTCTGATTTGTTGATGAAAAATATATGGTTGCGTTCCTCGTCGTGAGATCTACATGTTGGTGGTGGTGGCAGTGCGATTGGGTGAGTTATAGGCATTGGATTGCTTGGAAAACTCTCCACCTTCTTCTCTAATGGTCGTTCTTAGGTTTTGTGTTTGATAAACCTAGAATACAACTCCTAATGGCTGATATATCTTAGGGAAATTCGTTGGTTTAATTACCCAAAAATACAAAATATTTATAATACCCTCCCAGGATGTCCATTAGGCCTAAAAACGCCCCGAGATCCAAACTAAGCCCCCGGGTATATTTTTCCGACTATCCCGACCCTTCGGGACACTTTGGCATAATCAAAATGAAAATACAGGTGACTTATAGTTTATTGACTTTTATAATAACTATTTAGTTCCGACATGACACAGGCGTGTCCCGACTTAAATTTCCATAATTATCATTTTATTCACTTGTGACAATTTTAATAAGATCAATATTATATATTACTTTACTCATCTTGTAATATTAAAAAAAAAATCCCAATAATTACTAACTCTCATCACGCTAGTAAATACTAAAAAATAAATATCCGGATTAATATTAAATTAATATCTCAAATTAAATTTAATAAATCCTTAAATTTAAAAGCCATATTAATACGGGGTATTAAAATCCTTCTTGCTTTGTCCCGATGTGATCTGAGTTCCTTTTATGTGTTTTAATATTTTACAAATGTCCACATTATTCAACTTCCTTACTTTTACCCGGTCGAAGCAAAAAATACGGACTTAACCGTCTGTTTTTTCATTAAAAGTTAGAAAATTGTTTCCTTTCTTCTTTAAGTCCCCAATCCACACACACGTTGATGTTGAAGACATTGCGGTCTACTTATCAAGAAAACATCATTGTCGGTTTACATATGCCTCGTTTCACATCATCAACATCATATTCCATAGTCTCTAAAAGGTATGAATGCATTTTTATATATATAGGGAAACTTGGAATAATTTTATAAAGGGTGTAATATTATTTTAAACTGACGTTTATTTTTAGAAGGTTACTTTAGAACTTTAAAAAATAAAGTTTATGGACTTAAAATCGAACTATAAACTTTCTGGGACTTCGTTCGATATTGTCGTTCGAACGAGTTTTTCGTTCGAACGAAAAATGTCGTTCGAACGAGTTTGCCAACGACTTTTCCCTTTGGCCTCTGTAACTTCGTTAGAAGGGTCGTTTGAACGAGAATGTCATTCGAACGAAAATCTCGTGCGAACAAGATTTCTGGGCGGGAACAGTTTGGCAGTTTTATCCCATTTTTCCACTACTTTGTCCTACTATCTTTTGACAGTTTTAAACAAATTTCGGGGAAGAATTTTGTAAGGACTTTTGCAACCTACTTGACAGATTTTTGAGAGACAATTTTTGGTAACAAAATTCGCAGTTTTCATGTGTTAAAAATGAATTAGAAATTCTCTTATACATGTGTTTACACCCATAAAATCAGTTTATGTTTTATTCCAAGTACCACACACACACACACACACACACACACACACACACACACATATATATATATATATATATATATATATTTCTTGGAGTATTTGGCACCGGTTTTCTCTACACCTCAAAGAAGAGAAGTTTGGGTTTACTTCTACATCCCTCAATGAAGAAGTTTGGTCTTTGGCTGTGGCATTCTCTTACGGTGAAATGCATCGTGTGTGGTTGATGGTGTTCCCTAAAGCTTCATTGGTGGACTCCAAGGTTCCAGTGGATTCTAGGATTGCCGGCTAAGCAGAGGTAGTTCGAAGAAGACGCATCGGGTCTTGAAGGAGTCGAGTCGAGTGTAGTAAGTCATTTGTCTTGTAATTGTAATTTCGTACTTAGTGGACTTAAGGCTAGGGCTGTTCGAGGTTTTTTTGACGTTGTGGGTTTTTCCTCGTACATCGCGGCGTAGAGGTTGTTTATTTATTTTATCTTTTGCAAATCACAATAGATGCATGTTGAGGTAAAAAGATAAAGTTGGTATATTTAATTTGGTGCAAATTTGATTTGAGTAAATATTAATTTAATTCTAGTCATTATTTTTATTTGTTAAAAAATTGGTTTGGCCTAATTTGCAAAATTGAATTAATTAATTGTTAGGAAAATTTCTAGGACTTGGGTTAAATTAATTTGGTTTAAGTGAAAAATCTATGAGTTGTTTAATTTAATTTCACTTTGAGTTTTATTTAATTTTAATTTGAAAGAAATTAAAATTTGTTGTTTGTGTGTGTTGTGTTGAACCATCCTTATTCCGCACTTTTAGGAAATTAAAGTGAAAGTTTTTAAAATTAGGTGTCCTTGCACTTCAACAATTTTTGTTTCATAAAATGCTTATTATTTCCCTGTCAGTAGATATATACTAAAATAACATTTCTCGCATTTTATTCTTTAAAAAATGTTTACAATTTCTTTTTACTAAGAATACACAAAAATGGTATTTCCTCACATTTTTATTTGATAAAAATGACTATTTTCAATTTTTTTAGAAAACACACAACAAAAATATTTGTATGGACATATTTTATAAGTTCGTTATCAATTAATTATGTCATATACCGTTACAACCGTCGATGAAGTTCAAGAGCAATCTACATCAAGAAGGATCCGAATATATCAAGGTTCTTCATTAAAAAGACTCCGCAAAGTTTACTTTGGTAAGGTTATGTTTTAAGTACCTTAGCTTGGCACTTAGAGCTTTGGGATATTTTTTCAAAATATTTTCTAACTGTTGGAGTGGACTTTTTCATCAAAATTTGACAATGAGTAATTTTTCTAAATCCTGTAGCGTACCTGGATTTTGACCCCAGGTTGTTCAAGCGAGATGTCATCTCGTTCGAGTGACATGTTGATGTCACGCGATGACGTTCAAATGACACATGTACATCGTTCGAGCGAGATGCCTATTTCGTTCGAGCGACTGAGGCAGCGTGTTTTTCTACAAATACTCATTAAATGGTTTCATTTTCATGAAGAAGTCCTAGAATTTTGAATGACAGAAAACTGCGAAAATGCATAATCGTTTTGACTTCTTCTTTTATGGTTTAATCCCTTTTTGTTTTCAATTCACAAAAATCCCATATGATTTGGTGAATTGTTTTGATGTTCAAGAACACACTTTGATTTTTATCATTCTTTGTGCGGAGAACTCTACAACCAGAGAGCTACGTGCTATTATGAAGGGTGTCCTTATGAAGATTTTAGACTGCGTGTCTAGACTGCGCATCCTGGTTGTATAACTGCGAGTGAACCACTGAAGATTTCTAGCCGTTGCTTTGAAGGTTTGACGAAGACACCGTGCGTTACTCTTGTGGGCGAAAGCAAGGTGGTATGTAAGTCAATGGTCTTGTAAACTTTTCAAAGTTCTAGAAATAAAAGGTTTGCCCTACGGGGATTTTTCCTGAAAATTTGTGTCGCATGCTTTATTTATTTACGGGTTGACACACGCACACACGTAGTTGCATATTTAGGGGCTGAATTGATTTGGTTTAAATATAAACTCTAATTAAATAAATGTGCCGAATTACAAATTTACGAACTTAATAAATTATCACACAGTCATACTTTTTACAAATTGGTATCAGAGCTTATTTAAGCGATCACCACTTTTACAATATTTTTTAGCATTTATATTCCATAAAAATGTTTATTTTCAGATTTATTAGAAAACACAGAATAATAATATTTTGTAGCATTTTTATTCCATAAAAATGTCTATTTTTAAATTACTGAGAGCATATCATTTTTCTTAGATTCATACTCTTAATCATAAACAATAACAAAACTACAATATTTATAAAGTGGAGTCTCAAATGTAATGAGAGTAGATTACCCACCTAAATGACTCCAAAATGGTGGTGGAAGACAGTTGACTCCCCCACCTTCAAATGTGGCCCTAAAGGGAGTCATAAAAGTTCCACTAACAACCATACATTGAAACTCCGAGAAATTCCACCAAAGACCCCATCCATATATATTTTCCTTATTTTAAAATTAACTCTTAAAACACCAATCAAATTATACCAATAACATCACATTCATCTTTACTTCAATGTCAAATTAGGTTTTTACGTTGAAGTGTGGTGTTGAACACCTCTAGAGATTTTGGGTATAACTATTTGTAATGATGGAGGTTTGAGGTAGAAGTTTGGGGTATAGGGATATGTGGTTAGGGAGTTTAGAGAGAGGGAAAAATACACATAGTTTGATTCGTGTGTCTCCTACTGGCTACATGATTAGTGGTATATAACCCATCCCCAGGGTTTGTTACTAAAAAGGGGAACCATATCTTTCCTAAATATTTCTATAGCTGGTATTAAACTCTCCACAAATCGATAGTATAACTGATTCGACGGTTGGTGATAACAACACATGTTTCTTTTTTCTGGTAACTTACTAACCCACAAGCTTTATATCTATACATTTCTATTATGGTTTACATCCTCGTCAGCCACATTAAGTGACAATAACATGAAACCCACAAATGAGATCGTGATAGCAAACTGAGCATTCGACATAATCAACGTCATTCGAACGACCTGCTTCATCATTCGAGCGAAAAAACACTCTGACTTTACAATTTTGCCCCAATAAGCTTTCGAGTTCTTAAAAGGAGCATATATGGTTTTGTATATTAGTAACCAACAATTCTATAACCTACATATAAGCGATCTCTAATCCAATAACTTTCTTTTATTTAACACATTTTCCCCAATAGTTTCTATCTTTAAGAAGGGCATACATAATTTACTTAATCAATAACCAATAACTTATATTGCATAAAAAATCTAAAATCCACTAGTTCTTTTTACTCAACCCAATATCTTACTCACAAATTTTGATAATTATAGTTGAATATCCTCATCTCTAATCCACACATAATTAAATAATTCAACGGGGCGATGTATTACACCTCATCACTCGCAAAGTCTTGAATCCTTTGTACCCTTGTCCACTACTTAGCCCTTTTCCCAAGTATAAAAACTATGACGTTCACTACAAATTACACGAAACTATTGGTCAAATGATTAATCAATGTCTCCCCCTCAGAAATTCCACATAAGGGCTAATCAATAAAGGAATAATGTTACATCTACCCGACAAAAAGTCAAACATCATCTTGAACCTTTTACCACCACATAATCCTAGTTTAAATTCCATTTCAACAAATGTTGACTTAGACTCCAACTCCTCAACAAAACTCAAGCAAACAAAAAACCACAAATTTTCATGGAGTGACTTAACTCCCATTAAAAGATGTCAAAAACCTGCTACATTTTTAAAATTCTTGTGATTGAGTCCTCACTTTAATGCCATAAGTATTCATAGGAGAAGCGATGTAAAATAATAGGAATCATCGACATAGAATCCCAAAAATTTGTACACATGAATCCTATGATAGGTTTTTGTCTTAAGATGAGTTCCATTTAGATATATTAATACATATTGTTAAAGAATGATATTTTGTGAAAGTGATGATTTCTAAATCCCCTAGTATTCTTATTACAATGATACTGAAAAAGTATCTAATCCTATCTCATAACCCTTTCTCAGTCTGGGAAGGCCTGTAACATGAAGCTCTTTAGGTTTTTGAATGTATATATTTTTTAGGCAATAAGAAAGCAGCCACCGCAGTGTTGAACGATGTCTCTGACCACTCAAGCAAATGATATGGTGAATTCGATAATAAATCTGCGAAAATCGGCACCCTTTTTTTGTATTATTTCCTCTATAGAACTGTTGTTCAAAACTAATGTGGTTTCTAGATACCCTAATGATGTTAAATAAATATGATTTGTATTTTATCCATCATTAGTGAATCAAATGAACCACTTAAATTAGTATGATAATGTCCTAGGTCCAATTACAAATAATATGCCCCTTGATAACAAAAAAGAAGTTCTTGAAGTATTTCAAATGATATAAATGACGGTAGATGAATAAAAGACTCTGGGCAGTTGAAGAAAGACAAATACAACATTATCCTATGGGGGTTATTTATATCCTCACAACATCACAGAAATTCCATCATCAAGTTTCTCAAAAATGTCCAGGCTCCTCCGAAACATATCTGTACTATTTGTACTTATACTTACAACCCAACTTTGGTCTTGATCACAAATACACTCTCAATATTTTAGTAGATATATTAATAAAAAATTTATCACTGGTACTAGTTGATATTAGTTCCTCTTGCAATTATGGTCCACTCAGAACTGTAAGGACATGATTTTATAAATGTCCGTTGTCAATTAGTATATCGTATACCACTACAATCGTTGAAGAATGTTCAAAAACACATATGCATCAAGACGATTCTAAATATCAAGTTTCTTCAACAATCAAGCCTCCGCGAGATGAATTTGTTAATGGTCATGTTTTTATTCCTTAGCATTTCAATTAGAATATTGGGATATTTTTCATCAAAAAATTTCTAAGTGTTGGAGCGGAGTTTTTTAAGTTTTTCGTCAAAATTATATTCTGATGTTTGAAGGAGCTGTATTTTCAGGTAAAATAAAATGATAAAATAATTTTTAGAGGCTCGTTCGAGTGACAAAACGACAGGCCATCTCGGATGAAGTTTATTCAAGGGACACCTATCACCGTTCGAGAGACATTCAATTTCGTTCAAGCGATATGGAACCTTCATTTTCTATCTAAACATGTTAAACAACTACTTTTTTCATGAGAAGAGCTACATTTTTCAGAGTTACGAAACTGCTACTGCAAAACAGATTATTTTCTCACTTTTAAAGGTTTAATCTTTTTTGTTTTCAATTCACAAGATCCTAATGTTTATGTGAATTTCTTTGGAACCCAAGAACATAATTTTATATTATTTAACCTTTTTGGAGATGTCTCTACACCGAATGACTGAGGCCATTGAGGTTCACTTCATGTGGATCTTTACTGAAGATTGGACTGTGGTTCATGTGGGTTCGCTGGGTGGAATCCACTGTTGACTCTAGACTACGCGCCTATGTAGGTTTGCTGAGTTAAACTTATTGTAAAATCTCATTGTAATCCATGTAAATTGTGATTTACAAATTATAGTGAAATAAAAGTTTTTTCCCTAAGGGGGTTTTTCTTAAAATCTGTGAGTTAGCATATTTGTGTTTATGTTGGTTTGACACACACATGTAGATTTTTATTTAAGATCTGAATTATTTTTTTTTAAATTTGACTTTAATTAAACTAGTATGTAATTGGAATTCGCGTATGGATTTAATTGAATCAACATCGCACACATCTTTAGGAAATTAAAAATGGGTATCAGAGAATGTTACACTAATTTGCTGTGTATTCATGTTCTTCCGCAAAAATTGTGTGATATTGATTTTTTTGAAAAAACATACTTTTAAAAAAAATTGTCACAATGTTTCCAAGTGAAAACTTATTAATCGAAGGCTAATTTTTGATGGGTCCAATTATGCTTACTGAAAAGCCCGCATGAGATCTCATTTAAAAGAAATCAATGAAAGAGTTTGGTTGATTTCTGAAAGAGGCTCGACTCCTCCCATTGTCACTACGAATAATGTCACAAATTTAAAACATGTGTCAGACTGGACTGCAGATGAGTTTAGGTGGAGCAAATTTAATTCACGTTGGCTTGGTGAAATTTTTGAACACGTCACCCCCAACATGTTTCAGCGTATTATGACGTGCACCACGTCTAAACAAGAGTGGCATGTTTTACATCTCACCCACGAAGTCACTAACTGAAGAGTGCGACTGTGTGATAATTGATTCAATTAAATTCACAAGATTCAAGAACCCCTTATTTAATTAGAGTCCTTAAACATGCATCTAAGGTGCGTGTGTCAACCCATAAATAAATAAAGCATGCAATACAGTAAATATGTTCAGACACAGATTTCAGGAAAAAAAACCTTTCGGGTAAAACCTTTATTTCACTATGAATATATAAATCGCAACTTACAATTACATAGAGAAATCTGCAATGGATCAACACGCAGCCAACCCACAAAGACACACAGTCTTGAACTTAGCAAGAGAATACACGTAGCACCCTCTAAGGACTCGCAGCCCAAACAACAAAGGAACAACCACAGCTCTCCTCAACGACACGCAATCATAACACTTTGTAGAGACTCCCTCAGCAATGACACGCAACCCTCGATTGCAAAGATATACCCACAAAGGTTTAACAATAGCAAAGCTTGTGTTCTAGGGTTCCAAAAGATTCACAAAGATTTGTCAATGTTTATGTGAATCAAAACATGAGTCATGGGACTCAAAAAGTATGAAGACTTGAGGAAAAAAGACACTCAAAATCGTCTCAAAAGTCTTAGCAAAACTAATCCCCGAAAATAGGTTTAAATAAGAAAACCATGAGAAGTTTTAAACATACACGGAACTATCCAATTTTATCTTAGGTGGATCGGTCCGGTATGGATGCGGATCGGTCCGGGTTTGGACCAGTTCGTTTAATCAAGAGGATCCTTCGGTTCACATTCGATTCGGGGACTTCTGTTTCTTCAGCAAGCGGATCGGTCCGGTAGAGGGGCAGATCGGTCCGGGGTCGGATCGGTTCTTTTAATCTAGGCGGATCAGTCTGGCTGTGCCAAAAAATGATTCCTTTGTTCTTTTGAAATTCGGATCCGTTGATGACGATACGATCTTGATTTTCTTCAACGGTGTAACAGCTTATGACATACAAATTGATAATGGACAAAAATGTCCTTACAAATCTCCCCCTATGTCTATGCCGGTACATACATAAAATCAAACATCCGAATTATCAAATATCAAAATGCCTATACAAATCTACCCTTCCATGAACCCAAAACTGGAAAGATACAAATGAATAAGAGTTCATCATTTGCTCTTCGAATCTCAGAAATCTCATCAGGGTGTACAATCAAGTGATCATCAAAGCAGTACCTACACACATGAGACAAAGCAAATACCACGTGACATATCGAGTTTGAAATGAGATAACATAGATACCAATTTATCATAAAAAACATAAGCTAAATCTCAAAAACTCCCCCAAAATTAAAACTTTCCCCCATAATATGATAATTCTTTCTCCCCATTTTTATGATGTCCCCAAATAGCCAAATGAGAAGAATGAGTCAAATAAGAAAAAACGGGGTGTCTCCCCAAATAGCCAAATGAGAAGAATGAGTCAAATAAGAAAAAATGGGGTGTCACGGTACACAAAACAGGGCATCAAACAATATGGTAAACGTGCTCTCGCAAGGAGATGCTAAAAAATAAATGCACAAACTATTTTTGATTTTTCAATTTTTTCATACAAAAAAAAATTAGATACATTTGAAAAAAATATGCTACAAAAATCACACCATGGATTTAGACTCGAAACAACCAAGTCATGGAAATGGAATGTATGGGTGTGTAAACATTCAATAGGTAAATCAACTCAATCAATCATATGTGCACGATGCATATGTGTACTCCTAATGAATGAACATCAAAAGTGTCCTTAAGTGTAGAAATTTGTTGAATTTAGATGGCATCGTCTTATGGAAATCAACAAATCAAAGTCAAAGTGATTTCCACACCAATAATGTCCAAAACTATTTAGCGCATTTTCAAGCATTTGAAGGATGTTCAAACCCGTTTTTCATTCTCCAACCAAACTCCCTCGTGAAAATTTTCCTTCAGAGGTGTATAAACTAAATTCTCAAACTTTGGAGAATTGGAGCAAAAACCTAAATGGCCCCTTTTTGGCATGAATTTCTTTTTATTGCCATATAATTTTTTGGGCTCTTTTAACCTCTTTGGACCTCGGATAATAAAAACTTCTCCATTTTTAAGGTCCCTTTTAACGGTGGCTTAGTATTCGTAAAGGCAAAATGAACCTTTCGCAGCCCTTCCCCGTTTTCAAACAAAGCACACAAACTCACAAAACGGTTCTTATATGCACAATTTCCTTAGCAAAATTTATCATGCTTGTTTGTTTTAAGGACGGGATTGAAGTGAAAACACCTAACCAACATGTGATCACACAAGCACAATAATCAAACAAATCCGTGCATGTGTGCAATAAAGGAAACATGAGTCAAACATGTAGGAAGTAACACTTAATTACATCTTAATGACTCCAAACATTATAAAGCACAAGGATGAATTGTCCTATTGTCTCAAAACACTATCAAATAGTCACGTGAAAACAATGGAATGATGTTGTGACTCGGTCATCTTAAGTGTTTATCCATAAACGGTGCAAAATGAAATACAAAAATCTTTTTGAATTTTCTCAAAATTTTATCAAAATAAAATATTTTAGTTTTTTTCAAAATATTTTAATAAAACATACAAATGTGATACATACTAGCAATAGGCAAACAATATCATCATGAAAATCACCCTATGCTAGTAAACAAGTCAGAGCTCAATCATTAGGTGCGGAGGGGTTTTCCAAAGTTGGGGACAACTTATGAAAAACTTCCATCAATTCTTGTGAAGTTTTGAACAAAAACTTAACTTGCTCACCTAAATGTGCAAATTCTCTCATGTAGTCTCCGGGAGCATGTAAAGTATCATGTGTGGGTGCATGTGTGCCAGAAACACGAGTAGAAGAAAAACGTGACACATACCCCAACTTAAACCAAAATTCCCTAAGGTGTCCACTCCTCTTACAATGGTAACAAACATAAATAGGCCTAGGAACACCTCTCTCAAAAACTCTAGGACGTGCTCTCCTAATAGGAATGGGATGCCTAGGTGGGTTAGGGTGAGGCTTACGTGAATCTAACACTAAAGTGGGAACCGGCTCGGATGCTAATTGGGAAGAATAAGCACCGTCGAGACTTATTCCTAAATTCTCACCTTTACCCTTACGAACCACCTTTTCAACATTCTTACGTGCGTTCACAATATTGACTTTGACCTCCCTGGAACGTTCGAGAACACTTTCGAGTTGGGATATACGTGTCGTTAGACTAGACACCGTGTTGGTCAAATCACACTTCTCCTTTCTCAAAACCTCCTTCTCTCCCTCCAAATCTAAAAACCGACGACCTAAATACCTATTATGATTCTTTATTTTCAAGGTCTCGGTGTACAAATCTCTAAAAGCTTTTTGGAGCTCACTTTCATCTCCACTTTCACTCTCACTTGAAGCGCTCAAATCATTACTATCGCATTCGTGTGCACTATTGTGGGACAAGGTGGGTGTGCTCACACGACTAGAAAAAGCTACAAACATCTCACCACTAGTCTCATCACCCTCACCTTCACCACTATCACTAAGTTGTAATACCCCATATTTTTATGGCTTTTAAAGTTAGGGATCAATTATATTTAATTGAGATAAATTAATTTAATTTTAATCCGGAATGTTGTTTTAAATATTTACTAGCGTGACGGGAGTTAGTAATTATTGGAAATTTTCTATTTGTTGAATGTTACTGGATGAGTATAGTAATATATGAGATTTATTTTTATAAAATTGTCACGTGTGAATAAAATGACAATTATGAAAATTTAAGTTGGGGCGCGCCTGTCTCGTGTCGAGACTAAATGTTGATAAATATAAGTGAATAAATTCTAGGTTGCTCGTATAGTCGTTTTGAGTGCGCCAAAGTGTCCGAAAGGGTCGAGATAGTCAGAAAAGTGTACCCGGGGGTCTAGTTTGGGTCTCGGGACGTTTTTAGGCTTAATTAGAACCCCAGGAGGGCGTTTTAGACATTTCGTAATTATGGGTAAATAAACCCACGAATTTTCAAGGGTTATATCAGATGTTAGGTGTTATATTTTAGGGTTAACACAACCTGAAACTAATAACGGCCATTGGAGCGGAAGGGGGGGAGCATTCCAAGGGTTGTAGGCCAAGAACACCTCCGATTGCATGCCGTCACCGCCAAATCGTAGATCACGCGAAGGGATCACAACCACACCTTTTCTTCCACAAATCAGGGACAAAATTTCAATACAAGTATCTATCTTGCTTTTATCAAGTTAATGCATCCTTTTATATTAGTCTTAGGTTGATTAGAATTAGTTTTCTTGAAGAAAAATGTTAATTGAAGAAAAAAATTGCATGTTATAGTGATAGAGATCATATTTCTGGAAATCCATTTCACATGTAGAGGTTGAACCACGAATTTCCATGGTACTAGTGATAGAAAATATGGAAAAAGAACGAAAGAAACTAAGATAATGAAAATATTAGGGTTCATGAGAATTATATATAGTTTAGCCCTTTTAACCCATGATTCTTGATGAAAACTCGCATGCTTTACGTAGATTATTACTCATTTGGGTTTATTATGTTTGTGGTATCAATTTCTGGGAGTTTGGGAGTTAAAAGTTTTGAATTTGATGAGTTTGGATGATAGAACCCATAACTGGTATTCTTCAGATTTCGTCATACCTGTTTGATCGATCGATCGATCCCAGAGCATCGATCGATCGACGGTTCGATCGATCGACCCCCTTTCATCGATCGATCGACCCTCCTTGGAAAACGACATTTTTCTCGTGCTAGCTTAATTTAATTTTATTCATAGTAATCCTTGATTAGGATTGCTAGAACATATTGGAATATAAAAAGGACCAGTAGGGTCAAGGGTAATCCCATAAAGTGGAACTTTAATGTGAAGTGAAATAAAGGGTAAACGAGGAGACTTTCAGACTTAAGAAAATCATACGTGCGTTGATTAAATAATTGAAACATCTAATAAGTTGGATTAGAAGGCGAGAGAGGGCCTACTAAAATTGTACTTAGATAAAGAGAAGACTTCGAGTGACGAGAAGTGAGTTTAGAATAAATTATTTACGAGAATAAAAGAAATGAGGCTGTTATAAGATATAATTGAGTAAAATGTGTAATAACGGATAATTATAATTATGGGTCGTGAGCGCACCTAATTTAGTAATGTGGATGTGAATACATATTTATATATGACGGTGTGATAGTGCATATATTATTTCTGTGTGAAAATCGTACCCGGGCTACTGGCTATCACAGAGGTTTCCGCGCTGGGACAGTCTTATCTCGAGGGGACCTTTACGGGGGATATTGACTTGAACCCTAGAGCATAAGATTCCGAGGTACAAGCTATCGTATAGATAGTCACGGTCCTAAGAGACGCGAGGGTATGTCCGAACCTCTTGGACTTGCAACTATGCCTCGCCTCCATTTGTTTGTGTTTTGTGTTAATACAGTTCGATAGTGATTCCGAACTAGTATTTCCCTTAGTTTGTGTGATACGGGGACTTGATAGCAGAGTATGCCAGCACCATAGTTTTTATGTGGGGTGCCGATAGTATATATATATAATTTATGAGTGATTGGTATATATATACTTATATATGGAAGTCTAACACCATAGATTTTATGTGGGGTGTTGTTTGTATATATATATATTATACGAGTGATTAATATATATACGTGTGACAATATGAGAACTTTCTACTGAGTAAAATAGTAGTTAAGAAAAGTATGAAATTCATCAACTTCACTATAAGTATTAAAAATGTTATAATAATACGGAATTATTCTAAATAACGTAAGAAATCTTGAAGAGATAGACTTTTCTAAAGTGAATATCATAACCTTAATTTCACGTGTTAAAACTTATGGAGAAAAAGTTAGAGATATATATGGGGTTCATTAGTACGATCGACGTGCACACTAGATGAGAGGTGAGAATTCTCAAGAGAGTGTCGCATACTAATATGACTGTTGCATTAGTCGGTAAGCATTTTAAATACTTGCTAAACTATTTTTAAAATTGTTTTACATTCAAGCTCTGACCCGTTTGTTGTATCTCTTATCTCTTGTGTATATATATATATGTATTACAGGTGCCCGGCCACAGGGGCGTGTTGCTCAGGATTCTTTGGAATGGAACGTGATTTATCTTTTGTGGGAGTTACAGGCCATTGCTTAGACGACTTCATTGTTAACTCCACTTCTAGTTCAGCTTTATCCAGTGGGGGCATGTGTCGCCCTTTCCATTATTTAGTTGGTTTGTCAGAGATTGTAATTCTTTTACTTTCAGTATCTTTATTTCGGGATTTATTACAATCAGGATGTTTTCCTTTAGTATTTTAATGTTGGGATTTATTATTGATGGTTAAACTCTTGAATGTTCATTTCTATTCTCATACTTAATGTGTGACTCTTAAAATGTTAATGGTTAAAGGTTTTATAATCAGACTTAATAAAATGGAAATAAGGTTTTGAATGGTTTTGACACTTAGCTTAATTATTTAGGGTGTATAATTGGAAAAATTATTTTTGCGACAGTGATGCTAAGAATGAACCAACTGTTCACATTGATTTTAATTTAATAAAAGAGTGATCGCCCGGTATTTAATTAGGCGGGGTGTCACAGGTGGTATCCGAGCATCAGGTTCTAGTGTCCTTTAGGATCTGTGCGGCTTACTTCGCTTTCAGCGTTGCTTTGTTTGATATAGAGCCCTATGTTTAGGATTGTCGATTTCCTTGATGAGATTTTGTTCTCCTGCTATAATGTTTATACATTAGTGAATTCTAATTTCGTTCGGATGTGTGCGTGTACCGAGCGATGACGGATGTCAGAAAAGGACCGTTAAGTAGACATCAGGAGGCTGGGCTCAGTTGAGGTGGTAAAATATATCCGAGGATGATGACCGTAGTCGAGGTCACCTCCATTATGGCACGAGAAGCCAAGACTAGAAAGCAGACTAAGGCGCAATAATGATTTCCAAGTGCTTCTATGATCGAATGAGGTGCCAAAGTAAACTCACCCAATGTATTTCAAAACGTGTAGAGAACTGACTGTGGAAATTCTATAAATGTGGGAATTGTGTGTGTTTACCAAAGGAGGTAATGTATCCAAAGGTTTAGATATAGGACGGAGTGTGTCTAACTGGAGGTGAAAATTTAGAGAAATTTTTTCTTGGTTGTCGGAAAGAAGTTATATGGTGGTAGTCAACCACCAATTTAGAAGCGGAATGCTATGCCTATAGGAAAACCTTAGGTACAGTGTTGACTATATGTTCCTTCCTCAACTGTTCAGGATTAGAAGCAAACGTAGTTCTAAACTCATCGCAGGAGGGCGTGACAGGGGTCCATTTGTGAATATGAATCTTAACCGTTAACGAATTTTATATCGAAAGATGTAAATACAAGTGGAGGAAACGACTCCAAGTGGGAGATCGACTCGTAATAATAGTTGATGATACTGAAAGAGGAAATTCTATTGGACGGTCGATTCAGAGGTTGACAATGTCATATTTTGTCAATATAGATGATAACGCTTCTTTTTGGAGAAAGTTAAAGGAATCGAAGAATTTAGTCGAGAATAAGACTGAATACAACGGAGATGGTACCACAAAGGGATGTGGATACACATCAGGGGACCCATTTAAATGATTCGGATAGTTGAATTCTTACCAAGTGATGGTAAATTCAGTAAGGACTATTATGGATAGTGACATGTTCTTTAGGGCCTAAAAGGCTAAGGGAATAATCGGGGTAGCTAACAGGAATCGAGGCTACTAAAGTTCGAGAGAAGGATAATCCTAACCTGGTTAGTAGGAAAGGTAATAAGTGAATTATGTGTTGAGGTATTTTGTGAGGAGTGAAATCGCTCGCGATAATATGTTCCGAAGTGAGAAAAAGGACAAGAATACGGTGCCTAGTATAAAGCAACGGTTAAAGTAATTTTGTTTGTTTTGAGTAGACGTGTTACGTCCAAAAACCATTTGTGCAGTTAAGATGATTGCCAGGGTGGAAGTATAAGTTGTACACTCGGAGGATGAGGCGTGTTTATGTGACATGAACGAGTCACCATATTTTGTTCATTGCTAGATTAGCACGTGAGACGAGTTTAATGCATATAACTATAAACGTTACCATTATGTGGATATTTTTCCCTAGTGTAGCGGGATTTTTCTTTAGTGCTATCCGTGGAGGATGAATGTGTATATTAATAGGGTTACGTATTGTATTGAGGTTACTCATCATATTGATGCGATATACGAGTATGATATTATCTTTGTTAAAACTTTATATAATGGTTAATACAATAGTGCGCAGTTATTGCAAGGCTATCGGAGTGGTTGCATTAGTGTAGCATGTTTTATTTTTGTTCTGGCGAGGCTTCACTTGAAAGGAGGTCGGACTCGCACTTATACTATCAATCCTAGAGACTTCGGAGGGGACAGTGGGCTAGAGATATTCGATGCCAATGTATGTATAGACTTTGTCATTATGATTTAGTGTGTATCGGGCTTACCGTTGAGAGAAAAGATTTAATTCAGTATTATGTTGAGCACTAAGGACTTGGTAATAGGAAGAGTGCATTGTTATATCTATCCTCTAGAGATGTGGGAGTTAAGAGTTATACCCCTATTATTAGTGAAAAGAATTTCGAGAATTCCAATCGTATGTATTCGAGGTTTATAGAATGAAATTATCATCAACCAATACGGGATGATAGTGAAATTGGTGAAACGTTCTTTGTTAAGCATAATTTTGGGAAAAAAAATTGTAACTTTTTCGTCAAGGGACGGAATAAAGGGGTACATGCTATGGATGGAGGACCTAACGGATTTCGATAACCGATAATGGTAGGTAGTAGTGTATCGGGGGGGTTCCTTGTTTGGATTTCGCTTTACGAGACATCCCACGCATGAAACTTAGCGTAAGGTTAGAAATAGGGAGACGTTTGGTCACTATTCCATGAGTTCCGTACCCTGGTCGAAATGGGATCAAGTAATTACATATGTAAGTTGGTAGTTGAATTTTAATTTAAATCCACTAGAGCCGAAATATTTGGTAAGAAAGCATTGAAGTTTTCCCGACGAGTTGAGGGGTGGAACGATGATAAGGAGGGTTTAAAAATTTTGATTTCAAGGGTTATTGAGAGTACCCAAATGTCGTAACCGCGTTCAGAACACAAGGTGAATAAGGAGTTGGAATGATTTTTAGCATGGAGTATCCGGAAAGAACTTTATTATGCAAAAGAGATGACCTGTAATTATTTTGATGAATAGAGCGTTAATGATTTATTTTGGTTGTTGTACCTAATTGGGAAAATTGTTGTACTTAACTGAAGAAGGTTGAGATTTGTTATGCCTTTTTTTATTGTCATGGAAACTTAATGCCCTATTCCTTACACTTTGTTGGATTTAATTAGTTTCACTGATGAGTAGCACGTCATTAGTTCTCCTAGGGCGGTCGGGGAGTTGCAAAATGTGGGCATCTTGGTTAACTGCAGTTAAAATCATCCGATTCGAAGGGACGTGGTAATAGACATGTGAAATATATGTTTGTGGGACTAGTATAACGAAGTGGAAGTGATAGAGTAGATTAAACGTCACATGAGGGCCGAAAATCCATACATAAGTGTACAATTAGAATAACACACCCTAACTTGATTGAAAGGCTGTGGGGAGCCATTTAAGAAGGGGTATTCCTTGAATGGAGCAGAATTAAATTATTATGAAGAACACTCGGAGCGTAGTTGTTAGTAGTGTGAGAGAGACTTGAGCGTACAAATAGTGATGATGTTAGTATGTTGTAAGAGATCCATAAGTGCGCTTCACGGAGGAAAGAGCACGGGTCGGAACTTTCGGCATACACCAAGGAAGGAAGGGGAGAATTAAGTGTCACTTAATGTGAGAAATTTCAAGGGAAAAATAGATGTTTAGCGGGACGAAGTGAGCAGTCTCGACATGTACCGCCCATAGGTAAGGTTTGGTTGAAAGAGGAGAATCAAGCAAAGAATTTTGTGTTTATCGATAATTCCTGAAATTGGAAGAGGTCGGTAAAGTCGGTAAAGTTCTTGGATGGGTTGCCATCCTCAAAACAAGATCAAGGGTTCATCTGGACATGTGATTTAAGTCTCCCAGGAAGGAAGTGATTGATATTCCTTTGGGATGGTTTACAATATTGACTAGTTAGCCCCAGATTTCCTTTGAAAGGAATGATCGCGCCAGTACATGGTGCGGTATAGTATTAATTTCTGAATCAGGATGAGATTTGTGAATACCACCTTTGATATGGGATTTCAGGAACCAGCGGAGATAAGGTTTCGTTTCGAGTAGCATGTATCACCCTTAGCCAGGGAATAAGCGCATGGTGATTAAAGATTAGTGGAGCCACGTGAAGGAGATTTTGGAATCTTGGTACGTTGATTTCAAGAATGCTCTGTAGAAGCACTCGCACCTGTTTGTCACGTACGAGGTGCTTATTAAGGTTTTTATGCGGAAGAACCTCAACCATTCTCCTTACGTATGTTTAGAGGTGAGTGGATAATCAAAATTTTGGATCAGTCAAAAATATTAATCCGATAACTATGGTGGAATTCCACGACTGATTTAGGCAAATAAGAGTGGTCAAATATTCGTATGGCTTTCACAGAATGGGAATCTCGTGTATATAAAATCCGAATAGTTATCATTAGTGAGGTGCGGCCTCCCAATAATAGTGAGATGATGGAAATTTATAACGTATAGGCATGACCTATGCGAATGTTGTCGGTTGGGAGCACCATGTGAAGTGTCTCCAATGAGAATGTTAAACAAACTTGTTGTGAGGAAAGGACTATAGTGATTGAACGCCGTACTATGTAGATAGTTTGCGTACTGGAATGATATCCATAATTGTTCTACTAGGTAAGCCTTACTTTCTGAATTTCGGGATGAAATTATGTTATTAGGGGAGAAGTATGTAATACCCCGTATTTTTATGGCTTTTAAAGTTAGGGATCAATTATATTTAATTGAGATAAATTAATTTAATTTTAATCCGGAATGTTGTTTTAAATATTTACTAGCGTGACGAGAGTGAGTAAGTATTGGAAATTTGCTATTTTTTGAATGTTACTGGATGAGTATATTAATATATGAGATTTATTTTTATAAAATTGTCACGTGTGAATAAAATGACAATTATGAAAATTTAAGTTGGGACGCGCCTGTGTCGTGTCGAGACTAAATGTTGATAAATAGAAGTGAATAAATTATAAGTTGCTCGTATGGTCATTTTGAGTGCGGTAAAGTGTCCGGAAGGGTCGAGATAGTCAGAAAAGTGTACCTGGGGGTCTAGTTTGGGTCTTGGGATGTTTTTAGGCATAATTAGCACCCCGGGAGGGCATTTTAGACATTTCATAATCATGGGTAATTAAACCCACGAATTTTCAAGGGTTATATCAGATGTTAGGTGTTATCTTTTAGGGTTAACATAACCTGAAACTAATGACGGCCATTGGAGAGGAAGGGGAGGAGCTTTCAGAGGTTTCTAGGCCAAAAACACCTCCGATTGCACCGCCGTCACCGCTAAATCGTAGATCGCGTGAAGGGGATCACAACCACACCTTTTCTTCCACAAATAAGAGACTAAATTTACAGGCAAGTATCTATGTTGATTTTATCAAGTTAATGCATCCTTTTATATTAGTCTTAGGTTGATTAGAATTAGTGTTCCTGAAGAAACACGTTAATTGAAGACAAAAATTGCATGCTATAGTGATAGAGATCATATTTCTGGAAATCCATTTCACATGTAGAGGTTAAACCAAGAATTTCCATGGTATTAGTGATAGAAAATCTGGAAAAAGAATGAAAGAAGCTAAGACAAGGAAAATATTAGGGTTCATGAGAATTATATAGAGTTTAGCCCTTTTAACCCATGATTCTTGATGGAAACTCGCATGCCTTACGTAGATTATTACCCACTTGGGTTTATTATGTTTGTGGTATCAATTTCTGGGAGTTTGGGAGTTAAAAGTTTTAAATTTGATGAGTTTGGATGATAGAACCCGTAATTGGTATTCTACAGATTTTGACATACCTGTTTGATCGATCGATCGATCCCAGAGCATCGATCGATTGACGGTTCGCTCGATCGACCCCGTTTCATCGATCGATTAACCCTCCTGGGAAAACTGCATTTTTGCTGGTGTTAGCTTAATTCCATTTTATGCGTATTAAATCTTGATTAGGATTTCTAGAACATATTGGAATATAAAACGGACCAGTAGGGTCAAGGGTAACCCCATAAAGTGGAACTTTAATGTGAAGTGAAATAAAGGGTAAACGAGGAGACTTTCAGACTTAAGAAATCATATGTGCGTTGATGAAATAATCGAAACATCTAATAAGTTGGATTAGAAGGCGAGAGAGGGCCTACTGAAATTATACTTGGATAAAGAGAAGACTTCGAGTGACGAGAAGTGAGTTTAGAATAAATTAATTATGAGAATAAAAGGAATGAGGTTGTTATACGATATAATTGAGTAACATGTGTAATAACGGATAATTATAATTATGGGTCGTGAGCGCACCTAATTTAGTAATGTGGATGTGAATACATATTTAAACATGACGGTGTGATAGTGCATATATTATTTCTGTGTGAAAATCGTACCCGGGATACTGGCTGTCACGGAGGTTTCTGCGCTAGGACAGTCTTATCTCGATGGGACCTTGACGGGGGATATTGACTTGTACCCTAGAGCATAAGATTCCTAGGTATAGGCTATCGTATAGATTGTCACGGTCCTAAGAGACGCGAGGGTATGTGCTTACCTCTTGGACTTGGAACTATGCCTCGCCTCCCTTTGTTTGTGTTAATATAGTTCGAGAGTGATTTCGAACTAATATTTCCCTTAGTTTGTGTGATACGGGGACTTGATAGCAGAGTATGCCAGCACCATAGTTTTTATGTGGGGTGCCGATAGTATATATATATAATTTATGAGTGATTGGTATATATATACTTATATATGCAAGTCTAACACCATAGATTTTATGTGGGGTGCTACTTGTCAAAATATATTATACGAGTGATTAATATATATACATGTGACAATCTGAGAACTTTCTACTGAGTAAAATAATAGTTAAGAAAAGTATGAAATTCATCAACTTCACTATAAGTATTCGAAAATGTTATAATAATACAGAATTATTCTAAATAACGTAAGAAATCTTGAAGAGATATACTTTTCTAAAGTGAATATCATAACCTTAATTTCACGCGTTAAAACTTATGGAGAATAAGTTAGAGAGATATATGGGGTTCATTAGTACGATAGACATGCACACTAGATGAGAGGCGAGAATTGTCAAGAGAGTGTTGCATACTAATATGACTGTTGCATTAGCCGGTAAGCATTTTAAATACTTGCTAAACTATTTTTAAAACTGTTTTACATTCGGGCTCTGACCCGTTTGTTGTATCTCTTATCTCTTGTGTATATATATATATGTATTATAGGTGCCCAGCCACATGGGTGTTTTCCTAAGGATTCTTTGGAATGGAACGTGATGTAGCTTTTGTGGGAGTTATAGGCCATTGCTTAGACGACTTCATTGTTGACTCCACTTCTAGTTCAGCTTTATCTAGTGGGGGCTTGTGTCTCCCTTTTTCCGTTATTTAGTCTGTTTGTCAGAGATTGTAATTATTTTACTTTCAGTATCTTTATTTCGGGATTTATTACTGTCAGGATGTTTTCCTTTAGTATTTTAATGTTGGGATTTATTATTGATGGTTAAACTCTTGAATGTTCATTTCTATTCTCATACTTAATGTGTGACTCTTAAAATGTTAATGGTTAAAGGTTTTATAATCGGACTTAATAAAATGGAAATAATGTTTTGAATGGTTTTGACACTTAGCTTAATTATTTAGGGTGTTTAATTGGAAAAATTATTTTTGCGACAGTGATGCTAAGAATGAACCAACTGGTCACCTTGATTTTAATTTAATAAAGGAGTGCTCACCCGGTATTTAATTACGCGGGGTGTCACATAAGTGTGGTGGGCATATCTACTTTCTTTCCTTTATTTCTAAGCCACGTAGGACACTCAAACGACCTATGTATCTTACCCCCACATTCAAAACCAGTGACGTTCTCAAAATCTTCCTCACACTCCTCATCGGAGTCATTCTCTTTTTCCCTCTCACCACTTTCTTTGGGCTTTCCTTTCTTTTTATTTTTCTCAAAAAAATTCTTTTTATTAGAAGAATTATTTTTGTTCATGTTGAGAAATTTTTTAAATTTTTTTGTAAACAAGGCCATATCATTAAAATCAAAATCTCCCTCAGAATCGAACTCACAAACTTTTTATTTCTTTTTCTTAAAATGAGTCTTTAAAGCAATGCCATTATCCTTAGCCTTAATGGTTTTGGGAAACATGTCAATCTCATAGGTTTGAAGATCTCCTACAAGTTCTTCCAACTTAAGTGATTTAAAATTTCCCAAAGAGTTCAAAATAGTGACTTTAGGAATAAAGCATTTTGGGAGAGATCTCAAAATCTTTTTAACGACATGCGTGTTATCAATCACCTCACCCAAATTAAAACATGTGTTAACAGTGTCCGACAAACGTGCATAAAAATCATCAAAGCAATTGACTCAGACATGGTGATAGTCTCAAATTGGGTGGCCAAATTTTATAATTTTGAATCTTTAACCGCATTCGTACCCTCATGTGTCAATTTCAAAACATCCCAAGCCTCTTTAGACGTGATGCACGTAATAATTCGGCGAAACTCATCAAGATAGACATCTCCAGAAATAGCACTCAGACCACGGGAATTAAAATTGGACAATTTATAATAATCTTCAGTCCAGGCTGATACGGGTTTTAAAGTGGTGATGTTATTAACAGTGACTGTGGGAGGAGTCCAACCATTTTCACAAAGCAACCAAACACGCTCGTTAACAGATTTTAAAATCGATTTCATATGAGCTTTCCAGTAGGCATAATTAGACCCGTCAAAAATAGGCATCTGATTATATAAGTTCTCCATAAGAAAAAATGTGAATTTTCATAGAACTGATTTTTCAAAAAAAAATCAATATCACACGATTTTGCGAAAAATAGGAATACGCGATAAATTGGCGCAACCTGCTCTGATACCAATTTGAAGATTGCGACTGTGTGATAATTGATTAAATTAAATTCGCAAGATTCCAAGAACCCCTTCTTTAATTAGAGTCCTTAAGCATGCATCTAAGGTGCGTGTGTCAACCCATAAATAAATAAAGCATGCAACACAGTAAATATGCTGAGACACAGATTTCAGGAAAAAAAACCTTTCGGGTAAAACCTTTATTTCACTATGAATATATAAATCACAACATACAATTACATAGATAAATCTGCAATGGATCAATATGCAGCCAACCCACAAAGACACGAAGTCTTGAACTCAGCAAGAGAATACACGCAACACCCTCCAAGGACTCGCAGCCCAAACAACAAAGGAAGAACCGCAACTCTCCTCAATTACACGCAGCCATAACACTTTGTAGAGACTCCCTCAGAAATGACACACAACCCTCGATTGAAAAGATCTCCCCATAAAGGTTCAACAATAACAAAGCTTGTGTTCTAGGGTTCCAAAAGATTCACAAAGATTTGTCAATGTTTATGTGAATCAAAACAAGAGTCATGGGAGTCAAAAAGTATGAAGACTTGACGAAAAAAGACACTCAAAATCATCTCAAAAGTCTTAGCAAAACGAATCCCCAAAAATAGGTTTAAATAATAAAACCCTGAGAAGTTTTAAACATACACGAAACTGTCCAATTTTATCCCAAGCGGACCGGTCCGGTATGGATGCTGATCGGTTCGGGTTCGGACCGGTTCATTTTCTCAAGAGGCTCCTTTGGTTCGCATTCAATTCGGGGTCTTTTATTTCTTCAGGAAGCGGATCGGTCCGGTAGAGGGGCGAACCAGTCCAAGGTCGGATTGATTCTTTTAATCTGGGCGGACCGGTCTGACTGTGCAGAAAAATGATTCCTTTCTTCTTTTGAAATTCGGATCCATTGATGACGATACGATCTTGATTTTCTTCAACGGTGTAACGGCTTATGACATACAAATTGATAATGGAAAAAATGTCCTTACACTAACGCAGTAAAAGGGTCTAAAATTCAAAATTTAACTACTCAATTTTAAACGATTACCATGCTTGAGACTGAGGGTTTTAACGAATTTTATTCTCGTTTGTCTGACATTGTCAACACTAGTTATAATCTCCCAGAGCCTATACCTGATGCACGAGTGGTTAAAAGGATTTTAAGATCGTTGCCGAAACGTTTTATCACAAAAGTAACTATTTTGAACACATTAGGTAATTTGATTAGTCTGAATTATAAGAGTTGGTAGGAGACCTATAGATGTACGGAATTGACATATTCCTCGACAATGTCAAGCCTAAGGATAAACGGATAACACTTAAAGCCCAGTCTAAAAAGAAAAACAAAGTAAGTTTTGTCAGTCCGAGTCTGAGGACGAGTCTGAATTTGATATTTCCATGCTTGCAGAGATTTTTTAAAAGTTTCTCAAGCTTTAAAAACAAAAATCTTCTAATATAAAGTTTTTTGAGGAAAAGAAAGATAAGGCTAGAGAAAGCGTTGAGAAAGAGAACGATGGTGAGGTTGATTTAGAAAAAGTAACACTAGACTTTAGAGAGAGAGGGAAAGAAAGTTGTTATGCCAATTACACTTAGTGATAGTGAAGATGATGTGAAAGATTCCAAGGATGAGTCTTCATAAGGAAAGTTTGTTGCCTTTTTTTCTAGTCATGTAAGCACATCCACTTTGTCCCACGATGATTGTGTACACTAGAGCTAGGATTATGAGTCGAGTGTCTTAAGTGTGTCTGAGAGCGAGTTTGAGAGTGGAGATGAAAGTGAGCTCCAAAAAGTTTTTAGAGATTTGTGCGCCCATACCTTAAAAACAAAGAATTATAATAAGTATTTAGGTCATCCGATTTTAGATTTCGAGGGAGAGAAAGAAGTTTTAAGGAGGGAAAAGTGTGATTTGACCGAAACGGTGTCTAGTCTAATGACACGTGTATCCCAACATCGAGAGTGATCTCGAATATGCTCGTGAGGAAAAAATCCCTTTAGAGAACGCATCTAAGAAAGTTGAAATGATGGTTCACAATCCTATTTTGGGTGATGGTGGGAGTTTAGGAAAATTTCATAACGGTGCGTCCACTTCTTTTGTTGCACCCGAACTGGTTCCCACTTTCGTGTTTGATTCACATGACTCTCAACCCAACCCACCTAGGCATCCCGTACCCGGTAGGAGAGCACGTAGGAGACATTTGAAGAGAGGTGTAACATGGCCTGTTTATGTTTGCACACACTGCAAGAAGAGAGGACACCTCAAAGAGTTTTGTTTAAAGTTGGGTCATGTGTCAAATTTTGCTACTACACGTGTTCACACACACGCACCCACACTTGATGCTCCGAATAATTACACTAGAGAGTTTGCACATATTAGGGAGCAGGTTAAATTTTTAGTCAAGACTTCACATGACTTGATGGAGGTTTTCATGGGATGTCACCACCTTTGGAAAACTTCACCGCACCTACCGGTTGAGGTCTAGACTTATTTGCTAGAATATGTTAATTTGCGTGATGATATTTTTTTTCCTAATTCTAGTGTGTATTTTTTTGTATTAGTTTTTTTCTTTTGAAAAATAAAAAAATATTTTTTTATAATATTTTTGAAAAAAAGACAAAAAGGGTTTTGTTTTTTATTTTGCATCGTATATGAATGGATTGTGCCACCCTGTAAATTAAAGGACATTTGGTTGAATATTGTTTTGGGAGAAATAATTTATTTCATTTGGAGAAATTTAAAATTTGAGGAATTTAGTAATTTTATAAATTGAGGATGTATTTATTTAGATTTCTTTCTGTCGCATTTTGAGGTTTTAAATTTGAAAATGTTATAAAATAACTCGAATGTCAATTTTGAACGAACGGTTAAGTCCGGTAGGGTCGAATTAGTCCAAAAGAAGTGGGTACATATATATTGGGTATTATGATCCAATTACACATGTGTGAACTCAATAAAGAGAGTTTGGGCCATTTTAATTGGGCCCCATAGGAGCAAAATGTGAATAGTTTTTTTACCCTAAGATGTATAAGGGGTAAGGCATCATTAAGTCATAGTAGAAGACTAAATGGAGAGAAGAAATGAATATCTAAAGGAAAAGTGAATTTGGGGATCTTGAAGAGGGAATTACAATCCAACTTCAACTTTCAAAACCCTAGATCATCTTGGTTAAGGCAAGTGGTTTAAATTTTGAGTATTAAATTGTATCTAGTTATTCATATCGAAATAGGTTTAATTAAATTGAATTCTAGGGTCAGTTCTTGCATAAATCGGGGTTTTATCAAAATAAGGATTATAAATCTATAGATGATTTGATAAACAATGCATTTGATAATTGATGATTAGAACATTTGTGAGACTGTTAGGTCTAGAATTGTTATAATTGAGAATGGGACCTATAATGAACTTGGGGAATGTTTATGTTGAAACCTATTCACAACTAGGGTTTTAAATTCATCAATGGCGGACTTGGTTTATGCAGAAGTAAGAAAAATGATTAATTATCATGGTCGTTCGAATGGCATGATAATTTCATTCAAACGAGATCCACTATCGTTCGAACGACACGGATCTTCATTTGAAAGACCTTTGATGGTTATCAGAATCATGAGATCCCCTGATTCAGACCTTCTATGTCAGAAATTTATAGTTTCTGCCCCAACTGAAACTGTGATATTTAATATTGATGTAGGGTTAAATTGGGAATACTCATCGACAGTTATTTGGCTAAATTTCATGATATTGGAGATGAAGTTTCATGATTGGGCATATTATAGTCTTGTTGTTTAAAGTAATCAAACTTAATTGTAGTTAATTAAAGGGTGAATTAGAAACCCTTAATTTCGGGCCGAGAGATACGGAGTCCGGTTATACTTGATAAGGGGTGACAATAAGATAAGGAAAATTAATGTGTATATAATAATAAATTATTTAGTGTATAATTAATTGGAATAAAGTCGGACTGCAGACTTGATTGTTTTAGGCTTGGGTATGGGCATAGTAGACTGGTTGCATGGATATTTCCTATATGTGTATATATATATATATATATATATATATATGGGTATGTGTAGTTCATTTATGATTTAGAAATATTGTTGTGGATAATATTTATGAGGTAACATACCCACTCTAAGGCTATCATGGGAGGTTGCGCGATGTGGGTGAATTCCTTGACTTAAGGAGCAGAGCGAGTATAGTCCCCAGGTAGGTCATAGAGTTCAAATGCAGGTTTGAGACGGTTTCGGTATGATTTGGTCTCACTCTGGGGCAAACTACGACCACGTCCATTAAGTTCGTGAATTGTTGTTTTCTGACATGGGAGACGAGCTATGTCAGGGTTTTTGGGTGGATAAGAAAACTCGACAATGATAGCCGTTAGATACTTCCTGATAAGTGCCTACTCAGGAGGATGATTTTGGATCTACGACATGTGTGTGAATGTTTTCATATGATTATAGGTATATATATATATATATATGGAGTGGATTTATATACGGTTATTTTATACATATTCATGGTGCGAAATGTATAGAGGATATAACCTATGATAATCTTAAACGGTATCAAATGAGAAATGATGTTTTGTATAAGTTAGTGCATATAATAACTTATAACTCGTGTATATGTTATGAACCGTAATTATTATAACTCGTGAGATTTTGTTATATTGTATTAAATGAGAAATTATTCAATTAAGTTAAGGAGATTAATAACTTATAACTTCTGTAAAAAATTCAATTAGGATGGAATAGTGAGAAGTTGAGAGATCTTTGTAATGAGACTAGTTACGGGGTAGCTAGCTAAATGGGTTAAGTATAGTTACGTTAGGCGTGCAGATCAGTGATGGGTGAGGTGTCCTCAAGGGAGTTTACGGCACTTATTTAAATATGAAAAGCATTGCATATTTAGTTTTTAAATTTAAATTCACTTGCTAAATATTTTCAAATGTCTTGGTTTCTAACCCTTGGTATAAAATATTTTCAAAAACATTTTGGGTGTCCTCCCACAAGGGAACCCAACATGATTCCATCCAATAGGGTATGTGGCTGCAGCTATGTGGAGTGTTGTGGTTTCTTTGATGCAGTCCCTTATCTCATTCTACCTTAGATAGGGATCCTTTCAGTTGTACTTTTGGGACTTTTATCTTTATATTCATATTTGGTATGTATTATCACTCTTTTATATTCGCATTTGTTGATGGCTTGTAGTTGACGTTGTTGGATAGACTATTGTACTTACTTTGTGGCATGTTTCAGTTTTATTCTCATATTAGATTGGTTGTTGTTTTGTCATATTGGTTTGGTTGGGCTAATAAAGATAAAATTTTGCATCAGCTTAATGAAATACTAGGCGGTTAGAAATAAATTAATGAATGACAATGACGCTAAGAATGAACCAGATTAGATTCCTGTTTAATATTATATAGGAATGATCACCCGGTATTCTATTAGGCGAGGTGTCACATGGACATTTACGATGACCAAGTCACAATTTCATTCCATATCCCTGTGATGGTTTGATAGTGTTTTGATATGCATCATTATTCCATTTTGTTCTTTATAATGTGTGGGGTCATTAAAATGTAATTTTTGATTACTACCTACATGTTTTACTCATAAGTTCCTTTAATGAACACTTGCACGAATTTTTTTAATTATTGTATTTGTTTATCACATAATGGTCGGTGTGTTGTGATCTCAATTTTGTCTCTAAAATGAACCATATGCGATAAAACTTGACAATGGAAGTAGTGCATGTAAAAAATGTTCACCATGATGAATGTAATTGCAACAAAATATGATGATGGAATCACAAGAAAGGACTACGAGAGTGTAAAATTGACTCTTCGTGAAAGCCACCGTTTAAAAGAGCCTGAAAAAATTTAAAGACAATAAAAGAAAAATAAACCAAAAATGGGCCATTTAGTTTAGATCAGCTCAAAACAAAATATAATGATTATTATTTACGAGCGATTTTGGATGGAAAAAAATGAAAAATGGGTTTGAACGTCCTGACAACATCTTGAAAACGCATTCATAGTTTTAGGCATTAGTGGTGTGGGAATCACTTTTGACTTTGATATGTTGATGGATTGACTCAATGTAATTTAAATTCAACACATTAAACACCTATGAAATTTTTTTAGATTCATTCAATAGGAGTACACGAATTGCATCGTGCACATATGTTATGTTTTATTGCGTTGATTTAACTATAGAATATGTTCACACCCATTCATTCCTTATCCACGATTTGGTTGTCTTAGTGTAAATTCATGGTGTGATTTTTGTTTTTTTTATGAACAATTAAAAAATTAAAAATTGTTTGTGAAATATGTTTGAGTATCTCTTTAATCGTGACAACTCCCTGTTTATTTTGTTTATTCGTTTCCATGTCTATATTGGTCAAATAAAAAGGGGACAACGAATTGTGGGAGGTTTTTCATTATGGGGGAGATTTGATTATTAATTGATTTTCTTTTATATCATTTCTAAATCGATACGTCATGCGTCATGAGGTATTTGTTTTATGTCATGTGTGTAGGTACAACAATGGAAGATCATATGTTACACACCCTGATGGGAAAATCTTGAAAATTTGAAAATTTGAGGTTGAATACCTTAAAGAAAATTTTTGAGACCTACATATTTAGTACCTTTTATTTTTGGGTTCATGAGATTATTGAATTTATATAGGCATTTTGATTGATAATTTGGATTTTTTATTTTGTACCGACAGAGACATATGGGGAAATTCGTAAGAACATGATTTTATAAATGTATGTTATCAATTAGTATGTCGTATACCGCAGCAATCGTCAAAGAATGTTCAAAGACACATAAGAATGAAGACGATTCTGAATATCAAGTGTCTTCAATAATCAAGCCTCCGCGAGATGAATTTGGTAAAGTTTATGTTTTTATTCCTTAGAATTTCACTTAGAATATTGTGATATTTTTCATCAGAAATTTTCTAAGTGTTGGAGCGGAGTTTTTTAGTTTGTCGTCAAAATTATTTTTTGAAGTTTGAAGGCACTGCATTTTCGTGGAAAAGAAAAAGAAAAAATATTTGTTAAAGGCTTGTTCGAGCGTCACCCTATGTTATTCAAACGATAGGCCATCGTGCGCGAAGTTCGTTCAACCGACACCGGTCACCGTTCAAGCGAGATTCAATTTCGTTCGAGCAATCTTCCACCTTAATTTTTCTATTTAAGCATGTTAAGCAACTCCGTTTTTCTTAAGAAGACCTGCATTTTTCAGAGTTACTAAACTTCTACTGCAGAATAGATTGTGTTCTCACTTTTAAGGGTTTAATCCATTTTGTTTTCAATTCACAAGATCCCAATGTTTATGTGAATTTTTTTGGAACCCAAGAACATACTTTGCTATTGTTCAACCTTTGTGGAGTGTGTCTCTACTCCGAAAGACTGAGGTCATTGAGGTTCACTGCGTGTGGATCTTTGCTGAAGATTGGATTGCGGCTCATACGGTTTTTTCTGCATGGAATCCATTACTAACTCTAGACTTCGCGTCTATGTAGGTTTGCTGAGGTAAAATTATTACAAATTTCATTATAATCCTTGTAAATTGTGATTTACAAATTATAGTGAAATAAAAGGTTTTGCAATGAGGGAATTTTTCCTGAAATCTGTGAGTTAGCATATTAGTGTCTATGTTGGTTTGACACACGCACACACGTAGAAATTTAGTTCAGGGATGAATTAATTTGTTTCAAAATTTTCACTCTAATTAAATAAATTTGGTCATTGATTTAATCGAACCGATATCAAACATGACTTCAAGGAAATTACAAGAACACTCCAATGCTTAGGGTTAATATCTTCTAGTATGCATTCTTACGATAATAACTTCTAGTATGCGTCCTTAGGGATGGACCAGTTAGTCCCCATATCGAATTTCAAGCGATTCCTATTCCGTCCTATTTTAAAAAAAAATCTTGATTGTATGTGGTTGCATAGAATCTGAGCTATTCATTTTCAATAAATTTAAAGATAATGTGATTATCATACAATCGGATTATAACCATATTTAGTGACAATGATAACTTAAATGGACATACCACTGTCAATTAAGTTTTAGAGATTCAACATAACACCAATTGTATGTTCCTTTCTAGCATGAAGTTTGAGCAATTACCTCTCCTAATAGGGGATGAATTGAAGAAAATGGTAAGCTCAGAACACATTTTTAACGAGAATGTTAATCTTATCAAAACTTTCAAGGGTATATTCTTCATGCATTGAATGGGGCTTGACCATAGACAGTTTGGAAAAACTGAGGCGATCAGTTAAAAAATTACTTACTCTCCTCATGGATAGATGAAAAATCAGCAATGAAACTCATGGCTATCCATAAACTATATAAAAATAGGTCATTAAATAGACTGGAAGACATTTACGAAGATTCCCTTAATGTCCATTTCGCTAAAGCTAGCAAGTACTTTCCTTAATATTTCTTCCCTAACCCATGTTATGACCGAGTTTACAAACAAATGAAACCAACTCTAAAGATAAGATCACTTGTATAGATGGATCAAAGAATGAGTTAAAGTCATTAGGCATGGAGTCCTCCAACTGAACCTCTTCTTACATCGACAACACGGATAGAAAAGAGTACTTTTTCCTTATCGGGATGGGTGTAGATATTTTCATGATCAGCACTATGTCTAACCTATCCCATTTTATAAGAAATATTACGTCTACTAACAAACCTCCACCTACAGGGTGTAACATTTATGTTGATTCGGCCATAACACCCCACAACCTAACTATTTACAATCTAGATACTAACCCCAATCCTGAACTTGTTATTTCTAACATGGGTGTAAAAGATACCTCAATTGAGTAGGTTCTTACTATTTCTAATCTTATTAAAATTTTCAAGACTATATTCTTCATCCCTAGAATTAGTCAAACGACTGGATGTATGATTTATTTGAGTAGTGGAATACTGAAATTGGCGCTAATATAGTCCATATGAAAAATTATGGAGTAAATGCATGCATGTGCACCGACTATCGATAGTTGAACTAAGACTCCAGAAAGGATGAATATCCTCTTCCCAGTATTGATTTGGTCATCGATAAGACTACAAATCATGCATTCAAATTATCTATCAATGGGTTCACTTGTTATAACCATATTAAGACGCATCTAGGTCATCTAGATGAGACTGATTTCACCACTCCGTGGGAGACTTTTTGTTACACACTCATGCCTTTCTTACTTAAGAATGTCTGGTCTAGAAATAAAAGTGCACCCTAACTATCGTGTACGATGTTATCCATATAGAGTTGTATGTCTACGTTGATGAAATGATCCTTAAATACCATACTCAAGAAGGTTAATCCATGGCTTTGATGAATTCTCAAGTGGATGTCACCATATAATAAAAATGAGTCTTTTGTGTCACTAAAGATGGGTTTATGATCGTTGAAAATGGAATTGAAGTAGAACCTACAATAGTCAAAGCAATCATCGACATGTCACTGCCCCTGACCGAAAAGGAGATATTCTTTTTTTTGAAAGATCTATTACAGTTACAGAATAATCAACAAACTCACTTCAATATGTGGAGAAATTTTAAAACTTATTCACAAGGATTCAACCAAGGTATGGTATGAAGAATGTAAATATGCTTTTGATCATATGAAGTTCAATGTTACCCAACCATCAGTAATCCTGTCTTTGCAACTGGTCTTACCTCCCCATATATACATAACCATCACAGACAAATATGTCAAGGCTTTGCTATCCTAATACGTCAAAGAGTCATTCAATGAAAGGGCCACTTTATGTGTTATTCATAATAGAGAATGCTATGAGGTTAGTTATACCATGTTTGAAAGGTGTGTTCTTACTTTGAATCACCTAAAAAGTTCTACATTACATGATTTCATTCCCCAATAGATCCTATGAAGTAAATTTAGGGGAACACTTATTTTTTAAGCCGCATGGCTCATTGGTTACTATGTTCTATGAATTTGACTTTATTATCATCATGCGATGTAATTGGATGTATTTTCTATCCATTGTTTAATTCTACAATTAATTATTTATTTTCTAGTTCTCATAGTCGGTTATCATAGATTATATTTTCATTATGTTGTTAAATAATTTGTATGTGTGTTACATGAATTATCATGTTTTGGAAACGAACATAATACAATTTAAGATAGTAATAAAATATTCAAAATGACTTTCTATTACTGGAGAATATGGAATGGCCAGGAATTATATGCAGGAGTTTATTTGTTTGGATTATTCCATTGGTGTCAGGTTCCACTTATCGTAAAGAAGTTTCTTATAATGTTGAGGCACATGTAACTAATTCATAATTAAAATTTGAGTTTAATTTACCCGTAGTGTCTAATATGTCAAATTAATGACATGATTGATTTATTTGGACTTTCCATGCATTGTATTGACATTGGGCACAGTTGGAATGTTCATTTTTTACTTAAAGTACTAAAAGTTAAGTAAATTCGAATATTATATGGCTTCGGTAGACTTTGGGAAATTTAGGGAATATGTCAGGCTTATTGGTTTGAGGCTTATAATGGGACAAACTTAATTATTTGGGAAGAACTATTATTAGGTTAATTAGAAAATATTAAAACACAACTAATGCATTAGAGAAATATCGTAGAGATCTAAGTAAAGGAAAAACACAAGACTGGTGAGGAATTAAAGGATTTTGGAGTTTGAATCATCAATTGATCCCAGGTAAGTGTATAGTGATTAATAATTTGATTTTGTTACGTGTTATAATATTTATACTTCATTGGATTCAGAAATAACACTTTTTACAATCAAATATTTATCATCTAAACCCTAATTTTGAAAATTAGTTAATTATCAAATCAGGACTTAATCTGATATTAATGAATTAGGATAGTTTGATGTTAAATGCCAGTAAGTAAACTTGTAATCTGGTTGAAATTGGTTTATTATAAATAGTATCAATGAATCTAGTAAAATCCCTTTCGCTCAATCAATAATTGAATCAAACCTGTGTTAAATTGGTTAGAATTATGAACTTAGGGTTCTTAGGCTTAGAATCTTAAATCTACACATGGATACTTTTTTAATAGCCAAAAACTTATTAGATTACGTTAGTATTGTTGTTATACATCTTATATATGGAGGATAAAGACTTTTCTATCATTTAATGGCTTAGGATTTAGGCTCTAGGGTTGTTAATCGCCGTTTTTGGCACTAGGATAATATGACACCATGTAAAACTCATTAGAACGATATTCAGACCTCATTCAAATGAGAATTGGATCTCGTTCAAACGAGATATAGAATCTCATTTGAACAACGTAGAAATTAGTTTGAACTACTTCGGTACATTTTAATAAAGGCTTTGGATGTTGTTCAAACTACATACGTTATTTCTTTACAATGTCTTAGTGAGGTCGTTAGAATGACTTTTCAACAGAAATTATAATTAACCTTTAATAAATTTTAGATAATTAAGACATTTTTTTAATAATCTTTGAGTGGTATGGATTGATGTTTATTTTTTACTTTATATCTAAATCATACCATAGTGTGTGAGTTCTATTGGGGGATGGTCAAGGAAAGATCGTGATAGGGAACATACAAAGCTGACCGCGCTCGTACCTTAGTGATAGAGATGTGCTTACCTTTATCCTTTTTCCTCGATCCAATGACTAACCTACCCTTATCCCGACGGAGGAATGAACGGTGGAGTTGTATTATACAGCTTGAGGTATGGAGGTTGGGTGATTTGATGATAATGTGTAGTGATTAACCCTTGTTCAGGTTTTGATGTTATAAGTTTAGGACGAACTATAAATATACCTTGTATGCATGAGTGATACCTAAAGTCAATGGGGATATGAATTTGTACCATATTTCTGGGATTGTGCATATCCCTTATATTTGGATGTGAGTAGGGACACACTTGGGTATGGAATCGTTTAATTATAAATAAATGATAAATAATCATAACTATACGTTATACGGTTCACTTGGGATTCATATTATGCCTACATATGCTATTTACATTGTTTGGATTGGCTTAGTTTAAAATCAACTTAAATATGAGTAGAATATGCATTGTTATGATTGTAACCCAAATTAGTTAAATTTTTACTCTTTGTAGATTTGCTAGGTTAAAATTTTTTCTGCATTATATTTCTAGGTCCTAGGAAGCTGTTGTCGCCACAAATCAATTCTCTTTCACTGATATTAATTCCATGTCTTCTATAGGATTTGGGTTTCGATCCTGCGTGCTCATTTACAATTATTACATTTCATTTAGGTACTATTGAGTTGGATTATTGTAGTAAGATTTACTTTATGCTGAAGTTATCATTATTACTTTTGGAGTTAGATTTATCACACTAGATAGTTTTCTATTAAAGTGATGGAATGTTTTTCTATGGATTTTGGTATAAGAGTTATGTTGATTTTTACCCATATTATTATTGTCATGTCTTTATCATTGGGCCTTATTTTTATTTCAAGTTATGCTAAAAATGATAAAGATCAGTTAGATTTTTGTACTATTTATATCAGGACTTGGTCAATCTACATGTAGATTATACGGGGTGTCACAATTGGTATCAAAACATTTTAGGTTCTAGTGTCCTAGGGTATTGAATGCATCACTCTCTTTTCTGCATTACCTTCTTTAGTAATTTAAGAATTTGTTAGTTAGACTGTGGTACTCTTACTTTTGTACGATTACTTATATAATATCTTTTCATATTTGAGGTGGTGAACACCCAGAGGAGGTCCATACTTCCTAGACTAGTCGCGAGTGTCGAGTCATCTATAACATAACCTCAATCGCAATAGCCATAGGGGCAATCGAATTCACAGCATAGACCATAACCACTACTAAGGAATCCACACACCATGACCATTCAACCCATCCAACACTTTTGGTTATAAAATTCCCAGACAATACATCGGCATAAGAGAGAGCTCGGAGTGGTTACATAATGGTAATTCGTCAAATTTTGTTCGATCAATGTATCCTATCATATCATTGAAGTGAGAAATAGGCATTAAGAGGAACATATGCTTCATAGAATGGTCAGATGTCTAAAAGTAGATGTTGTCGAGTTTTAATCTTATAGGAGATGCTTTATAGTGGTGGGAATCGATCACAATAGAGGAGGACATGCCATAATTGACTATTTAAATATCTTGGCTTAATTTTAAGGGAAAGAACTTCCCACCTCTCAATGGGGAAGTCCGCAAAATCATACCATGACCCTTATAATCATGCTACGATCCATGAATTGGTCGCATACACTCTTTAGCTACTGAAACTCAAGTGTTATCCCTCTGAATTAGGTCATGTTGATCGTACTGGTCGCATAAGTCCTTTAGGTCCTCAGTCTGAGATCGTTTCCCTTAAAATTAGGTCACAATCCCTGTATACGTAACATTTACACTACAGGTCCTCAAAATCATACTTTGGCAATCATAATTCATAATGATTATCGTATTTATCTTCTACCCTCTATAGGTCCTTAAAATTAGACATTGGCATTCAAAATTAGGTTGCAATCCATTATTTGTTACACACACCCTTAAGTCTTTGAGGTTAGTCATTGGCCGTTGAAAGAGTTGGCGCTTGCGTTCAATTAAGAAATAATATAATAAATACCACTTTTAACCCAAATTAACCCTAAGCATGCAACTAGGTGTGATTGAAACAATACGAAATCATGCAAGAATTATTCAACACACAAAGTTAAGGAAAAATCCCCCACAGGGGCAAAACCATTTGTATATCACTATAATTTGTAAGAAAACGGCTTACAATCGGATTACACTGAAATACAAGTTTTTGACTAAGAATTACCCTCGGGTATCGGATTCTGAAGTCGCAGCTGGAAGAAACCCTTTCCAGTAGGGCTGGCGGCTGGAACTATCCCTGTCCAGTAGGGCTGTAATGAAGAGGAAGAAGCGGTCCACTTCACAAGGGTTCAACAACAACAATGGTGTTCTTGGGTTACCAAACTATGATTCACATAGATACGGAAGATGTGTGAATCTAAAAACCTAGAATCATGGGACTCAATAGGTGAAGACTTTAGGGTTGATATGCTCTGAAAATCGTGGGAAAGTCTTGAGAAAACCAACTACTGATCGTGGTTTAAATAAGTAATCAAAACCCTAAAAAATCTGCTGCACGATCTGGCAGAGTTTATCCTCGTCGGATCGGTCTGGTCCTTTAGGCGGATCGGTCCGGTGAACTCGGATCGATTCTTTTTCTGAAACCGGATCCATCCGGTTGGCATCGGATCGGTTCGGCATTTTGGCTTCATCGGTTTGTTATGGATACGGGGTGTACTGGTCTCAACTCAGCAGGCGGATCGGTCCGGCCCCTTTAGCCGGATCGGTCCGGTGAACCGGATCTGTTCTTTTATCTGGGCCAGATCGATCCGGTCAGGTCTGATTCCCAAAATCCTTCTTCTTTTGATCTTCTGATTTCGTTGATAATGATGTGATCTTTTCAACCATCAATCTTGTAACGGCGTATGACATATCATAAAGATGGACAAATTGTCCTTACAAATCTCCCCCTATGTCTATGCCGGAACAAACATAAAAAATCCGATTTATCAAGTATGAATAATGCCTATAAAAATCTACCCTTCCATGAACCCAAAACTGAAAGAGGTACATATGACTAAGGCTGCATCATTTGTTCTTCAATTCTTCAGGAATCTTCACGCTTTTATCATCAGGGTGTGTATCATGGGATTATCAAGGATGTACCTACACACATGAGATAAAGCAAATACCAAGTGACGTATCGAGTTTGAAATGAGATAAACATAAGCATATATATCAATTTAAGATGATATTCGCATAATTTCAAAACTCCCCCATAATCAGATAATTCATTCTCCCCCTTTTTATGATGTCCCCAAATAGACAAATGAGAGAAATAAATCAAGCAATCAAGTACCTGGGTAACACAAGGCATAAAATCACACCATGAATGAACATAAAACAACCAAGTTGGTGATAGCGTAAAAGAATGGGTGTGATCAAAATTCGATAGGAAAATCAAAGCATACAAACATGACATATGTGCACGATGAATATTGGATATTCCTAACGAATGAACTCAAATGCTTCCTTTGGTGTAAAAGATTGGAAATATAATACATTGACTATATCAAATCTACAAATCAAAGATCAAAGTGATTTCTACACCAATAACGTCCAAAATGATTTTCATGCTTTTTCAGGACTTTCAAGGAAGTGCAAACCCGTTTTTCAATCTCCAACCAAACTCCCTCAGATTTATATTTTGAATAGAGGAATACTAAATTCTCAAACTTTGGAGAATTGGGTGAAACCTAAATGGCCCATATTTGGCATGAATTGCTTTTTATTGCCTTATCAAAAAAAAAATCGGGCTCTTTTAACCTCTTAGGACCTCGGATATTAAAATTCCTCCATTTTTTAGGTCCTTTTTAACGGTGGCTTTTGCGCAAAGGATAAGAATCAACTTTCGCAGCCCCTCCCCGTTATGAAAATATACACACAGTCTCACCAAAATGGTTTTTACATGCATTCCAATCTTGTCAAGTTTTATCGCATTTTATACATTGTATAGACAGGATTGAGATGGAAACACTCAAGCCAACATGAGATTGACAAGTGCAACAATCAAATATAGCCGTGCATGTGTGCAATAAAGGATATAGGAGTCAAGCATGTAGGAAATATCACTAATTACATCTTAAGGACTCCAATCAATGTTAAGCACATAAATGAAATGATGTAGCCTCTCAAATATCTATCAAACAGTCACTTGGATATATGGAATGAAGTTGTGACTTGGCTATCTTAAATGCTCATCCATAAAAGGCAAATCTCTTTTTGAATTTTTTTGAATTTTTTATTTTAAATTTTTCTAAAAAGAAAATCTTTTTGTATTTTTCAAAGAATAATAAAAAAATACATAAAAGTTGTACAACAAAGCTATGGTACATATAAAACAGACTAGCAATAGGAAGCATATGATATAAACATGGAGAAGCATCCTATTCTAGACATAGACCAACCCCTCAATCAACTGTGCAAATCCCTAAAGACTTCCTAAGACTCTCAAATCTAAGTGCATCTAAAGGTTTCGTGAAAATATCGGCTAACTGACGGTCGGTAGGAACAAAACTCAGGGTTACGACCTTCTCCTCAACTAACTGACGTATAAAGTGCTCGCGTAACCTGATGTGCTTTGTGCGCGAATGTTGGACAGGATTGCGGGATATGTGTATCGCGCTCGTGTTATCACAGGAAATGGTCATGGTGTCCTGTGAAATCCCATAATCCTCCAACATTTGCTTCATCCACATGAGTTGCGTGAACAACTCCCGACGGCGATGTACTCAGCCTCTGCAGTGGACAAAGAGATGGAGTTTTGCTTCTTGCTCAACCAAGAGACAAGAGCATAACCAAAGTAGAAACATCCACCAGAAGTGCTCCTATAACCATCTACGTCCCTAGCCCAATCGGCATCCGAATAGGCGGACAAACGGTCATCGGTATCAAAGGAATACCAAATACCGTATGAGAGAGCCCCACTCACGTATTTGATAATACGTTTTAGAGCGAGTAAGTGTGACTCTTTAGGAGACGCCTGATAACGCGCACAGACTCCAACACTAAAGGCAATGTCGGGACGACTAGTAGTCAAGTAGAGAAGACTGCCTATCATACTCCGATATAAGGTTTGTTCTACGTCCTTACCTGAAGTTTCCTTACAAAGCTTGGTAGTGGTACTCATAGGTGTACGAGCATGCTTAGCGGAGTCTAAACCAAATTTCTTCACTAGGTCTCTAGCATACTTGGATTGGGAGATGAACATCCCATCCTCTAGCTGACGAACCTGGAGACCAAGGAAGAAAGTAAGCTCACCTACCATGCTCATCTCAAACTCACTTTTCATCTCCTCCTCAAAGTGGTGAGCATGCTAAGAGCATGTGGATCCAAAGACTATGTCGTCCACATAGACTTGGGCAACCAAGATAGCACCGTCATCTCTCCTGACGAACAACGTCATATCAACTCCCCCTCTCTTGAAGCCACGGGCTAAGAGATAGGAAGTAAGCCTCTCGTACCAAGCACGGGGTGCTTGCTTCAAACCATACAAGGCTTTCCTCAGATAGTAGACGTGATCAGGGTGGTTAGGGTCTTCAAACCCTTTTGGTTGTTCCACAAAAACCTCTTCCTGTAGAATGCCATTCAGAAAGGCACTCTTGACATCCATCTGATATACCTTGAAGTGCAGATGACATGCGATGGCGAGCAGAAGATGGACGGACTCAAGCCTCACAACAGGACCAAATGTCTCCCCAAAGTCTACACCCTCTATCTGTGTGTAGCCTTGAGCGACCAACCTAGCCTTATTTCTAGTTATGGTACCATTTTCATCCATTTTATTCTTGAAAATCCACCGGGTACCAATAACATTAGTATCACTAGGTCGGGGGACAAGTTCCCAGACATTGTTCTTCTTAAATTGAAGCAACTCATCCTGCATAGCAGATATCCAGTGTTCATCTTTGAGTGCTTCTTTGTGGTTCTTGGGCTCGACTTTGGACGTGTAGCAATGATGACTAACAACGTTTTCTAGTTGAGCACGAGTCTTGACCCCTAGAGTGGGATCGCCAACAATGGCTGAAGGATCATGACTCTTGCGAACCCAAGCAGGTGTGTCCCCTAATACAGGAATAGGGTCCACAGAATGTGGGAGAGGAACAGGAAAATCACTGTCAGAACAATCCTCATCCTCACACTGAAGTTTGGGATCAATAACCGTCGGGGGTTCATCATCTTGCACGGTGACGTTTATTGATTCCATAACCTTAGAGCTCTTCAGGTTAAAAACCCGGTACGCTCTACTATTCGATGAATAGCCTAGAAATATTCCCTCGTCGCTCCGGGAGTCAAACTTTCCTAATTGCTCTCTATCCCATAGGATGTAGCATTTACTCCCAAAGACACGGAAATATGCCAGGTTGGGTTTCTTGCCTGTCCACAATTCATAAGGCGTCTTAAGTGTGTGTGGACGCAGATAGACCCTATTCACCGTGTGGCATGCAGTAGACACTGCCTCTGACCAAAATCTCCTAGAAACTTTACGACCTAGAAGCATAGATCTAGCCATCTCTTGGATCGTTCTATTCTTCCTCTCAACAATCCCATTTTGCTGAGGAGTTCTCACAGCAGACAACTCATGTTTGATCCCAAGGCTATCACAGTACAAATCCACCTTTGCTTCCTTAAATTCAGTGTCATTGTCACTACATATTCTGTTAATAGTGACCCCGTGTTGATTTTGCAGGACACGACACTTGGTCGTTAAAAATTCTACAGCATCAGATTTCTCTCTTAGAAAACCTACAATAGAGTATCTAGAGAAATCGTCTACCATCACGAGAATGTATCTCTTACCACCTAGACTCTCCGTGCGAGTAGGACCCATGAGATCCATGTGAATCAACTCAAGAGCACGGGAGGTGGTAATGGAATTCAACTTCCTATGAGGGCTACGGATTTGTTTTCCCAACTGACAGGGTCCACAAATCATGGAAGTTGGCTTTCCAAGTGATGGTAAGCCACGTAGTAGGTCCTTTTTGACTAAACGAGATAAGTCTCTAACGTTCATATGACCTAGACGTTGGTGCCACAGATCCATAGGAGTGATCGTGGCGCTGTTGCAAACAAGTGAGGATGTGGGCTCAGTCCCATAGCAGTTATCCTCTGTCCTCACCCCTTGCACTAAAAGTTTACCGGCTTGATTATAGACCTTACAAGCTTCCCGGTCAAACTTTACTGCAAAGTCATCGTCGCACAGCTGGCTGATGCTAAGAAGGTTTGCTTTCAAACCATTGACGTACAGCACGTTTTTAGCTTTGGAAATATTGGTAACTCTACTGTAGCTCGTCCAGCTATGCTAAATTTGCTACCATCTCCAAAGGTGACTCTCCCATCATTATAATCCTCAAGATAGGTAAAATATGAGACATCACCTGTCATGTGTCTGGAGCATCCACTATCAAAATACCACTGTGAGGTATTATGGGCTTTGAGAGCACCATGGACAACAAGGGCCTTTTTCTCTTTCTTAGGAACCCAAGAGTAGGTACCTTTTTGTATTCCCTTGTTGTTGTTGGTTTTAGCCGGAATGCGGGGTGCATTCATTGAGGGTAAGGTCATCCATCGGAATTCCTCCATCAAACTCTGTGATGTGGCTGCTAGAAACTCAACACGCTCTCTCAGACTGGCAAACTCATCAGTCTGATGTGGTGGAGCAAACGTACGTCGTGTACGACCCAACTTATAGCAATCATCCCAAAGGTGTCCGTTTCTTTTGCAATGGGAGCAAAAGGGCACAGTATTAGGAGGACCTTGGTTTGCTTTTCTTGGTTGAACTCTCCTTCTTGGTTTTTTATGACGGCCATAGGGAGTCGTAGTAAACTCAGGAATTGGTCCGGGTGCAATTTGGGACGTGGAGGCACCATCAAAACCTATTCCTTGCCTGTCACCAAAACCTAAAGCGGGACCGAGGAGCATCTTTCCCATCTTCCCAGATCTGTCCTCGATTTGTACCTTGACTTTCCTAGCTCTCTCAAGGTCATGAGTAAGCTGAGCAACAAGGGCTTCAAGTATCTTTCGAGTCTCCAGGGAGGAATGGAGCTCACTCGTAAGACTAGCCACTTGTTTAGTCAAGTCCTCTTTCTCTTTCTCAAAACTGCACTCTCTTTCTTTAAGCAAATTCTCTTTACTAAACCAGGCAGACTCTCTCTCTCTCTCATGGCGGTGCAGGTGGAGGACTCTCTCTCTCTCATCTCTTCTAACTCTTCTTCTAACGCGGTGATCCTAAGAACTAACGCCTTGTTACGTTTTTTAGTTTTGAAAGACTCATTATATAACTCGGCATAGGCGCGTTGAAGGTTACTCTCGTCCTCACTACCTTCCTCCTCTCCCTCACTCTCTTCGTTCTCGCTGTCGAGGTGTCCCTGTGAAGTAGCATCCTCATCGTCGTGAGGTGCACTAGGAGTACTCACATGACTAGCCATGAATGCGGTGAAGTTACGCTCATGCGGTGACTCATCTCCCGAGTCCACCGACTCGACCTCACTGTCGTCACTAAGGGTAGCATTTAGGACAGCTTTACCCTTTTCCCTATTCAGACGAGTGGCACACTCAAACGCTCTGTGTCCCTTACCGTCGCACTCAAAACACCTCTCACTGTCTTTAGGGGGTTCTTTGAAATCTTTCTTTTCAAACTTATTTTTCTGAAAATTCTTTTTATCTTTGAAGTTCCCATTTTTCTTAAATTTCAGAATTTTCTTGAAGTTTTTAGCAAATAAAGCCAAATCATCTATGTCAAATTCACATTCAGAATCAGAAGTTTCTATCTTTCTAGATGACTCGACTCTCTTTCTTGCCGACCCCTCACTTTTTCTCTCTTGGGCTTTAAGAGCAATTCCCTTATCTTTTGGCTTGGCAGATTTAGGAAACATGTCTATTTCATAAGTTTGTAAATCTCCTACCAGTTCTTCCAATTTTAGTGTATTTAAATTACCCAAGGAATTTAGCACAGTGACTTTCGGTATAAAACGCTTAGGAAGGGAACGAAGAATCTTTTTAACAACTCTAGCATTTGGAATATGTTCACCAAGATTATAGCTAGTATTAACAATGTCAGAAAGCCTAGCATAAAATTCATCAAAACATTCATTTTCATGCATGGTGATGGTTTCAAACTGAGTTGTTAAATTTTTCAATTTTGACTCTTTAACAGCATTTGTTCCTTCATGGGTAAGTTGCAAAATATCCCATGCCTCCTTTGACGTGGTGCACGTCATTATACGTTTGAACTCATCAGGTGTGACAGACCCAGAAATAGCACTTAGACTCTTAGAATTAAAAGAAGACCATTTAAATTCTTCATCAGTCCAAGAAATGTCAGGTTTCAAGTTGGTCACACTATCAACAGTCACGGTGGGAGGAGTCCACCCTCGTTCAACCAAAATCCAGACACGTTCATCAATGGCTTTTAAAGCCGACCTCATACGGGCTTTCCAATAAGCATAATTTGACCCGTCAGAAATAGGCATTTTATAATATGACTTCTCCATTTGAACACGCTCTTTTCAAAAATCAATTTATTTCAGAAATTGATATCTTTAGAAAAATTTTGCGGAAGTAAGGAATACGCGATAGAATGGCGTAACCTGCTCTGATACCAATTTGAAAGAGTTGGCGCTTGCGTTCAATTAAGAAATAATATAATAAATACCACTTTTAACCCAAATTAACCCTAAGCATGCAACTAGGTGTGATTGAAACAATACGAAATCATGCAAGAATTATTCAACACACAAAGTTAAGGAAAAATCCCCCACAGGGGCAAAACCATTTGTATATCACTATAATTTGTAAGAAAACGGCTTACAATCGGATTACACTGAAATACAAGTTTTTGACTAAGAATTACCCTCGGGTATCGGATTCTGTAGTCGCGGCTGGAAGAAACCCTTTCCAGTAGGGCTGGCGGCTGGAACTATCCCTGTCCAGTAGGGCTGCAATGAAGAGGAAGAAGAGGTTCACTTCACAAGGGTTGAACAACAATAATGGTGTTCTTGGGTTACCAAACTTTGATTCACATAGATATGGAAGATGTGTGAATCTAAAAACCTAGAATCATGGGACTCAATAGGTGAAGACTTTAGGGTTGATATGCTCTGAAAAATCGTGGGAAAGTCTTGAGAAAACCAACTACTGATCATGGTTTAAATAAGTAATCAAAACCCTAAAAAATCTGCTGCACGATCTGGTCCTCGTCGGATCGGTCCGGTCCTTTAGGCGGATCGGTCCGGTGAACTCGGATCGATTCTTTTTCTGAAACCGGATCCATCCGGTTGGCATCGGATCGGTTCGGCATTTTGGCTTCATCGGTTCGTTATGGATCTGGGGTGTACTGGTCTCAACTCAGCAGGCGGATCGGTTCGGTCCCTTTAGCCGGATCGGTTCGGTGAACCGGATCGGTTCTTTTATCTGGGCCGGATCGATCCGGTCAGGTCTGATTCCCAAAATCCTTCTTGTTTTGATCTTCGGATTTCGTTGATGACGATGTGATCTTTTCAACCATCAATCTTGTAACGACGTATGACATATCATAAAGATGGACAAATTGTCCTTATAGCAGTAGAAATTACGATGTGATCCCTGTACTTATTGCCTACACCGCATATGTATTAAAAATCATACTTTGGGCCTTGTAATTAGTCTTTGATCCTCTTATTGGTTGCATACACATTTTATGTCTTCGAAATTAGACATTTCAACTTGGAATCAGGCCAAAATCCTTAAGTACCATTTTTAGGTCCTTATATAAAGACATTGTCCCCCAAAATCCGTATACGACCTCTATTATGGTCTTTACACTCCTTGGTTTCTCAAAGAATCCTCAATCATATATACGACTACATCTTATCTATAGCTATGCAAAAAATGGACTTAATAATCACTACTTCTGTTGGGTTCATATCCTTCGATTTCCTTATATATATAAATCCTATCATGACATCCCTACATTCTTCCATATTATATAAACAAATTATATCCATTACTCAATCTGGGTACTTCTTTAGATAGTTAAAGGAGAATCACAATCCTTTCACTGGGCTATTTGACTTTGTTCAACTATTGAACATGAGAGTGATTTCTAAAAACATCATAGATCATTGAATCTTCTTTCGAATAGTGTTTACCTTGCGTAAAATAGTCTACCACAATAAAAATTATGGTATGGAAATCAAATATAACCCGATGAATCATTCTCATAAGCACGACACGTCCCTCTCCCATAGGTAGTTAAAGCTTACTTGGTAAGCAAGTCTTCCATGCTTACATTGAAGCAACTTAGGTGACATGTTGATTAGATGCCCCCTGCGGAAAAAACTTGCCATTTTTACTTTTTGGGTGTTCTTATTTAAAAAAAATCACAAGCTCATATATGTTTCTCACACATTCCCATACATCACCCTATTGAACCATTAACCATGTATCCGCCACAATCACATACTAGAACTCGATAAAAAATGGTATCAAAAACATAATTTTAAGAAACTTCATGGTCCCAAACCCCTCTATATTTCTCATTCTTAATAAATCCCATTTTTTTGTTTTAGTTCTTTATTTTTCATTATGTTTACTATATTTTATCGTTATCTATTAGGATTCTTTTTATCTACCTTTACTATCATATATACACTCAAACTTCTTTTTCATAAAATAAAAACATAAAAGATGGGTTTAAAACATATTTTTAATTTGGAGTGTTTTTATCACATTTCCACCATTTCATCATATTTCTTCTTATTTTCCAAACCAAAACACTCACACCAAATTCGTATTATGATTTATACCCATTCTCGATCATTATGTGAACTACGTGGACTTTGATGCCTTTTTTGCTAGATAGGCGTACCAAAATTACTTTTGAAACATAAGTAAGTTTTAATCATTTTGTATAACTTATTCTAAATTGTTATCACTTATTCTAAAAGGATAAGGATAGTGAGAGAACTATCTATATGAATGAAATGAAATATATAAATGCCTTTTTTGCTAGATAGGCATACCAAAATTACTTTTAAAACATAAGTAAGTTTTTAATCATTTTGTATAACTTATTCAAAACTGTTATCACTTATTCTATTTATATATTTCATTTCATTTCATTCATATAGATAGTTCTCTCACTATCCTTACCCATTTAGTGGTACATTTATCCGAACTCACTTTACCATATAGAGATTTAGATTTCAGGACATCACTCATATATATATATATATATATATATATATATTATGCATTTCTTCTAGTGATCCCATCCGTGAATACCCACTTTTTATACTGACGTTATGATTCTGGTGTTTCTCTCACATTATTACATGTTTGACTAATTCTTCACTTTTTGTTGTTAGTTTCATCTTTGTCTACTCCTTAGCGATCACATTCATGCAAACTCACTTTTCTTTATTGAGATGATGACATCGCTCACATCTAGCCTCCCCAAGAGAATATGTACTCGTATTTCCTATGATGAGTATATGCTGACTCCTATTTCAAATACACATATATGCACATCCATGCATGCATTTCCTTTTATTTCACGCATGTACACATTTGTCACAAACATGCGCTCACACCTACACATTAATGAATTAAGGAGAATGATACCATATTTATAATCGTGAGAAACCAAAGGGGAGGAGTTAGCGACTAACACATTCTCAATCCATAAGTCTCTGAGACCATATCTCATTCAGGTATGCTTGCACTTTTAGTCCTTGTTTACATCTTCTGAGGTGGCTCTTTATTTTGTCTCTTTTTATTAAAATAGGATGTTGAGTCAAATCTTAACACATTCACACAACTCGTAAACTGATGATGATTGTTTATGCCTTGGAGAGCCCCATTGTGTCACCCCTCTCTATGGGTTCACTACTCTTAGTGCATTGCCTTTTCGAGATAGCTACAAATTTTTTAAAAATTCCGAGTCATGAGATGTAAGTTGTGTTTATGCCTATTCCAATCAGTGATTCCAAAATCCATTTATATTTTATTCATATGGAGACCCGAGAGGAGGTGGCCATTTTTTATGAAAGAAAACTACTTCGTCGCTCCACTAAAGTCATCTCCAAACCATTGATGATAGCCCTTGCCCTTGGAATTAAATGCCTTAGACATAATTTGAGAACTCTCATTGTTATCATTTTTCCATTTCTAATGTTTTTACTTTAGCTTCACCTATTCGACCTCAGTGTCCTTCTTACTAGTTTCATGGGCCTTCTTAATGGCCTTACAAGATCCTCCTACTTCTGCAAAGGGCGATCAAGGTCAACACTAGTTTTCACCTAGTCATCTCTTATTTCGATAATATCAATGAAGTCCACTAAGAATTGTAAGAGGCCGATCACAAGCTAGTACTAAAAAAAATTCTAAGTTAAAAGATACGACGAGGGTGCTAAGACTTACTAGAGCTAATGACTGAGCAACATGAGAAACCATATTATCGATGGCAATCCTGTCAACCTCCTCCCTATCCATTTTCAAAATGGCCCCCCTCAATAGTTCCGGGACTACGTAAGGGTTATTTGACACATAAAATATTTAAAGACCCTTACCCTTAATGGGGGAATCCACCTTCTTAGTTGGAACGATAGCTGGAGTAGAAGGACAAATTCCAATATTTTTTAGCCTGAGTTTTTTTAGGACAATCCAATAAAGTAATGAGGTTAGATGGACCTTCAATCTACTTCCTTTTGGAAGGTTGAGCATTTGGGTGAGTGGGGAGGTCAAACTTCTCCATCAAATGGGGGATGTTACTCCTTTATGACTTATCTTCTTTTCAAGTGGAACCGATTGGAATCAACATCCACAAACTCAAATAAAGTTGTGGTAGACTCAGTCAAAGACCCTTCACTTCTTCAAGGGACTAGGATCTTAAGTATTATGTCCTTATGCCTAGAAATTATGGAGCTGGTGGTGTTGATGTATTCAAGAAACACTTACGCCGATTTGGGATGTTCACCACCTGTAGATAGTGGTATCCTCAAGTTACACACTTTGACCAGCTCAGCCCAATCGAAGAGAGAAGATTCGTGCTATTTTTTATTGGATGGTTATACAAAAAATAAAGAAAAAAATATTCATAGCAGAAATTCATGAGAAACTTGGTTGATTAAAAGATACAATCAAAATTAGCAATCAACCTATTTTATGCACTATACTAGGGAACCAAAACCCCCCATAAGTATCATACCCCTTAGGAATTCATGGATGCTCCCACTACCTCACAAAAAAACCATGTGAGTGATATACCTTTTCCATATCAGGGAGGTTGACCATGAGCACCATGTCATCAATCCTCGCCTTTAAGTAAAAAGTGTTGTCATTTATTTTTATCCACATGTAATATTATCTAATCTATGGGATTCCTACTTGAGTTTGGTATAACACATTAATCATACGGATTGCATTCACAATCGTCCATGTATTCTGGGTGCATTGAGCAAACACTACTCAAACGTAATGACAAAATTCTAGACACAATTGGTTAGGGGGGAAAATAATTCCATCCATAACAATGGATTCAGTATGCAACAAATTCCCCCTATCTTATAGAAGTCATAATACACCTCAACACAATTTGTAATAACCCAATCATGGATGGAAAATACTTCCCTAAACACTCTTATGGATCTCTCACTCACCACACACACTATCCTTTAATTTAAAAAAGAAGAACAATGGAAAATATGCAAAAACATATGAATGAAAATGATCACTTGAAGTAACATCAGAGAAAGAGGAGACCTACATGGGAAGAATGAGAGAAAAGGAATCTAACGTTCTTAAATAATGAAAATGGAGTTGTGAAATGATGGTAGGAAAAATCACTAAATTGTTTGTCTCAACTTCTAAGTCATTCAAGATTTGAAATGGTACCCTAGGTGACGGTTGACATATACATCGTACCTTTTGGTCTCCTTAATAAATGAATTTCAAGTGTACCCCATAAAGAACAAGCCAAATTATTACCATGCCCTCCGGACATATCTAGCAGAAAAATGTGGAAATTAAAAGTGTTAGTACTTCACCACTACATATTCAACAAACTATCAAATATGACTGCCAGCCAACCTCAACTTCAACTAGTGATTAAACCTTTCTTCACCATTCAGATTAAAAGCTTTGGAGACAATTGTGGGGAAATTATCCAACTTATCCGAACAAGTCAAAAGCACCTACATTGGTATGGAAGCCATGATAAATTATCATAACTTGAAATAAATAACATAAAGGGATCCAATCAGTGGAGATTTTGGCCTTGGATATTTTCGTACATATCACAACTGCATCTGAAAGTGCTAGAGTCCTACATAACCCAGTCTCTTTGTGTCCTCTATATATGTAACCCTCACCCCTGGGAAAATGGGAAAATAATTCCTATTATTGAGAATTGATGAACAAAAATCTCGAGAAGCAGCTCATGAACATTGACACATTGGTGAACCACGTGCACGTTGCATTGTGTTATTTTTTGCTGTATAATATTTAACTCGGTTTGTTACATTTATGCTTTGATGCTTTGACAGAAGTTCGGATCTTACATTTTTTTTTATAGATGTTTATGCTAATATCAATTATGAAGAATGTCTTAAATCATTTGAAAGCCACTAAAAATATTGTCTCTAAGAACATTTGAATCCTGGACGTAGCTTCTTTGTGGTCTGGGAGAAGGGGACTTGCTTAAATGAAAAAAAATTATGCTAATGTGTTTTACCTGTGTGTAGCATCTATAAGTGGGTCTTGGTTTGATTTTATGCTTCATTTCCTATAGCTGTAGATAATTTCATTTTTTGTCCTTCGGCTTTATTCCCCATACAGAAGGAAGAGTCCAAACTTATTCGAAGTTGAATCCTCTCTTTATATTGGATTTTTGGGAGACATTTTCAATGAATTTGTTTTCCCTGCTTGACAACAGTGGAATGATCAAAACGACTACAATGGGAAAATATATATATATATATATATATATATATATATTTGATGTTTTTCTTTGTATTGCAAATTTTCATTTCTTTGGCACTGGTCGCAGTCTACCACAATTTCCACAAACTTGGGTAATTGTTGTCTATTCTATACTAATGGATCATTAGAATTAATTTTAGAACAGAAGTTATGCTAGATGTACTCCATTGTTTGTTGAAAAAAATGATCGATACTACGATGATAAATGATGATGAGTTGTTGAGTCCTTCCAAGTTAAAAGAAGGATATTTCTATTTTTAGTTTATCTTTTACAAGTTCATATTTTGATTGAACCTGATTTTATTGTTGTTAAAATTGTTTCAAGGAGTTACAAAACAGATTCGTGGGCTCATGCCTGGACTTGCTGCAAAGGTTGATGAGTATGTTTGCATGATGATAAGTTGTTCTGGATCATCACTTTTTGAATAGCTTGGGCTCTATCTTTTCAATTCTGAAAGAGGTTAAGAATACTCAAACCACGGGCCCTGTCCTCATTCATGTTATTACCAAGAAAGGCAGAGGATACCCCCATACTGATAAAGCTGCAAAAAACTATCATGGTAACACATAGCTGTTTTGAATTTTTGAAGTATAATCAAACTATGAGTTGTTTTGGATGATTTTGATTTGTTCAGATTATTAGATCCAACAGTTTTGGTGATTCTCGACTTTAAGGACACATGGATCTTAGACTTACTTACAGAGAAGGTATTTGGCAAAATTCTAAGCTTAATTCATTACTTTTTTTGTGTGATTTATTTACTTTAGAAGATTTTGTAAACGTAAGTCGATGTTCTCAAATTCGATACAAAGTTCTTCAATGTACACAAATGTATACTTTTCTCCTTTTTCTAATTTTTGTCCAATCATGTGCCTCTAAATTTTGTGATATCATGTAAGACACATAATTTTTTTGTTATAATTTATTCATTCAGAAAATGGTTGAGAATTTTTAGTGATACCATATATTTCTACGATTTTATGTTTCTACCTATAAAAAAATGTTTGAAATACGGAACTTTTGTGATGAGTTTGGCACTTGAGAATATACAAAGTGTTTTCAAAATTATTTATTTATGTTTTTTAATTGTTGTTTTGATTTTTTTCGTTGAATGGTTGATTAAACACTAAACACAAGTAAAGGAGAACTAAATTGTAACACTATCAATACAAGGTATATTTCCTATTTTATCCTAATTTTTCCTCTATTTGATTATAATTTTATGATGTTACCTGTTATATGACAGGTATGAGAACACAGACCACTTGGGTGATAGTGTCAAAATTGTGTGCAAATTTTTGGTTTATTCAAAAAGGATTTATAGCAAGAAATGTTGTGGTTTTGTATTTGGAATTATGTTTCTATTTGGGTGTAGTTGGATTCAATGGGCGGAATGATAATGAAAATGAGGCGGAATTATGAGGTGCTTAGTACGCTGGAACTATAATCCATGCAGTAAAATCAAAGAAGGTTTTCTTTGAGTATAAAACCTTAATGACTAACGAGTGTGGGTCGAAGACTTAATGCTGTACAATTGAGACCTCTGATATCATCCAAATGGTGGATGCCTACTAAAACGACGGGTGGTGGGAGGGAGCAATAACTCATCTTCTTCCCAACCCCTAATTAGGTTACACCATTTTAGCGACATGTTTTAATATTAATAGAAATCACGGCTAGCAAAGTTATGGTGGAGTAGACATTTAACAAAGGGACATATGTTGAAGTTGGCAGCGAAAAAGCTGGTTTCCAAGGTGCTTGGTTTGTCGCAACTGCTACTTGAACAGTTGAATATATGAATGTATAAAGATATTTTATTTTTTATAACTAATAAAATTTAAGATGGGCTTTTATTTAAAATGTTGAATGTCAAACTGATAATTTCAAATTGTAAAATATTATATAAATAAATAAGTCAGTAATAGAGGGTGATATCATTAACTTGCTTAACTAATATGGTTGACTCATTTTTTTTAATCTTTCAAAAATTGGGTTTTCATACTAAAAAGTAAGATGTTTATTAGATATGGGTATATTCATGTTAATAGACATGACTATGATATATGAAGTAAATACAATTGAAATTGAAACATCACTTTTAAGGCACCAAATGAAAAATTAATAATCAATGCAATTCGTTTCTCTTGAACAAGCATGACGAGAGTGGCTATAAAAATAAAACACAATGTACCATGTTATGGTGATTAATTATATAGATGCATTAAAACATATTTATCACCGTACCAATGACATGGGCACAACCTAACAGGCCGTATTCATGCGTTATTACTCATTAGGATAATGGATTATTTTTAATCGTATATTGGTTAATTTACTAGACAATTTTAAATTCAACTAGAATTATTAATCCATTACCAATACCAAATCTCTCATATGGGAGAATTATTTAATGTTAAATTAACATTAATTTACAAAAAAACTTTACAACCCCAATAATTTTTCTTATTTACCCAACTTGATGGATCTTAATGGCTATTGGCGACTAAAGCAAGTCGACTCACTCTACCCTTTAACAATTGTATTTTATGAAATTGGTTTTGATATGATATGTGAAATTATTAATGGTCCACACTTTAATTTATAACTTTGTGACAGTTCGTATCATATTATCACGCGCGTTTTATTTTGCCAGATTTAATCTAATCACTATTATAAAATATTCGGAACATTTTTACAACCGTGCCATCGGCACGGGTACAACATAGTATGTGTGTGTGTGTGTGTGTGTGTGTGTGTGTGTTGTTGCACCCTATTCGGCATTTATGCTCAATCCTTAAGTTGATTTGGAAGGTACTCTATAGTAGAATAATTAGAGCAATTATAGGGAGATATTATGACATATCATGTACTATAGTTTCTCTGATCACTTAGACCCTATGGGTCACTTATGGGTCATATATACTTATTAATTATTCTAGACCTGTTAAAACCAGACATGCATGCTTACCTGGCAGCTAATTAAATTTCATAAAATGAACTGGAATGAAATATATGTAATAAAATAATTCACAAGGTTCACCTGATTGTAGTCGATTCTGGATGATCCCACCCACAAGTAAGTCAATGGTTTGATCATTGCGTTAAAACTTAGTTTTAGAGCTTTATGATGAAGTTCCTTACGGGATTGATGAGTGTGTCATAGTTAAATAACATTAAAGTTGTAGGATAGATCGCACTCGATCAAGATGAGTTTATGCATATATTACGATCATTGGGTTGAAATTTGAGGAATGTCATGTAATGAAATATTATATTCACCTATGGTTTAGAAAATATGATTTGAAATCTTGGATTTGGCATAATACATTTTTTAAGGATCGATAAGGTACGAGATTACCTTTATGCGACTTTGGATTACAAATTTCATAAAATATAGATTGGGATACTTGTTAGAAGGAATGCTTATTAAACTTAAAATTATTGTAGATATATGGGAAGGATAATATGTCGTGTAAAAAAATTATATTCACAACCAACGAAGAAGAAATGCGTTAAATAATCTAGTCCCTCATCCGATCATATCAATAAGAAGTGTACTTTGACTTTAAGATTGATGAAGAGGCTTACTATAATTTTTATTCATAATAAGAGTCCATTGATTTAGTTGATGGATGTTATATATATATATATATATATATATATATATATATATATTGGTAATGAGTCATCAAGAGATGTCATAATAACACGGTGAAACCTCCATGATTATAAGGCCTAAATAATGATGCATGTTAAGAGTGTAACCAATAATTTATACGAGTTACATCAAAAACTAATGAGTAGAGGAATGTAAGATATTACAATAAGAATATAAATGTTTTTAGTTTCACACTAAGTTATATGTTTGGGTCTTCAAAACCATCGTTGTCTATACCAACATATTCAAAAGAAAGGTTAAAAAAATTGGGGATCAGCTTTGGATTATCTGGACTATTTAATAGAGAATTGTCGTAAGTCAAAGTGACCCAAAATTGACAGGCACAATTGAAAGAATCTCATAGCATCATCATACCTTAAAAGACATCATAATAGGACCACTACAAAATACCATTACTTTTTAACACGAGGACAATTACGTCACCAACAACCCACATGACCAAATTGCATTCCATACAATTAGAGACTTTTATAAATTTTGCATAAACAATATCAATCTCACTATGAAAACAAGGAAAAATAGATCGATTGGACACCAACAATAGTCATAAGGAATGTTGAACCTATCCCCGGAGATCTTTCCATGATTAGTTGCATTAGTTACTTACATTCTGTTGTAATACTCCGTACTTTTATGGATATTTTAAATTTCATAAATGGATGTAATTTGGAAATTTGAGAAGTTTCATAGAAAAATATTTTTTGGAATTTATGCGGGTTAGATGATTTCCGATGTATGCTACATTACTTTTGGGATGAAGTAAATGAGTTGGACTATTTCAATTACATGTCGCAGTTGGGTAAAGAACCAAAGGATAATATTTTAATTGGAAAACCCGCATTGAGATCTATTGGGTTTAATTAGTTAATTGTAGTTAAGTACCTCGGATGCAGATTTCGAGTGTGCGGTTGGTTTCATAATGGCCGAGATAGTCAAAACAGAGTATCCGAGAGTACTGTTTGGATTCTAAGAATTTTTGGACTAGTAGGGACTCGTAATTGAGTAAACGAATCATTTTTGGGTTTATAAGGTACAAGCCCTTATTTCTCCCTATATAAGGCACGAGAGAGTGGGAGAAAGAAAGAAAATGAGAAAAAAGAAAAAGGAGAAGAAAGGAAGAGGGAAAAGAGGAGAGAAAAGGAGATTTCAGCCAAACTCCGCGGGATTCGACTCGAGGTTGTCGGATTTTAGCCATCAGGCAACTGTTTACTTTGTTATTTCTTTTAAAGCATAAATCTCACATTATAGTTGGTATTGATAAACAATAAGAATTTTCGAGATGGGTTTTCGTCAGTCCAAAACGGGTTTTTCGAGAGATTAACGAATAAACCCCAGATAATATATAATTCGAGAAACTTAGAAATTTATGGAAATTAGATGTTGATTTTTAGTTATATTATCATTAGAACCTATTTACCTTGAGTATATATAGTTGGTGGTGATTAAATGAGGTTGGTAGAAGAGATAAAAAGGTTGTATGTTCGTTAATTGCCAAAACAGGGGCCGGAGGAGAATAAGTTGCCCTATTTGGTCGATCGATCGATGGCCAAGGGTCGATCGATCGACCTACAGATATTTTGACAGTTTTGGCTAGTGTAATTTAAATGGGATAAATTCCCAAATTAATGGTTTTTAGCTTGTTTATTAGAGGTAATAAATATCCACCCATGGGAATGTATTCCTAGTTAATTGAGGGACTTACATTTGGGACTAGGAAAGTGTAAAAATGTGTGTCGCTAATGGAATGGTTTTGAGGAAAATAAATTTGGGAGTTTAATATTTCGGGTTCTTAAAATAGAGTAGGGATCTCTAAATTAATTTTTGAGCGGAATGTAAATTTTGGGCTCATGGAAAATAGGATCTATGACTTATTTTAACTGGGGGTGTTCGGGATGAGTAACACTCGAGGGAATATTTCGACAGGCGATTATATATAGATAATTATGCGCATAGAAAATGTAATTATATACTAACAATATTTGAGTAAATCCTAAGAGGTGACTAGGATGTAATTTGGGATATAGGATAAATATGATTGAGCGGTTATCCGATACATCTATGGACGACTATCCGTATAGGTAATGAGAAACCTATGGGACTAAAATAAGTTGAAGGTCTACTTATTTAATTATTATGAATTGGTAAATTCGGTGAGTATATAAATCCTTAACAATGATTAAGGTACAAGTTATATATCAAGTGAGGGAATACTTTTGGGTCTAGTATCGTAAGTGTGCGAGTACTTAGATATTATTATGAATGGGAACATTCGGGGTTATTGACTATCATTATATGAGATTGGCAATTATAGCCATTTATGTATATATTAAGAAGTGCCATATATTATATATACGGGAGTTGTTACATTATATATATGAGATAATTATAAATATATATGTGTGTGAATGGTATATTTATGTGAAGAATACCCCCTCTAATGCTATCATGGGAAGTTGCGTGATGTGGGTGAGTCCCCTAGCATGAGGAGCAGGGAGCGTATAGTCCCAGATTATAGCGTCAATTTTATAATGTGTGATTTTTATTAGGGGTGAGACGTGGTGGGTATGTTTTGTCTCATTTATAGGGAGGAACCATGACTGCTTCCCATACGTTGTTATTTGGTTTTTACCAAATCGTTGTGAGAATCCAACGACTGGTACCCAGGATGGTATATGATTAATTCCGTGGAAGATGATAGCATTGAGAGACTGCATCCTTGAGTTATAGCTCAGTGGGATGCTTATTATGATTGTGATTGTATAAGTATAATTATATTCGTTGAGTATAGTATATTTCTTTTATATGAAGATGAGATAATCATATAAAGTAAATATACATATATAAAGTCTATTTTCCCCTTTCGACCGATTTATACCCGGATTTATATGAAAATAAATTATAGGTTCTAGTAAGAACAATATATATATATATATATATATATATATATATATATATATATCCGCGTTATGTGCTAAGGGCTTAACGGATCTCGACGATCGACATTGCCAGGTAGTAGTGTATCGGGGGTGTTCCTTGTTTGGATTTCGCTTCACGAGACACCCCAAGCACGAATATAGTGCAGTGTTCGAACTGGGGAGAATTTTAGCCCTTAGTACTTGAGTTAATCATGATTTTTAGAAATTGGGTCGAACGGGTTTAGTTAGGCTGGATAACTTAACTAGGTTGTTCAAAAGGTATGAGATAGGTGTGCACTATTAGAAGAGGGGTGAGGGGTATCTCATCGGAGTGAGATACCAATTTAAATATGAGGTAAAGCATATTTTTTTTAAATATAGAATTTATGCACTTGCAAAATATTTTCACAACTTGGGCTCTGACCCATTTATCTATTTTTCCTCTCTTTCGCTATATATATATATATATATATATATATATATATATATAGGTGTCCAGACACAGAGACGCCTTGATGATGATTCCTTCGAGTCATACGTTGGCTGCAACAACTATGGATGCATGCAGGTTTCTTTTAGACACTTCTATTCTTGTGATCTAGATAGGAAGCATTGTAGTATCACTCGAACTAAAAGCCCAATTGTATTTATTTATTCTTTTATCGCCTTTTAGTTAGGCTTTCGATTTGGTTGTAATTTGTTAAGACGAGTGTTCGGTTATTTTATTTTATTTCAGTTTCATATATATAAACTGTGTGAATGTTTTATTTTAATGGTTTGATTAAAAAGATTAGTTAAATAAAATTTGGATGCCAGCTGAATAGTTTATTAGTAATTAAATTAGTTTTCGACTGTGATGCTAAGAATGAACCATATGAGACTCCTGTTTTAATTTGGTATAGGATTGATCGCCCGGTATTTTATTAGGAGGGGTGCCACAGATGGTATCAGAGCATTAGTTTCTAGTGTCCTTAGGAATTCGTGCGGACATACTACACTTTCAGCATTGGTCTTGATTTGATATAGAACCTTAAGATTAGGATTGTTGATTCCTCTTATGAGATTTAATTCTCCTACCATTATATAAGACTATAATAAATATTTTACGCCCCCGTTTGAGACTCGTATGTTGATCGATGAAGGGAGACCTAGGAAGGCCGTTCCAAGGGTGGCAGAAGGCGGGGCTTAGTAGGAGCTGTAAGTTGAAGTTGGGAATAAGGGTCGCAGTCGAGGTCACTCCCTTTGTGGTATTTTCAATGATTGCTATAACGAATACTAAATTATTGTAGTTATATTCATCCAAGTACCACTACTGTAGAGAGTGGTGCCAAAATTGAATTACCCCGTGAAGTTAAGTTGTGGGAAAAGTCTGAAAGGGGTCTTTGATAAGGACCATATGTTTAAGTTAAGTCATGAGAAGTAAGTGTAGCATTACTCAGTGGATGTAGAAGTCTCATAAGCTTTGGTTTAGAGTAGGGTATGGTAATACCCAGATGTGGGAATTTGAGGAAAAAATTTCACTCGTGGAGAAATACTTAAACGGAGGGATCTTACGAATGGATATAACCATTAGTTCCTTTGGTTTAGAATTAAGGAAAAGAATACAATTTTTGGACTATTCACATAAGGATCGGTCAGAGGCTGGTAGTGAATAAATGGTGATAGGGTTAAGTGGACTTTGTACCGAATTGAGATAGGTACAATGAGGAGAGAGAGTCCTTCAGTGGAACGATAGGCTCACTAGTAAGTTTTGCTAACATTTATAGAGAATGTGTGGTTGTGAAACCCCATTAGTGGACATCCACTCGGGGAATCCGTTGAAACAGGGTTATTGAGGCCAGTAGTAGAGTTTCCTTTTGATGAAGATGTTAAGGGGACTATGAAGGCAATTTTCAGGATCAAGGGTATTGAGTCTGAGATACTGATAACCCTAACGTGGTCAGGGTGGCCAGCGATGGGGAATGTTTCAATGTGGAGTATACAACAATACGCTTTGATCTTGCTTGGTGGGAGTTAAAGGACAAGAATAGCGTGCCTAGATAGGGCATTGATTAAGGTAGTTTTTGGTTCATTTAGGGCAAGTTTACCATGTCCGGAAACCATTTGGAGTAGCCAGGGTAATTGGCAAGAATGTTGTTATGAGTTTTACCTTGGATACTTTGTGTGGAAAAATTGAATAACACCATTTTTGTAGCCCTAGATTCATATGTGATTCGAGTTTACTGATAGTATCGATAACATTATATAAGTATGTCTATATGTTTTTTCGCGGTAGCGGGGCTCAATTTTCTTCATTCCTTATGAAAACGAGTGTTGGCCTGTCAAGTATATATATGGTTTGCACTGCTCGTTTTGTATGTGTTATATGAGTATAGTACTATTGAAAGTGTAATGTATTTTTGGATTATCAGAGTGATAGCAGGCTAATGATTGCAAGACTATCGTATCCACGGTTCCAGAGTGGAACAGGTTGTTGTTGCGATCTCTCACTTGGATACAGGTTGAGTTTTCTTTTATTATATGTTTAGATGGAACCTCGATGATTAGATGTTTCATTATCGTTACTTGAGTGTGTGGAGACCTAATAGATATGATTTAAGGTGTGCAGGATTTATTGCTAAGTTGTGAGTTTAAGCTCATTGTTGTTTATGCTAAGGACTTAGTGTTAGTACAAGCGCTTGGTGGTGTGGCTCCGGGAAGGGAATAGGAGTTCAGACCACATTTTATCGATAGGTGGGATGGGATTATCCCAATGGCATATTTGAAACTAATGGACCTCGATGATCGACAAAGTTAGGCACTAGTGTATAGGAGGGGTTCCTTGTTTGGATTTCGCTTGTGAGACACTCCACGCATGAACCTTAATGACGTCGGGAATGGATAGATGTTATGGGATGCAATGATGTTTGTTTTGACGATAAGTCACCTAGTGTGGAGAAAACACTATAGACTGAGAGTTATGTGATGATTGTATGCTTATGGAGATAGATGTACTATGGACAAGCCCTAAAATGGTTCTCTCACCGTAAGGATGTGGGTGAGGCAAGGTAAAGGAAATTGATTGAAGTCTTGTAGCTAGGCCTTGATGAAAAAGGAAAATTTGGAGGTTGTATGTTTTGGGTGTGATGTTTGTAACATGTTTGAAGAGATTAGGCTCCTCGATTTTTTAGACTTTCCAGTTCACCAAGGTGGAAAGATAGAGTGGTAGAGGTATGTTAGTAGGTTAGCTAGGTAGGATTTAGTACGTCCCGACGGTGTGCCTTATGCTGTAATATCTTGATGACTGACGATGCAAGGAAGTAGGGGAACGGGAGGGTTCCTTGTCTGGATTTCGCTTTGCTAGACATCCAACACATGAAACCGCGCAAATATCGGAAGTGGAGAGAGGTCTTGGGCACTAGGGATGGAGTTAGTACAGTACTCTTTTTATGTGTGTAGGAAACACATCGATCTTAGAGTTACTAGGAAGTAAAGCAAGTAGGACTAGTGGCGCCGATATAGGAAGATTGTTGGGAGTTAACCACAAGAATATTGGTGGGTTAACCTGGAGAAGGATTGAAAGAATTGAATTTTGAATTTTCGGGTTAGGAAAACCCATGTGTTAGTACTAGGCCGAGGAAATGAGGCCCATCTTTAGAAAGAGTGTTGTGTATATGATCTTTGCTATAGTGGTACAGATAAGCACGAATTATAGGTTGTAGACGCACCTTAATAAGTTGGTTTTATATATCGCCACAAATAGAAGGGACGTAGTATATAAAGATGAAGATTACCTTGCGAGGTAGTTATAAATGGATTTGGAATTGGCTGGATGGAACGTCGTATGAGGTACGCAACGATGCAATTATATTTGTGCAATAAGAGTTATGACACCTAAGATAAGCGAGAAGACTGACAGGAATAGTCAAACTCTAGTGTAGTTTCCTTTTGAGGGAAATTTGATGTCCTGTTGTAGATGAGTGGATGCTTAGGGTAGCAGATATCTGATGGGATCAGTAAGTTAGAGAAACGGTTACAGACTCATTTTCCTTGTATCCGGTTATAGAAGCAATAGGTGCAATTTGTCATCGTTAGAGTCAACCTTGCAACAAGGTAGCATTGTAGCATATAGAGATTCCGTTAAGCTAGTACGTTAGAGTATAAGCCTTAAGATAGGTGGGTACCGTGAACGAGTGCATGGTTGAGTGCCATTGGGTTAGTACCGTACAATACTTGTGCACTAGGATGTAGAGTGATTAGAAATCCTAGGTTGGTAGTACCGGTCGTATCCGAATTTCGGGGACAAAATTCCGTTGTAGGGGGAAAATGTAACACCCCATACTTTTACGGATAAATTAAATTTCATAAGTGGGTGTAATTTGGAAATTTGAGAAATAAAATAATTTTTGGAGTTTATGCGGGTTAGATGATTTCCGAAGTATACAACATTTACTTTTGTGATTAAATAAATGAGTTGGACTATTTCAGTTACATCTCGCAGTTGAGTAAAGCGACAAATGATAATATTTTAATTGGAAAACCAGCATTGAGATGTATCGGGTTTAATTAGTGAATTGTAGTTAAGTACTTCATATGGAGATTTCGAGTGTGCGGTTGGGTTCGGAATGGTCGAGATAGTCAAAATAGAGTATCCAGGAGTAGTGTTTGGATTCCGGGAATTTTGTTACCAGTAGGGACTCGTAATTGAGTAAACGGGTCATTTTTTAGTTTATAAGGGAAAAGACCTTATTTCTCCCTATATAAGGCATGGGAGAGTTGGCGAAAGAAATAAACGGAGAGAAAAGAATGAGGAGAAGAAAGGAAGAGAGAAAAGAGGAGAGAAAATGAGATTTCGGCCAAACTCCGCGGGATTCGACTCGAGGTTGCCGGATTTTATCCACGAGGTAAGTGTTTACTTGCTTATTTATTTTAAAGCATAAATATCATATTATAGTTGGTATTGATAAACTATAAACATTTTTGGTATGGGTTTTCGTGAGTCCAAAATGGGATTTTTAGAAGATTAACGAATAAACCCCGGATAATATTTAATTCGAGACATTTAGAAATTCATGGAAATTAGTTGTTGTTTTTTGGTTCTAAGATTATTAGAGTCTATTTACATTGAGTATATATAGTTGGTGGTGATTAAAGCAGGTTGGGAGAAGAGATAAAAATGTTGGAGGTTCGTTAATGGCCGAAATAGGGGCTGGAGAAGAAGGTGCCCTATTTGGTCGATCGATCGACGGCCAAGGGTCGATCGATCGACCCTACATATATTTTGACAGTATCGGCTAGTGTAATTTAAATGGGATGAATTCCAAAATTAATTCTTTTTAGCTCATTTATTTGAGGAAATAAATATCCACCTAGGGGAATGTATTCCTAGTTAATTGAGGGAGTTACATTTGGGACTATGGGAGTGTAAAAATGAGTGTCGCTAAAGGAATGGTTTTGAGGAAAATAAATTAGGGAGTGTAATATTTCGGGTTCGTAAAATAGAGTGGGGACCTCTAAATTAATTTTTTAGCGGAATGTAAATTTTGGGTTCATGGAAGATAGGATCTATGACTTATTTTAACTTGGGGTGTTCGGGATGAGTAACACTCGAGGGAATATTTTGACCGGCGATTATATATAGATAATTGTGCGCGTAGAAAATGTAATTATATACCGACTATATTCGAGTAAACCCTAAGAGGCGACTAGGATGAAATTTTGGATATAGTCTTAATATGATTAAGGGTTTATCTGATACATCTGTGGACGACTATCGATATAGGTAATGAGAAACCTATGGGACAAAATTAAGTTGAAGGTATACTTATTTAATTATTATGAATTGATAAATGCGGTGAGTATATAAATCCTTAACAGTGATTAAGGTACAAATTATATATCAAGTGAGAGAATAATTTTTGGTTTAGTATCGTAAGTGTGCGGGTACTTAAATATTATTACTAATGGGAACATTCGGGGTTATTGGCTATCACTATATGATATTGGAAATTATAGCCATATATGTATATATTGAGAAGTGACATATACTATATATACGGGAGTTGTTACAGTATATATATGAGATAATTATAAATATATATATGTTTGAATGGTATATTTATGTGAAGCATAACATCTCTAAGGCTATCGTGGGAAGTTGTGCGATGTGGGTGAGGCCCCTGGCTTGAGGAGAAAGGAGCGTATAGTCCCTAAGTCATAGCGTCCATTTTATAGTGTGTGATTTTTATTAGGGGTGAGACGTGGTGGGTATGTTTTGTCTCATTTCTGGGGAGGAACTATGATCGCTTCCCATATGTTGTAATTTGGTTTTTACCAAGTCGGTGTGAGACTCCGACCACTGGTACCCAGGCTGGTATACGAGTAATTCCCTAGAAGATGATAGCATTCGGAGAATGCATCCTCGAGTTATAGCTCGGTGGGATGGTTATTATGTTTGTGATTGTATAAGTATAATTAGATTCGTTAAGTATAGTATATTTCTTATATATGAAGATGAGATAATCATATAAAGTAAATATACGTATATAAAGTGTACTTTCCCCTTCCGGTCGATTTATACCCAAATTTATATGAAAATAAATTATAGGTTCTAGTAAGAACTATCTATATATAGATATATTTATGCGAGCTATATATATCCGCGTTATGTACTGAGGGCTTAATGGATCTCGACGATCGACATTGCCAGGTCGTAGTGTATCGGAGGATGGGTGTTCCCTGTTTAGATTTTGCTTCGCGAGACACCCCATGCACGAACGTAGCGCAGTGTTGGGACTAGGGAGAATTTTAGCCCTTAGTACTCGAGTTAATCAGGATTTTTAGAGACTGGGTGGAACGGTTTTAGTTAGGCAGGATAGCTTAAGTAGGTTGTTTAAAAGGGATACGATAGGTGTGCACTGTTAGAAGAGGGGTGAGGGGTATCTCATGGGAGTGTGATACCTATTTAAATATGAGGTAAAGAATATTTTTTTTAAAATATAGCATTTATGCACTTGCAAAATATTTTCACAACTCGGGATCTGACCCATTTATCTATTTTTCCTCTCTTTTACTATATATATATATATATATACATACTAGGGTATGCCCGTGACGGAAGGCACGCTGATAGTTTCGAAATGCATAATGACGTGCCGTAGTACGATGGCAAGTGCCCTCATTAAAGCTTCAATTGATCTCGAGTTTGGAACACATGAGCAGCTTTTTTATATATGCTCGTCCTTGAAGGCACGACGAAAATTCAAAAAATTTCAAAGTACATAATTGTAAAATGGTGAAAATTTCGTTCCCCAACAAAATTTCTAAACTTTGTAATGTTTTTTAATTCCAAAAACAAACCAAAGATAATGTTTTTTAAACATTCATGTAAAGCTTTTAGAAAATGGTTGAAAATAGTTTTGGAAATGTTTTATCATTTTTCTATTAAAAATATCTAATTTTTTGAATAAATAAACTAAAAAAAACATTTTGGAATTGTCACTATTTTTCTGTTAAAAAATTAAAAACAACAAAGCAAATAAAAATAGTTTTTATTATTATGGACCGACCATAGAAACTCATATAAACTATGTAACAAACCCCTAATATATGTAAATCGCAAATAATTATTCGTTGTTTCAATATAATGATTGTCAATTACATAACCTCATTGGGATTATCATATAGTTTTAGGTTAGAAGTAATACTTCCATTTCGTCATAGTGAACTGTAAGTCCCGCACTTTAAAGAAACTAAACAAAAACTTAGGACATGCAAAAACAATTTTCAACATATGGAATGCAGATACACTCAATGAGCTTCGTTCGCTGCATCATTAAGTCATAAAATGTTCAAAGTTAGCACCCTTTGGTGATAAATAATGTCCGTTGTAGCAGCTTTCGATTCACATGATGATGCAATAGTGACTACAATGCTGGATGGACAAATATAATGTCCGTTATAGCAGCTTTTGATTCACATGATGTTGGAATAGTGACTGCAACGCTGGATGGACTACAAAAAACAATTTGAGGCTACTAAACTGGTTTCGTGCCATTGAATTTTGAAGACCTCAATTGTGTTAACTTACTTGTCTTTGGAGCTAGGAAGATGGTGCAACCCCAACATACGCTCTGTCATATTCCAGACATCATTGAAATGATTTGAATTAAACCCTTGCCTCATGAACTGTGCAACCCACTCATTATTCACTTTCTATTCACATAACTTTTGCGCCTCTCATCTCCACTTCCACAGATGCATACTTGTAAAAAGGAAAACAAATACATAAATTTCACGCGACATATTTAGTTTTTGATTAAGAGTAGTGTCTAAAATACAACTAATTTAAATTTTTTCACAAAGGTAAAATTAAACATATATAAACTAACAGAAGTATGAAAATAATACTTGGTCGTCGTGTTTATTGCCCACACCTAGCAATCCAATTATAATTAATACCCATATGACACACATGCACACATTAATAGAAGATAAATCATAGAGATATATAGATTGAAATAAAAGGATAGAAATAAATTGAGGTTTTCAAAATAGAATTTGATGTTGCAAAAATTCCATGTGAACAAAAAAGCAAAAAAAAACATGTCGGGAAAAAAATTGCGACATCCAGATATATACCTGCAGTAGATTCTATAAAATTGCGACACACAGAGGCATATACCTACAGCAGATTCCAAAAATTGCAACAAATAGAGACATATACCTATAGTTGTAAGAGTTTATTTCTACCAAACTTGAGAGCACTTTAGTTGCCAATTCACAAAAGTTTGAACATAAGTGAATTAGATATAGATAAATTATATGCAAACTGTGGGTACCCGGATTTGCCATCATAGGCCCAGACGAGTAGCCCAATGGGAATGGCCCAAAGTTTGGGCCCTTTGTACTCCAACTGAATTTTGTTGTGACTTAGTACACTCCTAAAATCTCTCAGGGAGACATTCTAGGAGTAGAAGATGGACGTGGGGGAGTCCAACACCCCCACTCCCCGAGAGAAAATATGTATATAACAACCCTAAGCTCGGGGAAAGAGGGTACGATTTGTATTCTCTGTAAACACTCCCCGGAGTATATAGAAATAATACTGACTGCAGCACCATGGACGTAGGTATTCTTGATGAACCACGTATATACTGTGTTGTGTGATTGGCATTTTATGTTCTTTATTTCCTTTGGTGATTGCGCTTTTATTATTTATTTGTGTTGAATATAATTGTCAGCACAATAGGCGTCGTTTGTGGGAAACATTTGTCTTCCTTGAGAAAGAACTCACCAACAAAGAAGATAGAATGTGTGGTCACAGTAGCAATGCCCCTCAGGCAGGAGATATCCAAGAGCCACCTGCCCCTCGCAGGATTAGATCTGAAGTTCGACATTCCGATCAGAGGGCTCACCCAGAGAGGCCGGCCTCAGAGGAGAGCCAAGGACCAGCAAGGTCAACATAAATCTCTAGATTGATTGATGCCTATAAGGCGAGGCTCTAATAGAAGAGAGAGCTCGCTCGCAAGTAAGAGGCTGAGAATGCTCGCCCCAAAAGTAAATTAGAAAGGATGGATAAAGAGCTCCATTGTAGCACTAGGCGACGTCCATACCGCACTCCTATACCTCAGGCGAGCAAGTCTCGCAGCTGAGGAAGGAGCCCCAGACGTGGATCCCAAAAAAGTGAGAAGCACGAGTCAAGCGACGTCTCGCTCGAGCACTAGCAGCAGGCTCACCGTTTCAAGAGCCCATCTCGAAATAATGAGGACATAAGAAATTTGGTCCGAAGCGAGATGGACTAACACCCAGCACATCGCGATACCAGATCGACCAGGGAGCTTGCTAGACGATCCCTCAAGACCCAGATGAAATCCCCTTTCTCAAGGGACATAGAAGATGAGGAAGCCCCCAAGAAATTTTCTATGCCAAGATTCAAGATCTATGACGGGAAAACTGAACCTATAGGTCACGTTAGGTAGTACAGGCAAGCCATGACTCTCTGGAATCACCGGGATTCACTAATGTGCCAGATTTTCCCCTCGAGTCTACATGATGTGGCACATAAATAGTTCGAGAGACTCCCTCACAGGTCTATCAGAAGCTTTAAGTCCCTGGCCGAGCTCTTTATGGATCGCTTCATTACTTGCAGCTCCCATCCCAAAAGAATGGATGATTTACTAACAATGAAAAAGATACCTCAAGAGAGCCTTCGGGACTACGCAAAGTGGTACTGGGAGATGTACAACGAGGTCGAGGACTGTTCAGAGTAGGTAGTGGTAGCCTCATTCAAAATTGGGCTACCTAACTCTTGCCTTCTGCACCAATCCCTGACGAAAAAAGAGGCCCCGACCATCGATGACCTAATGGCTCGCATAGAAAAGTACGCCAAAGTGGAGCATGTGACCCGCCTCAATATAGGGGAAAATGGTCAAACTAATCCGGCTGTCAAAGGAAATGACAAAGTTGATAACCAGAATAAAGGAGGCAAGAATGGGGTCAAGAATAGCTCCAAGAACGGAGGCAAGAACGATATTTCAAAAGCATTTCAGGTAGTGACCACTATCTTTAAAGAACCAATTTACGAGATCTTGGCAAAGATCAAAGACGAACCATTTGTTAAGTGACCCAGAAAGAAGGGAGGAGATCTCTTAAAGAGAAATAACGCACTGAGATGCGCTTTTCATAAAGAGGGAGGACATAAGACTGATCACTTCAAAGCTCTTAAATCTCACCTCGAAGAACTAGCCCAGTCTGGGCACCTAAACGAGTTTATGGGGAAGAGGGAAGAGAAAGTTGCTACCAATGGAGAAACAAGACCTGATAACATACTCGAGGATGATGTTGGCCATGAATTCGTAGTAATTCATGGGGCATCTGATATGAAGAAGATTCATAATCAGGAAAGTTTCGACAAGTAGATGACGTCGACTATAGCAAATATATCATATTCACAAATGAAGATCTGGTGGGAGTGAGAACCCCACATCATGACTCTTTGATCATTACGCTCAGGATAGCCAACTATGACATCAACAAGCTACTCGTTGACCAAGGAAGCTCATCCGAGGTAATGTATCTCGACCTGTTCAGGAAATTAAAGTTAAGCATTAATTTGAATGAAGCCACTGTCCCTCTAGGTGGCTTTGCTGGAAAAGTGACCATTCCATTAGGAAATATTGTGCTGCCGATAAGGGAAGGAAGTGTCTCCAAGATAATCGAGTTTCTGGTGGTCGATATCGACTCTCCATATCAAGCTATCCTCGGTAGGGGTGGCTACATGCAATGAAGGCTATCCCATCGACCTACGATAAAAAACTCAAATATGTAACTGAGCGAGGAGTGATGGAGATTCACGGAGATCAGACGATGTCAAGAAGGTGCTTCATAGAAGCCATTCTCCCAAAACCAGAGAAGAAGGTCGAGAATACCAAAGAGAAAGTCGAGGAATAGGAAAGTCTGATACCTTCAAAATAGCAACGAAGATATGGTAGTCCCAAAGTGGAGGAGACCAGGCTCCTCCCCTCTGAGCGGGTCGTCAAGGACCTGGAGGAATTTTAGCCAATGGAAGAAAGGAAGGGAGGAGTTTCTTGATCAGAATTTATCTTATAGAATAAGAAAAGAGAGAATTGACGGTGTTACTGAGAAGCAACATAGACATTTTCGCATGGGAACCTTACGAGGTGCCTGGCATGGATCCCAGTGTTGTTTTCCATAGGTTACTTATCGACCCCACTTTCAGGCCTATCGCATAGAAAGCACAGCAAATGGTGCCAGAGAAGGCTAAAGCCGTAGAGAAAGAAGTTGAAAAATTGCTAGATGCAGGATCAATACGGGAAGTTCAATTCCCTAGATGGTTATCCAACCCAGTAGTAGTTTCGAAGAGTAATGGGAATCGGAGAGTCTGCATTGACTTCACTGGCCTTAACAGGGCATGACCTAAGGACAATTTCCCTCTCCAAAAAATCGACTAGTTGGTAGACGCCACAGCAGCTAATGAGAGAATGAGTTTTCTGGACGCATATTCGAGGTATTATCATATCCCGTTGCATGCACCAGACCAAGATAAGATATCATTCATCACTTTAGTCGGATTATACTGCTATAAAGTTACCTTTGGGCTCAAAAATGCAGGAGTGACTTACCATAGGCTAGTCACCAAGATGTTCAAAGATCAAATGGTAGAAACCATGGAAGTCTACATTGATGATATGCTCATCAAAAGAAAGATAAAAGAGGGCCGTCTCTCAGACCTATCCAATACCTTCAAAATCCTTAGGAAAAACCGAATGAAGCTCAACGCGAGCAAGTGTTCTTTCGGTGTCCAGTCAGGAAAATTCTTCGAATATTTTGTTAGCAAGAGAGGCATCGAGGCTAACCCGAACGATATCGATGCGATCAATAGGGTACAACCACCTCGCATGATACGGGACGTGAAGAAGCTCACATGCATACTCGCCGCTTTGAACCGTTTCATTTCAAAGTCCTATGAGAAGTGCAAGTCGTTCTTCCAGTTCTTGAAAGGAAACAAGAAAGTAAAATGGAGTCAAGATTTCTCGCGAGCATTGGATGGGCTCAAGGCTTACCTCAGCTCACCGCCTCTACTCGTTATGCCTCAAAAGGATGATCCCCTGTACTTATACCTCATTGTTTCAATTCACGCCGTCAGTTCTGCATTAGTATGCGAAGAAGCTAGAATCCAACATCCAGTTTAATATGCGAGCAAAACCTTGTCAGACGCCGAGCAACGGTATCTACCACTAAAAGAGCTCGCCTTTGAACTGGTAATAGCTTCGAGGAAGCTGAAGCACTACTTCGGGGCTCACACTATCATTGTCCTTATGTCACACTCCCTTAAGGCAGTCGTACGAAAAGTGGACCTATCTGGTAGACTATCCAAGTGGTCAGTCGAGGTCGGACGATTTGATATCCAATTTCATCCCAGGAATGCAATCAAAGGACAGGTACTCGCAGATTTCATCACAGAATTCACGGGCGAACAGCCTTGCGACTAGCTTCAACCCGTGAAACAAATGGAAGAACATCCATCAGTAGGGATTTGGTTACTATTTGTCGATGGAGCCTCCAACTCAAAGGGGGCAGAAGTAGGCATTGTGCTCGTCACTCCAGAGGACACAATCCTCGAGCAAGGGATCAGGCATGGATTTGAAGCCTCCAATAACGAGGCAGAATATGAAGCTTTAATAGCCAACCTATAGAAGGCAGAGGCACTAGGGGCAAAGCAGCTATAGGTGTTCGACGACTCATAGCTGGTCTCCAATCAGATAAGTGGGGACTTTAACGCAAGAGATGAAAGAATGGCAGCCTACCTTGCCTTGGCAAGGGAGCTAATGTCCATCTTTGACAAAGTCAATGTCCAATAATTTCCTAGAGGATAGAACAGCCATGTCGACGTCTTGGCATCCTTAAGTTCAGCGATCGATTCCAACTTGAAGAGGATGATACCCATCGACTTCCTCGCCCATCTGAGAATCAACTAGAGTAATGAGCCACCAAACCTATAACATATGTTCCAGATCGAGTTAGCGCCCTATTGGATGGACCCTCTGAGGGACAATTTGAAAGATGGTACACTTCCAGACGACAAAAGTTCGCTCCTCAGATAAGAGTCAAAGTTGCTCGCTTTCACTTCTCTCCTGAGGGAAAACTATACAAAAGATCATTCACCGGCCCTTACCTTCACTGCGTCCACCCGAAGGACATTGAGAAAGTCCCAAATGAGCTTTACTAAGGAATCTATGGAAGCTATACTGGAGGAAGGTCACTAGATTTTCGAGCAATGAAGGAAGACTACTGGTGGCGAAATATGCAAAACAATTCGATAGTATACGCTCGTAAATGAGAAAAATGTCAACTACATGCTCCTATGGTTGACCAACCTACCAGCGGCCTAAAATCACTCACCAGCTCCTGGCCTTTCGTCCAATGGGGAATGGACATCATAGGACCACTTCTTACCGCCACCCGCAACTGCAAGTATCTATTGGTTGCAACGGATTACTTCACCAAATGGATTGAGTCAGAGCCACTGGAAAACATCCGAGATGCAGATATGATGAGATTCATATGGAAAAACATAATTACCCATTTTGTAATCCCTAGAACCATCATCACTGACAACGGAACATAGTTCGAGAGTGACCCTTTCCAGAACTTTTGTAATCAGCACGGAATCAGACACTATTTTAGCTTGGTGGCATACCCCAAGAGCAAAGGTCAAACCGAGGCTTCCAACAAAATCTTAATCGATGGGCTGAATAAATGACTAGAGCGAGCCAAAGGTGCATGGGTGAGTGAGTTGTCGCATATTTTGTGCGCGTACCGTACTACGACGCGATGAGCAATTGGGGAAACCCCATTCTCACTAACGTATGGAATGGAAGCAATCATCCCCTTGGAAGCTGACCTACCAATGATGATAACCACCCTTGTCGACCAAGGCCAAAACGATGAAGCATTACTCGCTGAACTTGACCTAGCTGACGAATGCAGAGAACTAGCCCTAGTAAGGCTCATGAGGTATCAACAATAGCTCGCAAAATAATATAACAAGAAGTTCAATCCGAGGGCATTCCAGGTTGGGGACTATGTCCTAAGGAAAGTCCTTGATAGCGCAGTAAAACCATCAGACGGAAAGCTAGGGCCCAATTGGGAAGGACCATTCAAGATAATAAGAGACGATCTACAAGGAGCCTATCACTTAGAAACGCTGGAGGGCAGAGACATACCCCGAGCATGGAACGCAGCCAACCTAAAGAAATTATATTTCTATCTTTTTCTTTTTCTTGGCTCTCTTATCAAATCTTTGAAATTGGCAACTCATTTTTTATTATTTGTGAATTAATGAAAGATGTTTGGCAGTTGCATTCTATTAAGTGTTAATCCTGAATTAAGAACTTTAAAACTTGCACAACCTTTCCATATAATAGGCACCTTACTCAAAGCATAAAAGAAGGGTATCACCCGCATCAGGTATTCGTTAGGAAACACGAACAACCTCATAGCATTGCCCCAGCAATATATAAAGCCCTGCAGGGGATCCTTAGGCAATTAGACCAAAAATGAATTGGTCACCAGACTATGTTTGGATCAAAAATCCTGCTCGGATAGAACATCCAGGACCAAGTGTGACCTCACCATTTCAACACTTAGGCCTAAGGGAGTGTGATGACACGACCTAAAAGGTAAAGTGAGGCAGAATGATATCTTATAAGCATACTGGACTGGGAGGACACTTACTCGATGTTTCAACCCTACCAACCTAGTCGGCCATCAGGGGCGCAAGATAATTAAGTAAGAGATAAGTGATGAACATATGTTTAGTCGGTAAGGTTGCCCAAAACATAGATATTATAGTACTTCATCACATTTACAATAAGAATGTACAACCCGAGTTTAGTCAGCGAGATCGCCCAAAACTTCAATATTACATATGTATAAAGAGTTACAGCTGGTAAAATCCTAATGAGAATAAAGCCTCTAAAAAAATAATCAACCACCTGTGCTCTTCGATCGTCATTCGGATGAGGAGCTAATTCCTCCTCCACCTCATTCGTGTGTGTCTCTAACAGCTTCTTGGGGATAACATCTATAGGGATCCATTGATCGATCCTCCTAAAAGGGTTAGGTAATAATGTAGAAGGGGAGATCTCATGACAATACCAAAGTACTGAATTACTCGAAACCTGCAGCTCCCTAAGGGCACTCAACCATCCCCTAATAAAGGCGAGCTCTTCAAACTCTGTCAGCTTTATCGGAGCATCAACCCAAATTTGGTCGTAACCGTCAGTCCACACTCACTGAGGAGCTTTCTTGAACAAATTTCTCAGCCGTGTGACATCCCTTTAAAGCCCAACAGTAATCATGTATGCTCGATGGACATCCTCTTGGAGTTCGTCCATTTACCTAGATGAACCACCTATGTTTGGGCCAGCTCGCGGAGCATCAGATGACGTAGAGCCTCGCAAGGTTGGATGAGCATCGCGTGACTCTATTCCATCTCGTGGAGTAGATAATGAAGAGGAACCTCATAGTACATGAGGGGCGATGCTCGGTGCATGCTCACTGAGTTGTAAAACCTCCCTCCTCAGAGAGCCTCGTTCTCCTGTTGAAGAATTTTTTCGACCTGGTTGATCTCAGAGGCATCCAAAAGTCTAGCTCTCAGAGTATTCACTTCTTCCTGGACTAAGCACCAACTTCTTCCATCTCTTGAAGTATGTCCTTTAGTTTAGCGACGAGCTCAAACTGGTCCTTAAAGCTCTTATTTCTCAACCTGAGGGACTTGCAAATACTAATCAAGGTCTGATGAACCTAAGCGCTCGCCTTAGGTCCAAAGATGCTTCCCAACTGAGAATTGGCAGGTATATACTCATCTACATCAACCAACTACAAGCCATATAAGCAGTAAAAAACAAGAAGAATCAATGTACATAAAGGAAAGAACTTTCACTTCATTGAAATAAAAGGGTACAATTACATCGATTTGTTTGAGAGAAGTACAAGTAAAGTAAAAATAACATAGAATCCCTAAGAGTAGACTAGCTAGAGACCTTAGTTTATTTAGAAGAAGTTGGTTGCTTCCCCTTATCAGCAGTAATAGGAACATCTCCCTCAGAAGGGATAACTTTTATCCCTCGAGCAGGAAGGGAATCAACAGGAACTGACGGGGAGGTAGAGTTAATACCTTTGATGGCTGGGGAAGGAGCTTCGTCTATAACAGGCTTTGGGACTGGATTGTTCTCATCGAATAAGGGAGAATCGACATCCACCCCGGAAGCCAGAAGAGCCATGTTCCAGCCCTTCTTTGAGTTCAGACGGTTGATGTAGACTATGTGAACCTCAGCATCCTCATATTCGGCAGCCCACCCAGAATTATATGAAGCTTGCTTGGTAGTGGCTACTTCAGACTCCATCTTCTTCAGCTTCTCTACCAACACATTATTCTCCTCCACCACAGTAAGCTTGCTCGTGCAGACTAGGTAATAGGATTGCCTCAGCTCGTTTAGCTACTTTATCACCGCCTCCTTCACTCTATTGCCATCAACAAGAGCAAGATCGGAGGACATGTGAGTAGTATCAAGAGTCTTCAAGGTGGCCTCAAGCTCGATACTCTTCCCCTTTAGAGAAGCATTCTACTTCTCTAACTCTGCATTCTTATTCACCAGCTCGTCGCGAGAGCGATAGAGAACAGCGAATTCAGTCACAAACTGTAAGTAAAGATAAAGCATTAGAAGAAAACAGCAAACAGAGTTTTATAAGTGTTAAAGAAAAGAAACAGACTTACCAAGGCTAGCCTCTGACTCACTTGCAAGGCTAACTAGTCAGTCCCCATTACCCTTTGGCGATCAGTAGGCAGTACTTCTCTCTCGAACAACGCAGGAGCCAGTTGGGGAGAGATGGAAATCGAGGCCCCCTCTGGCAATGCAGATACGGGCACTAAAGTTTTCCCATCCTTTTTCCACGCTTCCACTCTTCTCCTCTCCTCATCTCTCTCCTTTTCCTTATCTATTTTCTTCCTATCCTCCACCTTCTTTTTCTCTTCAGTCTTTTTCCTCTCCTCTTCCCTCTCTCTCTCTCTCTCTCTCAAGTGCTCTTATTCTTTTCTCTTCTTCTCCTACTCATGAGCAGCAGACTGAGAACCAGTGGTAATACCCCACTATTGGATTTTTGCTTCTTCGACCGCTGAGCGAGAAGCACCTCATCCTCATCATCATCATCATGGATCAGATTCCTCCAAGGGGGAGCCATTTCCTCGCTAGAACTGCTAGATGTACTAAAAGACTCTTGAGCCTTAGGAACGTCTTCTGAGCTAGAAGAACTTTCACTACTGGAGTGTGCCTCTCCAGAACCACCTTCATCACCTCCTCTAATATCACATTCAGAACTGCTCTCTTCCTCGTCCAACTGGATGGGGTCAACAACAACTTCTTCAGTAATATCTAGGACATGAATGTTGTTTGTGTGCATCGTAATGAAACTAGACCCGATGTTCTTATACTCCAAGAGAAAAGAGGCCGACCTAGGATATTCACCTTAAGCCAAAGGCTCTCTGATGTTCCAAGCCTTGATGAGCTTAGCAGCTTGAACCTCACTAAGAGCAGGTTCCAAGTTCTTTGTCCTCGCTGAGAAGAAGAGAGAAAAATATAAAAAAAATCACAAAATAATAAGGAGATCGAAAGAGCAGAGCGAAGACCACCTATGTACTCTTCCCCATAAAAGGGAACAGTGAATTTATCAGACCTCGCCCCCTCAGTCTTAGGGGAGAACTGCTAATTCCTAGCAAGAAAGCCATCTTGTCAGTAGTCTTTATGGGAATCAAGTAAATTTACTACCAATACCCTGCCAGGACTCCTGGCCTTAAGGTAAAGAAGACCAGAGCTAGTTCGAGAAAAGGAATAACAAAAACAAATTTCAGTGAGACCTACCTTAGTGCCATAAAGTTGATTTATCCTATGGACAACATTGACTATCTTCCAAAATTTGGGCGAGCACTGTGCAGGGACAATGTTGAAATAACCAAAGAAATGTAGAAACAAGTTGTTTGGAGGAAAAGTAAGACCCCCTTGGGAAAGCAATAGGACATGAATCTAATGAGCGTCCTCTATCTCTCTAACATTTTTAGGGAGAGTGACGCATTAAATATCTATGCATACAGGGATATTGTAAAACTTCCTAAACTCAGAAACTGGTCTATTACCTATCTTCGTCATTTGTAAACCCTAAGTTACAAATTCGAAGAAAACTGAATAGGGAAAGAACAAAGAGAGAGAAAAGGGGACTTACGAAATGAAAGTTTGGCTTGGACAATGCAAGATCACAAGCCCAGACGATGAGGTAGATTAAAAGCAAAGAAAATGAAGACCTAGAGAAGAGGGCACAACGACTAAAATTCACAGGAGATGAGGAAATGCTAAGAAGCTTGAAACGACAATATAGAAATGCCAGTCCAAATGACTGCTTAAACGTTCTCAATCATCGTGCACAGAACAGGAAGCAAGCTGCCACCTAAATCAGTTTTCAACTTTGGGAAGAGTTACACAATTCACAAAAGAGATATTATGACAAATCATTTAAATTTATTGAGCCCAAATTGTGGCCCAACAACTTTAGGGGAAATTGTGATTACCCGAATTTGCCATCATATGCCCAGACGAGTAGCCCAATGGGAATGGACCAAAGTCTGGGCCCTTCATACTCCAACTGAATTCAGTTGCGACTTATTCCACTGCAAAAATCTCACAGGGAGATATTCTAGGAGTAGAAGATGGACGTGGGGGAGTTCAACACCCCCACTCCCCGAGAGAAAATATGTATATAACAACCCTAAGCCCGGGGAAAGAGGGCACGATTTGTATTCTCTGTAAATACTCCCCAGAGTATATATAAATAATAATGACTGCACCACCATGGATGTAGGCATTCTTGCTGAACCACGTATATACTCTGTTGTGTGATTGGAATTTTATATTCTTTATTTCCTTTGGTGATTGCGCTTTTCTTATTTATTTGTGTTGAATATAATTGTCACCACACAAACTATATGGACTTTAACCACACAGGAGTAGGGGAAGAACTTTTGTGATACACATTTTATTAGATATAGATATAGATAAATTGTTGCGCCATTAATGTGAATCATCAGTTGAACAGTAATCAAGCTTACTGTTACATATGCCCATTTCATTTTTGGTATAGGCACCACTTAATAATTAAATTGGTCCTCTTCAAACACCGATTGATATAACCTAAAGATTTATACAGCACGACACTTATTCCTTGTACATAGATTGATGAAGGGTATATAAACTTCTAATATGATTTACGGGTCTTAGAAGAACATAATGTTCACATGTCTCCTCTACCTCCCTTATATTTGAGGCCACTGAAAATTAGGAATCATTGGGAGTTTTCTCAGGTACTTAATTTGATGGATCACCGAAGGAAAAAAATATTAACAATATAGGACTTCTCAAAGGAATTGATAGACTTTTTTTATGCAAGGTAATTGTGACTCATCCAAGTGTAAACAGTTTAATAAAAAAAATTTCAACAAATCAAGATTATATAATGACTCAAAGCAGCATTTCAATATGAAAGTATAGGAAAATCCAAACATATGTTGACTCGAAGAAAGTGAAGAATGAAAACGTGATTCCACTATCAGGAGACAACCATTAGAATGAAAGGGAAGTAATCTGATTCACCAAAAACCAGGTTTAGTGATGCAACTGTAAATTAGAAAGAGAATGGTTAAATTTTTTGCCATCGGCTTATAGCCCAATAGATGAACCACTGACCTGTTTAGAGTTGACTACTCAATGTTTAGAGTGCACTTACTTCTGTAAGAAACTCAAAGCTAAGAAACTCCACCCCTCCAGATATGTCCTGCTTCAGAGTTTTCGTGCAAGATATTCTATATCTTTTCGGATGGATGATTGTGCAGTTAGTATTCTATTTCCACTACTCCGTCAATAAGACCAAACTCCATAGCCCCAGAAACGGATAATAATTGAGCCCTCTTAGTGTACTATTACACTTTCTCAATTGATTGACCGGTATAAGAAGCATACATCTTGTCAATTTTATGGCGAGATTGAACTGCTTCATTAACTCGGTGCCTTACATCCTCCCCGTGACCCCCACATCCACTTAAAGTTGATGTATCTTAATATGTACATCTACCATTACGTATCGCATGCCCTTTTGTCCACCAGCAAGAAGTGCTCCTTAGCTCGTAGCCACTCCAAAACATAGTGTGCCAACCATAGGCTTTATCAATGACATGCAAACATAAATTGCCAATATAGAGTACGTGTTGCCACTGAGGCAGTTTAGATAAACCATGATATATTCATTCTCATCTATCGCCAAAATAATCTCATACATTCATGCCGGCATAAATAAGTTAATTATATAATTGATGAAAGTACTAACCGTGGAAAAATCGCAGTTGATCAGTCAATTCACCCCGAACCATATTCCATGTCAATTCACTCCAAACTAAAAAATTAAAAACCTTCAAAACAAATTATACAACGTTTATATTGGACTAAGAAAGCAATGCATTACATTTTAACGCAAAAAACAAACACGAAGTGCCCCTTCGATTTGAATGAGGGGTAAATAAAGAACACAGTATCACTTACAGAAGATTATTCTTGTATTATATTTTAGATTTATACATTTATATTTATACCTACAACTGCACAGTAGTTAAATGATGAAAGAAAAATCTTCTGGAGTATTAAAAACTACAAGACGCTCTATTCTCACCAAATCAATTTAGAAAAGTTTTGTTCATAATAGTGCTATTATGAAGAAAACCGTCAACATTCCTAGATTTTGAACCAAAGATGTAAATAATAATAATGGGAGTATTAAAAATGCTAACTTTGGAAGAATTGTCTCTTTTCATAGAGCTTGAACCGAACATGTAATCTGCAAAACCGCATTGTTCATATACCAAATTTTGTATGCTATAAAGATGGCATCATATCCTCATCTATTTCACTATTCGAATCCACAACCAACCCATGATTTGAATGTCAATCAATTTCAATATGTAACAAATGGAGATTCAAAATTGGAGCATCTTATGATATAAAAGTAATATAAAGATAACTTAAACTCAAAATATATGGATATTGTGACTAGAGCAGCTAAAGATCATACCGACGTAGAGTAAAATGATGAATTCAACATTTTTTACTAAAATGAATTATTAAACAGATTAAGACATATTTTTTGGTCCTAGAGTTTCAACTTCAAAGAAAAATAATCACATTCAAAAATATGAGTTAGAGACACAAAACACAATTTAAAGATTTTGGCGGAATAAATTAACAACTTGAAAGTAATATTTCCTCATATAACTCACACTTTTGGTCAAAAGTAATATTTTGAGGCAAGCTGTGAAGTCGCACAAACTTTCAAAAATATAAGCTAGTAGCATGAGAGGCCTCAGGGATCCAGCTGGAAGCGATAAAGCGTACCATCTATGAAAAATGATCAATTACTATGAAACACATTTATTTTCCTTATTCATGCTAGTTGGGAAAACAATTAAATCTATTGATTCGTTTCCTCGAGACCTAAACATTCGGAGCAACCCTAAGCATTTCCAGATCTTTCATAAACTCACAATTCACATTGATATTAACCATCTTTTCCATCTTCTGCAGCACCTGATAGGATTATTCCCTCTCAATTTCTCTCTTCCTCTTAGCTTCAGCTGTGGATTTCTTCCATGCTTCTTCAGCTGAACAGAGAAGTAACTTTCCAAACAACAGCTTTCTCCAGTGCCTCTTCTTCTAAACAAATAAGTAACATGCATTCTTACGTGCCTCGTCTTTTGTGCATCATTGATTCCTATTAAAAACACAGTAGCAAAATATTAATCGTTAATCCAAGTCTTCATAGAGGTGGTTGGTAATTATTGACGAAAATCAAATAATGGTTTCCAGATCTAGTACGTTTTTGAACAGCAAAGTAATAAAGCAATAATACATACCCAAATTGAGGGGTGTAAATGGTCTTAGAGTGATTTTGGGGCCAATCACATAGGCATTTATCCTAACACCTACAATGAGGTTACAAAAAGTTAAATTCGAACATATATTAAATCAATAGTCTAAAGCAAGTTGTTGATTTGGCCATTAGAGAGAGATCAAAACTAAATAATTCAAAAAATTAACACCTGTGCAGAATCCATCATATGCTATGTAAACAAATTGTGCATAAACTAATTATACAACAATTGTGCATAAACTAATTGTGCAGATTAGCATCTTTACCAGCACAAACCTAGGACATTATAGTATCATAGAAAGAATAAAAAAATAATCATAGAGAGAGATTGAAACTAAATAATTCAAAAATCAAAACCACTCAAAATCTTATAATGACATCTAAGATACCACGTTTTCTATGTATCTCGATACATTTTCTCATTCCGACCATATTTTCCTTTTCCATGCCATCGACGAAAATTCACATACCTAAGAACACAAAAAATGATAATAAACCTTTAAAATCATTTTTCCTTTTTTAAGAGTAACAAAATTATAGATTTCAGATTAAAACACATTTGTAAATTAAAAAAAACACTAATATATCATTGGCAGTAAAAGGAACCATCATCAATAATACTACGTCATCAAGAAGAAATATGAAACAAAATAATGAAGAGCAGTTCGACCACCACTATTTTTCAAATTAACATCAGCTCATCAAATCAATAGAATCTTCATAATTCACCATGGCCACTGTTTATACCACTAATCAATTGGTTAGCAACTGAGAGTATCCTCGGTATCACCTAAAGAGACAGCGGTGTGAAGTAGCGATTGAGCATCTTCGTTCCCTAAGAGAGTGAGATTTGAGAACCAGTTGTTGGGACAGATATTTGTATAAGTCTTGACCAAATGATGATGCCCAATGATAACTCTTACTGCAACTACACGCCTCCTAGAAGGTAGGAGTGAACAAAATCTCATATTAAACAAAATATCAAACACAGAGAAGTTTACATATAAAAACTCAGATTAAATAATATATCAAATACGGATTAAATGAGTGAACTAAAATGTACCTTTAAGGGTTGTTTTCACTTCTCGATCAACTGTAGAGGCAGCTAAACCATTACAAAATTAGTGACAAGTAGATTTCTAACATATCGAAATTCGAATCATCAGGATTTCTCCTTTCTAAAAGCATATCAATTTTGGCAATAAAAATAGAGTTTAAGGATATTCCCCCAAAAAATGAAACTCGACAAAAGTTAAAAGTAACGGAATTGTGAAATTAGTGTCTATGTCCATTATTTAATTTTTCAACCTAAAAATCTTCAATAAACCAATGGGAAAGAGATTTATGAACCCAGTTAAATATGTATACTAACTTCGACAAAAGTTAAAAGTAACAGAATTGAGAAATCAATGTCTATGTCCATTATTTAATTTTTCAACCTAAAAATCTTCAATAAAACAATGAGAAAGAGATTTATGAACCCAGTTAAATATGTATACTAACTCTTTAATCCACTTCGCTAAAATATATATACTAACTCTTCAATCCATCTTGAATCCCACAATACATTCATTAAATCTCAATAATACAAAAACCAAAGTATATAATAGAATAAAAAATACCTTTTTCAAACCAATACAAAGTTAGAAAATATACATATCAACACCCAAATCATAAATCTAACATCGTGGGGACAAATCATAAGTCTCAAGAAGATATAACTAACCTTTGGGAGTTTATCAAAAATTGCAAATCTGAAATCCCAATTGTAATCGTAAATCTGAAATCATAGGAAACCAAATCTCACATCATTAGTGTATATAGATACATGAAAACCAAATAAATAAGAGAGGAACAATAAAATGAGGGGAATACGTTCGATTCACATCTACAAAAGTAAACAACAAAAAAATTCTAATTGAAATTGAATAAATAACTCAAAACCACCCAAAATGGTGGAAACCCTAATTTATACCTATTGATAGCGGGGAGAAATGGTTAGAGGAGGTTTGATTGGTTGTGGTTCACAGGGGAACCGGATGAGGAGAGGTGGTGGGGAGAAGGGGAGGTAGTGGGGCAGAGGGTTTGCAGAGAACATGGCTCGAGGTTAGTGAGGGGGAGAGGATGAGTGAGAGAGGGAGGCACATGAGGTAGGTTTTTTTTGGCTTGCTGATGAGAGGACGGTAGAGTGAGAGCTTTGTGTGAGAAATGAAAGAGTGTCAAAAAACTTATGAATGGATTATGACCATAGTACCCCAAATTTTGAATTGAAATGGAAATTTAATAACTGAAAAAGAGGGGGAAATCAAATATTTGAGGGGTAAAATATGAAGTCTAACAAAATTCATTTTGATGACATCATGTTTTAATCTTATGATATACATAAGTTTCCAACTTTATATATATATATATATAGGTGTCCAGACACAGGGACCCCAGGATGGTGATTCCTTCGAGTCAGACGTTGGCTATAACAGCTGTGGATCACTCGGGCCGAAGGTCCAGTTGTATTTATTTATTCTATTATCACCTTTTAGTACGTCCTTCGATTTGATTGTAATATGTTAAGCTGAGTGTTCGATTATTTTATTTCATTTTAGTTTCGTATATATAAACTGTGTGAATGGTTTGATTAAAAAGATTAGTTAAATAAAATTTGGACGCAAGCCTAATAGGTTATTACTAATTAAATTGGTTTTCGACAGTGATGCTAAGAATGAACCATATAAGACTCCTATTTTAATTTGGTACAGGATTGATTTCCCGGTATTTTATTAGGTGGGGTGTCACATCTATATTTAGGATTTGAGTGACCTAAAAAATAGTTACATGGTACCAACCAAACGTTAGATTGTGTAAGAATATCTAATGTTGATTTTCATGTGGTACATGTTTGACAAACAAGGATGGGTTAGAAAAGAGACTTGATATGTGGGTATGTATTAACCTAAGATGATTTGTTGCTTGGGATAGTCATTACTGATATTCTGGAATGAGGTGCACCGTACCCCTATCAACGAAAAGGTTTGCAGAACAATAGTCAAGCGTAAGTGGCATGACTCATAATGATGGAAGTGTTCTAAGGATAAAAAAAATTGAATTAATTCTTGATATAATGTAGTAGAGAGAAAAGTGACTTTTAAAAACATAAGCTACAAATGATACATAATATAAGTTAGATTTAAACTTAAATTACATCAGTGATTAACCTTTCTATTGGATAAAATACCAATATATTTAGTTTGTTTACTCTTTTGGGCTATAGAAGTGTAAGACATTATTATGCATATTTCTTGGGGTAAGAGAAAAATATAGCATTATGTGTTTTGACAGCGAGGCAAAGGCTTCCTTAGTGTTATGTGGGGTCGATCGAGACCAGATGGTGCTTCGCATTATCTAAAACCCTACGTATTATGATTAGTATTATTTTTTTTTCATGCATAAATCGAGTCAGTAATGAAAAATTACAGTTATGTGACATTATGTATGATCGATTTATTTCTTATTTGACCACAATGTATAGGTTAGGTTATCTAGTAAATACTTAGTTACATTTTTACTTGAGGTTGAGTGTGGTTAGTTGTAGTTAGAGCCAATTGTGTTTGACAATATATATTCGTTAATTCATGAAATGGATTATGTGAATCATTAATTAAAATGTGAAATTAATGACATAAAAATGTGAGATGAACAATTACAACTAATTTAAGTTAAGAACGAAGAGGGAAATAAATATTCACAGTTGAATATCACAAGTAAGAAAACCACTGGCGAGCACAAAAGTACTGGCTAATACACAAGACAACCCCACTCCCACCGTGTAATCCTATAATTTCGGGTATAATTTGGGGTAGTAGACTCTAAATAAATCTATAATGTGACTGATAGAGTGAAAATGAGGAATAAGAGAGGGGTAAAAAGTCTTAGAAGGATATATTCGGTCATCCAAGAAAAATAAATGAATATGAATAAGGAAATAATACAATGGTGAAGTCATTATAACTATTAGAAAAATTTGTTGTTATAAATAATGAGGTGTTATCTTATCAAAATATCAACATGTAAAAGATAAGAAGACGAATTTTTGAGTATAGCTCCCCTGAAGATGCTAACACATACAATTATATTTCACTCTTCGAAAGAAGAAAAGGCTTGGAAAAAATAGCTCCCCCATTAAGTCACATGCATAGAGTTATTTAACGTGGATATCTTAAGTCCACAAGATGAAAAAAAATTAAAAATGGGTGAGCCTACTGAATCTCTGATCACGACATGCATCGACACGGAGGATCCAACGAAAGAAATTAAAATTAGGGCCGAACTTACCCCCTACACAATAACTCAATTAATTACTAAGGGAGAACAAAACATCTCTTCCTAGAGCCACTTAGATATGATCGGGGTGAACCCAAAATCCATGGCCCACCACATCATCATTAACCAAAATCACATGCCAGCCCATCAAAAGAAGAGATTCTTTGGCGCTAAGAAGAATAATTTTATAGCAGAGGAGGTTGATAAGCACATAGCATCAAACTTCATTAATGAGGTCAAATGCGTGGAATAAATCTCAAATGCGATATGTGTTCCCATAGCCAACTAAAAATAAAGGATTGTCATCCTTTGCCTCAAATTGACACCTTAACAGCCTTTATAACTAGTCACGAGCTTCTCTCCTTCATGGATGCTTATTGCGGATAAAACTATACCAAGATGGCCAATATTGATGAATAGAGAACCTCATTCATCACGAAGAAAAGGTAATTACTATTATAAAGTTATGCCTTTTAGACTAAAGACTGGAGGTTCCACTAATAAGAGGGTGGTGAACTCCATTTTACTAGATTAGTAACACCATTGACATCTATATTGACGACATGCTGGTAAAAATCTTCAAGGCTCATAACCACGTACATAACCTCAAAAAGTCATTTTCCTCCTCCAAAAGAAGCAACTAAGCCTCCACCTGAATAAGTACGTTTTGGGATGGCTGAGGGAATGTTCCTTGGCTTCATGGTCACCAGATCATGCATTAAAAAAAATATGTAGAAGATCCAAGCTTTATTGGATATAAAATCCCCAAGAACCATGAAGAAGGTCCAAATCCTAGCCAGAAGAGTTGATGCCCTTAATCAATTTGTCTCTAAGGCCACAAACGAGTCCCTTCCTTTCTACAAAGAGAAAAAAAAGACGTCAAGTGTACTCCATAGACATAATAATCCTTCCAAAACCTCAAAAGATACATATAGTCTGCACCTATGTTGTCCGATATAATCATTAGGGAATATTTATTCATGTACCTTGTTTCCTCACAAACTACTATCAGCTCAACTCTCATTAGAGAATAGTTTGTGTTCAGTCCCTTATGTACCATGTTAGTCAAGCCCTTTCGTGGGATGAAACAAAATACACGATAATAGTGAAAATAGCCTTCTACCACATCATCTAAGAAAAGTGATTGAGGCCTTACTTTGAATCCTACTCCAACGTGGTAATGAACTTTTGACACGTCCTACTTAAGCCAGACAGTTCATAAAGGCTTCTCAAGTGGTTTTTGGAGTTAGGGTAAGTTAACATCACATAAAAACTTCGGAGTGTTGTTAAAGGGAAGACCTTAGCTCACGTCAATACAAACTTTAGCAGCATGTAGGATGTGGAAGAGGAACCCATGAGATCTAAATCTAAAGTCATAACAATGCCTAACGAGACCAAGAAACCCGTATTCCACGAAGTAAACCTCAGTTCTCCCACATGGGTAGTGCACGAGGATGTCTCTTGAAACATCTCAAGTAGCAGGGCAAGACTTCTCCTTGAAATTACCAAATGAGGTATTATCTAACATGATATCCATTTTAAATTCAAAGACTAATAACAAAATAGACTTCAAAGCCCAGCATGTAGAGGCCATCAATGACTCTCAAATGGTGGTAGACTAGGTCACTTAGACCTATTAGGAAAAATCTGATAGGATGGTGGGGTACTTAACAATTGTGGAATGCCTTATTAGGAGGATCTCCATTTTTTCATCAAAGGGTCCCACGAACAAGGAATTCTGAGGTTGACCACCATCCATGGGTGGCATTATTAAATGAGATAGACTGTGATGTCCTAATTATCACCCTAAACTACAAAACACTAATCAAATACAAAACAACATTGTAGACATTGATCAAACCTCATATTGGGCCACTCCCATCAAAGCCTATATCATGAAAGGTAGGGGAAATCCATAACCTCCCTAAACAACTTGGAAAATGGGTTACTATTTAATAATGAATATTGTTCATCACCTCAACGGTTCCTGATCCCTTTCAGAGAGCCATTATTTCATTAAACACATCCATGAAGGTGTCTATGGTTCCGATACTGGCCCAAACACCTTAGACTATAATGTATTAATGTAAGTATAGTTCTATACAACATTGGGGAAGCAAGACAAAGAACTTGCGAAGCATTGTGATAAGTGTCAGAAGTTCACTTTTGTTCTGTAGCAGTAGACATTGAAAATGTCTCCAATGCTAAGTCCATGGCCTCTTTCTCAGCAGGGAGTGGACTTAGTAGGACCTATTCCGCTCAGTAATGATTAAAACAAGTCTTATGTTATGGCCATTGAGTACTTCACCAGGTGGGTTGAGGCTAAGACCTCACCCACAATCATCAAGAAGAAAACGACAAACTTGATCTTAAAGACATCATCTGTAGGTTTGGCCAACTTAAATCCATCATCTAGGACAATGAAAAATAATTTTATAATCAAGCCTTTAGGAAATTCTTCTTAGACTATAGTATAAGCACTCACTACTCATCTTCAATCCACCTTTAGGCCAATGGCCAAGTTAGAGTCACTAACATAACCAATTTTTAACACATAAAAAATAGGTAGGCTATGTACAAAGGGCTTCGGGGTGATGACGTATTGAGCATTAAATGGGCCTATAAAACAACAATTACAGGTCATATATGGGAAAATCTATCATTACTAACTGACGCGACCACAAATGTGTTCTAGTGTGCGTGCTATCTAGGAGCAAATGCAAGCTTGTCGGTCAAGTAATAAACCCGATAAGTCGTGATCGTATCCACGGGGAGAAAAGGACAATAAGTAAGAATAGCTAATTTAACCCTCAAGTGATCCAAGAAGAAATGAAAAGATGTTTGTTGGTGAGCTTTGAAACTATTATAAACTAACAGCAATAATTGACGCTATGAATAAACTAAGGGCTTAAGAACACAAATTAAAGAGAATGAATATAAAGATGGAAAAAATAAAGTTTAGCAAACAATCCCCAAAACCCTAGTAATTTATCAGATAGAATGCTAGAATTATAAATTATAAATTGGAATGAATCCAATCTTTATAGATCCAAAGCATTACATATATGAGGGTACTAGCCCGCATCATATGAAATCAAAGGTAAATATAAAGTGGTGTAGGACAATTATACTCGCATCATATTCTTAAACATCCCAGGTACCTAGGGTAAGAGAGATTAAAAGATCTACCATGGTTGTAGAATTATCTTAAACGATTCGTCCAATTATTTAATTTAAATTCTATTTACTATATAGATAAATTACATCGGGATGGGTTCAAGCATCCCAACCCTTAGAAATTAGCTAAACATGCTGAAAACAAAAGAAAACTCCCAAATTAAAGTGCAGGAATTCATAATTAGATCTAAAAATTTGAGAAGAAGACTTGGGAATGGAAAACGAGAAAGCAATAATTAATAACACTAACTACGAAAGCAGTAAAAACAGAGAATTTAAAATTACTTGGAGAATGAAGAAATCTGAAACTAAAACTTGAATCTTGAATAGTAGCAAAATTTCCAAACTAGAGTTCTTGGTTACAAGAACCCATTAAAACTAAAAAGAAGTCTAAACTAACTCTAAAACTTGTCTAAGAACAACTCCACTTGGAATGACATAGGGATTGGCCTTTTATAGATCTCAAAAATGACTTTTCCCATGCCTCTCCAGGTTTTACAACTAATAAAAACGAATTAAACTGGAAATTTCAAGAGTTGTCTCTTCAGCTTCCAGAATTAATTTCAACTTTAGACTTTCTGTCTCCAACTTTAAATGGGCATAACTTCTTCACCGTAGCTCGGATTGGGGTGCCGTTTTTTCCAGTGTTCTTATAACTTAGAGATATTCAACTCTCTAGCTTTCCCCACCACCGGAATATATATGTAAAATTACGAAAATTCCCTTCAACTCTCAATTTCTTGGTTTCTTTCACTGTTTTGAGTTCTCCTTCGCACTAACTTGCATGAAATACCTATAAAGCACAAGAGAAATACACAAAACACCAAAATACTTGCCAAAATAGGTTAGTAGCATAAATTTGAGACAAATCCAAGCTATTTACCCTGCACAGGATCATAAAAATACCGAAATTAAGGGAATAAATGTGAAGAATTTTTGCCTAATCACACCCCCTAAGTTAGAACTTTGCGCGTCCCGAGAAATGTAAAAGAATCCTATCAAGGCTCAACTCTTGAAAATAATTTTATTGGGATAGAATACCTTTTTTCGCGTGAAAGCAATTGCATTTAGCGTATACAACAAGCCTTTAAACCCCTAGGTTACCCTAGTAAGACGAGTTTTGTCTCGTAAGGGTTTGAAGTGAATACATCCACAAAATTCTTTATTGACTCAAATAAATATCAAAATACTTAAAAATTGTACAATTTAAACTTTTCAAAAAAATAATCACTATAAATTCATATTCAAATGTCTCAAACCATAGTGTGTGTGTGCAAAGCCAGAAATTAAACCTCAAATTTCCATCGATTGAGCATTACGTTACTTTTCGAAAATTCGTTTTGATTCAAATTCTTACGGATGCACTCACAAACGAATTACTCGGATTGTGGTTATTTTCTCTTGGTATGCATGATATAAAGAGTAAATATAATGGACACAAATTCACGCATACAAAATTGAAAAGAAGGAAATATATGGTGAAAAGATCTCATCATCGGAGTACGGTTATTAGGAAACGGGAAACATCATCTCTTAATCACACCCTTTTAATCTCTTTTATTATCTTTTCATGTCTTAGCTCTCCATGCAGTAATTAATTTTGCCATTCAGACTCGGTTAGGACTTTTCGTGTTAAAAAGTGTAAAGGGTAAAAATGGGAATGGACGGAATGTTCAGAATTGGAAAATGTCCTGATGACGTCCATTAGTGCTTTTTCGGGCATTTGCTCATTTTTCCCTTTTCATTTTTTTTTTCTTTCTATTTTTTTTTGTTGAGCATTTTTTTCTATTTTTCTCTTCCCCCTTTTTATTGCACAATTTGGACTTACTTGATGAATTTTCTCAATTTTCACAATTTCGGGCTATTTGGGTTTTCGGGTTATCAAACGAAAGGGAAATATTTTATTAGGCTCAAAGTGGGTTCCAAAGGGATAATTTTTTTCACAACTTTATTATGGCTAAAATTTTTGGGTTAAATAAAAGAGGGCCTACTTACTTGTCCAAATTGCTAATCACATTACCATATGCATCTCGAGATTAATTAAGTTTAGAGATATATTTAGCATGAATTTCGAGGCAACATTTCACACATTTCCCATAACCGATCAAAACAAAGGATTGAGATCATCAACAACTTATTAAAACGCTGAAAAGAACTTTGAGTTAATCATAAACTCTGATTGATTTGCAAACTCATAAAAAATTGAAAGGCTCGAAATCTCACCGGGTTTGATCAATCTCCACACTTATTCGTAAAGTCGTCAATTTTCTTTCAATTTCCATCCTTGGTCAATTTTGGCTTAGTGCAATTGAGATTTAACAATTTGAGACTTCAAACAGAATAAAGGTGATATTTTTGAAAAATTTAAGTTCCAATTTTTATTTATTTTGAACAAAAATATTTTTCGCTTTTCAAAAAAAAAAAAAAAAAAATTTGTCATTTTAAAAATTTGTAAAGTTTTAGAAAGACGCACTTATCACCCCCCCTAACTTAGACTTTTACATTGTCTTCAATCAAAAGGATTAAAATCTAAAGAAGAAAAAGAATAAGTGCAACAAATAAAATAAGCAAATTATTAAAATGCAACAAGACACTATATAACACTTATACATGACTCAAAAATACAATAAAAATCACCCATACGCGTCGGGGGTGCGACGACCTCTCATCTCTCTCCACAAATCACCCGACCCCTTTCACTGGGTACGATGCGCTCCTCGTCGCTCCCGTCTTACCATCATACGTGAATAGCCGGAATAAATTGGGCCCGTGCCCATAGATAAAGGAAAGACCGGGAGATGCATTATGATAAACCGGAAAAGGATCCTCTTGTTGCATAGCACGTGGGATGGTCTCTAAGTCGGACGAGATTTAAGTCGTATCTTCAAGTACCTCGGAAGACTCAAATGGTATGGGTGGATGTTTTGTAAGGAGGAATGCATCAATTCTATTGTCCCACTCGCTTTCGTCTAAATGACGAAATGAGGCCCAGAAAGATTGGACTTCAACATTTAGGCGTGCATCCACCTGTCCGAACTCGCTCTCAAACTCTGCTAGGCTCAACGCCTCTAGCTCTCTCTCTTGCTTGGTGTCCTCAACCTGCCTTTCGTGCTCACTCGCCTAATTATAGGGTGGTGTGTGTAGGTGGTAATCGAGGAGAAATGTATCGATAGTGTTCTGCCATTCGCTTTCCTCTAAGTATTTCGACGAGCCTCTCCCGACACACTCTAAATATCCTCTTTCACTCTTGTTCATGGGCTCACTCATGCTATCAAATGCATTAACAAAACATACCTCCCCTACCTTGCTCTTGATGTTGCAACCACTCCTCTCACTGTGCGCAACACAACCTTCCCCTAACGTCTCTTCCTTGTAAGTTCTTTCTTGCTCTTATGCTTCCCCTAAAATATCCAACCCTCGGGGTTCCCCTTTATCACCCTCTCTCTTGGAATTATTAAAGATATTTGTTTCGAGGGTCATGTTCCCGAAAGTTAACTTCATACGCCCACTTCGGGTATTGATAAGAGCATTAGCTGTAGCTAAAAATGGGCGGCCAAGGATAACGGGAGCATGATTACTTCGGAGAACGGAGGGTTCTTCGTCCTAAATGACAAAATCCACTGGGAAGTAGAAAGTGTCTATTTGGACAATCACATCCTCAACAATTCACCGAGGAATCTTCACAGAACGATCCGCGAGCTGGAGAGTCATATTTGTGGGCTTAAGGGCCCCCAGTTCTAGTTGCCTATAGATGGAATAGGTCATAATGTTAACACTCGCCCCTAGATCTATTAGAACTCTCTCGATTCGGTTCTTCCCCATGATACACGAAATAGTGGGTGCACCCGGATCTTTATATTTTAATGGAAAGTCACTCGACAAGACTGCGCTGACATTTTGGGCCAAAGAGACGTTCTGGTTTACCTTTATCTTGCGTTTCACCGTGAGTAAGTCCTTAATAAACTTAGCATACGCGGGAATTCTCTATATAATCTCGAGAAAAGGTAAATTAATGTTTACTTGTTTAAGGACTTCCAGAACTTCATCACGGGAGGTCGTTTTGGATTGAGAGACCAACCGTTAAGGGTATGGGGCAGCGGTGGGGGTGATGTCCTTGGGTCCACTAGTGTTTTGCTCCTCCTCACTCTCAATTAAAGGGGCATCTTCAGCCTCTCTTGTGCCGGGAGAAACCTCTTTATCTTTAGATGCAGTGCATGGGGGAGGTGACAAATCAACTACTTTCCCACTATGTAGAGTGGTAATAGCTCTACATTGCTCTCGATGGTCGTCAGATGTAGTGTCAATACTGGTTTGTCCTTGGGGAGGTCGTTGGCTTTGAGCAGAAAATTTGCCCTTCTCTTGGACATTCGATGCAGTTTGCAACCTTGAGATGCTAGTATGTATTTCATTGAACATTCAATCATACTTAGCACTATTCTCCTTTTGAGATCGGATGAGGTGATTTAAGTTGTCCTCAAGAGACCGCCTCGGTGGGGTACCATATGGACCAGGAGATGGTGATTGCATAGGGTTTGGCATTGGAGGAGGCATTTGCTGAAATTGCGGTGGGGGTGGTGGCAAAGCCAAATGTGGATTAGGAGCTATCCCACCTTGTGGTTGTCCATAGTTGAACCCAGGATGTTTCCTCCAAGATTGATTGTAAGCATTCCCTTGTGGTACATTAAAATTACCTCGAAACCCTCCTATCACTTCTACTTGCTCAGTGCACATTGCCTTGTATGCAGGGATAGTAGGACATCCTTTAGTAGAATGACCAGCAGCACAAATGGCACACACTTTCTCTTTTCCTTCTTGCACGAGTCCAGCTACTTCTCTTAATCGAACTTCAAGCATGTCTCTGAAATTATTTTCCAATTGGTCAAATTTATGATCTAACAAAGTGTCCTTGTTCAATTGATAAATACAGGAAGCAGCAGGAGTGTTGGACACTTGTCGATGTTTGTTTTGGCTGTTGGGGTTAGAAACATCCCATGATTGCGTAGTCTCTGCTACATATTTCAAATGAGCCTCAGCATCGGTCGAGTCTAATTCCCAAAATGGTCTTTTATACATTGTCTGTATGAGTTGTTTAGAAGCCAAAGTAAGCCCTTGATGAAAGAACGAAATGAGATGATGTTTCTCAAACCCATGATGTGGGCAAGCGCTAAATAACTCCTGAAAACGTTCCCAACACTTATCAAAGGCTTCATTGTCATTTTGGCAAAAAGCTTGGATTTAAGCCTTGACAGAATTGGTTTTGTGTTGCGAAAAGAACTTTGAGAGAAACTTAGTCTGCATATCTCTCCAGGACAGAACATAATTCGGGGGTAGAGACCATAGCCAGGTCTTAGCTTTATCCTTTAAGGAGAAAGGGAAAAACTTTAATCGGATAACATCTTGTGGGCAGGCTTGATCACCAAACGTCTCACATGTATCTTCGAATTCTCGAATATGGGGATATGGTTTTTCAGAATCCATCCCATGAAATGTAGGAAGAATTTGAATAATCCCATTACGAAAGTGGAACTGACCGGCATTATACAGGAGTAAAATGCAACCAGGGGTAACAATTCGCTCCGGAAATAAAAGATTTTTCATGGGAAGATATGGTATCTCTTCCTCTCCAACACCAACACCAACACTACCGTGCACAGACATATTGCTACCCAACGATTCAGAACCCTCACTCAGTGTTTGACTGTGGAACGTCGCTAGTATGAGAATTGTCAGAGTTAGCTTCAGCAAGGGGATTTTTGTGAAATTAGGTTGGAGACAACGGAGGAGTTTGCATGAAAAGCTTATGAAACATGAGATGAGATTTTTTTTAATGAACCAAATTAGGATCAAATTCACTCTCCTAAATGTCACTTCAGTCTCCCCGGCAACGGCGCCAAAAACTTTACGTGACCACAAATGTGTTCTAGTGTGCGTGCTATCTAGGCTCAAGTGCAAGCATGTCGCTCAAGTAATAAACCTGGTAAGTCGTGATCGTATCCACAGGGAGAAAAGGACAATAAGTAAGAATAGCTAATTTAACCCTCAAGTGATCTAAGAAGGAATGAAAAGATGTTTGTTGGTGATCTTTGAAACTATTATAACCTAATAGCAATAATTGACGCTATGAATAAACTAAGTGCTTAAGAACACAAATTAAAGAGAATGAATATAAAGATGGAAAAAATATAGGTTAGGAAACAATCCCCCAAACCCTAGTAATTTATCAGATAGAATGCTAGAATTATAAATTATAAATTGGAATGAATCCTATATTTATAGATACAAAGCATTACATATATGAGGGTACTATCCCGCATCATATGAAATCAAAGGTAAATATAAAGCGGTGTAGGACAATTATACTCGCATCATATTCTTAAACATCCCATGTACCTAGGGTAAGAGAGATTAAAAGATCTACCATGGTTGTAGAATTATCTTAAATGATTCGTCCAATTATTTAATTTAAATTCTATTTCCTATATAGATAAATTACATCGGGATGGGTTCATGCATCCCAACCCTTACAAATTAGCTAAACATGATGAAAACAAAAGAAAACTCCCAAATTAAAGTGCAGGAATTCATAATTAGATCTAAAAATTTGAGAAGAAGACTTGGGAATGGAAAACGAGAAAGCAATAATTAGTAACACTAACTACGAAAGCAGTAAAAACAGAGAATTTAAAATTACTTGGAGAATGAAGAAATCTGAAACTAAAACTTGAATCTTAAATAGTAGCAAAATTTCCAAACTAGAGTTCTTGGTTACAAGAACCCATTAAAACTAAAAAGAAGGCTAAACTAACTCTAAAACTTGTCTAAGAACAAATCCACTTGGAATGACATAGGGATTGGCCTTTTATAGATCTCAAAAATGACTTTTCCCATGCCTCTCCAGGTTTTACAACTAATAAAAACGAATTAAGATCGAAATTTCAAGAGTTGTCTCTTCAGCTTCCAGAATTAATTTCAACTTTAGACTTTCTGTCTCTAACTTTAAATGGGCATAACTTCTTCACCGTAGCTCGGATTGGGGTGCCGTTTTTTCCAATGTTTTTGTAACTTAGAGATCTTCAACTCTATAGCTTTCCCCACCACAGGAATATATAAGTAAAATTACGAAAATGGCCTTCAACTCTCCATTTCTTGGTTTCTTTCACTGTTTTGAATTCTCCTTCGCACTAACTTGCATGAAATACCTATAAAGCACATGAGAAATACACAAAACACGAAATACTTGACAAAATAGGTTAGTAGAATAAATTTTAGACAAATCCAAGCTATTTAACCTGCACGGGATCATAAAAATACCGAAATTAAGGGAATAAATGTGAAGAATATGGGCCTAATCACTAACTTTCGGCACAGAGCTGGTAAAACCACAAATGTAAAGGTACCCACACAAATGGTTTCAAAGTTAGAACTTGAGGCCATTAGTGAGGGTCTCAAAAAACATCTTTGGACGAGTTAGAAGAGAAGTACGAGGCTACACTAGTCCGAATGGCAACCTACCAACAAAAGAAAATGGCATGCTTCAACAAAAAGGTATGCCACAAAGAATAAAAAATGGTGGACATGGTTTTGAGAAGTTACGATTGCAACAAGAAATCTAGGCGAGGGAAAACTAGGTCCCAAATAGGAAGGCCCATATGTAGTCACCAAGATTGTAAAACCTGACAACTAATACCCCAAGGATATAGATGTGTATGGACTTCTCATCCTTAGCATGAAGAGCACCTCAAAATTTACTACAAATTATGTATTACTTGGTTTGGAGAATTGAAAATAGTCTTTTTGGTACTTAATATGTGTTCAATATAAATATTCTTTACGAGTTACAAAGAATTTTTATCCTTGGATCTAACACCTAAGGTCTAAGGACTCAGAAATCGAGCTACAAGGACTTCATCCTTGGCTTAATATGTAAACCATATAAATAGTTACAAGGACTACAACAACGACTCTGTGTAAAAATATAATTTTCCTATAGAAAAGTTTGTTTTGTAATGAATTGCATTTCGTTGTGTATTTCCAATATGTATATTCATGCGAGAAATAAAAGAACTTGGAGTTTCCCTAAAATTGTATTTTTGAAAAACCTTCTCAAGCCAAAATAGACAAAATTTAGACACATGTGTAACCTTCTTCACCTCAGCATCATCGCAGCGATGGCTCGCCTCCCTCCAACGAAAGTTGTCGATGAAGCTTGTTGTTCACATTTCAAAATCTTTGAACAACAGCATGACTTTCTCCAGCACAATTTCACCATAACGATCCATTATTTGTAATGGAGGTTTATTTACTCCTCTTCTTTGAGTTATTACAATCCATTATTTGTAACAGAGGTTTATTTACATATCTTGCATTCAAATCCAATATTCATCGAATATTAAATAGTTTCTCTTCTTTGGCTTGGAAAAACTAATTTTTGAGATTTTAAGCACCACACCCTTTGCAAACACCCTAATCCACATATTTATAGGATTCCCTCAAAAAATCCTAGATGTAGCATTATGGTTGCTTGAAGGTTATGTATCGGAACAAATTTGTTCTTCAAACTCTAAATGAAGAGAGTTGTTTGTACTTTGAAGAAAATTAATTTGTCCAGAGGATTCTAAGACATTGGGGGCAGACCAAACTCGATCACGGTTGTGCAGCCTATTCCAGCTGTTAGCGCTCTCTACGTACAACATAGTTCATAGTAGGTTTTAAAATCATGAGTTAGTAATTCTATTTCTTCTAGTTGTAAACACTATCATTGTGAATTTTTCTTGTTATCTTCCCAAGGTTTTTCCCATTAGTTGGGTTTTTTCTCGTACAAACGGTCTTCTACTTAGTTTATTGTTTTTACATGTTTTAGAATCAATATCATAATTAAAAATATAAAACTCGAGAGAATATAAAATTTAGTAAAATACTTTTAGAGATATACTTTTGGATTGTAAAAGACTTTTGTAATAAATTAACAAACTTTTTTCTTTACTTAAGTGAATTAATTTTTATTTAGGTAGCTACCACCGAGATGCACACTCTCAGGTTTTCAATAATAAAATAGATGAATCTTGTTCCATCATTTGTAACAAAGCTCATTTAGTTGCCAAAGTAAACAAACAATAAGAATGTAAAGATGCCAAAGAAACATTCATCCCCGTAGCCCAACTCGAAGCCAAGCATATGTTACTTGCATTTGATAGTTACAAATATTTTAAACTATTCCAAATGGATGTAAAAAATTTCTTTCAAAGATGTTACATTAATGAAGAAGTCTATGTAAAACAACTCCTCGATTTTGAAAACAAAAAATTCCCTAATATTTTCTACCAACTTACTAAAGTCCTTTATGGTTTAAAATAAGCCCATCAAGCATAGTAAGAACGTCTAGGAAACTTCCCAATCTCATAAGGTTTTCCAGGAGGTTTCATTGTTACTACCTTATTTACTAAAAACAAAAAAAAAACAAGTTCTCCTCATACAAATCTTCATTGATGATTGTATATTCGGATCAATGAACAAACAAATGTTTGAAGATGTTTACTCATGCATGAACAAAGAATTTGGAATGAGTCTAATGGTTGAACAAACCATTTTCTTAGGGATACAAGGCAAAAAAACCAACACATGTATTTTTATAAACCAATCAAAATATGTTAAATATCTAACCAAAAACTTTGGGCATAATCTTGGAAAACCACTCAACACACCCGCGAGTACCTCCACTAAAACTTTAGTGATGAGTGTGGAAAAAAGATTGATAAGAAAATTTTTCTTGGATTGACTCGAAACCTAAGGTCTATAACTGCTAGCAGTCTTAACATAATGTTTAGTGTTTGCCTATGTGCTAGATTTCACTCCTAATGGCAAGAATCTCATCGTATTGTTGTTAAATGAATATTTAGTTACCTCCCAGACACGTATAGAATAGGAATTTGGTATCCATAGCATACTTGTCTTTATGAAATAAGTTACTCAGATGTTTATTGGGCAGGTTGTCAAGTAACTTAAAAAGTTACAAGTGGATCATGTCACTTTCTTGGGAATTCCCTTGTATCTTAGGCAAGTAAGAAATAACAAGAATTTTCTTTATCCACGACATAAGTTGAATACATTCCCATTGGTTATTGTAGGGCTCAAAGTTTATACATTAAACAATAAGTAGGCGTAAGCCCGTGCGACGTCGTACAATGCATGAAACATTTGTTTCAACGCACTGCTCGCACGTTTATCTTCCTGAATCAAATATATGCTATATTTGTACATATATTTGTAGTCCTAAGTATTTCATACATTAGTAGTAGATTTATCTTTATACTTTAACATATATTCTCCATACAATATTAGACATAATGAAACAAAATTAAGAGGGTGTTACAGAAATATCATTAGACAAAGCAAGCGGTTGTATTTTTAACGGGGGTATTAAAATCGGAATCTAAACCCACAACGAATCTCTTTAACCTTACCTCCAGTAAATAATAAAGAAAACATAAAGGAATTAATAAGAAGCTTAATGTGTAAGCAAATAACTTTAAGATAACATGAAATAAACTAATGGATATAAACATGATCAAATTCGAAATGCAAAAAGGACAAAATAAAATATGAACAAATTAAATTTGAAATTATATGTTTACAATCAAAAGTAAGTCATTATATGTCTTATCAACATAATAAAATATCTGAGAGTTCAATTTTGGGAGTATTCCAGAAAATGGGCTTTGAAAACTTCAAACTTATGACACTACACGCACATGGTTGAGAGATATGACAATTCATTTACATGGCTTAGAAATACCCACCATTGCATTTCAAGTTCAAGTTTCATTTCTTTGGCTTATGACAAATGCAACTTAATAGATAATAGGTTCTCCCACTCCCTGAGATGTCTTAGATGGGACCAAAGATATCACGTGGGGAAATAGTGCAATTGATTTAGATTATTTATATTATATAAACATAAATTTAATTTCTTTTATGCAAGGCTAACCTATCAAATACATATACAGTATTTTCCAAGTAAATCAACTCTTAGTACACACCATAAAAATTCAATTTATGTTAATGTTTTTATTCTCTATATCTTGCTTTTTGTGAGTTTTAATACTGCCAATGTTAAAGGGGTTTTAATAATTCATGGGGAGTTGACTTTTAACATTAGTGGGGAAGGGAAAACAACCAAGTAGCATCTAAGAGGAAGAAAAATAAGTAATATAATTGAGCTAAACTCGAAAAGAGTATGGAAAATGATTCTATAATGAGAGGAAGCAAGACCAAAATACTCATAATTTAGATTGGTAAACGTCAAATTCAAGGGTTTCCTCTCAGTAGATGCATAAAGCCTAAACATTTATCACACATATAATTAAAATTTAACAGCCAAAAAACAAAAGAGAGTGCAAAAAATGAAGTGAGACCTAAAACGTGTGTGGATGGGTAATTTTTTAAGATTTGATCTTCCAACATGAAGATACCAATATCAAAACCTTCGATAAATCCTTGTCTCTAACATTAAAACCTATCGTCCGCATAATAGATACAACAAGAGGCTAATCCCATAAATAACCAAACCAGAGACCAGCGTAAATGAATCTCATTTGTTCATTCATAAAGCCAAAATAAAAAATTTATTGACTATGAAAAACCAAAGTATTAGACTAAAATGAAAAAATCAAATGTTTAAGTAGGAAGAAAAATATACCAGAATAATGGGTGATTATTTGTTCCATTGAGAGCACTACTTGAAAGATGTTGATGTAAATAGATTTAACGGTTATTCAAGATGGTATGAGAATTTAGGGGATTTCGCGTGAGTAACTACTATTATTGAGAGATTATGGGGAAAATAGAGTCAAAAACCAAACCAAAGTTGTTCATGCAAATAGATTTAATGGTTATTCAAGATGATATGAGAATTTAGGGGATTTCATATTTGTAACTACAATTATTGAGAGATTACGGGGAAAATAGAGTCCAAAACCAAAACAAATAATTTAATCTTGAAGCCAATGTAAGAAAATGAGCTTACCTATTTGTCAAAAGTCTAACTTATTTTTACAGGAAGATATGTGGATGTTTAGAGATATCCACTTTTTGAAGAGGAACAAGCGGGTGGGGAAAATCGAAGGGCCACATAGGAAGGACAAAAGCCTTCAATCAAAGGTTACGCGTGACGTGTACACTCTAAATAATCAGGAGTCTTTAAGTTTTGTATACCATATTATAGTATATAAAAGATCTATTGATATCAAACATCTCGTTTTATGAGATCATGGTAAAAAGGGTATGTTGAGCTATAATTTATTTCTACCGATAAACAATTAGAAGATATGTTTACCAAACCACTTCCCCATTATTATTTTTGCGCCAGCCGTTGAGAACTTGGAGTGAGTGTTCTTCAAGATATAAGTGAAAACTATTTTTCGTAACTCTTCTTCTCAAGTTTTTCCAACCTATATCCCTCCATATTTATGATTTCTCATCTCATTATCTTGATAATTCTTAATATTATCCAAGACATGTTCGATTCAAGCATACATTCCTTGTGGCATCCCCCCAACCCCTTTTGATAATGACAAGGGGGATGAAGCCCTCAACAAATAGAATGAATAACATAACCCAAGATAATAAAGATCACAAGATTGAACTAACGCTTGCGTCAGATTATAATTTATCAAACGCCTCATGAAATGTTCAAATATCAAAGAAGGTATTTCCAACACATCGTATGGGTATCCTAATCTTGCAAGTACTACCTCAAGCAAGCCTTTAATTGATGATTCAAGCAGGTCAAAGAACTGCTCAATAGCCCTAACATATATTACTTTATTTATTTGTACTTTAATAATCATTGTATAAAATCAACGTCACTTGTTACGATACGTATATGCTCAATACCTACTCACCTAAACCATTCTTAAATCCCCATAAACCTTAACCAAAGCATACACCCGAACCAAACAAGTTTAGAATAAAACCTTTGAGGTTTAGTCAACTAAACTTTGAAGTTTAGTAGACTAAAAGTCCTAGGAAATAGTTTAGCCAGATAAACTATTTTTAGCCATCTAAAACTTTGGAAAAAGCCATGTAAAAGAGTTTTAGTGGGCAAAACGTCCACGTTTAGTCTACTAGAAGTGCCAAATTTCAAATTTTTCTTTGGTAAATTCCTCCAATCTTTCATCCTAAAACCCTTACCTTTCCTAGTCGATTACCAAATTTGTTACCAACCTTTGATTGCATCATACCTCTTCCAAACACTGTAAACACAAAAACTCACAACACTAATCCTCTTGAATAAAGTTCCATCGTTTAGTCTGTGTCCTTCTCTTTTTAGATGGAAATCAAGGTAACCATTTTAAAAGATTCAAACCCTAAACCTCCATTAGAGGAAATTCTTTAAGAAAACCCACTTGAACCTAAAGCTTCATCCTCAATCCCTCATTATCTAAGTTACAATACCAATATCTACTTATGTTAAACCTTTAACACAATATCCAATTCAGTTATATATTTTTGATACTTATTTACTTATATCTTTGGAGAGATAAAGTAAATTGATTACTCCATTATTTTTATAAAGAAACTTTGCTTTACTTTTGGTTACCAATATTAATTTTATGACTAACGATTAATGTTATTGAATCTTCTCGATCGGTTGTGCCATTGTTGTGGAGTTGGTACCCATTGGGAAATGATGAGTTTAGTATATTTTTGGTTGTGGTTTGCAAGGTAGCATTAATTATGTGGTTTTGGTTCTGCTCTAAGTGAATCTGAGATAGTGAAGTTCTCGAGTAACATCTCGAGCATGAACGAGGCAGATGCCGAACAATATTAAAATCTTAGTTTGCAATGTCTATTTATTCTCTCTCTCAATTACATATATTTATTGTTTAATTGCGTACTCATAGATTGATTTATCATTTTCAACTAATATCTACTAAAAGTTATGAGAGGTTTTAAAATTTCCATTCATCAAGAATACATGATTTACCCCGACCCCCTCTTGGGTATTTTTCTCAGCCAACAATTGGTATTAGAGCCTATCTCATAGATTCTTATTTTTTTAAAGTGCATTTTTTGTGTATAAAGATCAAAATGGAATTTATACCCAACGACTCCATTGCAGAAGGACAATCAACTAACCAACCTCCATTTTTTTATGGAACTAAATATGGTTTGTGGAAAAATAGAATGCAATGCTTTATTCAAGCCCATGACTATAAAGCATGGAGGCCCATATTTTTTTTTTTGGATAATAGGGGCAAAGCCCCACTAATTTATTGAATAATGGAATGAAATAAAATGGAACTTACAAGAGAGAATGATGACTTTATAAGTAGCCACCTTTACAAGAAACATAAAGGCATATGAGAATATAAAGTTTTCTAAGCCCCAAGCATCTAAATTGATGAGACCTTTTAACTATTTATGAAAGTCATCTAAAGAGGACGATGTAAGATGTTTTTGAGATGAAACTCCATGATTAGCCAAAAAATCTGCACACTTATTACCTTCTCTAAGGATATGACAAAATTTCACCTTTCGATTCTGAGTTTTGATTTTAATCTTAGAGGTAAAAGGCACTATACTCCATGGGCACTTCATTTCCTCATTCAACACTTTAATAACAGTTAAAGAATCTGACTCCACAATTAGGCCTTCATTGAGAAAGGAATAACATAAATTAATGGCATGAAGTACTGATAAAGCTTCTGTTATTATGTTCGAACCAACACCAAAGCTACAAGCAAAAGATGTTATTAACTTCCTTTTAGAATTTCTTAAAACTCCACCTCCTCCAATAGGCCCCGGATTACCTTTACAAGTTCCATCGATATTAATTTTGAACCAGTTATGTTCAGGAGGTCTCCAACGAATAAGTCTGATCAACTGAATTGTCGATTATTGAACCATCCTAGAGTAGAGGTTTAAATCAAGATGTAACTTTAAAGGAGAATGGATGACCATTATGGATCTCTCTACCTTAATTTTAGCATTCTCAAACTTCCATTTTTTTGTATCCTTCCACATCCCCCAAAAAATAAAAATAAAAATGACTTGTAAAATCTTACCCCACATCGAGTTGTTAGAACTAGTCCACCAAGCAATGAGTTTACCTCTGATCAAATTATTTAAGATCTTAATGCCACATAAATCCTCAAAATGCTTCCAAATAACTCTAGGTAGCAACCACATTTTGAAGGGCACCTAATTCTAATTCTCATGATACCTGTGTCCACTGGAAGGCAATCTCAAAGAATCTGTATTAGGAAAAATGAAATTTTAGATGGAATCATCTTATTCCAAATGAAAGTGGAAGTCAAGGAATGAGTTTTAGCCTTTCTAACAATATTCCATGTTGAGCTCAGAATAAAAGAATGATCATAAGAAGGCATCCACACTAACTTATCACCATTATTTTTCCCCATGACCTCCACTTTAGAACATATAGCAATTAAATTTTGAGGCAATAAACTATTTATTTTGCAATTATCCCATTCTGCATGACCATCCAGTAGCTCCGATATTACTAGAGAGTGTGAAATACATGTTGAATCAAAGGAATCAATACCGGTTCAGTTATCCCATTTCGCATTTATCCATTTACCGTTTTTCTCAGCCATCTCTCTATGAGAAACCATTCTTCTTTAGGTATGATATCCGATTAAGGTCATTGCTACCATAGGATGATTAATCCTATAATATTTTTTAAACATAAATTGAGTCCAAAGAGAATCTTCCTTTCTAAACTTCCACCATAATTTCAGACTAAAAGCTTCCATAATATCCTTTAATTCTTTAAACCCAACACCACTTGCCTCAGTTTTGCAGCATAGATCCTTCCACGCTATCCAGTGGAATTTGTTTATATCTTCCTTTGATCCCCATAAGAAATTAGCCATTAGTTTTTCATTGATAGATAATACTTTCTTTGGATGTTGCATTGCAGCCAGGGTATATACAGGTATAGATTGGAGCACATGCTTAATGAGGGTAATATTTCCCCCCACTGAGAGAAGCTTATCCTTCCAGCCACCCAATTTACTTATAATCTTAGTAATTAAACCTTTAAAATTAGACCATTTCATCCTTCCTACAAAAATAGGGCATCTCAGGTACACATATGGGAGTTTTTTAATGGGAAAATGCATAATCTCAGATATTTCCTTCGATTTAGGCTTAATGATCAGCTTGGAATAGAAAATAACACTCTTTGACTTGTTAACTTCTTGGCCAAAAATTGCTTCGTACCTGTTCAACATCTTCTTCACGTGTTTTATGGATTTAATATTCCCAGATGAAAAAATAATTAAATCATCTACATAGGCAAGTTGAGAGACCATAGGACAATTGATTGGGTGTTTATACTTAGGAGTTTTAGCAGATTGGAAATCATTGTCTAGATTCCTGCTAAGAACTTCAGCACATATTATAAATAATGTGGGAGATAAAGGGTCTCCTTACCTTAATCCCTTGAATAATTTGAAAAATCCACATGAATCCCCATTGATCATAACTGAAAAAGAATTGTTAGAAATAATACTCCAGATAAAATCTAGCCACACCTCATTGAAGCCGAATTTCCTCATGACTTTAATCAAGAATAGCCAAGAGATCTTGTGATAAGCTTTCTGCATGTCAATCTTCATAACTACAATTCTTCCTTCTTCTTTAAGTTTATCATTGATATCATCTATGAGATAAGGGAATGTTATCCACGATGCCTCTATCTTTAAAAAAATCACTTTGGTTTGGAGATATGATATTTGGGAAGATAGATGATAACCTAGAGGCTAGAATTTCGGAGATGATTTTGCTAAAAAAAGTACATAATCTTGTAGGTCTATATTCTGAAAATAATTGAGGAATTTCATTTTTAAGAATAAGAATTATGATAGTGTATGTGAAGAATTTAGGAATCTCCAAACCATTAAAAAAACCATCTATAGCTTTACATACATTCACACAAATAATATCCCAATCCGAAGTGAAAAATTTCCCAGTAAAGCCATCCACACCTGGAGCACTATCCCCACTTAGATCCCAAATTGCATCTTTTATCTCCTCCATAGAAGGCTTTTCAATAAGCATAGCATTGTCTTAATCATTAATGAGGACAGGGATTACATCCATATATTCCTTATCATTGGGTCTAATCACTTCCACACCAAGTAAAGACCGAAAAAATCTCAGACCTTCACTTTTAATCATCTTTTGATCCATAAGCCAATCACCTTTGACATTTTTTATTTTATGAATGCAGATCTTTTGTCATCGTTCTTGAACTGACTTATGGAAAATTTTTGAGTTTGTCTCTACTTCTTTAGCCCACTTGCAATTGTACTTTTGTCTCCAAACTTGTTCCTCCATTTTAAGCTGGTAAGCCAGATGGGCCTGACATTTATTCATGTACTCTCTTTTAGAATTATGGGGATCACTCTCAAACAACATTTCACTTCTAAGGGGCGCATCCTCAGCATCTATAGCTTTTTAAAATATATTTCCACAATTTTATTTATTCCATCCTCTAAGACCTGCTCTGAGCTTCTTTAGATTATTTGCTCGACAAAACATTGGTTTACCACTCATGTAATTAATCCAAGTTGCTTTAATGAATGAAAGGTAAGAAGGGTGCGAATCCCAAAAATTCGGAAAAACAAATCTTGTGGGGTGATTATTAAGATCAGTAGATAGGGAGAGAAACATTGGAGAATGGTCTGAAGCAGTTTTACTTAAATGATCAACAACAATCTTTCAAAATAGGAATTTACCATTGACATTCATCAACATTTTATCAATCCTTTCCTATATGTCTCCATTTACGTCCCTTTTATTCCACCAGGTGAATCTAGATCCCAATAAGCCTAGATCAATCAAACCATTTGTATCCATACAATAGTTAAAATCTTCATCAGTATTGATATCAAAAGGAAGGCCTCCAATCTTGTCAATTGATGAGGATATTGTATTAAAATCCCCTCCAATAAACCAAGGTTCACAAGTATGGATCAAATTCAAATACTCCTATAACTCTAGCCTATCTTTCCTAGTACATTTTACATAAACTATGGAAACTTGAAAAGTCTTACTTATATAAGGACGAGACAGAGTTAAGGTTATGCATTGGGGAATCTGTGACTTTACATTAATAGAGATATCATAGGATAAAAAACACGAGTTGGATTCATTTGCAATTGCATCTTGAAAACCAAATTTAATACGATTTTCCTCCTATGTATACTGATTAACTTTATGTTCTAGACACACCAGCATCACTAAACTATGCATATTCACAAAACTTTTGATTCTTCTAATAGCTCCCTTCTTGACAATACCCCTCACATTCCAAATCATGATTTTGATCAGTTGAAACAAGGTTTAGGGATAGTCTTAGATGAAGATATTAACAATTTCTTGTCAGTGATTTCAATTCTTTTCTGTATTCCCTTCTTCTTTTTATTATTTGAGACATGTGTCCATTCTTCTTTGGATTAGCTTGTTGAATCCCCCTCTTTGGGTATAGATCTAGGGTATAAATGAAAGTTTTGAATCACCTCACTTTCTATCATAGAGTCATCCTTGCTAACTTCTTGGTCATCATCGGTCCTCTCATCTGTTTCTTATGCAGTAGAATCATTTGTCTCCAATTTCCGCTCTCTGCCAATATTTTCTTAGGACTCCACAGCTTTTATCGATTGGTTATGTGCTTGTTGGGGAAACTCCTCATCACTGTTATCTATTTTCCCATCTTCAACTTCTTCATTATCTGGATTTGGCACACCGGTTCTCTGTACTTGTCCATGTTCTGTATATGCATTATCTGGCTTTGAGATTTCAGGCATCATTACCCTAGGGAATTTCTCCTATACCCATTCTTTAGTATAATTTTTTCCTATTTCTTTGTCTTGTGTTTATTTCCTCACTATAGTGTCCTTTTGAGCCTCAATTTGAATAGTCTTCTTAGATCCTTCTTGGTTTTTCTTCATCAAGCAGCGTGTATCTTCATGGCCTCTTTTGGAGCAGGTATTACAGAATAAAGGAATTCCTTAATACTCACATTTTTTCCAAAATCCTTTTCCTTCATTACCATATCCTATCCACACTCTCTTACTTAGAGTTTTGATTAGGTCAATCTCTATGCATATCCTTGCAAGTCTAGGTCTTGTGAGCCCTGCTGTAGGGCTATGTAGTTTGAGGAGATTGTCAAAGTCACTTGCAATCGAGAAGATACTGGATTTATTATAAAGATGGATAGGAAGGAGAGGTAGGGTTATCCAAACTGGAGTGATTGCGGATTTCCTTTCAAGATGGAAATCGTATGACCACTTAAAGACTTGCATTGGATACCTTTGAGTGTACATAGTTTGACGCAACCATATTCTCACAAAGTCTTCTTAATTATAACATCTGATCAAAATGTGTTTTTCATCGATTACACAAATATTATATGCTGTGTGGAATGAATGAGGATTTCCTTTCAGGATGGAAATCATATGACCACTTAAAGACTTGCATTGGATACCTTTTAATGTACCAAGTTTCACGCAACCATATTCTCAGAAAGTCTTCTTCATTATAACATCTAATCAAAATGTGTGTTTCATCGATTACACCAATATTATATGTTGCGTTGAGTCCCATTGATGCAAAGACCTTCCTTATATTATTGATAGTAGGGTGTCCATGTGAGAACTTAGCGACAAGAGTGTATTTGAAAGGTTCTGAGAGTTTACTGATATCTTCCATTGAAAAAAAGATGGTTGGATCTCCTCTATATGAATTCACCTCCTTCAGGTTAACTTTGCTAACAGTCTCTGCTTTGCCAACAATCTCAGCAAAATATTTGTTCACTTTGAAATTCTTCTCAAGGTCTCCAAGATGATTGGGATTAGGGTTTAGCATGCCAGCCTCCAAAGTGGAGGCTGCATGAGTTGCCATGAACTAGGGTTAAGAAATCGGCAGGAGAGGGAGAGAGAGAGAGAGAGAGAGAGAGACATTTCTTATGCATGGAGATCCATAGTTAACAGTCCTTACATACCTTTGAAAATTGTAGATAATGTTTTGATTCTTTAAATTGACTCGAAAATCATGGAAGAAGTTTTTAGAAAAAATCAATTCTATTCGAAATAAGTAAAAACTCTTTTTTGTTTACCTTCTAAAAGTGAATATAGAGTCTCTTATTGAACATCCGTCAAGCATATGTGGGAACCTGTTGAAATAACACATGAAAGTACATCAATTGTTAAACAAGATAAAATTCGTATACTCATACATAATTATGAATTAGTTCAAATGAAAGAATAAGAATCAACTAATGAGATGTTTGATAGATTTAGTAGAATTATAAACAAACATCATAATCTTGGTAGAAAATTTTCTAACATTGCAAAAGATAGAAAGCTCCTTAGGCCAATGCAAAAGAAGTAGGACTTCAAGCATATAGTTCTGAAATATGACATCCAAGCGGGAGATGTATCTTTAGAATAACTCATTGGATATGTCATCACATACTAAATGGTGATCAAGGAGAGAGAAGAAGGAGACAAAATTGAACAAAAAAAATCGTTCCATCTTCGAAATCAAGAAAATGGAGATTGTTCCACAAATGAAATCATGGGTCTTCTTACAAAAAGATTTCGAAAGTTCCTCATAGATCAACAAAACGATGGGCACAAAAGGTCAAATTAAAGCAGATAATCCTCTGATGAGAATTAATTCAAAGAAAAACACAATGCTTTGGATGCAATGAATATGTACATTTCATTGTGGAATGTTCGAAAGGGAAAATGTAAAGGAGAAATGAAAATAAGGAATGACATGGGAAGAAAGCCATGAAAGAATCATGATTCTCATTCAAGTAGTTAATCAACAAGATATGATGAGGAAACTGTATGTCTTGTTGTTCTAGATGAGTTACATTCCTATCAAAACTCTTGTTTTCCTTATGAAAAACTATTTAAAACTCGGTATGAAAATTGCAAATCAATGAAAAATAAATTTTAAAAATAAAATCACAAATCTTTTATCAAATACAAAACGACATTAAAGGAGATACAAAGGGTTGAGAAACAAAATTATATACTTAAAATAAAATTCACTTAGATTGAAATATCAAAGGATCATAATGTATCTCTTCTTCAGAGGGGAATAAAGAAACCAAAAGATGAAGTGAAATCTTTAAAGGCATCTCTGAACCCACCATTTGAAAAAAAAAATATTCTTCCAAAAAAACCAATTCAACTTATATTTTCCATAATACGAATTATTTGTGATAACAAAAGTTCGATTTACATCACTAAAAGCCCTTCTCGACACTCAAGAACCAATGATATTTATATCAAACATAACCTTTTAACGAGATAATGTTCGAAAAGAGGATGTGGAGGTACAATTTATTTCTACCAATAAACAACTTGAGGATATTTTTACCAAACCACTTCTCGAAGATTATTTTTATGCCATCTCGTGAGAACTTGGAATAACCATCTTCAGGATATATGCTAAAACTATTTTTTCGAAACTCTTCTTCTAAAGTTTGTTCCAGCTTATTTTCCTCGATATTCATGATTCCTTATCCCATCCTTTTGATATTTTTTAAGATTATATAAGACATGTTGGATTCAATCACACATTCCATCAAACCTTCACCCTTTTTTCCAATGACAAAGGGGGAGAAAATTGATATAATAAGAAGTTGATATAACTCGGTGGGTGGGGGTGGGGATTTGAAACATTTTCTCAAACTGTATCAAATCTAATTCATTATCTTCTTCGGGGGGTACTTGGGATTAAACAAGCACTTAATGCACTAGGAGATAGGTAACCAAGTACACTTCATCCAGTTAACCATGTAATCATCCTACCCAAGATAAGTAAGCCCTCAACCAAGATAATGAAGAACATAAACCATAAAAATGAAGATCAAGAGATCTATTTAAATCTTGCACCCAATTAAAATTTATCAAAAGCCTCGTGAAATGTTCAAACATCAAAGAAGATAGTTCTACCACTTCATATAGGGATCATACTCGTGTAAGTACTACATCATCCAAGAATTTAATTGATGATTAAATAAAGTCAATGAAATTCTCAAAATCCCTGATACGTATTATGTTAATTTTTTGTACTTAATGAAGCATTGTACAAAAGTAAAGTCATTTGTTTCTGTATGTATTATATAAAAACCTACTCACCTAAACCAATCATAGAGCCCCCAAACCTTACCCAAAGCATGAAACCAAACAAAACAATTGTAGATTAAAACCCTTAAGGTTTAGTTGACTAAATTTTAAGGTTTAGTGGACTAAAAGTATTTAGTCATCTAAATTGTTTTCATCCTTCTAAAAATTTAAAACAAGTCAGCTGAAGGAGTTTCGGGAAACAATGCGGTAGACACGTGGCATTGAATGACTCATTGAAGGATTGATCATCGGGTTGTTTTTTCAGGAAAAATTATGTTCACGGCAACCCCAATGAAAGAACGACTAGAGATACGATCATCAGAGTCGACTACATGGTGACCATTTGCATAGCTCATACAAAATCAACATCAGTGGATTCAATTTTCTAGAGGTTTGTCCTTAGGGGGATATATTTTATTAGATCCAAAATTAGAAGGGGCATGGTGCTTAGGTGGCATGTGTTTAAGAGAAATGACAAGTACCATCTCTATTCTGTTGAATCAACCCTTCCCAATGCTATGTTTTGCATGCCATAACTTATTCAATAGGAACAATAATTGGTATATTATTAATGACGATTTAATCATTACAAACCAAGACAATTGGGATCAATATTGGAGTGAAGTTTCTCAAGGTTGTATATTTATAGGCATATTTAGGTGGGTTAGCCACGATGGGGTTGGATTAGGGGCCTTGGGGCATAATGACTTAAGGATTCATATCATACCACCGTAAACATTCAGTGACGTTATTTACGAAACACAACATCCCATGGAACCATCTCAATGTTTAATTCGATTAAGGTAGGAAGTTTACGAGGTTGGTTTTGATGATAGGACAATGGTGCTGCAAATATCGAGGGCCAGTTAATGAAGTCGTGCACCTTAAGCTGATACATATTAGAAGGTGGATTGGATAACGATGTTCCTATAGTGCAAATATTATTGGGAAAGCATTATGGAGCATTATGTTGAGAGAGAAAGAATGAATATCGTATAAATAACCAATCTGCGTACTCAAGGACTGAGTTCATCTCTAAATATTTATCCAACTTTGAACCTGTGAGATGACTTGATGCCACAAAATTTTTCATTGTCTTCATATATTCCTCAAGCACCAAAATACTGCAACAAAGACAATCAGGGAAAGGGAGGATTTTTTCTAACACACCAAGGATCACCTCGTTGATTTATGAGTTCAACAAATCAGTGCATTCTTTGCTATTATATCAAAACGGTGGATAAATGTAAGTGTTGTATTGATTAATATTATATAAAAATTGTTCATATTTATTGTTCTAAATAAAATGCTACACGCCTATTAGAGTATTAGCATTATTTATTTCATTATGGGTTGTTAAGCAAATAACATTAAAATACACAACGTCTAACATTATTACATAAAGCAAGACACATTGCGTATAGCAAATCCCTACGTAAAAATTATAACCTAATATTATTGTGTATGAAATGCATCTCCGTGATATGTTTTGTTCAACATATTTGTTTTCCATTACGAACCAAACTTAGGGGGTTGTATGATTTATTAACGGCATAGTTGTTAAATAATGCACTGTAATTTTCAACAATTGGCTCGTAGTCCTCCTTATCAATGTCTGAATCATTGTAATCAAACATATCATGTTCTAAATGCATAAAGCTGGGTATTTCACATTCATATTATAATGTTTCGTCATAATATGTTTCAAAAAACATCTCCCTAACATTGTTTGATTCGATTTTTGCTAATTGGGCATAATGGTATCTTTGCAGTATCTTCTATATTCGCCAAATTTCTTCATCTAGTAAATCAATTGAGTCATCATCTTCTGTATGGGGTGATACAATTAAAAATTTGGCAGCACACCCTCTTGGATTGGTATTTGATGATATCGACAAAAGACCTCAATATCACATCGTTCGTCGTACCTCTTGGGCAACATCAAACAACTAGCATAACATGCTATCACACCAGCATGAACTACGAGGAATAGCGGATGTAAGAAAATATGAGCACACGGGTTTTCAAGTCTATTTGATATGTCCATTGGCTCGTTATTAAACAATCATTTACTCCCATAGCTAACAATACAACCATGGTCTTTATAAAAGAAATTATGTCCGTAGAGGAGAGAAGTCATTGTTTTCTTTATCTTAACAAGGCTATTGTGGGTGACTCATTATATGACTTATAAAATATATACTATTATGGAATGATTTCAGATTCATTTATTTATATCCCGCATTCCAATAAAATTAAATATTACGCATATGTGAAATAGCTTAACTTCTCGAAAATTTCATTTCATGAATGTCTAGGAGGGAAAACGTTCCATGTCTAGCAAATGTAATTTCATAATTTTTGAGAAGGGAAATATTCCAATGCCTAATAAATGTCATTTTATAATTATACCGAAGGGAAACATTTCCACTTCTGACAAATATCATTTCATAATTGTGTAGAAGGGAAACATTTCCACACTTGGTAAATGTCATTTCGTAATTATCCATAAGGGAAGCATTTTCATATCTGCAAATGTAATTTCATAATTGTCCAAAAGGGAATCATTTCCACGTCTTAGGCATAGGTGAAATAGTCCAACGTCTCGCAAATGTCATATAATGAATGTCTAAAATGGAAAACGTTCCACATATAGAAAATATCATTTCATAATTCTCGAGAAGAGAAACATGTCAATGTCTAAAAAATGTCATTTTATAATTTTACAAAAGGGAAACATTTACACTTCTGATAAATATCATTTCATGATGGTCTAGAAGGGAAACACTTCCACGTCTGGTACATGTCATTTCGCAATTATCCATAAGGTAAGCATTTTCATTTATGTAAATGTCATTTCATGTCACTTCATTATTCCCAAAAGGGAAATATTTCCACGTCTGGAAAATGTCATATCAAAATTTCCCAAACATGAAACATTTCTACATCCAGAAACCCCTTTATAAATAGACTATAAATTGTTTAGGTTTTGCATGAATTTTCCCAAAACCCTCAAAAGTCAATAAGCTAATCGTATAATATATGTACCCCATCCTAGGACCCCCCTAAGCACCTCCTTAGGCCACTAACACTCACTCATTCACCTCAAAATCCTAGGTCATACCCTGAGTACCAATTTATAGGCCATCAGGCGATCCTAGGACCCATTTGACTCTAATAAACTTTCTTATCTTAGTAAAACCTCATTTAATCCTTTAGGGTCTATTAATCCATTTCCAATCGTACACCATATGCATGAATAGGCCTTAGGGTTCGGACGAACGGTCCAATTTACTATGAACAATCAATCTTGAGGCCATTAGGTGGTCTCGGGCCCCATTTCAACCCCAATCAACTTTCCCACACGTTTAAAAGCTCAATGAATATTCGAAGAGATCTGAAACACCATTTAAATGGTACCAGAAATGTAAGAATCAAGATTATGGTTCAGACGAACAATCTGTTTTGCCCTGAAAACTGATCAAGAGGCCACTGGGTGCTCCAAGGATCCGTTTGACTCCTGTCAACTCTTTTGATTGAACAAGACTTAATGAATCTTTGAAGGGATCTGAATACCCTTTCCAAAAGTCCACCCTATCTGTAAATCATTCTTATGGTAGGGACTTACGACCCATTTTACTCTAAGGGGTCAACGAGCACTTCCACACCCTGTTTGATCGAGGTTGACACTACAAAACAAACGAAGACGAATGAAATCTCAAAGGTTATAGAACATCGTCTCCAACGGTCCATCCTGTACATGAATTTGCTGTAACACCCCGCCTAATTAAATACCGGTTGGCCAGTCCCATACCAAATTAAAACAGAATATACAGTTGGCTCATTCTTAGCATCACTGTCAAAAACATTTACAACTCACCCAATACTCAATTAAGCTGGTGTTAAAAACTTTCCAAATTTAAATTTCAACAAAACCATTTTTAGTTTAAGAATAACACAACACATTTTATTCTACAACACTGATAACCCAATAAATAACACCAAAGAATTTAAATGCAATTGGAATAAACATTCCCAAATAATATTAATCCATTACAGTAATCCCATCAATAACAACTGTATTAAAAAGACCCGAATACAATAGTATTTGACCTCGATAGAAAATGATAACTGAATCCTTTGGCCGACATGCCCTACTAAGAGAATACTGTGAATCAAATGATGATAGGCGTCTAAGACAAAACTCCATAAATCCATAGCCTGTCATAATCCGCTAAGGTTGGCGTCCCTATTGCTGGACACCTCATATAGAAGATACAATAGAAAAGAAAATATGCAAGGAAACGGGTCAGAGCCCGAATGTGTAGATTATTTTTAAAACAGCAAGTATTTAACAAGTGCAATAAAGCATTTATTATGTACATGTTAGATCCAACTCTCACTTGCAATTCTCACCTCTCAACTAGAGTGCACACTTAACGTTTCCTATTAACCTCCTAGTTAATGGTTCCTCTTTAACAAATTCCATAATATAATTCTATTCCCATATCATAACCCCGTATGTCCCATACCATACGTCACATTATAATTCATTTACATTTCTCCTTTATATGATTAGTCCCTCATTAACATGAATCATTACTCATTAATATGAATCGTTTCTCATTAACATGAGTTAAGCTTTCCAATTCTATAAGCATAAACATTCATTAACTTAATTCCATTATCTTTCTCTATTCACCGTTATCTATAATTATCACCGTAGATAAATTTAACCACAATATATCCATTCAATCATTGAATCTATTATATATATATTCATATATAATACGGCACCCTGAGTCACAGCTGCGGTGCAATGCATTACTCTGCTATCATGTCCCATCATCGCAGGTCGCCGAATAGGGGACTAAAGTTTCGGTAAGATTCCACGAACCACAAGCAACAACAAACAAATTGGAGGCGAACATGCATACCTACGTACCCACAGTCAGCGGACTTATCAACTCCCCGATAAGTCTTTCATAGACCTATGTTCTCGAGCGATAAATCAAAGATCCCATGGATTCATCAGGATATGACTGCCCTCACGCGCAAACCTCCCACTGATAGCAAGTAAGCTAGGTATGTCATACACATAAATCATAAATAAATCAAATAGGTATTATCATACCTATAATATAATATCAATAAGGTAATCATCACTACCCTAAGATATTTCCCATACGTAGCATTATATCTCTTTTAAATTCCACGTATTAAAATATCATATCTTTACTTCATAATATAATTATCCTCACATCCTATAACATCTCTCCACTCCCGACGTCGTTAAGATTCATGCGCGGAGCGTCTCGCAAAGTGAAATCCAAACAAGGAACCACTCCATTACAATACTACTTAACTTTGTTGAGCGAGGAGGTCCGACAACTTCAACTATGCGATCGGGATAACCTTATACCTTCTTTCAACCAAATGTGTTCCAAACTCCCATTTCTATCCAGGAGCCATACCACTATGCTCTTATAGTTTAATTATCCTCATCACTCCACTCCCGACGTTGTTAAGGTTCATGCGCAGAGCGTCTCGCAAAGCGAAATCCAAACAAGGAACCCCTCCATTACACTACTACTTAACTTTGTCGAGCGAGGAGGTTCGTCAACTTCAAATACGTGATTGGGATAACCTCATACCCTCTTTCAATACACAAGATTCAAATAGGATTTTCCTCAACATATATTCAGTAAGAAGTCACTAATATCCTACTGGTCCGTAGCATTATTTCCCCCGAACTACTACGAGTTTATTTCTCCTTTTAATTAAGGTTAAAACCGATAGTTTCAAATCTCTTATAAACACATCTTCTTTCACTTAGTATTAAACCATCTTGTAGACTTAAGGATACCCATATATTATTTTCAATCTCCCCTACTGGTCCTATCCTTAATCCTCATACATCTCCATTTAGAATTTAACAAATGAATCTAGCAACCGAAATTCCATTCGATATAATTTTCAACATTTTAATCACTTGAATCCAAATGAAATTAATTCAAATCTTATCAAGGGTTTACTGATATTTTCTAAGTCCCATAATATCCAAATAATAATCACCAAAGATCCACAAAAGGTTTGGGATAAGAATCAACATTTAAAAAGAAACAACTTTACATATTCAGGGGAGGTCGATCGATCGATCCCTCGGGTCCAGGCCTGATTTTCTGCATTTTCTACAACTACGGGTTTCACCATTTTTACACATTCAAACCTTCATATTAACCTCCAAAATGAGTTATAATTATTTCTACCTGATATATCAACATATATGAACGATTTCCAATACTCTAAACATCCTAGAATCATCAAGGGATTGGATTAACAACATGTTTCTCTCCTTATTTCCAGCAAATTAACAACATATCATCTTCAAGAACACGTTAATGGTTTTCATAATTTCTTCAACATATTCATGATCATTTCGTGGATTATTATCATCCTACAACATGAGTTAAATTCCTATATCATTTCAGTTTTCCAGAAATCCATTTAATACTCCATTATTTCTTCCAAACATGAATAATCTTCTCTTTTCATACTATTCTAACATGGACAATATACAAACTTAAATTGCCATTATAAAACACTTGCCTTTACTGTAGGTCTGATCCTTTGGTGTAGTATATCTCAGTTGGTTGTCCCTTCTCCGGTCAAACTCCGGTGGTGGTTGGTGGTGGTGAACCTTGGTTCTTGTTCTTCTCCTTCCCAAGTGGGCTTTTCCCTTCCCAATCACTCTTACACTCTCTCTAGGAAGTTGTCTTCTCTAATTTGTGCAGAGAAGATGAATAACTCCCATACACTTAATCTACCAATACTTATAATAGTACCAAATCCGAAATCACTATTCATCCCCCCAGAAAAATGACCAAAATGCCCTTTCGGGTTGTCTATTCATTTCCAAATGACCCGAGACTCAAAATTAACATCCAAATAGACTTTTCTGACTATTTCGAACCTTCCGGACGCAACTACGCAGTCGAAATGACTATAAGGTGGATAGAAAATAAATTTCCTTTTTAATTTAATAAACTAGTCCCGACACGTCCCATACCGCGTCTAACTAAAATATAAATTACCGAATTTATATCATACGGTCATATTAATGGCATCACATTCATATATTACGTAAATATCTTTAAGTAATATTCAGAATCATCCATATTCATATCCACAGTCCGGATAAAACCCGAATGAATTAATTAATAATAAAATCTAATTAATCCATTAATTTAAAATATAACCCATTTTAAAAGTCATTAAAAATTACGGGGTATTACATTTGCCTTATAGTTCAGACAAACAATCCATTTTCCTCGAGGAATTTCTTATCTAGTGACTAACGGGCATTTCCCAGTCCTATTTGACTTTGATCAATTTTCAAAATCGAAAGTGGTTCAATGTGTTCTTAAAGGGATCTGAATACCAAATCCAACGGTTAACCCTGTGCATGATTGTTATTTACAATTCACATTTTACGATATTTTTTTCCAAAAAAGTTCCCTCAGACTACCCATTGGTAAAACCAAGACCCTTTCTATCGGTAGTGTGTCTAGGGTTCGATACTGATAGGAAGGTCTAGGACAATGCCAATAGGCACCCCCTTTGTCCCTATAAATAAACTCCATGACCTCACTTTGAAAGACACACCTCAGGCACCCTTGAACATCTCTTTTAGCAATTCCCTCAAATTTAGACACGTTCTTTCCTTAACAGCCCATTCTCCACATTCATTCCATCCTTTTCATACTCTTTTGAGTAAATACCCACCCACCTCCTCAAATCACCATCACCTCACCTTGAGATCGATGTATCTATAAAAAATATATACTTCAAGTCTTCATAAAGAGGTCCATTTCTTATCCTTTGTCTTTAAATTCTCTTAATTTCGCATTAATTACTTCATTTTCTCTTTAGTACTTTACTTCTTTACACCACATATATTAATTTCAAACTTTTTATCATTAGTATTCACACCTACATTATTTTTTTTTAAAAACCTCAAAACAATGTCCCCTATTATATTCATGGGTTAAACCCCACCACATATTGTTTTTGAACTATGTGGACTTTGATTCCCTCTCGGTCTACATAGTTTTCTTGGGAAAATCCATTTACTCGAGTCCTCCCTCATATAGTTGTTATTTTATTCTTAGCATATATTCGTGATATATACATGCTTTTTTTCTTGTGTCTTATCCGATATATGCAATCATTCATCCATAACAACATGTGAATCAGCAAACACTTACATTACATTTTTAATTTCTATTATGGGAACACTCCTGAGGATGACATCGCTTGGTCTTTATCCATAACAAGAGTTGAGTGATTCCATCTTTAATTTGTATTCCACACATATGCACACGCATCATGGAGTTCCATAGGAGAAGATTAACACATGCCTATGAGAGACTGAAAGGGTGTGATGGGTGCCTAACACCTTCCCAATCCGTAAAATATTCGCCGTACACTTGAAATACTTGGTTTCACAAACATTAGTATTGTCCTTGATGACATTCTATCGAAGAGACAACATTTAATTTGCCTATTTTATGCAAAATACGATGGAGACTCTATCTCTACATCTCATCCCACATGCACAATGATCGGTCGCCGCCCCGATAAGGACAGAATCCCGCACGCATGCCGTGAAAGAGAATGGGAATGAAGGAGGAATCCATCTCCAAAGAACCCGACCCCCTGACTCGGGATGGCCATAGTGGCGAATCTATTGGGGAATTTTATAAGAGGACTAGACTCTATTTTTGCATGGGTGTTATTATTTTTGCACATGTGAGAATGCACCTACCCGTACGTCCCATTTTCTCCTCTCTTTACCTTTTGTATATATCTCTCTCGTGTATATATCTCTTTCCACTCACTTATAGACTTCATGCACTTGTATATACTCATTATGTACACTTCACACACTTCCACCTAGCTTTATTTTACACTCACATGATTTACACCCAACTTAGAATATCCATTCTTAGTCTTCACTAGCACACAACCACATTTCCTACACTTGTATATATGTCACACACCACCTGTAGTTGATTCATGTATAGGTTAACTACCACACACACTCACCTGTATATTCCCATGTCACCTACTCACTCACATGTATCCATACGTAGTCTTAATTAGTGCAGTATTTCCTTCAAGTCATCATGCAAATAAAAAATGATAAACAAATTACTCTTTCTTCATAACATGTTAATTAAGACTCATTCATTTTTGCACACTACATCACCAAGACCATTAGTATTGACCAAATTTTTTTCCCTACTAGGGGTCACTTTGTGATGAGCGTTGGACCTATGGGTAGTAGTTATCCAAATTCCATTGTACCAATTGACAAACTCACAGCGGGAGGAATATAGTAGGGATCTCATTCACGTATGTTGAGTATATCGAATTTTCTCTCACATGTTCTATCCCCACGAGGTATATACTGAGGCAATTCACATACATTTAGGTACATCAAATGGCTTTTCCACATGAAAGGATTAATGATTTCCCCTATCTGTAATGGGTATATCGTGAAAGTTATGCCTGAGGGGGGGAACCCTTCCACCAATTCAATAATTTCATAAACCTCAAATAGATATCAAACCTATGACACTCATATTTAATTTGTCAGTTATAATATGAAACTTTGCCAAAATTTTGAGTCGGCATACCAACATAATTTTCATACAATTTTTCCTTTTTTTTCAAAATAGAACCCTGTCCGTGATCTAGGAAACCAGTCCAACCGTGTTTTATATATTTTTCAAACCCTATTTTCCCCAGCTCTGGTCCTATCCAATATTTTTTTCATTTTGGCCAACCTAATACCAGTGAGAACCTAATAATAACATTAATAATAACCCTGGTGAAATTCATCTCCTTTTCCTTTCATTTTCCAAAATACTAAAAACATTTGTTTTCCTCTTTTCAAAATACCCAAAATTTTCTCCCTCCTTCTTTTAAAAATAAATTCCACCCATTTTCCTTCTCTAGTCGATCGCATGACTTACTTTGGCCTTGATACTTATTGGCTTTGGTCTTTTGTCAAACCTCCCCGAAGCCTCCCTAGTTCCTCTGATGCCTCATCCAAGTTTGGGATATAACTTCACAATCTCCTCATGGAGAACATCAATTACGCATCGAATGGTCTATACGATATGATGACCATCTTGACCCAGCTATGTGCCAAGATTGACAACCATTAAATCGAGGTCCATGAGATTCAGCATCACCGGGCCTAAATTCTTGAATAACTCGGGGTTCTCTTTCCTCGTGCCATGGGTCAACCCAATCTTAAGCCTATTGGGGTCCCAAAAGAGTATCAACATGCTCCGTGCGCACCGTTTGCCAATGGGCCGCCACCAGCTCAACTCCTTGTCCTGAACATTGCCTAGTCAGGGGCTAACTTGCCAGTACCCAGAGATCCAAAGGAAGATTAACTGAATAAGGTCAAGGAATACCTCAAGTTGTTGTCGAAAAATCTTAGACAAGTCACAATATTTGGGAACTACATGGATTACACCCATATGTCTCCCTATCCTAAAACTAGACTGCTAGAGAAGTTCAAGATGCCAGACATCAAGAAGTTCGAGGAAAGAGAACCCCCAATTGTTCACCTTTGAAGCTATCAATGAGCTATGAATATCCTTGGCACCTCCTAATAGGTAATGGCATAGGTGTTACAACAAACCTTGAAAGAGATCTCACTTTACTGGTGTCTATCCCTTGAAGAATCCAAAATCCATAGTTGGGAGGATGTCACTCAAAAATTCATGTCACGATAGAAGTATAATTAGGAGCTAAATGTTATACGCCGACATCTAGAGCTTTTTAAGAAGAATGTTGTAGAAACAGTTGGTATCTTCATAGAATGGTGGAGAGAGAATGTCCACCAATAGATCCTGTGAGGAGGAACATGTCAGTATCATGAAGAAAAACTTCTTGCCTCATATTTGAGCATCCATGGGAGGACAATACTACGCTTACTTCAGATCCATTAGGGAGGCTTGCGTACATATTTTGGAAGTCATTGCCAAAGTCGAATCTGATTACCTCATATTTGAGCATCCATGGGAGGATAATACTACCCTTACATCAGATCCCTTCGAGAGGCTTACGTAGAGATTGTGGAAGTCATTACCAAAGTCGAATTGGATCTTATTGTGTAGAGATTGACGAAGACAGGGACCGGACAGTTCACTCCCCGAATATATGATAAGCCTGCCAGTGCTACTGTCTCAACACTATAAAAAAAATGAATATTAGGGACGGGAGTATTTGTGACGGTCGTGCCATTTTGTCCCTTATACTATACCAAAAGGGATGGTTTTAATTACCGTCCGTTTTGATATTAACAAAAGGGACGGTTTTTTAAAAACCGTCCCTTTTCATATTTATCAAAAAGGACAGTTATGAAAACCGTCCCTTAAAGTATATACAAATTTTTAGCGCTAATTTTTCCAAGGCTGATTTTAGGGACGGAATTTAAAACTGTCCCTTTTGATATATCAAAAGAGAGGGATTTAAAAACCGTCCCTTTTGACACAGCAAAGGGGACGATTTTAAAATCCGTCCCTTTTTGGCGTGCCTTGAATTTTTAGCTTTTTTCCCAAACAAATATAAGAGACGTATTCTTAAACCATCCATTTTGTTATGCCAAAAAGGACGGTTTTAAAAATCTGTCCTTTATTCTATAGCAAAAAAGATGATTTTAAAATCTTTCCCTTTTGGTATAGCAAAAGGGATAAATATTTTTGACCCTTTTGATAGTTTTCCTTTTTTTCCCTCTCCAACTTGCAATCACACGACACTCCCTCTCTCAGAACCTCTCACTCACTGCGCCACACCACCCTCTCCCTCGCTTCTCTCTTCCCTCTCACTCGCTGCCCCACCCCACCGCTTCTCCCCTAGTCACCCCATCCTCCTCTCCCCTGAATCGCACCACTCCCCAGTGCCGCCCCATCCCCCTCTCCCCTGAGTCGCCCCACTCCCAGCCCCATCCCCATCCCATCCCCCTCTCCCCCACGCCAACTCCTCTCCCCTGCGTAGCCCCATCCCCCTGCATCTACCGTGACATCCCCCTTTCCCTTATTAATTAGTTGGTTTCTTGATCGTTGGTATCTTGATTTTCATCTTAATCAGGCACGATTTTCATCTATTAATCTTTGGTTTCATGATTCAATTATTTTTTGTTGAAATGTTTAGGGCCGGATTCTTTCATTTAAATTTGTTCATTTTCATTTAGAGTTGTACATTTTGTGTTCAAAATGTTTAGGTCTATAGTTTTTTTATTTAGAGTTGTTTATTTTTCATATTTTGTGTTTGGGTATTGAATTTGTTTTTTTTTTGTTCTACCATTTTTCTATGAGAATTTATTCAGTGTTATATAGGTTGTAGTGTTATATAGGTTGTGTATGATACTTTGTTGACAAAATTGCTAAGTAGTTTAAGCTTGAATCATTACCTGCTAATGTTTGGTTGCTTGAAGTGTAGACAAGTGGTCCAAATTTTGTTATTTATGTCTTGAATAGTTTATACATAGTTGGCGCACATTTGTTCATGGGTGGCAACTCGGGTTAGTTGTGTCATTTTTGGGTCGTGGTTATTTTGATTTGAGTATAAAGTTTTGGTTGTCTTAAATATACAAGTTAATTGTGTCATATTCTGGTCATTTCGGGTTATTACCGTAAACGGGCTATCGTGTCAAAAATTGCCAGCCTTACATTTTTTCAGTTGTTTTTATATTTGTTCAGTTGTTTATACGTTGTAAGGTTTGTTTTTATCTCATTGTATCATTCAATATTGCCTACTAACATATAAATTTGAATTTGCTGGCATCACGAGAGTAAATGGAGTCATTGACATGATTGATGGGAGAAAAATCAGTGAAACAAAACTAAAATAGAAATCCCACGGGTTTGAGTATTCTATTTATGGAATAAGTTTTACCTTTTCATTTTTAGTTTTATTGTGTTTACGTGGATTTAGGTTTGGTTTTTGAAATCCCATGTTATTGCAATTTTCATCATTTCGGATTTGGATTAGGTATTGGTGTCATAGTCATGTATTATAATAAATCAGGATAGTGTTCGTTTTTTTCTTTTTTCATTTAAGTTGATAGATTTATGGACTATGTACATAGTTTTTTAGGTTGATAAACTAAAATAGAAATGACAGTAGTTTAAATTATGTTGATGAGGAAATGACCTGATTCAACATTAGTTACTAAACCCATGTCGATCATACGGTGATAATTTTCTTAGGTGTTCGTGCTTATAATAGGAGATTTCCTAGAACAACCCCATAACGGTCTTTAATGATGTTAGTAGGATGTTATTGATTTACTTGATATAGTAAAATATTTATATGATATTATTGCTCTGTCTGGAAAGGGCAGTTGAAAAGGAAAAGGCCATAGCAGCTGCTGTTGAAAAACACTAGGGAGCCTCTATTCTTAGTTAGTGGATAGTAGTATTGCCTTAAATGTTTTTTTTTGGGTGTCTTTTTCTTAAATGATATCAATATTTTTTTCTTGTAACATGATTATATGCTTCAATTTTTCACATAATTGTCGTTATACATGTCGTAACTCATTTATCGAAACACTTCGAGAGTGGATGTTTAAGCCCTCTTTGTCTACGATCATTTTTCGAGAATTTAAAGTAGGTAATATCTTTACTTTTATATTTCTAATTATATGCGGTATTTTATTTGGCTATTTGTAGGTGAATTTATTAGTGTAACATAATACATGTACATTTGTTCCATTGATTGTGCCATTTCCCGGATTGTAACTCTCTCACCAACATCCACAGTAGTAATGGAAGCAAGGAAGATGCTTGAATATCATTTGAGCTATGCAGTCATAACAGTGTATGATAAACCATGAGGAATTCTCACGTAAATTCCTTCTCAATTATATAATCAATAATGTAGTTAAAGAAATGATCTTGCAATTTTTTTACAAACTTGATTTGAGTTATCTGCCTTATTAGTGAATATGATGTATAATATGGGCCTTTTGTTTTGGCCAGCTCAAAGGATATCTTGATGTGCTTGATATCACTAAATCTTCCCTCCAAGTCCACTTTAGTAGAGTAGGTATCGTAATTGTCTACATGAGACAGAATTCTGTGTTTGTTGTGTTTTGATAATTAAAATCCAATATTTTTATTCAAATTTCTAATTAATTTTCTCAGTTTTTAGTTTGTAAAAGATGTTTTTATTAGTTATCTACCAATGACAGAGAGCATATTAATTTTCATATCTTTCTTTTGAATGAAAAAGAACATACACCTGATCTTGTGAAATTGATTCAATATAATATATAGGTGATGACTCCAAATCCAGAATGTGCAACAATTGAAACTCCCATTGTTAATGCTCTACATACTATGCATGATGGGAAAATTTTACACCTTCCTGTTGGTGGTAGAGGTAAATTTTGATGAATAATTCATGTTGATTTGATTCTCTATTTGCATTGAGGTCAGTACTCGAAGTTTGATATATCTCATCACTGAAATAATCCAGATTAGGAAATGAAATTAAACGTGACAACCTGTCCCATATTGTGGTATATGACATCACATATCTTCCAATTTGGATTCTTCATTGTTCCTTTCCCCAATTTTTTATGCTTATTACATTATGCGGTATGAAGATGACGACCAGGACACAGTTGTACTTACATCAGAAAATGATCTAGCTGCGGCTGTTGACCATGCAAGGCTAAGCGATTTGAAAATTCTGAAAGGGGTAGTTCACTTTTTTAATATTGGCAATTTTTGGTATGGTAATTTTAGTATTTTGGTTTTCGGTAAATTTGGCATGTAATTTCCGTAAATCTTTTTTTTAAAGGCTTAAATCGAAACCAATTTTCATATATTTGGTTTTGGTTTATGCTTTCGATAATTACCAAAACCCTTTTTTGAGACCTAAACGGTAGTGTATAGTAGGTGGCAAATCCATCAACCACCCCTAGTTTGATATTCTAGAGTATAGAGATGCATTACATTAGTTTTACTTTCTCTTCCCACGAATGATGGCAAGAATATAGTTTTGTTCCTACCTGAGTATACGACGAGAATTTGCAAACGGTTAGACCTAGGATTAAAAACATGCCATCACAGGGTGAAAAAGTAAAACATCCACAAAACAATCCTGTAAGAGCCATGAACTCCTCGCAAGGGAACAACGAAACTCGTAAAAACCGACCGTGTAGTCACTTGAATCCCGGTTTGAGTATATAATGAAAATTTGTACAAGTTTAGACTCAGACTTTAAAACATGATGTCATAGAGTGAAAGCGTAAAATAACCACAAAATGGTCCCACGAGAGGCACGAGCACCTCGCACGGGACTAATGTAACTCATTGGAATAGATTGCGTAGTCATGAGACTCCCGATTTGAGTATACGATGAGAATTTGCAAACGATTAAAAATGGGCTTAAAAACATGCCGTCATAGGGTGAAAAAGTAAAATAGATGCAAAATGGTCCCATACAAGGCACGAGCACCTCGCACCTCACATGGGACCATTGTGACTCGTATTAACCGAGTGCGTAGTCACCGGACTCCCGGTTTGAGTATACAACGAGAATTTGCAAAAAGTTAAACCTAGGCTTAAAGATTAGTCGTCTAATGGTGAAAATATAAAACAACCATAAAACGGTCCCGTAAGAGGCACGAGTACCTCGCATGGGACCAATATAACTTATCGGAACTGAATGCGTAGTAACGGGACTCTCGGTTTGACTATAAATGACGAGAATTTGTAAAAATTTAGACTTAGGGTTAAAAACATGGCATCAAAGGGTGAAACGGTAAAACAACCACAAAACGGTCCTGTAAGATGCACGAGCACCTCGTACGAGACCAATGAAACTCGTGGGAATCGATCGCGTAGTCATCGAACTACCCATTTGAGTATACGACGAGAATTTGCCCACGGTTAGGTTAGAGCTTAAAAATATGCCATCATATGGTGAAAATGTAAAACAACCACAAAATGGTCCCGTAAGAGGCATGAGTACCTCGCACGGGACCAATATAACTCGTAGGAACTAAACGCATAGTCACGGGACTCCCAGTTTGAGTATTTGATGAGAATTTTTGAATAGTTAGACTTGTCGTCAAAAGGTGAAAAATTAAAACAACCACAAAACGGTGCCGTAAGAGGCACTAGCACCTCACATTGGACCAATTTGACTTGTATGAACCGACTACGTAGTCATCGGATTCCCAATTTGAGTATACGATGAGAATTTGCAAAAAGTTAAACTTAGGCTTAAAGATAAGATGTCTAATGGTGAAAATGTAAAGCAACCACAAAACGGTCCCATAAGAGGCACGAGTACCTCGCACGGGACCAATATAACTCGTAGGAACTGAACACGTAGTCACGGTACTTTCGGTTTGAGTATATGATGAGAATTTGTAAATAGTTAGACTTAGAGTTAAAAACATGGCGTCAAGGGATGAAAACGTAAAACAGTCACAAATCGGTCTAGTGATAGGCACAATCACCTCGCACTATGCCAATGTAACTCATAGCGACCGACCGCGTAGTCCCCAAACTCTCTATTTGAGTATACGACGAGAATTTGGTAAATTTAGACTTAGGCCTGAAAACATGATGTCAAAGGGTGAAAGCATAAAATAACAACACAACGGTCCCGTTAGAGGCGCGATCACTTCACGTGGGCCCAATGTAACTCGTAGGGAATGACTGCATAGTCCTCGGCCTCTCGGTTTGAGTATATGATGAGAATTTGTAAAATTTAGACTTATTCTTAAAAACATGGCGTCAAAGGGTGAAAACGTAAAACAATAACAAAACGGTCCCGTTAGAGGCACCATCACCTCGCACGGGACCAATGTAACTCGTAGGAACCGACCGTGTAGTCACGGGACTCCCGATTTGAGTATACGACGAGAATTAGAATAAATTTAGACTTAGGCTTAAAAACATGGCGTCAACGGGTGAAACATAAAATATCCACAAAATGGTCCCATTAGAGGCACGATCACCTCGCCCGGGACCAATGTAACTCATGTTAACCGACCCCGTAGTCATCGGCCTCCCGGTTTGAGTATACGATGAGAATTTGCAAAAAATTAGACTTAGGCTTAAAAACATGTCATAAAGTGTAAAAACGTAAAACATTCACAAAATGGTCTCGCGCAATCACCTCGCACGGGACCAATGTAACTCGTAGGGATCGACCGCGTAGTCCCCGTCCTCCCAGTTTGAGTATACGACGAGAATTTGTAAAATTTTGGCTTAGGCTTAAAAACATGGCGTCAAAGGGTGAAAACCTAAAACCACCACAAAATGGTCCCGTGAGAGGCAAGAGCACCTCCCACGGGACCAATGTAACTCATACGAACTGACCGTGTAGTCCCCGGGCTCCAAGTTTGAGTATACGACGAGAATTTGAAAAATTTAGACTAAGCATTGAAAATATGGCATCAACAGGTGAAAACATAAAACAACAACAACAACAAAATAGTCCCGTTAGAGGCACCATCACCTCGCATGGGACTAATGTAACTCGTACGAAGCGACCATGTAGTCCCCGTCCTCCCGATTTGACTATATGACGACAATTTGTAAGATTTAGACTTTTAGGGCTAAAAACATGACATAAAAGTGGGAAAATGTAAAACAATAACGAAACGGTCTTGTACGAGGCACGATCACCTCGCACGGGACCAATGTAACTCGTAGGGACCGACCGCATAGTCCCCGGCCTCCTGGTTTGAGTATACGACGAGAATTTGTAAAATTTAGACTTAGGCTTAAAAACATGGCATCAAAGGGTGAAAACCTAAAACCACCACAAAATGGACCCCTGAGAGGCAAGAGCACCTCCCACGGGACCAATGTAACTCGTACGAACCGACCGTGTAGTCCCCGGCCTCCGAATTTGAGTATACAGCGAGAATTTGTAAAATTTAGACTAAGCCTTGAAAACATGGCGTCAACGGGTGAAAACGTAAAACAACAACGACACAGTCCCATTAGAGGTACCATCACCTCCCACGGGACCAATGTAACTCGTACGAAGTGACCGCGTAGTCCCCTTCCTCCCGAGTTGAGTATATGATAAGAATTTGTAACATTTAGACTTTTAGGGCTAAGAACATGACATAAAAGTGGGAAAACAAAAAACAATAACAAAAAGGTCATGTAAGAGGCACGATCACCTCGCACTGGACCATTGTAACTCGTCGGGACCGACCGCATAGTCCCCGACCTCTTGGTTTGAGTATACGATGAGAATTAGGAAAATTTAGACTTAGGCTTGAAAACATGACGTCAAAGGGTGAAAATGTAAAACAACAACAAAACGGTCCCGTTAGAGGCACCATCACCTCGCACGGGACCAATGTAATTCGTACGAACTGACTACGTAGTCACGGGACTCCCGATTCAAGTATATGATGAGAATTTGTAAAAAATAACATTTAGGCTTAAAACATGGCGTCAACGGGTGAAAACATAAAACATCCTCAAAATGGTCCCGTGAGAGGTACGATCACCTCGTACGGGACCAATGTAACTCGTAGGGACCGATAGCATAGTCTCGAACCTCCCAATTTCAGTATATGACAAGAATTTGTAAAATTTAGACTTAGGCTTAAAAACATGGCGTCAAAGGGTAAAAACCTAAAACCACCACAAAATGGTCCCGTGAGAGGCAAGAGCACCTCGCACGAGATCAATGTAACTCATAAGAACTGACAGCATGGTCCCGAGCCTCCCGATTTCAGTATACGACGAGAATTTGCAAAATTTAAACTTAGCCTTAAAAACACGGCGTCAACGTGTAAAAACTTAAAACCACATCAAAATGGTCCCTTTAGAGGAACCATCGCCTCCCACGAGACCAATGTAACTCGTACGAAGAGACCGCGTAGTCCCCGGCCTCCCGGTTTCAGTATACGATGAGAATTTGTAACATTTAGACTATTAGGCCTAAAAACATGACATGAAACTGGTAAACATAAAACAATAAAAAATGGTCCTATAAGAGGCACGATCACCTCGCACTGGACCAATGTAACTCATAGGGACCGATCGCATAGTCCTCGACCTCTCGGTTTGAGTATACAACGAGAATTTGAAAATTTTAGATTTAGGCTTAAAAACATGACATCAAAGGGTGAAAACGTAAAATAACAATAAAACGGTCCCGTTAGAGGCATCATCACCTCGTACGGGACCAACGTAATTCGTACGAACCGACCGTGTAGTCACAGGACTCCTTATTTTAGTATACACCTAGAATTTGAAAAAATTTAGATTTAGGCTTAAAACATGGTGTCAACGGGTGAAAACAAAAAACAGCCACAAAACGGTCCAGTGAGAGGCACGGTCACCTCGCACGGGACAAATGTAACTCATAGGTACTGACCGTATAGTTATTTGCCTCTCGATTTGAGTATATGATGAGAATTTGTAAAATTTAGACTTAGGCTTAAAAATATGGCGTTAAAGGGTGAAAACCTAAAACCACCACAAAACGGTCCCCTTAGAGGCACGAGCACCATGGAAAGGACCAATGTAACTCATATGAACCGACCGCGTAGCCCACGGCCTCCTAGTTTGACTATACTACAAGAATTTGAAAAATTTAGACTTAGGGTTAAAAACATGGCGTCAAGGGAAGAAAATGTAAAACAGTCACAAAATGGTCTGGTGAGAGGCTCAAGCACCTCGCATGGGAGAAATGTAACTCGTACGAACTGACCACGTAGTCAAAGGACTCCCAGTTTAAGTATACGATGAGAATTTACAACATTTAGACTTTTAGATTTAAACATGATTTGATTACTGATATCTTTTTTGTTTTGTTTCTTATATTTTTTTGCAGGATAACATTTTAGAGTTATATTTTATTCGCGTGGAACACATGAAAAAAGCAATGGTCTGGGACAGGTAGATTGTTTATTTATTATTGTTGTTGATATGCGACATTGTTGTTTTAAATTTGTTTGACTAGCCGTGCGGGCTTTTGTGTTGATTAAACAGGTTGGTTTTCATGTACAAACAAAGGAGACTCTGTCGAATTTTTTTAAAAATTGTAAAGAATTGTTGATATGGGAGATTTTTCAATTTTTTTATGGTCGTACTGGCTTTTGTGTTGATTAAACATGTTCGTTTTCATGTATAAACAAAGTAGACTTTGTCGAATTTTTTTAAAAATTTTAAATAATTGTTGATATGAGAGATTCTTATAGCCTTGCGGGCTTTTTTATTGATTAAACATGTTGGTTTTCATTTATAAACAAAGGAGACTCTATAAAAAAAAATTAACAATGTAAAAGTTGTTGATACGATTAACTAATATATTTGGATATTTTATTTTACTATAATATTATTTTGATGAAATGATTATTTATTGATAGCGGGTTGTGCACGGGAAGTTGAAGATGTGACACCCCGTCTAATTAAATATCGGGTAGCTACTCCTTTATTAAATTAATATAGAATATCAAGTTGGTTCAGTCTTAGCATCACTGTCGAAAAACATTTAATTAATTACTAACCACCTAATATTTAAAAAGAGAGATGTCAAATTTTATTAATTAAGCCAACAATTAAACAATAATTTATTTAATAAACCAACAATCGCATAGCCAATCTCATATAAATGGTCAACGAGATGAAATCAAATAAGTCTGGAGTAAACACTCCAATAATAAAGATGCCAGAGTAAATAATTTCTCAATACAAGAGTCCGAATAAAAATAAACCAAAAACTGAAATACTGAAAGTCTGCAACTACAACCTCTAAATAAGAATGGACGACATGCCCTAACTGATACAAATGACTCAGAAGGAATTAAGAATAAAAATGAGAGCGTCTACTAACGGCAGCTACAGCACGTCATCAGAATGGAACTCCTATGCTTGGCATCCCTGTGGCTAGGCATCTAAAATGTTTTTACAAAACAAAAATAGATTTGGAGGAAAACGGGTCAGAGCCCGATGTGAAAACAGTTTAAAAGTTTAGCAAGTGATTTAAATTAAAATTAAACATCACATATTATAAACACGTTAGTTGCGTACTCTCACATGAGTTTCTTACCTCTCAACTACTGTGCACGCCTAACGTATGCCTTTAACCTATCCTAGTTATGCCACTATCTAACTAGTTTGTACCACTCCTGCCTTCACATTTTAATATAGAGTACCTACATTCATCAAATATCTTATCTCATGTTCACATTCATTAAATTACTTATCTCAAGTATTAATTAAATTATCATTCTTAACCCATTCAAATATCTTAGTTATTCACATCAACTAAGCAATAATGAGCCCATCATAAATACATAAGTACATCACTTTCAGTACATAAATACAAATATGGCACCCCTAGGCTCAGCTGCGGTGCACGCATACTCTGCTATCAAATCCATGCACATCATGTACGTAAGGATCACGTGTTCCGAATCTCTCAGGAACCGTCTAAATACACACCACACATATTGGAGCTAAACATATTTCACATACCCATGGGTCACTCACATACCTATGCTCCCATCGTCAGCCGATTATCAACTCACAAATAAGTCATTCACAGTACTATGTCCTTAAGGTACTAGTCTAAATCCCCCCGAAGGCACACAAGGATAAGAGGGTCCTTTTCCAGAATAAAACTAACCTCTCGTGATAGCAAGTATGGTAGGTATGTCATACACTTAAGAAATTCATACACTAGGCATTCACACAACCTAAGTAATCATATATCAATATATATGTTCACACATTTCATCTAGTTAGTCTCGTACGTAGTAAATTTACTCCGAACATTACACATAATATAAATTTTGTTTGATAACTCTCTCGTCGTATCAATTTGGGTACTTAGACTATCTCAAAAGGTTACTGGGTTTCTTATTAAATTCTTATGTTATCTCAGCACTTAAAGTCACTTCGTTCCTGCCCATAACCTTACATCATCATAAATTCCCATTATAGTTTCAATTTAAATGTTTTCTAACCGTACCTCACTGGGTAGACCCTCATAAGTAATAACAATCAATCCCATAAGTTATAGCCTTCTCCGATAGTAACTACGGCCCTATTGATTTTATCTAAGTCCCACAAGATTATATTACTCACCCTAATAATCAACATTGGCTTTGGAAAAATCTTTAAACGTTAAAGAGAAACAATTCCCAAAATTCAGCAGGGGTCGATCGATTGATATTCTTTAGTCGATCGATCGATCAAGCAGGTATCAGCCCAGAAATCCATAACAGTTGCGGGTTATCAACTTATTACACCTCTAAATCTTCATTCTGACGTCCAAAACTCATAAATCAATATACTAATCATCCTACTAACATGTTTACATCATTCCCCACATTTTAGATTCATCAAATCAACATATAACATCAAATCTTGAATCAAATTACCCCATTTATCATGTAAAAACCTAGCTTTCCTATTTCTTCAAGAACATCACATAATTCAATCATATTTTCATAATTCTCTACCCATAAATCATAAATTCATGGTTATTATCATCTCCAACATTTACTACATGCAAGTCCTAGCCCGATTGTGTTTTTAAACCTTCCAAATCCATTCAAGTTTCCATTTTTCATGATAAATCTTCAAATCTATAAAAACATGTAAACTATATGCTTTGAATCTTTGCAAGATAAACCACTTGCCTGTAAATATGATATTATGATCCGTTGTTGTTGTTCAAGGGTTGGTCCTCTCTTCTTTCCGGTCACAATTCCGTCCAAATTGGTGGTGGTGGGTGGTGGTTTTGGTTTGGTGACTTTTTGTAACCTCTCCCCTAACTCACGTAACTCCCCTCTTTGTTTTTGCCCGATAATGGCCCTAATAGCTTAACCAAAAATAAATAAATCAACACTAAAAATCGTGGGTCTTAATTCCTTAATTTTTAAAATTACCAAAATACCCTTTCGGGTTGCCGATTTGGCCTAAAAATGCCCCGGGACCCAAACTAAACCCCCGGACAGTGTTTTCTGACAATATCGACCCTTCCGGACACGTTGGCGCACTCAAAAAGCTCATATGGATGAAATAAAAATAAAATACTTTTAAATCCATTAGATTGGGTCTTGACACGACTAACACACGCGTCCCAACTAAATTACCGAAACAGCCGTATTTTCAATTCACGATAATTTTAATAATTTCAATGATCACATATTACAATAATCACTCAGTAATATTCAACAACATAATAATAGCCAAATACTAACTTCCGTCCTTCTAGCATATAAATTCGAATTAATTTCCAATTAATTATTCCAAATTAATTTATTAAATCCCAGATAAAAAAATTTCCATTTAATTAACCTCATAATTAAAAGACATAAAAATATGGGGTATTACAGAAGAGACATGTTTTTTAGTGTGTCTACTATATGTGACACTAAGAAAAGTTTTTGAAGCGTGACAATCATATTTATCATCTTAATTTAGGTATGATATTTTTTTTGAAAATTGTATATCTTATTAATTAGTATGATTTTGTACTCATTTAAATATTTCGACTTGAATGTAGTTTAATGGAAGAAATTTTTATTGGATACGTGCTTCAATGAATGTGGTTGATATATTGTGTTTATGATCAGATGATTTGATTTATAATGCAAATTAGACGTCAATTATTATTGCAACATAAAACATGTAATAATATAACTATTTGTGATAATTTTTTATTTATCAATTGGGACGGTTATAAACCATCCCTAATACTTATCTTATTAATTGAGAATACCTTTTGGGATGGTTTTTACTGTCCCCAATACCCATTTTTACATCAATTGAAATTATCTTTTGGGACAGTTTTTATCGTTGTAATTGGGTCGCCAGAATCTCAGTAGTATTAGGTACGGTTTATCCATCCCTAATACTATTGGAGGGAGGGAGAATTTTTTTGCGGGAACACCATTTGGGACGAAAAAATTTGTCCCTAATGCCAAATGCAGAGTGTCAATAAATTAACATTTAGGACGGTAAAATCCATCCCTAAAGTATTTGCGACACCTAGTATAAGGAACGGATTTTTTCCATTGCAAAAATTGTCCCTAATACTCCTTTGGGGTGGTTTTTGTACTATTAGGGACGGATTTTTACCATCCCTAAGACACATTTTTCTTGTAGTGCAACCATCAATAATGTTTCCCAACCTACTACCTCTTAGGCACCAAAAAGTTGCACCAACCCTACCAATAAATAGTAAAATGTGCTCTATTATCCCCTCTCAAAAGTCTACTGGGGCTTGCTGAGCTGAAACCTCATTAAACCCTTGGACAGTTATCCACTACCCAATCAACTCCCCAAAAATTTCAAAGCTCGAGCCTATTATGATTTCCACCAGTCTATTGTCCATATTATCGACCAATGTTTCCACCTTCAGAATGTGATCCAAGACATAATTAATTGGGGTATCATTTCCCCACAAGCCAATCCTAAAACCTAATACCAATCATAATCCATTTTCAATGCATGACAATTATATATATCCAAAAAATTACCCAAAATTTGATCCATCTGCTAAAATTATACCGAGCAAAGAAGCCATCATACCTATAATCTCACCCAAACCACTCAAAGTTTGCACGTATTTTCTTCTACACCATACTTGCTTCACCAACCAAGTTGTGTCACTCCTTATAAGGGCTTGTATTGTTGTTCACACCCAGTCTGAAGGGAAGGATATGATGTTACCTGCTATACTGAACCAACTCTTGGAGTTTGGGATGAAATTGCCCGCAAAAATGATTGTTTATTATAAAAAAAATTAGTGGCTTGTTCATGGAAGCCCGAAAGTGGGCTTGGGAGTCAGAAAATTTGGTGGTACCAATTGATGAAGTCAACCTAGATGATGTAGTGAAGATTATGGCTGATGCATTTCGACATATATGTGAAATTCACAATATTTATGAGCTACTCACCACTATAAAGCATCAAGGATGGTTGACATTTTCACTTCTGCACCTCCCCATTGAATGGGAAGATTTGTAGGATGAAGGAGTCATGGTTATTAAATGCATTAATTTCTCTTTATAAGAGGATATAGTCACAACCGAATGGGGAGATGACTTTAACACCTCAGCTGACGAGCCCAGTCGAGAAGACACCAGTCTAGCAGTTAGTTTGTGTGGAATGATATCCTTTGAAAATCTGTTGGGGGAAATCAACAAGGTAGCTATTCATCTAAAAATAAATGAAGACACAGGGTTCCTGTTCTTACCCACCTTAGTAGATCACATAACCAGAGCAGGGAGACACTTTAAAGATACGCTTCCTCATTTGACCAGGATAGCTAACGAAAAAGGAGGTCCCGAAGAACTTCCCATACTAAATATGATCATTGAAGAAATCAAAGCCCTTGATGAGCTCAACAAAACACAAGCCAACACCTTATGGGGGCTTTTTATTTCCTCCTAGTTACACGGGAATACCATAAGAAAACTCCTCACCGGACCTACAGTTTCAAAGAATTAGTGAACATGGTTAGGTCCTTGATCTCTTCTAGACTCTTCTCCTTTTCCAAAGCAGAGCTACGAACGATCGATCCTTACAATAATTATGCCATTAACATCTTCGTTGAAGTATTAATGAAGACAGTACCACTCTCACTTGTTGAAAAAAGGATCTTCCCTAAACGTCTGCCCTCTCATAAACTTTTATTTCTTGGGCTTGATAACGGATCTACTCTCAATATATGCCTACCATTGTGTATGCTTATAAGAATACCCGTTGAGAGGTAATGGGATCCATAAAACTCATAATAAGTGTTGTCCTTATTAATACTATCACTAAGTCCTAGGTTATTATCATAATTTAATGTTTCAACCTTCTCCTTGGCCATCCATGGCTCTACATTATTCGACATCTATCATCTTCTCTACATCATAAACTAAAATTCTTCCCCAATGGCCAGGTTATCACCATCTTAGGGTGACGATCATTCAAACACCGTAAGTACTAGTAACTCGATATTAGAGATCTATCATCGGACGATTGGCATGCTCTTTTCTCTATTCACCATCGACCCAGTTCCCCTTTCGGTAAAAGATAGTTTCAAAGACCGTGTATGTTCGAAAAATAACCCTCATAACAACATCAATGTGATTAAAAATTTTAAGAACATGCACGTGATGCCCAGACTAGGGCCACGATGACGCCAGTTAGGAATCCTTATACCCATAGTTCTGAAGGAAGCTTTTCCCCAATGTTGCCTGGGCTACCAAACCTCTTAAGAAGATGAAATCAGGGCTGGAAATCTTCTTTCAAGACAATAATACTTGGACCACGGGTTGCTATCATGAAGTTCAATCCCTCACTTAAAAAGTTGTGATAGTTATTGAGGATTATAAAGAAAGTGACTCTGAGGACTCATTCAACATGCACACACTAGGATGATCTCTGAATGATCTTATCAGATACTACACCGTCCAACCCTTCTACTCAGATCAGAACTACTAACATGCATCTCCTCAACTAGAATGTCATTCATGTCCAACCTACCAAGACATAAGCCAACCTTACTATCTACCCTATCCAAATCACTCCACCCGATGTTGTTGTTCTCTTTTTTTTTATCAATTTAATCGAGACCTCTTTTGACGAGGTTATTAATGCTATTTTTCTTGAAAATTAAATAAATAAAGATTTTGAGTATCTTTTTGTGGCTTACATTAATTTTTGTGATTATAATGAAATCTTGATGATGATGATTTTGCAAATGAATAATTCTTAACTGATCTTAATAAGTGGAATAACAAACAACATAATTGAGTTCAAATTAATGATGATGAAACTGTTGTTATTCATCTCGGTTCAAGTAGCTATCATCGCAAGATTAGGATAGGGACCACCCTTAAAGAGCATGAGAGTGCACATTTTGAAAGGCTACTAAACGGCATTGCGGATGTTTTTGCATGTATTTATGATGACATGCCCGATATTGATCCAGAAATAGCTCAAAATGATATCCCAACATCCTTATAATCCAAACTGATCAAACAGAAGCTACGAAAGCTCTACACCAATGGTCGCTCAAAGTTAAAGAAAAAATGGTCAAACAACTAAATGTAGGTTTCATTCACATAATTGAATAGACTACATGGCTCTCCAGCATCTTCCATATGCCAAAGTTAGTAGGGAAAGTCCACATGTGCATCAATTACATGGATTGAAGAAAACATCCTTGGAGGACAATTACCCATTACCCAACATCGACATGATCGTGGATAACACGGCTAGCCATGTCCTCAAGTCATTTGTTAATTGATTCAATGGACACAATCAGAAAAATATGCACCCTAACCATTAGGAGAAAATTTCCTTTATCACCCCATGAGTAACCTTCTGCTACACAATCATGCCATTTTGACTCAAGAATGTCGGCTCTACCAAAAGGCTACCACAACCATTCTTCATGACCTTATTCACAAAGAAGTCCAAGTCTATGTGGATGATATGATCATCAAATCTAAGACTCAAAATGTAATATTCTCACCTTTCAAAAAAAATTCGAATGACGACGGCAATCCCAGATGTTGTTTAACCCAGAAAAATGCATTTTTTGCATCACAAAAGGAAAACTCTTGGGATTCATGCTTAGTGAGATGGGAAATGAAGATGACCCTGTGAAGTTAAAATCCATACTTGAGATACCACCACCACAGAAGGAGAAGAAAGTTCAAGGATTCCTAGGAAAACTATAGTACATCAGTTGATTTATTACCCAGGTGAGTTCTATGTGAGAACCCATTTTCAAGCTTCTTCGGAAAGACTCTACTAAAATCATAAATTACACCTTCTAAGAAGCCTTTGCTTGAATTAAGAAATACTTTACCCGAACTTCGGTGCTTATGTCGCTGTAGCCAGGTTTCCCCCTACTCCTCTACTTGATCGTGATAGATACGACAGTAGGGGCTTTGCTAGAATAATATATTAAAGAATCCCATAAGGAAAGAGCCATTTACAATGCCACTCAAAACATAGCCTAATACCAAGTCAATTGTACTTCTTTGGAGAAAGCATGTGTTGCTTTAGTTTGGGTCACGAGAAATTACAACATTACGTGCTTGCCTTCCCCATCAAACTTGTGTCCCATATGGATCCCATCAAGTATTTTCTAGAAAATCCTGCATTGTTCAGTCGAATGCCCTAATGGCTGATATTATTAAACGAATTCGATATTATGTACATCATATAGAAATTTATGAAAGGGAGATCCGTATCTAACTACCTTGTTGATTACCCAATTGGAAGAAGTCAATGTTTAGGTCTCTGAATTCCTAGACAAAGATATTCTTCACACCTCTCAGGAGGACCTCTGATGACAAATGTTCTTTGACAGAGTTGCCAACAAGAAATGATACGACATTGGGATACTCCTAATCACCCCAGATGACTCTCAGACCCCAACTACTATTAAACTAGATTTTTCATGCACCAACAACATGACCGAGTACGGGCATTGTAGGCCTCAAAATTGCCCTCCATACAGGAATTTGGCACTTTGATGTGTACAAAAACTCTTTCCTTATCGTGGGCGAAATCCTTTGAAAATGGAAAGTTTAAGTCCCAAAGCTCTTACACTTCTATACCTACCCAAAAGAGATGGCCTCCTAGTTTAATTATGTCACCTTCCACTACTTTCCACATCTATAAAAAACATGGTTGATGGTCTTGCCACCCTGGCCTCCATTATCATCGTCCTATATGGAATAACAATGGCCCCTTTCCTAGTGCATAAACATTCTAAGCCAACCCATTACTACCACATTAAAATCATTCTGGAGGAGGATTCTGCTATGGTCGGGTTGTGGTACTATGACATGTGGTGGCTATTAAAGCATTATATGTATCCCCAAGATGCTAATAAGAAAGACCATGTGACCCATCATAAACTTGATACCCAGTATATCATCTACGATAAAGCACTATTCAAGAGAAACTTCAATGGAACACATTCACACTCCATAGCAGGGGCTGATGTTGAAGAAATGATGTAAAAGATCTGTAGTGGGAAATGAGGGATCCACATGAACGGTCCCATTCTTTCCAAAAAGGTCATCTGTTAAGGCTACTATTGAACCACCATGGTTTAAGATTGCGTTGCTTATGTCGAAAGATGCCTCAAATGCCAACAGTTTGCCAATATCGAACACTTTCCTCCCCGTGAACTATATAATTTGACCTCTCATTGGCCCATGTCCACTTGGGACATTTACATCATAGGTAAAGTTACTCCTAAATCTTCAAATGTTCACGAATTCATCATATTCGCCATTGATTACTTCACTAAATGGGTTGAATTCGAGTCATACGTGGTGTTGAATGCCAAGAGAGTAGCCAAGTTCATCAGAAAAAACATGATATGCTTATATAGATTTCCTGATAAGTTATTATCTGATAATGGGCTCCAATTAGAAGCTGAAGTTATAAAATTAGTCGATGAGCATGGGATTCAGAGACACAAATCTTCTCCCTATGGACCCCGAACTAATGGTGCTATCGAAGCCACCAATAAAAGCCTCAAAAACATAATCGACAAAATAACTGGGAGTTACAGGGATTAAGCCAATTGAATCCCTTACGCCCTATGGGGCTACCACACTTAAATCAAAATTCCAACCGGGGCTTCCCTTTATTATCTAGTATACGACATGGAAACAATTATACCCATCAAGCTCGAATTATCACTATTGGTTGAAAAGAGATTGAATTATCCCTACTATATAGAGGGCTACCATCGTCGGATACATGATCATTCAACATGAAAGTACAGGACCGTGGTGTCTAGAAGGGAGACCTTGCCCTCAAAGAGATCATAGAACTAGTTTGGGACCCTAAAAGTAAATTCAAGACAAATTAGAGCACCACTACATCATGAAGAAGATTCACTTACGATGCATTTCTATGCTTGCAGACCTTGATGGAGAAGAGATGTCCCATCCAGTCAACTTGGACAATCTCAAGAAATTTTACTTTTAACCCAAAATATCGGTGCGCTATAACTCTTCTCACCCTTTCTATTCTAAAAAATAATAAAATAAAATAAAATCATCATATCAACGAACCTAGAACAATGTGGGACTTAATCCTCTCAATAACATTTTTCTTTTCAAAATGAAACTCGTGGTAATTTTCAAAACCCTGGAGGTCCATAGGCAACCCATACACCATACATGGGTCAGGTCCCCTTGTTTTCATAAAATTATATTCTTTTCTAACCTCAGAGAATAGTGGTTTATTTTCTCATTTACATGAACAAAAAGATTATGTGTGCCTTAGCGTTTGGTATAGATAACTCAAATGAAAAACTCATTAACAGGCACATTAAAATATGTTCAAAATTACCTTATACTTCGGATTAAGGATAATAGAGTTCTTACACGAAGTATCCGTGAAAGCAGTCAAATAAATCACCCCCTTCCACTAACCAAAACCATCTTAAACAAACACACAAAACCCTGACCAAGGTACACCAAAATTATTCCAAACCCCAAATTTTCCCCAATTTCACAAATTATATCCCCAGCTACACTTGTGCTACCCTCAACTGCTAGAAGGACCTACCTCATCATCATTTATGGGCCCTCGAGGACCCCAAGTCTCCCATTCTTGTATTCCCCTCCCACCGACTTTGATGGACGGATAGATGGATGAAGGCACTGCCAAAAAGTGCCCAACATCATCCTCAGTGATTCTGTCAAATCTTCCATCGGGAAGAAGTTTATTATGGGAGGGGGCACGATTTCTTCCCACCCTACTTAGCACATGATCCCCCAAAGGAAATAGAAACAAGTTCGCCTAAGGCTCACAAATCGCACATATCCATAAACTCTAAGTTCCAAGACAGGGAGTAAGTCCCCCCACCATGGCACTAATCAGTGAAGGCACCGGGATGCATTCTCTACAAAGTAGTTTTCCCAACTCTCTATAGATGGGCCGAAGCTGAAGAACGATCGGACAAATCAATTAGGAACAACTGCCAAAGGGTACTCTGGATGGGCCACCAGGAAAAAGCTCTCCACGAGACACATAAACAACATTATAGGGATCCCCCTCAAAAAATCTGAACGACCCTCCTTCCAACCAATCAGGCCATTCAGGGTCTCAGTCAGCACCACTGCCGCCAGATTATGGCAGTAAGACATCCAGGTTATTATCGCAACTATCGAGGGATCGGTAGTTAAGTCCCCCATTAGCAATAATAGCCTCACAGTAAGTTCTAAAGCAACAACCCTAGAAAAGTTGGCATCCTCATAACCCCTCATACACATTGAATACATAACTGCTTGAAGATAAATGCCCCCTCTGATAACCAATGGCCTAGCCGCCGAGGGAGAAATGTGAAAAACCTTCGATAAGAAAATTCGGTGAGAACGGGAGAAATTCGGCATAACCACCACACTGGGGCTGGCCCCCAACATGGATGAGAACTCCTCATAAGTGGGACAAACCTTTTCCAGGCCAAACTAAAAATTGTGATCTTTAGGCTACCAAATTTGATCTGCATCAGCCAACGGGTTCCAGTCTATAGTGTGGTTACACCATAAATAAAATCGTCGAAGTTTTAAAGCAACGTAGTCAACATTATACTAGTATATTCTCTCTAGAATTTCAAGATACGAAGAAAATCCTTCATCCATTGGAATATCCCCTTGAAAATAAGGAATATGAAGAAAGAAAGAAAGAAGAATGTGGGTATTGGTGAAGAAAAAACCATCCCACACACCCCCTTTTTATACTTGAAATCATAGGCTAATGACAAGAGCCTTGGAAACTCGAGTAAAATTCAGTGCCACAAAAGTACTCTAATGTGTAGGAAAGTGTAATAAAATCCTAGGGATTATTTGACTCGACTCCCTTGTCGATAGTCAAGTCATGGGGTTTGTCGATCGACAACCCGTCAATTTTGGAAAATTCCATCTTTCTTCTCTTATCAAAATCAATTTCAAAAAAATCATCATTTTTAAAAATTACCTCCTGGTTATTTCCTCAGTTCTTTATTTTAAGAAAATCATTTTCTCTTAAAAATAAATTCTCACTCAAAAATCATTTTCCCTCAGTATCTCTATATTTTAATTATCTATTTTTACATAAAATAAACAATCAATGTAGGAAATTAAAAATCCATATAAGATAGGTCATTAAATTAAGAAAAAATACAAAAAGAAAATGTATATTTCTTCACACACACACAAAGACACACACACACACACACACACATATACATATATATATATATATATATATATATATATATATATATATATATATATATATATATATATATATATATATATATATATATATATATATATATTTCTTCATTGAGCTACATTTTGTAGCTAAGAAAAAAAGAACAAACAAACAGGATTCTGCCTGAACCCACAATATCTCTCTCTATCTCTCAACCCCCATGACGGACACACTTTCCCCTACGGCAAGCAATGGATCCTCCACTACCAGAGCCCGAGCTCTCATTAGAAGTGGCAGGCGACATAAAGAATGAAGAAGTAAAGATCTTGATATACTCCGACATGGAGGACATCCAATCATTGATATCCCTTAACTAAGTGGTCGACAACCGAACATACTAAAGAAAAGGTGCAACAACAAAAGGAAAATCAAATTAGTCAAGAAGTAAATGAAGTCAACTGAATAATAAGAAATATAAAAGGATATACCTTAGGCCGAAGGGCCTTATCTGTCAACCCCATCAATCAAGACATTGATGTGTGAGGGCAATGCGACACGCTCAGTGACTCCCCACTGCTTAATTGGAAGTTATTAGAAGATGGAGTAACCTGAATAATTAGAGTCACCTCTATTGCCATCGACATGCCACCACAGGTGCTATGGGATGATCTGATAGGTTCACTAGTCCCCCTGCACAAAGATGTAGCAGGTGGAGGCATGTTCTCAAAATCGTAGATACATGGAGGCATCAACCAACTCCTCATTAAATATAGATATTTAAAACTCACCATCGTATCCATATAGAGCACGTAACGCTCACCAATTATCACCTCCACCTGGGAATCATCTGACATCTCACTCACCCGCCTCATGTACATAGGGGGAGATAATGGTGGTACCACCACCTCCTCCTCCACAATCTTCCTAACCACCATCTCCCCTCAGTACTAGACATACACAAACTAATGTGCAATCAAACGCCGCATATGTGCATGTAGGCCCATCACCCCCACATCATGCAGAGTCTCCCCCAATGGTAGAAGATCACTAGAAATTATCAATAGATAATCAGTATTTTCTCAAATAATAAAGAATCCAAAAGACTCAGATAATACAAAATAAAACTTTACCACTCATCAAGGCATTCAAAGATCACCATACATCTTTGATCCACAAAGCCTAATTAGACATTCGATTGTACTTCCACACCAAGAACATCTAGTAGAAGTACCCTAAGCTAACATCCTATAGGGATATCAACCTGGCATTACAACCAATCACCTCATAAAACCACGTCTGCAAAAGACAGGAATCAGCAAGAAAAAAACTAAAGAAGAATGCAAGGAAATGTATACAAGGAAAATAAACTCAAGATACATCCAAAAGATACTTGGCCCCATAAAAGACTTCTATAACTAACGACTAAAATCATCCAAAGAAAAATAAAGGGACGCTAAGTCAGGCTCCCCTAATCATTCATTCGGACCACATGAATCGTCCCCAAATATGACAAGAACGAAAGATAAAGGACATCTTCACTTGTCGCCACCAAAAATCCTCCCAATAGAAGAAAATAAATAGATGGGTCACCAGCCTGGCCTATCGCCCATCAGTCACATCCACCCTCCTCCTTAAAGACTCTCCTTCAAATAAAAAATATGAACTGAATCCCCAGAAATGATCCTACCCACATCCCCCAATGCCACCTACACTAACTCCGGTGTCACCCTCAGTGTGTGGTCCGCCACTAACCGAAACCCCTCACATTCAACCCCGATGACCTGTTGAGAACCTATGGGAGTCACCGTCATCTCCCAAAAATAATATGGAAAGTGTGGATAGTGTCCCACCACCTCTCTCCAAGGGAACACAAAATTTCGATAGAACACGATGCCTCATCCAAAGCCTCCGCCAAGCGATCAAAACTCACATATGAGACCATCTAGTGTACCTCACCAGGAAGCTTATCCTAAACCTCCTTCAACCCCATCGTCACTAGATACTTCATAATTGAAGGTTCAATGTCAGTTTGGAAAAAGAAGAAGAAGAAAAATTCATCACTATAACAAAGAAGAAAGAGAAAATTTAAATGTAAATGCAAAAGTCTATACATTTACATTGAAATTAGTGTTCCTCGCCTTAGAAAAGTTATGGTGTTCCATCTCGTGTAGAAGAGTATGCTTGTTAGCCACAGACTCAAACAGATCAAAGATATTCTCATTGTTTAAGGCAAGAGGCACACTAGACTGGCACTCTAGGCCAGCCCAATGATCGCAACCAACCATGAATTGTCATACGCCTCACTTGGACTCGCCATTTGAAGTCTTGAAGAAACACGGACTTAGGAACGGTTTTTATAGAGAGAAAGCGGAAGATTAAAACACTTGAAGATGTAAAAAATGGGGAGGATTCGCCTCTATTTATTAAGTCTAAGGGGTTTGTTCATCAAAATCCCCCTAACCCTTCGGCTCGAAAGTCATCTTTCCCCTTTCTCAAGGAAGACCATGAGTCCGTTACCTTGCCGATCTATCTGGGGCCCCTCCAAATTTTGTATAGAAAATGCCAGAAAATTTAGGGAAAATGCCAAAAAATTGTTCAAAAAATTCCCAAAATCCCAAAAAAATATAAAATCTCAATTTTCTTAAGAAAATCACTTTGGAGCACTGAAGACCCTAACAAGACTCTTGAAATTCCTATTTGAATTAATATTACACCCTTATCTCCACCATAATCCCTAATCGGGTTCCTCTTACACATTTGTCCTTGACGTACTCCATGAGTAGAATTATCCATGGGCCCGTATCCATGTCCATTATAATTCCCTAGTGTGTCCATCCCATTTTTCTTTCCCTCCCCATGGGGGAGGGATCAAAAGGTCCTGCATCCTTTCATTCCTCTTGGGATCACTCCAGCCGTCGTTGATGTGGGGTAATGGGAAAAGATGGAGTCTCCATTCCATTTTCCATAAAAAAGGAAAAAGACCGTGTCACCGCCACAAGAGAACGACATCAAATACTAACTAATACTTACGAAACCAATAGTTTTGGTGTTTGGGGGATAAGTTACGGAATGGGAAGTGTTAGGCACCCATCCCCTCCTTTCGATCTCTCATGGGCTTGTGTTATTTTTTTCCTTAGTTTCTCCATGAAGTGTGTGTGTATGTGTGTGTGTGTGTGTGTGTGTATGATAAACACCCAAAAGTGTTCATTTTATACCCCGAATAGATGCATTTTAGTTGCTCGTATATAATAAAAATGGTCTTTTGTGCTTTATTGTCTATATTGCATGTCGAATGCACGTTGTAGTGTTCAAACGCGTATTTCAAGGCAATTATACGAATTATGGAGCTAATTACCAATCCCGTAACCCTAACCTACCCTAACCTAGCCTAAACCTTGTCCCGAGCCCGTGTGTGTTTGGTTTGTGCCCTTTTTATATTTTTTAGTATGAGTCGTTTTTATTTTTAGGTTTATTTTTTATTTATTTAGTATTTTCTAGGTTTTATTTTCTATTTTTTCTATTTTTTTATTATTATTAGTATATTTTTTATTTTATCTTTATTTTTATTAGTTTTTAGTTTTTATTAGGATTAGATATTTTTTAGATTCATTTAATTTTAGTTTTATTATATTTTACTTTTTAGGACTTTAGTTTTAGTTTAATAGATTTTTATTTTTATTTCTATTTTTTTATTTTCATTTATTTTTAGTTTTTTTTTATTGAGTCTTTATTTTTAGTTTATTTTTAGAGTAGGATTTTATTTTAAGATTTTTAGTTTTATTCATTTTTGTAGTGTTAGTTTTTTTAGGGGTCATAAGTTAACATACACACACCTACACCCTATCACTACCTATCATCATCCTCACTTACACCCTAACACCGTACACGTCACCCACACCCAATCCTAACCCTACCCATCATCTTCCCCAACAACCCTTCTCTCTCCTTAAACCCCCACCACCACACTCTCTCTCATCCATTAACAAACTCAAAACTCACCTCTCTCACCCACCTTAACCTCCTGATCCTATCAAAATCGTCGAGTCCAAACCAGACCTATCTCCGGCCTACCCGAGACCCATGCCCGATCACCATTCACCGGTGACTCGAACTCACCGTCCCAACTCCACAACCAGCTATCCACCTCCCTCGGCATCGACCAACCCCCAACCTCGAACCCACCTTAATCCCTCCTAGCTCCAGCACCGGTTAAACCCGATTCAGCCCCTTTCCTTCCTAGACCCGGAACCTGCCATGCATACCCCAACATCCAGCCCATCTCACCTTTAACCCAAACCTCCCATATCCAAAATCGTGACCTGCCAAATGCCAACCAAAAAATACAAATGCAATGAAAACCCATTTATCCCCAAAGCCTTAACCCATTTAAACCAACCTTTTAACGATTTTCCCAAACAACCCCCAACTAACTCATTTAACCCATATACCCAAAATACCCCATAACCATGTCAGATTTTATCACCCAAATTTCCTCACCCATGTACGTTCCTTACCTCACACCTTTGTCATGCACATGTGCACTTCCATTACCCAATCTACCCTCATATGCACACACCCCATGCTCTTGCACTCCCAAATACCCAAGCTAACCCTTAGCTCCATGCCTACTATAAAAAGGAAATGAAGACCATTTGAGAAGAGGCAATTTTTTTAGAGAGAATTCTAGAGAGAGATAGTTAGAGTAGAAAATAAATTAGGTAGATAAACATTTTGTAAATAGTTTTATTTTAATTTTGTAGATATTTGCCAAGATAAATTTTGTAAGAGATTTAATTGAGTGGATATTTTAATTGCAAATCACCTAGATACTCAATTAGAGGGATTGTATCCTTCAAATTGGAAGATTGGAGTTCAACTTTCTCAAAGAAATTTGGTTTCAATTTTCTATTCTCTTCTATTTTATTTTAGTAGCCTTTATTATTTGTTCATCATGTTAGGCTAAATCCCCTTTCAAGGGGTGGGCTGAACCCTTATTTGATGTTATTTTTATTTAATTAGTTTGATTAATTGAAAATTCCCTTTGAATGTTAATTTTTATCCCTCACCCTTAAATTTACGCCTCGAGAGAGGGTAAATGATTTTCGAGAGAAAATCGAAATTCTAAGTTATAATACCCATTTTAGATTTGATCTAGAGATAAGGGTTTCTTAAGTGTGGCATTATTCCTTAAATTTCAACTCTAATTTCAATTTCTATGATTTATACAAATTTTGATAAATCAATCCTAGCGGGTGATTAATTAAAAGGAGTGTAGATATATTTTTCTAGAGTTGTGGGGTGTTAAACTTAATTTTCTAAAAGGTTACTATTAAAATTACATTTTCAACGAGAGTTGATTTGTAATTTTGATATTAATTTAGGAGAATTAAATTAATTAGTTAAAATAGCTAAAATTCATGATGTAATCCCACTCCTCGATTGTTCTCACATTTATTTACCTCATTTATCTCATATTTTTGTGTTAGACTTTATTTTTCATTTTAGTCACTTTTTAGTTTGTAATTTGATCTTCCATTTAGTTTAGTGTTATTTCACCTCACCTCACCCAATTATTTTTAATATTGAAAAAGCTAAAAAAATAGAAAAGAAAAATTCCAAAAAGAAAATAAAATTTGAATTACAATTGAGTTTGTCTCTAGCTTACCCCCTTGATGTGGGTTGATTCCCTTACTTACCTCTACACTTTAGATTTTTATATTTTGTAGGTAATTTTGATGTTTTGAACAACTTGGCTTTCAACAGTAACAACATACATGCAAAAAGCAAAGTTATCAGTGTATATAGACGGATATCAAAATCTCCCAACTCATAACATGAAAAAGATAGAGTAAGATCATCCGTCAAAATAATATTTAGAAAATACAATATCGGCGTTTACTGAGGTATTGATAATTATGAATGAATGGTAAGATTTGTTAGATGAAATGCTATTATGAATCACAAATATGATATATATATATATATGAGTAATGTATAGATAACAAGGATGAAAATGTGAAAATGGGAAATTGGACTCGAGTCTCCAATTTTATCTCAAAACGCGTACATAGCCTATAAAGGTATCAAAGACCACGTAGTTCATATGCGGCATAAGGGTAGGTTTTATCCCATAAATCCAATCGGGGATTTCTCTTAGATATGCGTGTGTAAAAAAGGTGTTTTTTTGGGGAAAACGAGACAAATCCCGCTTGGATTATATGAGCAAAAACCCTATTTTTCTTGGTTTTGTTATTTTTTTTATATAAAATATAACTTATGTGCAATAGTACTAATAAAATGGTATGTTAAGGTATGTCATTTAAAGGAATAAAATACTAAAGTTTATAATGAAACAATATAGTGCAAAAATAAGAGAATTTAGAGAGAAAGTGAGAGATTGAAACTTATTGGAGATCTTGACATTGATCTTGAATGTTGAAGAGTTGCGCTTACACTTGGATGAAAGTTTTGTGAGGAGAGGGAATGTAATTTACCATGTTTAGTAAGATAATGATGGAAGGAAAATTTTCGAAATGGGTTTGGATATGGAAATTGCATTGACTTTGAGAGAATGTTGCTGAGATCACTTATGCTGATGGATTTGAGGTATGTCTTGGGAGTGAAACCATTCCCTCTATTTATAGGGTTAGGGGTTCCAATTGTCATATCCCTAGCCCTACCAATTAGTAGGTAACCCTAGGCACATAATCGATAAGTAGTGAAATGGACCTGCTAATTGGCACTCTTCTGCAGATGGTCGTAGAACACAATCTATTGATCCAAATGGTGTATAGGGCATACCATTAGAACACAATCCATTGATCCAAATGGTCCATGAGGAATACCATTATAAATTAATTCAGAGACCTTAAAGAGTCCTTTGGGTCACTCTCGGGCTCGGGATTTAATTTGTGGTCAAATGGGGCCTAGAAGCACTCATCGGTACTTTGGAGAGGAGATCGTCAGATGGAAATGAATCTTTCGTCCAAATCTTAAGTAAGAATCGTGAATGGGGTGGACCGTTGGAAAGGTTATGCATGCTAATTTGACATTCTAAATCGCTTCACTCGGTTTAGAGAGTTGACTTTGGTCAATCGATGCCCGAAAGTGCCTGGTGACATTTCAAAGTAAAATGGGTCATTGGTCCATATTGTAAGGATGATTGGTGTGCGGGGTGGATTGCTGGAAAGTGCATTTAGTTACTTTTGAAGATTCATCACTCTTATTTGAGTTAAAGAATTAACCTTGGTCAAACGCATCTCGGGAGTGCCCAGTGGCCTCTAGATCAATTTTTGGGGGAAAATGGGTCGTTCATCTGAACACTTATGTTGTTTCGGATATAGGGTGGACCAATGGAAAGGGGTTTCTTCTCCCTTCAAAGATTTAAAGAGATTTCACTCGGACAATGGAGTTGATTATGGCGCCTGGTGGCCTCCAAATCCATTTTCGATAGTGAAATGGTTCGTTCGTTCAAATCGTTATGTCGAATCACACATACGGTGGATCATTGGAAAGGGGATTCAGAGACCTTCGAACATTCATTGAGCTGTATCTCTTACAATAGAGTTGATCACAGTCAAACGGGGAACGAAAGCTCCGAATGGCCTCTAGATCGGTACTCAGAGTATGACCTAGGGTTTGTATTTAAATAATAAGGTATTATGGACTTAAGGAGAAACTTAAGGGATCCTAGAATGTGGTGTCTACAAATCCCCTCAACGGGTGAGATTGGTACAAGTGAAAGTCATCGAATAGACACCACATGATGTTTTGGGAAGGATGTCAATTATCCATACCTAAAAGGATGAGGATAATAGATTCAAAGCGTCAAGGCCTAATTCTGAGGACCTAAAGTAATGCTGGAGATGACCGATTATGTGGGTTGAGGTCGGTTCTAAAGACCTAAGTAAATGCGATCAATTATGAGGTTCGAGGTCAATTTTATGTAGAGATGACCAATTATGCAAGTCGAGGTCAATTTTAAGGACCTTAAGTAGGAATGAACAATTATATAGGTCGGAACTTATTCTGAGGGCTTAAGTAGGAGTGACCAATTCTGTGGGTTAAAGCCAATTTAGTGGGCTTAAGTAGGAATGATAGATTATGCAAGTCGAGGTCAATTCTGAGGACCTCAAGTAAGAGTGACCAATTATGTGGGTCGAGGTCAATTCGTAGGACCTCAAGTAGGGACGACCAATATATCGAGTCGAGTTTAATTTTGACGACCTTAAGTAGGAGTGACTAATTCTGGGGATCGAGGTCAATTCTGTGGACCTTAAGTAGGAGTGACCAATTCTGCGGGTCAAGGTCAATTATGAGGATATTAAGTTGGGACGACCAATTATGCGAGTCGAGGTTAATTCTGAGGACTTTAAGTAGTTGGGACCGATTATGGGTTCGAAGCCAATTCTGAGGGCGCAAGTAGGGGTGACTGATTCTACGGTTTGAGGTCAATTCTGAGGACCTTAAGTAAGAGTGACCAATTCGGCGGGTCAAACCCAATTCTGAGGGCTTATGTAGGAGTGATTGATTCTGCGAGTCGAAGTCAATTTTGAGGACCTTAAGTAGATGTGAATGATTCAGAGGGTAGAAGTCAATTATTAATGCTTACGTGTGACAAATTTTGCAGGTCGAAGCAAATTATCATCGCTTAAATGGGAATGACTGATTTTCCAGGTCGAGTACAATTTTGAGAACATTAAGTAGGAAAGATCAATTTTGCAAGTTGAGGTCTATTTTGAGGACCTTTAGTAGGACTGAAGAATAGTTTTCCTAGGGAACTGCAATTTGAGACTCCATAGGGAAGAAGGTATCCTTTCTGAGGATTATGAAATTTACGTAGCCTTGTCGAGGAAGCATTTTGATTTTTTAATGATTTTAGGGGTTTTCTGGGGAAATGGGTAGCTTCACTGGGGGAAGCTATTTGATTTCTGAGGAATATGGGATTCCACTGGGGATTGAATTTCTTAGAGGTGGCACTGGGAAGATATCTGATTGGCTTAAAGTTCCACCTAGGAAGTTTTATTTGGAAATTGTATTGGGGGAAAAGTTACTATCTTTGAGGTTTTGGGATTACAGTAGGGGATTGTAGTGGACTTTGTGGGCGCGCTGATTGTTAATCTCGGGATAAAATGTGATATTAATCCGTCTAGGGATTTGGGATCTTGAAAATGGTTTTCTTGGTGAATAAATGTTCTAATATTTATTTGGTAATTTAAGGAATTTTATGGGTAATTTTCACGAATTTTTGGATTTTTTGTATGAAATTTTATGCAGGTTCTGACCGATAGGGTGTAGAGTGGCCAACGGTAGTGTCACAGTCTTTTGGATTAAATCGAGTAGGGGAAGGGCCAGTGTCACTCAGTATATTAATACAGACTGCCGATCGGCATGACCTTTAGCCTCCTATAAAAAGGGGCAAGATTTTGTCATTTTGCACAACTTTCAGATCTTCTATCTTCTTCCTTTCTCTGTTGCGAATCGTTCTATCATTCTTCTCTCTTCCAAAACTAAGAAATGTCATATTTCTCTAGCAATTCGGTACATATGGCGTTGCTCGGTATTGATGGTTGGGCTAACTTGGAATGGCAGGCTAGGGTTCCCTTAGTGCTGGGCAATGAGAATGCCTTTGATTCATTTGAGCCAGTTGCTAATAACAAGACTCTTCTACATGAGCTCATGCACCATCGATCGTCTAGGGTGGTGAACCCTAGTGGTTATGTGAGTGTTAATGACCTTTGACATTCATTTTCACATTTCCTTTTGTTCACGTATTTCCTTCAATTTTGATAGATTCTATTCCTTTTTATTTGACAGACTGATATATCTACATCGAGCCTCCATTATTGGGGGACAATGGGGTTCAAGTCTGTATGGGAGTTCCTTCCTCCAATAGTGCATTGGGTGGTTTTATCAGAGTTTAGCGTATGCATTGGATGAGACTCCCCGTTCGACGGTTGTCCTCTGTGCCTTGGGATAGAGGTGGTGAGATACCACCCACACCATGAATTTTGGTTTTGGGTGTAATACCCCATATTTTAATGACTTTTAAAATGAAATAAATTAAAAGTAAATGGGTTAAATAAATGGGGATTAATTGGAATTATTTATGTGAAAATAATTGGAATTAATCCGGATTGAATATTACTAGAATAAAGTAATATATGAATGATAATAAATATTACTTAGTAATTAAAAGTAATATATGATTATTACTTTATAAAAATTATTGGGATTTATAAATACGATAATTACGGTAATTAAGTCGGGACGCACGTGTGAGTCGGGTTGGGACTATAATTGAATGGAATGAAATGTAAATTACTTTTATGTCATCCGAATGGCCGTTTTGAGTGCGCCAAAGTGTCCAGAGGGATCAAAATAGTCAGAAAAGTCTACCAGGGTGTTTGATTTGGGTCTCGAGTCAATTTGAAACCGAATAGACACCCCAAAGAGGAATTTTGGTCATCTTACTTGGGAGATGAATAATACTTATGAAATTTCGGTATCTTTATATAAGTTAAGAGATATGTTAGCCAAAGGTATATTCACCACAACTCTAAGAAACATCCATTGAGGAGAGAGAAAGATTTCTCTTGGAGAGGATGGGTCATTCTAGGAAAAGCAAGGGACAAAGCCACCGGAGAGTGACCGAAAAAGAGAGGAACACCAGAGCATCTTCTTCTCCAAAGGTTCATACCTATTTAATCAAAGGCGAGTGTTTTAACTATTGCAATCTTAGCATGTATGTTTTTCATGGTAGATAGAAAAAGATTTTCTTTTAGGTTTTATAAATCAAAGATGAATTTTGATGATATTGATTTAATACTTAAAATGGAACCCATGGAGGATTAATCCCTTGTTGATATTAGAATTAACATCATGAAAATTGCGTTTATTTGATGAAGAAATTTGGGCTTTATACGAGTTCTTGAGTAAGAATGAGAAAATGCAGATTTTCTGAATTAAAATGGGAATAGCATGATTAATCAAAAATCCATGATGATTTTGATATGATTTGATGTTATAAATATTGTACATGCTTGGGTATATCATTTGGGATGAATTATAAGGAGTTTAGGATCATTTGGTAGAGGTTTTGGGGATGAATTATGATACAACACATAGGTAGAAATATGTAAAAAAGGACGAACATTGTATGATAATTTTAGGACAGTTTTTAGCGAAAATTGGCAGTGTGCTCGAGGGTTCTTGTATAAAACCACATTTTGCACAACTTTATAGTTTTAAGTTTTTTAAAATCGAAGTAGAAAAGCCTTATATTTCTGGGCAAAGTATAACTTTATCGAGAAAAAGGATTATTGGGAATTAAAATATAATCCGGGCTTGTTATAATGAGTCTGGGTTTTGGACCAATAAGTATGGGTTGAAGGTAGCTACTGCAATAATTAATTAAATCCTTTCGATTAGCAAGAGATGTTAGGAGTAGTGGGAAATGTCAATAAAATGTGAATTATTAGTTTATGGGGTAAATTTGGAATATACTATGTGTGGGATTTGTATATGGAATGAGAGTATACCCATTTGTTGATATATATACATAGGTAGAGCGAATACCTATAATATAATTGAGGTTTAAAATACCATGATATGTAGGATATTCGAGATATAAGTATACCACGGATGAGACTTGTAATATGGGATGTGCTTATGCCCTATTGTTGATATATATATATATATAGAGAGAGAGAGAGGTTGACTGTATACCTATATGATGTTTTGTGTCTATGACATACCTATCCTAATTGCTATCAATGGGAGGTTTGTGCCTTGTGGGCAGTCATATCCCGATGAGCCTTAGGGGGATTTTTGACTTGTACCTCGAACAGAGGACTTAGGTTGGATTGCCATACGTGAAAACAATGGTATTTAACGGTCAATTGGGTGCGTAGGTATGTGCATATCCCAAAGGCGGAGAACTATGTACGCCTCCAATATTTGTGTATGTTATTTATGGTTCGAGGGATATACCAAATCGACAGTCCTTTGTACAGTGACGAGATGTACCCGGACATGATAGTAGAGTATGCATGCCATACAAGATAGTCTCGGGGTGCAGTGTTGTATATATATAATAGAGTGAATTTATACTTATACGTGTGATATTATCTACTGTGTGAATTAAGTAGACATGAATGATAATGAAATACGAAATGAATTAAGTTGGTGAACACTTAATTATATTAAATTGAAAAAGTGCTTATCCATGTTAAAGAGAAATTGGATATATGTGTATTACTTATATTGCGAGGGAAATACATTGGAACGATATTGATATATGTTTAAATGTTAGATTGGAAAGAACTCGTTAGCATGGGAATAGTAACTAGTATGGTTTGAAGGTACGTTAGGCATGCACACAAGATGGGAGGTGAGAATCTCAAGAGAGAGTTCGAGAATCTAACATGTACATAATAATTTCTTAACTGCAGTTGTTAATCACTTGCTATTTTTAAAAAATATTTTACCATCCAACTCTGACCCGTTTTCTTTTATATTCTCGCCTCCCCTGTATCTTCTTTATTAGGTGTCTAGTCACAGGAACATCAGACATAAAGGATTGGATACTTGACGTATTATGGATGATATGGAGCTGCATACTTTGCTTAGACGCTTTCATTCTCTTGATTCATACATCCATAGTAGTTAGTTAATGTAGGGATGTCGCCCAAGGATTATAGTTATTTCCCTTTTATCTGAAATAGTGGTATTACTTATGTCAGTTTTGATGCATTCAGTTTATTTGGATTGTTGTATTGAGATATTTAAACTAGGGAGTTTGTTCTAGTTACATTCAATTCAAGTGTTATGTTACTTATCTATTATGCATTGTTCTGGAATAGATTACATGAAATAATTTGTAATGGTGAAATGAGATCGTATTAAATTAGAATTTGAAAGTTTTTAACACCAGCTTAATTGAGTATTAGGTGATTAACCAAAAGAAAAATATGTTTCAAAAGTGATGCTAAGAACGAACCAACTGTGCAGTCTGATTTAATTAGGTATAGGACTCATCACCCGATATTTAATTGAGCGGGGTATTAGAGGTGGTATCAGAGCATCAGGTTTTAGAGTCTTTAGGATCTGTACAACTATTTATGTTTCACCCTAGCGTTCTTCGATGTAGGTACTTATGATTAGGATTGTTGTATTCCTTCACATATGAAGATTTGCGTTCTCTTGGTATTAAAAAAAAGTGGTGAAATTCTTAGCTCGATCGGGCTTCGTACGCCAAACATAATAGGACGACCAATAAAGGTCGTTGGACAAAATGCCGGAAGAAAGGCTCAATAGGAGACTTAGTGTATTTCAAAAAATGTTTATCAAGGTAAAATTCACTGTAATTATTGTTCAAGCTGATGACAATAAAGAAATCGCTTGGGAAACATAGTTTCCTTAAACACCGTTATTGGTGATGATGGATCCGTTCCAGACTCACCTAGCATTATCGGTGAAGGGTGGCAGAGTTAAAAGGATTTGATAAAAAAGAACATTTATAAAATGTGTGAATGCAGAAGAGTGAGGGGCCGAGGGAAGTAGAAATCCAAAGGCAATTGTATAGGGTGAAGTGTAGCAAGACCCAGGATTTAATAATTTTTGGCAACATTTCGCTCATAAGAGAAATATTATGTGATAGACATTAGACTTCATATATAAAGAAGTTCATATTGAGATAAATGTGGAATTTGGGTTACAATTTGTCCGTGAAATATTCCATCTTCTGTTGTAACAGAGATGCGAATGAAATAATGAAATTTCGGACCTTATCATAAATGGGATGTGCCTGACAAAAATGGGTTACTGCTTGTTGAAGAATTTGTGATTTAGATACCCATGTGTAAATGGAAAAAAATAGGATTTAGATGACTTATGACGATATCATCAAGGGTGTAGGTTTATGAATCAATATCAATGCTTCCGTGAGCAGGGAGTCTAGGGTGTTGAATAATTTAGTCGAAAACTGAGACAAGGGTGAACGAGGATAGTTGAACATAACTTAGGTTCATACCCAATAAGGGGGGGGGGGGGGGGAGACCCATATATATGGTTTAATTGAATATCTACTAAGTAGAGTCAGATTCAGTCAAAACTAGTATAGTCGATAACGAGTTCCATAGGGAAAGGGGAGGAGCATAAAAATTCAGTTGAGGAATAATTTATGCTAGTATTGTTAGGTTCAAAATGGTCCATAGGACCAGGGATAGGGAAAATGACACGAAAAGTTGTTCCATGTGTAGAAAAAAAAGTGGGACTGTTAATGTTGAATGAGTCCGTAGAAAGTGAGTGGGACCCATGTGACTCGGAATAGTAAATGTGAATCCTAGGTGTGTATATCACCGATGTTGACACCCGTAGGGGGAAATGGTTAGGATCATTAAGAATTATGTTATTATATACTACATTTGTGAGTGAGGAATGTAGGATTTATTACGGTAGTGTGTAGTGACTGATTTCTGAGTACTGAAACGATGGTAAATTGTGTCAAAAGACTATGGTATTTGTTATTTCAGAGTGAAGTGCATTAGTACTATTAGGCGCCACCTGAAATAAGGTTGGGCCTAAGTGTATAAATTTATAGGGGGCATTCTATACTTGGAATCTGTGAGTATGTTGTTTTACTATACTTGACCCCGGTGTGTAGGGTCTTATAGCTGATGTGATTCAGGATAAATTGTGTTCTTAATTCGCGTAGAAAGAGATATTTCTCGTTATTTTGTAGCACCAAGAACTTGTGTTAGTGAGAGATACATGTTTAATATTATATTTGAGGGATATGAGAGTGGATGATATACTTTTATATAAACAAACAAAACCTGTTGAGATGGTACATATTGTGGACTAGGGACTTGAAGGGTTTCGACGACCGACTAGGTTATGTAGTAGTGTATCGGGGGGCTACTTTTTTGGATTTCGCTCTGTGAGACCCCCCCCCCCTCCCCCCCCCCCCCATGCATGAAACTAGAGAATGTTGGGAGTCTAAGTAAGTTGGGTCTTTGAGATATGGGCTTAGAACCTTTGTTATAATATGTATCTGTTAAAATTGAGAGTTATGTGTTATAGTATGATTTGAGGCCAGTGGAGTCGCCAAATATGAATGTCAAAACCAGTGTGATATAGATTATATTACAAGTAGTAAGTTGGTAAAGTGAAACCTTATAGAGTAATCACGTCTAGTGTATGATATCACATCCATTTAGATCGAATGCTGAAATGTACAAAACATAGGATGTATGGGCACCCTAGATGATTGGATTGTAGTATTTTCCATAATTGAGAATTGTGGCACATTACGTATTTTTGAGATAAATAAATGTAGAAGTTATTACTTCGGGACTTAGCTGTTTGATGGTTTAAGTTAGTTAGGACCGCTACTCCCCAAAATTTCCACGAGGATGGTATAGGAAGAATTAGATAAAGTTTAACTCGATAAAGTTAAAACTTACATGGTAAGGTATGTGGAGGCCTACGTTTCATCAGAATCTAAAATTTGAAGAGATGGGGAGAACTTATGACACATGGTGATGGCATCGTCGCATGAGTGCTGATTATGGATACGTTTGTGAGAGAGATAAAATGCATCATGATATAAAAGAGTAGTAGTGATGGCAAAAAACCAAGCAACACATTACAGAGTTCTAATCGAAAGTGGACCATCGGATATTAATAGGGTTCCTTCAGTCATTGGGAATTCCTTGGTAGAAGTGGGAGAGCGTATTCGTAAATTATCACAGAGTTAATTACTTCACAAAGGGATCACGACCCTGTATGGGTGATAGTGGGTCGGGTAATCGAAGTAGCTCCCGTTATGCCAGTTAGGACTAATCATAATGTGTGACAGTATACCCCAATCATTATTCCTGAGATAGTAAGGTTATATGGGGTACATTTCGACATTGTATCTAATAGAGACAATAGAGTTATGTCTCGATTATTGGGAAGAGTTTTCAGAAGGCCATAAGTATTGATATGCGAATGTATACGGCCTAACACACCCACAGATGCACGGGGGGACTGAGAATTCTAGTTACATATTGAGGGATATTTTGTATTTTGGATTATGGGAAGATTTAGTGTCATATTTGGAGTTCGTGTACAATAACTCCTCTTACCTCATTTATAGTATGACTCTATTTGAGGTGTTATACAGAAAACCTTATCGTACTTCTTCTTATTGTCTAGAGATGGAGGATAATGAGCTACTAGGGACAAAGTGATTCAGGGCCCATAAGCCATAATTGAAATGATTTGGTGTTATGTTTTTTAATATTGGAAAAAGGGAAATTGGCACTGAGATATGTAGGATCATTTCCTTTTATTGTAAATATTGGACCGGTAGCTTACAGGCTTGGGTTCCATATTCCTTTGCTGAGGCAGTATTGCGAAAATATGTTGGCATTTATAGTATATATTATGTGTAAAATATATACCATACAAAAAAGAATACACTACTGATGTGACGTAGTAGTAAGACGAGTTTGTATACATCTAAAGACTTATTAATCTACTATAGTGCAAATAGTAGGAGGATAGATAGTGATTATCTAAAATTAAAATTTAATTAGAGAAACTTAAATGGTAAGGCTTGGAGTATATCATCCGTAAGGTGTTCAATATTAGGGGTATTCAGTAATGTACTGTATGGGCAGTACGACAGAAGTTACATTAGATGTGAGATTAATACATGGAGTTTTACTTTCTAGTTATGCCTTAATTTTCAAATTTTGGGATGAAAATGTGTTATGGGGGAGTATGTATACTTCGTATTTTAATGACTTTTAAAATGAGATAATTTAAAAGTCAATGGGTTAAATCAATGGGGATTAATTGGAATTATTTATGTGAAAATAATTGGAATTAATCCGGACTGAATGTTACTAGAATAAAGTAATATGTGATTGATATTAAATATTAGTTATTGAATAAAAGTAATATATGATTGTGACTTTATAAAAATTCTCGGGATTTATAAATACGACAATTGTAGTAATTAGGTCGGGATGTGCGTGTGAGTCGTTTCAGGACTATAATTGAATGGAATGAAAAGTAAATTATTTATATGTCATTCGAATGGTCATTTTGAGTGCGCTAAAGTGTCCAGAGGGGTTTAAATAGTCATAAAAGTCTACCCGAGGGTTGGATTTTAGTCTCGGTCAAGTTGGAACCGAATAGACACCCCAAAGAGGTATTTTTGTCTTTTTTCTTGGGAGATGAATAAAACTTACGAAATTTGGGTGTTTTTATATAAGATAAGAGATATTTTAGCCAAATGTTTATTCACAAACACTCTGAGAGGCATCCATTCAGGAGAGGGAAAGATTTCTCGAGGAAAAGCAAGGGGCGAAAGCACTTTGCACCACCCCCGCCACCACTAGAGAGTGATCGAAAAATAGAGGAACACCAAAGCATCATATTTTTCCAAGGTTCAAACCTACAAAATCAAAGGTAAGTGTTTTAAATCTTGCAATCTGTAGCATGTTAGTTGTCCATGGTAGAGAGAAAAATATTTTTTTTTTAAGTTTTATAAATCAAAGACGAATTTTGATGATTTTGATTTAATCCTTGAGATGGAAACCATGTAGGATTAACCCCTTTTTGATATTAGAATTAACATCACGAAACATGAGTTTATTTTATGAAGAAATTTGGGGTTTATACGTGTTCTTGAGTATATGATTTGATATGATTTGAATTAAAATGGGATTAGCATGTATTCGAAATTCCATGATGATTAGCATGTATTCGAAATTCCATGATGATTTTGATATGATTTGATGTTATAAATCATGTACATACTTGGGTATATCATTTCGGATGAACTATAAGAAGTTTGGGATCATTTGGTGGAGGGTTTGAGGATGAATAATGTTACAATCCGTAGGTAGAAATATGCAGAAAAAGGACGAACATTGTATGATAATTTTAGGACTTTTTTAACCAGAAATTGGTAGTGTGCCAGCGAATTTTGTATCAAATCACGTTATGCATAACTTTGTAGTTTTAAGTTTTTTCAAAATCGGAGCGAAAAAGCCTCAAATTGTAATTTTATATTTCTGGGCAGAATGTAACTTTATCGAGAAAAAGGATTGTTGGGAATTAAAATATAATCTGGGCTTGTTATAACGAGTCTGGGTTTTGGACCAATAAGTATGGGTTGAAGGTAGCTACTGGAATAATTAATTAAATCCTTTCGGTTAACAAGATACGTTAGTAGTATTGGGAAATGTGAATAAAATGTGAATTATTAGTTTATGGGATAAACTTGAAATATACTACGCGTGGGATTTGTATAATGGATGAGAGTATATATATATATATACACATCGGTGGAGCGAATACCTATAATATAATTGAGGTTTAAAATACCATGATACGCAGGATATTTGAGATATAAGTATACTGTGGATGAGACTTGTAATATGGATGTGCTTATGCCCTATTATTGATATATATATATATATATATATATAGGTTGAGTGTATACCTATATGATGATTTGTGTGTATGACGTACCCAACCTACTTTCTATTGACGGGAGGCTTGTGCATTGAGGGCAGTCATATCTTGATGACCCTTAGGGGGGATTTTTGACTTGTGCCTCAGAACATAGGACTTAGGTTGGATTACCATTTGTGAAAACAATGGTATTAAATGGTTATTTGTGTGCATCGGTATATGTGTAGCCCAAGGGCTTAGGACTATGTTTGCCTCCAATATTTGTGTTTGTTATTTATGGTTCGAGGGATATACCGAACCGACAGTCCTTTGCACAGTGACAAGATGTACTCCGACATGATAGAAGAGTATGCATGCACTGCAACTAAGTGTCGGCATGTAGTGTATTATATATATAATAGAGTGAGTGTATATATATATACTTGTGATATTATCTACTATGTGAATCAAGTAGACATAAATGATAATGAAATCTGAAATGAATTGATTTTGTGAACACTTAATTATATTAAATTGAAAAAGTGCTTATCCATGTTAAAGATAAATTGGATATATATATATACGTGTTACTTATTTTGCGAGATAAATATGTGGCAATGATATTGGGCTATATTTAGATGTTAGACTAGAAAGAACTAGTTAGCATGGGAATAGTAACTAGTATGGTATTAAGGTACGTTAGGCATGCACACTAGAACCAAGATGAGAATCTCAAAAGAGAGTTCGAGAATCTAACATGTACATAATACTTGCCTAATTGAACTTGTATGACACCCCGCCTAATTAAATACCGGCTGATCAGTACTTTAATAATTAAATCCAAAATATCCAATTGGTTCAGATAATGCATCACTATCGAAAATCATCAATTTTATTTAATTTAAAACTAACCACCTAATGTTTAAAAAGGTTTGATGTCAAAATTTTATCTTGTTATTAACCATCATCAAGTAAGGAAATAATTAACTAATACCATTCATCCCAAAAACATAAGGAAAGAACTAGATGAATTAAAATAAAGGACTGGAGTAAACACTTGCAGTCAAAATCCCATACAACAATCCGAAGCCATAAAATAAAAGTCTATTAACAGAATAAAACATCTAAATCTTTGAATAGAAAATTGGAAGGGACGACATGTCCAACTGAAGTAAATAACTGATAGATAAAGAAGAATAGACTATGAAGCGTTTACTAGCAATGTCCTATAGCTTCCACAGCAACTACATCTCAGCAACTAAATGGAATCTCCTAAGCTTGGTGTCCCTGTGGCTGAGCACCTAAAATAAAGTAACAAGAAAGGAGGTTTGCAAAAAAATGGGTCAGAGCACGAGTTGAAAACAGTTTAAATATAGCAAGTACTTAAATTGGTTAACTAACACAAATATTATACATGTTAACTTAGTGTACTCACTTGAGATGCTCACCCCTCATCTAATATGCATGCCTAATGAGTCTAACTACCCATACTAGTCATGATATTATGCCTGACTATACGTAGTATAACCACTAAATAACCTGAAGATAATATATTAATATTATTTAGAAATAAGTTTAAAGATGATTTAACTCATTCTCATAACATTTTTAATTCTCAATTGTTGACCCAATAGGTATATACTATAATAAAGCGTCCATTATGAAGCACAAAATAGGAACTCCGTATACATATAAAATCTCAATATGTGTACATATGAATATATATATTATTACTGAACCCATAGTTAAGAAACCCCTGGTTCTAGGTATACTCAGTTATCTAGTCCCATTGCAATGCTCACACATGAAGGACAACATGTTCAATCTCTCAGTATCCAATAACACATATACACATATTGGAGGTGAATATAGTTCCAAGCCGATGGGCTACACACATACCTATTCATCCATACGACCATCACCACTATTTTTATCATCAATAGCCCGTGCCTAGATTCCATGTTCTAGTGATATGACTCAAAATCCCCTGAAGGCACACAAGATATTGTCATCCACAACGCGCTAACCTCTGTTCGATAACTAATAGTTAGGTATGTCATTCACATAATATCTTAAGTAATAAGCATGAACACAACTTATATAACTCATTCGGCATTCATGCAACCTGATTTCCGCAGTACATAAGTAGTAGTATTAATGCTACCACTCACCGTGAAACAATCATATATTTCTTCTCTCGAATCTACAATCCCTCCTAGGTTCTATAAACTTCCTATATCCTGAGAACTATTACAATCCCAACACACTAATAATTAGGAATTTAATTCACTCGTTACTCAAGTAGGTCATTACGCTCACTTAGATAACCCTAGGACGATTTTTTTACTCGAACGGACCCTAAAAAGCCATTCTGAAATCTCGTTAGAAGTGAAGGAAATCTCTTTCAAATGAGGTCATTCGAACAAGTTCATTCGAATGAAGTTATCACTACGAATGAACTCCATCATTTTGTTAGAAAGGTCGTTGGAATTTTCGTGGGAATTCTCATTCAAACGACATGGGTAGACTTCGAACGAGAAATCCAACAGACCCAGTTCTCTTCTCTAAATTCGATTTTTCAAGCTTTCAATCTTCAATATCAGTCCAAAACTCAACCCAACTATAATTTAATGTTCCTAAACTATTCCAAATTATCCTAAGATACTTTCTAATATAAATTAAAGATCAAATCCTAATATACTAAAATGGAATGCAACAATTTCTTCAATTCCTAATGAATTTCTTAAATATGAACCCAAAATTTGTTTAATCTTTCAAAACTCCCAATTAATTTCGTGATTTCCTACATATAATTACCAAACTTAATAGGTCCAGGATGCAAAGATCCTCTACATGCAAATCCATCTCCAATTCATCAGGTTTCTTGACAAATTAGTATAATTAAACTTAAGTCTTCATAGCAATAAGTTCATATCATCTAATCTAAATCAACAAAAACAATATTTAATAAAAGAGAAGCAAGATAAAAACTTGCCTTGGGATGGACTTCTGATTCTTGGGTTGAATTTGGTATGTGGTTGATCCTCTCGTCGTGATCTACCATTTTGATGAAACTTTTGGTTAAAATATCTTGAGTTTCCCTTTTTCTCTCTTGTGGTTCTCCTTCCTCCTTGGTTCTTCCTCTGTTTCTCTCTGTTTCATATGTAAGTGAAACTGACAGACAACTAACCCTATTTGTTTCTAAATAAACTTTACTTTCGTTCATTTAATTACTCTAAAATCCCAAAAGGCCAAAATACCCCTTTGGGTGTCATTTTGGGCTAAAATGCCCACCCTTCTGGATACACTGGCACTCTCAAAATAGTCATTCGAGTTATATAAAAATAACTTACCTTTTTAACCCCCAACTATATAATAGTGACGCGACTCATACGTGCATTCAAAGTAATTATATCTTAATTGCGGTGTATCTCATCCCCGACCATTTTATTATTTCTGAAACAATGTTACGTTTCTCACTACATAATGTTCAACATAATTATAATTGGACATAATTATTTTTGATAACTACCAACTTTCGTCAAGCTAGTAATTATTACCCTTAAAATAGAATTAATTATAAAATAAATTTTCTCCCTTTAAATTAATTAATCGCAATTTCCATAATTTCATAATAAAATAAATATGCGTATAAAAATACGGGGTATTACATACTTTCCCCTTAATAAAAGATTTTCCTCCAGAAATTCGGAAATGAAAATGTACCTGGCAAGAATAATTCTAGATAATGTTCACTAATATCATCCTCATGTTCCCAGGTAGATTCCTCAACATTATGGTGCTGCCACTGAACACGGACTAGTGGTACTATTTTCGACCTCAACTTCCTCTCGTTACGGTCTATGATGGCAACCGAAATTTTCTCGTAGGAGTTATTAGGCTATAAGTTAATCTCCTCCAACGCGATATGAGTATGGGCCGACTCATCTCGAATATATCTCCACAGCGAAGAGATGTGGCATATGTCATGGACTCTATGTAAGCGCTCCGCTGACCCAAGTCTATAAGCAACTGGCCTAATCCTCTCGATAATAGGGAATGGCCCTACATACCTGGGCGCCAACTTTTCCTTCTTCCTAAAATGTATAACTCCTTTCATAGGAGCTTCCCTAAGTAAAACTTGGTCCCCCACATTGAACTTCCAGGAATACCATTTGGCGTTAGCGTAGCTCTTTTATCGATCCTCAACAACCCGAATATGGTTTCATATCAACTCTATCCTCACTGAAGTATCCTGAATCACCTCCGAACCAAGTAGCTTATTGTCCCCCACCTACAACCAACAAGTTGGGGAATGATAAGGTCTGTCGTATAGTGCTTGAAATGGAGCCATATCGATAATAAACTGATAGGAGTTTTTATAGGCAAACTCAACCAGCTAAAGATACTGCTCCTATCCTCCGCAAAAATCAATGATGCACATACGCAACATATCCTCTAAATTTGATTCTTCCGTTCGATCTTTCCATCCATCTACGGGTGATGGGTTGTGTACATACGCAATTCTGTACCCATAGCCTCCAGAAAACTCTCCCAAAATCGAGACACAAACACTTTATCTCCCTTCAAACACAATGTTGGGAGGCACCTCGTGAAGTCTCACTATCTCTGCTATGAATATCTAGGCATACTGTCCCATGGTGTAATACGTTCGGGATGGGAAAAAGTGGGATACCTTGGTTAGTCGATCCACTATCACCCATATTTAATCATAACCCTCTGCGATGTAGTTAATCCCGAGATGAAGTCCATGGAAATGCTCTCCCATTTCCATATAGGAACCTCTAATGGCTATAAAAGTCCCATCGATCTCTGATAGTCCACCTTTACTAGACAAACACGATAATATCCTTTTTCATACCGCTCCACCAGTACTGTCTCAACATATCCTGGTACATCTTATCCCCACTAGGATGTACTGAAAATCATAAACCGTGCAACTCTGTCATCACCTCGTGTCGTAAGTCTTCTCCCTCAGGAACAACAAACCTTCCATTGAAACATACCCCCATCTGAACCCACGGTATAAGACTCGTCCCCCTCTGCTAGAAGCTACACTATCTAACTCTGGTATAATGAGTCAGCTGCCTGAGCCTGTACTACTCTCATAATAATATGGGGCGTAGATGTCATCACAGATATGAACGATCGAGCCACCGCATCCTGGTGTCCTAATTCCTTCTATTTAACTTTCCACACCTCGGGCACCTCCCCGAGCGGCTTACGGCTCAACGAATCTGCTACCACAATTACCTTCCCCGGGTGGTTTTGAATATCAAAATGATAATCTTTCACAAACTCAAGCCACAGGCACTGACGCATTTTCAGCTCCTTCTGTGTGAAGAGGTAGTGTAATGACTTATGATCTGTGAACAAGTCAAATTTCTCCCCCAGGAGGTAATGTCTCCAAATACGAAGTGCAAACACAACCGCCACCAACTCTAAGTCGTGGGTGCGGTAATTCCTCTCGTGAGGCTCAATCTTACGGGAGGCATAAGATATAGCCTAATCCTCCTGCTAAAGTACACCCCCAAGTCCTAATAAGGATGCATCAATGTAGACTAGATACTCCACTGTCGGCCTAGGCAGTGCTAACACTGGTGCTAAGGTTAATTTGTCTTTCAACTCATCAAAGGCTAACTGACAGGCATCACTCCAGATGAACGACACCCCTTTGCAAGTCAAGTGTGTCAACGAACCCACTATCTTCAAAAACCCTTGAATAAACGTCCTGTAGTATCCGACTAGGCCCAAGAAACTGCGTATCTTGGTCGGTGTTGTGGGTTTTCACCACTCCCTCATCGGTGACACCCTCCTCGGATCCACATATACCCCTTTATTAGAGATGATATGTCCAAAAAACTGGATCTCCTTCATCCAAAACCCACATTTATTATATTTTTCATACAACTCATGCTGGCGCAGTGTCTATAAAACCTGTCGCAAGTGCTCAGCATGATCTTTCTCAGTTTACGAGTAAACTAGAATGTCATCTATGAAGACGGACAAACTGGTACATGAACTCTGTGAACACCCTGTTCATTAAGTCCATAAACACGACTGGAGCTTTAGTTAGACCAAAAGTCATAACCCTGAACTCATAGGAACCATAACTTGTTAAGAAGGCCATCTTCGATACATCTTGCTCCCTGATATGAAACTGATGGTATCTCGATCTCAAGTCAATCTTCGAGAAGAAGGTGGCTCCTCTCAACTGGTCGAATAAGTCATCGATTCAAGGAAACGAATATTTTTTTCGTATCGTGACTTTTTTCAACTCTCGGTAATTGACACATAACCTCAACGATCCATCCCTCTTCTTAACAAATAATATGTGAGCACCCCACGATGAAGTATTCCTATGAATAAACCCCTGCCCCAAAAACTTCTCAATTTGGTCATGTAACTCCCTCATCTCTGCTGGAGCCATACAGTAAGGTGCACAGGCTATCATCCTAGTTCTTGGCGCTAAATCAATGACGAAGTCTATCTATTTACTCGGTGGTAACCTCGAAATCTCCTTAAACACATCGATGAACTCTCGAACAACAGGAATCGAGACAAGTGGTACCACCACCTCCCTAGAGGTCTCCTCATCTATGTAGTATACATGTGTGGACGATCCTCCCTCAGGGCGAGGCATCGCCACCTGGAATATATCCTGATCGGGAATGGTAAAAACTATACTCCTACTAAAAAAATTGATCATGGACCTATACCTAACAAAAAAATCCATACATGTAATCGCGTCATATTCGGACATATCCAATACGAGCATGTCAACGGGTAAGATAAACCCCCCAATCTCTATACCCACTCCCCGACAAATGAAAGAAATCATGAAACCTCTACTCAATGGCGAATCCACACAATTAACCGTAGTCTCTGTTGTATCAAATAATACTGTAGTAAGTGCAAACCCCATGGAAATACAAAAATGTGTGGCCCCCGTGTCAAATAAAATGTGCCCCAAAGTCCCGTGGATAGAAAACATACCCTCAATCACAAGTGGGTCCTACGGGACAGTGGCCTGGTGCAGATTATAGGCTCATCCGTACTGAAGCTGCCCCTACTAAACTGGGATGGCTGGAATGGGTGGCAGTACTGGCATATGTGGGGGTGCTGGGAGAGATGCAGGAAATAAAAGTCTCTGGGGCTCCTAGCGAGAACCCTACTGCTGTTGGCCTCTACCCTTCTGAGGGCAGTCCTAATGCTTATGGCCAGTTTTACCACAAGTAAAACATATCCCTGGGTAGGGTCATCCCTCTTGAACCTGTTGTCCCAGGCCTAGATGGTCGTTACCACACCTCCCTTGGACATGCTGGCCATGTTGAACCTGTTGCTGGCCCTGATGACCCTGATGGCCGTGCTAACCATACTGTCCATGTCTAAAGCCTCCCTTACCATGTCTAAAACCTCCTAGCCTGAACCTTTTAGAATCCCGCCCCTGGGAACCCTGATCACTGTGTCTATGCTGACCCTGAACTAGATGTGCCCCAATGGCACCATTTCCTCTTGTGATGTCCTGTTGGCTGGACTCTTCTACTCTCTTAACCTCTGTCAAATCAAAATGGTGTTCCTAATAGTGGAGTAGTGGTCCATTTATCACGCCTGAATAGGGCTAAAGAGAGATTGCCTATCAAATGCTACAGATCCTCTATGTCAACCCATCCATAAAACACTAAATCTTCTTTTCCTCAGTCGAGATCTTATCCAATACAATGTTCAAAAGGTTGATAAACTTTTCCTTACATTCTTCTACAGTCTTTCCCTCCTGCTTCAAGTTCACCAACTTCCGTCTCACCTCTGTCTAGACGACCGTGGGGAAATATTTGCGGTCAAATCACACCCAAAAGTCTCAAATCGTGATTGTGTTTCTCTCCTCAGTGGTGGTAATAGACTCCGACCATTAGAATGTTGGTCCAACTAACTTGAACGTGGTCAGTATCTGACTCTGCACCTCCGTGCACTCATGCATCCCCAAATGTCTATAAATATCCTTCTTCCATTGGATCACTACCACCACATCGGAGATCCCCATAAACTTCAAAGGATGCACCTTTTGGAAGGCATCACTAACACATTCATAAGTAGAAGGGAAGACCTGGGTATTAACTGGAGCCACCACTTGTGCTTGTTGCCCAACTGCCAATTTCACATTTACTGCCTGAGCTGTAATGGCGGCAACTTCAGTGACATTCATCATACCTTGAGCTGGTGCAGGTTGATGATCGGGCTAAACATCCTTGGGAACTCTCTTTGCATGTCGAGGAGGCATATGATAGGGGAAAAAGAGTCTACAGTTATCATCTCAAAATAGATGAAGAACGTAAAATGCATAAAGAATACAACAATCCTAAAATATAAGGCTCAATATCAAAGGACGCTACGCGGAAACATAGTAAGCCATACAGATCCTAAGGACACTAAAATCTGATGCTTTGACACCACCTGTGACACCCCGCCTAATTAAATACCGGGTGATCAGTCCTTTATTAATTAAATCCTGAATATCCAGTTGGTTCAGATAATGCATCACTGCCGAAAATCATCAATTTTATTTAATTTAAAACTAACAACCTAATATTTAAAAAGGGTTGATATCAAAATTTTATTTTGTTATTAACCATCATCAAGTATGGAATTAAATATCTAATACCATTCATCCCAAAAACATAAGGAAAGAACTAGCTGAATTAAATATAGAAAACTGTAGTAAACACTTGCGGTCAAAATCCCATACAACAATCTGAAGCCATGAAATAAAAGTCTATTAACAGAATAAAACATCTAAATATCTAAATAGAAAATAGGAAGGGACGACATGTCCAACTGAAGTAAATAACTAATAAATAAAAAAGAATAGGCTATGAATCATCTACTAGCAATGTCCTATATCTTCCATAACAGCTACAACTCGGCAACTGAATGGAATCTCCTAAGCTTGGTGTCCCTATTACTGAGCACCTAAAATAAAGGAACAAGAAAGGAGTTTTCCAAAAAAATGGGTCAGAGCCTGAGTAGAAAACAATTTAAATATATAAAGTGCTTAGATTGGTTAATTAGAACAAATATTATTCATGTTAACTTAGCGTACTAACTTGAGAATCTAATGTGCACGCCTAATGAGCCTAACTACCCATACTAGTCATGATACTCTACCTGACAATACAGAGTATAACCACTATACCGGATAAAATATCTTAATAACCCAAAGATAATATGTTAATATTATTTAGGAACGGGTTTAAAGATGCTTTAACTCATTCTCATAACATTTTTAATTCTCAATTGCTGACCTAATTGGTATATATTATAATAAAGCGGCCATTATTAAACACAGAATATAACTCCGTATACATATATAAAATCTCTATATGTGTACATATATATATATATATATATATATATATATATATATATATATATATATATATATATATCAATACTGCACCCATGGTTAAGAAACCCCTGGTGCTAGGCATTCTCGGCTATTTAGTCCCATTACAACGCTCATGCATGAAAGACAACATGTTCAATCTCTCAAGAACCAATAAAACATATACACATATTGGAGGTGAACATAGTTCCAAGACGATAGGATATGCAAACACCTACACATCCATACGATTGTCACCACTATCGTTATCACAGATAGCCCATACATAGGTTCCATGCTCTAGTGATACGACTCAAAATCCCCTGAAGGTACAGAAGATATGATCGTCCACAACGCGTGAACCTCCGTTCGATAGCCAGTAGTTAGGTATGTCATACACAAAATATCTCAAGTAATATGATTGAACACAACTTATATAACTCATTAGGCATTCACGTAACCTGATTTCGAAAGTACATAAGTAGTATTATTAATTCTTCCACTAACCATGATTCGATCATATATTTCCTCTCTCGAACCTGCATTCCCTCCTCGATTCAATAAACTTCCTATATCCCAATAACTATTACAATCCCAGCACACTAATAATTTGGAATTCAAGTCACCCGTTACTCACGTAGATCATTTCTCTCACTTGCATAACCGTAGGACGATTTTTTTGCTCGAATGGACCCTAAAAGCCATTCTAAAATCTCGTTAGAAGTCAAGGGAATCTCGCTCGAATGAGGTCGTTCGAACAAACTTCTCACTTTTAATGAGCTTCATTATTTCATTAGAAAGGTCGTTGGAATTCTCGTTGGATCGAGGTTGCTCTAACGACCTGGGCAAACTTCGAACGAGAAATCCGAACAGACCCAGTTCTTCTCCGAATTTGATTTTTCTAACTTTCAATCTTCAATATCAATCCAAAACTCAACCCAACTCTAATTTAATGTTCGTAAATTACTCCAAATTACCCTAAGATACTTTCTAATACAAATCAAAGGTCAAATACTTATATACTCAAATTGAATTCAACAATTTCTTCAATTCCTAATGAATTTCTTAAATATAAACCCAGAATTTGTTTAAACTTTCAAAAATCCAGATTAATTACATGATTTCCAACATACAATTACCAAACTTAACAGTTCTATGAGGGGAAGATCCTCTACATGCAAAACCATCTCCAATTCATGAGGTTTTTTGATAAATTAGTCTAATTAATCCTAAGTTTTCATTGCAACAAGTTTATATCATCTAATGTAAATCAACAAGAACAATATTTTCTAAAAGAGGAGCAAGATAAACACTTGCCTTATGATGGACTTTTGATTCTTGGTTTGAATTTGGTATGTGTTTGATCCTCTCATCGCGATCTACACTTTAATGCAACTTTTGTGTGAAAGCTCTTGAGTTTTCCCCTTTGTCTCCAGTGGTTCTCTTTCCTCCTTAGTTCTTCCTCTCCTTCTCCCTCTTTCTCACATAAGGTGAAACTGATAGGACACTAACCCTATTTTTTTCTAAATAAACTTTATTTTCGTCCATTTAATTACCCTAAAATCCTAAAAGACCAAAATATCCCTCCGGGGTGTCATTTTGGGCTAAAATGCTCCGAACTCCAAATATAACACCCGAGTAGTGTTTTCTGACTATTTCGACCCTTACGGATACACTGGCGCACTCAAAATAGTCATTCGAGTTATATAAAAATAACTTACCTTTTTAACCCCCCAAATATATAATAGTGACGTGACTCATACGCGCGTCCCAAATAATTATATCTTAACTTTCGTGTATCTCGTCCCCGGACATAGTATTATTTTCTAAACAATATTACGTTACTCATTATGTAATGTTTAACATACTTATAATTTGACATAATTATTTTCGATAACTACCAACTTTCATCACGCTAGTAATTATTACCCTTAAAATCGGATTAATTATAAATTAAATTTTCTCCCTTATGATTAATTAATCCCAATTTCTATAATTTCATAATAAAATAAATATGCATACAAAAATATGGGGTATTGCAACTTCTTAATCACTTGTTATTTTTGAAAAATATTTTACCATCGGGCTCTGACCCATTTTCTTGCATATTCTCTTCTCCCTTGTATCATCTATATTAGTTGTCCACTCGCAAGAATGCCAAGCATAGAGGATTGGATACTTCACGTACTATGGATGCTATGGAGTTGTAGATTTTGCTTAGACGCTTTCATTCTCTTGATTCATACATTCGTAGTAGTTAGTTCATGTAAGGAGGGTCGCCCAAGGATTTTAGTTATTTTGATTCTATCTCAGACAGTGGTATTACTTATGTCAGTTTTCATACATTTAGTTTATTTGTATTGTTGTATTGAGATATTTAAACTAGAGGTTTTATTCTAGTTACATTTAATTCAGTTGTAATGTTACTTATCTATTATGCATTGTTGTGGAATGGATTACATGAAATTATTTATAATGGTAAAATGTGATTATATTAAATTAAAATTTGAAAGTTTTTAACACCGGATTAATTAATTATTAGGTTAGTAACAAAAAGAAAAATGTTTTTCGATAGTGATGATAAGAATGAACCAACTGTATACTCTGATTTAATTGGGTAAATGACTGGTCATTCGATATTTAATTGAGCGGGGTGTTACATTGGGGAGATGAAGTGACTCCTATAAATGTGCAGCAATTACTGGGGTTGAACTATGAGGGGACCCAGATAGAGATGGACCGCACACTGGGGATGACGTCAATGGTGGTAAAGGCAGCGTTGGGTGATGTGGGCTGCATAGTCTCAGGGGATTCCATCTGTCTCTCTCTTCTGAAGGATATTTTATTGAGTTGACAGATAGACGAGACTAATGGGTTGCAGGTTTGGCGTATGGACATCTCTTCATTCCTTTAATGCTGGGAGATTTTTGGTGGCGACTAGTGGCGACGTCGTCCACTTGGGGTTTTTTCCTTTATTGAGGTTATTTCGAATATCCCTCGCTTTGACTGGGGGAGCTTTACCTTGGAGACCCGTTATTTGTCTCAAAATACATTTAGTCAGTGTTGTCGGAATACCTTTACTAGCTCCACGTATATTTTGGGAGTATTTTTTTCATTTTCCTTTATACATTTCCTTTTTGCTAATAATTGATCCTTGACCTTTTGTATATGTGGTTCAATGAGGTGATTGGGTTTCAAGCCCATTTGATAGGTTTGGTGGATGAGTCGGGGGCTTTTGATCTATGTATCGGGGACTTTTATTGGTTGGCTAAATTTTTCAAGTATAAAAGGGTAATGGTGAGTATTTTCTTCACCCATCCACATTTCCTTTCTTTTGCCCACAACTTACTTCTTGTCTTATCATTTTTAACATAGCTCTTCATGGAAGGGTTGAATTCACCCATTTTCTTAGAAATATAGAGTCTATGTGCTCGTATAATGTAGACTATGTTGGCTTTAACATGGATTTGATTTCCTTATGTAGCATTCTCCTATAGACCAAAATAATTTAATGGCGGTGGCACAATTCTGGTACTCCGAGAATCATGGTTTTTACTTTATCTTGGACAAAGTCTGCCCGACTTACAAGGAATTGTAAGTTATGCTAGGGTGAATCCTAGTGTGGTGGAAACAATCCAAAATTTTCTCAGTCTCCTCAGGAGTTTCTATGAGGACTTCTCCACATCGCTCCTTCGGTGGCTCGATCATTGGTTACTGGTGGAATTATCTCCCTTCTAATTGTGTTGCATTTTGTGCATCTGTAGGATGTTGGTGCGGGTTACGTCAGAGCCATCATTCTTCACTAACGTTCAGAGTTATTTTTAGTGATTGGAACCTGCTGGTAGATCCTCAACTTGCTTCCATTACTGAGTAGATATCATATCATCGTAATACTACAGCAGTGATATTGTATGAGACCCTAAACGGTCTACATGCTTATCAAGAATGTCGTTTTGACATTATGAGGGGCAACCCAGTTATGCTGTTCATTTGGTTGTCTAAGAGATTTCACTTGGCGGTGCCTCCAGAATATCCCTTAGAAGGTGTGCTAAATTTCTTCACTTGCTACATCATAAGCTTAGGCCTAAATATTGAGAGCTATGAGAATAGGTTTGTGGAGCATGGGGATCAAGGTTTGTGGTGGTAAGTGCCTTGGTGGGGGGAGTTGTAGCCCATTCATGAACTCGAGAAATATAAGAATGTTTGATTGGTTGGCCTCAGACAGACCTCTTTCTACTTTCCCTGAAAACTTATGTGTCAATTTTAATGGGAGAAAATTGTACCACATCAAACACTATACTTATTTCCTACGACGGATCTGACAGAATGAATGCGCATGTGATTGGAATCTTTATGGGAGAATCATCGTCCTTCGACCCGTCCTTCCCAATCTATTGAAATAGTTTTACATGTTCCTTGGGATTACATGAAAAGGCTATAATAAGGGTATTCACTAAGATGTTGGCCGAGGAGACTTGACATATATGGTTTTCCATGTTTGTCACCATGTAAGGGGGTGTAGTAGTTTTTCCCATACTGTTCTAGGCTTATCGTTCTATGGAGTGGCTTCGTCATTCTATTCGAGAAGGAAAAGTTTGACGACCCCAAGATGCAGATGATGATAAAATCGGGTCATCTGGTAGCTACGAGTAGGATCCTGTGAGGAGTTTATTTGTGAAGCTTTGTATGGTGTTGTGTTTGGTTATGTGTTTGGATTTATTTCATAAGGTTGGCGGGGGAAGTTGTTTTACTTCCTACGCTGATATTTCGTGTAACTATACTAACATTTATAAAAATGTAACAAGGAATTTAATTATATTATTGTGCTTCTTGATGAGTTTTACATTTGAATTATCTATACTAATCGCTAAGGAATACATAATCCTTTTGTTCATGTAAATGATAAAATGTTTTTAGAGGAAATTTTATCTATACTAATCGCTAAGGAATACATAAGAAAAGAATAGCATTTTGTTAAAAAGAAGGGCATTGTGCCCCCATAAGCGTATGAGTTGCCACGTACCATTGGGGGTTTTAAAGATTTTCTCAAATTCATTTTTGAGAGCAAATAGGGTTTTAGAGGAAATTCATCTCTCTCTCCCTCTCTCTCTCTCTCTCTCTAGGGCGACCAGTTAATACTGCCTCCAACGTGGAGGCAATCACCCTCCCTTCACCTCTTAATCTCTCTTATAACCTCATCATACCCTCCAAATCTTTTGCATCAGCAGTAGGCAATTAAACGCAAACCATATTTCTTTGAAGGAAGTTAGCAACTTTAAAGGATAATCGACTATTTTTTTCACTGATGAAGATATAAAAAAGTTAGCAGCCCCATTGAAGTACTCCCTAGTTAGGAAATTCTCTCATGGTAGGCCTGCGATAAATGATATATGTAAAGTTTTTTCATCCCTGGGATTGAAAGTAGCATTTAATATAGGGTTGATAGATCAAAAGCATACCCTCATATGATTATTTCATGAAGAAGACTTTCATAGGGTTTCTCTAAGGGAAATATGGTTCATTCATCGCTATCTAATGCGAGTCTTCAAATGGTCACCTGCATTCCATCCTGAAATGGAATCTACTATTGCCCATATATGGATAAACTTGCCTCTTCTCCCTATTCATCTCTACAATAAGGAGAGTATATTTTCAATTACAAATGTGGTACGTACGCCTTTAAAACTTGATATTTCCACTGCATCCTTCTCTAGACATAGTTTAACGAGGATTTGTGTAGAAATTGATCTGTGCAAAGAGCATCCCTCTAGGGTTTGTATTGGTAACACTGATCGAGGGACAAAGTGAGGGTTCGTCGTCAAAACATTCCTTACAACGGATCAAAACCTATGAACGATTCCAAGCAAGTGGTTTACTATTATGATTCTTAAATTGGTGATAATCAATTCATATTTTTGTGATGTGTAAACCAAAATCAATTTTGTGTATAAATGGGTATTCGTGTGAAATCGGTATTTGGGAGATGGGATATCTTGATGAGATTTGAGATGATATTAGTAGGTTTCATGATTCTGTAGTTTAGGAATATGAACCGTATGATTTAATCCAGGATGAACGAACTTTTAATATTCTTATATTGAGATGTAAAGTATTTGGGTATTTGAAACCCGGGTAAAACCCGAATCTAGAAAACTATAAAATTTATGGAAATTAGTTATTGAATTAAGGCTTCTAGGTTGAGTAGAACCTGTTTCCATGTGTGTTAAAATGATGGATGATGACTAGAGATTTGAAGGGGGAAAAGTAGAAGCTTATTGGGTTAACAATGGCTGAAACAGCAAGTCGGAGAAGACAAATACTTGTTCGATCGATCGATCGACCCAGGGGATCGATCGATCGATGGTCCCAGATTTTTGGCAGTTCGGCATGTTTAGATATATAAGGGAAATTAATTTAGGATTTAATCCCCTACTTTTATTTAGTGATAAATTCATATGTCACACATATTCCTTAACAATTATAAGGGGATATAATTGGGTTTATGAGGGTGATAATTGTATGTCACGGGACAATTAAATTTTGGGAATTAATTCGTAGATATTGGTTTTGGACCAAGGGAAAAGATTCAGATATTGTAGTTGAGTGGCACTACATTATTAAAGGAATCGAGGTGTAATTAATTATTTAAAGGGGGGGGGAATATAGAATTGGGTATTAACGATGGTACGGGCCAAGTGAGCGAGTTCGGGTATAATGGTTGGGTGACACCAAGTGCTAAATTAATTGATGTGTAAATTAATTAAATTAGAGTCGGACCATAGACTCGGATTGGTAATAATTAATTAATGTGTAAATTAATTAAATTAGAGTCGGACCATAGACTCGGGGAAATATTATATTAATTGACGAGTGAATTAAATAAATTAGAGTCGGACCATAGACTCAGGGAGATGATAAATTAATAAGTGAGAAAAATAATTAAGTTGAGTCGAGGCACAGACTCGGGAAATTTTAGGCTAGTTTTATGGGTTTTTGAGTACACGTTAAAGCCGAGGTTTATATTATTTATATACAGTGTAGTGATAGTATATATATATATATATATATATATATATATATATATATATATATATATATATATATATGTGTGTGTGTGTGTGTGTGTGTGTACATATTGTGTTTGCTATTAAATATCAATGACTAGATATTTATTGAATTTATATACACTAGTGCTATCAAGGGAGGTTGCACGATGTAGGTGAATCCCCTAGCTTGAGGAGTAGGGTGAGTATATCCCCAGGTCATAGCGTCCGGTATATAGGTGAGGGATTTATCTCACTTTCAGGGAAGGAATATGACCGCCTCCACTACGTTTATATTTTGGGCCAACTTGGTGAGCGATTTCAACTCGGGTAACTAGGTTATGTGAGCACATCTAGTAAGATATCACTTTAGAGGGAATCATTCAGTGAGGGAATACTCGGAGGGATGGATGTACATATATATATGTGTGGTTGTTCCTAGTAAAGGTATGTATATAATGGTAGTAAATATTATATGCGGGGAATAATACATTGTGTGATGTATATACTTTATATAACTTGTGTCATAGTTATATGTTATGATTTAAAGGAAATTAATTAACTTAATTGGTGAGATAAATTATAATTCAGAAATTATTATACATGGGTTAGAGTAGTATGGCAAGGGGAGATTATACTAGGACTAGTTGGATAGGGTAGTACAACTAGGTGGGGTTAAGGTAACCATTAGGTGTGGACATTAGTGGAGGGGTGAGTAGGTCCTCAAGGGAGTGAGGCACTAACTTAAATATGATGCGCATTCATATATTTTAAATTACTGCAGTTAATTCACTTGCTAAATATTTTCAAAATGTTTTGGGTTCTAACCCTTGCTATAAAAATATTTTCAAAACCTTTTAGGTTGCCAGCCATAGGGACATCAGGATTGATATTCTATTCCAGGGACACGGAGCTGCGGCATATGTGGATGCTAGCAGGAGCTTGGATTAGACGCATCGTTCTTTCATTCCTAGAGTAGGAATTATTTATCAGTTTCAGTTTTATCTAGGGCATGTCTCCTAGACTTTCAGTACAGTTTTCAGATTTATTTTATTCAGGCTTTTAGTATTTGTATTGGACTATTTTACTTGGGTGGCCGATGGTTTATTAGGAATGTCGCTTTATTATTTGTTCGGTTGATTTAATTCAGTTGTGTGAATGGTTTATATTTATTTCCGCATGTATTGTTCGATTTATTTAATAAGATAAAATTTGGCACCACCTTTTTGGAATACTAGGTAGTTAGTAAGTTTTAAAAAGGTTTTTGACAGTGATGCCAAGGATGAACCAACTGGGATTCCTTTTTTAATTTGGTATAGGACTGATCACCCGGTATTTTATTAGGCTGGGTGTCATAAGTATCTTATCCATTTATAATTTGGAAGATGTCAAAATACAAAAGGAATATACTTTGGTTCAATGGAAACCTCCTCATAAATAGATGTTAAAGCTCAACACAGATGGGAGTTCTATAGGTAATCCAAGCAGTAGTGGTGGAGGTGGGATTTTAAGAAATGATAAGGGAGACATGATATGGGCTTTCTACCACTACTTTGGTTTTAAAACCAATATTAAAGCAGAGGCGATGGCTATTTTGGAAAGTTTAAGATATTATCGTGATTTGAAGGATTATGAGTTGATTGTTGAATCAAATTAAAAAATTATGATTGTTGTTCTTAACAAAGGGATGAAATGTACATGGATAATTAGAGATATAGTTTAAGGTATTCAAGTCTTATCTATAGATCTCAATTTATCTTTTGTTCATGTTTTTCGAGAAGGAAACAAGCCAATTGGTATTTTAGATCATATTTGGTCATTTTCAAGTCAACTTAGAGGAGCTATCAAATTGGATAAATGGGGTATTCCTTCTGTTAGAATTAAAAATGTTAATGATTAGGTCATTTTTTGTATACATCCTTTAGTGCAAGATGCCTCTTTCTTTGGATTATTTTATTGGTATTCTTGTAAGGGCTTCATCTATAAAAAGCCTCATTTATGTTTCCAATCTCTTCTATAAGCTTGTAAGTTTCCAAGACAGAGATTTTATGTTCTAATTATTAATAATATGTGTGGGGGTTTTATCCCTCCTCATTTAAAAAAAAAAGAGGATCAGGCCCCACATAGTTTTGAGTGGAGGGAAATGAAGTTTATTTTTAGAATAGAAGGGGGATGGGAGGAGTCATAGCACGCTGAGATTTCGGAGTAAGGGTAAAATTTCTTAACACGGTCCAGGTTGACGGGACGTGCCATCTATTCTCCATCAAGGTTAGTGATCATAGCGACGCTGCAGAACAGGGCCACTAAAGTTAGACTGGAATTTCCCTCTGGGGTTCCAGATGGGTTCTACGTTTTCTTTGAGGGATAAATCCTTTTCTTGGACACCACGGTCCTTGACTCTCTTGTTGAATAATCGCGCTATCCGGAGATAGTACCCTTGTATATAATATAGAGTCTTCAGTCTCCTTTCTTCCAAGAGTGACATCTCATCAAGTCAGCTCTGATGCCAGTCTTTTTCATTAACTTTACTTTCAAGCATGACGGGTACTGAAGGAATTTTTAGATAAATGGGTAGGATTTCTTCCATGTTGTATACCAGAGAGTAAAGGGTAGCCCTAGTAGATGTTTGAAGTGAAGTGTACGGAATCCAATCGGCCGAGTCTCAGTAACTTTTTAACATCTCACTGATAATTTCTTTCAGGTTCTTATTAGTGTCTTTGACTGTCCCGTCGGTTTAAGGTTTGTAGAGAGAAGATTTTTTCCTTTGAATGGCATACTCGCTGACCAATTTTGTGATTTATGCCTCAAAACGTAACCATTTATCTGATACCAGATCGTGCACGACCCCGTATTGGCAAATGGTGTTTTTTCATATGAACTTGGCTACCTTTTTGGCATTCAGAACTACATGTGACTTAGCTTCAACTCATTTGGTGAATTAATCAATGGCAAATAAGATCAAATCATTCCCATTGGAGGATTTAGGTGTAACCTTTCCTAATTTCACGTATGGAAAATGTCTAAGGAGAGGTTATGTTGAATAATTCCCATGGAGGCAAATGTTGGATATTGGAAAACTGCTGGCATTTAAGGCATCAACGGACATAGTCAGTGCAATCTTGAACAATGGCATTCTAGTAGTAACCCTATTGGACAATCTTTTTGGCGAGCATATGGCTATTTATGTGGGGTCCGCACTCCCCGCTTTGGATATTCTGCATTATTTATTCAATGTAATCCCTTACGATGCAGTGTAAATGGGTTCATCGAAGTTTCTATTAAACAGTGATTTATCACAGATAATGTACTGGGTAGCCAATTTGCGAAGGGTTGCTTGATCTTTCTTGTTGGAATCTTGGGGGTACATACCGTGCTTAAAGAGGTGCCAAATATCGTATTGCTAGCATTTGGCTATATTAGGATCTTTTTTTGTGACTTGATCAATGTGGTAGCAGTGGGTTGGTTTAGCATGCTTTTGTGTTAGGAAAGGGGCCATTGTTATTCGGTTGGCATGTCAACTATGGAGGCCAGAGTAGCTAGGGCATCGATTAAATTGTTCCTTAATTAGGGTAACTGGGAGGCAATCTCTTCTAGATGGGCGCGGAAGGGTAGGATCTTATTATCTTTAACCTTCCCTCTTCTAAGTAGTTATCCGATGAGGGATGAATCTCCATAAACATCTTGGCATCAGATTCCCTTCTTGAGAGCAACCATGAGGCCTACTGTGCAGGCCTCGTATTTCTTCAAGTAATTATTTCAAGAAAAATCTACCTTGATGGAAATGGAAGTATGATAGTTATTTAGGTTAATTAGGAGTAACCATATGCCGTATCCTTTCTTATTGGTAGCGCCGTCAAAGAACATTTACCACTGGAGGTTTTCTTGGGAGATACAAAGGATATTTTCATCCAAGAATTCAAAAATACAAACATCAGTTTCTTGCACAGGGTGGTCAGCAAGGTAGTCTGATATGGATCTTCCTTTTATGGCCATACACAATATCAACCATTGGGCCATTCGTCTAGACAATGCAGGTTTCTTAACCAGGTATTTAATAGGATCCATCAGGGATTCAAGTCTGATGGGAAAAGAGAGCATGTAGTGCGTAAATTTTGGATGACCCAGACAAGGGCGGCACTTGCTTTCTCCAAGGCATTGTATTAGACTTTGTACCCAGCCTATTAGCGACTTTCATAGTAAGTGGACCTTTATTTGCAGGATTCTTCAAGGTATTGGTAAAGGAAAGCCCTAGCTACGATTTTTGTTACGGTTAGGTATATGAGTACGGGGAGACAAGGTTGTGGTGGCATGAGTATCAGAGGTCGGGTTAGATAGATATTAATTTGATCAAAGGATTTCTAACAAGATTCATTCCAAAATTTAGTTGAATCCTTCCAAGGAGTTTAAAGATGGGTTCACAAATGGAGGTCAACTGGATAATGAACCGGCTGATATTTTGTAAATTTCGAAGGAATCCCAGAACTTACTTTTTCATTCTAGGTGGTGGCATTTCGAGTATGGCTTTTATTTTGGTAGGGTATGCTTCAATACCCTTTTTTCTAACTATGAATACCAAGATCTTTCCTTTGGTAAGGCCTTGACACATTTCTTTGGCTTAAGTCGCATTTGGTATCACCATAGTTAATCGAAGAACTTTCGGAGAGCAGGAACATGAATGTACCAAGTCTTAGACTTGATAGTCATATTGTCCATGTAAACCTCTACTTTTTGTGTATCAGATCGTGCAAGATGGTTGTGGTAGCCCTATGGTTGGTAGCCCCTACATTTTTTAGTCCAAACTACATAACTATGTAACAAAAGGTTCCGCAAGAGGTGATGAATGCAGTTTTTCTTAATAATTTGGATGCATCTTGATCTGATTGTATTCGAAAAAACCATCAATAAATGACTTGAAAGCGTGACTACTTGTGTTGTCCACAATCGTATTGATATTGGGTAGCGAATAATCATCCTTTGGAGAGGCCTTCTTCAAATCTCAATAATCAATGCCCATACGAAGTTTTCCTCTGATCTTGACATGGGCTAGATGTTGGTTAACCATGCGTGGCATTCAATTACTCAGATGAAGGCTACATTTAACTGTTTGATCACCTCTTCCTTAATCTTAAGCGACCACTTGGTACAGAGTATTTGTAGTTTCTATTTAATCGATTTACATTTAGGGAGAGTTAAAATCACATGTTGAGATATTATTATATTAATGTCGGGCATCTCATCATAGGACCATGTAAAGACATCTATAAACTCCCTCAACAGTTCTTGACGTTGTGCACAATCATGCTCGTAAAGGGTGGACCCTCTCTTAATCTTGAACGACCACCAGATCTGGTCATATGGTTCATAGAAGAGGGGAAAAATAGAAACCCCATTTCTTTATCTATCATAGGTTGCTCAGCCACTTTGTTAGTCTCTCCTAGCATATCCTCAAACCATATCATTTCACATATACTACCTACCGGACTAGTCTTTCTAGGCTTTGCTTTTCTTCTAAACTATCAATTTATCCCCCATCTGGTGGTGACGATGTCATCCTTCAATGAGAAATAGATGAATTCTTCAACCCTAATGGCTTCTTCATATAGGTCCTCCCACTCAATAGAGATATACAGGAGTGAAGGAACCAACCACCCTTGTAGTTACAAAACATCAAGTAGCTTAGACATACTGTAAATTCATCGATACGTCGGAATAAGTCTTCCATGATCTGGATGAAATCATCTAAACTGACTTCATTAACAAGTACAATTCAATTGTCGAACTTTTCAGCCCACTTTTAAGCTTCTAAAAACAGTGTGATGAATTTCTAGCAGTCAATGGTCATCTCTGAGGGAAATTTCAACCCAAACTCCAAGAGTTGATTCAATATCACCGGTAGTTCCATATCTCTCCCTCCAGAACAAGAAGAGATATCAATGCATGATCTAGTATGAAGTGACAGGGATGATTGATAAAATAGGTAGGATATAGGAGAAAACAAAGGCAAACTTTGAGGGATTTAGGGTAATATACGGGTATAATGGGAGACTTATTGGGCATAACGTGGGTACATGGGTCAAATTATGGGTCTTCTTCTAGGAAGATAGCATTTGCATGATTTTTAAGGAGATTGTTTGTGGTGTTTGGTATAGGAATAGTTAGTGGGGAGATGGTACCTCGATCCACTATGTGGATTATATTTCGAAGATGGAAGCACTGATCAGTGGTGTGGCCTGCAATTTGGTGAAAATTAAAATGGGTGCCTGGTTTGAAATTTTTGGGAAGTGGGTTTGGTAATGGATGAGGATCCAATGTATTAATAAGATTTCAGCTCAAAAGGCCTTGGTAAACTTTCAAGAGGGGAGCATGAAGATTGGTGTATTATTTTCTGACTGGGTTAGGGCGTATTTATGGTGCCCATAAAGTGTCAAGATGAGAGATGTTATTGATGGATGAAATTGAGGTACTAGAAGGCTTCTGATATTTTTTGGGAGTGAACTGCCCGGCTTAACTTCTGTCTTGGAAAGACTTTATTTGATCTCCAATCCTGCTTCCCCGAGGGTTTAGAAATGGGGGTGGTAATGAAACTACTGATAGCTTCCCTAGAATTCTTCTTGAAAAGTTCTAAATCATGACTAGTAACCCCCAAATCCTCATTGTACTTCTACTGTGACATGAATTCATGGGAAACATCCTCGAAAATGTGAATTTTGGATTATTGAAAAGAGCATTGTCCTTCAAAGTTTGTTAGAACATCTGGACCATTATTTCCTCGCAGGCGACTAGGAGAGTCATGGCTCAGTGATAACTTAGGAGATGAACAATTAGGGGCCCACTATCACATAACTTCTTAATGTTGGGCATCTTGAACTTTTCTCATAACCTTGCTTTAGGGTAGGGAGACATTTGGGTGTAATCCATGTAGTTACTAGACATTCAGACTTGCTCAAACTTCTTGTTCAACAACTTTGGGTGCTCCTTGATATTGTTCAACTCTTCTTCCTTTGAATCAATGGTCATGGGCGGGTTAGCCCCTGGCTGGGCAAGATTCGATATAGAGAGCTAAGTTGGCCGTGGCTTATTGGTAGGAGGAACATGTGGAGCTTGTTATTATTCTATTGGGACCCAAATAGATTCAAGTGCGGGTGAACCCATAACATGAGGGAAGAGAACCTCACGTTCTTCCGGAATAGGGACCCGATTTAATTACATATCATGAACCTCATTTTTAAGGCTGTCAATCTTGGTGGTAAGTTGGGCTAGGACTCTTATCAAATCAGGGTGCACATTCGTCACAAGATCTATGTTCTCCATGGAAAGCGAGTGGGGATGGATTACGGACTCGAAGTAAGTATTAGGTGAACTGTGTGACACCCCGATTAATTAAATACCGGGTAGCTACTCCTTTATTAAATCAATACAAAATGCCAAGTTGGTTCAGTTAATAGCATCACTGTCGAAAACATTTTAATGATTACTAACCACCTAGTATTTAAAAAGTAAGTTGCCAAATTTTAAGTTAAGTCTGATTAACATGCAATAAAGGAATAATGGAAGAACAACATAAATCCATTCACCATAACTAAGTAATGAAATAACCAACAATAGTAATAAGAGTCCGGAGGAAAACTCCTCACAACAATCCCACAACAGTAGTAAGTAAAACAAAGTACCCTGAATTAATTACATGCCAAAAGTCTGAAAAACTGAAATAAATGAACTTTCTCTAAAAGGAATGGGCGACATGCCCTACAACTGTTAAAGTACTGAATATGGAGTCAAGGTAGATGAAGCGTCTACTAACAAAGTCCTGTAGCTTCCACAAACAGCTACAGCTCGTCACCTGTATGAGAATCGTAAGCATGGTGTCCTTGTGGCTGGGCACCTAAAATGGTTTTTACAAAAATAGATTTGAAAGCAAATGGGTCAGAGCCCGAAAGTGGAAATCATTTTGAAAACAGCAAGTCTTTTAAAACATTAAAACATTAAATGCAAAATACATGTTAGGACATGCACTCACATGAAATTCTCACCTCTCGACTACATGTGCACTCCTAACGTACCGTACCCATCTAAAATACATACATCTCTAACCAAACCGTAATAAGTTCTACCTCTTACTACTCGATTCCCATATTACATCCTAGCGTTAACAATTAAATAGAGGCTTTTACTTAAACTCAGATTCTCACTTAAGCAATACAATTCATTATCGGTTAACCCGTTACGTTTTCTCAAAACATTACCATCATTATATTCACAATGCCACATGAAAGTTCCCATTAATTAAGTGTATATTATTCACGTCATAAATATACAATACAAGCACCCCGAGAACTAGCTGCGGTGCACACATACTCTGCTATCCATCCCGGTACATCACGTACATAAGGATCACATATTCCGAATCTCTCAGGAATAGTTCTCAGATAACAACATCACAAATAATGGAGGCGAACACAGTCACATCACATGGGTCACGCACATACCTGCGCTCCCACGATCAGCAGACTTATTAACATCCCAATAAGTCCTTCTCTGACCTATGTTCATCAAGGTAACCAGTCTAAATCCGGGCAACACAAGTATTAGAGGGCCCTAAGCGAACGTAAACCTCCCGTGATAGCAAGTATGGTAGGTATGTCATACACATAAAATCAATACATATACTAAGTATTTACACATCTTAGTAATCACCATAATATATATTGGTGGTACACTTCTCATTCTCGTACCGACATATAATACTACATAATTTATATGTTCCCGGTTAATATAATAAAGTAGGCCGTCAATAATTCTCACATCGTAATAGACACTCACGTCCTACTTCATATTTACCCTTAGGTTCAAACTACACTTGTAGGTTTGATTCCTCATTATATCCCAAACATCCCAAATATCACAATTAATCATTAAGGGAAGGTCATCTCTACATATACACAAGGTTACGGGACACTCGGGATCAAAACAGGCTAAAAAGCCTAAACTGTCAACTCGTTCGAAGTCTCGCTCGAACGAGGCTGTTCGAACGAGAGTTCGTTCGAACGAACTGGACCTTCTAACGAGATCTCGTTCGAACGAAGTGGGCTTTCTAACGAGATCTCGTTCGAACGAAGTCATCGAATGAACTTCACCCTCATTAGAAGTCAAAGGTCAACTCGTTAGAAGCTCGTTCGAACGAGCTCGTTCGAACGACCTAGGCAGGTCTTCTAACGAGTGGCCAGTTTCGAGCCCAGAAATCCTTATTTCGTTTTTCCATCTTTTCTTCACTTCTAATCTCATCTAAACATTAACCCAACAATTTTTCAAGGTTCCTAATTGTTTCTAAACATACATAGGTCACCTACTAACGTTTTTGTGGGGATTAAATCATTATAAACATCATTCAAATATCAAATCCATTCATTTATCCCCAATTTCAAGAACATGAACCCTAACATATATAAAACATCAAAGAGTCTAAATAAATCCGTTTTTGTTTCATCCAAAACGTATTAACATCAGATTATTCACCTACATATAGTTCTACATGCAAATCCTCATCACAATACAAGTTTCGAATTCCAAATTAATGCGTTTTTTTATCAAACTCCCAAGAACAATAAGATTTTTATAAATTCCTACACATGGAAGAAGCATTCTCTGGAATTAATTGGAATTAAACCACTTGCCTTATTTGAATCTCTGATTTTGATGACGAATTGATGGATGGTTCTCTCTCTCTCTGCAGATTTCTCCTCTCTTCCCTCTCTACAAGCTTTCTTTTCCAAAGTTAATGGTGGCTAGGGTTTGTGCTATAGGAATTCTTTTGGAACAAGTTTCAATAACCTCCGTAGTCTATTTGGGTATTAGTGGGCTTAGTGGGATATTGTTAAATCAGATATTAATTCCCAATTTTCGTAGGTTTTAATTCCCAAAAATTCCAAATTACCAAATTACCCTTATACGTTGCCGGTATGGCCTAAAAATGCCCCAGGACCCAAACTAAACCCCCGGCTAGTGTTTCTGACTATTTCGACCCTTCCGGACGCGTTGGCGCACTCAAAATGACCATACGGTTTATAGAAATAAAATTCACTTTTTAATTATCATAATTATATTCCATGACGCGACGGTCACACGCGTCCCAACAAAATTTCCAAATTGCCGTATTTCAATCTCACGACAAATTTCATAATTCAATATTCATATATAATCATATATGCACATTTAATCAAATACCAACTCGCATCTCTCTAGTATTTTAATCCGGATTAATTTCCAATTAATACACATTTAATTTAATTAATCCCATAAATAAATATCACGAAAATACGGGGTATTACATACTTCCCCCCTAATAACTGAATTTCGTCCCGAAATTCGGAACTAGAAAGTACCTGGTAAGAAAAACTCTGGATAACGTTCGCGCATCTCATCCTCGCGCTCCCATGTGGACTCCTCGACATTATGATGTCACCACTGAACACGCACTAACAGAACTATCTTTGACCGCAGTTTCCGACCACTTCGGTCCAAAATAGCAATCGGCCCCTCCTCGTAGGAGTTATCCGGCTGGAGATCGATGTCCTCCAAAGCAATGTGAGAATGAGCCAAATTATCTCTAAGGTATTTCCTTAGTGAGGAAATATGAAACACATCGTGAATCCGATGCAAATGTTTCGGTAACCCAAGCTTATACGCAACCGGTCCAATCCGCTCAATAATAGGAAATGGTCCCACATATCTCGGGTCCAACTTCCCTTTCTTCCCGAAACGCATAATCCCCTTCATAGGAGATACTCTGAGCAAAACCTGGTCCCCCACTTGGAACTCCCTGAAGAACCTCTTCGCATCGGCATAGCTCTTCTGCCGATCCTGAGCTACCCGAATGCGACTCCGAATCAATTCTATCCTTGCCGAAGTATCCTGAATCACTTCCGGCCCAAGTAGTTTGTTGTCCCCCACCTCCAACCAACATGTTGGGGAACGACAAGGTCTACCGTACAACGCCTAAAATGGAGCCATGCTAATGGTGAACTGGTAGGAGTTGTTGTAAGCAAACTCCACCAGTGGAAGATACTGCTCCCATCCACCCCCAAAATCAATGATACTCATACGTAGCATGTCCTCCAACATCTGGTTTGTACGCTCAATTTGCCCGTCGGTCTGCGGGTGATATGCCGTACTCAACCGCAATTCTGTGCCCATGGCCTTCTGAAAAATTTCCCAAAACCGTGAAACAAATATCTTGTCTCGGTCAGACATGATATTTAGGGGCACACCGTGAAGTCTCACTATCTCAGAAATAAAGAGCTGGGCATACTGTCCCGCAGTGTAGTCTGTCCTTACGGATAGAAAATGAGCGACTTTGGTCAACTTGTCCACAATTACCCAAATGGATTCGTGACCTCTCTGTGACGTAGGCAACCCCGTGATAAAGTCCATGGATATGCTCTCCCACATCCACATCGGGACCTCCAATGGCTGTAGAAGTCCTGCCGGTCTCTGATGATCCACTTTTACTAGCTGACAAGTGGCGCATTTAGAAACAAACACGGCAATATCTCTCTTCATCCCGCTCCACCAATACTGTCGTCTCATGTCTTGGTACATTTTATCCCCACCAGGATGTACCGCGAACCGTGAGCCGTGCGACTCTACCATCACCTCGTGTCGCAATTCCTTCCCTTCCGGAACTACCAATCTCCCATTGAAGCGTAATCCCCCGTCTGAGCTAACGGTATAGGATTCGTCTCCCTCTACTAATAATTGAACTATCTGCTCCTGACAGAACGAGTCATCATCTTGTGCCTTTACCACCCTCGTGACAATATGCGGTGTAACAGTCATTACTGACATGAATGATCGGGCCACTGCATCCTGGTGTCCCAACTCCTTCCACTTTGCCTTCCACACATCTGCCACCTCATCTACTGGTCTACGGCTCAACGCGTCTGCTACCACGTTAGCCTTCCCCGGGTGATACTGGATATCAAACTGATAGTCCTTCACAAACTCAAGCCACCTTCGCTGCCGCATATTCAACTCTTTCTGCGTGAATAGGTACTGTAGGGACTTGTGGTCCGTGAATAATCGAAACTTTTCCCCCAAAAGGTAATGTCTCCAAATCCGTAGGGCAAATACCACTGCCGCTAACTCCAAGTCATGAGTGGGGTAATTCTTCTTGTGAGGCTTAAGCTTACGGGAAGCATAAGCTATGGCCTGACTCTCCTACTGTAATACACCTCCAAGTCCTTGTAAGGACGCGTCGGTGTAAACTAGATACTCAACTCCCGGTCTCGGCAATGCTAACACAGGTGCTGAGGTCAACTTATCCTTCAACTCATCGAATGCCAACTGACATGCATCACTCCAGATGAACGGCACACCTTTACGAGTCAGATGTGTCAAAGGGCCCGCTATCTTCGAGAATCCTCGAATGAACCTCCTGTAGTATCCTGCTAGGCCCAAGAAACTATGGATCTCTGTCGGTGTCGTGGGCTGTCACCACTCCCTCACCGCGGATACCTTCCCCGGATCAACAGATATCCCCCGGTCCGAAATAATATGTCCCAAAAACTGGACCTCCTTCAGCCAAAACTCGCACTTCTCATATTTTGCATACAGCTCATTTTGACGTAGCGTCTGCAAAACTTGCCTCAAATGCTCGGCGTGCTCCTCCTCTGTCTGGGAGTAAACCAGAATATCATCGATGAAGACAATGACAAACTGATCTAGGAAATCTCTGAACACCCTATTCATCAAGTCCATAAACACGGCTGGGGCATTGGTCAAACCAAAAGGCATAACCCGAAACTCGTAAAAACCATATCTCGATAAGAACGCAGTCTTCGCGACGTCCTCCTCCCTGATACGCAACTGATGGTATCCCGATCTCAAATCAATCTTAGAGAAGAAAGAAGCTCCTCTCAACTGGTCGAATATGTCGTCGATTCGAGGCAACGGATACTTGTTCCGTATCGTGACCTTGTTCAACTCTCGGTAGTCCACACACAGTCTCAGTGAACCATCTCTCTTCTTTACGAACAACACAGGGGCACCCCACGGCGAAGTACTCCTTCGTATAAACCCCTGACCCAACAACTGTTCAATTTGATCCCGTAACTCCCTCATCTCAGCTGGAGCCATACGGTACGGTGCGCGGGCTATAGGTCTCGTATCTGGTAATAAATCTATGACAAAGTCTCTCTCTCGAATGGGGGGTAGGCCTGGTATCTCCTGAAACACATCGGAATACTCCCTGACAACAGGGATCGAATCTAAACGAATCACAACCTCCTTAGAGGTATCCTCCTCTATGTAATATAAATGAGCGGTCGAGCCTCCCTCTGGGCGAGGCATCGCCACTACAAACATCTCTTGCCCCGGAATGGCAAAAACAATGCTCCCACCGAAGCAATCAATCATGGCTCTATAATCAGCAAGCCAATCCATACCGATAATCACATCGTGCACATGCATATCTAATACAAACATGTCGGCAGGTAATACCAAACTACCAATATCTACCCCCACTCCCCGGCATATAAAGAAAATAAGTGACCCACTCCCCAATGGTGAGTCTACACACGTCACTGTGCTCTCTGCCGTAGCTAACAACCCTAAGGCTTTCGTAAAATGTGTAGCTATAAAACAATGTGTCGCCCCCGTATCAAACAAAACCCGACCCATACTACCATGGATAGGAAACATACCCTCAATCGCGGGTGGTGCCTGTGGAGCTGCTGCCTAGTGGACGTTATAGACACGTCCATACTGTAACTGTCCCTGCTGCACAGGAACTGCTGGAATAGATGGAAGAGCTGGCATCTGGGCTGGAGCTGGGAGAGCAGGTGGAAAAAGTGGCCTCTGTGGCTCATGTCGAGCACCCTGCTGCTGCTGTGGGGCCCTGCCCCTATCAGGACAGTCCTGGCATTTATGGCCAGTCTTGCCACAAACAAAACACTTCCCCGGAAAGTTCCCCCCTCTCTGTCCCTGCTGCCCCCGGCCCTAGTGGCCGTTACCGTTCCTCCACTGGCCCTGCTGGCCCTGCTGAAACTGATGTTGACCATTCTGACCCTACTGGTTCTGATGGCCGTTCGGACCCTGATGGCCCTGTCGGAAACCTCCCTATCCATGCCTGAAATTTCCCGACATGAACCTCTTGTGATCCCCCTGCTGGGTACCCTGATCACCCTGCCTCTGCCCCTGAACCGGTTGTGCCCCACTGGCACCATGTCCTCCAGTCCTGCCCTGATGGTTGGACTCTCATGAGCGCTTACCCTCAGCCATGTGAAAGCGGTGATCCTGGCAATGGAGCAATGCAGCGTTAACCACATCAGAATAAGTGGCTAATGAGAGGTTCCCTAACAAGGGCTGATGAATCCTCCATGTCAACCCGTCCGTAAATTTCTGTATCATCTTCTCCTCTGTCGGTATCTCATCCGGAACAATGTTCAGAAGATCAGTGAATTCGGCCTCATACTCGGCCACAATCTTACCCTCCTGCTTGAGGCTCATCAACTTCCTCCTCATCTCCGTGTGAACAGCTGACGGAAAGTATTTGAGGTCGAACTGCACCCAAAACTCCTGAATAGTGAGAGTATCTCTCTCCTCCACGGTGGTAATAGACTCCCACCACTGCAGTGCAGACCCCACTAGCTTAAAGGTAGCTAGTATCTGCTTCTGGACATCTGTGCACTCATACATCCTCAGGTGTCATTGGATGTCCTTCCTCCACTGACTGGAAACAACAACATCGGAGCTACCAGCAAACTCCGGTGGATGTGCTTTCTGAAAAGCATCACGTACACGTTCCCAAGAAGACGGGAATGCATGTGCCTGTACTGGCGCGGCTATCGGCGCCTGAGGTGGTGCCTCATGAACTACAGCTAGTGAGGCATTTACCGCCTGAGCCACAATGGCTGCAACCTCGGCGGCATTCATCGTGCCCTGAACCGGTGCGGGCTGTGGTTCTGGTGTTTCATCCCTGGGAACTCGTTGTGCACGTCGTGGAGCCATCTGAAATAAGAATGAAGTTTATAAGTTCGCAGTTATAAACTCCAAATAGCTGAAGAACGTAGCATATATAAAAGAATACAACAGTCCTAAAATATAGGGCTCTATATCAAAGAAAGCTCAGGGGAAACATAATAAGCCGTTCAGATCCTAAAGGACACTAGAACCTGATGCTCTGATACCACCTGTGACACCCCGATTAATTAAATACCGGGTAGCTACTCCTTTATTAAATCAATACAAAATGCCAAGTTGGTTCAGTTAATAGCATTACTGTCGAAAACATTTTAATGATTACTAACCACCTAGTATTCAAAAAGTAAGTTGCCAAATTTTAAGTTAAGTCTGATTAACATGCAATAAAAGAATAATGGAAGAACAACATAAATCCATTCACCATAACTAAGTAATGAAATAACCAACAATAGTAATAAGAGTCCGGAGGAAAACTCCTCACAACAATCCCACAACAGTAGTAAGTAAAACAAAGTACCCTGAATTAATTACATGCCAAAAGTCTGAAAAACTGAAATAAATGAACTTTCTCTAAAAGGAATGGGCGACATGCCCTACAACTGTTAAAGTACTGAATATGGAGTCAAGGTAGATGAAGCGTCTACTAGCAAAGTCCTGTAGCTTCCACAAATAGCTACAGCTCGTCACCTGTATGAGAATCCTAAGCATGGTGTCCTTGTGGCTGGGCACCTAAAATGGTTTTTACAAAAACAGATTTGAAAGCAAATGGGTCAGAGCCCGAAAGTGGAAATCATTTTGAAAACAGCAAGTGTTTTAAAACATTAAAACATTAAATGCAAAATACATGTTAGGACGTGCACTCACATGAAATTCTCACCTCTCGACTACATGTGCACTCCTAACGTACCGTACCCATCTAAAAGACATACATCTCTAACCAAACCGTAATAAGTTCTACCTCTTACTACTCGATTCCCATATTACATCCTAGCGTTAACAATTAAATAGAGGCTTTTACTTAAACTCAGATTCTCGCTTAAGCAATACAATTCATTATCGGTTAACCCGTTACGTTTTCTCAAAACATTACCATCATTATATTCACAATGCCACATGAAAGTTCCCATTAATTAAGTGTATATTATTCACGTCATAAATATACAATACAGGCACCCCGAGAACTAGCTGCGGTGCACACATACTCTGTTATCCATCCCGGTACATCACGTACATAAGGATCACATATTTCGAATCTCTCAGGAATAGTTCTCAGATAACAACATCACAAATAATGGAGGCGAACACAGTCACATCACATGGGTCACGCACATACCTGCACTCCCACGATCAGCAAACTTATTAACATCCCAATAAGTCCTTCTCTGACCTATGTTCATCGAGGTAACCAGTCTAAATCCGGGCAACACAAGTATTAGAGGGCCCTAAGCGAACGTAAACCTCCCGTGATAGCAAGTATGGTAGGTATGTCATACACATAAAATCAATACATATACTAAGTATTTACACATCTTAGTAATCACCATAATATATATTGGTGGTACACTTCTCATTCTCGTACCGACATATAATACTACACAATTTATATGTTCCCGGTTAATATAATAAATTAGGCCGTCAATAATTCTCACATCGTAATAGACACTCACGTCCTACTTCATATTTACCCTTACGTTCAAACTACACTTGTAGGTTTGATTCCTCATTATATCCCAAACATCCCAAATATCACAATTAATCATTAAGGGAAGGTCATCTCTACATATACACAAGGTTACGGGACACTCGGGATCAAAACAGGCTAAAAAGCCTAAACTGTCAACTCGTTCGAAGTCTCGTTCGAACGAGGCTGTTCGAACGAGAGTTCGTTCTAACGAACTGGACCTTCTAACGAGATCTCGTTGGAACGAAGTGGGCTTTCTAACGATATCTCATTCGAACGAATTCATCGAACGAACTTCACCCTCGTTAGAAGTCAAAGGTCAACTCGTTAGAAGCTCGTTCGAACGACCTGGGCAGGTCTTCTAACGAGTGGCCAGTTTCGAGCCCAGAAATCCTTATTTCGTTTTTCCATCTTTTCTTCACTTCTAATCTCATCTAAACATTTACCCAACAATTTTTCAAGGTTCCTAATTGTCTCTAAACATACATAGGTCACCTACTAACGTTTTTGTGGGGATTAAATCATTATAAACATCATCCAAATATCAAATCCATTCATTTATTCCCAATTTCAAGAACATGAACCCTAACATTTATAAAACATCAAAGAGTCTAAATAAATCCGTTTTTGTTTCATCCAAAACGTATTAACATCAGATTATTCACCTACATATAGTTCTACATGCAAATCCTCATCACAATACAAGATTCGAATTCCAAATTAATGGGTTTTTTTTATCAAACTCCCAAGAACAATAAGATTTTTATAAATTCCTACACATGGAAGAAGCATTCTCTGAAATTAATTGGAATTAAACCACTTGCCTTATTTGAATCTCTGATTTTGATGACGAATTGATGGATGGTTCTCTCTCTCTCTGCACATTTCTCCTCTCTTCCCTCTCTACAAGCTTTCTTCTCTAAAGTTAATGGTGGCTAGGGTTTGTGCTATAGGAATTCTTTTGGAACAAGTTTCAATAACCTCCGTAGTCTATTTGGGTATTAGTGGGCTTAGTGGGTTATTGTTAAATCAGATATTAATTCCCAATTTTCGTAGGTTTTAATTCCCAAAAATTCCAAATTACCCTTATACGTTGCCGGTATGGCCTAAAAATGCCCCGGGACCCAAACTAAACCCCCGGCTAGTGTTTTCTGACTATTTCGACCCTTCCGGACGCGTTGGTGCACTCAAAATGACCATACGGTTTATAGAAATAAAATTCCCTTTTTAATTATCATAATTATATTCCATGACGCGGCGGTCACACGCGTCCCAACAAAATTTCCAAATTGTCGTATTTCAATCTCACGACAAATTTCATAATTCAATATTCATTTATAATCTTATATGCACATTATAATCAAATACCAACTCGCATCTCGCTAGTATTTTAATCCGGATTAATTTCCAATTAATACACATTTAATTTAATTAATCCCATAAATAAATATCACGAAAATACGGGGTATTACAAACTGATGGAGCTCCAGGGTGGTTCGAGGGAAGATCGAAGCTAATAGGGAACATGGATAATGGTCGGGTATGCAATCGACCTGAGAAGGAAAAATGATTTAAATTTATTTTTGAAATAGAAGAGAGAGAACTCTTTTTTTTAAAAAGAGGAAAATGTTTTTTACAATTTTTGGGAAGGGAAGAACAAAATGTTTTTGACATATTTTTTACAAAAAGGAGATTTTTTTTTACCTTTATGATACAGGGAAGGAAAATTTTTATGGTATTTTGATAAAAGAGTCAAAAAAAAATTTTGACACTTTTTAAGAGAAATGGCAAGAGAAGGGTCTCAGCATGATTATTATTTATGTTTATGTTTCCACTTGCATTAGGTTTACCTAAATGCAAAAGAAATGTCGAATGGGACCCGAGCCTAGGAAAATTGGGTTTGAAAAATATGCAAAACAAAGGTTTGACTTGTTGCTATGCTCATGGACAGGGTCCCTTTTCAAAAAAGACGAAAGGGTGCAAAAATTTAGGCAGCATGTCGACCCATCATTTCGGCATAGTTTCGAGTGGTAACTGGCAAACTAAATATGAGTTCCAGGGCTTGATGCCTACATGAGGGTATGTAGTTGTGGGTTAATTGGAAGGGTTCCCCAATTTGGAAAGACTTCCACGATATACATCTTACTTTTGAGGGCAATCAGTATCTGTGGATACGCCATTTGATATACCTGAGTGTATATGAATTGCCTCACTACATACCTCGTGGGGACAATATGTATGAGAGAGAATTTGATGTACTCGGCGTACGTGAACGAGTTCCTTACGATATACATCCCGTTATGACTTCAGTCAAGTGATACAGTGTAGTAGGAAACATTTGATATACATCGATGGTAATTGGCCAATGTAACGTAAGAGTCATATAGCTTAAGCTAAATGTGACATATTGGACCAGAACCCATAACATAGACCCCCAGTTAGGGGATAAAATAATGATACTTGATTAGTATATTATTTAGAGAGTATTTTATTTAGCATGATGAGGATTATACTAATTGGGGAGAATGTAAAAATATATCTGACATGGCACATGAAGATTATACTAAGCATGGATATGTTAGAGTGAGTGATGTGTGAATATCTACAAGTGACTGTGTGATAGTCAATCAAAGCAAGGTTCAACTACAAGTGGCGTGTGATAAGAATGGATATATGTAAGTGTGATGAGTGGAAGTGTGTGGTAGTGGCACCTAAGCATGGATATTCCTAACGGTGTGTGCAGCGTGTGGATATAAGGCATCCTACGTGTAAGTAGTGTGAGGTTTACATGGAGAGTATTGAAAAGTGTGTTAAAAGTGAGTAATAGGTGATATATACAAGAAATAATAGAGAAAAAGAATGGAACATATAGGTAGGTTCCTATGCACACAAGGAGAAAATAATAGCCCCCATGCAAACAAAGTTTATCCCTCTAATGATAAGTTTGTCCCCATTAGAGTCGCCACTATGACCATCCCATTCCCCTTTCCTTCCCCATGGGGGGAGGAAGTGGAAGGTCCCGCACCATTTTTTTCCTCTTGGGAGCGCTTCGGCCAACATCGATGTGGGGTGATTTGAAAAGATGGAGTCGCCATCCTATTTTGAACAAAACAGGCAAAAGAATATGTCGCCGCCTAGGGAGAATGACATAAAAAAAACTAATTATGCTTACGAAACCAATAGTTTAGAGCTTTGGGGGCTATGTTTCGAATGGGAATGTGTTAGGAAGATATCCCCCCCCTTCGGTCTCTCATGGGCTTGTGATATTTATTTCCTTAATTTCTCCATGAAGTATGCGTACATGTATATATATATGGAGATCGAAATCTCTCGACTCATATCATGGAAAAGATGAAGTGGGATCATCCATAGGAATGTTCCCAAAATCATATTTAGAAAATACAATGTAGGCCTTTACCGGTATATTGATCGTTATAAAGGAACGATAAATTTTTTTGGATAAAACACTAATATGAATCACAAATATGATATATCCGAGTAATGTATAGATAAGAGGGTTGAAAATGTGAAAATGGAAAATTGGACTCGAGTCTCGGTTTTTAGCCTGAAAACCTACGTAGCCTATAAAGGCATCAAAGTCCACATAGCTCGTATGCGGAATAACGGTGGGCTTCATCCCATAAATTCCAATAGGGATTTATCTTACATGTGTGTGTAGAAAAAGGTGGTTTGGTGTGAGAAAATTGTGAGAATTCACGCTTGGAATATATGAGAAAAACCCTCTTTTTCTTTGTTTTGTTTTTTTTTTATATAGAAAATAATTTATGTACAATTTTACTAATAAAATGGTATGTTATGATATGTGATTTAAAGGAATGAAATGGTAATCTAGTGAAAAATTAAGCGAATTTAAAGAGAAAGTGAGAGATTGGACCTTCTTGGGGATCTTGAGGTTGATCTTGCATGTTGAAGGTCTGCCCTTACACTTGGATGAAAGTGATGTGAGGAGAGGGGGGGTAATTTAACAAGCTTAGAAAGATAATGATGGAAGGAGAATGTTGGAAATGGGTTGGGATATGGAAACCGTACTAACTTTGATATGGAAACCGTGCTAACTTTGAGAGAAAGTTCCTGAAATCACTGATTTTAATGGATCTGAGGTGTGTTTTAGGAGTGATATCATGCCCTCTATTTATAGGGTCAGGGTGTCCTAATCAGTATAGCCCTAGCCCTGCCAATTGGCAGGTAACCTAGGCAGACTACCGATAGGCAAGGAAAAGGACCTGCCAATTAGTAGTCTCGTGCAATTTTCTCTGGAAAAATGATTGTAAAATGAAATATGTTGATCCAAATCGTGCATGGGTCATACCATTATTAAGTTAAATTCAAATACCTTTTAGATTCACTGGGGCCGCTCTAGGTCTGAGAGTTGACTTTGGGTCAAACTGGCTTGGAAGCGCTCGTCGGTGCTTTGGACGGGAGATCATCGGACGGTAATGGATCATTCATCCAAACCATAACTAAAAATCATTCCGGGGAAGACCGTTAGAAAGGTTATGTGAGGTACTTTGACATCTAAAGGCGATTCAATTAGTTTGGAGGGTTGACTTTAGTCAACCGGGGCCCAAAAGCCCCTGGTGACCAATTGGAGTAAAACGGGGCGTTGGTCTGTACTTTAAGGTTGATTCGCACACGGGGCAAACCGTTAGAAAGGGTATACAGTACAACTTGAAGATTTATTCATTCTCATTTGAGATGATGAGTTGACTTTGGTCAAACGAAGCCCAAGAGTGCTTTTTGGCCTCCGGATCAGTTTTCGGGGAAAAATGGGTTATTTGTCTGAACGATCATGATGTTACGTGCACACAACGGATTGTTGGAAATTGATTTTAGTGCCCTTTGAAGATTCAAAGAGCTTTCACTCCGATGATGAAGTTCATTGGGATCAAAATCGGGGCTCGGGGGCGTCGAGTGACCTATAGATTGTTTTTTGTTTCAAAAATGGTCCATTTGTCCTAATCGTTATACAAAATTGCACACGGGGCGGACCGTGAAATGACCTAAGGGTTACTAGAAAGGACCAAATAGTACTCGCTAATGCATATTACGTTATTTAAAAAAATCTTTTAAAATTTTTGATATAAAATCTATCATAAGTTATAATCTAAAAAGCACTCACGCACACTAGTAAGTACAAGTGGTGATGCTAGATATAAAAATAATTCCGTTTAAGAATGAGATGAGGAAAAGTGGAAGGTGACACAAATTACAGTCCCCATGCTCAAAATGAATTAAACTAAGAAAATACACACCCGTATAACTAATAAAGTCTAAAATAACCCAACTTGACTAAAAATCAGTCAACCCAATAAACCCATCTAATAGTAACTATCACTCACTCACTACACACGAACAACAACACACTCAAACTCGAGACCTCGTGAAGTTGTACACAACACAAATAAATATAATAAGATGATATTGAATTAATTAGTACAAAAAGAATGATTAAATATTAAGTCACAAGATACAAGCCAGGTCTTCCTCAAAAATTAATATTCATGTAAAGATTGATCCTAAAACAATTTAGTTGATGAAAAGGACCACAAATAAAATAGGAAATAAAATTCCAACTAGTGTGTCGGGCAACTAAAATAAAAATTAACTTAACACCAAATAGAATATGAATCAATTTAAAGAGATGTTATGTTAAAATATCAAGTCCAAGTAAAATGAGCAAGAGATATAGCTCATATAAATTAGGACTGATTTAAATTTAACAAAACAGTTACTAAAAATAGTTAAGCCCAAAAACAAATTTTAGGAACACAAATATTTACCACACAGATTAATGCCAAATTTTAGTTCAAACAAATACTATAACAAGGTTTGGATAAAAAAAAATTCATACTCACACAAACACCACGTAACTACAAAAGAATACAACAAAAAGTATTCAACTTAGACAATAAAAAGTGTGCGAGTCAATTGGTCAAATCCAAGTCAAATGAGTACGAGATAAAGAGTGCACTCGACTTAATAAAATAGGATGTGTTTAAAGATGTGATTTAATGTCCACACACTAATTACACGCAACTAAATAAAATGAACACACAAAAGTTCAACTTAGAGGATATAAATAGTTAGAGGGAAAAAATCAGATTAACTTTAATTCAAATAAATTAAATTAAATCAGATTTAAAATAAAAGTTATTTTAATAAAAAATGTGTGACACAAAAATACTTTCCCGAATTTGTTAAGTTTAATTTAACAAGCGCACACACACACTGAGTTGTATGTAAATAAACTCGCAACAACAAGCCTCTAAAATTAAAATATTGTCAAGTCCTTAAAACATATCCAACCGAAAAACAATACACAAAACACAGACCTAAATAAAAAGGAATGACCAGCAAATGATTGTAGAATCTAAACTAAAATAAATGAGATTTGGTTTAACATACAACTTCAACATACATAATACAAATCTGATTTAAGAGTTTTAATAAATCACAGTTTTAAATAACAAGACGAATCCGCATGAATGAGTACAGTTATGAATATGAGTACATATATATATATATATATATATATATATATATATATATATATATATATATATATATCAAGGTTCTAAAAAACGCGGGGCGTGATCGAGGCGTGGAGGTCAAGCCTTAAGCCTTAGAAGCTTAGGTGGGCCTTAGGCGTAAAAAGACGTTTAGCACTTCTTAATATATTTTAATATTTTTTAACCATAACAATGCTATTAAAATACTAAAATTGTACATATCATAAAAATATGTCTGAATATATGCAAATTAAAATACTATTTGATTATTTTGGATGAGATAATGGTCCGGTTAGTAAAAAAAATTCTTTAAAAGGCGATATCGTTTCACTAAAGCATTGTTCTTTTTAGAAAAAAGTGCACCTTAAGGGTTTTACCAAGAGTAGGGCGTAAAAAACTTAAGGCGAGACGTTTCTCCCAAGCCTTAAGCCTAGGCGGACCCTAGACGGATTTTTTAGAACGGTGATATATATATATATATATATATATATAACAAACAGATCTAAAAAAATCAGATTAAAAGAAATAACAGTCCGAATAAATGATATATCCTCTAAACAAACTACCAAAATATTTTGGCTTTAAATACAGGAGAATATTGTTTAAAAGAACTAAAATAAAAAGTTTAAAAATAGGTCTTCAAGAAATTGTGTTTAACAAACAAAACAAATATCCCTACACAAGATCAAAATAGTAACACAGGAGAATTAGACCAACATAGCTAAAAAAAATTAGAGCTACTCAGTAACTAACTCTAAAGTTTTAAAAAGACAAAAATTAATTCTACCAACTAGATATACACATGCAACCAAATAGTAATAGTTTAAAGATGTGTATATATATGTATCTGTGTACAAAAACGGGTAAACGAGATTTTATAAATAAGATGTATAGATCTGGTAAATAAATAACTATATATATATATATATATAGAGAGAGAGAGAGAGCGGTTCTCATGTATACCCCAGTTTGCATACCGCTGGCGCGGACCAATTTTGATAAAATAGTAAAAAAAATATTTTTGATCTAATTTTTTTTTATAGTTTCTAAACATTTCAATAGGACCATAAAAAAAATTCAACTCAAAATGAATTTTTTTGCTATTTTAAAAAAATCGGTCAAACTTGGTCAGTTTTTAACAACTTAAAAACTGACAAAGTTTGACCGATTTTTTTAAAATAGTAAAAAAATTCATTTTGAGCTGATTATTTTTTCATGGTCCTACTGAAATGTTTAAAAATCATAAAAAAAAAAACCGAAATTATTTTTTTTACTATTTTAAAAAAATGGTCCGCACGGAGGGTATGCAATCTCGGTATGCATGAGATCCTTTCTGTATATATATATATATATAGTGAGAGGATCACAAGTGGACCAAAAAAATGAACTTTTTAATGGACTTAACAAAAAAGACTAATAACCCACTAATTTTAATTCCTTGGTGTAATGGGTCCGCGCCAGCGGCACCCAATAACCTAGACTTATTAGTCTTTTTTGTTAAGTCCATTAAAAAGTCCATTCTTTTGGTCCACTTGTGAACCTCTCCCTATATATATATATATATATATATATATATATATATATAAAATTTAAGAATGTTATCCCAACGAATTCGTCCAAGATAGATCAGAACAGAGGATAAAAAGAAATCCACTCAAATCAGCACCCACCAAAACGAGTCGCCGGATACAGCGAACGAGATCCAAAAAAAACACACACCTCCAAAAATGGACCAGTCACCAGCGAAACAAACATCCACACCGAAAAATGACTATCACCGAAAAACCAGAAAATCCAAGATATATATATATATATAGGGACATATACCAAATAGTCCCTCGGACATTTTTTAATACCCATTTAGTCCAAACTTTTTTATTTTGCCTCAAAAAGTCCTTTGCCACATATTTTGGAGAGGGAGTGCCGCTGGCGCGAACCTCTAAAAATAAGAGGATATTGAGTGCTTGAGGGACTAAATGGGTTAAACTAAAAATATGTGTCCTTTTTAAAAAATATATATTTATAGTAGGGCTATTTAATAATTGACCCATATATATATATATATATATATATATATATATATATATATATATATATTTAAAAAGAATTTAAGAATGTTATCCCAACGAATTCGTCCAAGATAGATCAGAACAGAGGATAAAAAGAAATCCACTCGGTCCAAATCAGGACCCACCAAAACGAGTCGCCGGATACAGCAAACGAGATCCAAAAAAAACACACCTCCAAAAATGGACCAGTCACCAGCGAAACAAACATCCACACCGAAAAATGACTATCACCGAAAAACCGGAAAATCGTAAAAAGGATAGGAATAATGTTGTCCAAACCAAGCGGGAAATGAAAAGACACGGCCGGAAAAAGCAATCCCCTAAAAGTCGCCGAGAAAAAAAACTGAGGCCAAAGATCCCAATCGCCGAAAATGGCAGCCACATCGCAGAAAAATTCAGATGTGAAAAACTCTCCACCAAAATGGGTAGCAAAAAGAGAAATGTATAGAAAAAAATTGAGAGAAAAGAAGGTAAAGTATGGCATCTTGTAGAGATAGAATCAGATGGAAACAAATTAAACCCTTTTCTCCTTTAACAGCCCCAAATGACCATACGGGCAAAAAAGTAACAGCAAGGGGAACACAATAGACCAAAGGCTAGATACACACATTAGGGACCTCAAGAAAAAAAAATCTTAGGGCAACATGCCATATCAGACCCCGAGCAGCACAATTTTGAAACCGTTTGCCCTATCAGACCCCGAGCAGCACAATTTTGAAACCGTAAATGGTTTTGAAACAAACAACGACACAAAACAAATGAGCTGCCATATTTATTAGGGACATATACTAAATAGTCCCTCAAACATTTTTTAATACTCATTTAGTCCAAGCCTTTTTATTTTGCCTCAAAAAGTTCTTTGCCACATATTTTGAAAAGGGAGTGCCGCTGGCGCGGATCTCTAAAAATATGAGAATATTGAGTGCTTGAGGGACTAAATGGGTTAAACTAAAAATATGTGTCCTTTTTAAAAAATATATATTTATAGTAGGGACTATTAAATAATTGACCCTATTTATTTTAGGTTTCTTTAAACAGTTAATTAAACATTAACTCAAACTTTAATTAATGTTTTTTACCCATAAGGATGTAAAACAAAAAAATAAAAAAAATCTGAAAATATAATAGAGTAAACAAATGATACTACAAAATTTATGTAACAAAAAATACAATCCGAATATATTTTATGAAAAATTACCCATCAAGTCAAAATAGGATAGTAAATAAGATATAGATACCAAAAAAAATTAAACTCAAATATGAGAGAATACAAACAACTCTTAACATAAAAGATAGAAATGAAATTGTATTTTGACCAAAACAAACTCTACACTACACAAAAATTATTTATATCAAAAATAAATTTATATATTAAATCAATATAGAAAAATACGATTTAAGGTATATCAAAAATAGATTTTAATAAAAAATAATGCAGGAGCATATAAAGAATTCTTTGTCTCACAATTGAGCCAACACGAAGAAATGAGATTTTCAATCTCCCCCTTTGTCCAATTTCGAATCAAACAAAATTGAGACACAAAAATAAGAAACGACAAAAATTACATAACTCAACAATACACATGAGTCCTATAAACAAAAGATAACAGGACTCAACTAGAAACAAGAGTCCTATCAAAATAGAAGAGTACATAACTCAACTAACAACATACAATCCTAAAAGAAATAGTAGAGTACAAAACTCAACTAACCACAATGATTCCTATAGAAGAGTACATAACTCATCTAACAATAAGAAACCCTAAAAGACTCGAACAAAATTGTAAAATACAATACTAAAAGAGTCTCAAATTCTCCCCCCGTTGTCTCAAAGGGACAAAGGGTAGGGAAGAATCCTATTAAATAATGTTAGTACAACCTAACTAAAACAAACTAAAACAATATTAGCTTGAAATATTAGAACCATCCATTTGACAACTTAATTCATATTTCTTAATCCACTTAGATTTAGCATTTGGAAGAGCAGTCTTAAAAGGGACAGGAACAAATATACGTAGGCATCGATTCTTAAGAAAGCCAGTTTTTAACGGGATCTTGGGCATATTCTTAGCACTACTTTGTTGTTTAGTTAAACGCATATGACAAAATGATCCTGAATGACCTTTTTAAGACAAAAGTTACACAGATATACATGCCTAACATTCAATTTCGAATTAACAGGAATGTAATGCAGTTTGACATTTTCAGATTTCTTAGTCAAATTTAAACGCTTAAAATAGAATTGATCTAAATGGACCGATTTTGAACAAAGATTACACCAAAAAGTCTTGTTATCATCAAATTTAACATTATTACAAGACTTGGTGGGCTGTTTAACATTAACAAAATTTCTGTTTTCTTTTAAATTTAGTCTTCTATAATAAAACTCCTCTAAATTTCCCTTTTTAGGACTAAAATTACCCTGAAAAACAGGTTTACCAACAACATTATTCCTCATATTTTAAATTTTCTTAAATTTTCCTACATTTTCCCTATTCTACCCTAATTTCTTATAGCATGATTTTTCTAAATGATCAATTTTAGAGCAATAATCACATTTAATAATAGGTTTGTAGTTTTACATTTCCCAACATTTTGAATTTGCCTAAATTTGCCTGAATCATATTTGTTTTGTCCTAATTTCTTTAAAAAATCTTTTAAATGACCTTTCTTAGAGCAAAAAGTACACTTAAATGCAAGTTTAGAATATTGAACATTCCCAGCGGGTTGAGTTTGCCTAAATTTACCTAAATCGGAATTATTTTATCCTAACTTTTTAGAACAAAATTTTTCAAGATGTCCAAATTTATGACAAAAACTGCATGCAAATACCGGCTTAACAAATGCAGTATCACAATCCTTAAATTCAGCATGTTTATAGCTTAGTTTAATTTTAGTCGAGTTAGGATATTATTCACTACAACTAACAAAATTAGTTTCATCAAACGTTTCGCTTTTAAAACCAATCCCTTTTGAAGGAACAAATCCATCAACATACTTATTATGGGATTCGACAATTGAGCGTGAATGAAAAAAACCATCAACCTTTTTAGATGCAATCTTAAGTTCTCTTTGGTATTCATCATACTTATAAAAAATAGTCTTTAGTTCAACTTGAGATTCATCAAACTTAAATAAAACTTCCTTATTTTGAGTTTCAAGTGAATGATTAAGCTCAGTTAATATAATAATTCTTTTCTTTAAAAAAGAAACATCATTTTCAAGTTCATCTATACGAAATTCAGATTTTTCAGACATTAACTTGATTTGATTGTTTAAAACGTCATTTTTTGTCATTAATCTAGAATTAATTTGAACTAAATCAGTGCATTCCTCAAATGTATTATCGAAAGATTTATTAATCACACAATCTTCTAAATTCGAACTCATGCACCCTTCTCAAACGGTAGAATCGTCTACAATTTCAGATTCATCAACATCATCACAAATATTATCAATATTTGATATAGAAGCTGTGAATGTAGGGTGATATTGAGCACGAGAGGTATGAGATAATTTTAAAATATCTAACCCATACTTATCTACATCTGAATCAGAATCATCAGAATAAGTAGATAAGTTGCCTAAAATATTCTCGGACAAAAATACATAACGAGACATAAAAGCAACTAAATCATCACAACTAGTATCGCTTTCACAAATAGAAATATCATCGCATACACTAGATAAATGGGTAGGAGATTGTGAAATGTCCCAAGCCTCTAAAGATGTGGTGCAAGCTGAAATATCTTTAACTTTGGTTGCACCCACCGCCATGCAAAAGGCATTATCGCTTTTAATGTATAATTGTGAATAAAGCTTTGCCTCTTTAAAATATTCACAAAGGGATTTTCTAGAAGACAAATCAGCATCACCACATAATGCATCACCCTGTATTTTTGGGGATTTAAATAATTATGTGATTTATTATTATTGTTGGATTAATTAAATTAAAATATGAGAATTAATTATTAATCCGGATTAAAATTGAATATTTACTAGCGTGACGAGAAGTTAGTAATTATTAATATTACTGTGAGAATAAGTAATATGGAATGACGATTTTATATAACTTGTTGTGAGAGAGAAATACGACAGTTTCGTCGTGTCAGTACTAAATAAGTGGGATAAAAAGGTAAATTATTTTAATCAACTCGTATGATCATTTCGAGTGTACCGTTGAGTCCGAAGGGGTCGAGATAGTCAGAAAACTCTACCCGGGTATTCTATTTGGACTCCAGGATATTTTTAGGCCAAACTGGCACCCGATAGGGGTAGTTTTGTAATTTGGATTTTTGGGGGAATTAAATGGATGAAAATTGGAGAAATAATATATCAGCTAATTGGGGACAATTAGGGTTAGGTTACACCAAAATCAAGAGAGATCCACAGTGGGTGAGGGAGAGTAAATTCTAAAGGAGGAGAGGTAATTTACACCACCTTGCACAACCACCACCACCATCATGTAGATCGGAATGCAAGGAGCGCATCCATACCAACAACACCAACAAATCAGACCTTCAAAATTGAGGCAAGTGTTTATTACTTGCTTTTCTTTAGCAATAACCATGTTCATGTTAGTGTAGGGATGAAACACCAACATATTGTTCATAATATTGATGAAAATTGGAGATTGGATATACATGATTTTAATTTGAGATTCAATTAGGTTGTACCCTTTGTGTATGTAGATTTGAAATCACATTTTGATGACTTTATGTGATGAACGAATCTGGGAATTTTACGTTCTTGAATGAAAATTGGAAGAACTAGGGTTTGTATAATTAAATTGGGGATTTCATATTTCATTAACGATTTGTAATGATTTAATGATTCTAGGTTGTTAGAATTCATTTACAAATGTTAAAATTCGATTTGGGACTAATTGATTGGATTTTAGGATGATATTTTAGAGGTTTTAGGGTTGAAAAATGGTGAAAAATGAGGTTGTTTAAGGTTGAAGATGAAATAGCCCAGGTCACGAGATGTCGCTCGAAGTCATTCGAGCGAAATTGGTTGTCGCGCGAAGTCATACGAGAGACACGTGGAAGTCATTCGAGCGAGATACATTCCGATTCGAGCGAGATTTTTAATTTTCAGAGAACTTCCTATTTTGCCCCTATTTGTGTAAATAGTCAACTTGAGTGAGAAAAATTAGGGTTCGATGAACCCAAAATAGTGCAGAATTATTGGGAGTTCTTTAGGTGTAATGATTCACATATTTGGAACGGTGAATTTACCTTGAAGATTGCAAGAGAGAGATAATCGTAATTGTAAATGCGTCGAGAGTATTAAGTGATAAATACTTACGATATTAGTTCTAACAATATGGAACTTAAAAGAATAAAAATTAGTGGTAACTTTTTGGACTTCTTATGGTTATGTATTAAGGATTTTTGGGTGACATATTATCCTTATATATATTATGAGAGAGGGAATATCATGATTTAAAAATACATTGATAGTATTTAGTGATGGTAATACTACGTATGGAATATGACATTTGGTTGTGTGTATACCGTTTGATTTGATGGGTTTTGTGTATACCTATATTTGATATTATGTGTATGACATACCTAGTTGCTTGCTATCGCGGGGTGTTGTGTAGAAACAGTCTTATCCTGAGTGACATTCGGGGGGATATTTGACTTGTAACTCAGAACATAGGACAGTGAAGACTTATTTATGAGTTGATAAGTCACTGACTACACTACACCAAAATGGGCAAATTGTCACCTTTCAGCCGGCCAGCCTTGTCAAGGTCAATGACCGTGACAAAAAACACGCGTTTTATGTCACGGTCATTGACCTTGACAAGGCCGTGACAACTATTTGTCACGGTCTTTGACCGTGACAAGTCCGTGACAAATTTACTTGTTACGGACTTGTCACGGTCAATGACCTTGACAATAATTTAAATACTTCTCACGGTCAAAGACCTTGACACGACCGTGACAATGTTCGCAGCAAAAACCCTATCCCCCTTCTTTTTTCCCTCCCGCGTCGTTCCCTCTCTCTCTCTCTCTCTCTCTCTCTCGACGCTGCTCTCTCTCTCTACTTTCAGGTCGGTTTTCTCTCTCTCTCTCTCTCTCTCTTCCATTTATATATATATTTGTGTGTATATTTATGTGTGTATGTGTATATATATATGTATGTATATGTGTGCGTGTGTGGGGGGTGGAGCGGGGTGGGGGTAGGGGGTGGGGCGGGGTGGGGCAGGGTGGGGGAGGGGGTGGTGGAGGGGGGGCAGGGGTTGGGGTGGGGTGGTGTGTGTGTGTGTGGTGTGTGGTGGGGGAGGGGATGGTGGAGGGGGGGAGGGGGTGGTAGAGGGGGGCAGGGGGTGGGGTGGGGTGTGTGTGTGTGTGTGGTGGTGTGTGGTGGGGGAGGGGGGAGGGGGTGGTGGAGGGTGTCAGGGGGTGGGGTGGGGTGTGTGTGTGTGTGTGTGGTGGTGGAGGGGGTGGTGGAGGGGGGCATCAACTAACATATATACACAACACTAAAAGTAGACGTCAATTTTATGTATAATTGATAATAGTTGGATAATAATTGGATAATAAACATCGGGAGGGGGTGGGGGTGGGTGGGGTTTTGATTATTATTTACATTCAAAATAAATAATTGATAATAGTTGGATAATAATTGGATAATAATTGATATTTTCATTCAAAATAAATATTTCATTCAAATATATTGGATAATAATTGATATTTTCATTTAAATTGATAGTGTGTGTGTGTGTGTGTGTGTGTGGTCAATACATGAATTTATTTTTGTATTTGAATTAACCCATTATATGAAACATACTTGAAATTAAATATAGTGCGCATAGATACTAGGATTCTAGTTCTTATGCGTACGCATTCAATAGCCCTTAGACCCGTTCGAGACTCATTACCCCTGTAATGAGATCTCTCGAATTGTCCCGTTTGGACAGTTTGAGACTGTATAATTTATGTATAATATTCTTATTGGCTTAAAGTTGTTACTTTTGAAGGAAGTTCTGCAGTCGTATCTTAATGTTCTCTGGGTACATACTACATTGACAAGTGTGACTGTTATTTTAATTGACCAATTGAAATAACACTCACACCTGCCAATCTACGTCGTGTACTTGGAGAACTAAGGGGATATGCTGTCGAATTTTATTCAAATCGTAACAATGTGCATGAGCTGTTAAGTATATTACAGTAAAATGCATTCTTGAATGGGATATAACCACTTACCCTTTAATAGGATAATTAAATGATGGGATAATTAAATAAAACATACTATAAATCTAAGTTTTGTTTACCTTTAATAGGTGTTTAGTTGTGGTAGCTGTGATGGGATATCCGAAATACAAAGAGTGTATGGGTGAGACTAATAGAATGGAGGATGTGTTTCGCAGAGGTGATAACGAATTTGTGAAATATGCAAAGAGATGTCGTAATGATGAAGAGTTTCCGTGTCCGTGTGCTAGGTGTAAGAATGGTAAGGTGTTTGAGTGGAAAACAGTTGAACTACATTTGTTAAGATCGGGTATGCAAGATAGTTATCGATTTTGGAGTTTTCACGGTGAATTGAAAGTTCCTTTTGTCCCCGACCAACCTTCACAACAACCTTCAACAAGTAGAATAGATGAAGAAGGGGATGACGTAGATCATAATATGTTAGAGGATTTAGTTGATGATGCGTACGGAGTTTATGAAGCTGAGGAGAATGAGGTTACTGATGATGTAGAAGATTCAAGTGCTCGTGAAGATAACACGATAAAACTTGACGATGACTACCAAAGTTTAAAATTTAAGGAGATCCAACCGTTATACTCTGGCTGTGAGAAAGATCAAACAACTTTACATGCCATGGTTGGTTTGCACAGTTTGAAGACGCAGTATGGTTTGTCTGGCAATAGCGTGACGAGAATTCTGAAATGGGTGAAGGGCTTATTACCCAAGGTGAATACACTTCCAAATAGCTATCCTGTTATGAAGAACAGTTTGAAAGGTTTGGGAATGAAGTATAAATCGATTCATGCTTGTGTGTATGACTGCATACTATACCGAAAGGAGTATGAAAATCTCGATCGTTGTCCGGTATGCGATGAACCTAGATATGTCCAATCTACTAATAAGGAAGGCATAAGCTCAAAAGTGCCTCAAAAAGTATTGAAATATTTTCCCGTTGGGCCTAGATTAAAGCGATTTTTCACAGTACCATGGATTGCAGAGGCAATGACTTGGCATGCTAGGGCAGAAGTAGGGGGTAATATCATGCGTCATCCTATTGATTCTACTGCCTGGCGGAGGATGAATTATGAGTATCCCGATTTTGCTCGAGAACAACACAACATTCGTTTGGCTATATCAACAGATGGTTTCAATCCATTTGGAAATCTAAGCACCAATCAGAGTGTATGGCCAGTGATCCTAGCCCCACTCAACCTCCCTCCTTCACAGTGTATGAGACCTGAATTTTCGATGATGGCTTTATTGATACCTGGGCCAAAGGCACCAAGTGAAGACATTGATATCTACCTGGCTCCTTTCGTAGAAGAATTAAATGAGTTGTGGGAAGATGGTGAGCAATCATTTGACTCTTTTAGAAAAGAAGAGTTTACGCTGAAAGCTATGTTGATGTGGGAAATTCATGATTTTCCAGCTTATGGGACATTATCCGGATGTGTAGTACATGGTTATTTGGGGTGTCCTATTTGTGGAGAGGAGACTGAATCTCTTCGTCTATCCTCTAGCTTAAAAAATGTATACCATTGCCACAGGAGCTTTTTACCCCCAGCTCATAGTTTCAGATTTGAGAAAGGTTCCAATTTTTTATTGGGCGGAGTTGAACATAGGCTACCGCCGAGACAACTTTCGGGTTCAGAAATTGAAAGTAAATCTTCTGAATGTGGCCCAAATATGCCAGGTAAGAATCCCAAATTTAAGAATGTCAAGCATAAGAAGACCCCAACTGGGCATGAAACTGAGATAAGAAAGGCATGGTCTCGGAGGTCAATTTTATTTGACTTGCCTTATTGGAAGAAAAACCCGATGCGCCATGTATTGGATGTGATGCATGCAGAGAAGAACTTCGCTGAACATATTGTGGGTACTTGCCTTGGGTGGAGTCATTCAAAGGATGGAGAAAATGCACGAAAAGACCTTAAAGCGTTAAAACTTAAACCACAACTATGGTTGAAAGAAGATAGTAGGGGAAGGACAATAATTCCCCCTGGTGCGTTTACTTTGACGAGTGAGGAAAGGAAGGTGCTTCTAGACACAATATATAATTTGAAGGGCCCATCTACTTTTTCGTCCAACTTGCAAAGGATTGTGAATTATGTTACTCATGATTTACATAAGTGTAAGTCCCACGATTGGCATGTGATCATGCAATTGGTTCCTCTATTGTTTAAGCACTGTTTTTCCAAACACAAGGATTTGCGTAGGGCTATTATGCAAATTAGTATTACCTTCTCCCTCTTGTGTGAGAAGGTAGTGAATCGAGAACACATAGTGGCCGCAAAATTGGCTGTGAACGAAGCGATTTGTGTATTGGAGAAGTACTTTCCCCCAGCATTCTTTGACATAAGTGTTCACTTGTTGGTACACCTATGCGACGAGGCACTTCTTTGTGGTCCATTTAGATATCGGTGGATGTATCCGTTTGAAAGATTGATGAAAGTTTTTAAAGATTACGTCAAGAATACGCGATATATTGCAGGATCAATTGCAGAGGAATACATCACCGTGGAGTCATCAATATATACTCGGGAATATATGACTGACTCGACCAGCGTTGATGACACTGATGAATTCCTCGATGATGGTGGTAATGTGATGGGAAAACGAGTGAAATTAACGAGTTTGCAACATGAACAAGTAGCTCGTTATCTATTTGACACACATGAAGATGTCGAAGAATGGAAAAAGTAAGTTTCGAATATTATAATGTTTAACATTATTTTAGATTATTTTATACATGATTAATTTTGTAATATGCAGTAAATATGAAGTCTGTGAGAACAATAAAAGACGAAAAACAGTGGTACAATCAGACAGCGAATTTAGGCTATGGTTGACATAAGAGGTAATTATAATAAAAACAGTCGTTATATAACGTTACATTACACTCAAATTTTACCACTAATATAATTAATTTATCTATATTCCCAGTTCCTAAAGATGGGTGATGTGACATCAAGGCTTGCTCGTCTAGCCACTGGACCCTTGTTCGTGGCACAAGAGTACAAAAAGTATCGATTGAACGGTTACATTTTCGGCTCTAAAGTGTACGAGGAAAGTACAAATGTACAGAAATCGGGAATTTCATACAAGGCTCTTACTTTCTTTCGAGCGAGCGCAAAAGATAAAAACCTCGTTAAAGCTGAAATGACTTACTATGGTGTAATCCAAAATATATTTGAATTGGATTATATAAGCTTCAAAGAGGTTGTATTTTATTGTGAATGGGTAAGAGTTGAGGATAAAAATTCTTGTAAAGTTGATCCTGTCACCAATTTGATCATGGTTGACTTGTCCAAGTTGAAGAGCAACGACCACGTGAGCGATGAGCCGTTTGTTTGTGCATTTCAAAAGGTTAAGCAAGTGTTTTACTCGGAGTATATCAACAACGAGCCGTGGTCAATTGTCCAACACGCGCCAAGGCGTCTAAATAGTAGTGTGGATGACTTGGCTGTTCCTACCGAATATCAATCCATTTTTTATGATAACCCGAATTTGAAACAATTTTTCAATTTGTAATAAATATTTCAATTTGTACCGAAACATCCATTTTTAATGCTTTTACTTGATCTGCACTTTATCATTTTCACTCTTGTGTAGTGTGCGTGTGTGGAGAGGAGATTAATACATAATTTTTCCAACTACATCTACGTTTTATTTATACTAATCCATGAATATACACTTCTTACCTTTAATAGGTGATTAGTACATAGTTATTTGGGGTGTCCTATTTGTGGAGAGGAGACTGAATCTCTTCGTCTATCCGAACACTAAGAAATGCCATAATCCTATGGAGCGATGCTCTGCAAATTCCTCCTAACCGCTATGTAGCCAAACATCACCAGTTGAAGTTGTCAATTCCACTTTCCATACCCCACCACTTGGAACTTCTAGAAAAACATGGGAGATCATTGAAAGGTGGAATTGACAACTTCAACTGCTGATTTTTGGCTACACAACGGTTGGAAGGAATTTGCAACGCATAACTCCATAGGATTATGGTATTTCTTAGTGTTTAGATATGAAGAGAATTATAATTGACACGATTTCCCGGGGTACATTAGTTGGAAGGAGGTGCCATATGAGATCAAGTTAGCTGTTTGAGTGACACTACAGGTAATGTATTTATATTTATATGTCAATTTCGATTTCGATTTCAATTACGATTTATATTTATCTATATTTGAGGGGCGGATACTAATTTTACTTTATTTCAATTCAGGGGACAGGGAGTGGCCCTAAGGGTAAGCCACATATGCTCTATACTTATGTGGCTATTCGGACGAGAAGGGAAGGATAAGGAGGTATTCCCGAGCGTCGCGTTACAAAATCTCTTTTCCATGCAAATAGTTTGTAGATTTGAGATAAAATGATGCCGATGTTGTTTCTTTTTAAATAGTTTCTTATTTGAATATATATTTGCATTATCTTTAGTTTGTTCGGATATATGATGTTTGGAACAGGTACAACGTTACTATAACATGTATAAATATACTGCTGGGCAGTGGCAGTGGCCATACTGCCCAGCAGATTTTTTTTTAAATTCTGCCCAGAATTGTCACGGTCATTGACTGTGACAAGTCCGTGACAACAGTTGTCACGGACTTGTCACGGTCAAAGACCGTGACAATTTTTTTAAAAATGGTCACGGCTTTGTCACGGTTTATAACCGTGATAAACGTGTCACGGTCATTGACCTTGACACGACCGTGACACAAAACGCAAGTTTTGTGTCAAGGTCAATGACCGTGACACGACCGTGACAAAAAAAGTTGTCTCGCCTCGAAATGTCACGGTCATTGACCTTGACAAGGTGGATTTGTCAAGGTCAATGACCTTGACAAATGGGCTGATTTGGTGTAGTGCTATGGGAGCGTAGGTACGTGCGTGACCCATAGATATGTGAACTATGTTCGCCACCAATATGTGTGATTTGTTTACATGGTTCGTGGGAGATCTCCGAACCGATGGTCCTTATTTAACTACAATTTGTACCGGGATATGATAGTAGAGTATGCGATGCACTACAGGTGTATCCTTGGGGTGTTGTGTTAGTATATATATATATATATATATATATATATAATAGTGATGTATATATATGTATACTTGCGTTATACTCACAATGTGATATTTGTAGGCTATTAAGATTATGCTAATACATATATATATAATAGTTAAGGATATATATATATGTATGATTACGGTATATCTACAATGAGATAATTGCAAACTATTAAGATAGTGAAATCGTCAATAATGAAAATAGTAAATACTTAACTTTAGTGTGATAACACTTATTTAAAAGGATAAATGTTGAGACTAAATACGGAATACTACTACGAGGGGTAACTAGAAGGATAAGCCTTTTCCCTAGTTAGGAGTGTGTCAGATGGCTAGGTTGGATTAGATGTACGTTAGGCATGCACACTAGTCGAGAGGTGAGAATCTCATATGAGAGTTCTAACTAAGATGCATATAATACTTGCTTTAACGCAGTTTTAAATACTTGCTAATAAATCTTTTTTAAACATCGGGCTCTCACCCGTCTCTTCCATTTCTCTCTCTTTTGCTATATATATATATTAGTACAGGTGTCCAGACACAGGGACACTGGTTCTAGATACTTGGATGGTTTATCGAGCTACAGCTGTTGTGGAATTTGCAGGTCATTGATATTAGACGCTTCTCTCATTTCATTCAATTCTTAGTTCAGATATTTCAGTTCGGGCATGTGTCACCCATTCTCATTAGCGGGATTGTACTCAGTTCCTTTGTAGTTCTTTTCAGTTGGATTGAGTATTTATTATGGTTTGGTTTGTGAGCTTGAACTTGAAGGTTTTATGCAGTCTTAATTATTCAGTATTTGATTCAGTCAACATTCATTTCTTTTGTATGGTTTATAATTCAATTCTTAGAAATTAATTGAATTAATGGGTTTGAAATTAAATTGACAAAATGTTTTGACACTAGTTTAATTAAATGTTAGGCAATTAATTGGATTTAAGTTTTTGACAGTGATGCTAAGAATTAACCAAGCGAACATTCTGTTATAAATTTTATAAAGGACTGATCACCTGATATTTAATTGAGCGAGGTGTCACAGGTGGTATCAGAGCATCAGGTTCTAGAGTCTTTTAGGATCTGTACGACTTATTACATTTCAGTTTAGCAGTCTTTGATGTAGAGCCTTATTCTAGGATTATTGTATTCCAATGCGTATACGATTCATGATCTCATGCGATTTAGTTTAGTGAATATAATTCATGTGCGAGAGTGATTGGATTTCGTACTCCAAACAATATGGGACAGCCAGCGAAGGTCGTTAGCGGGACTGCAGGAGGAGGATAACAGTTGAAAGTTGTGAAGCATTCGAGGAATGGTGATCACGATAGACGTCACCAACAGTAATATCTAAGTGTGATGGGCCAATGGAGGGAGCTAATACAAAGGCAATAATGTAAAGTAGAGGGTAGTGACACTCAGAGTTTTAAGTTCATAAGAAATTTTTCTAGCTCAGAGAAACAATAAAGAGTAAAAATAATCAATCAGACCAAGATATTGGGTACGGGTTGACCATTTCAAAATTTCCATCTTCTGCTTAGACAAATATATGGAAGAGATGTTGAACTTATCACTGGTAGGTTGGGTAGAGACCGACCATAAAGGATGAGTTAACTTGGTAAGCTAACTTTGTAACCGAAGTAGGAGTCACGGGAGATAAAAAGGGTCCGTAAGTTGAAAATGGACTCGTGGGTAGAATACCCTAGAGTGAATGGGAGGTGTGACTAAGGTGTCTAGTGTTAGTGTCATCAAAGTATATGTTTACTAGAATATGTGAACGCCCCAGAAGAAAGGGAGCCAGTCGAGTTGTGATATCTAGCTGAAGGGCAAGGTTGAATTAAATAGTGTTAGTCGAACATCACCAAAAGGTATACCCAGTGGGGGAAACCTATTTAAATGATATGATTAAAGCTTAACATAATGGTGATGGATTCATCCAAGACCAGCGGCTCGACCATGTGTTCCATATGCCCTGTAGAGCGCAAGGAGCAACGGAAATAAAAACTAGAAGTTAAGACTGTCAGGTCCGAGAGAAGACGTCCCAATAAGGCTGGGAGGACCAGTGAAAGGGAAATTTCCCTGCATGTAGAGATAAGGGTTACAAGTATTGAATGTGTCCATGTGAGAAGTGAAATTGATAGTATCGGGAATAATAAACCGTGCCTGTAAGGCATACCAGTGGAGAAGTAAAATATCCAGTTGAGGAATCGCGTTAAGATGATTGGACCCAAGAACTAATAACCCGGGAGTAGTAGGTCTAGGAAGGACCAACATAGTCCTCAATAATTGTAGCATACCGTATTTTGGGGTCGACGGTGCCCAAGAAATAAAGGGAAGGCCAGTAAGGCCATATTTGAGGCCAAGAGATATGGGGCCAATGTATCAATGTCTGGCGGGTAAGCCGTAAAATAGAATAATGTACCCACAACGAGGAAAAGAAAACTAATGAGTGGAATCCAAAAGGTACAACGATTGTAGATAATTATGGGTCGTGAAAAGTGCGTACGGTGACCCTACGATCAGGTTAGACTGATGAAGCCTTGTTTCATCCTTGTGAATAAATGATGAGTTCAAGTGACATGGGTGTGTCACATCATATTTGAACAATTAATACTAAGGATTCGAGTGTGAATCCGGTCTAGTGGGTACGCTGTCGATAGCAGCCTTATTATGTAGGTGACTACCATTTGGGTAGCGAGACTTTTTGTACCATCTGCGTGGAGTAGGAAGTCTGGTTACTAAGAGAAATTTATATATGGTATTATGTAACGATTAGTGCTCCTTTGAGATTTATGATAGTAGATCACATTATTATTATATTGTATGGTTACTGGTTACTAAGGTTTTGAACGGTAGTAAATTGTGTGATAAGACCATCATACTAAAAATTTCAAATTTTAAAAATATGGTTTTAACGAGGCATCACCTGAAAGACGGTTGAGCCTGCATATGTGTTGTATTGTATTGTAGACTTCGGTGAGTATGTTATCTTACTATGTCAATTGCAGTGAGCATGGATATTTTACTGATGTGATTCAGGGTATATTGACTTACTATAGAGAGGAAAGGTATAGCCCCTTAATCATATGGCATTAATAACTTCTGATAGTGAGAGCTCCGCATCGTATGTCGTCTTTAGTGACATGAGAGTGGACCAGTAGACTTTTTATGTTTATAGATGGGGATTCAGGGATATAGGTTATGGATTCAGGACTTACAGATCCCGAGGACCAGCAGTGTGAGGTAATAGTGTATCAGGGGGTCCCTTGTTTGGATTTCGCATTGCGAGACATCCCACGCATGAAAACTTAGCGAACGTTGGAAGTTGGGAGCAGTTTTCCTTTAGTACATGGATTTATTATCGTAATCATTACCCGTATACGTAGTTATAACAGCGAGAAAATGGTTATATTACAGATTAAGGGTGATGGAGCCGTATAAGAATAATATGTGTTAATGATACTAATCGTTGACACCTTAAGCAGACCGGTGGGACAACCTAAGATATTATTAGGTGGAAAAGGTAGGGTGGTTGAGTAGGACCTTACTATATAGTCATGTCAAGTAAGTGGGGCATATTTTAATATTTATATAACACGTCTTGTACGGTGGTGCTGCAATGCACAAAGCATAGGGTGTATGGGCATCCTAGACATTTGGGTAATAAAATTTTCTTCCATAAGTGAAAGATTGTGACACAATGAGTATTTTGGAGGTAACTGAATGTAGACGTTTTGACTTCAGGACTTAGATGTTTTATGGTTTAGGTTAGTTAGGACCATTAATTCCTAAATTTGCCACAAGGATGGTATAGGAAAAATTCGATAAAGTTTAACTCGGGAAAGTTTGAAACTTACTAGATAGGACATGGAGAAAACATGTTTCATGAGAATCTGAATCTTAAAGAGAAGGGGAAGGACTTACGACATGCACTGATGACACTATCGCCTTAGCCATAGATGTGGATCTAGTTGTAAGGTAGGTAAAATGCATAATGATATAAAGCCGTAGTAGCGATGGCATAAGCAAAACAAGACATTGCTAAGCTCCAATTGGAGGTGGACCATCAAAAAATAATAGAGTTCCTTCAGCATTAGGAATTCTTTAGTAGTAATGGAAGAGTGAATTACTAGACCATTACAGATTTAATTACTTTGCAACGGGATCACGAACCTATATGGGTGAAAGTGGGTCGTGTGATTAAAATAGTTCACGTTATGCCAAGTTAGGACAAATCATAACGTGTAACAGTAAACCCCAACCATTATTCCTGGGATAGTAAGGTTATATGGGGTACAAATAAAGTCTTTGTCCGAAAGAGTCAAGAGAGTTATGACTCGATTATTAGGAAGAGTTTCCGGGAGGCCATGAATATCGATATGCGAACGTATCCAGCCAAACGCACTCGCAGGTGGATGGGCATACTGAGACTCTTAGTTGCACGTTGCGAGGTTTGTTGTATTTCCAATTATGGGAAGGTTTAGTGTAATATCTTCCACTAGTGGCGTTAGTGTAGAACGACTCCCCTCAGCTCTTTATCGATAGGATTCCATTCGAGGCTTTATATATATCAATCCTTGTCATCCTTGTGCTTATTGGATAGAGGGGAGGACAATAATCTACTAGGTCCAGAGGAATTTTAGGGCCCGTTAACGAGGATAGAAATGATTGGGAGTTGCATTATTGCATGATGGAATGAGGAAATTGGTACCGAGTGATGTGGAGTCTTTTCCAATTATTGTTAAGTTTGAGCCGATAGCGTACATGCTTGGGTTCCATAGTCCTTGCGAAGGCAGTATGCTAAAAATGTGTTAACATTTATAGTATATATTATGTGTAAAGTATATACCATACAAGCAAGAATAAACTACTAATAAAACATAGTAGTAAGACAAATTCCTATATATCTAAATACTAATTAATCTTCTAGTGCGAGTAGTAGGAGGTTAGATAGTAATTATCTAAAATGTAAGTGGTGAAACTTAAATGGTAAGGCTTGAAGAGTAAATTATAACATCAGTGAGGTATTCATTATTAAGGGCATTTGGTGATGTATCGTATGGGCGGTACTGCGTAGATTACATGAGATGTGAGGTAAATATCTGGAGTTGTCCTTACCAGAAATGCCTTATTTTTTGAATTTCGGGATGAAATTCCGTTATTAGGGGGGAAGTATATAACACCCCGTATTTTTTAGGATTTAAATAATTATTTGATTTATTATTATTGTTGGATTAATTAAATTAAAATGTGAGAATTAATTATTAATTCGAATTAAAATTGAATATTTACTAGCATGACGAGAAGTTAGTAATTATTAATATTATTGTGAGAATAAGTAATATGGAATCACGATTTTATATAACTTGTTGTGAAAGAGAAATACGACAGTTTGGTCGTGTCAGGACTAAATAAGTTGAATAAAAAGGTAAATTATTTTAAGTAACTCGTATGATCATTTCGAGTGCGCCGTTGAGTTCGGAGGGGTCGAGTTAGTCAGAAAACTCTATCCGAGTAGTTTAGTTGGACTCCAGGATATTTTTAGGCCAAGCCAGCACCCAGTAGGGGTAGTTTTGTAATTTGGATTTTTGGAGGAATTAAATGGACGAAAATTGGAGAAATAATATATCAGCTAATTGGGGACAATTAGGGTTAGGTTACACCAAAATCAAGAGAGAGCGACAGTGGGTGAGGAAGAGTAGATTCCAAAGGAGGAGAGGCAATTTACTCCACCTTGCACAACCACCACCACCATCATGTAGATCAGAACGCGAGGATCGCATCCATACTAACAACACCAATAGATCAGACTTTCGAAATCGAGGATAGTGTTTATTACTTGCTTTTCTTTAACAATAACCATGTTCATGTTAGTGTAGGGATGAAACACCAACATATTGTTCATAATATTGATGAAAATTTGAGATTGGATATACATGATTTTAATTTGAGATTAAATTAGGTTGAACCATTCGTGTATGTAGATTTCAAATCACGTTTTGATGACTTTATGTGATGAACGAATCTGGGAATTTTACATTCTTGAATGAAAATTGGAAGAACTAGGGCTTGTGTAATTAAATTGGGGATTTCATATTTCATTAACGAGTTGTAATGATTTAATGAATCTAGGTTGTTAGAATTCATTTACAAATGTTAATATTCGATTTGAGACTGATTGATTGGAGTTTGGGATGATATTTTAGAGGTTTTAGGGTTGAAAAATGGTAAAAATGAGGTTGTCTAAAGTTGAAGACGAAACAACCCAGGTCACGAGATGTCGCTCGAACTCATTCGATCGAGATTAGTTGTCGTGCGAAGTCGTTCGAGCGACATGTGGAAGTCGTTCGAGCGAGATACATTAGGGTTCGAGTGACATTTTTAATTTTCAGATAATTTCCTGTTTCGCCCCTATTTGTGTAAATAGTCAATTTGAGTGAGAAAAATTAGGGTTCGATGAACCCAAAATAGTGCAGAATTATTGGGAGTTGTTTAGGTGTAATGATTCTAATATTTGAAATGGTAAATTTACCTTGAAGATTGCGAGAGAGGGATAATCGTAATTGTAAATGCGTCGAGAGTATTAAGTGATAAATACTTACGATATTAGCTTTAACGAAACAGAACTTATAAGAATAAAAATTAGTGGTTACTTTTGGGACTTCTTATGAATATGTATTAAGGATTTTCGGGTGACATATTATCCTTATATATCTTATGAGGGAGGGAATATCGTGATTTACAAATACGTTGATAGTATTTAGTGATGGTAATACTACGTATGGAATATGACATTTGGTTATGTGTATACCATTTGATTTGATAGGTTGTGTGTATACCTATATTTGATATTATGTGTATGACATACCTAGATGCTTGCTATCGCGGGGGGTTGTGTAGAAACAGTCTTATCCTGAGTGTCCTTGGGGGGGATATTTTACTTGTATCTCAGAACATAGGACTGTGAAGACTAATTTGTGAGTTGATAAGTCGCTGACTATGGGAGCGTATGTATGTGCGTGACTTATAGGTATGTGAACTATGTTTGCCGCTATTATGTGTGATTTGTTTACATGGTTTGTTGGAGATTTCCGAACCGATAGTCCTTATTTAAGTACGTGATGTACCGGGACATAATAGCAGAGTATGAAATGCACTACAGATGTATCCCTGGGGTGCTGTGTTAGTATATATATATATATATATATATATATAATAGTGATGGATATATATGTATACTTGTATTATACTTACAATGTGATATTTGTAGGCTATTAAGATTATGGTAATACATATATATATAATAGTGAAGCATTGCAGACAATGAGATAATTGCAGACAATTAAGATATTGAAATCATCAATAACGTAAATAGTAAATACTTAACTGTAGTGTGATAACACTTATTTAAAATGATAAATCTTGAGACCAAATACGGAATACTACTATGAGGGGTAACTAGAAGGATAAGCCTTTTCCCTAGTTAGGAATGTGTCAGATGGCTAGGTTGGATTAGATGTACGTTAGGCATGTACACTAGTCGAGAGGTGAGAATCTCATGTGAAAGTTCGAACTAACATGCATATAATACTTGCTTTAACGCTGTTTTGAATACTTGCTAATAAATATTTTTAAAACATCGGGTTGTGACTGGTCTCTTGCATTTCTTCTCTTTTTTGCTCTCTCTCTCTCTCTCTCTCTATATATATATATATATATATATATATATGTATGTATTAGGACAGGTGCCCAGCCACAGGGACACCGGTTCTAGATACTTGGAATGTTTGTCGAGCTACAGTTGTTGTGGAAGTTGCGGGTCATTGAGATTAGACGCTTCTCTCATTTCATTCAGTTCCTAGTTCAAATATTTTAGTTCGGGAATGTGTCGCCCATTCTCATTAGCGGGGTTGTACTCAGTTCCTTTGTAATTCTTTTCAGTTGGATTGAGTATTTATTATGGTTTGATTTGTGACTTTGAACTTGAAGGTTTTATCCAGTCTTAATTATTCTGTATTTGATTCAGTTAGCATTCATTTCTTGTGTATGGTTTATAATTTAATGTTCAGAAATTAATTGAATTAATTGGTTTCAAATTAAATTGGAAAAATATTTTAACACTAGGTTAATTAAATGTTAGGTAATTAATTGGATTTAAGTTTTCGACAGTGATGCTAAGAATGAACAAACCGAACATTCTATTATAAATTTTATAAGGGACTGATCACCCGATATTTAATTGGGCGGGGTGTCACACATAAGTTTCCCATATTTAAAAATAGATTTCGAAAGATATAAAATATAGCTTTTAAAAGGGAGTTTAGGATCTTTGGAGAATAACAACTTTTATAAAATCTAGGGGATCTTCCTATTAAGTCCTGTTTGAAGGGGATATTTCCTAATAGGTCCTATCAAAACATTTTTTCCTCAATAGGTCCTATTTGTACATACAGTGAATATTCACTGTATGTTTACAAATAGGACCTATTGGAACAAAAATCTTATTTCATGGGACCTGATGGAGAAAAAAAAAGATGTTAGGACCTACTGAACTACATATTTAGTAAACGGGACTAATTGGTAAAAAAACCCTAAAATCTAAGTGACGTGACTGAAAATGTGTCTCAGAAATGCGTTCACTCTAGGCTCAAGTGTAAGCCTGTCGCTCAAGTAATAATCCGACAAGTCGGGTATCGATCCTCAGGGAAAAAGGACAACGAAAAAGACGGAGGAATCCTAACCTTGACTCTAAAAAATAAAAGGAAAATGATTTGATTTTTGGAATGATTACTACTAAATGCAAAGATGAAATTATGAAAAATTCAACTACACTAATTTACCTAAAATATGAATGAAAATTGATTTTGAAACTTTTGACAAAGTGATGGGAAAAACTAGGACGGGAATACAATCTCCCAACCCTAGTGTAATGCAGTGGTTATATTAATCATAAATTTATCTGATTGATCTGACCCGGAATTTAGTACTCCCAAGCATTATGTATACGAGGTTCAAGCCCGCGTCACACCTAATCTAAGGATGAGTAAATCAGTATCACGATAGTGACACTCAAATTGCACTCTAAATCATCACGAGTACCCAGAAGCAAACGTGATATAAAGATCTACAATTATTGTGTCATTATGCGATACGATCATTGTCAATCAATAAATTCATCGGATTAATTTAACTGATACTCACAACAATTACTGGATAAATCTTCAATCTTTGAATTAAAACTGAAATTCTTGGCTAAACTAGGGTTTTTGGAAAAAAGAGCAGGAAAACCTACTAATTCTTCGTGTCCATAACAATAATAAATCGGGTCTTAAATACCCTACAAAAATATCGGGAGTCAACTGCACTAGGAGCCTTTTTAGGAAGAGAAAAGATTTCCAGATCTCGAGGATCGAACCGGTCCGGGTCTTAGGCGGACCGGTCTTCCCCCAAGGCGGATCGGTTCTTTTTATTTTGGGGTAGATCGGTTCTTTTTATTTTGGCCTCCTTCGGTTTGCATGCGATCCGAGGTCTTCTAGAGTTTGGCAAGGCGGATCGGTCCGAGGTAGGGGCAGACCGATCTGGCTATTTGACTTTTTGGCTCCTCTTTGACTGCTCATAACTTGTGTTCCGGGATTTCGAATGGGGTGCCGTTTCTTCCTTTGTGCTCGTGAATGAGATGTCTTCAACTTCTCTTTTGGTACCTCATCCGAATTCTGTATAGAAATTACGCTTTTACCCTTGAGACTTTTCCTTCTTTCTTTCTTGATTCTACCGATTTCTTTACATTCGTTTCTTGACATCAAATACTTGCAAAAATCACTACAAAATACCAGAAACTCGGTGTACTCATTAGGATCAGTCAGTAGCACAGTTATGAGATAAATCCAACTCAATTACGTTGTTCGGGGTGCTAAAAGTAACTAAATCAAGGGATAAATTAGGAAGAATTTATGCCTAATCAAACCCCCCTAACTTAGAACTTTGCGCGTCCCGAGCAATGTAAAAGAATCCTAGCGTGGCTCAACTTTTAAAAAAAATCATTTTATTGGGATAAAATACCTTTTTCGTGGGCAAGTTATTGCATTTAGAGTATGCAACAAGCCGTTAAACCCCTAGGTTACCCTAGTAGGACGAGTGTTGTCTCGTGAGGGTTTGCAGAGAATATACCCACAAAATTCGACTCAAAGAGAATTCAAAATATGCAAAAATTGTGCAATTTAAACTTTTCCAGAAAATAGTCATCATCAAGTCATATTTACAAGTCTCAAACCGTGGTGTGTGTGTGCGTAGCCAGAAATATAACCGCTAATTTCCACTGATTGATCATTACGTTACTTATTCGAAAATTCGTTTTGATTTCAATTTCTCACGGAATGCTCTCACAACTGATTCTCTCGGTTGTGGCTATTCTCTTGGCATGCGTGATATATAAAGAGTAAATGTAATGGAAGCAAAATCAAGCATACGGTTAGAAAGACGGACATTTTGTGGTGAAAGGACCTCATCAAAGGATTACGGTTTTAAAAATGGGAACATTGCTTTTATTTCGCGCACTTGATCTCCTTTATTATCTTTTGGTGTATTAGCTCTCCACGCGGTAACCAATTTTGCAATTTAGACTCAGTTAGGACTTTTTCGAGTTTTAAGGTATATGGGGTATAATGACAATTGTCGGGAAGGTTGGAATTAGAAAAGTCATTAATGATGTCCATTTGTGCTTTTTTTTTTCGGGCTATTGCTCATATTTTTTTTTTCATTTTTTTTTATTTTATTATTATTTTTTTTATGAGCATATTTACTGATTTCGTGCCCCTTTTATGCACTTTCCGGACTTAATTTCTGAATTTTCTCATTTTTCACAATTCCGGCTATTTGGGTTTTTCGGGTTATCAAACGAAAGGGACCATTTGTTTGGCTTAAATTGGGTTACAAAAGGGGTAATTTTTCGCTACTTTTTCAGGCCAATATCTTTGGGAGACAAACGAGGGCCTACTTCATTGCCCAAAATGCCAATTGCGTTACCGTATGCGTTTCGAGATGAATTTTATGTTCAAAGATCAATTTGTCACGTTTTTCAAAGCAATATTACACACATTTTTCAAAACCGATCAAAATGAAGGGATTGAGATCCCTGACAACTTTTTAGGCGGTGAAAAGAACTTTGAGTTAACAATTAACTCGGATTGATTTGAAAACTCGCAAAAAGTGATAGTCTCGAATCTCACCGGGTTTGTTAATCTCCACATTTATTCGTTAAGTCGTCAATTTTCGCTCACTTTCCATCTTTGGTCAATTTTGGCTTTGTGTATGTTGAATTTTACAACTTGAGACTTCAATTCGACTTTTAATGATATTTTTGAAAAATTTGAATTCCAATTTTTATTTATTTTGAACAAAAATATTTTTGGGTTTTTCAAATTTTTTTTGATTTTTTTTTGATTTTTTTTTTCTGGGCATTTTGGAAAATTTGCGAAGTTTTAGAAATACGCACTTGTGACCCCCCCTAACTTAGACTTTTGCATTGTCCTCAAGCGAAAAAGGACTAAAATCTAACTCAAAGCGAATACAAAGTGCGGAAAAATAAAACAAACAAATAGAGAAAAATGCAATTTGTATTACAACAAGACTGTGTTATATGTGCAGGGGAAAACATACAACTGTGAACAGGGAAAAAAAAAGAAAAAGCTGCCAACACCATATAAAGCTTCACCGGGGTGGGGGATGGGAGGAACCGGGCGCGTTGGGGTCATAGGGGTTCTGGTAGTAGGAAGGTAGTGGCTCTTTAGGATCCCCTAAGCGCCGATAGATGTCCGCTTGGAAGCGGAGAACGATGCTCATGTCGCGCTCGTAGTTGGTCTAAAAGGTGTTGAAGTTGGTCTCGAGCGCCGACATATGCGCGGGGAGGTCCGTGCCCTCCAACTCGAAATCTGGGTCGTCCTCCTCGTCGGTCGACTCTTCGTCCGGACCGAGATCTCCCATCTCAACATCTTCACCAGCTGCCCCTATGTCTTCCTCGTTGTCGCTCGAGGAAGCCTCCTCTTCGACATCATCACCCCGCCGGTCCCGGAGGACGGCTAGCTGTTTGGCGCTTTTAGTGCGGGTCCCTTGTCCGAAAGGACCGGGGAGACGCGTAAGGTCGCTCGGCGCCTCTATGCCAGCATCCTTAAGGATGGACGTGATCAATCGGGCATAGGGAAGTGGGTGTGACACCCCGCCTAATTAATCCCGGGTGATTAGTCCTAAATCAAGTTAGAACAGGATTCTCATTTGGTCCATTCTTAGCATCACTGTCGTCATATTAAATTACTAACCACCTAAGTGAGAAAAATAGACTGGTGCCAATTTTTATCTTTCATAATAAAACAAAACCCATGCAGAAAATAAAACTATATAACAATCACAGATAACTAAATTTATCAACCACAAGTAAGAATATAATTGACCGAGTAAACCAACGGTCCAAATAAATAAATCCCACAACGACAAGAATAAAATCCCAATAAGTCTAAAACAAATAAATGGAAAGTGAGCGACATGCTCTAATAACTAATAATGAGTCTCTACATTATGAATGAAAGAAGGAAGCGTCTATCAAATGTCCCGCAACATCCACATGTGCTGCAGCAACGGATACCTGGAATACAGTCAAGGCTGGCGTCCCTGTGGCTGGACACCTAAAAGGTTTTTAAAAAGTTTTTATAGCAAGGGTTAGTACCCAAAACATTTAAAAATATTTAACAAATGATTAACTTGCAGTAATAATAAATATGCATGCTCTTCATATTTTAGTTAGTGTCGCACTCTCTTGAGAACTTCCTTGCCCCTCCTCTAATGTGCACCACTAACGCTTTAATTATCACCTAGTTATCTATCTCATGACTAGATAATTATTAAAGTCTCCTTGTACCCCTTCTACTCTAATTTGAGTATAACGTGATTATGATTTTTAAGTTATTAGTAACATCAACTTAATTAATCATTTCTCTTTTTGATCCATATAACTTCTCCACTCGTTATACATATACAACAACTCATGCTCGTATTTATTTAGCCCGTATATAATAATCACCTAATTATATACTTAGAATTATTGCAGCATTCACACATATACTGAAATACATAAAACACTAACATCCACCCGAGTAAAATACTCACCGGACATAATCTCTCCAAAGTGCTAGTACACTAGGTATATTCACACACCCTAGTCATCCAAGTTAGAATCTCACTAACTTGGTTTAGTATACGATTGGTGGCGGGCAATATTCTTTCCCGGAAAGTAAGATGCCCCTCACCCCCTGTAACGGACGCTATGACCTGGGAATCTACTCGCCCTACTCCTCAAGCTAGGGGATTCATCCACTGCGCGTAACCTCCCCCTATAGCACTAGAGTATAATAATATCTAACCACTGATATTAAGGCATACACTATATATATACTATCACACACCGTATATATATATATACATATATAAAAATGTTCCAGCTACACCGTGTACTAAACCCGTGACACAAGCCTATTCCATTTTTATTATGAAGTTAATACCCAACTCTAATTATTAATTAATTTACACATTAATAATTCAACTACTTTTGGTGTTGCCCTCACCGTTTAATTGGACTCAATCTCATAGCCCGAATCAACCTCACCCGAGTCTAAATCCGACTCCAAATTATTTAGTCCATTACTAAATGAAATAATATACTTCGATGTCGCTCAACCAATTTTGACATGACACCAAATTTCTACTCCCATCTTCTAATTAATTTCCCCACAATTAATCAGATTTAAATCATGCATTAATATTTTTCTCAATAATTAATCATATAACAACTTTTATATAAATCTCTCCTTATATAAACAAAACTGGGCGAACTGTCAGTTTCTGCCGACCGTCGATCGATCGACTTCATGGTGTCGATCGATCGATCGAACAGGTACTCGTCTTCTTCGCGAAGACAGACAACCATGGACGAAAATCTTCAAGCCCCAATTTCCTTCTACACTAAAACTAAATCCCTTTTAGCATTTGTACATATTAGGAAACTCATTAGGGATCTCCAGAATATTCAACAACATCAATAATTCGTCCATTTACTCAAATTTCTAAATTTGGGGAAAGTTTCATCATTAACCCTAAGTCCATTTATACTCCAAATCTCATCATCAAATTCGTTTCCAAAATATTCAGATATCACTTCACCAGATATGCAATAACTCACTATTATCAGATTTTTCAAGAATCACCACCCAAATTTCGTAAATCAGAATCGTTGTTTTCAAAATCCCATGTTCTTACCATTAACACCCAAAAATGAATTTCTACTTAATCACTACACATGAATATGAATTGAAAACAGATTTAATGCTATTGCAAGTTATCCACTTGCCTTAAGGTTCGTAGAGTCTGAATTGGAGCTAAATCCCAAGGTTGAAGATGACCTTTGTTGGCTCTATTTTGATCCCGAATTGGCTTGGCTGCTGCTAGGGTTTCCTAACCCTTTAGTGCCTCTTTTTAATTAAGCACAGCCATCCTAAATCCTCTTTTTATTAGGTTCATAATTCAATTCACGTTTTTTGACTAATGGGCCAAGCCCAAGTGACCCAAATGCCACCGAGTAGGACCGGCTATGTCTAAAAACGTCCCGTGACCCGTTTACTACCCCCGGGTACAGTTTTCCGACTATCTCGGCCCATCCGGACTCAACTGTACCCTCAGAATTTGCATCCGAGTTAATTTCTAAAAATACTTATCCCCCCACCCCATATTGTCTATACCGACTTCCGGTTGAGATAAGTGTATACTCCGTCATTGACACTCGAAATGACTTAAATAGATTATTACTATACACTCAGTAATTTAATTTGCCTAAATATTAACCATTCACTCTACGATTAATATTAAAATTTATTTTACCATAATTAATTCATTAAATCACAACACACCAGTAATTTGAATTTCCGAATTAATCAAATTTTAAATGTACTAAAAATACGGGGTGTTACATACTCCCCCCCTTATAAAGGAATTTCGTCCCCGAAATTAGATCATACCTGCGTTGAACAGTTCTGGATATTGTTCCCGCATATCCTCCTCTCGCTCCCAGGTAGACTCGTCAACATTGTGATGACCCCACTGTACCCTAACCAAAGTAACAACCTTGGATCGTAATTTCCGCTTACTATGATCCAGAATTGCTACCGGCCTCTCCTCATACGAGATGTCTGGCTGTAAGTCGATCTCCTCGAGTGGAATATGCCAAAAGGCTCTCTCGCTCCTTCGATATTTCTTCAACGATGCCACATGGAATACATCGTGTATCCGCTGAAGATGTTATGGTAATCCAAGCTTATACGCCACCGGTCCCACCCTCTCAATAATAGGGAAAGGTCCTACGTATAGCGGTGCTAACTTACCCTTCTTGCCGAACCTCATCACCCCTTTCATTGGGGATACCCGGACTAAAACTTGGTCCCCAACTTCTAGCTCCACATGTCTCCTAGAAGCATCAGCATAACTCTTTTGCCTGTCCTGAGCTATCCGGATTCTTACTCGAATCAACTCTATCTTGGCAGATGTCTCCTGGACTATTTCCGGCCCCAAGAGCTTGTTGTCCCCCACTTCTAACCAACAAATGGGTGAACGACAAGGTCTCCCGTACAGTGCCTCAAACGGTGCCATGCCAATCGTGAATTGGTAAGAGTTGTTATACGCAAACTCTACCAAAGGAAGATATTTCTCCCATCCTCCTCCGAAGTCCAGAATGCACATTCTGAGCATGTCTTCCAGCATCTGATTAACTCTCTCAGTCTGTCCGTCAGTCTGTGGGTGATACGCTGTACTCAAGCGCAACTCCGTGCCCATTGCCTCCTGAAAGCTCTGCCAAAAGTGGGCGACAAAGATTTTGTCTCGGTTGGATACAATGTTTATCGGCACTCTATCCAGCTTAACAATCTCTGCTATGAATAGCTGCGTATAACGCATCGTCTCGAAGTCTGTGCGTACTGGCAAAAAGTGGGCCACCTTAGTCAATCGATCCACAATAACCCATATGGAGTCGTGACCCCTCTGCGATACCGGTAACCCTGTGATGAAGTCCATGGAGATGCTCTCCCACTTCTACACAGGAATTTCTAACGGCTGTAGCATCCCTGATGGTCTCTGGTGGTCAACTATCACAAGCTGACATGTGGCACATTTCGAAACAAACTCCGCTATGTACCGTTTCATCCCTGCCCACCAATACTGCCTCCTCATATCTTGGTACATTTTATCCCCACCGGGATGTACCGCAAATTTCGAACCATGGGTTTCTTTCATAACGGCGTGCTTCAAATTCTCATCCCCTGGCACCATTAACCTCCCATTAAAGCGTAGGCCTCCTTCTGAGCTGATCGAGTAACCCTCCGCTCCCTCAGCTAACAACTGGCCCACCCTATCCCGGCAACTTTGATCCTCCGCCTGAGCCTTCACAACCCGCATAATGATCTCGGGTGTGATGGACAAAGCCGACATGCAAGCCTTGGCTACGTCGTCCCCATATTGAAGCTCTCTCCACTTCGCTTTCCATACCTCCGATATCTCCCCAGTCGGTCTTCTGCTCAATGCGTCTGCTACTACATTGGCCTTACCAGGATGATACTGGATATCAAACTGGTAGTCCTTCACGAATTCTAGCCACCGCCTTTGTCTCATATTCAGATCCTTTTGTGTGAAGAGATACTGAAGTGACTTGTGATCCGTGAATAGAGTAAACTGCTCTCCTAGAAGATAATGCCTCCATATCCTCAAAGCAAAAATGACCGCTGCCAACTCTAGGTCGTGAGTGGGGTAATTCCTCTCGTGGGGTTTTAGCTTCCTGGAAGCATAAGCTATAGCCCTTTCCTCCTGCTGGAGCACACCCCCAAGACCCCGTAAGGATGCGTCTGTGTAAACCCGATACTCTAGCCCTCCCTTTGGCAATGCCAGCACGAGTGCAGATGTCAATTTGTCCTTTAGCTCGTCGAACGCTAATTGACAACTATCATCCCACTTGAAAGGTACCCCTTCCGAGTCAGATTCGTCAACGGTCCTGCAATCTTAGAGAATCCCTTAATGAATCGCCTGTAGTAACCGGCCAAACCCAAAAAACTGCGCACCTCGGTCGGTGTCGTGGGCTGTCCCCACTCCCTCACCGCTGACACCTTATCTGGATCTACTGCAATACCCTGATCTGACACCTTATTCCGTATCGTCACCTTGTTCAGCTCCCTATAAACCACGCACAAGCGGAGTGAACCTTCTCGCTTTTTCACAAACAACACCGGCGCACCCCACGGCGATGTACTCCGCCGAATAAAACCCTGACCCAGTAGTTGCTGAATCTGTTCCCTCAATTCACGCATCTCTGAAGGGGCCATACGGTGAGGTGCCCGAGCAATCGGCCTCGTCCCCGGTGCTAAATCGATAACATATTCGATTTCTCTGCTAGGTGGTAACCCTGGTATCTCCTGGAATACATCCTCAAAGTTACTCACTACTGGAATAGAGTCTAAAGGGACTACCACCGTTTGTGAGGTTTCCTCCTCAATGTAATATGAGTGAGTGCGCGACCCTCCCTCAGGAAGCGGCATTGCCATCAGGAACATCTCCTGTCCCGGATTGGAGAACACGATTGTCCTCTCATAACATCCGCCGTAGCCCGGTAACCTGCCAACCAATCCATGCCCAAGATGGCATCATACCCCTCCATATCTAACACTAAGAGGTCTGTTGCTAAAACTAAGCCTTCCAATCAAAATGTCCACTCCCCGAAAAATCGAGTGAATCAAAGCCATGCTGCCCACTGGCGAATCTACGCTCATACGGAGGCTACCCGCTGTCTCTGATAACCCAGCCCGTTTAGCAAAATTAGTTTTTAATGAATGAATGCTCCCATGTTAAAATTTTGCTACATACATTACCATGAATGAAAAACATACCCTCAACTGCTGGCGGCGCCTGCTGTGCTGGAGGATTGGGAACATTCTGGACAATATACACACGCCCGTAGTGTATCTGCCACTGATGCTTTGGGGCGAGTGGAGTTGGTGCGACCGGTGGTATCTGCCCCTGTTGCCCCTGATGGGTACCTTGCTGACGGCTTCTGCCCCTCTGCGGGCACTCCCTCTTGAAGTGTCCTGGCTGGCGACAGACAAAACAGAGCTTCTGCACGCCTCCCTGATTGTTCCCTTGGCCCTGACGGCCTTGAGGAACCTGCTGCTGCTGTTTAGGGTCTGACTTCCTCTGCCTGGACCCCTGTCCTCCCGGTTGGAACCCCCCAGGCTTAAATCTCTTTGCCTTATTCCCTTGCTGAAAGAATTGTGGCTGAGTACTACTAGTGCAACCACCTGTAACCGCCTTGCCCTGCTGGCTCGATTCACCTGCTCTCTTATTCCCCTTCGTATGGGCACGATGATCCCGACAAAGTACGAGGGCGGCATTAACGACATCTGCATAGGTCATTAACGTCGAATTCCCAATCAAATGCTGCCTGATCCTCCAGGCTAAGCCATTCATGAACCTTGACCTCTTCCACTCCTCATTGCTCACCTCATTTGGTACAAAGCTTGCCAAACGGGTGAACTCTTGCTCATAATCTGCCACTGACCGGTTACCCTGTATTAACTCACTGAACTTCCTTCGCATCTCCACCTCTACCGCTGGTGGAACGTGGTTACGGTCGAACCGCACCTCGAATTCGGGTACCGCAATGAAATCTCGCTCTTCAGTGGTGGTCACTGACTCCCACCATTGTAGGGCTGCCTCCGACAGACGAAAGGAAGCAAGCTTCTGCCTCTGCACATCGGCACACTCCAGCATGCGCAGATGGCGCTGAATATTCTTCTTGCAGTCACAAACCTCCACCACATCGATGCTCCCCTGAAACTCAGGTGGGTGACCCTTCTGAAAGGTCTCCCTAACTCGCTGCCAAGACGGTGGCCCTACTGGAGCCTGAACTGCTGGAGCCATTGGAGGCGGTGCCTGGGGCTGTGGAAAATGAGCTGCCATAGCTTGCATCGCTGCCTCGACTGCCTGGGCCACTATCACGGCCACTTGAGTAGTAGAAATCAACTCGGGTGGGGGTGGTGGTGGCGGTATCTGTGGCTCCTGGTGAGCCTCCCTCACCTCATCCCTAGCCTCAGCCCTCTCCGCACTCTGCCTCTTTGGCGGCATCTGAAATAGATTGAATTGTATAAGTACACAATTTATACAAAACTAATAGCAGCAATACGATATCTCACAAGCGAAAAAAATATCAACAGTCCTAATAATAGGGCTCTATAACAACCGAACGCTACGCTGAAACGTAGAAAGCCGTACAGATCCTAAGGACTCTAGAACCTGATGCTCTGATACCATCTGTGACACCTAGCCAAATTAATCCCGGGTGATCAGTCCTAAATCAAGTTAGAACAGGATTCTCATTTGGTCCATTCTTAGCATCACTGTCGTCATATTAAATTACTAACCACCTAAGTGAGAAAAATAGACTGGTGCCAATTTTTATCTTTCATAATAAAACAAAACCCATGCAGAAAATAAAACTATATAACAATCACAGATAACTAAATTTATCAACCACAAGTAAGAATATAATTGACCGAGTAAACCAACGGTCCAAATAAATAAATCCCACAACGACAAGAATAAAATCCCAATAAGTCTAAAACAAATAAATGGAAAGTGAGCGACATGCTCGAATAACTAATAATGAGTCTCTACATTATGAATGAAAGAAGGAAGCGTCTATCAAATGTCCCGCAACATCCACATGTGCTGCAGCAACAGATACCTGGAATACAATCAAGGCTGGCGTCCCTGTGGCTGGACACCTAAAAGGTTTTTAAAAAGTTTTTATAGCAAGGGTTAGTACCCAAACCATTTAAAAATATTTAACAAATGATTAACTTGCAGTAATAATAAATATGCATGCTCTTCATATTTTAGTTAGTGTCACACTCTCTTGAGAACTTCCTTGCCCCTCCTCTAATGTGCACCACTAACGCTTTAATTATCACCTAGTTATCTATCTCATGACTAGATAATTATTAAAGTCTCCTTGTACCCCTTCTACTCTAATTTGAGTATAACGTGATTATGATTTTTAAGTTATTAGTAACATCAACTTAATTAATCATTTCTCTTTTTTATCCATATAACTTCTCCACTCGTTATACATATACAACAACTCATGCTTGTATTTATTTAGCCCGTATATAATAATCACCTAATTATATACTTAGAATTATTGCAGCATTCACACATATACTGAAATACATAAAACACTAACATCCACCCGAGTAAAATACTCACCGGACATAATCTCTCCAAAGTGCTAGTACACTAGGTATATTCACACACCCTAGTCATCCAAGTTAGAATCTCACTAACTTGGTTTAGTATACGATTGGAGGCGGTCATATTCCTTCCCGAAAAGTGAGATGCCCCTCACCCCCTATAACGGACGCTATGACCTGGGAATCTACTCGCCCTACTCCTCAAGCTAGGGGATTCATCCACTGCGCGTAACCTCCCCCTATAGCACTAGAGTATAATAATATCTAACCACTGATATTAAGGCATACACTATATATATACTATCACACACCGTATATATATATATATACATATATAAAAATGTTCCAGCTACACCGTGTACTAAACCCGTGACACAAGCCTATTCCATTTTTATTATGAAGTTAATACCCAACTCTAATTATTAATTAATTTACACATTAATAATTCAACTACTTTTGGTGTTGCCCTCACCGTTTAATTGGACTCAATCTCATAGCCCAAATCAACCTCACCCGAGTCTAAATCCGACTCCAAATTATTTAGTCCATTACTAAATGAAATAATATACTTCAATGTCGCTCAACCAATTTTGACATGACACCAAATTTCTACTCCCATCTTCTAATTAATTTCCCCATAATTAATCAGATTTAAATCATGCATTAATATTTTTCTCAATAATTAATCATATAACAACTTTTATATAAATCTCTCCTTATATAAACAAAACTGGGCGAACTGTCAGTTTCTGCCGACCGTCGATCGATCGACTTCATGGCGTCGATCGATCGATCGAACAGGTACTCGTCTTCTTCGCGAAGACAGACAGCCATGGACGAAAATCTTCAAGCCCCAATTTCCTTCTACACTAAAACTAAATCCCTTTTAGCATTTGTACATATTAGGAAACTCATTAGGGATCTCCAGAATATTCAACAACATCAATAATTCATCCATTTACTCAAATTTCTAAATTTGGGGAAAGTTTCATCATTAACCCTAAGTCCATTTATACTCCAAATCTCATCATCAAATTCGTTTCCAAAATATTCAGATATCACTTCACCAGATATGCAATAACTCACTATTATCAGATTTTTCAAGAATCACCACCCAAATTTCGTAAATCAGAATCGTTGTTTTCAAAATCCCATGTTCATACCATTAACACCCAAAAACGAATTTCTACTTAATCACTACACATGAATATGAATTGAAAACAGATTTAATGCTATTGAAAGTTATCCACTTGCCTTAAGGTTCGTAGAGTCTGAATTGGAGCTAAATCCCAAGGTTGAAGATGACCTTTGTTGGCTCTATTTTGATCCCCAATTGGCTTGGCTGCTGCTAGGGTTTCCTAACCCTTTAGTGCCTCTTTTTAATTAAGCACAGCCATCCTAAATCCTCTTTTTATTAGGTTCATAATTCAATTCACGTTTTTTGACTAATGGGCCAAGCCCAAGTGACCCAAATGCCCCCGAGTAGGCCCGGCTATGTCTAAAAACGTCCCGTGACCCGTTTACTACCCCCGGGTACACTTTTTCGACTATCTCGGCCCATCCGGACTCAACTGTACCCTCAGAATTTGCATCCGAGTTAATTTCTAAAAATACTTATCCCCCCACCCCATATTGTTTATACCGACTTCCGGTTGAGATAAGTGTATACTCCGTCATTGACACTCGAAATGACTTAAATAGATTATTACTATACACTCAGTAATTTAATTTGCCTAAATATTAACCATTCACTCTCCGATTAATATTAAAATTTATTTTACCATAATTAATTCATTAAATCACAACACACCAGTAATTTGAATTTTCGAATTAATCAAATTTTAAATGTACTAAAAATACGGGGTGTTACAGTTGGGCGATGCCCTTCTCATCGAAGGAGGTGTTAATGAGGTCCGCGTATAAGGTACGACCCAAATTGATGGAAGTGTGGGGGTCGAAGAGATGATATGTCAAGGTAGCTTGCCGGGGCTGCATGGCAGAGTCATTGGACGTTTGCAATAGGTTGGCGCACACAATTTGAAATGTAAGGCGCGCCTTCTCGTTGAGTCGTCCAACGGCGACGGTTTGCCCCGCCCAAGCCACGTTCGGTGCAATGCGGGCCATGATAATGTCCTTGTCGACTGGGGGGGACATTTTGTGGATAAGTGAATTCTTGGACATCTGGGACATCAAACTTGGCCAACTTGGCCGTGAGACGGGCCAAGGAAAATGGTATGGGAGTCCCATCTACGAAAGCTTCGACCTCGAATTGGCCCGTCCCGACGAATGTAGCATAGAATGAGCGGACTTTGGTTGCCCACACCGCTTTGTGAGGTTGGTTGAGGAAACGGCACCAACCCCGAGCCATGAAAAGGGTGGTGACGGAGTTGGGCAGAGCATCCCATTGGACCGCACGCTCTATATGGAGTTTGCGGCCCATACCGAAGTATTGAGCGCACCAACGTTCCTCTTGGCGGGAGCGGTATTCGCCGTGACTGGAGGGTTGGATCACGATGGAGTCGTATTTGGTGGGGGAAGCACGGGGGGCCATGGAAATAGGAGGGAAGTAGTGCTGGAAAAATTAGAGAGGAAGAAGAAAGTAGTTGGGTTGAAGGTGTGAGGATAAAGGGAGGATTGGAGGTGTATTTATAGTGGAGAGGGGAGGGTAAAGGTTGGTTTTGGAGGGAAAGGGTTTGGAGGGAAAAGGGGATGAATTTGGGAGGGAAAGGTTGGGGTTGGGAAGAGGAAAAATGGGTTGGAGGGAATGAATGGGATTGGGGGGAAAGGGGGGTGAATCTAGGGAAGGGGAAGAGGTAGGTCTGCAAAAGGCGGACCGGTCCGGGGTAGGGGAAGATCGGTCCGGCCTTTTGACTTTTCATACCCTTGACAGGCGGATCGGTTCCTTTAAAAATAAAAGGAACCGATCCGGGGTGCGACCGGTCCGCCTGAAAAAGGAACCGGTCCGCCCCAGGATTTTTTGGGCTGGACTTCTGTTACTCCGGTTTCGAGCTCTCTTCTTCCAAAATTTTCACATTCTCGATATGCTCTCTATCCAAATGAACTAGGACCCTCTCGATTTCACTGGTCAACACCCTTTGAATCAGAATTCCCAAAACACGCGAATGCTTCTCCCGAACGAAACCTAGTCCTAACGACGCTCAAAATACACACGACTCTCACCCCATACGCGTCGGGGGTGCGACGACCTCACTTCAACAACTCACTCAACCCCGTAAACGGGGTCCGACAACCAGACGGTGTCGACTTCTTCTGCACACGCCTCTAGATATGGCTTTAGGCGTTGTCCATTCACTTTGAATGTATTTCCCCCTTTTAAATCGTCTAGTTCAACATCTCCGTGGGGGAAAACATTCTTCACGACGAATGGGTCAGACCAACGTGATTGCAACTTTCCCGGAAAGAGGTGAAGCCGAGAGTTGTAGAGAAGAACTTTTTGCTCGGGGAGAAACTCGTTTCGTCGAATGATGCTATCATGAGCGAGTTTCATCCTCTCTTTCGAAATTTTGGCATTCTCATACGCATCATTGCGTAGTTCTTCTAACTCATTCAATTGAAGCTTGTGGGCTTCATCGGCCTTGTCCAAGGCATAATTCAATTGCTTAATCGCCCAATACGCCTTGTGTTCGAGCTCAACAGGAAGATGGCAAGGTTTGCCATACACAAAGCGGAAAGGGGACATGCCGAGTTGATTCTTATATGTGGTACGGTAGGCCCATAGCGAATCAGTCAATCTAAGGGACCAATCTTTCCGGGTAGGATTGACGGTCTTTTCAAGAATGTTCTTGATTTCCTGATTTGCTAGCTCGTCCTATCCATTCGTTTGTGGGTGATATGTCGTTCCAACCTTGTGAATGACACCATACTTTCTCATAAGCTTCTCGAATGGTCTATTGCAAAAGTGCGTACCATTATCGCTGATTATTGCTTTCGGTGCACCGAAGCGGGAAAGTATGTGTTCCTGCAAGAACTTTATCACCACTTTGTTGTCATTAGTCTTGGTAGCTATAGCTTCTACCCATTTAGAAACGTAGTCTATCGCGACGAGGATGTATAGGAAACCAAAGGATGGAGGGAAAGGACCCATGAAGTCAATACCCCAACAGTCGAATATCTCAATGATGAGTATAGGGGTATGAGGCATCATGTCTCGTCGAGTGATGGCTCCCATCCGTTGACACCTATTGCATGATTTGCAAGCATCGTTCACATTCCGAAATATTGTGGGCCAATAAAGGTCGCATTGCATAATTTTAGCGGCCGTCTTTCTCGTCGAAAAATGACCTCCACAAGCTTTCGAATGACAAAACTGGATGACTTTTGGGATTTCGTCATCCGGTACACATCCTCGGATGATTTGGTCTGCACAGTATTTAAAAAGGAATGGATCATCGTAAAAGAACATGCGCGACCAAGTAAGAAATCTCTTCTTATCTTGCGGTATCCAGTCGGGAGGGACGGCTCCCGTGATAAGATAGTTCACTATGTCCGTAAACCAGGGATATGAAGAGGTAGCGAAAATCTGCTCATCCAAAAAATGTTCGTCTATGGGTACGTAATCACTAGGTACGTCGGACGAAAGCCGAGATAAATGGTCGGTAATGACGTTTTCTACTCCTTTCTTATCTTTGATGGAGAGATTGAACTCTTGTAGGAGTAGGATCCACCTTATGAGGCGCGGCTTGGAGTCTTTCTTCGCAAGTAGATATTTCAAAGCCGCGTGGTCTGTGAAAACAGTAATAGGAGAACCAATGAGATAGGACCGGAACTTATCGAGGGCAAAGACTACCGCTAGCAACTCCTTCTCCATGGTAGAGTAGTTGAGTTGAGGTCCGGTAAGAGTCCGACTGGCGTAGTAGATGATATGATCTTGCTTATCTTGACATTGTCCCAAAACAACCCCTATCGTGCAATCACTGGCATCACACATAAGTTCGAATGGTAAGGACCAATCCGGAACTTGCATGATGGGGGCGGACACAAGCATGTTCTTCAATTTGTCAAAAGAACTTTGACATGCTTCAGTCCACTCAAATGGGGAGTCCTTCATGAGTAAGTTTCTTAAGGGCCTAGCGATGGCGCTAAAGTCCTTAATGAACCTTCGATAAAACCCCGCGTGACCCAAAAAGGAGCGCACGTATTTCAGAGATTTCGATGGGGGAAGGTCAGCTATGACATCTATCTTTGCCCTATCAACTTCTATTCCGTTGGATGAAACAATGTGGACAAGAACTATTCCCTTGGTGACCATGAACTGGCACTTTTCCCAATTCAGCACTAAGTTCTTTTCCACGCATTGGGTAAGTACTTTTTCCAGTTTTTCTAGACAATGATCGAACGAGGTGACAAAAATGCTGAAATCGTCCATGAACACTTCGAGTCCTCTCTCGACCATGTCGCTAAAAAAGCTCAACATGCACCTTTGAAAGGTCGCGGGTGCATTACCCAAGCCAAATGGCATACGTTTGTAGGCAAACGTGCCAAAAGGGCAAGTGAAGGTCGTCTTTTCTTCGTCAAGTACATCTACCTCAATTTGGTTATACCCGGAATAACCATCAAGGAAGCAATAGTAAGGGTGGCCCGCTACTCTTTCAAGCATTTGATCAATAAATGGCAAGGGGAAATGGTCTTTCCTGGTTCCCGCATTGAGTTTCCGGTAATCAATGCAAACGCGCCACCCGGTGGTGGTACGTTGGGGAACTAACTCTCCCTTGGCATTCTCAACCACAGTCATACCCTACTTCTTCGGGACGACTTGAATAGGGCTTACCCACTTGCTATCCGAGATTGGGTAGATGATTCCGACATCCAACAATTTGATTATTTCTGTTCTCACAACTTCTTTCATGTTGGGATTCAGTCTTCTTTGCATTTCTCTACAAGGTTTGACATCCTCTTCGAGATGGATCTTATGAGTGCAAATTAAAGGACTTATCCCCTTCAAATCAGCTATGCACCAACCAAAAGCACTATGGTGCTTCCTCAGAATTTTCAATAATTTACCCTCCTGCCCTTCATTTAGGCTAGAGGAGATAACAACAGGAAATGTCTCATCCTCTCCTAGATATGCATATTTAATATGGGCGGGAAGTTTCTTTAACTCGAGGGTTGGAAATTTTTCACTGGAGGGAACCATGTGTGTATCCCTCAGCGGTAATTCCTCGAATCTCGAAACCCAATTAATCTCTCTCACGTCCTCGTCCGACTTACTCTCATCGAGTAGCTCGCTCAATTATTCAACCTCCCTCTCGAAGGTGGTGTACATCCCCTTACTCTCGTGTCTCACCGCTAAACAGGATTCCAAAGCATCGCCACAGTAATTCTCCTCAAAGTACTCCTCTACTATCTCATCTATGAGGCTCACCGCATGAAGATCATCTTCCTCCCCTGTACTTTGGGCTATGTGGAAGATATTGGTATCCAAGGTCATGTTCCCAAATGTGAGTTGCATTCGCCCATTCCTAATATTGATGATTGCGTTAGCAGAAGCTAGGAAAGGACGCCCAAGGATGATGGGAACATGATTACTCGAGTGGACGGAGGGCTCCGTGTCCCAAATGACAAAATCCACTGGAAAGTAGAAAGTGTCAACTTGAATGATCACGTCCTCGACTATACCTCGTGGGATCTTCACTGTTCGATCCGCTAATTGGAGAGTGACTTTCGTGGGCTTGAGGTCGCCCAAGTCAAGTTGCCTATAAATGGAGTAAGGGAGTATATTTACGCTTGCTCCCAAGTCGAGTAAGGATTTTTCAATTTTATTCTCCCCAATGATGCAGGATATGGTGGGTGCACCGGGATCTTTGAACTTAGGTGGGAGTTCATTTAGTAGGATGGAGCTCACATTTTGTGCTAGAAAGACGTTCTTCTTCACTTTCATCTTTCTTTTAACCGTCAGCACGTCTTTGATGACTTTGCCATATGCTGGAATTCGTTTAATGGCCTCAAGGAAAGGTAAATTAAGCTTGACTTGCTTTAGCACTTCTAACACATCATCACGTGGGTTTCCTTTGTGGGAGGGAATCAAACTTTGAGGAAACGGTGCTGCGGAAGGCGGTTTCACTTCCACTTCTGGCCTCTTTCGTGCCGGGCGAAATCTCCTTGGCTTTCGTTGTGTCGGATGGGGGAGGTGATAAATCAACAACTCTCCCACTACGAAGAGTGGTTACAGCTTGACATTGCTCCTGATGTTCAGTGGAGGTGGAGCTAACGCTTGTTTGACCTTGGGGAGGTCATTGGCCTTGGGCAGGAAATTTGCCCTTTTCTTGAACACTCAATGAGGATTGTATTTTAGATAGATTCTCATTTATGTTGCCAATCAGACGATCATATTTGGCATTGGTTGCGGTCTGCCTTGTGATGAATTGATTCATGGTATCCTCGAGAGTTCTCCGCTGTGGTGGAATATAATTTCCTTGAGGTGACGGTGCTTGCACATGTCCTTGCATGTGTGGAGCTTGTTGAAAGTGTTGTGGTGGAGGAGGGGCAACATGCGAAGGAGGGTTCATGGCGGAATGTTGTTGCCCATAGCTAAAACCGGGATGACTTTTCCAAGAAGGGTTATATGAATTCCCGTGCGGGGCACCGAAATTACCTTTAAAACCTCCTACGCCACTAACTTGCTCTTGCAGCATTGCTTTGTAGGCGGGTATCGTCGGGCATTCCTCAGTTGAATGTCCCGCCTCGCAAATAGCACACACCTTTACGACTGGGTTTGGAATGGGTCCAGCTGGTCCTTTTCCATATATCTCACATAGATCTCGAAAGCCTATCTAAGGAGTCTCCAATCGGCTATCCATCATAGAATTCTTATGTACATGGAATAGACCGGATGCTAACGGAGTAGTGGTCGCTTGTTTATTTTGATTTTGAGTGTTGGGATCAGAAGTGTCCCAGGATTGGGTAGTCTCGGCGACATACCTCAAGTGAAGCTCAGCCTCCTGGGCATCTAAATCGATAAACGGACCACATCCCATTGTTTCAACAAGTTGTTTGGAATTAAGATTCAACCCATTATAGATAAAAGAGATGACTTGCGCTGAATCAAATCCATGATGGGGGCATGAAGCAACTAACTCGTTGAAACGTTCATAACATCGATGGAAGGACTCATTTTCAGCTTGTCTGAATGCTTGAATTTGAGCCTTTATGGAGATTGTTCGATGTGGTGGGAAGAATTTCTTGAGAAATTTCGACTGTAGCTCATTCCAGGATGGAATCAAGCTTGGAGGTAAAGATCATAGCCAGGCCTTAGCTTTATCTTTGAGTGAGAAAGGGAAGAGTTTGAGGCGGATTACCTCTTGTGTGCAGGTTTGATCATTTAGAGTATCACACACGTCCTCAAATTCCCTAATATGGAGGTATGGCTTTTCAGAATCCATACCGTGGTAATGCGGTAGCATCTGGATCATCCCATTTTTGAAACGGAATTGCCCGGCATTATACGGGAGTATAATGCATCCCGGAGTGACAGTATGCTCGGGATATAAGAATTCTCTAATCGGACAATATGGGGGCTCTTCCTCACCGGCGGGCGCACTGCTGTGTTGAGACATCTTTCCCTCACTTACTGACTTGGTGTTCTCACTGGGTGTGCTCGAAGTGTGTCCTAAGAAGGGAAAGGGAGTGTTATCGGAGACTGAGTGCGACGGTGTGGGAGGTGGGATCCAAAACTGTGGGACATTTGGAGTGTGGGGACTATCAGGATTATACTCAACAAGTGGATTTTCGTGAATGCTGGTTGGAGTATTATGGGGTGTGGGAGTGGTTTCAGAATTTTGCATTAAAGCTTAGGAGAGGTGATGGTGAATCTTTTTGTGTTTTTTTTTTTTTTTTTTTTTATGTTTTTGGATTTTTGGAATTTTTGGTCAAAGCTTTGGATTGACTCAATCTACTCCTAATGTAACAACCCGTATTTTTGGTACACTTAAATTTAATTAATTCGGAAATTCTAAATTACTAAGTGTGTTGTAATTTAAGGAATTAATTAGGACAGAATAATATATAAATATTAATCTGGGATTGAATGGTTAATATTTAGGGAAAACTTATTTACTAAGTGAATAGTAATAATGTAATTACGTCGTCTCGAGTATTAATGACGAGGTATGTACTTATCACATCCGGAAGTCGGTATAGACTGCAGTGGGTGGGGGATAAGTATTTTTAGAAATTAACTCGGATGCAGATTCTGAGGGTACAATTGAGTCCGGATGGGCCAATATAGTCGGAAAAGTGTACCCGGGGGTAGTAAACGGGTCACGGGACGTTTTTAGACATAATCGGGCCCACTCGGGGACATTTTGGTCACTTGGGCTTGGCCCATTAGTCAAAAAACGTGAATGGGATTATTAAGTTAATAAAAAGAAATAAGGGGGTGGCTGAACTTAATTAGAGAAAGCAAGTTAAGGGTTAGGAAACCTTAACAGCAGCCAAAGCCAAATTGGGGATCAAAGAGAGCCATCAAGGGTCATCTTCAACCTTGGGATTTAGCTCCAATTCAGACTCTACAAACCTTAAGGCAAGTGAATAGCTTGCAGTTAACATTAAATCTGTTTTTCAAATTCATATTTGTGTGCTGCTATGAATTAAAAATCCGTTTTGGGGTTCATGGTATAAACATGGGGTTTTGATAATTCAAAAGTAAACATGAATCTGTTATGGCCGAAATTTATGATGAGTTATGAAATATCTGATATCGGATTACTGATGTATACCTGTTAGGATGATATTCAGTTAAACCAGAACGAATTAGATGAAGAAATTCGGAGTAATATGTGTTTAAGAAAAGAAATGGATTTTTCCCCAAATCTATGAATTAGTTGTTTATGGACGAATTAATGATTGTTGTAGGCTTTCTGTGTAATCCTAATAAAGTTTTTAGTATACTTTGGTGATAAGAAGGCTTAAAACTCATGTTAGAAGAAGTTAGGGTTTGAGGAATTCCGTCCATGGCTGCCCTGTCTCCGCGAGGAAGACGCAGACCTGTACGATCGATCGATCGACGGTCTGGGGTCGATCGATCGACGGTCGCCAGAATCTGGCAGTTTCGCCAGTTTATTATATAAGAGGAAAAATTTATATAAAAACCCCTATGTAATTAATTATGGAGAAATTAAATACATAAGTTGAATCTAATTAATTGCAGATGAATTAATTAGGGTTTGAGACAAATAAATTTGAGTTGGAAATTTTGACTCGGGTAAATTTTGGATTACGAGGGTAAAGTCCAAATTTATGGTGGGGGCGACACCAAAATAACTTAATTAATTAAAGTGAAATTTAATTAATATTTAGAGTTGGACCATAAACTCTTAATAAATTATATAGGCTCATATTATGGTTGTAGCAAAGATATAGCCGGGACCTTTGTATGTTATATATATTTACGGAGGCGATTGTATATATATATGTGATGTGTACTATTATATCGGTGATTAGATATTTTGTACTATAGTGCTATAGGGGGAGGTTGCGCGTAGTGGATGAATCCCCTAGCTTGAGGAGTAGGGTGAGTATATTCCCAAGGTCATAGCGTCCGTTATATGGGTGAGGGACAACTCACTTTCAGGGAAGGAATATGACCGCCTCCAGTATATTATTTGTATCAAGTTGGTGTGAGAATTCTGACTTGGGATAACTAGGCTACGTGATGTTTACCTAGTGGGTTAGCACTTTATAGAATTTATATTCCGGGAGTATTCTGCTCGGGAGGTTGCTAGTTGTTATATATTACAGTGTGAATGTGAATGCTGAAATATGATTATAAGTATATAATTAAATAATTAATTATATACGGGATATTAATGAAAAGGGAGTTATTTCACATGTATAACAAGTATGGAAGTTATATAAATATAAAAAGGGAAATGATATAGTTAAGTTGATGTCATTAATAACTTATGTATCATAATCACTACACACTCAGTTAGAGTAGGGTGGGTATGAAGGCACTTTGTTAAATATCTAGTCATGAGATGAATATCTAGGTAATTTAATTAAAGCATTAATAACGTATATTGAGGAAGGGGTAAGGGAGTCCTCAAGAGAGTGCAACATTTACTAAAAATATGAAGAGCATGCATATTTATTTTATCACTGCAAGTTAATCATTTGTTAAATGTTTTCAAATGTTTTGGGTACTAACCCTTGCTATAAAAACTTTTTAAAAACCTTTTAGCTGTCCAGCCACAGGGACGCCAGCCTTGACTATATTCCAGGAATCCGATGCTGCAGCATATGTGGATGTTGCGGGATTTTGATAGACGCCTTATTCTTCATTCTTAATGTAGAAGTTTGTGATTAGTATTCGAGCATGTCGCTCACTTTCCATTTAATTGTTTTAGACTTGTTGGGATTTATTATTTGGACCGTTGGTTTACTCGGTCAATTATATTCTTACTTGTGGTTGATAAATTTAGTTATCTGTGGTTGTTATATAGTTTTATTTTCTGCATTGGTTTTTTTAATTATGAAAGATAAAAAAAAAAAATTGGCACCAGTCTATTTTTCTCACTTAGGTGGTTAGTAAATTTAATATGACGACAATGTGCTAAGAATGGACCAAATGGGAATCCTGTTCTAACTTGATTTAGGACTGATCACCCGGGATTAATTAGGCGGGGTGTCACAGATGGTATCAGAGCATCAGGTTCTAGTGTCCTTAGGATCTGTACGGCTTTCTACGTTTCAGCGTAGCATTCGGTTGTTATAGAGCCCTATTATTAGGACTGTTGATTTATTTTCCGCTTGTGAGAGATCGTATTTCTGCTATTTGTTTTGTATAAATTGTGTACTTATACAATTCCATCTATTTCAGATGCCGCCAAAGAGACAGAGAGCGGAGAGGGCTGAGGCTAGAGATGAGGTGAGGGAGGCTCGACAGGAGCCACAGGTACCACCACCACCACCTCCGCCCGAGTTGATTTCTACCACTCAGGTGGCAGTGATAGTGGCCCAAGCGGTCGAGACAGCGATGCGAGCTATGGCAGCTCATTTTCCACAGCCCCAGGCACCGCCTCCATTGGCTCCAGCAGTTCAGGCTCCAGTGGGGCCACCATCTTGGCAGCGAGTGAGGGAGACCTTTCAGAAGGGTCACCCACCCGAGTTTCGAGGTAGCACCAATGTGGTTGAGGCTCGTGACTGGAAGAAGAACATTCAGCGCCATCTGCGCATGTTAGAGGGTACAGAGGTGCAGAAATAGATGCTGGCTACCTTTCGTGTGTCAGGGGCAGCCTTACAGTGGTGGGAGTCCGTAACCACCGCTGAGGAGCGGGATTTGATGACAATTTCTGAATTCTGGGTGCGGTTTGACCGCAAGTACTTCCCTCCAGCAGTAGAGTCGGAGATGAGAAAGAAATTCAGCGAGCTGGTACAGGGTGACAGGTCAGTAGCAGAATATAAGGAAGAGTTCACCCGTTTGGCAAACTTTGTGCCAAACGAGGTGAGCGATGAGGAGCGGAAGAAGTCTAAGTTCATGGATGGTCTAGCTTGGAGAATCAGGCAGCACTTGATCGGAAACCCGGCATTAGTGACTTATACAGATGTCATTAATGCCGCACTTGTACATTGCCAGGATCATCGTTTCCATACTAAGGGGAACAAGAAGGCAGGTGAACCGAGCCAGCAGGGCAAGGCGGTTACTAGTAGTGAGGCGAGTGGCACACAGCAGCAAGTTATCATTCAGCAAGGGAATCAGGCTAAGAAGTTTAAGCCTGGTGGGTTCCGACCGGGAGGACAGGGGTTCAGGCAGGGGCAACCAGGCCCTAATCAGCAACAGCAGGTTCCTCAGGGCCGTCAGGGCCAAGGGAACAACGGGGAAGGCCAACCGGGCCAGCAACGTCAGGGCCAGCAGGGCCAACGACAGGGTGACGACCAGAAACGCTATTTCTCCTGTGGCCAGCCAGGACACTTCAAGAGGGAGTGCCCGCAGAGGGGCAGAGGCCAGCAGCAGGGTGCCCAGCAGGGACAACAGGGTCAGATGCCACCAGCAGCACCAGCCCCACCCGCCCCACAGCAGCAGGGGCAGATGCACTACGGACGTGTGTATAACGTTCGGGATGTTCCCAATCCTCCAGCACAGCAGGCGCCGCCTGCGATCGAGGGTACGTTTTCTATCCATGGCACTATGGGTCGGGTATTATTTGATACGGGAGCCACTCATTGCTTTATAGCTACACATTTCGCGAAGGCTTTAGGGTTGTTAGCCACCGCAGAGAGCACTGTTACGTGTGTCGACTCACCTTTGGGAAATGGGTCGCTTATATTCTTTATATGTCGGAAAGTAGGAGTGGAGATTGGCGGTTTAGTTTTACCTGCGGACATGTTGGTACTAGATATGCATGTTCATGACGTAATCATCGGTATGGATTGGCTCGCTGACTATAGAGCCATGATTGATTGCTTCGGTGGGAGCCTTATCTTCGCCATTCCGGGACAGGAGATGTTTGTTGTGACGATGCCTCGCCCAGAGGGAGGCTCGACCACTCATCTATACTACATTGAGGAAGAAACCTCGCAAGAAGTGGCAATTCCTTTAGACTCTATCCCTGTAGTGAGGGACTTTGAGGATGTATTCCAGGAGATACCAGGATTTCCACCCAGCAGAGAAATCGAATTTGTTATAGACTTGGCACCGGGGACGAGGCCTATTGCTCGGGCACCTTACCGAATGGCCCCTTCAGAAATGCGGGAATTGAGGGAGCAGATTCAGCAATTACTGGGTCAGGGTTTTATTCGGCGGAGTACATCGCCGTGGGGTGCGCCGGTGTTGTTTGTGAAGAAGCGAGATGGGTCACTCCGTTTGTGCGTGGATTATAGGGAGCTGAACAAGGTGACGATACGGAATAAGTATCCGTTGCCTCGGATTGATGATTTATTTGACCAACTGAGAGGGGCGTCTTACTTCTCCAAAGTCGACTTGAGGTCAGGGTATCATCAACTGCGTATCCGAGAAGAGGATGTTCCTAAGACCGCTTTCTTATCGCGGTATGGATCGTATGAGTTCAGGGTGATGCCCTTCGGGCTCACCAATGCACCAGCAGTGTTCATGGACCTCATGAACAGGGTTTTCAGGGAGTACCTAGATCAGTTTGTCATCGTGTTCATTGATGACATCCTAATCTACTCGCGTACCGAAGATGAGCACGCAGAACATTTGCGCATGGTTTTACAGACACTGAGGGATCATCAGCTCTATGCCAAATTCGGGAAGTGTGGATTCTGGCTACGGGAGGTACAGTTCCTTGGTCACGTTGTGTCAGATCAGGGTATTGCAGTGGATCCGGATAAGGTGTCGGCGGTGAGGGAGTGGGGACAGCCCACGACACCGACCGAGGTGCGCAGTTTTCTGGGTTTGGCCGGTTACTACAGACGATTCATTAAAGGATTCTCTAAGATTGCAGGACCTTTGACGAATCTGACTCGGAAAGGGGTGCCTTTCAAGTGGGAGGATAGTTGTCAATTAGCGTTCGACGAGATAAAGGACAAGTTGACATCTGCACCCGTACTGGCATTGCCAAAGGGAGGGCTAGAGTATCGGGTTTATACAGACGCATCCTTACGGGGTCTTGGGGGTGTGCTCCAGCAGGAGGAAAGGGCTATAGCTTATGCTTCCAGAAAGCTAAAGCCCCACGAGAGGAATTACCCCACTCACGACCTAGAGTTGGCAGCGGTCGTTTTTGCTTTGAGGATATGGAGGCATTATCTTCTAGAAGAGCAGTTTACTCTATTCACGGATCACAAGTCACTTCAGTATCTCTTCACACAGAAGGATCTGAATATGAGACAAAGGCGGTGGCTAGAATTCGTGAAGGACTACCAGTTTGATATCCAGTATCATCCTGGTAAGGCCAATGTAGTAGCAGACGCATTGAGCCAGAGACCGACTGGGGAGATATCGGAGGTATGGAAAGCGAAGTGGAGAGAGCTTCAATATGAGGACAACGTAGCCAAGGCTTGCATGTCGGCTTTGTCCATCACGCCCGAGATCATTATGCGAGTTGTGAAGGCTCAGGCGGAGGATCAGAATTGCCGGGATAGGGTGGGCCAGTTGTTAGCTGAGGGAGCAGAGGGTTACTCGATTAGCTCAGAAGGAGGCCTACGTTTTAATGGGAGGTTAATGGTGCCAGAGGATGAGGATTTGAAGCACGCCGTTATGACAGAGTCCCATGGTTCGAAATTTGCGGTACACCCCGGTGGGGATAAAATGTACCAAGATATGAGGAGGCATTATTGGTGGGCAGGGATGAAACGGGACATAGCGGAATTTGTTTCGAAATGTGACACATGTCAGCTCGTGAAAGTTGACCACCAGAGACCATCAGGGATGCTACAGCCGTTAGACATTCCCGTGTGGAAGTGGGAGAGCATCTCCATGGACTTCATCACAGGGTTACCGGTATCACAGAGGGGTCACGACTCCATATGGGTTATTGTGGATCGGTTGACTAAGGTAGCCCACTTCTTGCCGGTACGCACAGAGTTTGAGACGATGCGTTATGCACAGCTATTCATAGCAGAGATTGTTAAACTGCATGGAGTGCCGATAAATATCGTATCCGACCGACACAAAATCTTTGTTGCCCACTTTTGGCAGAGCTTTCAGGAGGCAATGGGCACGGAGTTGCGCTTGAGTACAGCGTATCACCCACAGACTGACGGACAGACTGAGAGAGTTAATTAGATGCTGGAGGACATGCTCAGAATGTGCATTTTGGACTTCGGGGGAGGATGGGAGAAATATCTTCCTTTGGTAGAGTTTGCGTATAACAACTCTTACCAATTCACGATTGGAATGGCACCATTTGAGGCACTGTACGGGAGACCTTGTCGTTCACCCGCTTGTTGGTTAGAGGTGGGGGATAACAAACTCTTGGGGCCGGAAATTGTCCAGGAGAAATCTGCCAAGATAGAGCTGATTCGAGGAAGGATTCGAATAACTCAGGACAGGCAGAAGAGTTATGCTGATGCCTCTCGAAGACATGTGGAGCTAGAAGTTGGGGACCAGGTTTTAGTCCGGGTATCCCCAATGAAAGGGGTGATGAGGTTCGGCAAGAAGGGTAAGTTAGCACCGCGATACGTAGGACCTTTCCCTATTATTGAGAGGGTGGGACCGGTGGCGTATAAGCTGGGATTACCAGAACATCTTCAGCGGATACACGATGTATTCCATGTGGCATCGTTGAAGAAATATCGAAGGAGCGAGAGAGCCTTTTGGCATATTCCACTCGAGGAGATCGACTTACAGCCAGACATCTCGTATGAGGAGAGGCCGGTAGCAATTCTGGATCATAGTGAGCGAAAATTACGATCCAAGGTTGTTCCTTTGGTTAGGGTACAGTGGGGTCATCACAATGTTGACGAGTCTACCTGGGAGCGAGAGGAGGATATGCGAGAACAATATCCAGAACTTTTCAACACAGGTACGATCTAATTTCGGGGACGAAATTCCTTTATAAGGGGGGGAGTATGTAACAACCCGTATTTTTGGTACACTTAAATTTAATTAATTCGGAAATTCTAAATTACTAAGTGTGTTGTAATTTAAGGAATTAATTAGGACAGAATAATAAATAAATATTAATCTGGGATTGAATGGTTAATATTTAGGGAAAACTTATTTACTAAGTGAATAGTAATAATGTAATTCGTCGTCTCGAGTATTAATGACGAGGTATGTACTTATCACATCCGGAAGTCGGTATAGACTGCACTGGGTGGGGGATAAGTATTTTTAGAAATTAACTCGGATGCAGATTCTGAGGGTACAGTTGAGTCCGGATGGGCCAAGATAGTCGGAAAAGTGTACCCGGGGGTAGTAAACGGGTCACGGGACGTTTTTAGACATAATCGGGCCCACTCGGGGACATTTTGGTCAGTTGGACTTGGCCCATTAGTCAAAAAACGTGAATGGGATTATTAAGTTAATAAAAAGAAATAAGGGGGTGGCTGAACTTAATTAGAGAAAGCAAGTTAAGGGTTAGGAAACCCTAACAGCAGCCAAAGCCAAATTGGGGATCAAAGAGAGCCATCAAGGGTCATCTTCAACCTTGGGATTTAGCTCCAATTCAGACTCTACAAACCTTAAGGCAAGTGAATAGCTTGCAGTTAGCATTAAATCTGTTTTTCAAATTCATATTTGTGTGCTGTTATGAATTAAAAATCCGTTTTGGGGTTCATGGTATAAACATGGGGTTTTGATAATTCAAAAGTAAACATGAATCTGTTATGGCCGAAATTTATGATGAGTTATGAAATATCTGATATCGGATTACTGATGTATACCTGTTAGGATGATATTCAATTAAACCAGAACGAATTAGATGAAGAAATTCGGAGTAATATGTGTTTAAGAAAAGAAATGGATTTTTCCCCAAATCTATGAATTAGTTGTTTATGGACGAATTAATGATTGTTGTAGGCTTTCTGTGTAATCCTAATAAAGTTTTTAGTATACTTTGGTGATAAGAAGGCTTAAAACTCATGTTAGAAGAAGTTAGGGTTTGAGGAATTCCGTCCATGGCTGCCCTGTCTCCGCGAGGAAGACGCAGACCTGTACGATCGATCGATCGACGGTCTGGGGTCGATCGATCGACGGTCGCCAGAATCTGGCAGTTTCGCCAGTTTATTATATAAGAGGAAAAATTTATATAAAAACCCCTATGTAATTAATTATGGAGAAATTTAATACATAAGTTGAATCTAATTAATTGCAGATGAATTAATTAGGGTTTGAGACAAATAAATTTGAGTCGGAAATTTTGACTCGGGTAAATTTTGGATTACGAGGGTAAAGTCCAAATTTATGGTGGGGGCGACACCAAAATAACTTAATTAATTAAAGTGAAATTTAATTAATATTTAGAGTTGGACCATAAACTCTTAATAAATTATATAGGCTCATATTATGGTTGTAGCAAAGATATAGCCGGGACCTTTGTATGTATATATATATTTACGGAGGCGATTGTATATATATATGTGATGTGTACTATTATATCGGTGATTAGATATTTTGTACTATAGTGCTATAGGGGGAGGTTGCGCGTAGTGGATGAATCCCCTAGCTTGAGGAGTAGGGTGAGTATATTCCCAAGGTCATAGCGTCCGTTATATGGGTGAGGGACAACTCACTTTCAGGGAAGGAATATGACCGCCTCCAGTATATTATTTGTATCAAGTTGGTGTGAGAATTCTGACTTGGGATAACTAGGCTACGTGATGTTTACCTAGTGGGTTAGCACTTTATAGAATTTATATTCCGGGAGTATTCTGCTCGGGAGGTTGCTAGTTGTTATATATTACAGTGTGAATGTGAATGCTGAAATATGATTATAAGTATATAATTAAATAATTAATTATATACGGGATATTAATGAAAAGGGAGTTATTTCACATGTATAACAAGTATGGAAGTTATATAAATATAAAAAGGGAAATGATATAGTTAAGTTGATGTCATTAATAACTTATGTATCATAATCACTACACACTCAGTTAGAGTAGGGTGGGTATGAAGGCACTTTGTTAAATATCTAGTCATGAGATGAATATCTAGGTAATTTAATTAAAGCATTAATAACGTATATTGAGGAAGGGGTAAGGGAGTCCTCAAGAGAGTGCAACATTTACTAAAAATATGAAGAGCATGCATATTTATTTTATCACTGCAAGTTAATCATTTGTTAAATGTTTTCAAATGTTTTGGGTACTAACCCTTGCTATAAAAACTTTTTAAAAACCTTTTAGGTGTCCAGCCACAGGGACGCCAGCCTTGACTATATTCCAGGAATCCGATGCTGCAGCATATGTGGATGTTGCGGGATTTTGATAGACGCCTCATTCTTCATTCTTAATGTAGAAGTTTGTGATTAGTATTCGAGCATGTCGCTCACTTTCCATTTAATTGTTTTAGACTTGTTGGGATTTATTATTTGGACCGTTGGTTTACTCGGTCAATTATATTCTTACTTGTGGTTGATATATTTAGTTATCTGTGGTTGTTATATAGTTTTATTTTCTGCATGGGTTTTTTTAATTATGAAAGATAAAAAAAAAAAATTGGCACCAGTCTATTTTTCTCACTTAGGTGGTTAGTAAATTTAATATGACGACAGTGATGCTAAGAATGGACCAAATGGGAATCCTGTTCTAACTTGATTTAGGACTGATCACCCGGGATTAATTAGGCGGGGTGTCACACCTAAGTCTACCTAATTCCTCGGCAACGGCGCCAAAAAACTTGACGCGATTGGAAATGTGTCTCAGAAATGCGTTCACTCTAGGCTCAAGTGTAAGCTTGTCGCTCAAGTAATAATCCGACAAGTCGGGTATCGATCCTCAGGGAAAAAGGACAACGAAGTTGTGACGACGGAAAAGACGGAGGAATCCTAACCTTGACTCTAAAAAATAAAAGGAAAATGATTTGATTTTGGGAATGATTACTACTAAATGCAAAGATGAAATTACGAAAAATTCAACTACACTAATTTACCTAAAATATGTATGAAAATTGATTTTGAAACTTCTGACAAAGTGATGGGAAAAACTAGGACGGGAATACAATCTCCCAACCCTAGTGTAATGCAGTGGTAATATTAATCATAAATTTATCTGATTGATCTGACCCGAAATTTAGTACTCCCAAGCATTATATATATGAGGTTCAAGCCCGCGTCATACCTAATCTGAGGATGAGTAAATCAGTATCGCGATAGTGACACTCAAATTGCACTCTAAATCATCACCATTACCCAGAGGCAAACGTGATATAAAGATCTACAATTATTGTGTCATTATGCGATACGATCATAGTCAATCAATAAATTCATCGGATTAATTTTACACACATACACTAACACCTCAGGTTGGGTGCATGTACCCCGACCTTGTTAAATCTAGCCTAACATGTTAAATTCAATGAAAACATTAATTGAAATGTAGGAATTCATGATTAATCTAAGAAGAATGATAATTAGATGTATAAACGAATTAGAAATAAAAATTACTCACTAAAATTACTCAATCAATAAGTGCAGCAATGAATGAAACTGATACTCACAACAATTACTGGATAAATCTTCAATCTTTGAATTAAAACTGCAATTATTGGCTAAACTAGGGTTTTTGGAAAAAAGAGCAGGAAAACCTACTAATTTTTTGTGTCCATAACAACAATAAATCGAGTCTTAAATACCCTACAAAAATATCGGAAGTCAACTGAACTAGGAGCCTTTTTAGGAAGAGAAAAGATTTTCAGGCCTCGAGGACCGGACCGGTCCGGGTCTTAGGCGGACCGGTCTGCCCCCAAGACGGATCGGTTCTTTTTATTTTGGGGCGGACCGATTCTTTTTATTTTGGCCTCCTTCGGTTTGCATGCGATCCGGGGTCTTCTAGAGTTTGGCAAGGCAGACCGGTCCGAGGTAGGGTCGGACCGCTCCGGCCATTTGACTTTCTGGCTCATCTTTGACTGCTCATAACTTGTGTTCTGGGATTCCGAATGGGGTGCCGTTTCTTCCTTTGTGCTCGTGAATGAGATGTCTTCAACTTCTCTTTAGGTACCTCATCCGAATTCCGTGTAGAAATTACGCTTTTTCCCTTGAGACTTTTCCTTCTTTCTTTCTTGATTCTACCGATATCTTTCTTTCGTTTCTTGACATCAAATACATGAAAAATCACTACAAAATACCAGAAACTCGGTGTACTCATTAGGATCCGTCAGTAGCACAGTTATGAGATAAATCCAACTCAATTACATTGTTCGAGGTGCTAAAAGTAACTAAATCAAGGGATAAATTAGGAAGAATTTATGCCTAATCACTAAGGGTTACTACTGAAGCTCAGATACCACTTGAAACAACCTAAGGGTTACTAGAAAGGTACAGAGGGTACTCGCTAGTGCGTATTAGGTAATTCAAAAAATTCTTTTAAACTCTTTGATATAAAATCTATTGTAAGTTATAATCTAGAAAACACTCACACACACTAGTAAGTAAAAGTTGTGATGCTAGATATAAAAATAATTCCCTTTAAGAATGAGATGAGAAAAAGTGGAAGGTGACATAATATTTGTTCTCGAGGAACCCATTGTGGTTGTAAACCCCGTGTCCCTAATCCAAGGACAACCCAAACACCTAAGTCCACTATTATCAATTATACGTTACAAATTACAGTCCCCAAGTTCACAATGAATTAAACTAAGCAAATACGCACCCATATAACCAGCCAAGTCTAAAATAACCCAACTTGACTAAAAATCAGTCAACCCAATAAACCCAGGTAATAGTGACTATCACTCACTCACTACACATGCACAACAACACACTCACACCCGAGACCCCGTGAAGTTGTGCACAACATAAAAAAATATAATAAGATGATATTGAATTAATTAGTACAAAAATAATGATTAAACATTAAGTCACAAGACACAAACCATGTCTTCCTTAATAACTAATATTCAAGTAAAGATTAATCCTAAAAAAATTTAGTTGGCGCAAATGACCACAAATAAAATAAGAAATAAAATTCCAACAAGTGTGTCGCACAAGAAAAATAAAAATTAACTTAACACCAAATAGAATATAAATCAATTTAAAGAGGTGTTATATTAAAATATCATGTCCAAATAAAATGAGCAAAAGATAAAGTGTGTAGCACTTAGCTCATATAAATTAGGAATGATTTAAAGTTACCAAAATAGTTACTAAAAAAAGTTAAGTCCAAAAACAAATTTTAGTAACACGAATATTTATCACAAAGATTAAAGTCCAATTTTAGTTCAAACCAATACTATAAAGAGTGCACTCGACTCAATAAAATAGGAAGGGTCTAACTAAAATAAAAAATAAATAAATAAACATGTGATTTAAAGTCCGCACATTAATTACACTCAACTAAATAAAATAAACACACAAAATTTCAACTTAGAGGATATTAATAGTTAGAGGGAAAAAATAAGATTAACTTTAATCCAAATAAATTAAATTAAATCCGATTTAAAATTAGATTATCTTAATAAAAAAATGTGTGACACAAATTTTTTTTCCCAAATTATTAAGTCTAATTTATAAAGTGCACGGACACACCGAGCTGGGTATAAATAAACTCGCAACAACAAACCTCCAAAATTAAAATATTGTCAAGTCCTTAAAACATATCCAACCGAAAAACGATATCTAGAGCACAGATCTAAACAAAAAGGAATGACCAGCTAATGATTGTAGAATCGAAACTAAAATAAATGAGATTTGGTTTAACACACAACTTCAGCATACACAATACAAATATGATTTAAGAGTGTTAATAAATCACTGTTTTAAACAACAAGACGAATCAGCATGGATGACTACAATTATGTATATGAGTACACACACACACACACACACACACACACATATATATATATATATATATATATATATATATATATGTAATATGTGACAATGGTATTTTACTATTCACATCTTATCTTATCTTATCAAAGTAATCAAAGGGTCTACATTTTGCTACATCACCCACATAGTCTCTCATTTTACTCCCTCTCACTTTATGCTTGCTCTCTCTCATTTCAGTCTCTCCTATCTCCCCGAGAATCCAAGGGTTTCAAAGCTAACCCATGTAATACCCCGTATTTTCTGTGATATTTATTTTTGGGGATTAATTGAATTAAATGTTTATTAATTGGAAATTAATCCGGATAAAAATATTAACGAGATGTGAGTTAGTATTTTATTATAATGTGTATACTTGGCATTATATGAATATTGGTAATATTGAAATTGTCACGAGATTGAAATACGGCAATTTGGGAATTTTGTTTGACGCGTGTGACCGCCACGTCAAGGTATTTTATTATTTAATTAAAAAGTGAATTTTAGTTCCTTTAACCGTATGATCATTTTGAGTGCGCCAACGCGTCCGGAAGGGTCGAGATAGTCAGAAAACACTAGCCGGGAGTTTAGTTTGGGTCCCGGGGTATTTTTAGGCCATACCGGCATCATAAAGGGTATTTTGGTAATTTGTATTTTTGGGAATTAAAAAGTGACGAAAATTGGAAATACAATCTAACTTCTTCTTTAACCCACTTAACCCACTAACTACACTAAGAGACTTAATGGGCTACGGGAGAAGTTGAGTTAAAATTCCATTTTACCAAAAACCAACCACAACTCCATTGTCTTCAACCTTGGGAAGAACTTGAGAGAGAGAGAGAAGGAAAGAATTCTGCAGAAAGAGAGAGAGAGGACAGACTTAACTTCAAGATTCAACACCAAATTCAGAGATAGATTAAGGCAAGTGGTTTAAACTCATTTGATTCAAGCTATGCTTTTCCATGTTTAGGAAATTTTCGAAATTGATTTTTGAAGATAATTTAGACCCATAAATTGGAAGTTAAAAGCCATGATTTATGTAGGAATTGCATGTAGTGATATTCTGGACGAATTATATGTTCTAAACAGAACCTTTGATGATTTAAAAATGGAGTTAGAAGAAGTTTAATGATGTTCTTGAATGAAGAAGAATTCTGGAAATTTTGATGTAGTTTTGATCTAAACTAAGCCTTGGAATGATGAATTATGGAATTTGGAATGTTAATACTGTTGTAGGATGATAGTATGATGTTATGGTAACCTTGTCTTGGAGTTTCATGCTTAAAAATGGAGTTTTGGGACGAATTGGTAACTGCAAAACGAAGCAGTCCGTAACCAGACCTGGTGCGTTCGATCGATCGATGTTCTTCAGTCGATCGATCGACCACCATCGATCGATCGAAGGTAAAGGTCGATCGATCGACCTTCCCATAATGAATAAAGTTTTTCCCTAATTAAATTTTAATGGTGTTAACCCTTGGATAATATTATTGGAGACATTGTGAATACCCTTAATCTTAAGGAAGACCAGTAGGCATGATTATGAGATTGGACTATAATTGGAATTTAATTTGAGGAATTATTCTAAATTAATGAAATTCGATAAGTGAAATAATATTTGGGTTAATAGTGCAAATTTGAATAATTTGATGAAATAAGGTTTGGGGCAGAAGTAAAGACCTTAGGTGTAAAGGCGTTATATGTGAGAATAATGGGAACTTAATAGTCTATTTTAGATAGGTTTTAAGTTTAAGAAATTACGACGTGAGACGTGTCGACTATTTAATTTATATATTATCGGGATACTTGAAATATATGAATTTGGAATAATGGTATAATGATGTAGAGTATACCTTTATTATTATTGAGATATCTAAGATGTGTGAATGCTTAGTATATAATTTTATGTGTATGACATACCTACCATACTTGCTATCACGGGAGGTTTACGTTCGCTTAGGGCCTTCTTATCCTTGTGTTGCCCGGATTTAGATTGGTTACCTCGATGAACATAGGTCATTGAAGGACTTATTGAGATGTTAATAAGTTTGCTGATCGTGGGAGCGTAGGTATGTGCGTGACCCATGTGATGGTGACTGTGTTCGCCTCCACTATTTGTGATGTTGTTATCTGAACAATTCCTGAGAGATTCGGAATGTGTGATCCTTATGTACGTGATGTACCGGGATGGATAGTAGAGTATGTGTGCACCGCAGCTTAGCCTTTGTGTGCTTGTATTGTATATTTTTATGTGAAAATATACGGTTAAATGAGAAGGAATTTACTATGTTAAATTGTGAGTATAGTTATGGTAATGTTTTGAAAAGATAAAAAGAGAACTTTTATCAAGAAATGGTTTTGTTAATAATTGGGAATCCGGGAATTAAAGTAGAACTCTCTATTTAATTGTTAAGATTGGAACTTAAACGTGAACCGAGTAGAAGTGTTAGAAATGCTTTAGATAGTATGAGATAACACATGAATGGGTACAGGAACGTTAGGAGTGCACAATTAGACGAGAGGTGAGTATCTCATGTGAGAGCACGTCCTAACATGTATTTTGCATATACTGTTTTAAATGTTTTTAAAGCACTTGCAAGTTTTTAAAATATCTCCACATTCGGGCTCGGACCCGTTTGCTTTCAAATCTACTTTTTGTAAAACCATTTTAGGTGCCCAGCCACAAGGACACCATGCATAGGATTCTTACTCAGATGACGAGCTGTAGCTGCTTGTGGAAGTTACAGGGACTTGCTTTTAGACGCTTATATCATTTGGATTCCATACTCAGTATTCCTCAGTTGTAGGGCATGTTTACCAAATTCTATTAGATACATTTCCATTTCAGTTTTTCAGACTTTGGCATGTATTCATTCAGTATTCAGTATTTCGTTATTTACTTCAGTTGTGGGATTGTGTTGTGAGGAGTTTTTCCTCCAGATTTATTTATATCATGTGACGGTTATTCTATTTACTTCATTATGGTGAATGGTGTTATTATTCTTGCTTTAAATCTTTTACTGCATGTTAATCAGGATTTAATTAAAATTTGGCAACTTACTTTTTAAATACTAGGTGGTTAGTAATAATAAAATGTTTTCGGCAGTGATGCTATTAACTGAGCCAACTTGGCATTTTGATTTAATTTAATAAAGGAGTAGATACCCGGTATTTAATTAGTCGGGGTGTCACAGGTGGTATCAGAGCATCAGGTTCTAGTGTCCTTTAGGATCTGAACGGCTTATTATGTTTTCGCTGAGCTTTCTTTGATATAGAGCCCTATATTTTAGGACTGTTGTATTCTTTTGTTTATGCTACGTTCTTCAGCTATTTTAAGTTTATAACTGCGAACTTATAGACTTTATTCTTATTTCAGAATGCCTCCACGACGTGCACGACGGGTTCCTAGGAATGCGACGCCAGAACCACAGCCCGCACCGGTTCAGGGCATGATGAACGCCGCTGAGGTTGCAGCCATTGTAGCCCAAGCGGTAAATGCCGCACTTGCCGTAGTTCAGCAGGTAACGCCTCAGGCGCCGGTTGCCGCGTCAGTACAGGTAAATACATTCCCGTCTGCTTGGGAACGTGTACGTGACGCTTTTCAGAAAGTGCACCATCCAGAGTTTGTAGGTAGCTCAGACGTAGTAGTCTCGAGCCAGTGGAGGAAGGATATACAGCAGAACTTGAGGATGTATGAGTGCATGGATGTTCAGAAGCAGGTTCTAGCTACTTTCAAGCTAGTTGGATCTGCATTGCAGTGGTGGGAGTCTATTACCACCGTAGAGGAGAGGGATACTCTCACTATTCAGGAGTTCTGGGTGCGGTTCGACCGCAAGTATTTTCCGTCAGCTGTTCATACGGAAATGAGGAGGAGATTGATGAGTCTGAGGCAGGAGGGTAAGACCGTGGCCGAATATGAGGCCGAGTTCACTAATCTGTTGAATATCGTTCCTGATGAGATACCGACAGAAAAGAAAAAGATTGAGAAATTCACCGACGGGTTGACATGGAGGATCCATCAGCATCTGTTAGGGAACCTTTCGTTGGCCACTTATTCTGATGTGGTTAACGCTTCTTTATTACACTTCCAGGATCACCGCTTTCATATGGCTGAGGGTAAGAGATCGGGAGAGTCTAGCCATCAGGGCAGTACTGGAGGACATGGTGCCGGTGGGGCACAATCTGTTCAGGGGTAGAGGCAGATTGATCAGGGTTTCCAGCAGGGGGATCATAAGAGGTTCCGTTCAGGGGGTTTCAGGAACGATCAGGGAGGATTCCGGAATGGCCAGCAGGGTCATAACGGCCATCAGGGCCAACAGGGTCAAAATGGTCAACATCAGCAATTTCAGCAGGGCCAGCAGGGCCAAGGGAGGAACGGTAACGGCCACCAGGGCCGGGGACAGCAGGGGCAGAGAGGAGGGAACTTCCCAGGGAAGTGTTCATTTGTGGCAAGACTGGCCATAAACGCAAGGACTGTCCTGATAAGGGTAGGGCCCAGCAGCAGCAGCAGCAGGGAGCTCGCCAGGAGCCGCAGAGGCCTATGTTTCCCGCCGCTCTCCCCGCACCGCCACAGATGGAAGCATTGCCACCCATTCCAGCAGTCCCAGTTCAGCAGGGGCAGCTATAGTATGGACGTGTCTACAACGTCCACCAGGCAGCAGTCCCACAGGCACCGCCCGCGATTGAGGGTACGTTTTCTATCCATGGCACTATGGGTCGGGTACTGTTTGATACGGGGGCTACACATTGTTTTATAGCTACACATTTTGCGAAGGCTTTAGGGTTGTTAGCCACCGCGGAGAGCACAGTTACGTGTGTCGACTCACCATTGGGGAGTGGGTCGCTTATATTCTTTATATGTCGGGGAGTGGGGGTAGAGATTGGTGGTTCGGTATTACCTGCGGACATGTTAGTATTAGATATGCATGTTCACGATGTTATTATCGGTATGGATTGGCTCGCTGATTATAGAGCCATGATTGATTGCTTCGGTGGGAGCATTGTTTTTGCCATTCCGGGGCAAGAGATGTTTGTAGTGGCGATGCCTCGCCCAGAGGGAGGCTCGACCGTTCACTTATATTACATTGAGGAGGATACCTCTAAGGAGGTTGTGATTCCTTTAGATTCGATCCCAGTCGTCAGGGAGTATTCTGATGTGTTTCAGGAGATACCAGGCCTACCCCCCAGTCGAGAGATATACTTCGTTATAGACTTGTTACCAGATACGAGACCTATAGCACGAGCACCGTACTGTATGGCTCCAGCTGAGATGAGGGAGTTACGGTATCAGATTGAGCAGTTGTTGTGCCAGGGGTTTATTCGGAGGAGTACTTCACCGTGGGGTGCCCCTGTGTTGTTCGTGAAGAAGATAGATGGTTCACTGAGATTGTGTGTGGACTACCGGGAGTTAAACAAGGTCACGATACGGAATAAGTATCCGTTGCCTCGAATCGATGACCTGTTCGACCAGTTGAGAGGAGCTTCTTGCTTCTCAAAGATTGATTTGCGATCTAGATACCATCAGTTGCGTATCAGGGAGGAGGACGTCTCGAAGACTGCGTTCTTATCGAGATATGGTTCTTACGAGTTTCGAGTTATGCCATTTGGTTTGACCAACGCTCCAGCAGCATTTATGGACTTGATGAATAGGGTGTTCAGGGATTTCCTAGATCAGTTTGTCATTGTCTTCATCGATGACATTTTGGTTTACTCCCAGACAGAGGAGGAGCACGCCGAGCACTTGAGGCTAGTTTTGCAGACACTGCGCCAGAATGAGTTGTATGCAAAATATGAGAAGTGCGGGTTTTGGCTGAAGGAGGTTCAGTTTTTAGGGCATATTATTTCCGATCGGGGAATATCGGTTGATCCGGGGAAGGTATCCGCGGTGAGGGAGTGGGGACAACCCACGACACCGACGGAGATCCGTAGTTTCTTGGGCCTAGCAGGATACTACATGAGGTTAATTCGGGGTTTCTCCACGATAGCGGGTCCCATGACACATCTAACCCGTAAAGGTGTGCCGTTCATTTGGAGTGATGCCTGTCAGTTGGCATTTGATGAGTTGAAGGACAAGTTAACCTCAGCACCTGTGTTAGCATTGCCGAGACCGGGAGTTGAGTATCTTGTTTACACCGATGCGTCCTTACAAGGACTTGGAGGTGTACTGTAGCAGGAGAGTCAGGCCATAGCTTATGCTTCCCGTAAGCTTAAGCCTCACGAGAAGAACTACCCTACCCATGACTTGGAGTTAGCGGCAGTGGTATTTGCCCTTCGTATTTGGAGACATTACCTTTTGGGGGAGAAGTTTCGATTGTTCACGGATCACAAGTCCATACAGTACCTATTCATGCAGAAGGAGTTGAATACGCGGTAACGGAGGTGGCTTGAATTCGTGAAAGATTATCAGTTCGATATCCAGTATCACCCGGGGAAGGCTAACGTGGTGGCAGACGCGTTGAGCCGTAGACCGGTAGAGGAGGTGGCAGATGTGTGGAAGGCCAAGTGGAAGGAATTGGGACACCAGGATGCAGTGGCCCGATCATTCATGTCTGTGATGACTGTTACACCGCAGATTGTCACGAAGGTAGTGAGGGCACAGGCAAATGACTCGTTATGTCAGGAGCAGATAGTTTGATTATTAGCAGAGGGAGCCGAATTCTATACCGTTAGCTCAGACGGGGGAATACGCTTCAATGGGAGATTGGTGGTTCCGGAAGGGGAGGAATTGCGACATGAGGTGATGGCAGAGTCGCACGACTCACGGTTCGCGGTACATCTCGGAGGGGACAAAATGTACCAAGACATGAGACGTCAGTATTGGTGGAGCGGGATGAAGAGAGATATTGCCGAGTTTGTTTCAAAATGCGCCACTTGTCAGCTCGTCAAAGTGGATCATCAGAGACCAGCAGGACTACTACAGCCGTTAGAGGTCCCGATGTGGATGTGGGAGAGCATCTCTATGGACTTTATCACGGGGTTGCCTACGTCACAGAGGGGTCACGACTCAATTTGGGTAATTGTGGACAGGTTGACAAAAGTCGCTCATTTTCTACCCGTAAGGACAGATTACACTGCGGGACAGTATGCCCAGCTCTTTATTGCAGAGATAGTGAGACTTCACGGTGTGCCCTTAAATATCGTGTCTGACCGAGACAAGATATTTGTTTCACGGTTTTGGGAGAGTTTTCAGCAGGCCATGGGCACAGAGTTGCGGTTGAGTACGGCGTACCACCAGCAGACCGACGAGCAAACGGAGCGCACAAATCAGATGTTGGAGGACATGCTATGTATGTGCACCATTGATTTTGAGGGTGGATGGGAGCAGTATCTTCCACTGGTGGGGTTTGCTTACAACAACTCCTACCAGTTCACCATTGGCATGGCTCCATTTAAGGCATTGTACGGTAGACCTTGTCGTTCCCCAGCATGTTGGTTGGAGGTGGGGGACAACAAACTACTTGGGCCGGAAGTGATTCAGGATACTTCGGCAAGGATAGAATTGATTCAGAGTCGCATTCGGGTAGCTCAGGACAGGCAGAAGAGCTATGCTGATGCGAAGAGATTCTTCAGAGAGTTCCAAGTGGGGGACCAGGTTTTGCTCAGAGTATCTCCTATGAAGGGGATTATGCGTTTCGGGAAGAAAGGGAAGTTGGCACCGAGATATGTGGGACCATTTCCTATTATTGAGCGGATCGGACCGGTTGCGTATAGACTTGGGTTACCGGAGCATTTGCATCGGATTCACGATGTGTTTCATATTTCCTCGCTTAGGAAATACCTTAGAGATAATTTGGCTCATTCTCTCATTGCTGTGGAGGACATTGATCTCCAGCATGATAGCTCCTACGAGGAGGGGCCGATTGCTATTCTGGACCGAAGTGAGTGGAAACTGCGGTCAAAGATAGTTCTATTAGTGCGTGTTCAGTGGCGACATCATAATGTCGAGGAGTCCATATGGGAGCGCGAGGATGAGATGCGCGAATGTTATCCAGAGTTATTCTTACCAGGTACTTTCTAGTTCCGAATTTCGGGACGAAATTCAGTTATTAGGGGGGAAGTATGTAATACCCCGTATTTTCTGTGATATTTATTTTTGGGGATTAATTGAATTAAATGTTTATTAATTGGAAATTAATTCGGATAAAAATATTAACGAGATGTGAGTTAGTATTTTATTATAATGTGTATACTTGGCATTATATGAATATTGGTAATATTGAAATTGTCACGAGATTGAAATACGGCAATTTGGGAATTTTGTTTGACGCGTGTGACCGCCACGTCATGGTATTTTATTATTTAATTAAAAAGTGAATTTTAGTTCCTTTAACCGTATGATCGTTTTGAGTGCGCCAACGCGTCCGGAAGGGTCGAGATAGTCAGAAAACACTAGCCGGGAGTTTAGTTTGGGTCCCGGGGTATTTTTAGGCCATACCGGCATCATAAAGGGTATTTTGGTAATTTGTATTTTTGGGAATTAAAAAGTGACAAAAATTGGAAATACAATCTGACTTCTTCTTTAACCCACTTAACCCACTAACTACACTAAGAGACTTAATGGGCTACGGGAGAAGTTGAGTTATAATTCCATTTTACCAAAAACCAACCACAACTCCATTGTCTTCAACCTTGGGAAGAACTTGAGAGAGAGAGAGAAGGAAAGAATTCTGCAGAAAGAAAGAGAGAGGACAGACTTAACTTCAAGATTCAACACCAAATTCAGAGATAGATTAAGGCAAGTGGTTTAAACTCATTTGATTCAAGCTATGCTTTTCCATGTTTAGGAAATTTTCGAAATTGATTTTTGAAGATAATTTAGACCCATAAATTGGAAGTTAAAAGCCATGATTTATGTAGGAATTGCATGTAGTGATATTCTGGACGAATTATATGTTCTAAACAGAACCTTTGATGATTTAAAAATGGAGTTAGAAGAAGTTTAATGATGTTCTTGAATGAAGAAGAATTCTGGAAATTTTGATGTAGTTTTGATCTAAACTAAGCCTTGGAATGATGAATTATGGAATTTGGAATGTTAATACTGTTGTAGGATGATAGTATGATGTTATGGTAACCTTGTCTTGGAGTTTCACGCTTAAAAATGGAGTTTTGGGACGAATTGGTAACTGTAAAACGAAGCAGTCCATAACCAGACCTGGTGTGTTCTATCGATCGATGTTCTTCAGTCGATCGATCGACCACCATCGATCGATCGAAGGTAAAGGTCGATCGATCGACCTTCCCATAATGAATAAAGTTTTTCCCTAATTAAATTTTAATGGTGTTAACCCTTGGATAATATTATTGGAGACATTGTGAATACCCTTAATCTTAAGGAAGACCAGTAGGCATGATTATGAGATTGGACTATAATTGGAATTTAATTTGAGGAATTATTCTAAATTAATGAAATTCGATAAGTGAAATAATATTTGGGTTAATAGTGCAAATTTGAATAATTTGATGAAATAAGGTTTGGGGCAGAAGTAAAGACCTTAGGTGTAAAGGCGTTATATGTGAGAATAATGGGAACTTAATAGTCTATTTTAGATAGGTTTTAAGTTTAAGAAATTACGACGTGAGACGTGTCGACTATTTAATTTATATATTATCGGGATACTTGAAATATATGAATTTGGAATAATGGTATAATGATGTAGAGTATACCTTTATTATTATTGAGATATCTAAGATGTGTGAATGCTTAGTATATAATTTTATGTGTATGACATACCTACCATACTTGTTATCACGGGAGGTTTACGTTCGCTTAGGGCCTTCTTATCCTTGTGTTGCCCGGATTTAGATTGGTTACCTCGATGAACATAGGTCATTGAAGGACTTATTGAGATGTTAATAAGTTTGCTGATCGTGGGAGCGTAGGTATGTGCGTGACCCATGTGATGGTGACTGTGTTCGCCTCCACTATTTGTGATGTTGTTATCTGAACAATTCCTAAGAGATTCGGAATGTGTGATCCTTATGTACGTGATGTACCAGGATGGATAGCAGAGTATGTGTGCACCGCAGCTTAGCCTTTGAGTGCTTGTATTGTATATTTTTATGTGAACATATACGGATAAATGAGAAGGAATTTACTATGTTAAATTGTGAGTATAGTTATGGTAATGTTTTGAAAAGATAAAAAGAGAACTTTTATCAAGAAATGGTTTTGTTAATAATTGGGAATCCGGGAATTAAAGTAGAACTCTCTAATTAATTGTTAAGATTGGAACTTAAACGTGAACCGAGTAGAAGTGTTAGAAATTCTTTAGATAGTATGAGATAACACATGAATGGGTACATGAACGTTAGGAGTGCACAGTTAGACGAGAGGTGAGTATCTCATGTGAGAGCACGTCCTAACATGTATTTTGCATATACTGTTTTAAATGTTTTTAAAGCACTTGCAGGTTTTTAAAATATCTCCACATTCGGGCTCCGACCCGTTTGCTTTCAAATCTACTTTTTGTAAAACCATTTTAGGTGCCCAGCCACAAGGACACCATGCATAGGATTCTTACTCAGATGACGAGCTGTAGCTGCTTGTGGAAGTTACAGGGACTTGCTTTTAGACGCTTATATCATTTGGATTCCATACTCAGTATTCCTCAGTTGTAGGGCATGTTTACCAAATTCTATTAGATACATTTCCATTTCAGTTTTTCAGACTTTGGCATGTATTCATTCAGTATTCAGTATTTCGTTATTTACTTCAGTTGTGGGATTGTGTTGTGAGGAGTTTTTCCTCCAGATTTATTTATATCATGTGATGGTTATTCTATTTACTTCATTATGGTGAATGGTGTTATTATTCTTGCTTTAAATCTTTTACTGCATGTTAATCAGGCTTTAATTAAAATTTGGCAACTTACTTTTTAAATACTAGGTGGTTAGTAATAATAAAATGTTTTCGGCAGTGATGCTATTAACTGAGCCAACTTGGCGTTTTGATTTAATTTAATAAAGGAGTATCTACCCGGTATTTAATTAGTCGGGGTGTCACAACCCATAGATTCCGCCACACTCCGTCTTCAACTTTGTGCCTACTCCTCTCTGCCGCACTCTCTCCTCCCTAGCTGAGAGTTCCTACCATGCTGTCGCCCTCCACCTATTCCCGTTTCCTATGTGTTTTTTCACCTTATTTTCTATCCACTCTTACCACCTCCATACATGCTAAGGTATTTTGTATATTGATTCAGTAGCTCTGAAATCGATTTGGATGAAACCAAAACTCAAAATCGATTCAAAGCAAAACCAATTCGATGCAATATCAGGTGCCTAAAACCAAGTTTGGTTTGCATCTCGACTTGGTTCCCATCTCCCTCTCTCTCTTTTGAACATTTGATTTTTTTTAATGTTTTGTTTTGCTAATTTTTTTTTCTTACAAATTTTTTATTTATTTTATTTGCGATTCATATTTCTCATTTGGTTTCTCCTTTACTTTGCAGATCTGTCCCCTTTACTAATAGATTGATGTTTATTTGGTGTGGAGAATCATGAATAGGTATTCCATTTTATGTTCTAATTTTTGTTATGTTATTTTTGTATTTAGACCATCATATTCATTCTTTTTGTAGTTATGGACTTGAATCAGTTCAATCTGGGAGTAACAATCTGTTGATTTTTCTCTACCGATTTTGGATTTCCTAGAAAAACAATTCATCAACTAAAATAGCATCTGTTAAACTTTCAGGCAAAAAAATGCCCCAGTGACCATTATATTTTTTTGTTTGCATAGTCACTCAATTAGTGATTTTAATTTCAATTTGCACTTAACTTATCAATCTGGGTTTTGTTTTAGTGGTTTTTCAAGTGTGTTTTATATTGATTTTTGTAGATTTAGGAAGCTTGCACCATTAAATGAAGTTGTATATACCACGACCACAGCCATTAATGAATGTATTAAAACTTTTATTTTTGATGCGGACTTCTATTTGTTTAGTTTATATTATTTTCTTTTGATGTTGCTTTATTGGCCATCTCTCTCATTATAAAAGCTACAAGATTGAGAACATGGGGGCACAAGGCTGGAGGAAAGAAGAAACATGTGAAATTATTTTGATGTATTATTGGGCACATGGGTGGCATAGGGCTCAAAGTTAAACTTTGATATACTTTACTTTAATTAAAATGATAATTTTTGTTTAACAAAATTAATGAATTTTGTTCTGATTTTTTTAACAAAAGTAGACTCTTATAAATACATTAGCTAACAATATCTTTTACAGAATTTTGAAATGAGATCATTGTTAATTTTTTACCAAAAGTGTGTATCGCTGCAAATTCTTATATACTTCAGCTAACAATCTCTATAAATACTGGCTCTAGGTTTCCTACTAAAAGGAAAATAGTGTGTACTGCTCCAATGCGAAATTACGTTTTGCAATTTTATTTTTTTCTGGGGTGATGGCAACCTCGAGTTCCAAAAAATCTTTTATGTTGTCATTGGTATCTAAAGGAGATTAAATGCTTAACTGAATTATATGGTATCTCATAAGACCACAAAAGAAGGACGCAAAACTCTAATGGGCAACCTGTATCTCAAACACATGAAATTTCAGTGGGGCATCCACTTTTGAACTTTTTTAAGTTATCTTTTCATTCTTTAACTTTCATTACATTCAAAATTAAAGATTTTAAATTATTTATATATTATTTGATCTTTGATTGCATTTGGATACATTTTTTCATAAACTTATAAAGTGTAATCTTTATAAAAAAATATATTAAAAAATAACCATGACTAATTTAAAAAAAATATTCCGGCCCCAAATTATTTACACTTCAATGTTTTTTATACATAGAAACTTCATTGACATACATTTAAAAAATATTTTTTTGTTCAAAAAAATTGGAAAAAGTCCAAATAAAAATTGGGATAAAATAAAAAAGGGAAATTTCTAATCGACATCTATTAAAAGTCAAAATATTATAAATTCAAATAATTAAAAAGTCGGAATATTATAAATTCAAATCACAATAGAGCATATATTAAAAAGATCAAAATAATATATTTAAAAAAAAACAGCGAAAACTTGACAAAAATAATCATATAAACAATGAAAATTTGATCAATTTTTTTATAGTGTTTACAATTATTTTTGTCGTAAAAAAATATACGACTAAAATTATACACAATTCAAAGTTGAGAAGGTGGTTGTCTCAGACCACGTGGTCGACTTAAATTATACATGACTTAATATTGGCCAGTTGTTTGTTGTGAACCTGTCTGGAATTCTCAACTAGACAAATTGTTCCCTACTTTACCATGTAATTTTGTTAGTGCAACTTTCATATGAATTATTGTCTCAAATCAATGCTTCCATCACATGCCTTTTTTTTCCAAGTACGAAGCATGAATGATGATGATTGGAAAGTTCATTTGTAAACAATTTAATCATACCATTGTTCAGTATTATTTCCATCACATGCCTTATTACCTAATATTTATTGGTCGTACGACGATGCAAGAAATGTTATAGGCATACGAGTTGGAGTCATGACGTGTACAATTTGAAAATTATGAATAAATTTTTTAAAATAACATTTTTTTGTTTGGGAATGAAATTATTTTCATTTTGCTATTACAGACTTTGAATTTTTTTACACTAGTATGTATATATAACAAATAGATCTTACAAAAATCAGATAAAAATAAGAAGACTTGGGGAAGGAGATCCCACCGCAATCCATAATTATTTCTTAAAAATGCAGGCGCATAATTATGAATTTTTTTACATGATGGATTTAGATGATGAGGCTCGACTTCGAAACGTTTTTTGGGCAGATGCAAGGAGCAGAGCGGCATTTGAGGAGTTTGGTGATGTAATTACCTTTGACACCACATACTTGACAAATAAATATGATATGCCATTTCTCCTTTCGCGGGGGTGAATTATCATGGCCAATCAGTGTTATTGGGTTGTGGACTAATCTCTAATGAAGACGTTGACACGTTCACATGGTTATTTCAATCTTAGTTTGTATGCATGTCTGGATGTCCTCCTAATGCCATCCTCACAGACCAAGATAAGGAAATGAAAAAGGCTATAGAAATTATTTTCCCGAATGCACAACATCGGTGGTGCTTGTGGCATATTATGAAAAAGTTGCCTGAAAAATTAAGAGGGCACAAAGAGTATGATTCAATAAAATTTTCCATTAATAATTGTGTGTACTATTCCTTATCTATTGAGGAATTTGAACATAATTGGTGCAAGTTGATTGGGAAGTATAATCTTGAAGGTAGATAGTGGTTACTGGGTTATATGAAGAGAGACACCGTTGGGTGCCAACCTTTTTGAAGGATACCTTTTGGGCCGGAATGTCAATGACACAATGAAGTGAGAGTATGAATGCTTTCTTTGATGGCTATGTAAATTCAAAAACTACATTAAAACAATTTATGGAGCAATATGAGAATGCATTAAGAAGTAAGGTGGAAAAAGAAAATCAAGAAGAATTTAATTCGTGCAACTCGTGGCTCCCATGCATCACTCATTATGATATGGAAAAACAGTTTTAAAGTGCGTACACGACAACAAAGTTCAAAGAGTTGACGGGTAAAATTTATTGTGATTTGTCGCCATGTAAGGAGTGCTTTGGCATTGCGGAATATGAAGTGGGTGAAGATGATCATTTCGGAGAAAGCCTACGACGTGCTGTTTTCAAGGTGTGGTTTAATATGGATGGTAATGAAATTAATTGCAATTGTCGGTTGTTTCAGTTTAGAGGAATATTGTGTAGGCATGCAATTACGGTGTTGATTCACAAACGGATATATCGAATTCCAGAAAAATACATTTTTAGAAGATGGAGTAAAAATGTTAAAAGGAGCCATACAAAAATTAATATTAGCTATGATGATTGGTCTGTCAAACCGGAAGCACGTCGTTTTGATAAACTTTTCAAGGCTTTTTATGAGGTTGCAAATTTCACAATAGAGTATGATGATAGGTGTGAGAAGGTCATAAGTTTTTTTGACGAATTGAAAAAGGATTGGGCAATAGATACTTGTAAAAGTATTAAACTTTCTACAGAAAAAATAAATGATTCACCCCCACGCGGATATGATGTATTGCGAAGAAAAGAGAGTAGTGACGTGCTGACTCCATTGGCCGTTCGAAGTAAGGGAAGACCACCTATCAAAAGGAGACAATCTAATGTTGAAAAGGTTGTAATGAAAAAATATGGAGGTGGCATCTACTCAGGCATTAATTTTAATTATTATGTAAAGTTCAATTTATACTAATTTTTAATTTTATTTTATTATTTGAATTTTATAGGATTGTCAAATGAAACAATGGCAGCATTTTGGTGGATGGAGTCATGACTTTCAACTATCTCAACGCATCGACAAACCATATATGCTACAAGGTTTCGGACATTTGAATATGCAACAATCGTATGTGCATCCAAATATGTCATCTTTGCCAAATTATGATTAAGACTGAAAAATTACTGTCAAGTGGTTCTAAGTGATGGATTATGTTTTTTTAGTGTGTTGGATTATTGTACTCTGTTGGATTTTTGTATTATCAAGTGTTGCTAATTGGAGTATTTTGTTCTGAATTCATATTTATTGGTTTAATTATTGGTTGATGAGTGTTGGTTTATGAGTGTTGGTTTATACAGTAATGGTTTAATTACAATGTGGATTTATAAAGCATTCATGTTTTATACAGTGTGGTTTATACATAAAAGCATTCATATGTGTTTGTTTTATACAATAAAGGATTCATATTTGTTTCTTCCCAAATGATCCCAAAAGAGATATTGACGTTTTCTTGTTGTTTAAGTGGGAAGAGAGAGAATTAGTGGGTTTAATATCATTTATGGTGGTTGTTTGAGTAAGTAGGAAGAGAGAGAATTAGTGGGTTCCATGTCATTTTGGGAAAACTTTGTGGATATTTTTTGTACGCATAGTAAGACTCTTCCTTTAAACAGTTAAATAAACATTAACTAAAACTTCAATTAATGTTTGTAACCCATAAGGATACTACAAAATTTAAGTAATAAAAAGTACAATCCGAATATATTTTATAAAAAATTATCCACCAAGTCAAAGGGAGTAGCTATTGGCAGTCCAAAGAATTCTTCTAACACTCCATTTTCTAACAAAATGTCAATTATACCCTTAAATTTTCAAAATTTAAATTTCCACTTCTTTGCCTCCAATTAAAACAAATGTATTTGAAAAATAAATAGAAATTTATATTTTTAATAAAAAAATATTTTTCTTGTAAAAAACTATTTTTTTACTTTTCATAACTGTTTAAAAAAATACTTCAAAACAGTTTTGGCCAATGTAGTCCCTCAAATCTGTTTTTTTAATAATTATAAAACAATTTTAATAAAATACAGTTTTAATAAAAAAAAACAGTCTTTCTTTAAAAAAATGATTTTAATAAAATACAATTTTAATAAAAAGCAGTTTTAATTAAAAAAACATCCTTTTATTAAGAAAAGTGTTTTATTAAAAATGTAAAACAGTCTTAAAACTGTATTTTATTAAACATTTTTAAAACTGTTTTTATTAAAAATGTAAAATAGTTTTAAAATTGTAATTTTTTAAAAACAGTTTTAAATTGTATTTTTTAAATTGTTTACAGTTTTAAATTGTTTTTATTAAAAATGTAAAACAGTTTTAAAATATAATTTTTTTTCAAACAGTTTTAAATTTTATTTTTTTAAAACTGTATTTTTTTTAAGTAGTTTAAACCCCTTTAAACTGTTTTGCATTTTTAATAAAAAACTGTTTTAATAAAAATAATTTTTATTACAAATAGTTTTAATAAAATACAATTTTATTAAAAAAAATGTTTTTTTTCTTGATAAAAAACTGTTTTATAAACAAAAATTAGATCATGTTCATGTTAGATTAAAAAATGGGAGTAGCTATTGGCACTCCAAAGAATTGTTCTAAACTCCATTTCTAACCAAATGTCAATTATACCCTTAAATTTTCAAAATTTAAGTTTCTACTTCTTTGTCTCCAATTAAAACAAATGTATTTGAAAAATAACTAAAAATTTGTATTTTTAATAAATTTTTTTTTTGTAAAAAGTGATTTTTTACTTTTCATAACTGTTTAAAAAATCATTTCAAAACTGTTTTGGCCAATGTAGTCCCTCAAATCTGTTTTTTTAATAATTATAAAACAGTTTTAATAAAATACAGTTTTAATAAATAAAAAAAACAGTCTTTCATTAAAAAAAACGATTTTAATAAAATACAATTTTAATAAAAAGCAGTTTTAATTAAAAAAACAACCTTTTATTAGGAAAAGTGTTTTATTAAAAATGTAAAACAGTCTTAAAACTGTATTTTATTAAACATTTTCAAAACTGTTTTTATTAAAAATGTAAAACAATTTTAAAATTGTATTTTTTTAAAATAGTTTTAAATTGCATTTTTTAAACTGTTTACAGTTTTAAATTGTTTTTATTAAAAATGTAAAACAGTTTTAAAATTGATTTTTTTTTTGCAAATAGTTTTAAGTTGTATTTTTTAAAACTGTTTACAGTTTTAAATTATTTTTATTAAAAATCCAAAACAGTTTTAAAACTATATTTTTTAAAGAGTTTAAACCCTTTTAAACTGTTTTGCATTTTTAATAAAAAACAGTTTTAATAAAAACAATTTTTATTACAAATAGTTTTAATAAAATACAATTTTATTAAAAAACATTTTTTTTATTGATAAAAAACTGTTTTATAAACAAAAATTAGATCATGTTCATGTTAGATTAAAAAATGAGATTTAATATATTGTCACATTTATTTGGATCGTCTTAGGTAAATAAATGAGAATCCATGTCTTAGCGTGTTGTATTTTAATTAGACTGTGTTCGTGTTAGATAAAATAAAACATTAATTTTTTTTTTGTTTTAAAATTCAAGAACCATTTATTCCATTTTTATATTTATGGTTCCTTTTTAACATAATCTAATTATTAAAGTTTTTTTTAGTTTATTTTATATTTTTAATTTGAGTCATGTTCGTGTTAGGTGAAAAAAATAATATATTATGGCATGCCTCGTTTTAACTAGGTCGTGTTCGTATCTTATTTTTTTTTAAGTTTGTGGCATGTCGTATTGTTTCGTGTCACTATTATTTGTGTTGCATTGTGTTAGCCAAATAAAAATTAGATTGCATGTCGGACAACATTTTTAGTTGATCGTTTTCGTGTTCAGTAAAAAAAAAAAAAGATTTTGCGTTGTATTGTTTTTATTTGGGTTGTGCTCTTTTTAGGTGAAGAATTTTTTTTTGTCACGTGTCGTGTCTCTTTTTAATTGAGTAGTGTTCTTCTTTGTTTAAAAAAAATGATTTCATGTTAAAAAAGTGGTTTTTGCATTTTTTTAATAGTTCATTTTTTAAAATTATATAATATTTTTTACAGTCCTTGTTTTTTTTAAAGTTCATTTTTTAAAATTATGTATATAATTTTTGGGGTAAAAAAAGGGGTTTATATCTTTTTGTGAGTGAGAAAAATGGAAAGAATTAATCATAAGAGTATAAGAGACTTTAACTTTTAATTGAAAAAAAAGTTGAGTGTTAGAAGATTTTTTGGAGTGTTAATAGCTATAGTCCAAGTCAAAATATGATAATAAATAAGATATAGATACTAAAAAAGTTAAACTCAAATATGAGAGAATACAAAAAACTCTTAACATTAAAAATACAAATGAAATTGTATTTTGATCAAAACAAATTGTATACTACACAAAAATGATTTTTATCAAAAATAAATTTATATATTAAATCAATATGGGAAAATATGATTTAAGGTATATAAAAAATATATTTTAATAAAAAGAATGCAGGAACATATAAAAAATTAATTTCCTCAAAATTGAGCCAACACGAAGAAATGAGATTTTTAGACCATTGGAAAGGTGATTAACAGCCCTTTGAAGATTCATTGAGATTTCACTCTAACGATAGTCTTGACCGGAGTCAAATGGGAGACGCAAGTGCTCGATGGTTTGCAGTGAAATAGTGAGGTGATAGGTACCTAAGGAGAGCTTTAGGGGGTCCTAGAATATGGTGTCTACACCTAGCATAAACATCCCTAAGTAGAGTCTTAAGAAAACATAATCCTAATCGGTTATCCAAAAGTTAAATCCTTCCCCAGTGAAGTACCAATGCAACACAATCCCTAACAGAACCACTGGTGCATCCTCACCCTCAAGATAATTTATAATTCCCCGGGAGAGTAAATCCATTCGCCCATCAGAATCGTTCCTCACTACTTTAAGTCCTAGTAATTGACCTCATCCATCAGAATTGGTCATCATCAACTTTAGGCCCTCATAATTGACCTCGACGCACAGAATCGAGCATCATCAACTTTAGGTCCTCCTAATTGAACTCAACCCTTAGAAGTGGTCGTCATAAATTAAGGTGCTCAGAATTGACCTTAGCTCTCAGAATCAGTCATCATAACTTTATGTCCTAAGATTTGTCCTTGGCCCTCAGAATCGATTGCTACAACTTTAGGTCCTCAGAATTGACCTCGACCCTCAGAATCGGTCACTAAAAATTGAGGTCCTCAAAATTGACCTCATTCCTCAGAATTGGTCGCTACAACTTCATGTCCTCAAGATTGACCTCGGCCCTTAAAATTGGTCGCTACAAATTTTAGGTCCTCATAATCGACCCCGACCCTGAGAATTGGTCATCCCATAGCACAACTTTAGAATTAACCTCTACCCACCAAATTGGTTTCCCTACCCCCTTAGAACCTATCTGAACACATCGTTGACCCACTGAATCTGTCCTTCACATCCCTTTAGGTCCTTAGAATTGACCCTGATTCGCTGAATTGGTCAACCTCATCCTCTCCTCAGAATCGACCTAAAAAACCTCTTCCCAAACATCAACGTGGTGTATATTATTCGACGATATTCACTTGTCCAAGCTCACCCAATGAGGGGATTTATGTAACAACCCATCATAGGACCCCCTAAGCACGTCCTTAGATCCCTAACACTCACTCATTGACCACAAAACCCTGGGTCATACCTCGAGTACCGATCTAAAGTCCACCGAGCACTTCCAGGCCCCATTTGACTATGGTCAACTTCATTATTTGAGAGAAATCTTAATAAATCCTCGAAGGGATCTAAATCCCCTTAACAACGGCTCACCCATGGACAAATAAGCCTGAACATTTGGATGAACGATCCATTCTACTATCAATAATTGATTTGGAGGAGACCAAATTTTTTAGACCCCATTTTTCCCCCAATCAACTTTATTGCCTAAGTGAAATCCTAATGAATCTTCGAAGGTCTCTGAATACCCTTTCTAATGGTCATCCCACTTCATGAATCGGTTCAAACAAATGATTTGTTTTACTCTCAAAATTGATCAGGAGGCCACCAGGTGCTCCCAGTATTCATTTGACTCTTTTCAACTCTCCAGCTCGAATGTACTAAATGAATTTTCTAACGGCTCTGAATACCTTTTAAAACGGCCTGCCCCATGTGAGAATCAACCTAATGGTACATAAGAGAAACCCATTTTACTTCGAAGGGTCACCCGACGCTTTCTGGCCCCATTTGGCAAAGGTCAACTCTCCGAACTGAATAAAGATGAATGAAATCTTGAAGGGCACTAAATACCCTTTCCAATAGTCCATCTCGTACATGGATCATCCATACGGTCCGGATGAATGATTTATTTTCCTCCAGGATTTTCCTCTCTAGTGACCAATGGGCACTTCCGAGCCCTGTTTGACTTTGATCAACTTATTACCCTAGAAGTGGCTCAATGGATTCTTAAAGGGCTCTGAATACACTTTCTAATAATTTTCCCATGTGCAATTTTGACTTACAGTTCTCATTTTACGATAATTTTTTTGAAAAATCTACCTCAGACTGCTAATTTGCAACCCCATGACCCTGCCTATTATTAGTGTGTTTAGGTTTCTATGCCGGTAGGTAGGTCTAGGACCATGCTAATCTGATCCCCCTTAGTCTTATAAATAAAGTTCAGGACTTCACTTTAAAAGACACACATCAAGCACCACTTAAAATCCCTCTTAGTAATTCCCTCAAATTGAGAGTTCTTCTTTCCTTAAAAGCCCATTTTCCACATCTATTCCATCCATTTCATACCGTTTTGAGTAAATACCCACCCACCTCATCAAATCACCATCACCACACCTTGAGATCATCATATCTACAAGCAAGATCTACTTTAAGTCTTCACATGGAGGTCCATGTGTTATCCTTTATCTTTAAATTCTCTAAATTTTACATTAGTTACTTCTATAGGGGAGGCTTGAAGGTATCCTCTGAATTTAATAGAGCTTCCCCAATGAAGAAAAGAAACTCAAGAGAAAGAAACATCATGAAGACAGCGAGGTAGCTCAATGAGGCAGCTGAGCGAAGAAGCTTACCGAGGTAGCTCAGTGGTGGAGCTTAGTGAGGAAACCTACCGAGGGAGTTCTTATTTTATCTTTTGTTTTTACTTAGTCAAATTGTATCTTTTTTAACACATTTATTGTAATCTTTTAACAATTGTGGTATTGATTGTGAGGCCAAACGATACTCATGGGAGACCAGTCCTAAAAGGTCTTGGGAGAGCGTATACGATCTATCAAATGACCTTGCCATGGGAATTTTGGAGGGACTTGTTTTGGATGATTGAGAGGTGAGGTAGCTTTAAGGCTTGTCTTCACCATCTTAGATACACCTGGTAAAACATCGAGAAACATTTTATCATGGAAGCTTATGTTGAGTAACTGTGAGTTCCATCGTATATTGAGGTTTGAGCCAAATATCCCTCAACCAATTATAACATCCACGTTAGGTGATGTCATTAGATATCTACACACTGCCCAATCCAAACATGAGTAATCCATTATGGTATTGGGGTCGTCAGACGACTTGGTGAGCCACCGTTGTTATGACAATCCTCTTATACCCAGTTTATAGGCAAAAGGAATGTACTAGCATTCAATAATTATAATATAGGGTGTGCTCACCCATCAGGAATTTAATGCTTGTGACTTAAAGTGTAAGAGGAATATCTTTAACACTGAGGAGGATTGAGAAATCTCGAGAAAGGTGTGGGGCTATTTATTGGCCTCAACCACTTCGTAGCAGAGGGGGTTCTTTTAGGAATGTTTTTGAATAGAGAGAAAAACACATTAAGAGAAAAAGAGTTATTGTAAACCAGAGTTTTATCCACCCACCGTTGACATTTATTATGAAATGTTTATCAGCAAAGCAGAGATAGATCAAAGGTTGTTGGTGTGTTGACTGCCTGCCAAGGTGTATGTAGGATGCTTACCTATCTCTTCCTTTGAATGAGTTATTTATGAGGTTCCTTTATTATCATTTGAGATATACAAGAGATATTTGTGAGTACTATCTCAATGTTTGTCATATACATTAGTGTGTGTTCTTTTGTGATAGTAAAAAGTATTTGGGTTATCGTTTATCACCATATTCGTAATAGTTACACCTCTGTTTGTATTACTATACTCCCAGGATTCAAGGGGAATGCTCTCTTACTTTTGGCGACTCCTTTGCGGAGGCATTTTTTAAAAAGTATTGTGCAAGATAACTTTAACGATACCCTTGACTTCGATGTTATTCAGTTAAATGATGAAGGGCTAGCTAGGGAACATGACACTCCTAGAGATAGGATACCTCGGGTGAAGGTGCCATAATTTCAAATGGCAATAAGAATCCTAATGGTCACATAGGCTTCCACTAGTTTTATGAGGGGACCAACACATATTGCCCTTTGGATGGGTAATTTTTTTTAGTTTTTATAGACTCCTATAGCTGAAACGAGTTTTGGGGGAGGAATAGACCCCAGTTCTTTCGTTGCTCCAATGGAGGCTTTGATAGCCCCATATAATGTAGCTCCAATGTGCCCAGTCCCCATGAATACTATCCCAACTCCGCTCCCAACGGTGGGTGCCCCATGTGTGACATGTATTCCACTTATGGTCCCTCATCCCATTGATCCAACGGCTGAGAAAACTCTTGCATCATCCTTAGACTAAATGAGGAAGGAGATGCAAAAAGAAATACTGAAGATGATAGAAGCTTCCTTGAAGTCAACAAGTGAGGCAGCATCAATATACGATGATTTTTGTACTTCATACCCTAAGGCTCACAATGAGGAACCTTACTCAAAGGATTACATTCCTCCTATCTTTGTGAAATACAAAGTGAAAGGAGGAGACCCAAAAGAGAACATCAAGAGGTTAATTGAGAATTTGGAGGACCATTATAATAATAAGTAGTTAAGATTGAGGGAGTTTTCTAAATCCCTAACCTCTCACCTTGCACCGAAGAGGGTCTTAACATGGGATGAGATTCACGTTCTTTTTGTCCAAACGTTCTTTCTTGCTGAAGATGAATTGACATTAACACATTTGGGTTGAGATAAACAATGACCAAAAGAGGAGGTGGTGGCTTACGTCCAAAAGAGGAGGTGGTGGCTTACGTCCAAAGATTCAGATAAAGGTCCCTCAACATGAGGGAGAAGGCCAAGGAGTATAAGTTTCTTTAGCTTTGTGCTGAAAGCTGACTCCCAAAGTACATCTGTCACCTTCTAAACAAAATACATGAAGGGACTTTCACGACGGTCCTAAAATATGCAAGAAATATCTCGCTGATGGTACGCCCAAACCTAATCGTGGCGCCTATGAAGTTCAGACAACCCATTATGGGGTAAGTCCAACCCCCATGAGTGGTTCATGTAGATGGGGGAGAAGGGGAGGGTAAAAAACCAAAGAAGGACAACAAGAGGAACTTTAGAAGAGACAGGGAGGATCCACATCCATTGCCTTGCACCGTTGAGGAAGAAGTTAGCTGCTATAATGTCATGTTACAAGGGGGACATGCTATGCACCTAAAGATGCTCCAACAACAGAACTAGAACCAAAAGTTAGGGCTAACCCCAAGTATTTCCACGTACATTGGAAGATTATTTATCGAACGACGTCATGTTTCACACTTAGGAATATCATTAAGAAGAATGTGATGTCAAGGACTTTGTAAATCCCTCGAGGGAACGTCAACAATAATACATTACTAGCACATAGAGCAAATCTAGTGGTGGATTATGATGAAAATGCTGAGAGGGAAGAAATGGAGTTGGCATTAGAACATGAGGAGTTCGAGGAAGCCCTAGAGGATTGCACAAGGGGGATGGCTAATATTATGATAGCTTATGATGAAGCCAGTGAGAGGGATGTGGAGGAAGTGTACAACCGTCATACTAAGGAGGTAAATTAAGGGTTGGAGTACTAAGAGGAGTCGCAGTCACCCAAGTTCATAACGTTATTTAACCAGGTTGGAATGCCTAGGAGAGTATACTAGAGATTACTCAGGTGAATCTAGATGTTGCACGAAAGAATACAGTTCCATCGCTGAGGTGGAGGGGGTGTATGGATAGACCAGTGAGGAAATTTTTGTTCGATGTGATTTTTGTACATGCTGATAGAGTTGTGAGATTTCCTCATAATAAACCCTTGTACATAACAACAAGCATCAATGGGGTGAGTTTTGCGAGAGCACTGATGGAAGGGGAGCCTATATAAACATCAAGCCCATCAGCTCCTTCTATGCGTCAAACATCTCTGAGGCAAGATTGATACCAATGCCCTTGGAGATCTCTAGTTATGACAAACATACTTCCAAATTGATGGGGTATATGAACCTAAGGATAGTGATAGGGAATGTTAATTAACATATCATGTTCAATGTGATTGATATTGATACTTCCTACCATCTCTTAATAGGAAGAGTGTGGATGCACAACCATGGTCTAGTCCCTTTGATGTATCATGAATTCACCAAGGCAAATGTGAAAGGGACTAACATTATTATACGGGAAACCAAGAAGTTGCTTACAATAAAAAAGTATCATTTAGTAGATGTTGCATTCTACACATAGATGGTGGAAGACACAATAGTATTAATGAGACGCATAGAGGGAGTAAGAGTACCCTATATTAAAGAAAGAATATGGCCAGTGAAAGGTCAAAGAAATGAAGCTTCTAGTAGGAGTGAAGTAGTTAAGGTGGTCCATAGTGCACGTACCAAACCGCAAAACATCTTTAAGAAATTGAGAGATAGGATGAGGCCCACGATCGATCCGAGAATGCATGAGATCAAACGAAAAAGTGTATTGTGAAGAATTTTTGGAGAAAAGATGGCAGAAGCTTTGAGAGATAAAAAAATGTAAGGTAATTGCAACGGCCAATCATCAGTGAAAGAAGTTGATAATAGAGGATGGAAAGGTGATCTATAAACTTTAAAGGTGTGAGCGGGTAGTCAAACGAGCCGGTAAAGAGACTATCGAGGAGGCTCACCCGGAGTATGAGTTTTTTCTGGTGGATAATCAAGGGCAATCCATGGTAATGGAAAACTCCCACATCTAGGAATTTGTGAAAGAGGTAGAGGATGACCTGGAATATATGGCGGGTCACCCAAAGAGACACGTACATGAGCTGGAGCATCTTGATCTAGCCAAATGAGGAGAAGATCCAAGTCCCATTTTCATTTTGAATTATCTGAACATAGATAAAATAAGGACATTATTGAGTTGATTCGAGAATATATAGACGTTTTTATGTGGAAGTACACATAGATAGAGGGGAGGAGTTAAGTTGCCAAATGGTTGATTATATGCTTTCATCCATACTGGTGAAGCAAGCTACATGAGATTACATGCCAGAGTTGGATTTGAAGATTATGGAAGAGGTCCGACGATTGCTAGTGACAGGGTTCATCAACGTAATCCAACACCAATTTTTGTTCTCTAGCATTGCCCTACTGGGGAAGAAGGAGAAAATTAAGATACATATATACGTGGACTTCAGAGACCTGAATAGAGATTGCCCAAAGGATGAGTTCCATTTTCCCTCCATTAATATCTTGATCGATGTGACTGTTGGCCATGAAATTTATAGATTCATGAATGGGTACGTAGGATACAAAAGAAAAACAACTTTTAGAACCCCGTTAGGAAATTTTGTATACAAAGTTATGGCTTTCGGGTTGAAGAATTCTTGAATGACATACTAGAGAGTGATGATGGCCATTTTACATGACTTCTTTCATAAACTATTAGAATTTTATGTGGAAGACTTGGTCATAAAGTTGAAGTTGGAAGAGTCCGATCTGGATGACTTGAGGAAGGTATTAATTCGATGTGGGAAGTACAAATGGAAGATGAATCCAATGAAATGTACTTTTGGGGTAACAAGTGGGAAATTTTTAGGCTTTGTGGAGGTCAGGCAAGGAGTAAAGATGGACCAAGACAAACAGATTGTGATCCTAGAGATGCCATGCCCAAGAATAGTGAAGGAGCTTAAGAGTTTCCTCGATAAAGTCTCCTATCTTAAGAGATTTATCCCAGGATTGAATGAAATAACTCATCCACTGATGGATCTATAACTAAAGGGGACAAAGTTCAAATAGGAGGAAGCTTAACAGAAATCCCTCAATAAGCTGAAAAAGATGCTCACTTCTTCTCCCAGGGATGGTATACCTTTAAAGCTCTATCTCACCTCTTGCACTAGGTCTATTGGTGCTCTGTTGGGAAGGAAATTGTTGGGCAAGAAATGCCAGTCTACTACCTGAGTAGGATCATACATGGACCTGAGGCAATGTACACTAGTGTAGAGAGGCATTGTTTAGCCTTGGTATTTGTATCATAAAAACTTAGACATTACATTTTATGTTTCATAATTCATATCATTACTAGATGTGATTCTATTAAGTTTTTTTTTCCTATAAGTATTTTAATTGGCAGACTTGCTATGTGGTTCCTTATACTTTTAGATTATGACCTAAAGTTCGTGGTCCCTCGAGCAATCAAGAGCCAGGCATATGTAGGCTTAATGGAAATCTTTCCTTCAGGAGTATTTGAGACACCTTCTGAGAGAGATCTGAGAGATGATTTGTAGGGAAATTTTTTGGATGCAAACTTTGAGGAATGGGCTATGGAATTCGGTGGTTCTTTGGCAGAAAGGAAGGGGGAGAACGGGTTACTCTTTCAAAAGTGAAGAAAGATATTTTCCTTTCCTACAAGTTAGATATCCCTTACTCCAACAACGAACCGAAGTATGAGGCGTAAGTCTTAGGCATGGTGGAGGCCCTTCGAAGGGGTATCCATTCACTATGCATGACAGGTGATTCGAACTTGGTGGTACAACAAGTGAATGGGGAATATGCATTGAAGCACCTCATCCTGGCGCCCTACAGAGCAATAATCTAATGATTGATCAACTAGTTCCATCGGGTAAAAAATAAGGAGGCATCTTAGAATGATGAATTTGCATATTGATGTGTATGCCACCATTGCTCAGAAAGAACGACTCCCTGAGTGATACAGTCGATCTTGCCGATGGAATATCATTCAGATTGGAGAGGTGAGATCAAGAAGAAGTTGGAGTCTGGGGAAGACAATATGGAACTCAGAGAGTTGACACAATACTTTGCAAGCCAAGGAAGTATGTACTTTAGGTACATGGGAGGATGGTTATCAAGTTTTATCGAGCTAGAGGAAGCAGAGCGAATGTTGAGGAAGACACTTGACAAACACTGCGAGACCACTGAGATCACTTTGTACAAAATAATCCAAAGAGAGAAATACTATTTACCGATGTTAAAGTAGGATGTAGCTGAACTTGTGATAAATTTCAACTTTTTTTAGGCAGCTAAAAGTGACTTCGTTGAGACTCAAGAAGATTGGAGGCAACCTTACATTGATTTCATCAAAGATGGAGTTATTCCTTCAGAGAAAATGGACAATATAGGACTCAAGCGAATGGCCCCACTATTTTACATTTTAGAAGAAAATCTCTATCATAAAGGATACTTCGATAGGCCTTAATGATGCATCACAAGAAAGGAATAAATATAAGTCTTAAAGCAAGCTCATGAACCAGCTCACATTGGAGGGGTAACATTATATGACCAATTAATGACTTGGGATTATTACTGGACAACTATGGAGAAATATTTAGCTAATTTCATTCCCAACTACAACGCATGCCAACTACATGGAAACATTTTCCATGCTCCCTTAGTGAACTTACACTCTGTGGAAACTCCTTGTCCTTTACACACTTGGGCATTTGACCTGGTACTCATCTTCGATGGGAACGATCTGGAGACTAGTGGAAATAGAATGTTTCACCAAATGGGATGAGGACATTCCTTCGAATAGAGAAACAACAGAGGTGGTAGGAAACTTTATCAAATAATATATTATCTACAAATGTAGGATTACAATGGTCATTCACCCCGACAACGGAACCCCATTCATAAACAAAGAGTTAACGATGCTGACAAACAAATACTTTATCATTAACCACAACTCAATGGTGGCATTTCCCAAAGGAAATGGCCATTCCAAAGAAACTAATAAGACCTTGGCCAACATTTTATCAACGACAATGGAAGTCTTGTTAAGGTTTTGGGATGATAAGATCCTTGTAGTTCTGTGGGCATACTGAATAATCAAGAGGAAGCCAACAGGGCATACACCATTCTCATTAGTCTTTGGAGATGAAGTAATTTTTTCGGTGGAGCTTGAAGTCCCTTTTTCTCGATATGCCTTGTGAAGCAGCGTACTCCCTCAGAGTAGACACATTCAGTTGGAAGAACTTGATGAGTACATGGATAATGCGATGTAACACTACCAAATGTACATAAAACAACTGTTGAGGGAATATCAAAACCTAGTAAGTCCAAGAAAGTTTATGGAGGGGGACCTCATTTTCAAAGAAGGAGTAAAGAACATTAGGGGGATCCCGTTACCTAAGTTTGCAACAAATTGGGAAGGACCTTTAATTGTAAAGGAGACTCACGATTCGGGTTATGAATTAATCTCAAAGATAGAAGATGGTAGACCTTTTAACATCAATAATAAGTGGCTAAAGTTCTATCACATTTAAAGATTAATTTTCTTTTACGGTGTTGAAGTTAATTTACATTTCTTTCTAGATTATATCTTTCGTTGTGTTTTTTCTCATGAAATAAATAAATCAAGTTTGTTTATTGTAAGAGTTTATCTTTTGCAATGATAGAACGAAATTATTGCAAATAATTAAGAATGATATACAAGATGAAATTTTCATTTCATTTATATACTCAAAAAGTTACAAGTATGCGAACTATCACCCATGAATTATATATGAGAAATGAAAAGTTCTAAACATAAGAATTTAATTTTAAGAGAAACTAGATAACAGGGAAGGAAAAGAAATCACGAGTCAGGATTAAAAAGCTTTTAGATAGGTCTTTTGGGCTGCGATAGACCCCTCAAGACTAGTCTAGACTTGAGTACGACTAATGATTAAAGATCAACATTTCTCCTTACCCTTAGCTAAAGCTTATTTGGCTGCTTTAACCTTTTGGTCAGTAAATTCCATCAAAAGCTCAAATTCCACTAGCATAGCCTCCTCGGGCCGTTGGGACTCCACGTGCCTCTAGTAGAGTTCCCTCTAGATTGTTAATTGAGAGGTCTTCAAAAGCTTCAAGTGGTTGAATAGCCAAGCAAGATGGAAGCCATATTCTCCCAACTCCCTCAAATTGCCCAGATATTGATTAAGAAGGGGCCTATAAAGACTTGAAGTTTGAGTGTTGATAACACCAATAATAATGGTCGCCCTACACTATCGCCTATAACCCATAATCACCATGTTCAATTAGGGATAGTCATGGGTAAAAATTTTTGGGTGATGGGTGGCCAATTATTCGATGATGGATCGATGGCCTGGAGAAAACTAAGGAGACGGACAAAGAACCTGAAGGTAGAATGTAGAAGGAGCCATATAAGGAAGAGGAACCTAATAACCGGGCTCACTGTCAGCATGGAGGTCAGGGTTTGAACCTTAAACATTATGACTTGACTCATCTAGAGTGGTTGGTTCTCAATGGGGTAAGGAAACGAGTGAAGGAGGATGCTGGGTTGGCCCTTCGATAGGCATGGTCTCCTTCGCAAGTTGAAACACGATAAAGAAGAATGAGTTTTGCAAAAAAAATCATAAGAAGTGTGGTTTCATTATTACATCACCTGATAGGAGTGAATTTGCAAAAAATATTAGCAAGTGTGTTTTCATTGTTAAGTCACCTAGTAATTATGAGTTTGTAAAAAATATTAACCTTATATTTTTATTGTTAAGTCACCTCATAGGTGGGAGTTTGCAAAAAAATTTAACAAGTGTGTTTTTATTGTCAAGTTACCTAGTAGCTATGAGTTTGACCAAAAACATAACAAGTGTGTTTTCATTATTAAGTTACCCGATAACTGTGTGTTTACAAAAAGGATGAAATAGATTCTAAAAAGGAAGTGGTTACGTCAATAACATAAATGGAAGATAAAGGAGTAGTCGCTTCAACACCCATAAGATCTCTATATGCACCTGCAGATGAAGGATCCTCACTTCTTTATGAAGAAACTTCCCCAATAAAAGGAACAAGTGCAAAAATCGAGGAAGGATCCACCAATGAATTTTGAGCCTCGGAATTATCAACTAAAGAGGTAGAAGGAACTGTAGATTATGAAGATGATGTTGTGGTTTTTTGGCAACCCTGGTAACCCCTGGTCAAGTGATGACCTAACTTTAGCCTTGTGGCCTCATGGAGCCTCAAGATGGGATGGGGGTAAAATACCCAAAGAAATCGGTAAATTACACCAAAGTGTTAAACAATGGAGGAACCACATAAAAGAGGGGAAAATTGAAATGAATGAACTTACCTCAGTAATTACAGAGAAATATGAAAATGTAGTCAAATACCTCTCCGTAAGGAAGTGAAAAAATAAGCCAGCAAGGGCTTGGCTAAGGAAGAAATAATGACCTAAAATATGATAAGACATTTAGTAGTCAACAAGTCAAGTTGAAAAGATAAGTTAAAAGTAGAAAGAAGTCGTTATCTCCAAAGGGTTTTAAGGGCCTGGAACAATGGCAAAATGAAGCACCACAAGGGGGATGCCCGAAAAGAGACCATAGGAGTAACCTCTTCTAGAGGGGAGGCACGATAAGCTCTATCGAAAGCCTCCTATACACATTGGGAAGCCGAACGCTTTGAATAAGTAAGTCCTATCATAGGAGAATGTGGAGGATGTCTAATAGTCCTAGCGATGTTGAACCATCCTCCCATAAAAGGACTCATAGGGGGAAAACCAACAGGAGAACAAGGGGGAAAGGACCCACCAGATTGACGTTCTGACAAAGACAAAATAATTTTTTTTTGGATAAGTATGGGAAAAAAAGACTGTAGTAAAGACATAAATTACAGAGAAGGAAGTTACTTCGTGATCTGAAGATGATTGGTCACAAAGAATAACTAGAGAGGAAAGTGGTTGGGGTACTGCAGTAGAAGCTCCAACGGGTACATAAGCATCTTTAGGGCTATCCTAAATCTCAATGGGCCTAATGCTTGATGGAGTTGGGGAGGTATTGGGGGGGGATTGAAAGATGAGCTTGGGGTTCAACGACATAATCCCGTGGCCTTTCAAACTTGGTACCCAATGTCTTCCTCCTTCCAAAAGGGGCACGAGTGCCAGTATTTACTCGTGAAACCTTACGTCGCATGGCGACTTCACTCGTAGGTTCCATAAGAATTATTAGGAAAAAAATTGAAGAAGGAATAATAGGGTTTGTTATCTAAACTTCTGGTGAATGTGTTCTAAATCAGCATGACATTTTTTGTGAACTACTTCCTATATTTCTACACAAGCTTTTGGGGGAATGAAGGAAAGAGGAAAAACATCGATAGGTACTTGAGATTTAGACTTAGACATGTACTTGGAAGAACTCCCTCTCTTGGAAGTATTGACCTTTTGGTATTAATTTGAGAAGGCCTCTCGCCAGGAGGACTTTCAGCATAAGGTGCTTCGGTTGGAGCACCTTCGGCAGGGGAAGGTTATTTTGATGGGGGAGCTTTCTTGGCCTTTTTAGCAGTTATGATGACCCAACTCAGTGGGAGGAACATTAGGAGTTTGGTTGAGATGAAACTGAACTCCCAAAACTGAGTTACCTTTGAGACCCAACTCACGAGGTAGGCATGTGGTCTTTTGATAAACTCACGAATCTTTTCCATCTACATTGGCCAATATTTGGGGGCTAAAAGAGAAGTCACATTTCCGTTCTTTGTTAACCTAGGGATGTTGATTCATCCAGCAACCATCAAACAAACAGTTGAAGCTTCCGACACGGTATCAAAAGAGCAGGCCTTTAAAAAAGTTTCCTTACCATAGGATTCCTAAAAAACTAGGGAAGGATCCCCTTAATCGTAGCCAAATTAGAGAGGACACTGATTGGGGTTATAATGCTTTGAAGTGTATCCCCTCTCGGTGTAGGGAGGCAAATAACCCAGAGATAGGAGGAGCACAACTGCAAGTGATGGATCTTCATTGATGAGTACAAGCGATGTGGCTCGAACCACCCTTGCTACATGGGTGAAGAATGACCAAGTATGGGAAAATAATCCTCACCATGCAGAATCATGATGAAGCAAGTGGGTTTATCGAATATGGAGAGAATGTATCTCCGACTTTGTTTCTCATGGAAGGTAAATAGTTGATGGGGCTTTATGGCTTCAGAAAGTAGATATTGTTTCTTATTGGCTGCTATTTTTGAAAATGATCTTTGAGAAAACCTTTTATGATTATAGTATTGGAAAAATTGACCAAGTCATAGCGACCAATATAGCATTTCATGTCTAAATGGGCCATATCCAACCAGGTACAGAGGGACCCTAAAGCCATTATTGTTAGATATAGATTGAGCCCCTGGCTAAATGGATAGAGATGTTAATGTGATCTCGATCGGGCTGGTGATTGGGTTTCCCATAAGGAAAAATGAGAATGGATAACAAGTATGTAAGTGGATAATTCCAAGGGTGTACCATCGCCTTTTCTAAAGCTAGAAGAATTACCCTTTTTCATAGGGGGCTCAAAACAAATAGATAACCAGAGGTGTAAAGGTAGCTTTATTATAAGACCCCATGCAACTTCGATATATCCGATCAAATGTGGTACGACCAAAAGCTTATTCGGTGTCTAAGGGCTCATCAGAATAGGACCAGGTACCTATGGGATCTAGCCCAAGCAATTAATAGACATCTGCCAATGTGACGGTAAACTCCCCCATGTAATTACGAAGGTGTGGGTTATAACTTTCCAGCGTCACACCAACACCTGGAGGGCAGCATTATGCTTGGATATAGTGAACTCACTGAACCAGGTTATGTGATGAAGCCAAACTATAGTAAGAGCATCTGCGTATGTGGCCAGCATGTAACTCTTCCAAGAAGCAAATTGGATCTGGGAACCTCCTGGCCCATTAAAGTCAATCTAGGAGACAGGGAAGTCACCTCGATCAATGAGGAAACATATTGTCCCCTCTAGGGCTAATAAACCCCATGCACCAGCTTATTCGTCCTCAATACCAAGTGTTAAAGGGTCACACTTGGCATTAGTAGAGTATGATCAACACACATATGCAAAGTTATCACCTTTGTGGAAGAAAGGAGAACAATGATATAAATGCAACTGCTTTTCACATGCCACCATTATAGTGGTGGAGTCGAAGGCTAGAGTCAGAGTAGTAGTGGTGGTGGAGGTAGCAGCGATGGTAGAAGTAGTTGTAGTGGCTAGGACTACTAATATGGAGAAGCCATTAGATTTTTAGGTGAAGTAGTGGTAAAAAAGAAAAGGCAATTGGTTGAAAGTGACCGAGTAGTGGTGGTTGAGGGCAGTAAAGAGCGGTGGCAGAAAGGGAAGAGCTTGGATAAGGAGGAAACGATGGAGGAATCCTTTTTCCCCACTCTGAAAGCTCTGAAAACACAAAGACAAACAAAAGCGTGAAAGAAAAACATTAAGTGTTGGAGATATTAAACATTTGGAATTCAAACGAGAAGTTTCATTTTCCCACTGAGGCATGTTCCTAGCCATCCATGATTATTATAAATGGACCTGTGTCACTTTGGGAAAGGAACTGATAGTTGAAAAGATAACCTCGGGTCATTTAATGAAATGACACTTGAGGAGGCGAGAGAGTTACTTTCAAAAGAAGTAAGGGCTTCTGGAATTTTTTAAATCTAATGGAACCCCAAAAGTCCTAATGAAAATGTGTCCCCATTGCTACAAGTTCATTCAATGGTATAAGGGAATGAAACACAACAGGGAGAATTTGTTTTGAACAACTAGAAAGACCAGGATCCATATTTAGAGGCATTTCAGAGAGAATTTCAATCTAGAAAAATAAGATCTAACTATTGGGGCTTACTCATAAAAAAGTTCACGATGTCCCCACTCCATCCACCCAGATATTGACAAACTTTGTCTCAGGTAAATCCGAGAGAATTAAACTTTTCACAAAGAGACATAATGGCAACAACCCTAACACAGACGCATCAGGAGAATTTTTTCCCGCAAAAGAAAGTGGTCCATCAAATTGAGAAATTTTCGTTCAGAGACAAGGTAGTATCGGAATTAGATATAGATTCCCCATTTAAGAAAAGATATTCAAGAGAAGGAAGTATCATAAAGACATTAGGGTATCCCGCCGAGGCATCTCATTAATGGATCTTAGAGAGGAAACCTTCCGATAGAGCTCTTACTTTATCTTTCATTTCTACTTAGTCAACTTTTATCTTTTTTAATCGTTGATTGTAATGTTGTACCGATTATTGTACTAGTGTGAGATCAAACGATACTCGCGAGAGACCAGTCTTGGCGGGGCTTGAAAGAGATTACGTGCTCTATCGAATGACCTCATCGTGGGAACTTCAGAGGGACTTAGTTTAGAGGATTGAGAAGTGAGGCAGTGTTAATTCTTGTCTTCACCATCTTAGATACACATGGTAAAACATCGAGAGACCTTTTATTGTGGAAGATTATGCAAAGTAACCTTGACTTCCTTCATATATTGAGCTTTGTGCCAAACAACCCTCAACCAAATGTCATATCTACTTTAAGTGATGTCATTAGACAGTTACTCACTGTCTATTCCAAATATGAGTAATCCACTGTGGTATTGGGGATATCAGATGGCTTGGTGAGCCAGTAATGTTGTAACAGTCGTTTAAGGCACATTTTATAGGCAAAAGGCATGTACTGGCATTTAATGATCCTGACGTAGGGTGTGATGACCAATTAGGCATTTAATTCTTGTAACTTAAAGTGTTAGAGGAATGTATTTCACACTGAGGAGAATTGAGACATTTAGGAAAGGTGTGGTGCTATTTATAGGCCTCAAGCACTTCTGTGAAGAGGAGGCTCTCTATAGAAAGTTTCTTTCTAGAGAGATGAACACATTAAGAGCGAAAGGGTTATTGCAACATAATGTTGTATTGACCAAATATTGATATTTATTGTGGAGATTTTATTAGTTAATAAGAGAGGGATTATATGTTGTGGGTGTGTTGGCTTCCTGCCAAGGTGTATCCAGGATGCTTATTTCTCTCTCCCTTTGAATGAGTGGTTTTTGAGGTTCCTTTATTATCATTTAAGCTATATACGAGAGATTTATGAATACTATCTGAGTGTTTGTTATATACATTATTGCGTGTTCATCTATGATAGCTAAGAGTTGCCTCAAACATTATATACATTATCCTTTATCACCAAATCTATAGGGGTTACGCCTCAGTTTGAATTACTATACTCCCAGTCTTCAAAAGGTGGCTTCCCTCTTACGACTTCTTTTTCACTTTAGTACTTTACTTCTTTACACCACACATCATAATTCCAACCTTTTTATTACTAGTATTCGCACATACTGTATTTTCATATAGAAACCCAAAAATAAGAAAATAAGGGTTTACTTGTAAATTCCAAGAGGGGATTTCTCATCACATTTTCTCGCACTAAAATCCCCGATTGGATTTATGGGTCCCCATATTGTTTTTGAATTACGTGGACTCTGATGCCGTCTCGGGCTACGTAGGCGCCTTTGGTAAATCCCTCGACTCGAGTCCTCCCTCATATAGTTATTATTTTATTCTCATCATATATTCGTGACATATACACGCTTATTTTCTTGTTTATTGTTCGATGTACACAACCGTTCTTCCATAACGACTTGTGAACCCACAAACACTTACATTACATTTTTAATTTCTATTTTGCGAACACTGCTAAGGATGACCTCACTCCGCCTTTACCCATGATGTGAGTCGAGTGATTCCATCCTCCATTTATATTACACTTTTAAGTGCATACATCACAGAGTTCTATAGGAGAATATTAACACATGCCCACGAGAGACCAAAAGGGCGTAATGTATGCCTAACACCTTCATATTCTATAACTTAATCACCCGACCCTTGAACAACATGGTTTCGCAAGCATCAATATTGTCTTTGAGGTCGTTCTCTCAAAATGGAAACAATTCTTTTACATGTTTTGTGCAATAGGATAGGGACTCTATCTCTACATATCAACCCACATCGACAACAGTTGAGTGCCCTGATAAGGTCGCAATGCTGCACGCACCAGGAAATAGAGGGGTAAGGAAAGAGGGATCCACCTCCAGATTCCTAGACTCCCCGACTCAGGATAGGGAAGTCTCTCACAATCATAGATGGACGGATCACTTTGCTAAAAATACAGTTTAAACTCATGAATAATTTTGTCGTAGATTCAGCATGCGACACCGATTGTTTATGAGAATAATGGAAGTTGTTGAACACAAGGACAATTAGTTTTTTAATAAATGTGTTTCCTTAGGCCGAAAGGGGCTTAGCTATCTCCCAAAATGTTGTTCTTGAATGTGCATGTTAGCCTATGGTTGTGCTGCGGACATGACATATGAATATATTGGCATTAGTTAAACAACTAGCATTGAGTTTGTGAAGACGTTTGCATATGAAATTATGTAGTTCTTTCAAAAAGAACATTTTTGGTCACCTTCTGCAGACAACGTTGTACGTTTGAAAAAAAATAACATGAGATGGGGATTTCCTGGAATGATACGAAGCCTTGACTGCATGCACTGGGAATGAAAATATTATTCACACTCTTGAAAGGCACTATATAGTGGTCATGCAAGAGTGCAACTATAATCATTGAGGAAGTAGCTTCATATGATATAAGGATTTTTCATTCTTTCTTTGGCTTTCCTGGTAGGTGTACAAATTTAAATTTGTTGGCTAACTCAACACTATTTGAAGAACTACTGGAGGGCAACACAATTTCAGGAAAGTAAAAAATAAATGGGAACTCTTAAAACATGGGCTATTACCTACTCGATGGTAAATACCCATCATACGCAACCATTGTTAAGTGTTTCAAACGACCAACAACTCATAAACAAATTATGTTTATGAAATTTCAAGAAGGATCATGTAATGATGTTGAGTGCACATTTGGAAAATTATAAAAAGAGTTCCATTTCATTAAGAACCTGGCCCGATTGTGGCAACACATTGATTTTAAGGTAATTATCAAAGAATTTATAATATTACACAACATGATACTTGAGGATTGACGTCGGGATCCTAATTGGCGTATTGAGTTTGATCCTACACCTCTAATGCCCCCAATTAGTCGAGACCCTCTCGCTAATACGTACCAGTACAGTGTGCATGAGGCAACGATTTATAAGAAGGATAAACACAATCAACTCCAGGATGACCTTATGGAAGTTATATGGAATTTGCATGCGAATGTCGATATGGACGTGTAGCCCGAGAACCCATATCACATTATCGGTCTTTAATTGTATGTTAATACAAATCAACATGTGGATATGAATTATATTTTAATTCGGTTTATTATTATTATTATTATTATTACTATGAATATTGCTCACACATGAAATAAATATTTTATTAACAAAGATTTAAAAGTATTACATAAGATTACCAATAAAAATAAACTTAACAAAAAAATATTAATTGCCTTTGGGTGGTGGGTTTTGCCGAATTTATGCAAGTCTACGTACCAGTATCTGATTTATTTTCATTTTATAAATCTGTAATTGAATGGGAGAGAAGCGAGAGGTATATATGAAAATGTTCGAATTCTCAATTTTCTATTTTGTTGGCATAATTAACTCGTCCAACTTTGTATTGAGATCGTATTTGATATGTTATGCTTCTACATAAATTTTTTATGTGATTCAATAAAAATCTATGAATTCTCTACTAGTTAGGTGTGAACTTGTAGACTACTAGAAACAGCCTTGCGTTTAGCTTTCTATTTTTCAGCCTTAGGCCCCATTGGTCTTTCTAATGGGGTATGCATTGCTTCAAATTCCTCACTCAAATCAACGTCTTCTCCACATGTTGATGGGATTGAATATTCTTCCATGAATTCAGTGGAAGTGGTTGATAAATTATATTTGTGTACATCCTTTAGAATGTCAAATCAATCATCATACGCAAATTTACACCTAGTCTCATTTTCAAAGTCGTAGAAAGCACGTTGAACATGTTCAAAAATGTTAGGAAGAGACAAAATATACTAATAACACAAGATTTAATACTATGTTAAAAATTAAATATTAATAACATCTCAACATTATGTTTTAGGCTTACCCACTAATCTCGTATGTCCCGTTCCCTCGTGTCACTCCAAATGCACGATTCATCTTTGCAACGAACAACATACAACCCCGATTAATAGCCTTCCACTTTCCTTGTAGGACTTTTATTAATCGATGATATAACACACCCTCGGTACTATTGAACTCTCATTTTATTTTTTCTGCCTCGTTCCCCTTCTTTGGTGTGTGCTCATTTTTCCATCGATGAATTATTTAAAATACGCATGACACAAGGCTATTTTATCAACTTTGGTAAAATTGGGAAGTCTCGTAGTTTGATGGGGAGAAGCCACATCAAATTTGCTTAAATCTTGTATAAACTCTAAATGGAAGATAAAGGGAGACTTGAATGTGAATTATTATGGGTGAAAACTGGAATATTTATAAAGAAATGAGAAATTATAGTAGTATAATAACGGCTTTTTCAAGGTATGGAATGGTGGAATGGGTGAAGAATAAGTGACATGAGAATAAGTGAACTAATAGTAATATAAAAAATTCATTTTTAATCCCCCGTTTGTCTATTCCATGGCCAAACCCCCCAAATCCAAAATGATCTCATTACCCTTACAAGGCTCACATCTCACTAGACATATAATGAGAGTAGTAAGAAGGTAACACACAAAATCCATAAGACCAACGAAAAAGTAAATGTTGTGTATAATCATGGGATGGAGTGAGAATCATAATTGTTAATCCTAAAACCACATGAAACAACATCACTGAGATAATAACATGCACAAAATGAAACTCTCTTTACTTAGGAATCCTCTGATAAGATTCAAATGATATTGATGAGATACATAACATCTGATATATCATGTGATCATGTGAGCAACATATAATATCAAGGTGCCAAGAAGTGGTAAAAGCATGTGAATAACATAATGTAACAACAAATGCTCCCCATAATAATAATTCACCCTATCATAGTTATTACTTTTTCCCCTCCACTAAGTGAAAGGAAAATTTAGTCCCCCTTTTTGACACAATGGACAAATAAAGGAAATGACTTTTAATCCCTCTTAATCTCATGGAGAACAAAGTTTCTCCACACTTTTGACACATAAAAGTGAAAATAGGTTGAAATCATACGTAACGGGTATGACAAGGTAAAGCAATATCACATAAGCTAGAGGAAATTGCAAAGTAAAATCTTGTAACAAATGAAAATAACCATCGCTATATCGTGGGAATTAATAAATGGGCATGTATCCATGTGAATCACAATATAAATATCATAAGAAAACACTAGAAGATTAACGATATATACCAGTGAAGTAAGAATCCAGAAATGAGATATACAAAGCATCAAACTAGCCCTAAAAAATGCTTTATGAGACAGTGCTTCATCCATCTCAAAAGCTACTCTAGCTATCTCAAATACCTATTGGTACGACATTTGGTATGGCTCAAGAGGATTATATTAGACCCCATTTATATATAATTTGATATTGCGGTAACCGTCCTAAAAGTGTTTTTTGAAACGGGAAATAAGTCGTCCCAAAAGGTCAATGTTATGGGACCCTTTTGAGATGATGAAAAAGTCATCTTTTAAAACTTTTTTTTATACGAAAATAACATTCCCAAAAGCGTTTTTTAAGATCGTAACTAAATCGTCTCAAAAGGTCATCATTTATGGGATCCTTTTGAGACTATAAAAAATCCACTTTTTTTTTAAAATAGCAACACAATCCCAAATGGGTTTTTTAGACATAAACTAAGTTGTCTTGAAAGGTCAACATTTATGGGAGTCTTTTGAGACGAAAAACAAGCAGCCTTTAATAATTTCGGTGCCAAGATTAGAATTTCTTCAGGCCCATAGTATATTATATATAATTATATACAAAGCATCTTAAAAATAGTATATGACATGTTTGGCATCTCTTATCAACATATGTAAAATATAATTTCCCATTCGACTAAAATTAGAGTTCATACAAGAAAAATCTCTCTACATAATGAACAATATTAATATAGTTTCACTCGTCTCATTAGAACAAACACATAAAAACCATCTAATCCTAACATAAAATGATGTAAGAAAAGTTAACCCGCGATCTTAAAGCATACGACCTCCAACAAAATGACTTCAGTGGTTTGCTTCATCAACAAAAGGTTTTCACCTGCAATAAGATTTATTTAGTTTCAATTACCTTCAATGGAGAAGAAATATTTTTTAATAGTTCCTATAGATGACAGTCCTTAAAAACGTTGTCAAATTTGTATATATTCATATTAAATACTTTTAAAAATACTTAATATTTTAAAAAAATCATCAGAGTCTTCTCTATTTATTCATGAAAACCAACCTATTTAAACATAAAAATCAACTAGAAAACAAGTACAACAATAGCCACAACACTATAAACAACGAGGGGGAAAATCTCAATGCATATTTCCTTCCAAACACTTCAGCACAAATATATATAGAAATAAAATAAATATGTGTTATTACCTATTCGGTATGGGTCATTGAGGTATTGGAAGTAGGCTGAGGGATAATACTCTTAAACAAACTCTTCTCTTCCAATGTCAGTTTTTATCAGTAGGACTGCTTGTTGTTATCGAATATTAATTTATTCGAGCTTGTGTATATGTTTATCATCCTAATCTTAAGCATTTTGTCTATGTCTAGCCTCTCGATCTTCATAGTTTTTCCTTAGCGAATTAATATCCTTCAGTAATGCATGAGGGGAACTTATTCGTATAGATATTTTCCTACATCCTACCCTTTTTAGTAAAGTATAACCATGTTCTCATTATCCTACCACATCCTTAAAAATAACATTCCTCGCTTCCAGATCATTTATATTCTCATATGGTTGTTCATTTAGTTGTCTCTCAAGCATTGCCTACCAATTAAACATTTATTAGAAATTCTTTAGCGTAATTTAAATCTATAAGAACATTAATTTAACCAAATGGTGGCTTCAGTCAGTATATATATATATATATATATATATACTTCTCTATCCGATGATATATCATCCAGATTTGATGGTTTATTATTCGGAGCCCAAGTGGCTTGCCACATGATGATATCTCTTCTGATTGTACCCCTAACAAAAAACAATGCATAGATTAATATTTATTCAACTAAAAGTTGGAAGTGTTAGAGTTTTGATTCACTATATCCTATAAAAAAAAGTTAGAGAAAATAATAAATTTCATATTACTAATGAAATATATGTAAATATACTCTTCATAAACTTAAGGAGTTGTTATACAACTATCTTCTTTATACCCCATCAGTTCACTATAGTAGTCCATTGAACTTTGTTGACTCGGGGGGGGGGGGGGGGGGGGTCAGGGTCCTATGTTATAACATTTCTTCATTTGTTTGAAACTTTTAAAATTGATTCATCTTCAATATGTGCTTCCATTGCTTCCAAGCAGCTCCCGTTCTTGCAAAGCAAATATGTTTAAAACCTTTTGGCACATTTGTCTTATCCAAAGAATAAAAAAGTAATAAATTGGTTAGAAATTTAACAAACTCTTATATAATGAAAAAAATAAATCGAATTGATTTACTAAAATACGTTCATTTCATTTCAAATCCCATCAAGAGCGTGTAACGAGTAGTTATTTGTTTTAAGATAATAGTGTCAACGAAAACAAATAACCACTCCTTGCACAGTAGCCCAACTGCGACATCAATGTTCATTCAAGCCCAAAAACTAGCTAACAAAGATCATTCCTATCCAGTAGCTTGTTTTTCTTATTATTTCATTCAATATAAGGTCAGGAATATTTTCTAACCTCTTTTGCACAAACTAAGCTCCTTAATATCTAAATTCGAATAATTGTATGAAGTATTAGCATTTTTGCGTGGATCATTAATCTGCTCGATATTTTGGGTTTGTTGGCATGTAGGACCTTTAGTTGCAATGTGACGTGTTTTAATGGAATGTTAATCCATGAATCTTTACCGAAGTAGTTTGTTGTCGTGCCTCACGTTCCACTCGCGCCCTTGGGTGGGATATCGATCCATGCCTCTCTAAATCGTATTCCGCTAGGGTTGTGAGGGGTTGTTTCTCAAGTCGTCTTCTATAGACAATGATATCGCACATACAAAAAATGAAACTGACACTTTCTTTCCATGAATCTGTATATGTACATATAACATACATAATCAAGTGAATTACACAATAATAAAAGTGAGAGAGAGTGATCATGTTAATTGTACATGAAACAAGCATGAATTTGTAATTGGATTATCAATACATTCCTCTCTAAATCGTCTTCCAGTGGGGGTGTAAGTGGTTATTTCTAAAGTGGTCTTTCCTCGGCTATTAGATTTCACGTATTCAAACGACATCGACACTTCCCTGACATGGATCTGTATATGTACATAATAGGTTTAATAAGACACAAGCGTAAAAAATTATAATAAAGTATACTAATATAAAAATCAACTGAGTCTTTACAATTGTTATAATATTCTCTTTATATTTTATGTGAAGATTCACAAGTTGATGACATGCTTATTTTAGTAGTGTTGAGGATTTGTTTTACCCATGGGTATGTACTATAACAATGCCAATTTCATACACCGTGTAACTGAGTAGACTTATAGGGGATCGATAAAATTTATCAAATTCTGAAATATATGACCAATATGAACTATGTAAGCAAATTAATGAAATTTATTACACTGTCTAATTGAGTAACATTAAGGGATTGATCAAATTCAGTACAACATGTAATCAAATTAAATATAGTGTGTAATCTAATTAAGTATATTATGGAATCAAATTATGAGCTATGTAATCAAATTGAGTACACTATGTAAGTGAGTATCCTTATAGGGTTTTTTTCAAATTAATCAAATAATGAACTATGTGATAAATTAATCAAATTCCATGCACTCTGTAACAAGTATGAACTATCCACCCTAAGCGAAAATAACTAAATAAGGTAAAATATTTATCTGATGTCGGTTGACTGGCGTTTAGGATCAACCGACATTTAGGATCAAATGATGTATGACCGACGCAATATTCTTTATCAAATGTCGATTGATCAATGTGAGGCATTAGTCAACTAAAATTTA